>JAIOJX010000026.1:173006899-175406899 GCA_022376925.1 Tragulus kanchil
CCACTGGTCTTCCAGTTCCTCCGGTCTCTGCCGGGGCCTTCACAGTGAGGGCAGCAGGGGTAGTGGGATCCAGGACCACTGGTCATCATTCTCATGCACGAACTGCAGCTTGTCTCCTCACCTTGGTTTCGCCACAGAAGTAGCAGGTGTCCTTGGTGTGCAGGCTGACTTTCTTCACTATCTTCCTGCGGGAGGCACTAGGTTGACATTGTCCTCTATTGACAGTGGTCCTGACCTTCTTGGTATAGTTGCTGCATCGCTTCAAACTAGGTCCAAGCCCAGAGGAACCAAACAGGTTTTTTTAAAAAAATTACCTTATTTTAATCTTTTTAAAAATTTTTGGGGGGGGGGGGGTTGGGGGGGGAGGGGGCTGGCGGGCCACTTCCAGTGGTCTTTCATTTATCTATTTTCATCCATATTTGTTCTTTGGCCCGTGTGGGCCTCCCATCGCGGTGGCCTCTGTTGTCGCAGAGCGCCGGCTCTGGGCACATGCGCTCCAGAGCTCCAGCTCTGTAATTGGATACATCAGTCCAGCTGCTCCGTGGCACGTGGGATCTTCCCAGGCCAGGGATCGAACCGGCATACCTTGCACTGCCAGATGGTGTCCTTGCCCACTGGACCACCAGGGAAGGCCTTACCTTAATTTTTATTTTATATTGGCGTATAGTTGATTAACAATGTTGTGTTTGTTTCAGGTGTACATCAAAGTGATTCAGTTGTACGTATACATATATTCATTCTTTTTCAGATTATTTTCCTATATAGGTTATTAAAGAATATTGAGTAGAGTTCTCTGTGCTATATCGTAGGTTCTTGTAGATTATCTATTTTTTATCTAGTAGTGTGTATATGTTAATCCCAAACTCCCAATTTATCCTTTCCCCACCACCTTTCACCTTTGGTAACCATAAGTTTAGTTTTGAAGTCTGTGAGTCTGTTTCTGTTTTGTAAATGTGTTCATTTGCACCATTTTTTTTCTTTTTTTAGGTTCTAAGTATAAATTATATGATATTTGTCTTTGTCTGACTTTGCTTAGTATGATAATCTCTAGGTCCATCCATGACGCTGCAAATGGCATTATTTCATTCTGTTTACGGCTAAGTAATATCCTATTGTGGGGTTCCCTGGTGGTTCAGTGGCAAAGAATCTGCCTGCAATGCAGGAGGTGAGGGTTTGATCCCTGGATTGGGAAGATCCCCTTGAGAAGGAAATGGCAATCTACTCCAGTATTCTTGCCTGAGAAATCCCATGGACAGAGGAGCCTGGCAGGCTACAGTCTATCAGATCACAAGAAAGTCAATCACGACTTAGCAACTAAATAACAACAACAATATTCCATTATATATATGTACTACACCTTTATCCATTCTTATGTTGATGGACATTTAGATTGCTTCCATGAGTTGGCTATTGTAAATAGTGCAGCGATGCACATTGAAGGGCATGTATCTTTTCAGATTCTGGTTTTCTGCACATATCAGCCCAGGAGTGAGATGCTGGATCATTTGGTAACTCTATTTTCAGTGTTTAAAAGAAACTTACTTGTTGTTCTCCATAGTGGCTGTACCAATTTACACTCCCACCAGCAGTGCAGGATGGTTCCCTTCTCTATACCCTTTACAGTGCTCGTTGTTTGTAAACTCTTTGATGAAGGCTATTCTGACGGTCGGTGATACCTCATTTACAGCTCTTGTTGTATGGACCACCAGGGAAGGCCTTACCTTAATTTTTATTTTATATTGGCGTATAGTTGATTAACAATGTTGTGTTTGTTTCAGGTGTACATCAAAGTGATTCAGTTGTACGTATACATATATTCATTCTTTTTCAGATTATTTTCCTATATAGGTTATTAAAGAATATTGAGTAGAGTTCTCTGTGCTATATCGTAGGTTCTTGTAGATTATCTATTTTTTATCTAGTAGTGTGTATATGTTAATCCCAAACTCCCAATTTATCCTTTCCCCACCACCTTTCACCTTTGGTAACCATAAGTTTAGTTTTGAAGTCTGTGAGTCTGTTTCTGTTTTGTAAATGTGTTCATTTGCACCATTTTTTTTCTTTTTTTAGGTTCTAAGTATAAATTATATGATATTTGTCTTTGTCTGACTTTGCTTAGTATGATAATCTCTAGGTCCATCCATGACGCTGCAAATGGCATTATTTCATTCTGTTTACGGCTAAGTAATATCCTATTGTGGGGTTCCCTGGTGGTTCAGTGGCAAAGAATCTGCCTGCAATGCAGGAGGTGAGGGTTTGATCCCTGGATTGGGAAGATCCCCTTGAGAAGGAAATGGCAATCTACTCCAGTATTCTTGCCTGAGAAATCCCATGGACAGAGGAGCCTGGCAGGCTACAGTCTATCAGATCACAAGAAAGTCAATCACGACTTAGCAACTAAATAACAACAACAATATTCCATTATATATATGTACTACACCTTTATCCATTCTTATGTTGATGGACATTTAGATTGCTTCCATGAGTTGGCTATTGTAAATAGTGCAGCGATGCACATTGAAGGGCATGTATCTTTTCAGATTCTGGTTTTCTGCACATATCAGCCCAGGAGTGAGATGCTGGATCATTTGGTAACTCTATTTTCAGTGTTTAAAAGAAACTTACTTGTTGTTCTCCATAGTGGCTGTACCAATTTACACTCCCACCAGCAGTGCAGGATGGTTCCCTTTTCTCTATACCCTTTACAGTGCTCGTTGTTTGTAAACTCTTTGATGAAGGCTATTCTGACTGGTGTGCGGTGATACCTCATTGTAGTTTTGATTTGTATATCTCAATATTAGTGATGGTGAGCAATGCAAGAGAATTAAGAGACATGGGTTCGATCTCTGGCTCAGGAAGATCCCCTGGAGGAGGGCATGGCAACCTACCCTAGTATTCTTGCCTGGAGAATGCCATGGACGGAGGAACCTGGCAGGCTGCAGTCCATGGGGTCACAGAGAGTCGGACGCGACTGAAGCGATTAGCACACGCATACATCGTACATATTGTACAGGTAATTTAGACAAGATACCTACTGGAATGTCCTCTGACAGCATCCCAATACCTTGTGCAGAACAGTTTTTGAGCATTAAAAGGAGCAGGCTATAAATCCTACCCCGATCACTTTCATTCTCAACCAGGCTTCTATGGTAAGCTCAAGTTTCAGGCTGTGGAGTGCAGTGAAGTTGTGAAATGCTCAAAGCGAGGGGCGATCTGTGGCTGTAATGCAACGTGAGGCCAGTATGCGCTTGATCCCCGAGAGGCGGTGACCTTTGAAGGGCTAGTTTATTTCAGTAGTTTCTTCTGAAGAGGGCACGTCAGGAAGTGACTTACTACAGTATTTAGGAGTTCCCAGGTGGCACAGTGGTAAAGCGTTTGCCTGCTCATGCAGGAGACACAGGAGATTCAAGGTCAATCCCAGGATCAGAAAGACCCCCTGGAGAAGGAAATGGCAACCCATTCTGGTATTCTTGCCTGGAAAATTCCATAGACTGAGAGAGGAGCCCGGGAGGCTACAGTCCATGAGGCTGTAAAGAGTTGGACACGACTGAGCGCACACATATAGGACAGAAGGGGGATCACCCTGTCCTAAGCGAAGCCTCTCACGTCAGGAAGACTGTGTGAGAGGAAATAGGTCACTTAAGTACTTTTCCAGCTCAGTTGTGCAATCACGGCTTCTCACGGAGAAATGGGACCCAGTGGTCACTCGGTAGTTCTTGAATCTATTTTCAGTGTTTAAAAGAAACTTACTTGTTGTTCTCCATAGTGGCTGTACCAATTTACACTCCCACCAGCAGTGCAGGATGGTTCCCTTTTCTCTATACCCTTTACAGTGCTCGTTGTTTGTAAACTCTTTGATGAAGGCTATTCTGACTGGTGTGCGGTGATACCTCATTGTAGTTTTGATTTGTATATCTCAATATTAGTGATGGTGAGCAATGCAAGAGAATTAAGAGACATGGGTTCGATCTCTGGCTCAGGAAGATCCCCTGGAGGAGGGCATGGCAACCTACCCTAGTATTCTTGCCTGGAGAATGCCATGGACGGAGGAACCTGGCAGGCTGCAGTCCATGGGGTCACAGAGAGTCGGACGCGACTGAAGCGATTAGCACACGCATACATCGTACATATTGTACAGGTAATTTAGACAAGATACCTACTGGAATGTCCTCTGACAGCATCCCAATACCTTGTGCAGAACAGTTTTTGAGCATTAAAAGGAGCAGGCTATAAATCCTACCCCGATCACTTTCATTCTCAACCAGGCTTCTATGGTAAGCTCAAGTTTCAGGCTGTGGAGTGCAGTGAAGTTGTGAAATGCTCAAAGCGAGGGGCGATCTGTGGCTGTAATGCAACGTGAGGCCAGTATGCGCTTGATCCCCGAGAGGCGGTGACCTTTGAAGGGCTAGTTTATTTCAGTAGTTTCTTCTGAAGAGGGCACGTCAGGAAGTGACTTACTACAGTATTTAGGAGTTCCCAGGTGGCACAGTGGTAAAGCGTTTGCCTGCTCATGCAGGAGACACAGGAGATTCAAGGTCAATCCCAGGATCAGAAAGACCCCCTGGAGAAGGAAATGGCAACCCATTCTGGTATTCTTGCCTGGAAAATTCCATAGACTGAGAGAGGAGCCCGGGAGGCTACAGTCCATGAGGCTGTAAAGAGTTGGACACGACTGAGCGCACACATATAGGACAGAAGGGGGATCACCCTGTCCTAAGCGAAGCCTCTCACGTCAGGAAGACTGTGTGAGAGGAAATAGGTCACTTAAGTACTTTTCCAGCTCAGTTGTGCAATCACGGCTTCTCACGGAGAAGCCCAGGGCTGGAGTGCCGGCGTCAGCGTCCTCCTCTCTCCACATCCAGGTAAAGTGAAAGTAAGCAGACACTCGGAAAACTACCAGTGTTCTTCCGCATCAGGGCACATGGAAAAAGGGTGGCAGAAAATGGGTTACATTCCATTGGGCTTCAGTACTTCCTGTACTCAAAGCTTGCCATAGCAGAGCTCCTGGAAAGCAGTTTCCTTATTACCCTCTTAAAGCACAAACTCTGATAATTGGCTTTTCTGCTTATGGTTTCTCTAAAAGCAGGGGCGTCTGAAAAGGCTTTGTGATCCACTTTGATTTAAATTTCAATGAGGAATATTATTTCATTTTAACTGAAATTAGACCTTCACTTCTTATCTAGTTATCTGAGGCAGTAATGTTTTTCCTGAGAGGAAGAGGAACCAGGTCGTTTCCTATAGGGCTCTTCCTGTCTTCAAAGTTAAATATGTTATTGATATTTTTCTGTTGGGGACTTGTATTTTGAACAGTGATAAACTGCCCTCAGAGACATTATTTACTTTGCAATAGAGTCTAAATTCAAACCTCTCTGATTCTATTTTCTTGAGAATGAAACAAAAGCTGAAGTAGAAAGGACATTACAATGGTTAATACAAACTGCTGACGCCAGTGTTTGCCTCTCTGTCTTTCGTAACTCTGCTTCTCAAGGTCAACTGGCACGCTTATTTGCCCTGGATTTGATTTTTGGGTGGATAATGACTTTCTACACGGAAGGTTTCAAGGGCTAGACCCTATGAAGGACAAGGTTTGATACATCAGGATGTGTGCTCCATGGGAGAAGGGTCTTTGCTTACACTTTATCGCAGGCACAAGAACCAAGCCCTGCGCATGATGGATGTGTGGTAAATATTTGCTGTATAACTGAGGGAAGAATGACGTTGCCTTTATTGAACTGAGCCGTTCTCAAATACTTTCACAACCATTCACCAATAACTGCCACTTATAACTTACTTTGAGGTTAGCATATCCTTTCTTCATTAAGAGTGTTGCACATTCATTCCTTTTTTTGAGAAGAAAACAGTCCATTGAAAAAATGATATATGAGCTAAAAAATCAATTCATTTAACAAAGGGCTATTTATGAAGTATTTGTTAAGCAATGAAAATGTCGTTCAGTCCCTAAGCCTTGTTTGACTCTTTTGTGACCGCATGTGTTCTGTAGCATGCTAGATTTCCCTGTCTTTCACTATCTCTCAGAGTTTGCTCAAACTTCCATCCATTGAACCGGTGACGCCATCCAACCATCTCATCCTCTGTCACTCCCTCCGCTTTCCTCCTGCCCTCAATCTTTCCCAGCATCAGGGACTTTTCTAGTGAGTCGGCTCTTCACATCAGGTGGCTGGAGTATTGGAGCTTCAGTTTCAGCATCAGTCCTTCCAGTGAATATTCAGGATTGATTTCCTTTAGGATGGACTGGTTTGATCTCCTTGCTGTCCAAGGGACTCTCAAGAGTCCTCTCCAGCAGACAACACATCTTGTTATGAGGGAGACCATACTGAGATTAATTAATTGGATGCCACCTTCAAGATGCTTGGGGTTGGGGTGAATCTAGCAGGGAGACCAGCGCACTCGTGTGTTCTTGTGTATTGTAGAGAGAAGCCGGTGGAGGAGTCAGGGGACCAAGGAGGCAGACTGAGTTTCAGGCAGGCCTCCAGAAGGAAAAGGACTGTGCCAAGTGAACATCTGTATCCTTAGTGCCAAGCAAAAGTAAATATTCATATTTGTGGAATGAATGAATGATCTCTTCCTCCTAACTGAGCCCGAGTCCTCAAGTTTAAAACAAAAGAAACAACTCAAAATTAATAAGTAATATGGTGTTCCAGTGGTGGATCAAAGGAAGAGACCACGTCCAGATGTTGGAGGGTAGAAGAAATCGAGGGTTCTGAAGGAGGTGGGGATGAAGCAGCAAGCTTCTAGACTCGAGGAATGATGTTGGTAAAGGTAATGAAGTGGAGAGTGGGGGAAACACGCAGCTGCAGCTGCAACAGGTATGTGGGAGATGAGGAAGGAGCAGGCTGCGCCTTGGAGTGAGGGGCCAGGCTGCTGGTAAAGGGATTGTTGGGTAGGCAAAGGGAAGCAGGGTGGTGTACTTAACTTTTGGAGACCATCCTGGTCTGGGAGATGGTATGTAATCGGACAAATAACCCAGTACAGGTGGGAAGCTGGACAGAAGAGGTCCAGACGAAAGGCAGTGGGATCACTTATGTATCCCAGGTGGAAACAAAAGCCACAAAGGTCTTATTTAGGAGATGGCCAAAGGGATTTAAAAAAAAAAAAAAAATTCCAGAGACTTAACTGGAATGGAAAAAAAAAAAAAAAACTGGAATGGAAAATACATATGGTTAATTATACACAGGGTTGAGGGTGGCGTGGGAGATGAGAGAGGAGGAAGAATAACAAATGACTTCAAGCCCGAGCTTCAGGGGCAGAGGAGTGAAATTCTTAACTAGAGAGGGGAGAGTGGCAGGAACAGTTGCTTTTATTAGGGGGAACAGGCTGAGGGAGTGAGGCTGGGTTTGAACTTCTCAGGAGCAGCTCACTGGGGATGTCCACTGGGCAGTGGAAAGCCTGGTGGTGATTACACAGTAGCTTAGCAACAGGTGTCTTTTTCGGTTAATTTATTTTACAGGGTTGTGTTGTTTATGGCCATACATCAACCTGAATCCACCGTAGGTGTACATATGCCCCCTCAAGCCTCCCCCCACCAGATGTCTTGTTTTTTAAGTGATGTTTTTAATGTGACTAGGTTACACTGTCATGTTTTGTTAAGATGAAAATGAATTCTCCCTTCCATCCCCCCCATAGACTGTTTTCTCTACAGAAGGAACCACTGTCTCCAGTTTCATGAGTATCATTCTAGAAATATTTCATATATGTATGTATTAGTGTGCTGTTCAGCACTGCTTGCAGGATCTTGATTCCTTAACTGAGGATTGAACGCTGGCCCTTGGCAGTAGAAGCACTGAATTCTAACCACTGGATCCTTTTTATGTTCCCAGGAGAGCTTGTTATTTTTAAAAGTATTTACTTGGCTGAGTCTTAGTTGGGGCACACAGGATCTTAGATCTTCACTGGGGCATGTGGGATGTCATTCCCTGAGCAGAGATTGAACCTCAGCCCCTTGCATTGTGAGCGTAGAGTCTCAGTTACTGGACCAGCAGAGAATTCCGTAGGATTTTTCTTTTTTAAAGGCTAGAGAAGGCTTTGTGTGTCTTTGAGAAGAACGGAAAGAACAAGAAGAGAGGTAGAGATTGAGGAAGCAAGTTAAAGAGGAATTAAGAAGCAAGGTCTAGAGGAGGTGGAGAAGATACCATCACTGATGACAGCATATGCTTTAGCAGGAAGACTGGACCCCCTTTTCGGAGGTGGGAAGGGCAGGCTGATGGCAGCAGAGGTTTGTGATGCTGCCTCTCTACACTTGATCTTAGCCAAAAGGCCAAGAAGCAATGACGCTGCCTCTTTTACAGAACCTGTCTCCTGCCCCGGTGGGGCAGAATGCATGGAGAGGTCATGGAGAGGTCAATCAGTGGTTTGAGGAAGATGGCGGCAAAGATGTAAAATACCAAAAGATATCATAGAACTGTCAGATATAAAAAAAGTCATTTCAAAAAGGTTTATTTTGATGATTTATAAAAGAAAATCACCATAGCGATATCAAGCTATTTACAGATTTAAAAATTAATTTACAGAACATATATATATCATATTACATTAAATAGCTTTAGGTAAAATGTTACAGGTAGTGTTGAATAGACACAACAAAACATAAATCAAGTTCTAAATCACATACGTGCTCTCAAAGCCTGCTCAAAACCACAGGAAGATGGTCCAGGAAAAACTGGGAAGGTAAGATTTCAGAAACCAGCAGCAAAGAGGATTGCACCACTGGTCGCAGGTGATGTGGAAAGAGAAGTCACTTGAACCTTGAACTGCAACCAGACTCTTAACACGTAAGACAGAAAAACACGTGAACGTGTTTTTCTTCTTTTTATATATACATATTTTTTTTTCCCACATTTTATGGTATGTGAAACTTCCCCAGCCAGGGATTGAACCCATGACCCCTGCCATGGAGGTACAGAGTCTCAACCGCTGGACCACCAGGGAAGTCACCTTCTTTTTATATTTTAATTATTCTGGCATAGCTTCTGCAACGCAGGACTTACAGATTTATACTCTATGTCAAGGATGATGCTGTTTGTGGCTAACTGGGCATCACGTTTTCTTTTGCACGTTATGTGCCAGGCAGTACTCCAGTGTGCCGGGAAGGGAAGGGAAAGGAAAGGGCGCACGCAGACCATGGCTGTGGATTGCGCTGTCCCTGTTGGCTCAGGGCTTCGTCCACACATTAACAGCCTCAGGGGGAGAACACCATCCAAAGCTCGGGCGCTGATGCTGATCTCGGATGCTGCCTAAGTGCTGGGCACTGTCCCTGAAGCCAGAGAGGGAATGCGTGGCAGCCGCCTGGGCATGCTTCCCTCAGCGAAGGTGCCAGGCTGAATAGTACAGTTGCTGCCAGCTCCGTGGAGATGCTGAAACTGGAGACCTAAGTGTCAGGGACTGCTGATGACAAATAACTTTTTGAGGAAAGTGTAAGAAAACAGATATTTACCAAGACCTGAGAGTTATTATCCAGCTTAATGAAGCCAAAGTATAGAGGGGTCCATTTCAGCTCATCCCTTTAGGTGTGGTCTTAAAAATAAATAGAACTCCCCTATTGCGGGCTGCCTGACTTGGAGCCAGGAATGTGACCCTGAATTGTAAGTTCCAGCAAAGGTGTTATTAATAATTAAAAATAGCTAATTTCACTTATCTGGCAGCTAGTGACATGATTACAAGCCTTAAAAATCTAATACAGTATAATTTTTTCTTATAAATAGATTGCTCACACATTAAAGTATCAAAGGCACTTTTAGATTACATGATAAACAAAGATACATCAATAGAGAGAGGATTATTTATTGGTTCCTTCAGTTTCTGTGTCCATGGTGATCACTGATGGCCCAATCCTGCACTTCACCTTTGGCAAACAGTGTGAAGAAGATGGCCCCGAATACATTGATAGCAGCGGCGATGCAGAAAACAGTTTGCCATTCTCCAATAGTGTTCTGCGGAGAAAGACAAAAAACAAAATGTAAATGAGAAAAGATTCTGTTTGTACTTCACGTTAAAAATGGTGGTGTCACAAGCCTGTTGTTACATAGCAGTAGCATTATTCATAAAAGCTGGAAATGACACAAATATCCACCAACGGTGAAAGGGTGGCATCTATGTTCAAGGGACGACTACACAGCGACGAGAGTGAATGCCTCACAGCAACGCAGACACTGCGTGTTCAGCAAGAAGCCAACACAAAGGAGTGCGCACGGAGTGATTCCACGGATACACAGCTTCTCATCAGATAAAACTAATCTATGGTGTGAAAAAGTCAGGATGGTGGTTCCTCTTGGTTGGGGTGAAAGCGAAAGGAAGGGCTTCCTGTTGGCTTTGCAAGGGAGAAAACCTTTTCTTTCTTGAGTGGGTGGGCGCTGGTTATATGGATGTTTTACCTTTGTGAAAATCTGTCCTACTATATACATAGGATTTGTGCATTTTAAAAAATGCATGTTATACTTCAAGAAAAAGATAACTAGGGCTTCCCTGGTGGTCCAATGGGTAAGAACACTGCCTTGCAGTGCAAGGGGCGCCAGTTCAATCCCTGGCCTAGGAAGATCCCACGTGCCGCGGAGCAGCTGGACCGTTGTGTCCAGCTACCCAGCCGGAGCTCTGCAACGAGAGAGGCCACTGCGATGGGAGGCCCACACAGGCCAAAGAACAAAGATGAATAAATGAAAGATCAATAGAAGTGGCCAAAAAATAAAAAAAAAAGAAAAAGAAAAAGATAACTAAAAAGAAAACATCGGTATGTCTTTGAATCATGTGTTACTAGAAAAGTATTTAGTATTATGCTTGCACATCATCTCCTAAGTTCTCGCGTGGGATGGGTCAAGTAAGGATGAGTTAAGATGGACTTGGAAGTTCAAGTTTGAGGCCTGGTTTGAAAGATCCTGCAGGGCTCTTGAGTGGCATGCAACAGGTGGACACGGATAGGATTTTCAGTAAGAGATCAAAAAGATACAGGTGTGTGGTGCTTCCCTGGTGGTTATGACATTTTCACACAATTAAAATTATTTATATAAAAAATATCCAATAGTTATAAAAATCTCTGAGTCATGTGACTAACAACCTTCTTGGGGGGCTTGGCGGAGGGATTTTCACAGTTTCAATGTAACCAGAGTGCTACATTTGCAGCACTTAGAAAAGAAAAATACCAACCATTAGAACTGGCAATGAGGAAGAAAAAGGAAATTGGGAAGTTAGAAGTTGGAATAAAGTCATTTATTTAGGGAAAAAAGGAAAAATGCAAAGAAAGGAGCACTCTGGTTAATTAGGCTTATCTGACATGAATGTATTTTGGTGGAAAAAAAAAATCTTAGAAATCCTTCTTAAAAATGTTAAGGACTATTTAGATATGGTTGCTAACCATGTGTTATCATCCTAGAGTGGAAGTTGATCAGTAATTACTAATTGCAGAGAGCTGAGTTTAAGACAGCTTCTTTGATTCTAAGACAAAGCTGCTCTGTGTGATCTCAGGATAAAATAATACCTCAGTGTTATCTAGAGGCAATGGATGACTTAAAATCAATCAATTGTATCACAAATCACACAAAGCTCTTGGTTTGTCTCTTGACAAAAAAAAATCCACCAGTTTTTAGAGAATGCTCTTTGGTCTGTAACAAAACTGAACCTCAGACATACTTTGACCTTTTCTTTACTATTATTATTATTTTGATCACATCATGCAGCTTGTGGGATCTCAGTTCCTTGATCAGCGACTGAACCTGGGTCACAGCAGTGAAGGTGCCAAATCCTAACCACTGGCCCGCTGGGGAACTCCCTATTTCATTACTTATTTATTTGACTCTGTGGTTGTACAGTAAAGTTTAATTGTGAGCAATTACCATTGCAAAGGCAAATGTCCTTTTCCTTTCTGAAAATAACGGCCTTCTGGACTTCCCTGGTGGCACAGTGGATTTGTCAGAATCTGCTGGCCAATGCAGGGGACACAGATTTGATACCTGATCTGGGGAGATTCCACCTGCTGCAGAGCAGCTAAGCCTCTGGCCCACAACTACTGAGGCTGAGCTCCAGTGCCCTGGGACCACAACTGAGCCCGGGTGCTGCAGCTACTGAAGCTGGCCTCTAGAGCCCGTGCTTCAAAACAAGAGACGCCACTGCTGTGAGAAGCCCACACACTGCCATGAAGGGTAGCTCCTGCTTGCCGAAACCAGCGAAAGCCCATGAGCAGTGATGAAGACACAGCATAATCAAAAATAAGTACAGAAAATTATTAAAACATTAAATAACAAACTAAAAATACTCGGTGTTCTACTGATTAAATAAATGCTATAACAACATATCTGAAACCCAGTTCATCCTGCTTTTACAGACGTTCAAAACTTGAATTCAGGAGTCCCTATCTTCCCAGCAGAAATGCCAGGACTATTGATAATGAATGGAATTACTCATGTAGCAATCAGGTTTAGGTTCTCGTGTTGCCACAACGCACCAGGAAGGTAAGGTCAAACATCTGCGACCTTACCGTGCCAACATTCCTTTCCATTCAGTGACAGAAAATAGTAACAAGAAGGCACTGATGCACTTGAGGAAGGAATTGACAAAGCTGCTCTGTGTGATCTCAGGATAAAATAATACCTCAGTGTTATCTAGAGGCAATGGATGACTTAAAATCAATCAATTGTATCACAAATCACACAAAGCTCTTGGTTTGTCTCTTGACAAAAAAAAATCCACCAGTTTTTAGAGAATGCTCTTTGGTCTGTAACAAAACTGAACCTCAGACATACTTTGACCTTTTCTTTACTATTATTATTATTTTGATCACATCATGCAGCTTGTGGGATCTCAGTTCCTTGATCAGCGACTGAACCTGGGTCACAGCAGTGAAGGTGCCAAATCCTAACCACTGGCCCGCTGGGGAACTCCCTATTTCATTACTTATTTATTTGACTCTGTGGTTGTACAGTAAAGTTTAATTGTGAGCAATTACCATTGCAAAGGCAAATGTCCTTTTCCTTTCTGAAAATAACGGCCTTCTGGACTTCCCTGGTGGCACAGTGGATTTGTCAGAATCTGCTGGCCAATGCAGGGGACACAGATTTGATACCTGATCTGGGGAGATTCCACCTGCTGCAGAGCAGCTAAGCCTCTGGCCCACAACTACTGAGGCTGAGCTCCAGTGCCCTGGGACCACAACTGAGCCTGGTGCTGCAGCTACTGAAGCTGGCCTCTAGAGCCCGTGCTTCAAAACAAGAGACGCCACTGCTGTGAGAAGCCCACACACTGCCATGAAGGGTAGCTCCTGCTTGCCGAAACCAGCGAAAGCCCATGAGCAGTGATGAAGACACAGCATAATCAAAAATAAGTACAGAAAATTATTAAAACATTAAATAACAAACTAAAAATACTCGGTGTTCTACTGATTAAATAAATGCTATAACAACATATCTGAAACCCAGTTCATCCTGCTTTTACAGACGTTCAAAACTTGAATTCAGGAGTCCCTATCTTCCCAGCAGAAATGCCAGGACTATTGATAATGAATGGAATTACTCATGTAGCAATCAGGTTTAGGTTCTCGTGTTGCCACAACGCACCAGGAAGGTAAGGTCAAACATCTGCGACCTTACCGTGCCAACATTCCTTTCCATTCAGTGACAGAAAATAGTAACAAGAAGGCACTGATGCACTTGAGGAAGGAATTAGAAATGGTAGAGCGCCACCTGCAGTGAGCACACATGTCTGAAGTATCTGGTAATAAAACAACCTGTAGGCGTAGCCTGAAAATTCTATGGATTAGATAGTGTTAATTTCATCACTGGCACAAAACAGAAGATTAAATCTATTTAGAGGCTTAAGTCAGCCTCTTGAATACATTTTGCTAGTCCTTTAGGTTTTATTAAACAGCAGAACACTGGAGTCTGAAAGGGCCTTTGAGCTCGTTGAATCTGGTTTCTTACATAATGTAGCTCACTGTTTCTGTTTAGTAATCTGGCCCCAGGCCACCTTCCATTCAGGCCAGACCAACCCTGGGTCCACCGTGTTTCTGAGGCCTCAGTGCCCAGGCCCAGGCCTGAAGCCAGCCCGTCCTACACCCCGGCTCACTCCTTCAGGCTCCTTCCCCACAAACTGGTGGTTCCTTTCTCTGTGCCCATGGCGTTCTGCACACATTTTTTTCTGCTTTTGTCACATTTTTTTTCCGCTTTTGTACTTTTATTACATATAACCTGCAAATAATGAGTTTCTCAAATGTAGAATCTTATAATTTTGCCTTTGATTCCCGAGTATCTATCATATTAATAAGCACTCAAGAAGTGCCAGGTGAATACTCATTTGACTATTCAGGGCTAACTCATAGTGGTGGTGGTTCAGTTGCTAAGGTTTTTGTGGTCTTGTAATCCACCAGGCTCCTCTGTCCATGGATTTCCCATGAGCAGTGATGAAGACACAGCATAATCAAAAATAAGTACAGAAAATTATTAAAACATTAAATAACAAACTAAAAATACTCGGTGTTCTACTGATTAAATAAATGCTATAACAACATATCTGAAACCCAGTTCATCCTGCTTTTACAGACGTTCAAAACTTGAATTCAGGAGTCCCTATCTTCCCAGCAGAAATGCCAGGACTATTGATAATGAATGGAATTACTCATGTAGCAATCAGGTTTAGGTTCTCGTGTTGCCACAACGCACCAGGAAGGTAAGGTCAAACATCTGCGACCTTACCGTGCCAACATTCCTTTCCATTCAGTGACAGAAAATAGTAACAAGAAGGCACTGATGCACTTGAGGAAGGAATTAGAAATGGTAGAGCGCCACCTGCAGTGAGCACACATGTCTGAAGTATCTGGTAATAAAACAACCTGTAGGCGTAGCCTGAAAATTCTATGGATTAGATAGTGTTAATTTCATCACTGGCACAAAACAGAAGATTAAATCTATTTAGAGGCTTAAGTCAGCCTCTTGAATACATTTTGCTAGTCCTTTAGGTTTTATTAAACAGCAGAACACTGGAGTCTGAAAGGGCCTTTGAGCTCGTTGAATCTGGTTTCTTACATAATGTAGCTCACTGTTTCTGTTTAGTAATCTGGCCCCAGGCCACCTTCCATTTCAGGCCAGACCAACCCTGGGTCCACCGTGTTTCTGAGGCCTCAGTGCCCAGGCCCAGGCCTGAAGCCAGCCCGTCCTACACCCCGGCTCACTCCTTCAGGCTCCTTCCCCACAAACTGGTGGTTCCTTTCTCTGTGCCCATGGCGTTCTGCACACATTTTTTTCTGCTTTTGTCACATTTTTTTTCCGCTTTTGTACTTTTATTACATATAACCTGCAAATAATGAGTTTCTCAAATGTAGAATCTTATAATTTTGCCTTTGATTCCCGAGTATCTATCATATTAATAAGCACTCAAGAAGTGCCAGGTGAATACTCATTTGACTATTCAGGGCTAACTCATAGTGGTGGTGGTTCAGTTGCTAAGTTGTGTCTGACTCTTGCAACCCTATGGTCTTGTAATCCACCAGGCTCCTCTGTCCATGGATTTCCCAGGCAAGAATACTGGAGTGGGTTGCCATTTGCCTTCTCCAGGAGACCTTTCCAACCCACACTGAACCTGCAGGTAGATTCTTTTCTGCTGAGCCACCAGGGAAGCCCCACTAAGTCACAGGGCAGCCCATTCTACACAGCTTTAAAAAGAAAACTTGCTATTTATTTCCTTGTAACTTCTCTCCATCTGCTTTTGTGGAACTGTTGAGAGTAAGTCACCATCTTTCAAATATGTGATGACATCTATGCTTGTGTGCTAAGTCACTTCAGTAATGTCTGATTCTTTATGATCCCAGGGACTGTAGCCCACCAGGCTCCTCTGGTCATGGAATTCTCCAGGCAAGAATAATGGAGTGGGTTGCCATGCCCTCCTCCAGGCAATTTTTCTGACCCAGGGATGGAACCCCCAAGATTTCTGCATTGCAGGTGCATTCTTTACCACAGGAATCCTGAAGACATCTATACATCTTCCTAAATCTGTTCTTCCAAATGTTCTTGATGATTTCAACTGTTCCTGTCCATTTGCACATGATTTCCTGACATCTTTGTGGTTCTATCTTGAATAATTTTATATTGACAACTTGCATTTGTTCAAACCAAAGAGACAAGTTATGTATCTGGTATAACATCACTTTTTTTTAATTTATTTTTTATTTTTTACAGAGTTTTATTTTCTGCCCCACATCTACCTGAATCAGTGGTAAGTATATATATGTCCCCACCCTCTTAAACTCCCCTCCCATCTCCCTCCCCCTCCCACCCCTCCAGGTGTAACATCACAACTATTAAGTACTTGTGTGGTTTCAGTTACAAGATCTTCATTTAACTTTGTTCCATTGTTTGGTCTAAAATTCAGAGTGGTCTCTGAAAATATACTTTCCCACTTATCAAGGCTTTTTTCCTGCTTTTGTCACATTTTTTTTCCGCTTTTGTACTTTTATTACATATAACCTGCAAATAATGAGTTTCTCAAATGTAGAATCTTATAATTTTGCCTTTGATTCCCGAGTATCTATCATATTAATAAGCACTCAAGAAGTGCCAGGTGAATACTCATTTGACTATTCAGGGCTAACTCATAGTGGTGGTGGTTCAGTTGCTAAGTTGTGTCTGACTCTTGCAACCCTATGGTCTTGTAATCCACCAGGCTCCTCTGTCCATGGATTTCCCAGGCAAGAATACTGGAGTGGGTTGCCATTTGCCTTCTCCAGGAGACCTTTCCAACCCACACTGAACCTGCAGGTAGATTCTTTTCTGCTGAGCCACCAGGGAAGCCCCACTAAGTCACAGGGCAGCCCATTCTACACAGCTTTAAAAAGAAAACTTGCTATTTATTTCCTTGTAACTTCTCTCCATCTGCTTTTGTGGAACTGTTGAGAGTAAGTCACCATCTTTCAAATATGTGATGACATCTATGCTTGTGTGCTAAGTCACTTCAGTAATGTCTGATTCTTTATGATCCCAGGGACTGTAGCCCACCAGGCTCCTCTGGTCATGGAATTCTCCAGGCAAGAATAATGGAGTGGGTTGCCATGCCCTCCTCCAGGCAATTTTTCTGACCCAGGGATGGAACCCCCAAGATTTCTGCATTGCAGGTGCATTCTTTACCACAGGAATCCTGAAGACATCTATACATCTTCCTAAATCTGTTCTTCCAAATGTTCTTGATGATTTCAACTGTTCCTGTCCATTTGCACATGATTTCCTGACATCTTTGTGGTTCTATCTTGAATAATTTTATATTGACAACTTGCATTTGTTCAAACCAAAGAGACAAGTTATGTATCTGGTATAACATCACTTTTTTTTAATTTATTTTTTATTTTTTACAGAGTTTTATTTTCTGCCCCACATCTACCTGAATCAGTGGTAAGTATATATATGTCCCCACCCTCTTAAACTCCCCTCCCATCTCCCTCCCCCTCCCACCCCTCCAGGTGTAACATCACAACTATTAAGTACTTGTGTGGTTTCAGTTACAAGATCTTCATTTAACTTTGTTCCATTGTTTGGTCTAAAATTCAGAGTGGTCTCTGAAAATATACTTTCCCACTTATCAAGGCATTTAGCTTTGTGTTGCTATAAATAACTGTGCAAGAATAGCCATTCAGAATTTTCCCCTTAATTAAATATAGTCAACTTTGACACAGATGTGGAACTTCAAATGAACTGTTCAGACCTTTTTGGTTTGTGAGCAAATTATCTACTTACCTCAGGGGTCAGACTTCTAGCAATGATGGGCCCAATCATTCCAGGAATAGTGGCAAATGTGTTTGTGATGCCCAGGAGGATACCAGCATACCTGCAGAAACATTTTAATAGCGGTTTATTATTGGGTTACACATTTTTTTGAGAGGGGAGGGAACTAAACTTGTCCATGTCTCCCTGCAATGAAAGTGTAGAACCCTAATCACTGAACCACCAGGGAATTCCCTGTTACACATTTAAATAGCTTCTGTCCATAGATAGGTACATTCCCTGGCTGCATTCTTGTGAAATTTCACATTTAAATGAGATGTCTTACTGAAATAGGACTTAACAGTTAGCTGGTGAAAAACTTGCATTTCAAAGTTCTAACATCATATAGAGGAACACGGCCATTGAAATGATCCCCTTTGACAATGTGATGGAGAAGTGCCGAGATAGGATTTTCATACAAGATGGTAGTTGTTTATTTATTTATTTTTTAAAAGTAGAAACGGTGACAGATTTCCTTTCCATCTTTTTTTTCACTTTTTGCCTCCTTTATTGTTTATTTATTTATTTATTTTCATCCATCTTTATTCTTTGGTCTATGTGGGCCTCCCATTGCAGTGGCCTCTCTCGTTGCAGAGCACCAGCTCTCGGTGCATGTGCTCCAGAGCACCGGCTCGTAATTGAACACCGTGGTCCAGCTGCTCCATGGCACGTGGGATCTTCCTGGGCCAGGGATCGAACCGGTGCTCCTTGCACAGCAAGGTGGACTCTTTACTCACTGGACCACCAGGGAAGCCCTCTTTTTTTTTTTTTTCCAAGATTCATTTATTTATTTATTTTTGGCTGTGGTGGGATCTTGGTTGCTGCACTCAGGCTGTCTTTGGTTGAGGCCAGCAGAGATGGGGCGCTATTCTTTGTTGTAGTGTGTGGGCTTCTCACTGTAGAGCACATGCTCTAGGCGCTCAGGCTTAGGTAGCTGTGGCTCATGGGCTCAAGAGCGCTGGCTCAGAAATGGAGACACACTGCCTTAGTTGCTTCATGGTATGTGGGATCTTCCTGGACCAGGGATTGAACTGGTGTCCCTTGCATTGCAAGGCAGATTCTTAACCACTGAACTATTAGGGAAGCCCACAAGATAGTATTTAGATAGGAAGCTTCATTTGTCTTAAAATATTTTAAGTTAAAAAAAAGAATTTATTTCCCAATAACAAAATATATGTCACTGTTAAAAATTTAAAATAAGGGCTTCACTGATGGTCCAGTGGGTAAGGACACCCACCTTGCAGTGCAAGGGGCGCCGGTTTGATCCCTGGCCTGGGAAGATCCCACGTGCCGTGGAGCGGCTGGACTGATGTGTCCAATTACCGAGCTGGAGCCTTGGAACGCATGTGCCCAGAGCTGGTGCTCTTCAACAACAGAGGCCACTGCGATGGGAGGCCCACACGGGCCAAGGAACAAAAAAGATGGATGAAAATGAATAAATGAAAGACCAATAGAAGTGGCCTGTCCGCCCCCCTCCCTCCCCAACTCACCCCCACCCCCAAATTTTTAAAATTTTTTTATTTTTTATTTATTTATCTTTTGGGGGGGTAGGGTGGGGAGGGAGGGAGACGGGCAGGCCACTTCTATTGGTCTTTCATTTCTCTATTTTCTTTTTTTTTTAAGATTTATTTATTTATTTATTTTGGGCTGGGGTCGGGTTGGAGAGGGAGGGGAGTGGGCGGGCCACTTCTATTGGTCCTTCATTTCTCTATTTTCATCCGTCTTTGTTCTTTGGCTCCTGTGGGCCTCCCATCGCGGTGGCCTCCGGCTCAGTAATTGGACACATCGGTCCAGCCACTCGGCGGCACGTGGGATCTTCCCAGGCCAGGGATCGAACCGGCGCCCCTTGCACTGCAAGGCGGTGTCCTTACCCACTGGACCACCAGGCAAGTCCCCCCCAAATTTTTAAATAAGAAAAATATTACAAAGAAAGTAGAATTACTTAGAATTCTTCTGTATAATTGACATGGATGTTTTGATAAGTGTTCTAATTTTTTTCTATATATATTTTTGATACACTATTATAGAAATGAGATCTTATTGAGCACAGTTTTACAACTTATTTGTTTAACTTACTACTTATCTTCTTGTAGCTAAATCCCTGCATACTGTTCCAGAAACAGACAAACTGAGCTTATATATATTGTGTGTGTGTGACAAAAATGCATATTAAGCTCTGTCTTAAAGTCCTCAAAGGTAACATTTCGTGTTTTTAAGAGGTAATTGTTCTCTGATTCAAGTTTGGTAATTCTGACTCCATAGCCTCCTTAAAACTCATGTTTTATTCCTCTTTATTATTTCCAGTGGCCAGTGTAACATATATGCTCATTCAGTGTATGCTGACCAGAGAAATGGCGTGTGACCTGCAGTTGTTCAGGTCCCACCTGTGGTCCTGAGGGGCCCTGGCTGCACTGACTGCTGGAGCTTTGGCTCTCCTAGACCAGCGCCCTCTACTGGGCTTTGACTCCAAAAGACCATACAGTATGCAGCATTTTGGATTACATGCTTAGGGATGCTGTAACCATAGTTGTATGTATTAACAGAAAATTTTGGGATTTTGTACATTCTGGATTTTATAGACAGATACATCATTTGATGCCTCCTAGTCTCATGTCCCTTGTATTTCCTGTATACTGGTAGCATCTAGATTTGAGATCCTAGAGGGTTTGTTAGATTTAGGTTTGTTATTTTTAGCAAGAAAACTCACTAGTAGTAGTGGAGGTAAAAATTAGTTAATTAAGTAAATGGCATTCATTAAGTTATTTTTCATAAAAGTCACCAAGGTATATACAAATTCCAATTAAGAGTTTTAAATTTTTTTTCTTTTCCCTATCATGCCATCTATCTTTATTCTTTCTTTCTTCTTTTTTGTTTTTTTTTTTAGTCACTTTTATTGGTCTTTCATTTATTTATTTTCATCCATCTTTGTTCTTTGGCCTGTGTGGGCCAAAGAGAGAGAGGCCATTGCAGTGGCCTCTCTCGCTGCAGAGCACCAGCTCTGGGCACATGCATTCAAGAGTGCTGGGCACGTGGGATCTTCCCAGGCAAGGGATCGAACTGGCACCCCTTGCACTGCAAGGCAGTGTCTTTACCCACTAGACGACCAGGGAAGCCACTGTCTTTATTCTTTGGCATGTGTGGGCCTCCCATTGCAGTGGCCTCTCTCACTTCAGAGCACAGGCTCTGGGTGCATGTGCTCCAGAGCGCTGGTTCGTAATTGGACATACTGGTCTAGCCATTCTGTGGCATATGGGATCCTCCCTGGCCAGGGATTGAACTGGTGCCCCCTGCACTGCCAGGCAGACTCTTTACCCACTGAACCACCAGGGAAGCCCGAGCTTTTAATTTTTTAATGAGATAATGTTTTTATAAAGTAAAATTGTGATCAAAATGAAAGAAGCCTGGGGGGGCTTCCCTAGTGGGAAATAAATAAAAAATCAATAAAAGAGACCAAAAAAAAAAAAAAGCTTGATATTTATTAGAGCATATAGTCTTATTGTGCGAACATTAGGGTTTTTTACCAGGGGCCCTGGCTGCACTGACTGCTGGAGCTTTGGCTCTCCTAGACCAGCGCCCTCTACTGGGCTTTGACTCCAAAAGACCATACAGTATGCAGCATTTTGGATTACATGCTTAGGGATGCTGTAACCATAGTTGTATGTATTAACAGAAAATTTTGGGATTTTGTACATTCTGGATTTTATAGACAGATACATCATTTGATGCCTCCTAGTCTCATGTCCCTTGTATTTCCTGTATACTGGTAGCATCTAGATTTGAGATCCTAGAGGGTTTGTTAGATTTAGGTTTGTTATTTTTAGCAAGAAAACTCACTAGTAGTAGTGGAGGTAAAAATTAGTTAATTAAGTAAATGGCATTCATTAAGTTATTTTTCATAAAAGTCACCAAGGTATATACAAATTCCAATTAAGAGTTTTAAATTTTTTTTCTTTTCCCTATCATGCCATCTATCTTTATTCTTTCTTTCTTCTTTTTTGTTTTTTTTTTTAGTCACTTTTATTGGTCTTTCATTTATTTATTTTCATCCATCTTTGTTCTTTGGCCTGTGTGGGCCAAAGAGAGAGGCCATTGCAGTGGCCTCTCTCGCTGCAGAGCACCAGCTCTGGGCACATGCATTCAAGAGTGCTGGGCACGTGGGATCTTCCCAGGCAAGGGATCGAACTGGCACCCCTTGCACTGCAAGGCAGTGTCTTTACCCACTAGACGACCAGGGAAGCCACTGTCTTTATTCTTTGGCATGTGTGGGCCTCCCATTGCAGTGGCCTCTCTCACTTCAGAGCACAGGCTCTGGGTGCATGTGCTCCAGAGCGCTGGTTCGTAATTGGACATACTGGTCTAGCCATTCTGTGGCATATGGGATCCTCCCTGGCCAGGGATTGAACTGGTGCCCCCTGCACTGCCAGGCAGACTCTTTACCCACTGAACCACCAGGGAAGCCCGAGCTTTTAATTTTTTAATGAGATAATGTTTTTATAAAGTAAAATTGTGATCAAAATGAAAGAAGCCTGGGGGGGCTTCCCTAGTGGGAAATAAATAAAAAATCAATAAAAGAGACCAAAAAAAAAAAAAAGCTTGATATTTATTAGAGCATATAGTCTTATTGTGCGAACATTAGGGTTTACAATCCTCAATACCTCAGCTGCAGACCGCTGATCTGAGGTTCCTCTCTCCATTTTAGCTGCGGGAAAGTGACTACTATGGACTGAATTGTGTCCTTCCCTAATCCATACTTCAGGGTGACTGTATTTGGAGACAGGGCTTTTCAGCGGTTAAATGAACTCATTAAGAGCTCATAGGGTCCCAACCTATGAGGTTGTCCTTACAAGGACACCTATGAGGTGTCCTTACAAGGAGAGGAAAAAAGAGTGATTGCTTCCTCTTCTGTGAGCAGCGATGGAGGAGAGGCCACGTGAGGGCACACAGTTGGAAGGTGACCGTGTGCAAACCAGGAAGAGACCCTCACCAGAACCCCACCCGGCCGGCACCCTGACCTCAGACGTTTAGCCTCCAGAACCGTGAGAAAATCAGTTTCTGTTCTTTAAGCTACTCAGCCACATGGTATTTTTATGGCATTCTGAGTTGACTGACACAGCACCTAAATAAAATATTCTGCTGAAACTAATTCAGTTATCTATAAAACACACAGATTTTTATGTTGAAAACTCACGAATACAGGTTACAATAACAAAACAAATGGCACAGATCTTTTTGGCTTATGCCCTTTAGGGAGTGGATCTTAAATTAACCAAGGTTCTTGGCAGAACCTGTCCGTTTTTTAAAGCATTAACACCTTGGCAGTAGGAGGAACTGCCTGCAATGTTGCCAGACCGTTTCAGTGACAGATATTAAGTGGAGATGAATGTTGTGAAATTCTAAATGTCAGCACCAAGCAGCTCATTCAAGTATTTATATTACACTGGGTGAGGAAAGGCCATGAAAGATTGATGAGAGTCTGGGAAAAAAACATATGAATGGATCCAGTTTGGATTCTGTGCTATTGGAGTCTCAGAATTTTGTGGGATTAACAGTTAAAAATCTATTCAAATACCTTGAGTCAAGGAAGCAAAATTATCCATAGAAAATACATATTTTAGTCTATAGGAAAAAAAGGCTTAGAAAATATCATGCAGACAAATATTTATATGTTAACAGGACTGACTGCCTATTGAAAAACCTTATGTCAGGCAGGGTTCTAAGCATTTTTTATATCCTACCCCACTTTAATAGTAAAATGAAGCACAAGAGGAAGGTTATTATCTTTACAGATAAGAAAGACTATAAAATGTCAGTCAATTTGCCTGATTCCAAATCAGCACTTAATAATGGAATGTTATAATCTATAATGCAGGGACTTGTGGAGAAAAGTTAAGCACAGGAAAACTGATCTTCGTACAGACTGAATTCAATGATGACTGTTTTCAATAAGGCAGTGTTACAGACATATAAAATGTCCATCAACAGAGGATTGGATAAAGATGATGTAGTACAATGGAATATTACTTGGGCATAAGAAAACAAAATAATACCATTTATAGCACATGGATGGACATAGAGATGGTCATACTGACTGAAGTAAGTCACACAGAGAAAGACCAATATATGATATCACTTACATGTGGAATCTAAAATCAGCCACATGGTATTTTTATGGCATTCTGAGTTGACTGACACAGCACCTAAATAAAATATTCTGCTGAAACTAATTCAGTTATCTATAAAACACACAGATTTTTATGTTGAAAACTCACGAATACAGGTTACAATAACAAAACAAATGGCACAGATCTTTTTGGCTTATGCCCTTTAGGGAGTGGATCTTAAATTAACCAAGGTTCTTGGCAGAACCTGTCCGTTTTTTTTTTTTTTAAAGCATTAACACCTTGGCAGTAGGAGGAACTGCCTGCAATGTTGCCAGACCGTTTCAGTGACAGATATTAAGTGGAGATGAATGTTGTGAAATTCTAAATGTCAGCACCAAGCAGCTCATTCAAGTATTTATATTACACTGGGTGAGGAAAGGCCATGAAAGATTGATGAGAGTCTGGGAAAAAAACATATGAATGGATCCAGTTTGGATTCTGTGCTATTGGAGTCTCAGAATTTTGTGGGATTAACAGTTAAAAATCTATTCAAATACCTTGAGTCAAGGAAGCAAAATTATCCATAGAAAATACATATTTTAGTCTATAGGAAAAAAAGGCTTAGAAAATATCATGCAGACAAATATTTATATGTTAACAGGACTGACTGCCTATTGAAAAACCTTATGTCAGGCAGGGTTCTAAGCATTTTTTATATCCTACCCCACTTTAATAGTAAAATGAAGCACAAGAGGAAGGTTATTATCTTTACAGATAAGAAAGACTATAAAATGTCAGTCAATTTGCCTGATTCCAAATCAGCACTTAATAATGGAATGTTATAATCTATAATGCAGGGACTTGTGGAGAAAAGTTAAGCACAGGAAAACTGATCTTTCGTACAGACTGAATTCAATGATGACTGTTTTCAATAAGGCAGTGTTACAGACATATAAAATGTCCATCAACAGAGGATTGGATAAAGATGATGTAGTACAATGGAATATTACTTGGGCATAAGAAAACAAAATAATACCATTTATAGCACATGGATGGACATAGAGATGGTCATACTGACTGAAGTAAGTCACACAGAGAAAGACCAATATATGATATCACTTACATGTGGAATCTAAAAAAAATAGGGTACAAATGAACTTATTTACAAAACTGAAACAGAATCACAGATGTAGAAAGTAAACGTATGGTTACGGTGTGGGGAGAAGAAAAAGAGGGTAAATTGGGAGATTTGGAATGATACATATATACATACACACTACTACTATATATAAAATAATTAATAAGCACCTACTGCAAAGCACAGGGGCACCTACTCAATATTTTGTAATGACATATATGGGAAAAGAATCTAACAAAGAGGATATATGGATATGCACAATAGATTCATACATATGCACAGCTAACTGATTCACTTTGCTGTATGCCTGAAACTAACACAACATTGTAAATCTTCCCTGGTAGCTCAGTTGGTAAAGGATCTGCCTGCAATGCAGGAGACCCACGTTCAATGCCAGTGTTGGGAAGATCCCCTGGAGAAGGGAATGACTACCCACTTCAGTATTCTTGTTTGGAGAGAGAGAGAAGCCTGGCGGGCTACCGTGTACGGGATGCAAAGAATCAGACAGGACTGAGTGACTAACACTTTCTACTTTCCAATAGAGATTAAAAATAAACTATAGTCTCCTTGAGGATAGAATCTGGCGTTGCCCAGGAGACATACTACTTTGGACAGTGGATGCTTAATAAATATCTGTTGAATACATTTTAAAAATTTATATCTTATTTTTCCACAATTTATATTTATACTATTCTCACAGTAAGGGGGAAAAGGATAAACTGAACCAAATTATTGATTTTGAAGACACTCCTCAAATGCGCAAGAAAAGCATCACTCGCCCGATGCCTTCCTTAGAACGCAGTCAATTTGCATCACAGTTTCTAACCAATTATAGTGCACCAAGGAGGTCCAACGGTTCAAGCCATTTTAATGATAAATACGTTATTGTTGTCATCCATCCATCCATCCATTCATTTAGAAAACAGTCCTATATTTTATTCATTTGTCTGTTTTGGGCTGTGCTGGTTCTTTGCTGCTGCATGGACTTTTCTCTGGTTGCACTGAGCCGGGGGCTACTCTTTGTGGCAGTGCTGGGATTTCTCACTACAGTGCCTCACTGAATAAATAATTCTTAAATATGTCATTTGTGTCCATCGCTACGAAAGACTCTGGTGTCCAGCAATGAATTAAACATAGTCATTGTTTCCCAGGAGCTCAAAGTCTGTTTAATGAGAAAAACTCTGGATCAATAATGTAATACAACCTGAATAATCAATTATTAGTAGCCTGAATAACCAAACTGTTAGAGATTTATGCCAAGGTTTTTTTTTTATTGTTTTTTTATTTATTAATATTCATCTATCTTTTTATTCTTTGGCTTGTATGGGCCTTCCGTTACAGTGGTCTCTCACTGCAGAGCACTGGCTCTGGAAGCATGCGCTCCAGAGCACTGGCTCATAATTGGACACACCAGTCTAGCTGCTCCGTGGCACGTGGGATCTTCCCGGGCCAGGGATCGAACTGGTGCCCCTTGCATTTCAAGGCTGACTCTTTACCCACTGGACCACCAGGGAAGCCCTATGCCAAGTTTTATAGAAGCATAGAGCATGGTCTTCATCAACCTTCCATGTGGACAGGGGACATTTGAGGAGGGGTTGCCTCAGGAAAAACTGCTTAGAGGAAGTGATACTCAAGTTTCCTCGTAAGAGATGAGAAGAAGCAGAGGAAGAGAAGGAAGGGGCTAAACAAATATGAGGTCTTGGCAGCTGCCAAAGTAATAGAGCCCACGTGGCAAGTCCAGATGTGGACATTTCTGGGCTTGCCAAATTTCCACTCATTTTCAGCCATATAGCTTGAGATTTAATTTCCTGGTGGCTCAGACAGCAAAGAATCTGCCCACAACGCAGGAGACCCAGGGTCAATTCTTAGGTCATGAAGATCCCATGTAGAAGGGAACAGTAACCCATTTCAATATTCCTTCCTGGAAAATCCCATGGGCAGAGGAGCCTGGCGGGGTACAGTCTATGGAGTCACAAAGAGCCAGGCACGACTGAGTGACTAACACTTTCACTTTGAACTATTATGAGGCCTAGGAACTGCAGCCTGTTAGTATCTTCCCAGACTTTCTTTCTCTGTATTACTGTTCTAAGTTCGAAGGCAACCAGGGGCCATTTGCATTCCTGAAATATGTGTCTGATGTTCAGAAGCTCTACTGTTTTCTGTGATCATACACTGGTTTCTAGCTTATTTTTCTAAAATAAACTGTGCCCTTGAAACATTTATAATGAATTACTGTATTAAGATATGATATTGGTAGAATGTCTTTGCTTCACAAACATTTTTAAAAAAATAGTTTATTTACTTATTTTGGGCTTCTATGTCTTCACTGCTGCATGCGGGCTTTCTCTAGGAGTGGTGAGTGGGGCTACTCTCTAGTCGTGGTGCATGGACATCTTGTGGAAGCTTCTCTTGTTGCAGAGCACAGGCTCTAGGGCTCTGGGTCTTCAGCAGTTTATAGCTCAATAGCTCAGTGGTTGTGCACGGGGCTTAGTTGCCCCGTGGCATGTGGAATCTTCCCAGACCAGGGACTGAACCTGTGTCTCATGGACTGGTAGGTGGATTCCCAACCATTGGACCACCAGGGGAAGTCCTCATAAAAATTTTCTTCTATATGATTTAATATGTGTGAGAAAATTGGTGATCATCAACCTTCCATGTGGACAGGGGACATTTGAGGAGGGGTTGCCTCAGGAAAAACTGCTTAGAGGAAGTGATACTCAAGTTTCCTCGTAAGAGATGAGAAGAAGCAGAGGAAGAGAAGGAAGGGGCTAAACAAATATGAGGTCTTGGCAGCTGCCAAAGTAATAGAGCCCACGTGGCAAGTCCAGATGTGGACATTTCTGGGCTTGCCAAATTTCCACTCATTTTCAGCCATATAGCTTGAGATTTAATTTCCTGGTGGCTCAGACAGCAAAGAATCTGCCCACAACGCAGGAGACCCAGGGTCAATTCTTAGGTCATGAAGATCCCATGTAGAAGGGAACAGTAACCCATTTCAATATTCCTTCCTGGAAAATCCCATGGGCAGAGGAGCCTGGCGGGGTACAGTCTATGGAGTCACAAAGAGCCAGGCACGACTGAGTGACTAACACTTTCACTTTGAACTATTATGAGGCCTAGGAACTGCAGCCTGTTAGTATCTTCCCAGACTTTCTTTCTCTGTATTACTGTTCTAAGTTCGAAGGCAACCAGGGGCCATTTGCATTCCTGAAATATGTGTCTGATGTTCAGAAGCTCTACTGTTTTCTGTGATCATACACTGGTTTCTAGCTTATTTTTCTAAAATAAACTGTGCCCTTGAAACATTTATAATGAATTACTGTATTAAGATATGATATTGGTAGAATGTCTTTGCTTCACAAACATTTTTAAAAAAATAGTTTATTTACTTATTTTGGGCTTCTATGTCTTCACTGCTGCATGCGGGCTTTCTCTAGGAGTGGTGAGTGGGGGCTACTCTCTAGTCGTGGTGCATGGACATCTTGTGGAAGCTTCTCTTGTTGCAGAGCACAGGCTCTAGGGCTCTGGGTCTTCAGCAGTTTATAGCTCAATAGCTCAGTGGTTGTGCACGGGGCTTAGTTGCCCCGTGGCATGTGGAATCTTCCCAGACCAGGGACTGAACCTGTGTCTCATGGACTGGTAGGTGGATTCCCAACCATTGGACCACCAGGGGAAGTCCTCATAAAAATTTTCTTCTATATGATTTAATATGTGTGAGAATAGCCAAGGTTATGAAAGCCAGATGATTTGCAATGAGACTGATGTGAAGTCAAGCATCACAGCTGCTGCAATCTCTTTTAAGTCAAATAAAGATTTGATCACATATTTCAGTCCTACAAAGTTGATGGTTTACCTGGAATAGCTTTGTTATTCTTAGATTTTTATTATTTTTAAATACCATTTGGATGTAGACCATTTTTAAAGTGTTTACTGAAGTTGTTACAAGATTGCCTCTATGTTTTACTCTCATGGCTTCGAGGCATGTGGGATCTTATCTCCCTGAACAGGGACTGAATCCATACCCAATGCGTTAGAAGGTGAAGTCTTAACCAATGAACCACCAGGAAGGCCCTTCTTATATTATTTTGCATTCTATAATTTCATATATATCCTCTGCTTTTTAAAATATTTATACGATGTTGAACTTGAATAAAATCACTGTCATTCTCACAGCAAAACAAAGAAACAAACAGTTTAGCTTCATACTGTATCTGCATCTATATGTTTGGATTTATAGGACTCGCAAAACGTCAGGGCTGGACCAGAGTCTTTAAGATCTATAGTTCAACCACCCAACTGATGCTTGGAACCCAGTCGCAGGATTCCACTTGCAGGTTGTCTGGTATATGCTTAAGGACAAGATCTTATCACCCTCCAAGCCAGAAGCTTGCCAAGATGCAAAGGTTTCTTTCCTGTTTATGTCTTCAGTATTTGGTACAGTGCTTGACATGGTGTTTGTTTAATTACTGGATACATTAATCAGTATGCTGTGTTTCACAAACTTTTAAAAGCTTATTTTGGGCTTCTATGTCTTCACTGCTGCATGCGGGCTTTCTCTAGGAGTGGTGAGTGGGGCTACTCTAGTCGTGGTGCATGGACATCTTGTGGAAGCTTCTCTTGTTGCAGAGCACAGGCTCTAGGGCTCTGGGTCTTCAGCAGTTTATAGCTCAATAGCTCAGTGGTTGTGCACGGGCTTAGTTGCCCCGTGGCATGTGGAATCTTCCCAGACCAGGGACTGAACCTGTGTCTCATGGACTGGTAGGTGGATTCCCAACCATTGGACCACCAGGGGAAGTCCTCATAAAAATTTTCTTCTATATGATTTAATATGTGTGAGAATAGCCAAGGTTATGAAAGCCAGATGATTTGCAATGAGACTGATGTGAAGTCAAGCATCACAGCTGCTGCAATCTCTTTTAAGTCAAATAAAGATTTGATCACATATTTCAGTCCTACAAAGTTGATGGTTTACCTGGAATAGCTTTGTTATTCTTAGATTTTTATTATTTTTAAATACCATTTGGATGTAGACCATTTTTAAAGTGTTTACTGAAGTTGTTACAAGATTGCCTCTATGTTTTACTCTCATGGCTTCGAGGCATGTGGGATCTTATCTCCCTGAACAGGGACTGAATCCATACCCAATGCGTTAGAAGGTGAAGTCTTAACCAATGAACCACCAGGAAGGCCCTTCTTATATTATTTTGCATTCTATAATTTCATATATATCCTCTGCTTTTTAAAATATTTATACGATGTTGAACTTGAATAAAATCACTGTCATTCTCACAGCAAAACAAAGAAACAAACAGTTTAGCTTCATACTGTATCTGCATCTATATGTTTGGATTTATAGGACTCGCAAAACGTCAGGGCTGGACCAGAGTCTTTAAGATCTATAGTTCAACCACCCAACTGATGCTTGGAACCCAGTCGCAGGATTCCACTTGCAGGTTGTCTGGTATATGCTTAAGGACAAGATCTTATCACCCTCCAAGCCAGAAGCTTGCCAAGATGCAAAGGTTTCTTTCCTGTTTATGTCTTCAGTATTTGGTACAGTGCTTGACATGGTGTTTGTTTAATTACTGGATACATTAATCAGTATGCTGTGACACTGAAATTTTGTAATTACAAATCCTAATATATCCAATTCATTTTTCTCCATGTCCAAAAGGATATCATGGGAGATTTTGGTGAAATCCTGATATACCAAATATGCTGTGTGTACAAGGTTGATGGAGGAGGGCCCGGCAATCCACTCCAGTTGCCTGGAGAATCCCCATAGCAGAGGAGCCTGGCGTGCTGTAGTCCATGGAGTCACAGAGCCTGACACAACTGAGTGACAAAGCATGTATAAGGTTGAAAATGATGCTGAGAAATTTGCTAGTTGGGACTTTAGTGACCCAATGGTGGTTCCTTTGTGATCAATCTTTTCTTTTCTAAGAGCCTGCTAATCATCCTTTTAGTACTTGACTTGGATTGATTTGTGACCCTGATCACAGTACCTGAGTCAAAGTTTGCCAGAAAATAATTATGACGTTTACTGTATTATGTGCAAATGCATTTGCTACATTATGAGCTAAGTGTTCTCTCTGTGTGTGTGTGTGTGTGTGTGCGCTCTCATGCCTGCACTCTATTTAAACCTCAAAACAATTTTACAAGGTAGGTACCATGGATATTTGTTTTTTTTCTTCTCTAGCATTCACTTGCACCTTCTTTTGACGATAGCTCCCATTTCTATTTGATGATCCAGTCTGCCTTCACTGCCAGTTTAAGAGAGCATAGTGGGGCCCTGCCAGATTCCAGAGCTCGGATAGACTTCAGGCACCTGGTCAATCGTGAACTACACTGCAGCTTCATGAAGCCAAGTGGGTGAGTTACCACCTCCCTCTGACTGCGTGGCTGCTGAGCTAATTTTATGTTCCTTAACACTTTTATTTCCCCACATTTATTTGCTTAGTTTTCTAATAAGAAAAATATTAGGACTTCCCTGGTAGTCCAGTGGGTATAGAGTCTGCCTTGCAGTGCAAGGGGCACTGGTTCGATCCCTGGCCCAGGAAGACCCCACGTGCCATGCAGCAGCTGGACTGGTGTGTCTTGATTGTGAGCCAGCGCTCTGGAGTGCATGTACCCAGAACTGGTGCTCTGTAGTGAGAGAGGCCACTGCAATGGGAGGTCCACACAGGCCAAGAATAATGATGGATAAAAATTAATAAACAAAAAACCAATAAAAGAGGCCAAAAATTAAAAAAAATCATATTAACTGAAGCAACCAAAAAATACCTGTTATCTGCAATGATTTCTTTTCCCTGGGTTTTCAAAGCAACTACTAGTGCCTCTTTAGTGACCAATGCTTAAGATATTGTAAATAGTCATTGAGAGGCACTTTGTTGTAGCATAAGGATCCCTGGACCATGAAACTGAAAGATCTGCTTTTGGTCTGCCATTTGTTGTGACTTTGCAACTCCTTTGTGTTTGAGTTTCATCTTCCCAATGAGTTCTTTTCTTTGTGTTCATATCTTCACATGTCATATGTTACCAATGGCCCCCTCAGAACTCATTCCCATGAGATTTAGGGGCACTGATTCCTCTAAACTTTAGTCACCTCTGACTTTAGGGCTGGGTGCTGATTGTGCTTGGCTTCTCAGGTGGCCTGGTGATAAAGAATCCATCTGCCAATGCAAGAGACGTGGGTTCTATTCCTTGGTTGGGAAGATCGCCTGGAGTAGGAAGTGGCAACCCACTCCAGTATTCTTGCTTGGAAAATTCCATGGACAGAGGAGACTGGCACGCTACAGTCTATGGTGTGGCAAAGAGTTGGACACAACTGAGCATGCACGCACACACTGTGGGGAAGTCTAACGGTATTCCCTTGGCCATGAGGGTTGGTTTAGGAGTGGATATGTGACTCAGTTTTGTTCAAAGTGAAGCTCATATTTCCATGATGGAAAGAGGAAATGGTCCTTTTCTTCCATGCTTGATGTGAATGAAGAAGTATGCAATCCTCTTTGTTACCCGGCAATCATTTCACTGTGTGATTTCATAAGCAGACCCAGACTTAGGATAAAACTGGCATCAAAGGTGGGGCAGAGAGTAGAACAGAAAAGTCTTGGGTGAGAAGAGTGGACAGCTGGATCTCAGCTCCTGCTGGAAGCCCACTGTCTCTGGACTTTACACTAATAGATTATGATGTTTAGCCAGCTCAAATTAGGATTCCCATTCCTTCCACCAAAAAGTGTTGGAGAGATAACATAGCCGGGGCCTCTTTTGTGCCCAAACTTTCAATTTCCATATGTGCTTGACTCAGCTTGTTAAAATCTCAAGCCTAGATCAATTTCAGAGCACATTTTCAGTATTACATTTGGGTTTCTAAACAGCACTCAAAGAAGAAGACAACCTTGTAAACTGAAAAGAGTACATGATTCCCTCCAACTTCAGCTGATCCTCATCAACACTCCAAATTCTGCAACTCGCTTTGTGTTTGAGTTTCATTGAGAGGCACTTTGTTGTAGCATAAGGATCCCTGGACCATGAAACTGAAAGATCTGCTTTTGGTCTGCCATTTGTTGTGACTTTGCAACTCCTTTGTGTTTGAGTTTCATCTTCCCAATGAGTTCTTTTCTTTGTGTTCATATCTTCACATGTCATATGTTACCAATGGCCCCCTCAGAACTCATTCCCATGAGATTTAGGGGCACTGATTCCTCTAAACTTTAGTCACCTCTGACTTTAGGGCTGGGTGCTGATTGTGCTTGGCTTCTCAGGTGGCCTGGTGATAAAGAATCCATCTGCCAATGCAAGAGACGTGGGTTCTATTCCTTGGTTGGGAAGATCGCCTGGAGTAGGAAGTGGCAACCCACTCCAGTATTCTTGCTTGGAAAATTCCATGGACAGAGGAGACTGGCACGCTACAGTCTATGGTGTGGCAAAGAGTTGGACACAACTGAGCATGCACGCACACACTGTGGGGAAGTCTAACGGTATTCCCTTGGCCATGAGGGTTGGTTTAGGAGTGGATATGTGACTCAGTTTTGTTCAAAGTGAAGCTCATATTTCCATGATGGAAAGAGGAAATGGTCCTTTTCTTCCATGCTTGATGTGAATGAAGAAGTATGCAATCCTCTTTGTTACCCGGCAATCATTTCACTGTGTGATTTCATAAGCAGACCCAGACTTAGGATAAAACTGGCATCAAAGGTGGGGCAGAGAGTAGAACAGAAAAGTCTTGGGTGAGAAGAGTGGACAGCTGGATCTCAGCTCCTGCTGGAAGCCCACTGTCTCTGGACTTTACACTAATAGATTATGATGTTTAGCCAGCTCAAATTAGGATTCCCATTCCTTCCACCAAAAAGTGTTGGAGAGATAACATAGCCGGGGCCTCTTTTGTGCCCAAACTTTCAATTTCCATATGTGCTTGACTCAGCTTGTTAAAATCTCAAGCCTAGATCAATTTCAGAGCACATTTTCAGTATTACATTTGGGTTTCTAAACAGCACTCAAAGAAGAAGACAACCTTGTAAACTGAAAAGAGTACATGATTCCCCTCCAACTTCAGCTGATCCTCATCAACACTCCAAATTCCTTCTTTGAGTTCTTAGTGATGACTTTTCTCAGGAGCTATTTTGAACTTTTAACATTTTCAAGTCCTTTAGGCTCGCTCTCTCCCTCTCTCTCTCTTTTTTTCCAGTTATCTCTGCTCTTTCTGGTCTCCACATATTTGTCACGATCCAGTACTGGGGACTATTTATTTATCTTGTCATTTTACTCTCTCTCATCAGGCACTTTTGTCTTTAGAAACTCTGAAACGTGGATTACTATTCCCTAATCTTCATTTCTGGTCAGACTGATTTTCTGAGTTCCGGATACAAAGGTCAAACTGCCTGCAACTACGATTTTCTAATGTTTTCACAAACATCTAAAATTTTAACATAGGGAATTTTTATCTTCCTCCAAGACTCTCCTTCCTCCATACACTCCAATTTCAGGAAATGGAAAAACTTTCCATCCAGTTGCTCAGGCAAAATACATGGAAATCATCATCCTTGATATCTTCCAGTCTAATCTACTGTATTTACAAAGATCTCAAATCTATCTACCTCTTTATATCTCCTATCTCCATTCCAAGCCATCATCACCACCTATCTGGGTGAGAGACTCCCAAGTGGATTTTCTACCTGTATTTGTCCACACAAGAGTGACCTTAAAACACAGAGAAGGTCACTTCCTACATGCTTTGTATATAAAACACTCACTGCTTACTCCCCAATGGCTTTCTTCCCGGCATTTCAACCACAAACGACCTTTCAGTTAAGTGAAATACACTGTTATTTCAGTGTATTCAGACTGAGTGTTTGCGTGCTTTCAAAATTTGTATGTTAAAGCTTTAACCTTCAATGTGATTACATTTGGAGATAAGGTCTTTAGGAGGTGACAGAGGTCAAATGAGGTCATAAGTGGGACCTGAATCTGACTGGGCTGATGCCTTTGTAACAGACACTAGAGCTCAGCTCCCTCTCTGTACACACCCATGCACACACACCCGAGGAAAGGTCAAGTGAGCACACGGCAAGGAGCTGGCCCTTCTGCAAACCAGGGAGAGCGCTCACCAGAAGTCAGTCTTGTTGGCACCTTGATATTAGAATTCTAGCCTCTAGAACTTCAAGGAAATTTCTGTCTTGTATGGTATCCAGTCTGTGTATTTTGTTCTGGCGGCCCAAGCCGACTAAGACACACACCAACTTCCTCTTCCTGTCATGCAGATTCTTCTGGCAGGAATCCTGCTTCCTGTTTGTGTAACTTCTTCTTACTCATTCTTCATGCTTTAGCTTCAATAAATATCACTTCCTCAGAAAAACCTTCCCTTGCTTCCTGATCTGCATTATATCCCCCTGTTCTATTCTCTTGCTTTCCCTTCAGAAAGTTGGTTTTAATTGTGTGACTCTTTCATGCCCACCGCCCTAGATGAAGAGCTCCATAAGACAGGGCTGGGCTGTTTTGGTCAGCACTTGTTAGGCATTTGATAAGCACTTGTTGAAAGAATGAATTATCATAATATACTATAATTATTTGTTTTTTATTTTTTAAAAAATATTATATTTATTTGGCTGCATTGGGTCTCAGTTGTATCATGTGGGCTCTAGTTCCTTGACCAGGGATCGAACCTGGGCCCCTTGCATTGGCAGCACAGAGTCTTAGCCACTGGACTACCAGGGAATTCCCTGTTTTTTATTGTTTCTTATCTGAACTAACCTCCTGGAGAGAAGGAGCTGAGGTTTACTTTCTAAAGTGCCATGTGGAGGGCTAGATGTACGGCATACGATGTTTGTTGTAAGCATGAGAGGAGTGGATCTGACCTGGGCCTTGGGCTTGAAGGTACAAGGAACTTAAAGGATCCTTTAGATTCCAGAGGATCTAAAAACAGAGACCTGTAGTTCACTTAGTCTGGGGAGATGCCTGAGAATCTACATTTCACACACGCTCTCATATAATGATGCTACTGGTCCATATTCTAAATCTTTCCTAGTTCTAACTTTCTATGATAAAACTGTACACTGTATAAACTATATACTGTATACACTGTATATATAAACTATACACTGCAGTTTATAAAAACAATGTCACTTGCTTAACTTACTTCAAGGGAAACCTTTTCCAGATTCCTTTTCTAATCAATTGCATAAGGGAACAGAAGAGAAGGGGACGGCGGAGGATGAGATGGTTGGTTGGCATCACTGAGTCAATGGACATGAGCTTGAACAAGCTCTGGGAGATGGTAAGGGACAGGCAAGCCTGGTGTGCTGCAGTCCACGGGGTTGCAAAGAGTCAGACACGACTGAGTGACTGAACTAAGATGAATTATTCACTATTCCTTGAACCCTTTTCTGAAATGAGGCTTAATGTCTGCTTTGTAAATACCAAGTCCAAGTCTCAGGTCCCAGAGAGAGATGAGTTTAGGTCTTTGGGTTCCCTCTTAGGCCCCCCGACTGAAATGGTTTATTATGCCTCTAGTCCTTCCGCTTCAGTGAGCTCATTATTTCAGTTCTGTTTCTATCTGATCTTTCAAATTGGCACTATGTTTAACAAAATTTTGTTGAGGCTAATTTATTTCTCAAGTATTCTTTTCTTTTCTCATTATGTTAAATTCTTTCAGTGTTTTTTTTTTTAAAATTTTTATAAAAACTTTGGCTGTGCTGCACGTCATATTGGATCTTATTAATAGTTCCATTACCAAAGACTGAACCTGTGCACCTGCAGTGGGAGCGACTATCTTAACCACTGGGCCACTGCGGAAGTCCAAAACTCCTCAGTTCTTAACTCACCAATACATATACTTAACAGACATTTTCTAGCTTATAAACTTCACAGAATTCTTTCCTTCTTTCTTCTTTCTCATAAGAAAAAGCTTTAAAGAAAAGTGTTGATTAACATACACTAAGATCCCTGGGTTGAGAAGATCCCCCTGGAGAAATGCATGGCAACCCACTCCAGTATACTAGCCTGGAGAATCCTATAGACAGAGGAGCCTGGCAGGCTACAAATCCATGGGGTCCTAAAGAGTCAGATATGACTGAAGTGACTAATCACACACACACACATGAAGATCAACACACAAACAGATTTTTAGAAAGTATTTCAACATAGTACTGATCATGAAAATCTATTTTCTAGGCTTCCCTGATGGCTCAGGGGTAAAGAATCTGCCTGCCAATGCAGGACACAGGTTCAATCCCTGGCCCAGGAAGATCCCACATGGCTTGGGGCAGCTGAGACCGCGCACCACAACTACTGTGCCCACACGTACCCTAGAGCCCTTGCTCCACAGCAAGAAAAGCCGCCGCACTGAGCAGCCCGCACACTGAAGCCTGAGAGCACACCCTGCTACAGCACAGCCGGAGCAACGCCGCCACCCAAGCACCAATAAATAAATAAATAAATGTTTTTTAAAAAATAAGAAAAAAAGAGCTCTGGAATGAATCATACTGATGGTTGTGCAACAGCGTGAACAGATGTACTTAAGGAAGGGGTAATTAGGAAATTTGGGATGGACATGTACATGCAGGTATATTTAAAATGGATAACCAACAAGGATCTACTACTGTCTAGCACCAGGAACTCTGCCCAGTGTTACGTGGCAGCCTGGGTGGGAAGGGGATGTGGGGTAGAGTGGATATATGTACATGTTTGCTTGAGTCCCTTGGCTGTTCACCTGAAACTATCACAAGCATTTTTAATCGGCTATGCCCCAATACAAAATAATAAGTTAAAACAATATATATTCAAACTTCTAAAACATTTTAAAATGGTTAAAATGGTAAATGTTACGTTATGCATATTTCACAATGAATAATGATTCAAAAATGATTAATAATTTAAATAACAATGTAACTTCATCTGAACCAATCTTAAATCAGTACTCACGAAGGAGCAATGTCCAGATGGCTGATGCTAAATCCCGAAGAGCAAAAGCCTCCCAGTGAGGTTGATATGGTTAGGAACGCAACAGCCAAGGAATAGTTGCAGCCTATAAATCCAGCAGCTACCAGGAATACCGCAGGTCCAATCATCCCTGGAGTTAAAACGTTATAGAAAGAAAAAAAAAAAAGAAGCCTCAGCATTAGTATTTGCTTGCCCTTTAACATAGTGTAAATCTGAGATGTGATACCACTGCCACCTACTGGAGAAACATTGTATTGCTTGGAAGATGCAGCTTAAATTACTGTTTCATAAAAAATGCTACAATACAGGATTAATGCAACTATTATCAAAGTTGAAAAATTTCATTATACTATGTTATTAAATTTACATGTGACCAGGACTCAGCTGAAGTTCTACAGTGTTTAAGGAACGAGCAAGAGAATGATTAGAAAATCATTGGTTCTAGCGAGAAGTAACGGTTGATATAGAATAGGATTCAAAATTTGCATAACCAAACAAGGCAAACTAAATAACAAACTTGGTTAGATGAAGTTAGGAAAACCCCCCCTCTAGGTCCTGACAACTGAACATGGTATGTGGAGTTTACTACAGGCAGTTAAGCGTAACGTAACACAGGAGGGGACGTAAGGAGCGGGCTGCTGGCTTTTGTGTGTCCACAGCTGTGCCATCCAACCACTCTCCGTGATGATGGAAATGTTGTGTTTGTATATACTGCAACCGAGGAACTTAGTTTTAAATCTCAATTACATTTGAAAAGCCACTGCTGGGACTGGACAGCACATTCCAGCAGTAGGTGCTCAAAAGGTGTTTTCATAATTACACTGAATAGGGTGTTTTTACGATGTAATTACTGAAGGACAGTCATCAGGGACTTCGAGGGTCTCTGCCCAGTGTAGGCAGCCTGGGTGGGAAGGGGATGTGGGGTAGAGTGGATATATGTACATGTTTGCTTGAGTCCCTTGGCTGTTCACCTGAAACTATCACAAGCATTTTTAATCGGCTATGCCCCAATACAAAATAATAAGTTAAAACAATATATATTCAAACTTCTAAAACATTTTAAAATGGTTAAAATGGTAAATGTTACGTTATGCATATTTCACAATGAATAATGATTCAAAAATGATTAATAATTTAAATAACAATGTAACTTCATCTGAACCAATCTTAAATCAGTACTCACGAAGGAGCAATGTCCAGATGGCTGATGCTAAATCCCGAAGAGCAAAAGCCTCCCAGTGAGGTTGATATGGTTAGGAACGCAACAGCCAAGGAATAGTTGCAGCCTATAAATCCAGCAGCTACCAGGAATACCGCAGGTCCAATCATCCCTGGAGTTAAAACGTTATAGAAAGAAAAAAAAAAAAGAAGCCTCAGCATTAGTATTTGCTTGCCCTTTAACATAGTGTAAATCTGAGATGTGATACCACTGCCACCTACTGGAGAAACATTGTATTGCTTGGAAGATGCAGCTTAAATTACTGTTTCATAAAAAATGCTACAATACAGGATTAATGCAACTATTATCAAAGTTGAAAAATTTCATTATACTATGTTATTAAATTTACATGTGACCAGGACTCAGCTGAAGTTCTACAGTGTTTAAGGAACGAGCAAGAGAATGATTAGAAAATCATTGGTTCTAGCGAGAAGTAACGGTTGATATAGAATAGGATTCAAAATTTGCATAACCAAACAAGGCAAACTAAATAACAAACTTGGTTAGATGAAGTTAGGAAAACCCCCCCTCTAGGTCCTGACAACTGAACATGGTATGTGGAGTTTACTACAGGCAGTTAAGCGTAACGTAACACAGGAGGGGACGTAAGGAGCGGGCTGCTGGCTTTTGTGTGTCCACAGCTGTGCCATCCAACCACTCTCCGTGATGATGGAAATGTTGTGTTTGTATATACTGCAACCGAGGAACTTAGTTTTAAATCTCAATTACATTTGAAAAGCCACTGCTGGGACTGGACAGCACATTCCAGCAGTAGGTGCTCAAAAGGTGTTTTCATAATTACACTGAATAGGGTGTTTTTACGATGTAATTACTGAAGGACAGTCATCAGGGACTTCGAGGGTCTCTGCATGCTTGAATAGTTGTCCTACATAGTTTTAAAATTCACTTTTCTGAAATCAGGGTCTGAAACATATGATTATTTAAGGTTCTTTGGAGTTTTTTGATATATGGGTTCTTAATATAATGATGCTAGTATATATTTCTGATTGAAATTTATAATAGGCAAGGGAGGGAGACGTTCTTATTTTCATTGCAAATTTAGAGTTGAAAACAAAATGGTTTATAAAATTCTGGGGAAGATACTCAGCAAAGCAAGCCATTATTATTATTATTTTAAAAGATTTATTTATTTATTTATTGGCCACTTCTATCGGTCTTTCATTTATTTATCTTTGTTCTTTGGCCTGTGTGGGCCTCCCATTGCAGTGGCCTCTCTTGTTGCAAAGAACCGGTTCTGGCTGCGTGTGCTCCAGAGCTCCATAAGCCATTATTTTTAAGCAAGCCATTTTTCAAATAGTTGTAAGGGTATGGCAGAGATGATAGATATTATAAATCTTAATTCTCAAAATGCATCATTCAAAAATAGCCATCTTGTAGAGACACAAACTATATGCATCGAAACATATTGCTTTGATATGTGAACAAATGACTAATATTATCATTTTTATTTTGCCTTGCAAAGTAAACACAGTACATAATCATAAGCCAAAACAGAACCTGATAGATTTTTACCTACCTATGAGGTTAAAAACTCTTCGAACACATAGAGTTGAAAAATTCCATCTTGCCCTTAAGTTGTCAGCAGCTTGACCAGACAGAATCATACATAACCAGCAGCCTAAATAAGGGACTGCAGATAAAAACCCATTCTGGAAGGAATAAGAAGATCCAGGATTAATTATGGAGGGAAGAAGAACCAAAATAACACATACACAGACACACACACACACACACACACATCCGCCACAATATGAAAGCAAATACACAGTGATATTCTGTCAACTTTCATATGATATAGTAAATACGTTGGTTTTTAGAAGGATTACAGGGTTCAGATCAATGCAGTTACAGAGAGCCTGTCTCAGAGGGAACCAGAGCTCCCCATGGTCTAAGTCTGCTCAGGGTGACTGTGACTGTTATTTTGGGACTTGGGCTAGAGTGTCAGTGAAACAAGATGCCTTCCTATGAACTCTGAGATTCCCCCACCCCATGGCACAGGTTACATTTATTTAAAAATATGTCTTTATTATGAAATAAAATTCAGATGAGAAAAACCACATAAGTCAAAAGCGCAGCTTCATGAATTTTCTAAAGTGAGCACCATCCAGACGCTGTTGGAAACTGCTCTCTTCCGGCTTCTTGCCCGAGGATCCCCAGACCCACTCCAGTTGCATCTACTGCTTGAGCCAGCTAGGTGTGAGCCCTGATGGAGGTGAAGTGACACCAGAGGAGCCCAGGGCTGCTGGTCCCTCCTCTTCCCCCGCCCCGCGACAGGGTGATGAGGATGCATGGAAGATTAGGAGCTTCCCACCAGACTTTGTTCTCTCTGTATCATGTCCCCGTGACACCCTCGGCAGCAGTCTGAGTGGCCCTGGCCCACCTCGTTCCCTCTGCTCATGTCTAATGTCTAGTGGTTTTATTTCCCCCCCCGCCGCCTTTTTTTTTTGTATTCTTATTTATTTATTCATTTATTTGGCTGCATTGAGTCTTTGCTGATATGCTCTGGGCTTTCTCTAGTGTGGAAATCAGGGGCTACTCTCTAACTGAGGTGCTCGGGCTTCTCATTGTGGTGGCTTCTCCTGTGCCCAGCACAGGCTTGAGAACACAAGGGCTTTGGGAGCTGTGGTGCATGGGCTAAGTTGCCGTGACGCCTGTGGGATCTTCCTGGACCAGGGACTGAACCAGTGTCCCTGGCAGTGCAAGGAGGGTTCCTAACCTCTGGACCACCAGGGAAGTCCTGTTTCTGTCCTTCTGTCTAAGGCAGGGTACAAGGGCCTCAAGCCCTTTTCCTTTTCACATTTGACAAAGGGTTTGAATGTTGTGTGTTGTGTTGCTTTTTTTGTCCTGAAATTGAAGTATGGAATATAAAGAAGATGCACTTAAAAAAAGAAGAAAAAACAGCTCCTGGGGCACGTGCATGTGCTTTGAGTAGAGGACAGGGTGACGGGGTGATAGGGAGAGCTCTATTTTTCCCCTCTTCTCTTCCTTTATATCACCACCTAAACAACGGGAACACAACCGGAGATACGAGACAGAACGTATTACCAGTCCGTTATTGATATTACAGTCTTTCTATAGTTCTCCTGGGAAATGTTCGGATAGAAGCATCAACTGGAATGATCTTTACATCTGCGTGCAGTGAGTCACTATGGAAGGAGATAATAGTCAGGCTCTGTTATTGGAGAGCTTAGGAAAACTAAGGTTGCTTGCCACAAATCCATCCCATGCTATGGATAAAGCCTTATTTCAATTTAACTTCTGTCAATGCCATTGGTGCATATACTTCAATATCATGGCTTTTGGTTTTCATAAGGAGCCAGAGGATGTTTTCATAGCGTTAACAGTCTGGGTGAAGTCTGAGGTTCGGTCAACACGGCCAGTGTTGTCAGTATGCTTTGGAAGTGAAGGGACTGAAACGCTCACTCGAACAGTGCCGACAGGTCTACGTCGGTGTAACCCATGCGCCTGCGCAGTCAGCCTCGCGGGCTCTCCGTTCACCACCCAGGCTACTGCGCTCCTTCCAGGGCTTCCGCGCTGCGGCTCAGTACAAGTTCCCTGGGGAAGGTGCCGAATTTTCTTTATCTAGTCATCAGCTGCTATGCATTTGGGTTGTTTCCACCTCTTGGTTATTATGCATAATGATGTTATGAACTTTTGTGTGCCTGTTCATATTTTGGCGTGCACATAATGTTTCCAGTTCTCTTGGATACAGACTCAGGAATTGTTGGGTCATAATAACTTTACGTTTAACTTTTTTGAGGAACTGCCAAACTGTTTTCCATAGTGGCTACACTACTTCACATCCTATCAGCAATGCATGAGGATTCCATTTCCTCTGCACACGCTTGTTATTTTGCTTTTTTTTTTTTGATTCTAATAGGCATGAAGTGGTATCTCATTATGGTTTAGAGTTACATTCCTGTATTGAGTCATAGTGTTGAGCATCTTTTTACACGGGCTTATTAGTCATTTGCATATCTTCTTTGGAAAAATATCTATTTAAATCCTTTGTTCATTTAAAAAATTGGGTTACTTAGCTTTTTATTATTGGGTTGTATAAATTCTTTATATATTCTGAATACTTAATCCTTATTAGGTACATGATTTGCAAATATGTTCTCTCATTCAGCAGGTCTTCATTCTTGCACTGCAAGGCGGTGTCCATACCCACTGGACCACCAGGGAAGCCCCAGTAGGTCTTCATTCTTGATAATGTCTTTCAAGGCACAAAAGTTTTCAATTTGATGAAGTCCAACTTATCAGGTTTTTCCTTTGGTCATGTGTGCTTTTGGTGCTGTATTTTAAGGAGTTGTTGCTTAGTCCAAGGTCTCAGAGACGTACATTTTTAAGAGTTTTATCACTTTAACTCCTAACATATCTTTAATTCATCCTTCACTTAAAGGCAAAAAACACTACCAATTTTTCTTACAAACTATGCCTCTTTCTCTTTAGATTTTCCTTCAATCTCTTTAAAGACAAAATCCATCAGCATAGAGATAATATGAACTGTCTCTGATGTGTTCAAAAGGAATTGGCGGTTTTAGGGAGGCCTGCCATATACAGCTCCACAACTACAGCTCTGCCAACGCATGCATGGCACCACAGAGCTATTCTGCACAAGAATCGTGTGGCTTCCAGCGCTCTTCTCAGTTGCCAGCTGAGTCCTGCCACCATCCCTTTTAGAAGGGAATATAGTACTACCTGCAGGGCTTCCTTGGTGCATCAGCAATAAAGAATCTGCCTACAATTCAGGAGACGTAAGAATTTCAGGTTCAATCTCTGGTTCAAGAGGCAACCTACTCCAGTATTCTTGTGGGAAAATCCCGTGGAAGAGGACCTGGTAGGCTACGGCCCATGCAGTCACAAGGAGTCAGACATGACTGCAGCAACTGACTGAGCATAACACATAGTATCATCTGCGTTTGTCGTCTGAGATCCTGGCATGTTACTCGGGACTGCTAAGACCTTCACAGTCGAAGGGGATACCAGTCAAGATACCCTGAATCGAGAGTTAACACACACAGAGGAAAGGAACAAGCAAGGCTAAAAAGAGCAGTCTCTAGCATTTAGCACATCAGAATAAAATGGAAGATGCAAAATAACTGAGTCTCCCATGTGTGTGAATTCACTTCAGTCATGTCCAATTCTTTGCGACCCTATGGACTTTAGCCTGCTAGGCTCCTCTGTCCATAGGATTCTCCAAGCAAGAATACTGGAGTGGGCTGCCATGCCTCTTCCAGGGAACGTTCCTGACCCAGGGATCAAACCTGCATCTCTTAGGTCTCCTGCATGGGCATGGGGTTCAAGGCACAAAAGTTTTCAATTTGATGAAGTCCAACTTATCAGGTTTTTCCTTTGGTCATGTGTGCTTTTGGTGCTGTATTTTAAGGAGTTGTTGCTTAGTCCAAGGTCTCAGGGCGTACATTTTAAGAGTTTTATCACTTTAACTCCTAACATATCTTTAATTCATCCTTCACTTAAAGGCAAAAAACACTACCAATTTTTCTTACAAACTATGCCTCTTTCTCTTTAGATTTTCCTTCAATCTCTTTAAAGACAAAATCCATCAGCATAGAGATAATATGAACTGTCTCTGATGTGTTCAAAAGGAATTGGCGGTTTTAGGGAGGCCTGCCATATACAGCTCCACAACTACAGCTCTGCCAACGCATGCATGGCACCACAGAGCTATTCTGCACAAGAATCGTGTGGCTTCCAGCGCTCTTCTCAGTTGCCAGCTGAGTCCTGCCACCATCCCTTTTAGAAGGGAATATAGTACTACCTGCAGGGCTTCCTTGGTGCATCAGCAATAAAGAATCTGCCTACAATTCAGGAGACGTAAGAATTTCAGGTTCAATCTCTGGTTCAAGAGGCAACCTACTCCAGTATTCTTGTGGGAAAATCCCGTGGAAGAGGACCTGGTAGGCTACGGCCCATGCAGTCACAAGGAGTCAGACATGACTGCAGCAACTGACTGAGCATAACACATAGTATCATCTGCGTTTGTCGTCTGAGATCCTGGCATGTTACTCGGGACTGCTAAGACCTTCACAGTCGAAGGGGATACCAGTCAAGATACCCTGAATCGAGAGTTAACACACACAGAGGAAAGGAACAAGCAAGGCTAAAAAGAGCAGTCTCTAGCATTTAGCACATCAGAATAAAATGGAAGATGCAAAATAACTGAGTCTCCCATGTGTGTGAATTCACTTCAGTCATGTCCAATTCTTTGCGACCCTATGGACTTTAGCCTGCTAGGCTCCTCTGTCCATAGGATTCTCCAAGCAAGAATACTGGAGTGGGCTGCCATGCCTCTTCCAGGGAACGTTCCTGACCCAGGGATCAAACCTGCATCTCTTAGGTCTCCTGCATGGGCAGGTGGGTTATTTACTGCTCGCACCACCTGGGAGTTTCACATAGATAAAAAGAAATTCTGTATTACTCGCTATAAGAAGCAGGTGCTTATTTTTCCTTACCTCTTGAATATTGAACCTTAGGACTTCCTTCATATAAGTAGGCAATAAGGTCAGTAAAGTATAAAAAGTCCAGTTGTAAGAAAAATGTGCAACTACAATAGCCCAGAGCGGAAGTGATTTCAGCATGGGTATCCATGGCACTGACTTCTGTGAAGAGAGCTGAAAAGAAACACAAAAAGCAGGTGTAAATAGGACAAGCTATAGTTATGTTCACACTACGTTTAGACCTGTATCTTATCAGCTAAAATTCCGTCTGGAACACATTATTAACTTTGGTTAGTAAGTTCTAGACTTTAAAGCCACTCTTTTAAAATAGTAAACAGCAACAGAAACTCCATGATTCAGATTAGGAGAAAAAATAGAAATGTAATTGGAGAGTTAAACTGTCAAACTAAATACTCCTTATGAACATCAGAAGCCCCCCGAAGTATTAAAAATAGAGGACAGTTTAATAATCAAATTCAGAGGCTGACATAAGGGCAAAGGAAAGAAACTGTAAGTCCTATTAGAATTCAAATTTTATTCTCCAACCTTTTCTCAATCACAACGATTTATAAGAACTGTGAGGGAGAAGGCTTTTTTATGTAGCTATCTGGAGTAACAGTCTTCAAAGCAAGGGGTAAACACTGCGAGGTAGCAAGATAATCTGCCATGGTGTGGAAAGACATACAAAATCTATTTATACTCTCTTATTAAAAAAAGGAAATTAAGGGTTTCCCTGGTGGTCCAGTAGGTAAGGACACCGCCTTGCAGTGCAGGGGGTGACAGTTTGATCCCTAGCCTTGGAAGATCCTGTGTACCGAAAAGTGGCTGGACCGATGTGTCCAACTACCGAGGCGGAGCTCTGGAGCGCATGTGCCTGGAGCTGGTGCTCTGTAGCAACAGAGGCCACTGCGATAGGAGGTCCACACAGGCCAAAGAACAAAGATGGATGAAAATAGATAAATGAAAGACCTGCAGAAGTGGCCAAAAAAAAAAAAAGAAAGAAATTAAGCTCTGTTAATATATAACAAAGATAGGTGGGCCTTGGAATATGTCAGACCATCACAAGATGATGGTATGATCTCCCCAGTCATAAGGAGCTAGTGGTATCCTTACTTGTTGGTCTGCCCTCATTGTGTTATTGCATAATAGTTTACACCTACCTTTTTAAAAAATGTTTATTTATTTAATTTTCAGTTGTGTTGAATCTTCATTGCTGTGTGGACTTTTCTGTAGTTGCAGTGAGTGGGGGCTACTCTGTAGTTGCTGCGCTTGAGCTTCTCATTGAGGTGGCTTCCCTTGCTGTGGATCATGTGCTCTAGTCTTGTGGGCTTCAGTACTCGTGGCTGTAGAGTACAGGCTCAGTAGTTGTGGTGCATGGGCTTAGCTGCTCTGTGGCATGTGGATCTTCCTTGACCAGGGGTCGAACACATGTCTCCTGCACTGGCAGGTGGATTCTTTACCACTGAGCCACCAGGGAAGCCCTATCTATCAACCTTTTAAAGTGGATCTATGGATTTTGTTGGCCGGTTTTGATGAAAACAAATCTACAGAATTAACAAGGACTTCCCTGGTGGTTGAGTGCTTAAGAATCCACCTGCTGGGCTTCCCCTGGTGGTCCAGTGGGTAAGGACACTGCCTTGCAGTGCAAGGGGCGCCATTTCAATCTCTGGCCTGGGAAGATCCCACGTGCCGTGGAGTGGCTGGACCAATGTGTCCAATTACCAAGCTGGAGCTCTGGCGCGCATGCACCCAGAGCCAGCGCTCTGCGACGACAGACGCCACCGCGATGGGAGGCCCACAGGAGCCAAGGAACAAAGACAGATGAAAATAGAGAAAGACCAATAGAAGTGGCCCGCCCAGCTGGGGGGATCAGCCTCCCCAACTTCAGACTCTACTACAAAGCAACAGTCATCAAGACAGTATGGTACTGGCACAAAAACAGAAATATCGACCAATGGAACAAGATCGAGAACCCAGAGATAAAGCCACACACCTATGGGTACCTTATTTTTGACAAAGGAGGCGAACATATAAAATGGGACAAAGACAGCCTCTTCAACAAATGGTGCTGGGAAAATTGGACAGCTACATGCAAGAAAATGAAGTTGGAACATACCCTGACACCATACACAAAGATCAACTCAAAATGGATTAAAGACTTAAATGTAAAGCCAGAAACCATCAAACTCTTAGAGGAGAATATAGGCAAAACCCTCAAGGACATCAATCAAAGCAAGATCTTCTCTGACCCACCTACTAGAATAGTGGAACTAAAAAGACAAATGAACATGTGGGACCTAATGAAACTTAAAAGCTTTTGCACAGCTAAAGAAATTACAAAAAAGCTGAACAGACAGCCCACAGAGTGGGAGAAAATCATAGCAAATGAAACAACAGACAAAGAATTAATCTCCAAAATCTACAAGCAACTGAGACAACTCAGCACTGGAAAAACGAACAACCCAATCAAAAAATGGGAAAAGGACCTAAACAGACACCTCTCCAACGATGACATACAGATGGCCCAAAAACACATGAAACGATGCTCAACTTCACTAATAATTAGAGAAATGCAAATCAAAACTACAATGAGATATCACCTCACACCCGTCAGAATGGCCATCATCCACAAATCGACAGACAATAAATGCTGGAGAGGCTGCGGAGAAAAGGGAACACTCCTGCATTGCTGGTGGGAGTGTAAATTGATACAGGCTCTATGGAAGACAGTCTGGAGATTTCTTAAAAAACTAAAAATAGAAGCACCCTATGACCCAGCAATCCCACTCTTAGGCTTATACCCTGACGAAATCAAAACTGAAAGAAGCACCTGTACCCCAATGTTCATTGCAGCTCTCTATACAATAGCTAGAACATGGAAGGAACCTAGATGCCCATCGACGAACGAATGGATCCAAAAGCTCTGGTACATATGTACAATGGAATACTACACAGCTGTAAAGAGAAATGCAGAAGAATCAACCCTAATGAGGTGGCTGGATCTAGAACGTATCATCAAAAGTGAAGTCAGTCAGAAAGAGAAGGACAAATACAGTATATTAACACATATATATGGAATCTAGTAGGATGGTGATGATGGCACATGCAGTGAAGCGACAGAAAGTCAGACATGGACAGTGGACATATGGACATTGTGGGGAAGGAACAGTGGGTGAGAGGCGTAAAGGAAGTAGCATGAAGGCCTGTACTATCATAAGTGAAGAAAATAGCTATAGTCATTGCTCTGTGAGAAAAGGGGATCCTTCAGGGGTGCTGTGTGATGGTCGGGAGGGGAGGGAAGGGGGGGATATACATGTGACTAGTCTGAGAACATGCATGTCTGTGAACAACAAAACTCTGTAAAAGTTAAAAGTAAAATAAAGGTTTAAAAAAAAAAAAAAAAAAGAAGTGGCCCGCCCGCCCCCCCCCCCCCCCAACCCCCGCCCAAAATAAATAAATAAATCTTTAAAAAAAAAAAAAAAGAATTCACCTGCCAATCCAGCGATATGGGTTTGATCCCCAGTCAGGGAAGATTCCACGTACTGCAGGGCGGCCAAGCCCACTTGCCTCAACGAGTGAACCCACACACCTAGAGCGTGTGCTTCACAGCAAGAGAAGCCACCACAAGACGTCTGAGCACCACAACCAGAGGAGCCCCCGACGGCCGCAACTAGAGAAAGTCCACGTGCACCAACGAAGACCCAGCACAAAAATAAAATCAAAAAACAATGTCTGGATTCCAAAGAGTCACCAAGAGAAGGTAAACAGAAGTCTAATAACATAAACACAAGTGAATGCTTAGAAAATAGAAGAGATGACACTTTTCTTCAGGAGGCCTGTCAGCTGCCACACCAAGCAAAACGATGCCAGGCTCACCAACGCACCGTATTCACACACTGCTCCCGCTAAACAATCTATTACTGTTAATTTTTAAGTGATAAAAAAAGTTTTCTCTTTTAAAATTAAAAACTTATGCATATATTATTTCATCTTATTAACCCTTTAAAAGATCTATCTTTATCTAAGTTTTATACTGTGCATAAAGACATTCGTACATGCACATATTTAGATTCCCCTCCATTTTATTTTATTTATTTATTTTTTTAAAATTTATTTATTTATTTATTGGCTATTCTGTGTTTTCACTGCTGCTACAGGCTCTTCTCTAGTTGCAGAGAGTGGGGCTACTCTCTGAGGTGAGCAGGCTTCTTGTTTTGGTGAATTCTCTTGTTGTGGAACTCGGGTCTAGGGCACACGGGCTTCAGTAGTTGTGACACATGGGCTCAATAGTTGTGGCTCACGGGTTTAGTTGCTTTACAGCATGTGCGATCTTCCCGAATCAGGGATTGAACCCATGTCTCCTGCATTGGCAGGCAAACTCTTTGCCACTGAGCTACCAGGGAAGCCCCATTTTATTTTTTAAAAATATAATTATTTATTTATTTGGCTGCACCAGGTCTTAGTTGTGGCACTTGGCATCTTTAGTTGTGGCATGTGGCATCTATTTCTCTGAGCAGGGACTGAACCTGAGCCGCCTGCCTTTGCCGAACACAGAGTCTTAGTTATTGGACCACCAGGGAAGTTCCCCTGTCCGTGCTTTACTGATGTATGATTAAGTAAGGGTTGGAGACCACTGGCCTGAGATACTAATTCCTTACATTTCCTATGCACTGAGGCTCTGCTGTGTCTTCTTCAAAAGCTGGTGCAATTCATGTTTCTGCCTCCAGGGTTCACTATTATTTCAAAATGGGGAAGAACCAGTATCCATCTTCTTGTGGACATTTTTCTAAGGACCTTTGATTGGTCTGACTTGGTAGGTGTGCTCTTGTTCCCCATTACATATCAAAGATGTAGGGAATGTGGAGGAAGAGAAGGAGAGGGATCATTTATTCTTCTGTAGCAGTGGTTCTTGATTACAGCTACACTTCCGAATCACCTTTGACACTTGAAAATTACAGATGGTTGTGTTCTATCCCAGCTCTGCTAAATCAAAGGCAAAGTCAAACTTCTGAGTAGAGGGCCAAGGTGCATATTTTATTTATTTATTTTTTTTCAAGGTGTATATTTTAAAAGGCCCCCTGGTAATTCTACACAGCAGCGGTTCTTTGCTGCACATTAGATTCACCAGGCGAGTTAAAAAAACTCCAGAGCCAATATCACACCTAAGACCAATCAAATCAGGTTGGGAGGTGGGTAGGAGGTAGGTGGCCATATTTGTGAAAGATGCATGGGTGATTTCAAAGTGCAGCAAACTTTGGGGTCCAATGCTGTAGTAACTGGGGCTTCCCCGGTGGCACTAGTGGAAACGAAATCCACGTGCCAATGTGGCTCTCTGTGGCTCAGGTGAGCAGGCTTCTTGTTTTGGTGAATTCTCTTGTTGTGGAACTCGGGTCTAGGGCACAGGGCATGTGCGGATCTTTTCCCGAATCAGGGATTGAACCCATGTCTCCTGCATTGGCAGGCAAACTCTTTGCCACTGAGCTACCAGGGAAGCCCCATTTTATTTTTTAAAAATATAATTATTTATTTATTTGGCTGCACCAGGTCTTAGTTGTGGCACTTGGCATCTTTAGTTGTGGCATGTGGCATCTATTTCTCTGAGCAGGGACTGAACCTGAGCCGCCTGCCTTTGCCGAACACAGAGTCTTAGTTATTGGACCACCAGGGAAGTTCCCCTGTCCGTGCTTTACTGATGTATGATTAAGTAAGGGTTGGAGACCACTGGCCTGAGATACTAATTCCTTACATTTCCTATGCACTGAGGCTCTGCTGTGTCTTCTTCAAAAGCTGGTGCAATTCATGTTTCTGCCTCCAGGGTTCACTATTATTTCAAAATGGGGAAGAACCAGTATCCATCTTCTTGTGGACATTTTTCTAAGGACCTTTGATTGGTCTGACTTGGTAGGTGTGCTCTTGTTCCCCATTACATATCAAAGATGTAGGGAATGTGGAGGAAGAGAAGGAGAGGGATCATTTATTCTTCTGTAGCAGTGGTTCTTGATTACAGCTACACTTCCGAATCACCTTTGACACTTGAAAATTACAGATGGTTGTGTTCTATCCCAGCTCTGCTAAATCAAAGGCAAAGTCAAACTTCTGAGTAGAGGGCCAAGGTGCATATTTTATTTATTTATTTTTTTTCAAGGTGTATATTTTAAAAGGCCCCCTGGTAATTCTACACAGCAGCGGTTCTTTGCTGCACATTAGATTCACCAGGCGAGTTAAAAAAACTCCAGAGCCAATATCACACCTAAGACCAATCAAATCAGGTTGGGAGGTGGGTAGGAGGTAGGTGGCCATATTTGTGAAAGATGCATGGGTGATTTCAAAGTGCAGCAAACTTTGGGGTCCAATGCTGTAGTAACTGGGGCTTCCCCGGTGGCACTAGTGGAAACGAAATCCACGTGCCAATGTAGGAGACACAAGAGACTCGGGTTCTATCCCTGGGTCGAGAAGACCCCCTGGAGGAGGAAATGGCAACCCACTCCAATATTCTTGCCTGGAGAATCCCATGGACAGAGGAGCCTGGCGGCCTATAGTCCTTGGGGTTGAAAAGAGTTGAACATGACTAAGCACGACACAACAGTTGTAGTCATAAAAGAATTATGCAACTTCCTCCCTGCTGCACTGAGCCCCTTTACCCCTTACTTGAAAATCTTAGAACAAAGAGGAAGGAAAAAACCAGTCTAGAGATTTTAACGTTTAAAAAGAATTTGGAAGATAGCTCTTTTTACATGGCTTTGAAACTTACAAGGAAATGAAATCATACTTCTGTGTTGAAAGATATGAGCCTAAATGGATCTGATTTAAATGCATGATCTAAATGACTTAAATGTATCTGATGTGAAATATGTAATAATTTTAAGACTCATGCTTACGACTATGTATTTACACTTACTGACAGAGGTGTTTGAGAAGAATATAGGGCTCTGATAATAGCTTTTGTAGCTTTTCACCACTATTTTGGCATAATCTTGCTTATATTAGTACAGATGAAGCAAAACTGAAGCAAACTGAGCCATATTGGAATATTTTCACAGTCTAACAAATAAATTTTCAATAATCTGATGGTTCTTTTTCGAGAATCACTCAACCACAACCAGCTATACGTGGAGAAGGATGTCAGCAAGACGGCCAAATAATATACCCCTTACTGGTATCCACTGTCCCACGCTCCCAACAACAATTTGGCATTCGTCCACAGACAAAAGTGCCTTCCTGGGGACACTGAGATCTAGAAACATATGCCAACGCATCTGGCAAGAATTTTGAAAGCCTTGTGTGCTGGATAAAATACATACAGATCTTAGTCCCAGCTCTGAACACTGAAGTAGCCTTTGAAGCCTTTGAAACAGCTCCAGCCCTTCTTGGTCATGGTCTGAGAACCCTTGGAGAATATTAACCCCAGAGAGTCAGCCACAGACAAGGAAATCCTGGCATTTGGGGTCCAATGCTGTAGTAACTGGGGCTCCCGGTGGCACTAGTGGAAACGAAATCCACGTGCCAATGTAGGAGACACAAGAGACTCGGGTTCTATCCCTGGGTCGAGAAGACCCCCTGGAGGAGGAAATGGCAACCCACTCCAATATTCTTGCCTGGAGAATCCCATGGACAGAGGAGCCTGGCGGCCTATAGTCCTTGGGGTTGAAAAGAGTTGAACATGACTAAGCACGACACAACAGTTGTAGTCATAAAAGAATTATGCAACTTCCTCCCTGCTGCACTGAGCCCCTTTACCCCTTACTTGAAAATCTTAGAACAAAGAGGAAGGAAAAAACCAGTCTAGAGATTTTAACGTTTAAAAAGAATTTGGAAGATAGCTCTTTTTACATGGCTTTGAAACTTACAAGGAAATGAAATCATACTTCTGTGTTGAAAGATATGAGCCTAAATGGATCTGATTTAAATGCATGATCTAAATGACTTAAATGTATCTGATGTGAAATATGTAATAATTTTAAGACTCATGCTTACGACTATGTATTTACACTTACTGACAGAGGTGTTTGAGAAGAATATAGGGCTCTGATAATAGCTTTTGTAGCTTTTCACCACTATTTTGGCATAATCTTGCTTATATTAGTACAGATGAAGCAAAACTGAAGCAAACTGAGCCATATTGGAATATTTTCACAGTCTAACAAATAAATTTTCAATAATCTGATGGTTCTTTTCGAGAATCACTCAACCACAACCAGCTATACGTGGAGAAGGATGTCAGCAAGACGGCCAAATAATATACCCCTTACTGGTATCCACTGTCCCACGCTCCCAACAACAATTTGGCATTCGTCCACAGACAAAAGTGCCTTCCTGGGGACACTGAGATCTAGAAACATATGCCAACGCATCTGGCAAGAATTTTGAAAGCCTTGTGTGCTGGATAAAATACATACAGATCTTAGTCCCAGCTCTGAACACTGAAGTAGCCTTTGAAGCCTTTGAAACAGCTCCAGCCCTTCTTGGTCATGGTCTGAGAACCCTTGGAGAATATTAACCCCAGAGAGTCAGCCACAGACAAGGAAATCCTGGCATTTGTGACAACACAGATGGACACTGAGGGCGTTATGCTAAGTGAAACAGGTCATGCAGAGAAAGACAAATACCGTATAATTTATATGTGGAATAGAGTCCCTGCTCTGCAACAAGAAAAGCCACCCTAGTCAAAAGCCTACACACTGCAACAAACAGTAGCTTTCTGCTCACCACAACTAGAGAAAGCCTGCACATAGCAGCAAAGACCCAATGCAGACAAACATTAAATAAATTAATTAAAAATTTTCTAGAAAATATAAAAAGTCAAAGCTCATGAAAACAGAGAATAAAATGGTGGTTGGGGCTTCGCTGGTGGTTCCGTGGGTAAAGAGTCCGCCTTGCAGTGCAAGGGGCGCCGGTTTGATCCCTGGCCTTGGAAGATCCCATGTGCCGCAGAGCGGCTGGACCGTTGTGCCCAATTACTAGCCAGCATTCTGGAGCGCGTGTGCTCAGAGCCAGTGCTCTGCAATGAGAAGAGGCCACTGCGATGGGAGGCCCACACAGGCCAAAGAATAAAGATGGATGAAAATAAATAAATGAAGGACCAATAATAAGAGGCCAAAATTGAAAAAACAAAGTTGATAGGAACCGGAGAGTGGGAGAAAGGATACAGACTTCCAGATCTAATGTACAGCATGGTGGCAGTACTCCGTTATGTACTTGAAAGCGCTAAGGCAGTAGATCTTAAATGTTCTCACCACACACACACACGCACACACACACACAAAAGAAATGGTAATCAATCGAGATGATGGATTGTTAACTACCCCCATTGTGGTCCTCATTTTGTAATATATAAGTGTATCAAATCATCATGTTGTACATCTTAAATGTACTTAATGTTATGTGTCAATTATGTCTTTTTTTTTTTAAAGATTTATTTATTTATTATTTATTTTGGGTGGGGTGGGGAGGAAGGGAGCAGGCGGGCCACTTCTATTGGTCTTTCATTTATCTATTTTCATCCATCTTTGTTCTTCCGCCCGTGTGGGCCTCCCATCACAGTGGCCTCCGTTGTCACAGAGCGCCGGCTCTGGGCGCGTGTGCGCCAGAGCTCCGGCTAGGTAATTGGACACATCGGTCCAGCCGCTCTGCGGCATATGGGATCTTCCCAGGCCAGGGCTCGAACCGGTGCCCCTTGCACGGCAAGGCAGTGTCCTTACCCACTGGACCACCAGGGAAGCCCTCAATTATGTCTTAACAAAGCTGAGGGGCAAAGACTAGCTGTACGTCCATCATATAAGCCTGACATGGAGCAGGATCTCAATAGATATTTATCACATGAATAGAGTCAGACGTTTGGCAAGAAGAATATGATATGTAAATGTTCATGTTCATTTGTAAACTGGGTACAAAACAACAGTTTTCTCCTAGTAAGAACTGTGGATTTCTACATTATATGTTATATTTTAGGGGTGGGGGTAAATCTTCATTTATAAAAACATTCAAGTTAAAGATGGAGTTTTAAACATTACTAGGAGAAGCTATCCTGTTAGCCATGGTGAATATTAAAAGAAAATCATTCAAGGTTTTAAGGTAGTACTGTCTAGTAGAACTCTTTATGACGACGGAAATGTTCTGTATCTACATTACCCAATATGGTAACCAGTAACCCTATTAAGCCTTTGTAATATGGCTAGTGTGACTAAGGAACTGAATTTATTTTTTTAAATTTTGGCTTCTTTTATTGGTTTTTCATTTATTTATTTTCATCCATCTTTGTTCTTCCGCCCGTGTGGGCCTCCCATCACAGTGGCCTCCGTTGTCACAGAGCGCCGGCTCTGGGCGCGTGTGCGCCAGAGCTCCGGCTAGGTAATTGGACACATCGGTCCAGCCGCTCTGCGGCATATGGGATCTTCCCAGGCCAGGGCTCGAACCGGTGCCCCTTGCACGGCAAGGCAGTGTCCTTACCCACTGGACCACCAGGGAAGCCCTCAATTATGTCTTAACAAAGCTGAGGGGCAAAGACTAGCTGTACGTCCATCATATAAGCCTGACATGGAGCAGGATCTCAATAGATATTTATCACATGAATAGAGTCAGACGTTTGGCAAGAAGAATATGATATGTAAATGTTCATGTTCATTTGTAAACTGGGTACAAAACAACAGTTTTCTCCTTGTAAGAACTGGGGATTTCTACATTATATGTTATATTTTAGGGGTGGGGGTAAATCTTCATTTATAAAAACATTCAAGTTAAAGATGGAGTTTTAAACATTACTAGGAGAAGCTATCCTGTTAGCCATGGTGAATATTAAAAGAAAATCATTCAAGGTTTTAAGGTAGTACTGTCTAGTAGAACTCTTTATGACGACGGAAATGTTCTGTATCTACATTACCCAATATGGTAACCAGTAACCCTATTAAGCCTTTGTAATATGGCTAGTGTGACTAAGGAACTGAATTTATTTTTTTAAATTTTGGCTTCTTTTATTGGTTTTTCATTTATTTATTTTCATCCATCTTTATTCTTTAGCCTGTGTGGGCCTCCCATTGCAGTGGCCTTCTGCAGCAGAGCACTGGCTCTGGGCACATGCGCCCCAGAGTGCTGACCCACCACTGGACACACCGGTCTGGCCTATCATGCCGTTACACTGCAAGGTGAACTCTTTACCCACTGGACCACCACGGAAGCCCAGGAACTGATTATTTATTTATTTATTTTTTAAGTGTTTACAGAGTTTTGTTGTTCACAGACATGTATGCTCCCAGATCAGTCATATGCATATTCCTGGGCCCCTGCCACCTCCCAGTTCCCTCTGTCCCACCCCTCCAGGCTGCTGCACCAAGCCCTTGTAGGAGCTCTTATTCCCTTAGTGCAATGACAATAGCTATCTTTTTCACATATGATAGTATAGGTTTCCATGTTACTCCCTTTATGTCTCCCACCCACTATTCATTCCCCACAATGTCCATATGTATATTCTCTGTCTATTTTTCCATGGAGAAACTCATTTTTTAATTAATCTAAATAGAAATTTAATAACCACAAAGACCAGTGGCTACCATAATAGACAAGAAAAGCTGAAGGTAAGACCTCAATGAAGTGCAAAATAGCTTTTTCTGATGTTCTAGATAAATTATTCTCTTGCTATTGTCAGAGGTGACTTGTCAATTAAGCAATGTCACACACTTTCTCCATGGCTTCACTGAACCTAAATGTTGGCAAAGCCCATTACAAAAGTTCTTGTCAGAGCTCTACATTCTTCAGAAATGCCACTACAGATGAATGAAAATGTTCTGGGTAGGAAAAATTTCAACTGTTCAGATAATTTGCCCAGCCAACATTTTGAAATAAATTTTCTTTAGATATTTGGGTCAGGGAATTTCCAAAGGAATAATCAATGAGGTCTTGAATCTTGTGTAGAGAATGCATTGTTAAATTAGTAATAATAGCTCAAACAGATTTTTCATGCCAATTGAAGCAGAAAAGGACAAAACAAAATGTATTTGTTGTCAAATGTGCAAAATCTGACTATAGGAAGGGTAAGGTCATTTAACAACATTAAATGTGAAATTTACTTTTTCATTTATTTATTTTCATCCATCTTTATTCTTTAGCCTGTGTGGGCCTCCCATTGCAGTGGCCTTCTGCAGCAGAGCACTGGCTCTGGGCACATGCGCCCCAGAGTGCTGACCCACCACTGGACACACCGGTCTGGCCTATCATGCCGTTACACTGCAAGGTGAACTCTTTACCCACTGGACCACCACGGAAGCCCAGGAACTGATTATTTATTTATTTATTTTTTAAGTGTTTACAGAGTTTTGTTGTTCACAGACATGTATGCTCCCAGATCAGTCATATGCATATTCCTGGGCCCCTGCCACCTCCCAGTTCCCTCTGTCCCACCCCTCCAGGCTGCTGCACCAAGCCCTTGTAGGAGCTCTTATTCCCTTAGTGCAATGACAATAGCTATCTTTTTCACATATGATAGTATAGGTTTCCATGTTACTCCCTTTATGTCTCCCACCCACTATTCATTCCCCACAATGTCCATATGTATATTCTCTGTCTATTTTTCCATGGAGAAACTCATTTTTTAATTAATCTAAATAGAAATTTAATAACCACAAAGACCAGTGGCTACCATAATAGACAAGAAAAGCTGAAGGTAAGACCTCAATGAAGTGCAAAATAGCTTTTTCTGATGTTCTAGATAAATTATTCTCTTGCTATTGTCAGAGGTGACTTGTCAATTAAGCAATGTCACACACTTTCTCCATGGCTTCACTGAACCTAAATGTTGGCAAAGCCCATTACAAAAGTTCTTGTCAGAGCTCTACATTCTTCAGAAATGCCACTACAGATGAATGAAAATGTTCTGGGTAGGAAAAATTTCAACTGTTCAGATAATTTGCCCAGCCAACATTTTGAAATAAATTTTCTTTAGATATTTGGGTCAGGGAATTTCCAAAGGAATAATCAATGAGGTCTTGAATCTTGTGTAGAGAATGCATTGTTAAATTAGTAATAATAGCTCAAACAGATTTTTCATGCCAATTGAAGCAGAAAAGGACAAAACAAAATGTATTTGTTGTCAAATGTGCAAAATCTGACTATAGGAAGGGTAAGGTCATTTAACAACATTTGAGTATCTCCTATGTGAAACTTTACAAAAAAATATTTTCCTGTCAAATGTAAGCTACAGCAAACTGGTTTACAAAAAGCTGCATGCAATACATGTTCTAAGTCACAGTAACTAAATACTCAAGCCAAAGCCCTCATTTGCTTCATAGTGTTGCAAAATTGTGTGCTCTTCTAAAAGGTATAAAGAGATGCAAAATGGTTATAAAGCACACTGTCCTTAGGATGTAAAATTACATAAATTATAGCAATGAATTTTTTGGATCTTCCTCCTAAAGCAAATAAAAGCAAAAATAAATAAACAGGATCTAATTAAACTGAAAAGCTTTTGCACAGCAAAGGAAACCATTAACAATGGGAGAATATATTTTCAAATAATATGACTGATAAGGTGTTAATGTTCAACATATATACATAGCTCATAAAACTCAACATCAAAAAAAAAGAAAAAAAAGAAGAGACAAGTTGGTTAAAAAACAGGCAGAAGAACCGAATAGATATTTTTTCCAAAAAGGAGATGAAGATGGCCAAAAGGCTCTTGAAGAGATGCTCAACATGGCTAATCATTAGGGAGAGGCAAATCAAAACCACAAGCTATTCCCTCATATATGTCAGACCAGCTGTTATCAAAAGGAACACAAATAACAAACGTTGGTGAGAATATGGAGAGGAGAAAACCCTTGTACGCCACTGGTGGGAATGTAAGTTGGTATAGTCACGGTGGAGGCTTCTCATAAAGCTAAAAATACAGCTACCACATGACCTAGCAATCCCACTCCTAGGTACATATGTGCCAAAAATGAAAATTCTAGTTGGAAAAGATACACACACCCCAATGTTCATAGCAGGATTATTTACAATTGCCAAGAAATAGAAGCAACCTAAATGTCTATCAACAGATAATGGGGCTTCTCTGGTGGTCCAGTGGGTAAGGACACCGCTTTACAGTGCAAGGGGTGCTGGTTTGATCCCTGGCCTGGGAGGATCCCACGTGCCGCGGCGCGGCTGGACTGATGTGTTCAATTACCAAGTCGGAGCTCTGGAGCGCATGCGCCCAGAGCCGGCACTCTGCGACGACAGACGCTGCCGCGATGGGAGGCCCACAGGAGCCAAAGAACAAAGATGGATGAATATAGACAAATGAAAGACCAACAGAAGTGGCCCACCCGCTCCCCTCTCTCCCCACCCTCCCCCATAAATAAATAAATAAATAAATCTTTAAAAAAAAAAAAAACAAAACAGATAATGGATAAAGAAGTTGCATATATACAGTAGAATACTACTTCATCAAAAAAAAGAATGAAATTTTGCCATTTGCAGCAACATGGATGGACGTGGAGGGCATTATACTAAGTGAAATAAGTCAGAAAGAAAAAGACAGAAACTGTATGACATCACTTGTGGAATTGAAAAAATACAACAAATTAGTGAAGATAAAAAAGAAGTTGACTCACAGATACAGAGAAAATACTAATGGTTACCTAGTGGGAAGAGCAATATAGGGGCAGGGGACAAAGAGGTACAAGCTATTAGGTATAAAATAAGCTACAAGGACATACTGTACAACATGGGGAATACAGTCAATATTTTATAATAGGTATAAATGGAGCATAACCTTTAAAAACTGTCAGTCACTACATTGTATATCATAAGCTACATATTACTGCACATAAACTATACTTCCAACTTTTTTAAAAAGAGAGAGAAGTATTACTTTGGAAAAAAATGTTGTCCTTACTTGTCGCAAGTATAATACAGACCTCTTTTCTCCACCTCAAAAAAAAAAGATGGGGGACATCTTCAACACAGAGCAGTAGTTGATGACCTTAAGGTACTCCCTAGTTACCACAGGCAGGCTGTTCATGAGCTAGTCATGAACATGTCTTCTGAGTTCACCTGCAGAGTGCCCTGTAGACTTTATTCTTCTCTTGTAACATTTCTGAATCAGAATCAGACTTCGATTCACACATGTTGGATGACTTAGTTCCTCAGTATTAGAATGATACATGGTATCATAAATGTAGAATCTACTTACTGTAAAAAATGAAATCATATTTCTGCCTGTAAGTGCTAGCCCTTTCTTAGTTAGATAACTGCAAGAGCACTCTAACTGGAACTTCTGCTTGTCTGGCTCAGACGTTCTCTCTACACGGCTGTTAGCATAAACCTCAGAAAACTCACACTTTACCTTGCCACGTCAAATAGTTACAAACAGTTCATGGCATCTCAGTGCCTAAAGATAAAATCTAGGCGCCTCAGTGGAATGTCCAGGATCTTCCATGATTATGCTTCTGCCCATGCCCTACATCTCCTGCCATTCCCTGCCTTGCCTTTTTTACAAAAATAATTTATTATTTTATTTTTGGCTGCACTGGGTCTTCACTGTTGTAAGCATATATACAGTAAATTTTGGCCATTTGCAGCAACATGGATGGACGTGGAGGGCATTATACTAAGTGAAATAAGTCAGAAAGAAAAAGACAGAAACTGTATGACATCACTTGTGGAATTGAAAAAATACAACAAATTAGTGAAGATAAAAAAGAAGTTGACTCACAGATACAGAGAAAATACTAATGGTTACCTAGTGGGAAGAGCAATATAGGGGCAGGGGACAAAGAGGTACAAGCTATTAGGTATAAAATAAGCTACAAGGACATACTGTACAACATGGGGAATACAGTCAATATTTTATAATAGGTATAAATGGAGCATAACCTTTAAAAACTGTCAGTCACTACATTGTATATCATAAGCTACATATTACTGCACATAAACTATACTTCCAACTTTTTTAAAAAGAGAGAGAAGTATTACTTTGGAAAAAAATGTTGTCCTTACTTGTCGCAAGTATAATACAGACCTCTTTTCTCCACCTCAAAAAAAAAAGATGGGGGACATCTTCAACACAGAGCAGTAGTTGATGACCTTAAGGTACTCCCTAGTTACCACAGGCAGGCTGTTCATGAGCTAGTCATGAACATGTCTTCTGAGTTCACCTGCAGAGTGCCCTGTAGACTTTATTCTTCTCTTGTAACATTTCTGAATCAGAATCAGACTTCGATTCACACATGTTGGATGACTTAGTTCCTCAGTATTAGAATGATACATGGTATCATAAATGTAGAATCTACTTACTGTAAAAAATGAAATCATATTTCTGCCTGTAAGTGCTAGCCCTTTCTTAGTTAGATAACTGCAAGAGCACTCTAACTGGAACTTCTGCTTGTCTGGCTCAGACGTTCTCTCTACACGGCTGTTAGCATAAACCTCAGAAAACTCACACTTTACCTTGCCACGTCAAATAGTTACAAACAGTTCATGGCATCTCAGTGCCTAAAGATAAAATCTAGGCGCCTCAGTGGAATGTCCAGGATCTTCCATGATTATGCTTCTGCCCATGCCCTACATCTCCTGCCATTCCCTGCCTTGCCTTTTTTACAAAAATAATTTATTATTTTATTTTTGGCTGCACTGGGTCTTCACTGTTGTCTGTGGGCGTCCTCTAGCTGTGGAGAGCAGGGGCTACTTTCTAGCTGCGGTGCATAGGTTTCTCACTGTGGTGGTTTCTCTTGTCGGGGAGTATAGACTAGGCACTTGGGTTCACTAGTTGTGGTGTATAAGCTTAGTCGCTCCATGGCATGTGGAACCTTCCCAGACTAGGGATTGAATCCATTTCCCTTGCACTGGCAGGTGGATTCTCATCCACTGTACCACCAGGGAAATCCCTGCCTTTGCCTTTTACCTGCAGCAATATGTGACTCCTGGCACTATCCTGGAGAGTGTCACTCTCTCCTCAGAATCTGCTTAAACCACATCCTTAGGCTGGGATGTCCACACCTCCCTCACTCTTCCCGTTTGCCTGGTAAACTTCAACTTCTCTTTCAAGATTGTTCAATTACAGGTTTTACCAGTGAAAAAGAAACAAGTAGTCTCTGGTAGTTGTCACCTGCGTTGGTCTGCTTCTACAAATTAAGCCACAACATGCTCCTGTTGACTGTGAACAAAGCTGCTCTATTAGAATGATGGGGGCTTCCCTGGTGGCTCACCAGTTAAGAATCTGCCTGTTGGGCTTTCCCGGTAGCCCAGTGGAAAAGAGCTCACTAATTCAGGAGACACGGATTCGATCCCTGATCTAGGAAGAGCCCACAAGCTCTGGAGCAACTAAGCCTGTGAGCCACAACTATTGAGCCTGTGCTCTAGAGCCTCGAAGCCACAATTACTGAGTGAGCCCATATGCTGCAACTATTGAAGCCCATGTGCCCTAGAGCCTGAGTTCCACAACAAGAGAAGTCACTGCAACAAGAAGTCTGCTCACCTCAACTAGAGAGTAGCCCTACTCCCTGCAACCAGATAAGAGCCTGCAGCAGCAGTGAAAACCCAGAATAGCCAATAATAAAATAAATAAATAAAATGCATTTCTTAAAAAAAAGAATCTGCCTGTTCATCCAGGGGACACTGGTTCAATCTCTGGTCCGAGAAGATCCCACACACTGAGGGGCAGATAAGCACGTGTGCCACACCTACTGCAATAACATATTTTATGACAGATTTAGACACATGTTAAGCTCACTTAAAAAAATTGGAATAGGGCTTCCCTGGTGGTCCAGTGGGTAGGGACACCGCCTTGCAGTGCAAGGGGCGCCGGTTCAATCCCTGGCCTGGGAAGATCCCATGAGCCGCGGAGCGGCTGAACCGATGTGTCCAATTACCAAGCCGGAGCTCTGGAGCGCATGCGCCCAGAGCCGGTGCTCTGCGACAACAGACGCCACCGCGATGGGAGGCCCACATGGGCCAAAGAACAAAGATGGATGAAAATAGACAAATGAAAGACCAATAGAAGAGGCCCGCCTGCTTCCCTCCTTCCCCACCCCACCCCCCAAAAAAACTGGAATAGGGCTTCCCTGGTGGTCCAGTCGGTACAGGGTTCGCCTTGCAGTGCAGGGGCACTGGTTCCATCCCTGGCCCGGGAAGATCCCACATGCTATGGAGCGGCCGGACTGGTGTGTCCAATTGCGAGCCAGCGCTCTGGAGCGCATGCGCGCAGCGAAGATGCTCTGCAATGAGGGAGGCCACTGCGATGGGAGGTCCACACAGGCCAAAAAATAAAAACATGGATGAAAAATAAAAATGATGACTTAGAGGCCAAAAAAGAATACTGGAATAAACTATATAGTTTTATAAATCAATAAAAATAATGATCAAAATGAAATTTTAGAAGAAGCAAGTTATTAATCATCAATGCTGAGAAAAATATGAGAAAACATCAAGATTTTTAAAAAAATTGAAGTACGGTTGACTTACAATATTATATTAGTTTCAGGTGTACAAAAGAGTAATTCTGTATTTTTATAGATAATGCTCCAAAGTTACTATACGATACTGACTACCTTCCTTCTGTTGCACAGGACTTCCTTGTTACTTATTTACTTTGTAACTAGCATAAAATTACACCTCTTAATCTCTTTATCTATTCTGCCTCTCCCCCCAACCCCATATTTCCCTCTGGTAACCACTAATTTGTTTTCTATACCCATAAGCCTGTTTCTGTTTAATATTTGTTCATTTGTTTTATTTTTTAGATTCCACATATAAATGAAAAGGCATTTCTCAATCTGATTTATGTCACAAGCATAATACCCTCTAGGTCCATCCATGTTGTTGCAAATGGCAAAATTTCATTCCTTTTTTATGGACAAGTAACACTCCATTGTATATATAAAATATATTAAGTTTTACTCAGAAAGACCCATTTACAATGCATTAACTCTTTTAATCTGTTCCTTAGTGGGAACAAGTGAGTATTCACTTGATTAACATCTCAGAGAATAAGGAGATCTCAAAATAACTATTACATTGGTGATTTCTTCTAAATTTTCACCAACATTTGGTGAAGACCAAGGGATGCTGTATTTCTTAAAATTCTGCAGTTTATAGAAAACTTAGAGGCAAATTATAAAACTCAAAAAGAAATGTGAATGAGCAAATGTTTACTATATATAAAAACTGAAAATATCAGGGCATTCCTGGTAGCTCAGTGGAAAAGAGTTCACTTGCCAGTGCATGAGACATGGGTTTAATCCCTGATCTGGAAAGATCCCACATGCTGTGGAACAACTAAGCCTGTGAGCCACAACTATGGAGCCTGTGCTCTAGAGCCTTGGAGCTGCACTACTGAGCCCATGTGCTGCAACTGCTGAAGCCCTTGAGCCCTAGAGTCCAAGTTCCACAACAAGAGAAGTCACCACAAAGAAGCCTGCTCACCTCAACTAGAGAAAAGCCCCCACCCCCTGCAACTAGAGAAGAGCCTGTGGCAGCAGTGAAAACCCAGAATAGCCAAAAATAAATAAATAAAATAAAATATTAAAAATATCAATAATAATAACTTGATGGGCAATTAAAATCTTACATAAAGTATTCTATGTTCTTAAACCAATAAAGTGACTATGAAATTGTTAGTGATGCTAAAAAGACTGCATGTATTTTAATTTTTCCTAATGTTTTCATGCTCTTCTTTTATTCCCACTAAAAGACAAATATTTTACACCCGTGGCTTGAGAATTTACTGTATTACATGAGCTTGATTGTGTTCAATTAAGTGAAACCAATCTTTTTTTTCCGCTGCCCCCCAACCCCATATTTCCCTCTGGTAACCACTAATTTGTTTTCTATACCCATAAGCCTGTTTCTGTTTAATATTTGTTCATTTGTTTTATTTTTTAGATTCCACATATAAATGAAAAGGCATTTCTCAATCTGATTTATGTCACAAGCATAATACCCTCTAGGTCCATCCATGTTGTTGCAAATGGCAAAATTTCATTCCTTTTTTATGGACAAGTAACACTCCATTGTATATATAAAATATATTAAGTTTTACTCAGAAAGACCCATTTACAATGCATTAACTCTTTTAATCTGTTCCTTAGTGGGAACAAGTGAGTATTCACTTGATTAACATCTCAGAGAATAAGGAGATCTCAAAATAACTATTACATTGGTGATTTCTTCTAAATTTTCACCAACATTTGGTGAAGACCAAGGGATGCTGTATTTCTTAAAATTCTGCAGTTTATAGAAAACTTAGAGGCAAATTATAAAACTCAAAAAGAAATGTGAATGAGCAAATGTTTACTATATATAAAAACTGAAAATATCAGGGCATTCCTGGTAGCTCAGTGGAAAAGAGTTCGCTTGCCAGTGCATGAGACATGGGTTTAATCCCTGATCTGGAAAGATCCCACATGCTGTGGAACAACTAAGCCTGTGAGCCACAACTATGGAGCCTGTGCTCTAGAGCCTTGGAGCTGCACTACTGAGCCCATGTGCTGCAACTGCTGAAGCCCTTGAGCCCTAGAGTCCAAGTTCCACAACAAGAGAAGTCACCACAAAGAAGCCTGCTCACCTCAACTAGAGAAAAGCCCCCACCCCCTGCAACTAGAGAAGAGCCTGTGGCAGCAGTGAAAACCCAGAATAGCCAAAAATAAATAAATAAAATAAAATATTAAAAATATCAATAATAATAACTTGATGGGCAATTAAAATCTTACATAAAGTATTCTATGTTCTTAAACCAATAAAGTGACTATGAAATTGTTAGTGATGCTAAAAAGACTGCATGTATTTTAATTTTTCCTAATGTTTTCATGCTCTTCTTTTATTCCCACTAAAAGACAAATATTTTACACCCGTGGCTTGAGAATTTACTGTATTACATGAGCATTCTGACTTGCTATTGTGTTCAATTAAGTGAAACCAATCTTTTTTTTTTCCCGCTGCCTCCCCACTCCCAATCTAAACAAATCTTACTTTAGTAAGTATAAATTTTAAAGGTATACTCTAGAGGAGCAAACAGGTATATATCATAATATATTATTAAATATCAAAATCAATGTGCTGTCCTTATTAAATCACAGTTGTTAGTTTCCTAACAACTAACATTTAGAATGTAGCCATAAGATTCCTTTTGAAAATAACATGTGTTATCTTCTACTAACTAGGAAGAAAGACAAAGAGACTCACTTGAAGATCATTACTCTAGAAGGTTTAAAATGACTTAGAGGGCTTCCTTGGTAGCTCAGTGGTAAAGAGATCGCCTGCCAATGCAGGAGACACGGGTTCAATCTCTAATCTGGGAAGGCACCACATGCTGCAGAGCAACTAAGCCCATGATCTACAACTACTGAGCCTGTGCTCTAGAGCCTCAAAGCCGCAACTACTGAGTGAGCCCATGTGCTACAACTATTGAAGCCCATGTGCCCTAGAGCCTGAGTTCCACAAGAGAAGTCGCCGCAACAAGAAGCCTGCTCACCTCCACTAGAGACTAGCCCCCACTCCCTGCAACTAAAGAAGAGCCTGCAATAGCAGTGAAAACCCCAGAATAGCCAAAAATAAATAAGTAAATAAATAAAAATTAATGACTTAGAAAAGTAATTTTTCATAGATTTAAACTAGAAAGAATTAAAATCTTTTGGACAAAACAGTACTTTGTACATTAATTTGCTTAGAGTGTTGTACAACAGAAATATTTATTAAAAAATTGGTACCTTCATTTTGAAAAAAAAAAAAAGGTTCTGGAGTTATTTTTTAAATGTGCCAAAGTCCATACCTGATTTTTTAATGATGAAATAATGTACTCCTTTTCATAGGGGGAGATCCTCTTGTGAGTTTCTGGTGTATCACTAACTAAGGTGATCCATAAAATAAACCAGATGATTCCAACTATACCTGAAGGTAGAAAGATAAGTTAAATCAAATTAGAATGCACCAGTGGCAATTTTCTTACATCTTGAAAAATTTACGTAATTATAAATGTCACCAAAATATGTCCAGCATCTGTTACCACACAGAATTATTTTCTTGTGATGAGAACTTTTAGGATCTATTCTCTTGGCAATTTTCAAGTATTCCCTACAATATCCTTGTGCTATACATCACTGTGATTGATATATTTTATAATGAGGAATTTTCAACCTGAAGGAACAATTTTTATTTTTTTATTTTTATTTATTTATTTTTTTAAAGATTTATTTATTTATTTTACTTTGGGCGGGGGTTGGGTTGGGGAGGGAGGGGAGTGGGCGGGCCAATTCTATTGGTCTTTCATTTCTCTATTTTCATCCGTCTTCGTTCTTTGGCTCCTGTGGGCCTCCCATCGCGGTGGCGTCTGTCGTTGCAGAGCACCGGCTCTGGCCGCATGCGCTCCAGAGCTCTGGCTTGGTAATTGGACACATCAGTCCAGCCGCTCCGCGGCACGTGGGATCTTCCCAGGCCAGGGCTCGAACCGGTGCCCCTTGCACTGCAAGGCGGTGTCCTTACCCACTGGACCACCAGGGGAAGCCCTGACGGAACAATTTTTAAAAAATTTTGGCCTCTTTTTATTGATTTTTAAAAAAATTTATTTGTTTTTCATCCATCTTTATTCTTTGGCCTGGGTGGGCCTCCCATTGCAGTGGCCTCTGTCTTTGCAGAGCACTGGCTCTGGGCGTATGTGCTCCAGAGCGCTGGCTCATAATTGGACACACTAGTCTAGCTGCTCCACGGCACGTGGCATCTTCCCTAGCCAGGGATCGAACTGGTGCTCCTTGCACAGCAAGGCAAATTCTTTATCCACTGGACCACCAGGGAAGCCCCAAAGGAATAATTTTTGACCACACAACCCTGCCTATAAGAGTCTACCAAACAAATCTTTAAAAAACTAAATGTCTATAATCTATTTTTTCCATAGGCATCTGCTTTTGTTTATTGATTTATTTTTGGTTTTGAATGCAGAGATTTTTCCTGCATAAATCTTTAGGTGGCAGTCTAACTTATTAAATATGTGTATCAACCTGCTAGTGAGATTGAGAAATGAAAGGCCCTGGGGCTAAATTAACAAACAGAAAAGATTAAAACTACCAAGTGAGAGTACTCTACTTTGCTTGAGAAGAAATATTCTCAAAACATACATTTTTATAATAAATGACAACAATTTTTATAGTAAGTGTAGTATGCAACAGTAGCTTCTATTGAACACATATTCCAAAATTAACAGCAGGTCACAGCTTAGCTAGATTATAATCACATAAACTTGAAAAACAGGTTATCAGTGTTTCAGAGCTTTGTGGTTTAGGAGATGGTTACTTCAGTGAGTTGCAATATACATATTTTAACCAATTATTAGACCACTATTACATTTTGGATCTGTCACATTGTAATTTAGGTTACATGTTTAATAAACTTACCAAAGAGGTAGAAGACGTATGTCCAATTCATATAGTAGCAAATCACTCCAGAAAGAGGTAGAGAAACTACTGTTCCAAGTTGTGCGCCTAAAAAAACAAGACTTTGTAAACTTTAGAGAAAAATGAACAAAGAGTGGACAGGTCTACTGCCTAATGAGGATGGATAATAGATTATGGGGAAAAGAGTCATCAAATCCTATAGGAGGGGCTTCCTTGGTGGTCTAATGGCTAAGAATTCACCTGTAAATGAAAGGGTCACGGGTTCAATCCTTGGTCTGGGAAGATTTCACAGGCAGCAGAGCAACTAAATCCATGCACCACAACTACTGAGGTGTGAAGTAGGGATGCTACAACTCCTGAAGACCAAGTGCCTACAGCTTGTGTTCCACCCGCTACAAGAGAAGTCACCACAATGAGAAGCCTATGCACTGCAACTAGAAAGTAGTCCCCACTAGCTGCAGCTAGAGAAAGCACTGCATGTATCAACAAAGACCCAACGAAGAGGTAATAAGGTAATAAAGAAATCTTTTTTTTTTAAAACCTTTATTTATTTATTTGTGACTATGCTGGGTCTTCGTTGATGTGTGGGCTTAGTTACTCCATGGTATGTGAGATCTTCCCGGATAAGGGATCGAACCTGTGTCTCCTGCATTGGCAGACTGGTTCTTATCCACTGAGCCATCAGGGAAGCCCAATAAAGAAATCTTTAAAATAATCTTATAGGAGTTGAATTTGTTGTTATTTAGTCACTAAGTTGTGTCTGACTCTTTTCCAACTCCATGGAATGCAACCTGCCAGGTTCCTTTGTCCACTGGATTTCCCAGTGAAGAATACTGGGGTGGGTGGCCATTTCCTTCTCTAGAGGGTCCAACTGACCCAGGGATGAAACTCCATTGCCTACGCTGGCAGGTAGGTTCTTTACCACTGAGATACCAGGGAAATCAGAGGAGTTGAGTTAGTCATATGCAAATATAAACTATCTATTCTCTTAAGGGATCATTTATGAGAAACTCACAATATGTAAAATGGATACATTAATATATAGATACATTAGTTATAATTATATAACTATTGATGAATTAGAAGGTAAAACAATCAAACATTTAAATTATGAAAAGTAGCAGAAGTCACTGCCTAGAAAGAGGTAGAGAAACTACTGTTCCAAGTTGTGCGCCTAAAAAAACAAGACTTTGTAAACTTTAGAGAAAAATGAACAAAGAGTGGACAGGTCTACTGCCTAATGAGGATGGATAATAGATTATGGGGAAAAGAGTCATCAAATCCTATAGGAGGGGCTTCCTTGGTGGTCTAATGGCTAAGAATTCACCTGTAAATGAAAGGGTCACGGGTTCAATCCTTGGTCTGGGAAGATTTCACAGGCAGCAGAGCAACTAAATCCATGCACCACAACTACTGAGGTGTGAAGTAGGGATGCTACAACTCCTGAAGACCAAGTGCCTACAGCTTGTGTTCCACCCGCTACAAGAGAAGTCACCACAATGAGAAGCCTATGCACTGCAACTAGAAAGTAGTCCCCACTAGCTGCAGCTAGAGAAAGCACTGCATGTATCAACAAAGACCCAACGAAGAGGTAATAAGGTAATAAAGAAATCTTTTTTTTTTAAAACCTTTATTTATTTATTTGTGACTATGCTGGGTCTTCGTTGATGTGTGGGCTTAGTTACTCCATGGTATGTGAGATCTTCCCGGATAAGGGATCGAACCTGTGTCTCCTGCATTGGCAGACTGGTTCTTATCCACTGAGCCATCAGGGAAGCCCAATAAAGAAATCTTTAAAATAATCTTATAGGAGTTGAATTTGTTGTTATTTAGTCACTAAGTTGTGTCTGACTCTTTTCCAACTCCATGGAATGCAACCTGCCAGGTTCCTTTGTCCACTGGATTTCCCAGTGAAGAATACTGGGGTGGGTGGCCATTTCCTTCTCTAGAGGGTCCAACTGACCCAGGGATGAAACTCCATTGCCTACGCTGGCAGGTAGGTTCTTTACCACTGAGATACCAGGGAAATCAGAGGAGTTGAGTTAGTCATATGCAAATATAAACTATCTATTCTCTTAAGGGATCATTTATGAGAAACTCACAATATGTAAAATGGATACATTAATATATAGATACATTAGTTATAATTATATAACTATTGATGAATTAGAAGGTATCAATCAACAGAAGACCTCTTATAATATGAGCAAGTAAATGTGGCATTACTAGTAAATGTGCTAAACAGGTAGAAAGCCAAGTGTTCAGGGGAAAGGCTCAAGGATGATCTCTAAACATAAGCTACTGCAGCACGCCTGATGGGAAAAGAATGAACCATGAAGTAATCTAACTTGCTCCAAATGTATTCCACACAATTGTATCAGACAAATAAGTAATAAAATTCATTCTAACCACCAAACAGAAGACATCTTAGTAGGTACAGTGAGAGCTGAAATAATCAGACAGGGCTTCCAGTCTCAAGTTTTGAGTCTTATATAGGAAGTAAATATAAATAAATAATTAGTACATGCTAGAAAGTGTTGAGTGTTATAGGGTATGCAGCAAAGGCATGGGAATGATGAATAGAGACTCAAAATGGAGTCTGAAAGAATAAGGCAATGATTTTCTCATGAACCTGAGGTGATGGGCTGGGAACTAGGAAAACATCAAACACTTTGATCATAAGGTGTTCACATATCGATGGTACTGATATAACACCATTACTGCCTGTTCTCAGGACCATAGTCTTGGAGCTATGAGTGGGAAAGCACATTGCTAGGTTTGGGGAGATAAAGTTGCTAGGATCTAAGAATAAACAAAGCCGTTGCAGACCAGAGGAGATAAACAGGAATGAAACATGAAAGGAACAGGGGAGCCGACACATTGTATATCTCTATCCCCATTTTTGTGATTATAAAAGACAGATGTCTTGTGTGCATCTACGTGCACATGCAAGAAAGCAATGAGAAACAATAAATATCATGAGCGGAGTCAGTATTGGGCTTTTGCCTACTAGAGGAATTAGCCCCCTGATTCCCACTTTATTTCTGTGTCTTGCTTTTCTTTAATCTTCTGCAGCACTGCACCCTTGGGTTTGTTCGTGGTCGAGCTGGCCTCGACAGAGTGTCACAGAGCAATATGAAAGCTCAGAGGTAGGACAGACTACCTCTGACCTTTAGATGAAAAGATGTAAGAAGCAGTGGTGGGACTTGGAGGAGATGAGCAAGATCTGGTCCCGTAAGAAAGAAGATACAGAGGCAGATGTAACAGGGTGAGCAAGGAATGAAAGTAGGGAAGCAGAAGGTGGGATTGGGAATTCTAAGTGGGTAAAGGAAAGGGATCGAAAAGCTAGAAAAACAGGTTGAATAGATGTTGAATATCTGCCCCATCCCAGGTACTATGTGCCAGGGACTAGCCTGGCTAAAACGAAGTGGTAAGGACCTTAAAGAATCTCAACCCCTAGTTTGAGACTTTATTCAATGAGAAAAGGGTTAGAACCACAGTTAGTGCCTCCTGAACAGCTCATCAGATTTCTGACATCCATCTCCACATAGCTGTAAGAATCTTAAAAAAAAAAAATCTTAAAGTGTACATGAGATCATGTTTTCTCTTGCTTAAAAGCTTCTGAAATCTCCCCATTGTATTCTGGAAAACAAAACAAAACTTCTGTGGCCTGTAAGCCTTGAGGTAATCTAGATCTTGTCTGTTTATCTAACCCCATCCTCTGCCATTACCTCCTTCATTCAGTGTGTTCTAGACACTGCCAGTGGTTTCTCATTGCTTTGAACCCTGATGTTACTTCCTGCCCGATAGCCCTAGTACACACTGTTCTGATTGGCTGGAATGCTCTCCTTTGTGCATGACTGGTTCATATCATCCTTCACATTTTAGCTTAAAAGCCACCACAGAGAGGTCTTTCTCAACCACTGTATTTAAAAGCAGTCAGGTTGAAAAGTTTTCATTCAGTGTGGGAGCTGGAGAAATTATAATTCACATATAAAGCTCATACTATATTACCTACAGATCAAAATGATAACAAATAATGCATAGGAAAAAAAAAGTGTCTGAAGGAGGGATTAAAAATCATGACATGCTTATGAGATAATCCAATCAGAAATCACAATTTAGAGATGCAAGTATGCAACTTTCCAGCTTTTGGGGGGTTTTGTTTTGTTAAATCATTCTCTATACCATCGGAGGGGGGTTTTACATGTTCACCTAATTAGATGAAAAAAACTACCTCTGACCTTTAGATGAAAAGATGTAAGAAGCAGTGGTGGGACTTGGAGGAGATGAGCAAGATCTGGTCCCGTAAGAAAGAAGATACAGAGGCAGATGTAACAGGGTGAGCAAGGAATGAAAGTAGGGAAGCAGAAGGTGGGATTGGGAATTCTAAGTGGGTAAAGGAAAGGGATCGAAAAGCTAGAAAAACAGGTTGAATAGATGTTGAATATCTGCCCCATCCCAGGTACTATGTGCCAGGGACTAGCCTGGCTAAAACGAAGTGGTAAGGACCTTAAAGAATCTCAACCCCTAGTTTGAGACTTTATTCAATGAGAAAAGGGTTAGAACCACAGTTAGTGCCTCCTGAACAGCTCATCAGATTTCTGACATCCATCTCCACATAGCTGTAAGAATCTTAAAAAAAAAAAATCTTAAAGTGTACATGAGATCATGTCTCTCTCTTGCTTAAAAGCTTCTGAAATCTCCCCATTGTATTCTGGAAAACAAAACAAAACTTCTGTGGCCTGTAAGCCTTGAGGTAATCTAGATCTTGTCTGTTTATCTAACCCCATCCTCTGCCATTACCTCCTTCATTCAGTGTGTTCTAGACACTGCCAGTGGTTTCTCATTGCTTTGAACCCTGATGTTACTTCCTGCCCGATAGCCCTAGTACACACTGTTCTGATTGGCTGGAATGCTCTCCTTTGTGCATGACTGGTTCATATCATCCTTCACATTTTAGCTTAAAAGCCACCACAGAGAGGTCTTTCTCAACCACTGTATTTAAAAGCAGTCAGGTTGAAAAGTTTTCATTCAGTGTGGGAGCTGGAGAAATTATAATTCACATATAAAGCTCATACTATATTACCTACAGATCAAAATGATAACAAATAATGCATAGGAAAAAAAAAGTGTCTGAAGGGAGGGATTAAAAATCATGACATGCTTATGAGATAATCCAATCAGAAATCACAATTTAGAGATGCAAGTATGCAACTTTCCAGCTTTTGGGGGGTTTTGTTTTGTTAAATCATTCTCTATACCATCATCTGAAAAGGCAACATGGTTTGAAATAAATGAAGGTTGATGGAGAAAATGACAGTAGTAAATTAAGTCACATTGTTATACACTGTTGGAGCCAAAGAAAATCATTAATAACAAAGCTATAACCTCAAAACTTCATTTTTCCTCAAAGGAAGCACCTGACATTGCATGACTCTGGTGTGCACCTTTCCCCCAAGATTGATGCAGAGATGACAAACTGTAGCAAAAATCTTTATAAAAATGGCTATCTCACCTGCATACGAAATGCTCAAAAGCTTGCTTCTTTCAAGAGGGGGAGCCCAGGAAGACCACATGGCATGCATGGCTGGAAATGTGACACCCTGAGAAGGGAAAAAGATATTTCTGATGAAATACAAAGTCATTTTGTTAACGTTTTAAATTCAGTTGAGTATTTGTTGCAAGAGAAATTTCTTTTTTTAAAAATATTAAGCCCAATTTATTTTATACCTATGAACCTATATTAGTCTGCTTTGTTGATGATGTTTTAGTCACTAAATCATATCTAACTCTTTTGTGACCCCATGGACTGTAGCCCACTAGGCTCCTATATCCATGGAATTCTCCAGGCAAGAATATTGGAGTGGGTTGCCATTACCTTCTCAGCAAGAGAAATTTCTGGGTAAGACTCAAACCAGAATCAGGTTTCAGGGAGTGAGATGTCTTTACAATGCTGAGTGAAAATACCTTGTAATGAAGTACTTTCAAAATCTGAACAAATATTTGTGGTTTCTGTCAACTGGTTTGAGGACTACAAAGCGAGGGTTTTAAAAAATGTAAAAGAATGTACTGGGTGATCATATAAAGGGATTCCTTTCAATGTTACTCTCACTCACCTACTTTATTTATGGCCTAAATGAAATGGGAATGTTACCAACATATAACTTTTAAAAATATTGAGCTAATACTGTGAGATATCAGGAGAAAATTCAGATTCACCCTAATTAGGAAAAATGGCCCAACCAAAAAAGTGTCCTACCAAAAACACTCAATTAGAGTGTGTATGGTATTTTATTTCCTGGTGATAATTAGCTTAGTAAATGCTGATTATGATATTACATGATTGCTATTCTGTAGGTGTTAATGCTAAGGGCTCCCCAGGTAGCACTAGCGGTAAAGAACCTGCCTGTCAAACGCAGGAGACACAAGAGGTATGGGCTTGATCCTTGGGTCGGAAAGGTCCCTGCAAGAGGGCATGGCAACTCACTTCAGTATTCTTGCCTGGAGAATCCCATGGACAGAAGAGCCTGGCAGGCTATAGTCTACAGGACTGCAGAGTCAGACACGAGTGAAGTGACTTAGTACACAGCAAAGCACATAAAAAAACACTATGTATACAATAAATAAGCTGTCAGGATATATTGTATATCATGGGAAATATAACCAATATTTTATAGTAGTTATAAATGGAGCATAATCTTAAAAAATTTGAATCATGGGCTTCCCTGGTGGTCCAGTGGGTCAGGACACTGCCTTGCAGTGCAAGGGGCGCCGGTTCGATTCCTGGCCTGGGAAGATCCCACGTGCCGTGGAGCGGCTGGACCCATGTGTTCCAATTACTGAGCCAGAGCTCTGGAGCACATGCGCCCAGAGCTGGTGCTCTGCGACAACAGAGGCCACTGCGATAGGAGGCCCACATGGGCCAAAGAACTAAGATGGATGAAAACAGATAAATGAAAGACCAATAGAAGTGGCCCGCCCACCCTCTTCCCTCCCCAACACGCCCCTCCTCAAAAAAATTTTGAATCACTATGTTGCACACCTGAGATTTATATAATATTGTATATCTACTACACCTTGATTTAAAAAAGAGCCAATTACTGATCATAGAGAAGTAACAGAACAGTGAAGGCAGGGAGATTCATAGAGACTTGGGAGAGAAAGAGATGCTACAGGGAATGGGAAGGAATAGATTCTGGTATATTCAAGTGGTGGATTCACCACTGTCCTTGGCCATTCACTAGCTATGCAGCCTCAGAAAGATTAGTTAACCTCTTAGAACTTCAGTGTCTTTATGTATAAAACAGACATTTTACTTAGGCAAGGAGAAGAGGAAACTGGTAAAGGGGGTAATTTTATTTTGTAGTCAAGAAGAGTTTATTTGGTACAGTTCTATTTGATGAAGACAATATAAGATCATGCAGATGAAAAATAGCAATTTCCAAAGTTTTCTAGTAATTATTATCACATCTGAGCTAGCGGTAAAGAACCTGCCTGTCAAACGCAGGAGACACAAGAGGTATGGGCTTGATCCTTGGGTCGGAAAGGTCCCTGCAAGAGGGCATGGCAACTCACTTCAGTATTCTTGCCTGGAGAATCCCATGGACAGAAGAGCCTGGCAGGCTATAGTCTACAGGACTGCAGAGTCAGACACGAGTGAAGTGACTTAGTACACAGCAAAGCACATAAAAAAACACTATGTATACAATAAATAAGCTGTCAGGATATATTGTATATCATGGGAAATATAACCAATATTTTATAGTAGTTATAAATGGAGCATAATCTTAAAAAATTTGAATCATGGGCTTCCCTGGTGGTCCAGTGGGTCAGGACACTGCCTTGCAGTGCAAGGGGCGCCGGTTCGATTCCTGGCCTGGGAAGATCCCACGTGCCGTGGAGCGGCTGGACCCATGTGTTCCAATTACTGAGCCAGAGCTCTGGAGCACATGCGCCCAGAGCTGGTGCTCTGCGACAACAGAGGCCACTGCGATAGGAGGCCCACATGGGCCAAAGAACTAAGATGGATGAAAACAGATAAATGAAAGACCAATAGAAGTGGCCCGCCCACCCTCTTCCCTCCCCAACACGCCCCTCCTCAAAAAAATTTTGAATCACTATGTTGCACACCTGAGATTTATATAATATTGTATATCTACTACACCTTGATTTAAAAAAGAGCCAATTACTGATCATAGAGAAGTAACAGAACAGTGAAGGCAGGGAGATTCATAGAGACTTGGGAGAGAAAGAGATGCTACAGGGAATGGGAAGGAATAGATTCTGGTATATTCAAGTGGTGGATTCACCACTGTCCTTGGCCATTCACTAGCTATGCAGCCTCAGAAAGATTAGTTAACCTCTTAGAACTTCAGTGTCTTTATGTATAAAACAGACATTTTACTTAGGCAAGGAGAAGAGGAAACTGGTAAAGGGGGTAATTTTATTTTGTAGTCAAGAAGAGTTTATTTGGTACAGTTCTATTTGATGAAGACAATATAAGATCATGCAGATGAGTGACCAAAGCTTAAATTTAAATAGCACTTAGCAATTTCCAAAGTTTTCTAGTAATTATTATCACATCTGAGCTGTGAGATAGGGCAGGTATTAGATACATTTTATTTACATTATATATTTATCTAGTATGTATATTTTAATCTATGGTTCTAACATTAGATACAGTCGAGTGAGTATTCAAACTCTGATTTTCTGAATTCAGTCTGTGCTTTTCCTACATAGAATGATACAAAATAACCTTTAAACGCAGAGACCATTATCCTGCTTGAGTTAAAGAAATGTACAGAGAGGGCAAAATAAACCTTGGTTTCATGCGTAGAAATTCAAAGTCAGAAATGAAAAGAAATAATTATTTAAAGGTGCAGATGCAAATGGTGAAATGAAAAAGAGAAGTGGAAAGGAAAAGGAAAAAAATAAGAAATGAAATATATCAAATTAAAATTAAAAAATGATAGACGTTTTATGTGAGAAAATAAAAGAGATAAAAATGAATGATAATTTTAAAAAAGTGGCAGAAAGGCCAGAAGGATCAGAGGACTAAAAAAAGACAGCTACATAAAATGTTAAAGTATTTGTCTATAAGTGAGAGAACCAGAAAAATGAACAAATGACAAAGAAGTTCTATGAAAAATGACAAATTCAAGTTAAAACAGAGCAATTCAACAGTCTATTGGGTAAAACATTAAAATATGTTTATATTTCCTGGGTAATCAACGGTGGAGAGAAGCAAACAGTGAAGGCAGGGAGATTCATAGAGACTTGGGAGAGAAAGAGATGCTACAGGGAATGGGAAGGAATAGATTCTGGTATATTCAAGTGGTGGATTCACCACTGTCCTTGGCCATTCACTAGCTATGCAGCCTCAGAAAGATTAGTTAACCTCTTAGAACTTCAGTGTCTTTATGTATAAAACAGACATTTTACTTAGGCAAGGAGAAGAGGAAACTGGTAAAGGGGGTAATTTTATTTTGTAGTCAAGAAGAGTTTATTTGGTACAGTTCTATTTGATGAAGACAATATAAGATCATGCAGATGAGTGACCAAAGCTTAAATTTAAATAGCACTTAGCAATTTCCAAAGTTTTCTAGTAATTATTATCACATCTGAGCTGTGAGATAGGGCAGGTATTAGATACATTTTATTTACATTATATATTTATCTAGTATGTATATTTTAATCTATGGTTCTAACATTAGATACAGTCGAGTGAGTATTCAAACTCTGATTTTCTGAATTCAGTCTGTGCTTTTCCTACATAGAATGATACAAAATAACCTTTAAACGCAGAGACCATTATCCTGCTTGAGTTAAAGAAATGTACAGAGAGGGCAAAATAAACCTTGGTTTCATGCGTAGAAATTCAAAGTCAGAAATGAAAAGAAATAATTATTTAAAGGTGCAGATGCAAATGGTGAAATGAAAAAGAGAAGTGGAAAGGAAAAGGAAAAAAATAAGAAATGAAATATATCAAATTAAAATTAAAAAATGATAGACGTTTTATGTGAGAAAATAAAAGAGATAAAAATGAATGATAATTTTAAAAAAGTGGCAGAAAGGCCAGAAGGATCAGAGGACTAAAAAAAGACAGCTACATAAAATGTTAAAGTATTTGTCTATAAGTGAGAGAACCAGAAAAATGAACAAATGACAAAGAAGTTCTATGAGAAATGACAAATTCAAGTTAAAACAGAGCAATTCAACAGTCTATTGGGTAAAACATTAAAATATGTTTATATTTCCTGGGTAATCAACGGTGGAGAGAAGCAAACAGTTAGCAAAGGTTCTAGAGAGAGGATGGTCTGGCTTCATTTTTCTCTTTTCCTTTTCCCCATCATGCCTCTTTTATTTACATCCATCTTTTTATTCTTTGGCATGTGTGGGCCTCCCATTGCAGTGGCTTCTCTTGTTGCAGAACACCAGCTCTGGGTGCATGCGCTCCAGAGTGCTGGCTCGTAATTGGACACACCGTCCAGCTGCTTTGCGGCACTTGGGATCTTCCCGGGTCAGGGATCGAACCGGTGCCCCTTGCACTCCCAGGTGGACTCTTTACCCACTGGACCACCAGGGAAGCCTGGCTTCATGGTTTTAATAGCAGTTTCTTATCTCCTCAGTAGGAGGGGGCAGGGGGAACTACTAAGTGTTCCCTAGAAAATGTTTTCTCTGGGCTTTGAGTAAATCTTCTAATTTTAGAGTCGTCCCACTTGAGATCTCATTGACCACAAACAAAATCTACTCATAGTTTTTTATAGTTAATCAGCTTCTAATTAAACAATAAATGCCAATTATCTTCCAGTGTCATTTTTTCGGGGGTTCATATTCATACCAAAGAATGATACCTTTAAGAAGGTAAGAAAGTGATGAAGGATAAGAAGAAAACAAGAGGAAAAACCTCACCTCTCCTAGCCCTTCTAGTGCCCTGAGAGTGACCAGGGCTCCGACTCCGAAATCCGCAGCGAGGGGAGTGAACAGGGTGAACACAGCAGTGCCAAGGATCCCGAATCCCAGCAGCAGCTTCCCCCCGCTTCTGCTGGCAACATAGCCTCCGGGGATCTGTGTGATGATGTAGCCATAAAAAAATGACCCGAGAATCCATCCTTGAGTTTCCGCATCCCACTGGTACCTTTTACCCTATAAAGAATAGGAGAAAAAGGAAAGCCTTTTATGGCTGAGTAATATTCCTTTGTGTTTATGTACTGCATCTTCTTTATCCATTAACCTGTCAATGGATATCAAAGGTGCTTCCACATTCTGGCTACTGTAAGTAACGCTGCAATGAATATCAGGGTGCATCCGTCTTTTAGAATTGTGGTTTTCTCAGGGTATAGAGGTCTAGTAGTTGGATTGCTGGGTCATAGGGTAGATTTATTCCTAGGTTTTTCTTTAAATTTATCTATTTGAATTGGAAGATAATTACTTTACAATATTGTGATGGAGTTTGCCACATGCCAATATGAATCAGCTGTAGGCATACAGGTGTCCTCTCTATCCTGAACCCCCCCTCCCACCTCCCTCCACGTTGTCCCAGAGCACCAGCTTTGGGTGCCCTGCATCATACGTTAATCTCCCACTAGCTATCAATTTAACATATGGTAATCTATGTTTCAATGCTATTCCCTCAAATCATTCCACCTTCTCTTCCCAGAGTCCAAAAGCTGTTCTTTAAAGAGGGGGGAACTATGAAGAAAAGATTTTTGGACTCCCAGCTTTTTAAAGGACTCTCCATGTTGTTCTCCATAATGTCTGTATCCATTTACATTTCCACCAACAGGGCAGGAGGGGGTCCATGTAGAGTCTTGTATACAGAATGAAATAAGTCAGAAAGAGGAAAACAAGTATTGTGTATTAACACATGTATATGGAATCTACAAAAATGGAACCGATGAGGCTAGTAGAGAATGGATGTGTGGACACAGCTGGGGAAAGTTAGGGGGTGGCGAATGGAGAAAGTAGCAGGGACCCATGTCCACCATCACATGGAAAATAAATAGTGGCAAGCTGCTACCGAACACTGGGAGCCCAGTCTGGCACTCTCTGGTGACCTAGATGGGTGGGGTGGGGGAGGGTAGGGAGACTCATGAGGGAGGGGATATGTATGTGTGTATATATACATATACATACATGCATATATATATATATATATATATATATACACATATATATACATAGATACATATATAGTTATGACTGATTCCCATTGTTGTACGGCAGAAATTAACACAACATTGTAAAGCAATTTTCCACCAAATCAAAGAAAACCCCAGTCTTTTAAAACCTTGATGAAATGGTTCCTTTCTCTTACTGGCATATGAGTACATATAAATGTAATTTTTCTTTTTTATACTTTGATTTATTTATTCATTTTTGGCTGTGCTGGCTCTTGGTTGCTACTTGGGCTTTTCTCCAGTTGTGGTGGGAGGGCTTCTCTTTGCAGGGGCTTCTCTGTGGAGCACGGGCTTTAGTGCTTGCAGGCTTCAGCAGTTGAGGCGAATGGCGCTTCCTTGCTCCTTGGCATGTAGGATCTTCCTGCGCCAGGGATCGAACCTGTGATCCTTGCATTACCAGGTGGATTCTTCACCATTGAGCCACCAGGGAAGCCTATAAATGTAATTTTGAACCACTATTTTTATTTGTTTGTTTTTATGTTTGTGGGCTGTGAGGCTTCTGAGATCTTACTTTCCCAACCAGGGACTGAACCCAGGCCATAGCAGTGGAAGCACCGAGTCTTAACCACTGGACTGCCAGGAAACTCCCCAGAACCACTGATAGAGACTAAAGAAAATGCCGTCCTTCTATTGGGTGGGTGAGTCAACGCAATACAGACCTGTGGTTTCTCGAAGTGAATGGAAAACCATCAAAAGTCATAATATGCAGGAATACTTGCTATTTTATAAAACTAGGCTATAGGATGAGTTGTAGATGTTTGGTGACAAAGAAGGCTCAGAAAAGGCACAGCCTTGATCCAGAAAGCTACTGAGCAGGATACTGCAATGCCAAGCCAGGCTTTAGAGCCAGGACTGGGTTCAAGGCACGCTCTCTTACTTACTGGATTTGTATCTGGGAAGATTAAATGGAAAAGGCACATAAAATAAGGCGTAACACAGACTAAGTATTCCCTTAATGTTAGCTACTAGTATGCAAAAATATAGATAGTTAATATCTCCCCATTTCAGAGCAAGCACTTGAACAAGGATATAGAACAATACAACAGAGCAAGAATTTAAACCAAGGCAGAACCTTCATGTGAGTAGGAAATATCTTTTAACTAGTAGCAGCACACAGTAAGCTGACTATGAAGATTTAAAAAGTTTTATTTTTTTGGTGGTGCAGGGTCTCTGTTGTGGTGTGCAGGCTTTCTCTTCCCTGTCTGAGTATAAATAGCAGAGGAAACTCACCCATGTGGGATCTGGCTCCTTTTATGAGCAGTGAAGATAGATGAAAATATAAAAAGGATGCCAGCCTTCCTCACCATCCCTGCCTGCATTGTCTCCATACAAAATAAAATGTTTAACGTGTGCAAAACTCTATTCTGAACAAATGATGAACACGTACTCATCAATTGTACTATAATATGAGCGAGCCAAAATGATGTAAGTAGCTTAGGTGAGACATGTATAGATTTTTGAAAAGAAATTGATGAATTCTTATTTTTCACCCTGTAGTTGTTTAAATTCTCCTGCAATAGAGGGCTTCCCTGGTGGATCAGTGGTAAGGAATCCACCTGCCAATGCAGGAGGCAGTTTTGATCCCTGATCTGAGAAGTTCCCACATACCATGGAGTAATGAAGCCCAAGTGCCACAACTACTGAGCCTGTACTTTAGAGCCCCAGAGCTGCAGCTACTGAAGCCTGTGTGCCTGAGAGCCCGTGCTCTACAACAAGAGAAGCCACTGCAATGAGAAGCCCCTGCACCACAGCTAGAGAGCAGCCCTGCTTGCTGCAGCTAGAGAAAAGCCCGCTCAGCAACAAGGACTCAGCACAGTCAAAAATAAATAAAACTTGCAGAAGACTCAGTCCTAATAAGGTGGTTAGCTCTAGAACCTATCATAAAAAGTGAAGTAAGTCAAAAAAAGAAAGACAAGTACAGTATACTAACTCATATATATGCAATCTAGTAAGATGGTCATGGTAAACACACAGCGAACTCATGGAAAAACAGACAGAGAATAGACATAAGGACATTGTGGAGAACGAACAGTGGGAGGGAGGCATAGAGGAAGTTACATGAAACCGCTACTAGTATGCAAAAATATAGATAGTTAATATCTCCCCATTTCAGAGCAAGCACTTGAACAAGGATATAGAACAATACAACAGAGCAAGAATTTAAACCAAGGCAGAACCTTCATGTGAGTAGGAAATATCTTTTAACTAGTAGCAGCACACAGTAAGCTGACTATGAAGATTTAAAAAGTTTTATTTTTTTGGTGGTGCAGGGTCTCTGTTGTGGTGTGCAGGCTTTCTCTTCCCTGTCTGAGTATAAATAGCAGAGGAAACTCACCCATGTGGGATCTGGCTCCTTTTATGAGCAGTGAAGATAGATGAAAATATAAAAAGGATGCCAGCCTTCCTCACCATCCCTGCCTGCATTGTCTCCATACAAAATAAAATGTTTAACGTGTGCAAAACTCTATTCTGAACAAATGATGAACACGTACTCATCAATTGTACTATAATATGAGCGAGCCAAAATGATGTAAGTAGCTTAGGTGAGACATGTATAGATTTTTGAAAAGAAATTGATGAATTCTTATTTTTCACCCTGTAGTTGTTTAAATTCTCCTGCAATAGAGGGCTTCCCTGGTGGATCAGTGGTAAGGAATCCACCTGCCAATGCAGGAGGCAGTTTTGATCCCTGATCTGAGAAGTTCCCACATACCATGGAGTAATGAAGCCCAAGTGCCACAACTACTGAGCCTGTACTTTAGAGCCCCAGAGCTGCAGCTACTGAAGCCTGTGTGCCTGAGAGCCCGTGCTCTACAACAAGAGAAGCCACTGCAATGAGAAGCCCCTGCACCACAGCTAGAGAGCAGCCCTGCTTGCTGCAGCTAGAGAAAAGCCCGCTCAGCAACAAGGACTCAGCACAGTCAAAAATAAATAAAACTTGCAGAAGACTCAGTCCTAATAAGGTGGTTAGCTCTAGAACCTATCATAAAAAGTGAAGTAAGTCAAAAAAAGAAAGACAAGTACAGTATACTAACTCATATATATGCAATCTAGTAAGATGGTCATGGTAAACACACAGCGAACTCATGGAAAAACAGACAGAGAATAGACATAAGGACATTGTGGAGAACGAACAGTGGGAGGGAGGCATAGAGGAAGTTACATTGAAACCTATACTGGCACGTGTGGAAAAGATAGCTATTGTCATTGTGCTAAGGCAATAGGAGTACCTACAATCACTTTGGGCGATGGTCCGGAGGGGTGGGAGGGGGGAAACTGGGTGTGTGGGTGGGGACCAGGGATATGCATATGAATGATCCGGGAACATACATGTCGGTGAACAACAAAACTCTATAAAATCTTTAAAATAAAGAATTAAAAAAAAAAAGAGAGATCAAAAATTTAAATAAATAAATAAATATATGAATAAATAATAAAAAAATAAATGAAACTTAAAAATTATCCTACAGCAGGAACCTTTTAAGTAGTACAGCTATGAAACATTGTTCCCATAAAAACTATTTAGCAACATCTAAAACAATCTAATTTTCTAGTATGTAAGACAGGTTTGTCCAAATTCTCTTCAAGGATGGCATGTTTATGGAAGAAACTGAAAAGTTAGTTTTCAAACAGATCAGGGCACAGAAGCAGCAGCTAACTAGTGACGAGGAAAACACAAAACAAAATGATTCAGGGTTAACAGGAAGAAAGTGTTTTGTTTCTGCAGGATGAATACATTCAATATTTTTCAATATTGGAAGTATTTTAGGATTAAGAGCATCTGCTTTGAAAACACAGCACTTACCGTTTGGTTGTGAAGGACTTTAATGGGAGCAGAATGCTCTGCACACTCGGTGGAAGTTCTGTTCTCTGCTGCAGTTGTGTTTGAATCCACCATGTCTACTAGTGCAACACTCAGATTCACCCGTAATGAATAGAGAACGAAGAAACCAAGAAAGGACAAACATGCCAGGTTGTATCGAGCAGAGCAGCACACTGGAGCTGAAATAAAGATTGGGGGTAAAGCTTTCATGAACAGAATAAGTTAGATGATATTGTCTAAAGCATTAAAAAGGTCACTTCTTAGATGTATGCAAGCTAGTAAATTATGAATATTTTCTGAGAATACTCTCAGATGAAGCATACCTAAAACCATGTAACAAAGAGAATCTGTTCTGGGTATCTGTGGTTTTGATAAACATTTAACACTTGGGAGCCTGACCTGTAAGATGACTTCTTAAAACATGGAGGCACCAACTTGTGAATCTGCATTCCAGAGTCAAACCTGAACCCCCAGTCCCTGTCACCTGACAAGAAACGTGAAGCACAGATAAAGGGGTGTTATGGCATCGCTATTTCTGAAAAACTCTCCCAAACACGGCCAGTAAGACCTTGAGGATTCACATCCCATGTACATTACTATGGGTTATTAGCCATCTCATCATAAACATATTTCAGCAGAAAAGACTCACCATTAAGGCCAGGTCATGAACTTGCTCCCCTCCGCCTTTTCTAGCCCTCCCTTCCCACCCCGCCAGAATCAATTTCTTACCTTGAAAACTGTCCTCAGAGGCTGGGTTTGAATCAGAAGCCATGATTAACACCTAAGGATCTCCTAAAAACTTAATGTACCTAAGAATCCAGAAGCAACCTTGCAGAATCTATGACAGTTGTAGCCCCCTGTGACAGTTGCTCAGTGGGTCTTGCTTAAAGGGCCCTCAGTTTTAAAAAGCACAGTAAGTGAACGTACCACACACAGAAAAAGAAGGAAGGCAGAGTGGGTGTGAGAAGCCTATTAAAGGAGGATCATATGACAAGAGGAATTTGAGCTAGTTTTTTTTTTTTACTCTAATTACAGGTGTATGCACCTATGTCTCTTCTTTTACGGAGTTGCAGAACTGGAGAGGAGATAAGAAACTAACCTAAGGGTGAACCAAAGTGACATTGAGACTGTAGTTTACATGGGAGCAGAATGCTCTGCACACTGGTGGAAGTTCTGTTCTCTGCTGCAGTTGTGTTTGAATCCACCATGTCTACTAGTGCAACACTCAGATTCACCCGTAATGAATAGAGAACGAAGAAACCAAGAAAGGACAAACATGCCAGGTTGTATCGAGCAGAGCAGCACACTGGAGCTGAAATAAAGATTGGGGGTAAAGCTTTCATGAACAGAATAAGTTAGATGATATTGTCTAAAGCATTAAAAAGGTCACTTCTTAGATGTATGCAAGCTAGTAAATTATGAATATTTTCTGAGAATACTCTCAGATGAAGCATACCTAAAACCATGTAACAAAGAGAATCTGTTCTGGGTATCTGTGGTTTTGATAAACATTTAACACTTGGGAGCCTGACCTGTAAGATGACTTCTTAAAACATGGAGGCACCAACTTGTGAATCTGCATTCCAGAGTCAAACCTGAACCCCCAGTCCCTGTCACCTGACAAGAAACGTGAAGCACAGATAAAGGGGTGTTATGGCATCGCTATTTCTGAAAAACTCTCCCAAACACGGCCAGTAAGACCTTGAGGATTCACATCCCATGTACATTACTATGGGTTATTAGCCATCTCATCATAAACATATTTCAGCAGAAAAGACTCACCATTAAGGCCAGGTCATGAACTTGCTCCCCTCCGCCTTTTCTAGCCCTCCCTTCCCACCCCGCCAGAATCAATTTCTTACCTTGAAAACTGTCCTCAGAGGCTGGGTTTGAATCAGAAGCCATGATTAACACCTAAGGATCTCCTAAAAACTTAATGTACCTAAGAATCCAGAAGCAACCTTGCAGAATCTATGACAGTTGTAGCCCCCTGTGACAGTTGCTCAGTGGGTCTTGCTTAAAGGGCCCTCAGTTTTAAAAAGCACAGTAAGTGAACGTACCACACACAGAAAAAGAAGGAAGGCAGAGTGGGTGTGAGAAGCCTATTAAAGGAGGATCATATGACAAGAGGAATTTGAGCTAGTTTTTTTTTTTTACTCTAATTACAGGTGTATGCACCTATGTCTCTTCTTTTACGGAGTTGCAGAACTGGAGAGGAGATAAGAAACTAACCTAAGGGTGAACCAAAGTGACATTGAGACTGGCAAATCCAGGGTTTACATCTTAAGTGTGGGGCTCTGAATTGAAAGAGGGCCTTTGCAAGCATAAGGAAGCTTAAGCACATTGTTTCAGTTTGGAGCTAAAATGGCGCCTACAGGAAAGGACATGGGCGTGAAAGGAAGCTTAAGCACATTGTATAAGGAAGCTTATTGGAGCTAAGATGGCGCCTACAGGAAGAGACGAGGGCGTGATCGAAATTGTTAAATGATTGTCAGAATTTCTGATTGGTTCCCCTGGTTTCCGCGCTCTTAGCTTGATTGGTGTAATCTATAGGAAGTCCCGTGCAAAACCCCCTTCACTTCCTATAAAAGCTGTGAGTCTGCACTAATAAAACGGAACTGCTTTGATGGAACCCCTGCCACGTCTGATTGTCTCCTACATCCGCCGGGGGTGCTGGGTTAGCCGGCAGAAGGCTCACTCTTCTCCGATCTTCCCATGGCTTGGCCACAGGCAATCCCGCCGCAGTTTCTCCTCTGCCGGCGGCCCTGCACTTAAGGTCGGTCAACACTTGAGTGTTCGATAAATCTCCATTGAAAGGTACACACATCTATTCCATTTGCTAATGACAAATTAAACACATATGAACATTTATGTGCTTTTGTTCAGCAATGATATATTAGTATTGTATGCATTATACATATACAGTAAAAGATAGTTTGCAAACTGCAAGGCATGTTTTTTTTTTTTTAAATTAAGCAGTTTATTTTGTGTTGGAACATAGCCGATTAACAATATCATGGATGTTTCAGGTCCAGGTGGACAGCCAAAACTTAGCCTATTGGTTATCCATTTTAAACACAGCAGTTTGGACATGTCATCTCAGACTCCCTTGCTCAGTGGGTCTTGCTTAAAGGGCCCTCAGTTTTAAAAAGCACAGTAAGTGAACGTACCACACACAGAAAAAGAAGGAAGGCAGAGTGGGTGTGAGAAGCCTATTAAAGGAGGATCATATGACAAGAGGAATTTGAGCTAGTTTTTTTTTTTTACTCTAATTACAGGTGTATGCACCTATGTCTCTTCTTTTACGGAGTTGCAGAACTGGAGAGGAGATAAGAAACTAACCTAAGGGTGAACCAAAGTGACATTGAGACTGGCAAATCCAGGGTTTACATCTTAAGTGTGGGGCTCTGAATTGAAAGAGGGCCTTTGCAAGCATAAGGAAGCTTAAGCACATTGTTTCAGTTTGGAGCTAAAATGGCGCCTACAGGAAAGGACATGGGCGTGAAAGGAAGCTTAAGCACATTGTATAAGGAAGCTTATTGGAGCTAAGATGGCGCCTACAGGAAGAGACAGGCGTGATCGAAATTGTTAAATGATTGTCAGAATTTCTGATTGGTTCCCCTGGTTTCCGCGCTCTTAGCTTGATTGGTGTAATCTATAGGAAGTCCCGTGCAAAACCCCCTTCACTTCCTATAAAAGCTGTGAGTCTGCACTAATAAAACGGAACTGCTTTGATGGAACCCCTGCCACGTCTGATTGTCTCCTACATCCGCCGGGGGTGCTGGGTTAGCCGGCAGAAGGCTCACTCTTCTCCGATCTTCCCATGGCTTGGCCACAGGCAATCCCGCCGCAGTTTCTCCTCTGCCGGCGGCCCTGCACTTAAGGTCGGTCAACACTTGAGTGTTCGATAAATCTCCATTGAAAGGTACACACATCTATTCCATTTGCTAATGACAAATTAAACACATATGAACATTTATGTGCTTTTGTTCAGCAATGATATATTAGTATTGTATGCATTATACATATACAGTAAAAGATAGTTTGCAAACTGCAAGGCATGTTTTTTTTTTTTTAAATTAAGCAGTTTATTTTGTGTTGGAACATAGCCGATTAACAATATCATGGAAGTTTCAGGTGGACAGCCAAGGGACTTAGCCATATATATACATGTATTCATTCTCTTGTAAACTCTTCTCTCAACCAGGCTTCCACGTAACAGAGTTGCCTGTGCTGAACAATAGGTCCCTATTGGTTATCCATTTTAAACACAGCAGTTTGGACATGTCATCTCAGACTCCCTACTGTCCCTTCCCCCCATTCGTGGTGCCAGAAGCTTGGGAAGTAGAGGGAAAGTGAGTAAAACGATTTCAAATTATCAGTGCTATGACTTGAAAAATCTGACCTAGAAGGTATGGATCAGGCAACTTTCACTTTGGGGGGAGCACGTTCAATGATCAGAAAAGAAAATGTCAACACAGAAGTAACAGAGTGTATGACTATGAGGCTTTAAGAAACATTACAAATAAATGGTTACTAGTTTAAAACAATGGTTGTTGATTACAAATCAGAAAGATTTGATTTCACCAAAGTTAAAAAAAAAAAAAAGAACGGTGACAGAGCAAAATGTTCCCGTGAGTTTGGCCAGTGTTTGAAACTGGTTCAAGAAAAGCATGCTCGCATGAGGAGAGAGTGCATCCACTGGGCCCCTGCCACACGGAAGTCAAATTCAAAGCAAAACCACGCCTGCGTAACGAACAGAGCACCCATCAAAACAAACACTCGTTTCTAAGACATGCTTTAAACTTAGGAATGTGGAGTGGGTGTAGCTTGAAAGAACACAGGCTGATTTAGATCAAATCAGACCTAGTGATGGAATCTCAGCTCTATCACTGGCTACACGTTTTTGGGGAAGTTGACTAATAGTTTCTACGATCAGGTTTCTCAGCTGCCAAATGGGTGATCACCATTCACCTCACTGGGTTGTGTTTTGCTTATGTGTCCATAGGATGTTCCAGGCAAGAATACAGGAGTGGGTTGCCATTTCCTATTCAGGATCTTCCTGACCCAGACACTGAACGTGAGTCTCCCGTGTCTCCATTGCAAGAAGATTCTTTACCCCCAGGGGTATGCAAAAATGAAGGAGTCAGTTTTGTTCAGTATTGTTGATGCATTATACATATACAGTAAAAGATAGTTTGCAAACTGCAAGGCATGTTTTTTTTTAAATTAAGCAGTTTATTTTGTGTTGGAACATAGCCGATTAACAATATCATGGAAGTTTCAGGTGGACAGCCAAGGGACTTAGCCATATATATACATGTATTCATTCTCTTGTAAACTCTTCTCTCAACCAGGCTTCCACGTAACAGAGTTGCCTGTGCTGAACAATAGGTCCCTATTGGTTATCCATTTTAAACACAGCAGTTTGGACATGTCATCTCAGACTCCCTACTGTCCCTTCCCCCCATTCGTGGTGCCAGAAGCTTGGGAAGTAGAGGGAAAGTGAGTAAAACGATTTCAAATTATCAGTGCTATGACTTGAAAAATCTGACCTAGAAGGTATGGATCAGGCAACTTTCACTTTGGGGGGAGCACGTTCAATGATCAGAAAAGAAAATGTCAACACAGAAGTAACAGAGTGTATGACTATGAGGCTTTAAGAAACATTACAAATAAATGGTTACTAGTTTAAAACAATGGTTGTTGATTACAAATCAGAAAGATTTGATTTCACCAAAGTTAAAAAAAAAAAAAAGAACGGTGACAGAGCAAAATGTTCCCGTGAGTTTGGCCAGTGTTTGAAACTGGTTCAAGAAAAGCATGCTCGCATGAGGAGAGTGCATCCACTGGGCCCCTGCCACACGGAAGTCAAATTCAAAGCAAAACCACGCCTGCGTAACGAACAGAGCACCCATCAAAACAAACACTCGTTTCTAAGACATGCTTTAAACTTAGGAATGTGGAGTGGGTGTAGCTTGAAAGAACACAGGCTGATTTAGATCAAATCAGACCTAGTGATGGAATCTCAGCTCTATCACTGGCTACACGTTTTTGGGGAAGTTGACTAATAGTTTCTACGATCAGGTTTCTCAGCTGCCAAATGGGTGATCACCATTCACCTCACTGGGTTGTGTTTTGCTTATGTGTCCATAGGATGTTCCAGGCAAGAATACAGGAGTGGGTTGCCATTTCCTATTCCAGGGGATCTTCCTGACCCAGACACTGAACGTGAGTCTCCCGTGTCTCCATTGCAAGAAGATTCTTTACCCGCTGAGTCATCAGGGGTTATGCGTAGATTAGGTGAAATACTGAAGGGCAGTCAGTAAAAGGGAGCTCCTTTCCCATTTACCCTGGAGGAAGTTAAACCAACGAGATAAAGTGCTACAATACACATGTGTGTAACACAGGAGAAAAGAGGGTCTTAAAAGTGCTATGTGTGGGCTAGGTGATGGCCAAGGAAGACCTCTGGGTGAAAGAACTCTTCTGCTGAACTTTCACTGATAAGCAAGAAGCCCTGGGCAGGCTAGAGGGAGAGCAATGGAAGCAAAGGTGGGGCAAGCACAGTGTGGAAACAAGAGTAGGCAAGCCACCTGGCCCTGGGCTTTTGTTTGTTGGAAGATTTTTGTTCACAGTTAAAATATCTGTCAATAGATGAATGGATAAAGATCTGGTACATACATACATACAATGAAATATTACTCAGCTATAAAAGGGATAAATTTGAGTCACTTGTAGTGAGGTGGCTGAACCTAGAGCCTGTTACACAGAGTGAAGGAAGTCTTGGGCTCCAAAATCACCAAAGATGGTAACCGCAGCTTGAAATTAAAAGATGCTTGCTCCTTGAAAGGACCTAGACAGCGTATTCAAAAGCAGGAACATGGTTTTGCTGACAAAGGTCTGTATAGTCAAAGCTATGGCTTTTCTAGTAGTCATGCACAGACATGAGAGTTGGATTATTGAAAAATAAAAAAAGAACTGAGCATGACGAAATTGATAGTTTTAAACTGCAGTGCTGGAGAAGACTCTTTTTTTTAAAAAAAATTTTTTTAATTGGAGGAAAATTGCTGTACAATATTGTGTTGGTTTCTGCTATATATCAACATGAATCTGTAATAGCTATACATATGTCCCCTCCCTCTAGATCTCCCCTCCCACCTCCGACCCTCATATCACCCCTCTAGATTGTTTTCTAAAAATTATTTATTTATTTTTGACTATTCTGGGTTTTCACTGCTGCTGCAGGCTCTTCTCTAGTTGCAGGGACTGGAGGCTTACTCTCTAGTTGAGGTGAGCAGGCTTCTTGTTGCAGTGACTTCTCTTGTTCTGGAACTCAGGCTCTAGGGCACATGGGCTTCAACAGTTGGGGCACATGGGCTCAACAGTTGCAGCTCCGAGGCTCTAGGCTCCATAGTTGTGGCTCACGGGCTTAGTTGCTCTCCAGCATGTGGGATGTTCCTAGATCAGAGATCAAACCTGTGTCTCCTGCATTGGCAGGCAAACTCTTCACTACTGAGCTACTAGGGAAGCCCACCTCTCTAGATGGTTGAGAGTTCCTTGAACTGCAAGGAGATCAACCCAGTCCATCCTAAATCAACCTGAATATTCATTGGAAGGACCGATGCCAAGCTGAAGCTCCAACACCTTGGCCACTTGATGCAAAGAGAGGACTTATTGGAAAAGACCCTGATGCTGGTCAAGATGAAAGCCAAAGGAGAGGGGGACTGCAGAGAATGAGGTGGCTAGACAGCATCACAGCTGAGGTGAATATGAGCAAGCTCCAGGAGATAGTGAACTACAGAGGAGCCTGGTGTGCTTCAGTCCAGGGGGTCACAAAGAGTCAGATATGACTCAGCGACTGAACAACACAATAAAGTCAGAAATAGAAAAACAAATTTCATTTATTAACGCATATATATGGAATCCAGAAAAATAGCACTGATGGATCTATTTATTTTTACTTTTTTTCAGGGGGGAAGCCGATTGGGGAGGGAGGGGGCGGGTGGGCCACTTCTATTGGTCTTTCATTTCTCTGTTTTCATCTGTCTTTGTTCTTTGGCCTGTGTGGGCCTCCCATTGCAGTGGCCTCTGTTGTCGCAGAGTACTGGCTCTGGGCGCATGCGCTCCAGAGCTCCGGCTCAGTAATCGGACACATCGGTCCAGCCGCTCCGCGGCACGTGGAATCTTCCCAGGCCAGGGATCAAACTGGCGCCCCCTGCACTGCAAGGCGGTGTCCCCACCCACTGGACCACCAGGGGAAGCCCTGATGGATCTATTTATAGGGAAGAAATGGAAATATTGATGTAGAGAATGGACTTGTGGACACAACGGGGGAAGGAGAGGATACAATGAATAGGATGACTGGAGAAAGTAGCACTGACATATATAACACTGCCATGTGTGAAACAGACAGCAGGTGGGCAGCTGCTGTGGAGCACAGGGAGGCCAGCAGGGCATTCTGAAACAATCCAGAGAGGTGAGGTCTGAGGGGGAAGGGCCACTTAAGAGAAAGGGGATATGTATATATATATATGACTGATTTGCGTTGTTGTATGGCAGAAACCAGCACATGGTAAAGCAACTATTCTCCAATTTTAAAAAAGAAAACATTAAAAATAAATCAATTTTAAAAAGAAAACATTGGCAGGCAAACTCTTCACTACTGGCTTGAACCCCTCCTAAACACCTTTTGAATATTCATTGGAAGGACCGATGCCAAGCTGAAGCTCCAACACCTTGGCCACTTGATGCAAAGAGAGGACTTATTGGAAAAGACCCTGATGCTGGTCAAGATGAAAGCCAAAGGAGAGGGGGACTGCAGAGAATGAGGTGGCTAGACAGCATCACAGCTGAGGTGAATATGAGCAAGCTCCAGGAGATAGTGAACTACAGAGGAGCCTGGTGTGCTTCAGTCCAGGGGGTCACAAAGAGTCAGATATGACTCAGCGACTGAACAACACAATAAAGTCAGAAATAGAAAAACAAATTTCATTTATTAACGCATATATATGGAATCCAGAAAAATAGCACTGATGGATCTATTTATTTTTACTTTTTTTCAGGGGGGAAGCCGATTGGGGAGGGAGGGGGCGGGTGGGCCACTTCTATTGGTCTTTCATTTCTCTGTTTTCATCTGTCTTTGTTCTTTGGCCTGTGTGGGCCTCCCATTGCAGTGGCCTCTGTTGTCGCAGAGTACTGGCTCTGGGCGCATGCGCTCCAGAGCTCCGGCTCAGTAATCGGACACATCGGTCCAGCCGCTCCGCGGCACGTGGAATCTTCCCAGGCCAGGGATCAAACTGGCGCCCCCTGCACTGCAAGGCGGTGTCCCCACCCACTGGACCACCAGGGGAAGCCCTGATGGATCTATTTATAGGGAAGAAATGGAAATATTGATGTAGAGAATGGACTTGTGGACACAACGGGGGAAGGAGAGGATACAATGAATAGGATGACTGGAGAAAGTAGCACTGACATATATAACACTGCCATGTGTGAAACAGACAGCAGGTGGGCAGCTGCTGTGGAGCACAGGGAGGCCAGCAGGGCATTCTGAAACAATCCAGAGAGGTGAGGTCTGAGGGGGAAGGGCCACTTAAGAGAAAGGGGATATGTATATATATATATGACTGATTTGCGTTGTTGTATGGCAGAAACCAGCACATGGTAAAGCAACTATTCTCCAATTTTAAAAAAGAAAACATTAAAAATAAATCAATTTTATAAAAAGAACCAGGAGACAGTAGATGACCTGATGGGGCTGGACTACGATGCCGCGGTAACTGAGTGACACAATAGGTACTTAATTTAATAACCAAAACAATAGGTAATAATTATTCAGTCCAATGTACCCAGGATCAATCTAAGTGTTTTAGATTAGGGTTATACAGATACCTGAAGTGCTACATGTAAAATATTCAGAGCACACATGATATGCCTTCAATGACTGAATTGTTATATTGTTTCCCTGAATATTAGGAATTGAGGTAATTAGCGCTTCCCAGGTGGCTCAGTGGGTAAAGAATCAGCCTGTAATGCAGGAGATGCAGGGGATTCGGGTTCAACCTCTGGGTCTGGAAGATCCCTTGGAGGAGGGCATGGCAACCCACTCCAATATTTTTGCCTGGAGGAGTCCATGGACAGAGGAGTTCATAGGGTCACAGAGTTAGACACGAATGAAGTGACTGAGCAAGCATGCATGTTAGGGATCAAGGTTATTCTTCATTTTTGAGAAATTAACACTTGAAAAAAAGAGAAGAAGCTGTTGAAGACATGGGGTGGTGAAGTTCTCCGTGAAACATAAACAATTGCTGAGTGAGTAGACATCCACCCAGAACTGGCACGAGCCATCTGCCCTGTGTGTGACCTTGAAGAACTCCTTGCTGGCACTCAAGGCAAGCACTAGGTAAGCAGATGGTTGGCACTGAGATGGATGTGGTGACAGAGCAAGAGGTGAAGGAGAGGATACAATGAATAGGATGACTGGAGAAAGTAGCACTGAAAAAAGGGACAGCAGGTGGGCAGCTGCTGTGGAGCACAGGGAGGCCAGCAGGGCATTCTGAAACAATCCAGAGAGGTGAGGTCTGAGGGGGAAGGGCCACTTAAGAGAAAGGGGATATGTATATATATATATGACTGATTTGCGTTGTTGTATGGCAGAAACCAGCACATGGTAAAGCAACTATTCTCCAATTTTAAAAAAGAAAACATTAAAAATAAATCAATTTTATAAAAAGAACCAGGAGACAGTAGATGACCTGATGGGGCTGGACTACGATGCCGCGGTAACTGAGTGACACAATAGGTACTTAATTTAATAACCAAAACAATAGGTAATAATTATTCAGTCCAATGTACCCAGGATCAATCTAAGTGTTTTAGATTAGGGTTATACAGATACCTGAAGTGCTACATGTAAAATATTCAGAGCACACATGATATGCCTTCAATGACTGAATTGTTATATTGTTTCCCTGAATATTAGGAATTGAGGTAATTAGCGCTTCCCAGGTGGCTCAGTGGGTAAAGAATCAGCCTGTAATGCAGGAGATGCAGGGGATTCGGGTTCAACCTCTGGGTCTGGAAGATCCCTTGGAGGAGGGCATGGCAACCCACTCCAATATTTTTGCCTGGAGGAGTCCATGGACAGAGGAGTTCATAGGGTCACAGAGTTAGACACGAATGAAGTGACTGAGCAAGCATGCATGTTAGGGATCAAGGTTATTCTTCATTTTTGAGAAATTAACACTTGAAAAAAAGAGAAGAAGCTGTTGAAGACATGGGGTGGTGAAGTTCTCCGTGAAACATAAACAATTGCTGAGTGAGTAGACATCCACCCAGAACTGGCACGAGCCATCTGCCCTGTGTGTGACCTTGAAGAACTCCTTGCTGGCACTCAAGGCAAGCACTAGGTAAGCAGATGGTTGGCACTGAGATGGATGTGGTGACAGAGCAAGAGGTGAAGGAATTTAGAGTACTAGCAAGAAAACAAAGTGCTGCACTGGGACTGTGTGACCCAAGAAGCAAGTAAAATGGAGAGGGCTGACGATGATCTAGGAAAATGCACACTAGAACATAAAAACCCATTGAGAGTGGGAACTTCCGTTCTGTGTGGTTCACAGCTGTCTACCTTCGATGCTTAGAGAAATGTCTGCATGAGCTGCCATACAAATATTTAGGGGGCTTACAAGTAGAGAGTTTGGCTGGTAAAGAACCCACCTGCCAATGCAGGAGATGCGAGAGAAGGAAATGGCAACCCAGTCCAGTATCTTTGCCTGGAAGGTAACATGGACAGAGGAGTTTGGAAGGCTACATCCATGGGGTCACAAAGAGTGGGAAAAGACTGAGTGAGCACACAAAAGTAGAGAGGTATTTCTTTTTAAAAATGATTTCTTTGTTCGTTTTTGGCTGTACTGGGTCTTTGAGTGCTGCATGAGGGCTTTCTCTAGTTGTGGGGAGTGGGGGTTACCCTTTGCTGTGGTGCATGGGCTTCTCATTGCAGTGGCTTCTCTTGTTATGGGGCACAGACTCTATAGAGTGTGGACTCAGAAATTGTGGTGCTTCATTGTCCTGAGCCCTGTGGAATCTTCCTGGGCCAGGGATCGAACCTGTGTCCGCTGCCTTGGTAGGTAGATTCTTAACCACTGGACTACAAGGGAAGTCCTGAGTGGTGTTTCGTGATGGGAGCTCACAATTCTGCCTATGAAGTTCTCCTGACAATAGAAAAAGCAGACAGATCTTTTCTCTACTTTGGTGTACGTGCGAAATCTTCCATAAAACTAAATGAGGGATCAGTGGGTGGAAGGTCCAGATGAAATGAGAGAGTAGTCAAAGTGGAGCAGTCACACGGGCAGGTAGGAAGGAACTCTAGTTGTGGTTAAAGCAGTTATGGGAGATAACAAGGTCCAAGGGTTGATTGAGGAGGGAAGGAAGTCTTCAGACATGCAGGGGTCTGAGAGCTTGAGGGGAGGTGGTGCTGAATGAGAAATCACTCAAGATAATGGTGGGAATCGAGTGTAGCAGATTGGGAGTGTGTTGGGTGGTAAAGCCTATGGCCAATCAAAGGGCTGGCCAGTGGGCAGAGGAGGAAACCATGTGGGGGAAAGTGATCTAGCCTAATGGCACTGAGAGTGGAGGAGTGACTGTCTGAAAGCATCTATACAGAGGAATTGATCCTACCGACTGCTACGAGATAACAGGGAATCACCCCTTGAGACCCCACTGAGGAGTGGGGGTGAAGTGTCCAGAAGGCCAGGTTTCTGTTGCTGTAGGGAGGTGCCTGAGGTGAGGGAAGGCTGCTGAAAACTAAGGATGCCGGACCTCCATTCACAGTGGGAGGGCCTTGCGGTGGGGAGGAGCTGGCCTGGCTGAGGAGTAAGGACGTACTTACTGAGCAGGAGGGGCTGATACAGAGGTAGAAAATCTATGGTTGAGGGCACTGCCCTAAGGAAAGAGGATTACTTCCTCTGGAGGAGAGGGCTTGGATGAGTGAGCCCCTCAGTTGGGGAACTGCATTAAAAAAGATTTCCTATCTAAACGGATACAATACGGTTTGCTTTTAAAAAGAGTAATATTTAACTAATCTTAGGCTTCTCTTGTTATGGGGCACAGACTCTATAGAGTGTGGACTCAGAAATTGTGGTGCTTCATTGTCCTGAGCCCTGTGGAATCTTCCTGGGCCAGGGATCGAACCTGTGTCCGCTGCCTTGGTAGGTAGATTCTTAACCACTGGACTACAAGGGAAGTCCTGAGTGGTGTTTCGTGATGGGAGCTCACAATTCTGCCTATGAAGTTCTCCTGACAATAGAAAAAGCAGACAGATCTTTTCTCTACTTTGGTGTACGTGCGAAATCTTCCATAAAACTAAATGAGGGATCAGTGGGTGGAAGGTCCAGATGAAATGAGAGAGTAGTCAAAGTGGAGCAGTCACACGGGCAGGTAGGAAGGAACTCTAGTTGTGGTTAAAGCAGTTATGGGAGATAACAAGGTCCAAGGGTTGATTGAGGAGGGAAGGAAGTCTTCAGACATGCAGGGGTCTGAGAGCTTGAGGGGAGGTGGTGCTGAATGAGAAATCACTCAAGATAATGGTGGGAATCGAGTGTAGCAGATTGGGAGTGTGTTGGGTGGTAAAGCCTATGGCCAATCAAAGGGCTGGCCAGTGGGCAGAGGAGGAAACCATGTGGGGGAAAGTGATCTAGCCTAATGGCACTGAGAGTGGAGGAGTGACTGTCTGAAAGCATCTATACAGAGGAATTGATCCTACCGACTGCTACGAGATAACAGGGAATCACCCCTTGAGACCCCACTGAGGAGTGGGGGTGAAGTGTCCAGAAGGCCAGGTTTCTGTTGCTGTAGGGAGGTGCCTGAGGTGAGGGAAGGCTGCTGAAAACTAAGGATGCCGGACCTCCATTCACAGTGGGAGGGCCTTGCGGTGGGGAGGAGCTGGCCTGGCTGAGGAGTAAGGACGTACTTACTGAGCAGGAGGGGCTGATACAGAGGTAGAAAATCTATGGTTGAGGGCACTGCCCTAAGGAAAGAGGATTACTTCCTCTGGAGGAGAGGGCTTGGATGAGTGAGCCCCTCAGTTGGGGAACTGCATTAAAAAAGATTTCCTATCTAAACGGATACAATACGGTTTGCTTTTAAAAAGAGTAATATTTAACTAATCTTAGACTGTCTTGGGGCTTCCCTGGTGGCTCAGACAGTAAAGAATCCACCTGCAGTGCATGAGACCCAGGTTTGATCCCTTGGTCGGGAAGATCCCCTGGAAAATTCCATGGACAGAGGTGCCTGGTGGGCTACAGTTCATGGGGTCCCAGAAAGTTGGACATGATTGAGCAACTAACACACACACAGAGCCTGTCTTATGGGTAACTCACTCCTGATAAATCCTTATATATTCCTAGCTCCCAGATTAATATCCATTTATATGAAAACACCAAATCCCATTAAAATGGACTCAGTTACTTTTTTTTTCTTGTTAGGCATTAAATATTTTAATTAAAAAAATTATATGCAACAATATTCAATATATGCCTGGTTTAGATCCATACTCTGACAGAGAAAAAAAAAAAAAAAAACCCAGCTAAAATGGACTCAGTTATTTTAACATGTTAACACTGATTATCACAGCATGACCCAAGGCCCTTTTCCTTCATCCTGCAACACGGCTGCTGTCTATGAGCACTCCATATCTTATATTTAAGGCTGTAATTATAGACAAATGGTATCTGTGAAACACAAAGCTCGTATAACTGAACCTTGCCTATAACCGTCTGCCTCCAGCCCCAAAAGAATAGTAGAGGCTGTATCATATGTGAAGAAAATAGCTATAGTCACTGCTCCGTGAGAAAAGCAGATCCTTCACGGGTGCTGTATGATGGTCTGGAGCGATGGGATGGGGGGGATATACATATGACTAATCTGAGAACATACATATCTGTAAACAACAAAACTCTGTAAAAGTTAAAAGTACAATAAAAGTTTTAAAAAGAAAAAAGAATAGTAGAGGCTAAACCCAAAACAGAAAAATGAAATGAAGCAGAGGATGGGCCATTACGTGGCATTAAGAACGGGGCTCTTATTTTGTGGTGGCCACTTCTCTGAAGCGTGCAAAATCCAAGCACTGTTCATGGATGATAATGGTAATGACAGTGATTAACACTTACTATATGCCAAACTCTATTCCAGGCAATTCCTATTAGCTTATTTAATCCTCACAATAGCCCTATGAGGTAGGTACATTATTTTCTCTGATTTATAGACACGGAGAGTTTAAGGGTAGATAGTGAAACTAGGATTGGCAATTAGGCATCCTGCCTCCAGACCCATGTTTTGCCTTTAAACACAAAGAAATGTCTAAGGAGATCTAAAACTGACTTTCTAACATGAATGAACAGATTTTCGGTGTGAGCAGTATTCTGAAAGTCCATTTAATCAAATACAAGACACATTTCATTCATATAAAAATAAAATCTTCAACTGGTAGGAAGTGTGAGAGATGGAATTTTTATGTGGGTACCTAATTCCCTCCCTCGCTCCTACCTAAATTAAGCAGAAAAATCTATATATTCCTGTGGTTTATCAGCATCGAGCCGCCCTTTCCCCCATCACTTAAAAGAAAACTTTTGGGGGAGAGGGCATTAATAGTTAACAGGGAAGATCCCCTGGAGAAGGGCATGCCAACCAACTCCAGTATTCTTGCCTGGAGAATTCCATGGACAGAGGAGACTGGGGGGCTACGGTCCATGGGGTCGCAAAAAATCGGACAGGACTGAAGCGACTTAGCATGCATGCATATTAATAGTTTATTGGATTTACAATGTATTATTTTCAAGTGCACATCAAAGTGAATCTGTTGTACATGTACATGTATCCATTCTTTTTTAGATTCTTTCCCATATAGGCCATTACAGAATACCGAGTAGAGTTCCCTGCACTATACAGTAGATCCTTATTAGTTACCTATGTTACATATAGTTGTGCGTATATGTCAACCCAAATTTTCAATTTATCCATTCCTGCTTACCTCTTGGTAACCATAAGTTTGTTTGTTTTCTACATCTGTAACTCTAAGCTTGTTTTATAGGTAAGTTCATTTTGTGTACCCTCCTTTTTTTTTCAACTTCATGCCACAAGCTATTTCTTATTCATTTATTATTTTCATTCTTCTTTATTCTTTGGCCTATGTGGGCTTCCCATCGCAGTGGCCTCTCTCATTGCAGAGTAATGGCTGGGGGTCCCCGGGTAATGACAGTGATTAACACTTACTATATGCCAAACTCTATTCCAGGCAATTCCTATTAGCTTATTTAATCCTCACAATAGCCCTATGAGGTAGGTACATTATTTTCTCTGATTTATAGACACGGAGAGTTTAAGGGTAGATAGTGAAACTAGGATTGGCAATTAGGCATCCTGCCTCCAGACCCATGTTTTGCCTTTAAACACAAAGAAATGTCTAAGGAGATCTAAAACTGACTTTCTAACATGAATGAACAGATTTTCGGTGTGAGCAGTATTCTGAAAGTCCATTTAATCAAATACAAGACACATTTCATTCATATAAAAATAAAATCTTCAACTGGTAGGAAGTGTGAGAGATGGAATTTTTATGTGGGTACCTAATTCCCTCCCTCGCTCCTACCTAAATTAAGCAGAAAAATCTATATATTCCTGTGGTTTATCAGCATCGAGCCGCCCTTTCCCCCATCACTTAAAAGAAAACTTTTGGGGGAGAGGGCATTAATAGTTAACAGGGAAGATCCCCTGGAGAAGGGCATGCCAACCAACTCCAGTATTCTTGCCTGGAGAATTCCATGGACAGAGGAGACTGGGGGGCTACGGTCCATGGGGTCGCAAAAAATCGGACAGGACTGAAGCGACTTAGCATGCATGCATATTAATAGTTTATTGGATTTACAATGTATTATTTTCAAGTGCACATCAAAGTGAATCTGTTGTACATGTACATGTATCCATTCTTTTTTAGATTCTTTCCCATATAGGCCATTACAGAATACCGAGTAGAGTTCCCTGCACTATACAGTAGATCCTTATTAGTTACCTATGTTACATATAGTTGTGCGTATATGTCAACCCAAATTTTTCAATTTATCCATTCCTGCTTACCTCTTGGTAACCATAAGTTTGTTTGTTTTCTACATCTGTAACTCTAAGCTTGTTTTATAGGTAAGTTCATTTTGTGTACCCTCCTTTTTTTTTCAACTTCATGCCACAAGCTATTTCTTATTCATTTATTATTTTCATTCTTCTTTATTCTTTGGCCTATGTGGGCTTCCCATCGCAGTGGCCTCTCTCATTGCAGAGTAATGGCTCTGGGAGCACGTGCTCCAGAGCACTGGCTCATAATTGGACACACCGGTCCAGTTGGTCCGCGGCATGTGGGATCTTCTCAGGCCAGGGATCGAACCAGTGCTCCCTGCACTGCAAGGACTCTTCACCCACTGGATCACCAGGGAAGCCCATGTACCCCCCTTTTTTAGATTCCACATATAAGTGATAGATGATATTTGTCTTTCTCTGTCTAATTTACTTCACTCAGTGTGACAGTCTCTAGACTGGAGGAATCAGGCTCCCTGACTTTAGACAGTGTGGTACCGGCAGAAAAACAGAAATATAGATCAATGGAACAGGATAGAAAGCCCAGAAATAAGGCTACACGCCTATGGTCACCTAATCTGTGACAAAGATAGCAAGAATGTACAATAGAGAAAAGACAGTATCTTCAAAAAGTAGTGCTGGGAAAACTGGATAATGACACTTAAAAGAATGAAATTAGAACACTCTCTAACACTGTACACAAAAATAAACTCAAAATGGAGATTAGAGGCTTAAATGTTAAGACTGGACACTATAAAACTTTTAGAGGAAAACATAGGCAGAACACTCTTTGATATAAATTGTAGCCAGATCTTTTTTTTTTTTTTCAGTTTTTCTTTTTCTTTTTCCCATCTTGCCTCTTTTATTTTATTTATTTTCATCTATCTTTTAATTCTTTGGCCTATGTGGGCCTCTTACCACAGTGGCCTCTCTCACTGCAGAGCACTGGCTCTGGGTGCGTGCATTCCAGAGCGCCGGCTCATAATTGGACACACCGGTGTAGCCGCTCTGCAGCACGTAGGATCTTCCCAGGCCAGGGATCGAACCAGTGCCTCTTGCACTGCAAGGTGGACTCCTCACCCACTGGACCACCAGGGAAGCCTGCAAGATATGTTTTGATCCAACTCCTAGAGTAATGGAAATAAGGACAAAAATAAACAAATGGGGCTTTCTCTGGTGGTCCAGTGGGTGAAGAGTCCGCCTTGCAGTGCAGGGTGCACTGGTTCGATCCCTGACCCAGGAGGATCCCGATGCCGAGGAGTGGCTGGACCGGTGTGTCCAATTACGAGCCATCGGTCTGCAACGAGAGAGGCCACTGCAATGGGTGGTCCACACAGGCCAAAGAATAAAGATGGATGAAAATAAATAAATAATAATAAAAAAACAATAAAAGAGGCAAAAAAAGAGAGAGAAATTGTTTTAAAAAATAAATAAATAAAAGAAACAAATGGGACCTAATTAAACTTAAAAACTTTTGCAAGGCAAAGAAAACCATAAACAAAATGAAAAGACAATCCTCAGAGTGGGAGAAAATAAGTAGAAATGAAGCAACCAACAGGGATTAACCTCTAAACAGCACATGCAGCTCAATACAAAAAAAGAAAAAAATGAGTAGAAGATCTAAATAGACATTTCTCCAAAGAAGACATACAGATGACTAAAAAACACATGAAAAGATGCCAACAACACTAATTATCAGCGAAATGGAAATCAAAACTACAGCGAAGTATCACCTCAGACCAGTCAGAACGGCCTTCATCAAAAATTCTGCAAAGAGTAAATGCTGGAGATGATGTGGAGAAAACAGAAGCCTCCTACACTGTTAGTGGGAATGTAAACTGGTACAGTCAGTATGGACAACAGTGCGGAGGGTCCTCAAAAAACTAAAACTTAGAGCTAGCACATGATCCAATAATCTCACTCCTGGGCATTTATCTGGGGAAAACCATTAATTCAAAAAGATACATGCATGCCCAATGCTCACTGCAGCACTTTTACAATATCCAGGATATGCAAGCAACCTATAGATCCATCAACAGAGGAATGGATAAAGAAGATGTCATACATATTTACCACAGTGGCCTCTCTCACTGCAGAGCACTGGCTCTGGGTGCGTGCATTCCAGAGCGCCGGCTCATAATTGGACACACCGGTGTAGCCGCTCTGCAGCACGTAGGATCTTCCCAGGCCAGGGATCGAACCAGTGCCTCTTGCACTGCAAGGTGGACTCCTCACCCACTGGACCACCAGGGAAGCCTGCAAGATATGTTTTGATCCAACTCCTAGAGTAATGGAAATAAGGACAAAAATAAACAAATGGGGCTTTCTCTGGTGGTCCAGTGGGTGAAGAGTCCGCCTTGCAGTGCAGGGTGCACTGGTTCGATCCCTGACCCAGGAGGATCCCGATGCCGAGGAGTGGCTGGACCGGTGTGTCCAATTACGAGCCATCGGTCTGCAACGAGAGAGGCCACTGCAATGGGTGGTCCACACAGGCCAAAGAATAAAGATGGATGAAAATAAATAAATAATAATAAAAAAACAATAAAAGAGGCAAAAAAAGAGAGAGAAATTGTTTTAAAAAATAAATAAATAAAAGAAACAAATGGGACCTAATTAAACTTAAAAACTTTTGCAAGGCAAAGAAAACCATAAACAAAATGAAAAGACAATCCTCAGAGTGGGAGAAAATAAGTAGAAATGAAGCAACCAACAGGGATTAACCTCTAAACAGCACATGCAGCTCAATACAAAAAAAGAAAAAAATGAGTAGAAGATCTAAATAGACATTTCTCCAAAGAAGACATACAGATGACTAAAAAACACATGAAAAGATGCCAACAACACTAATTATCAGCGAAATGGAAATCAAAACTACAGCGAAGTATCACCTCAGACCAGTCAGAACGGCCTTCATCAAAAATTCTGCAAAGAGTAAATGCTGGAGATGATGTGGAGAAAACAGAAGCCTCCTACACTGTTAGTGGGAATGTAAACTGGTACAGTCAGTATGGACAACAGTGCGGAGGGTCCTCAAAAAACTAAAACTTAGAGCTAGCACATGATCCAATAATCTCACTCCTGGGCATTTATCTGGGGAAAACCATTAATTCAAAAAGATACATGCATGCCCAATGCTCACTGCAGCACTTTTACAATATCCAGGATATGCAAGCAACCTATAGATCCATCAACAGAGGAATGGATAAAGAAGATGTCATACATATGTACAATGGAATATTACTCAGCCACACAAAAGAATAAAATAATGCCATTTGCAGTAATGCAATGTCCCACATCACTTTGGTGTGCATCTCTGAAATCTGCCCGGCTATGTAAAAACAAATGCCTAAAAGACAAACCAGTCGGGTTACTGAGAATTCTTTTGTATTCTGTCAACCTGAGAGGTTTTTCACACTGTAGAATTATACCTTAATTATAGCTCTCTTAATAAAGTAGCACAGCCTATAAAACAAAACCTCTTATCCCTGATGGAGTGGCGAATTTTCAAATTTGTGAAGGATTCAAAAAAATGATGAAGCATTTTGCCAATAGGAATTTCTTAAATGTAACACAAATGTGGCAGTGTTGTGACAAGGAAGGAGGGTGGGACTAAAATCTAGAACACTGGTTACTCTTTAACAGCGCTACAGCAATCTTTGGGAACTTAATCTCTTTGGCCCTGGGTTGTTTCCATATGAAATGATGCCCACCAGATGGGAGTTTAGTCCTGAAGGTGTTATTTTTATTTTTAATATTTTATTTATATTTATTTGACTGCATTGGGTCTCAGCTGTAGTATGTGGAATACAGTTCCTTGACCAGGGATTGAACACAGGCTCCCTGCATTGAGAGCAGAGTCTTAGCCACTGGACCACCAGAGAATTACCCTGAAGGTGTTTTAACTGCTGTATATGATTAACATTTTATTAGCTTTTCTCTTCAGAAAAACAAAACTACACACATAGGCATAGATAAGGTACTGCTAATTTCATATAGATTTGTTCCAGAAGCAAATATAAATAAGTAAAACATATATAAACATGTGGAAAGACAGGTTTTAAGGTGTGCTTAAGATGTATTCTTTCAAAACTTTAAAAAACTAATTCTGGATGGAAGGTTTTTTTTTTTTTAAACACCTACCAGTGTCTGAAATCTGAAAAGTAAACATACAGAAAGTAAAAAATATAACTAATCGTCATCTTCTTTCTCGTATTAGATGTATGGAAGCTAGGATAGGGCACTACTGAGAGAAAACGAGGTAGCCCTTACAAAGCTGTTATGTTGGTCTTTTCCATTGCTTCTCCTGGTGTTCTCTCTGGTCCTTCTCCTCACTGCACCCCAGGCATACAGTCTCATTTGAAATATTGTTGGCAGGGCTTCCCTGGTGGTCCAGTGGGTGGGGACACCGCCTTGCAGTGCAAGGGGTGCCGGTTCGATCCCTGGCCTGGGAAGATCCCACGTGCCGCGGAGCGGCTGGACCCATGTGTCCAGTTGCTGAGCCGGAGCTCTGGCGCGCATGCGCCCAGAGCCAGTGCTCTGCGACGACGGAGGCCACCCCGATGGGAGGCCCACACTGGCCAAAGAACAACGATGGATGAAAATAGATAAATGAAAGACCAACAGAAGTGGCCCACTCACTCCCCTCTCTCCCCAACCCATCCCCCGCCCAAAATAAATAAGTTAATAAATAAATAAATAAATAAACAAACAAACAAACAAATAAATCTTAAAAAAAAAAAAAAAAGTGGCCAAAAAAAAATCTTAAAAGAAAAAAAAAGGATGCAGAAATTTTCCATCATCGCAAAAAGTACCCCTAGTGTCTCTGCAGGCAATTTCTTCCTGCCTATAGCTTCCACACAACCACTGATCTGCTTCCTGTTGTTAGATCAGTTTTGCTTGGTTAGAACTTCATACTGATGGAATCATACATTAACACCGTGGTTTCCTTTGGGCCTGAGATTTATCCACTTTGCTATGTGCATCATTAGTTTTTTTTAATCACTAAGTGTGTGTGTGACTAAACTGCGATTTGTTTATCCAGTCATCTGTTGATGGATGGATGGAAAGGTCGTTTCCAGTTTTTAGCTATGGATATCATGAATTAAAGCTGTTCTAAACATTATATGGTACTATGGTAATGCATATTTAACTGTAAAAGATTTAACAGACTGCCAGTTTTCCAAAGTACTTGTATCATTCTACGTTCTTGCCAGCAAAATATGAGTTCTAGTTATTCCATGTTTGCCAGTATTTGGTATCTTCAGCCTACCAGTGTCTGAAATCTGAAAAGTAAACATACAGAAAGTAAAAAATATAACTAATCGTCATCTTCTTTCTCGTATTAGATGTATGGAAGCTAGGATAGGGCACTACTGAGAGAAAACGAGGTAGCCCTTACAAAGCTGTTATGTTGGTCTTTTCCATTGCTTCTCCTGGTGTTCTCTCTGGTCCTTCTCCTCACTGCACCCCAGGCAGACAGTCTCATTTGACATATTGTTAGCAGGGCTTCCCTGGTGGTCCAGTGGGTGGGGACACCGCCTTGCAGTGCAAGGGGTGCCGGTTCGATCCCTGGCCTGGGAAGATCCCACGTGCCGCGGAGCGGCTGGACCCATGTGTCCAGTTGCTGAGCCGGAGCTCTGGCGCGCATGCGCCCAGAGCCAGTGCTCTGCGACGACGGAGGCCACCCCGATGGGAGGCCCACGCGTGCCAAAAAGCAAAGATGGATGAAAATAGATAAATGAAAGACCAACAGAAGTGGCCCTCCCGCCCCCTCCCTCCCCACCCCACCCCCAAAATAAATAAGTAAATAAATAAATAAATAAATAAACAAACAAACAAACAAATAAATCTTAAAAAAAAAAAAAAAAGTGGCCAAAAAAAAAAAATCTTAAAAAGAAAAAAAAAGGATGCAGAAATTTTCCATCATCGCAAAAAGTACCCCTAGTGTCTCTGCAGGCAATTTCTTCCTGCCTATAGCTTCCACACAACCACTGATCTGCTTCCTGTTGTTAGATCAGTTTTGCTTGGTTAGAACTTCATACTGATGGAATCATACATTAACACCGTGGTTTCCTTTGGGCCTGAGATTTATCCACTTTGCTATGTGCATCATTAGTTTTTTTTAATCACTAAGTGTGTGTGTGACTAAACTGCGATTTGTTTATCCAGTCATCTGTTGATGGATGGATGGAAAGGTCGTTTCCAGTTTTTAGCTATGGATATCATGAATTAAAGCTGTTCTAAACATTATATGGTACTATGGTAATGCATATTTAACTGTAAAAGATTTAACAGACTGCCAGTTTTCCAAAGTACTTGTATCATTCTACGTTCTTGCCAGCAAAATATGAGTTCTAGTTATTCCATGTTTGCCAGTATTTGGTATCTTCAGCCATTTTAATTTTAGGTATTCTAGTAAGCATGTAATGGCTCATTGTGGTTTTTGTCTACATTTCCTCACAATCACTGATGTTTAACATTTGAGCTACATTTTGACTATATCTATATATATATTTCCCAGTTGCAATAGAATATAGTTGTTTCTAGGGAATATCTTTGTTACGGCATTTGTTTCTGTTTTTCCACATTAGATTATTTTAGAGAAGAGGATTATAGAAATGGAACTCATATGCCATGAAAAAAGATCAGTTTATGGAACTAAGCCCGACTTCCAGATAAAACGTCACTCTGGTACAGTTGTTTACGCTGAGCGTCCACAGAAATAAGTATCCAGTTGCCAGATGGAGCTACAATGTTGCTATCTCTACTGCCACCATCTGGTAGAGAAGTTAAAAACGAATTTAAAAGGTTATACTGTTGGTTAAGAAGTCAAATTTCTAATTCAACTCTGTTTCTCAAGCACCCATCTTTGAAACTACAGAACGCATGCAAAGTGATTTCTTCTTCTTCTTTTTTTATTCTTCATTTTTAATTTCTTTTAAGAAGTTTCATAGCAAAATATAGTTTTTGTTTATTTTTTATTTTTTGGCTGTGATGGGTCTTTGTTATTGCTTTCTGTAGTTGTGGTGAGTGGGGCTACTCTAGCTATGGAGTGTGGGCTTCTCGTTGTGATGGCTTCTCTTGTTGTATGTAGAGCATGGCTCTAGATGTGTGAGCTTTGTTAGATCAGTTTTGCTTGGTTAGAACTTCATACTGATGGAATCATACATTAACACCGTGGTTTCCTTTGGGCCTGAGATTTATCCACTTTGCTATGTGCATCATTAGTTTTTAATCACTAAGTGTGTGTGTGACTAAACTGCGATTTGTTTATCCAGTCATCTGTTGATGGATGGATGGAAAGGTCGTTTCCAGTTTTTAGCTATGGATATCATGAATTAAAGCTGTTCTAAACATTATATGGTACTATGGTAATGCATATTTAACTGTAAAAGATTTAACAGACTGCCAGTTTTCCAAAGTACTTGTATCATTCTACGTTCTTGCCAGCAAAATATGAGTTCTAGTTATTCCATGTTTGCCAGTATTTGGTATCTTCAGCCATTTTAATTTTAGGTATTCTAGTAAGCATGTAATGGCTCATTGTGGTTTTTGTCTACATTTCCTCACAATCACTGATGTTTAACATTTGAGCTACATTTTGACTATATCTATATATATATTTCCCAGTTGCAATAGAATATAGTTGTTTCTAGGGAATATCTTTGTTACGGCATTTGTTTCTGTTTTTCCACATTAGATTATTTTAGAGAAGAGGATTATAGAAATGGAACTCATATGCCATGAAAAAAGATCAGTTTATGGAACTAAGCCCGACTTCCAGATAAAACGTCACTCTGGTACAGTTGTTTACGCTGAGCGTCCACAGAAATAAGTATCCAGTTGCCAGATGGAGCTACAATGTTGCTATCTCTACTGCCACCATCTGGTAGAGAAGTTAAAAACGAATTTAAAAGGTTATACTGTTGGTTAAGAAGTCAAATTTCTAATTCAACTCTGTTTCTCAAGCACCCATCTTTGAAACTACAGAACGCATGCAAAGTGATTTCTTCTTCTTTTTTTATTCTTCATTTTTAATTTCTTTTAAGAAGTTTCATAGCAAAATATAGTTTTTGTTTATTTTTTATTTTTTGGCTGTGATGGGTCTTTGTTATTGCTTTCTGTAGTTGTGGTGAGTGGGGCTACTCTAGCTATGGAGTGTGGGCTTCTCGTTGTGATGGCTTCTCTTGTTGTATGTAGAGCATGGCTCTAGATGTGTGAGCTTTGGTAGCTGTGGTTCATGGGCTCTAGAGTGCAGGCTTGGTAGGTGTGGTGCACCCGCTTACTTGCTCTGAGGCATGTGGGATCTTCTTGGCCTAGGGATTGAACTGGTGTCCCTTGCATTGCTAAGCAGATTCTTAACCACTGGACCACGAGGGAAGTCCCATAGCAAAATATTTTAATATCCCCAGATTCAGGGAAGATACAATGCGAAGTATTGTATTTCCCTTTCTATTTGTTGCAAGGCTCTGGGTAAATTACCTTAGACTTCTATGGAAAAACCTATCTTGAGGATAATCTGCTTCCTAGCCTAAATCGTAGACTGCTACGACTCACGAGTATACGGGGAAAAAAATGTATGTAGTGCTTTTACTCTCTTACCGCACAATTTCGAGATATTCGCTAAGTTCCAATAACTTCCCTCGCATACTCAGAAAAGTTAACCTCAGTCCTATATTTGGTCTCCTCTCTATTCCCAAGGAACTAGCTACCAGATCACATGCTGGACGAGCAGCTGCGGCAACCTGGCAGTGACAAGGAGGAAGAGACCTCTAGCCCTCCGTCCCGCTCTCTAGCCTTCATTCACAGGTTTCTCCCCAGTTCGCTCTTCCACAGGGTCCTCCGCCCCGCCCTCTGCCATTCATTTCAAGATTCTCCCCCAGTTCGTTCTTCCACAGGGTCCCAGGTTCAACACTAGGGAAAATCGCCGGCAGTCCAGCGCTGGCGGCGCCCAGGAGTTCCTCGCCCCAGCCCGCCAGTTGATCTGCCGAGGCTCCCGGGGCTACACCTGCCGAAGTCCCTGGGGCTACAGCTGCCGAGGCTCCCTGGCTGCATCTGCAGAGGTCCCACCCGAGCCTCCGCCCGGCCCGGCGGCCTCCCGGCCCCACTCGCCTCCCGGGCCCCAGAGAGGCTTCTGGGCATCCGAGAAGTAGGAGGCTGAGTGGGGCCCTGAATGAGCTCCCGAATCTCAGTCCCTAGGGCTTGAGCGGCTCTGGACACCCTGTATCTTGGGATGGCCACCCGCCCGAAGCCCCTTGATCGTGCCGCTGCTCACCGGTTTCCGCTTGCGAGGAGCGCTGCAGGAGGGGCGTGCGGTCCGAGCCCTCCTCGCCGTCGCTCGGGGCCAAGTCTGGAACAGGGGACTTCATGACGTCGCCAGGGAGCGACGGCGCGAACCTCCCCCGCGGAAAAGAGAGCTCCAGGTCCACTACCGAAGCCCCCCGGCCGAGGCGGCCAGGCTGAGCAGGGCCGCTAGCACCGCCCCCAGCCTGGCCCCGCCCCCGCCCCGCCACGTCTTGTCATAGGCCCCGCCCAGAGGCTGTAGCCCGGGGCTCCGCCCCCGCCGCCATCTTGAGTTCTGGCAACTTGGCAGCCGGTTGGGCGGGAAGCGCGGGATCCCGGAGTTCCGGCTCGCTGCGCCCTGGTGGCCGCCGAGTTAGCTGGCCCGCCAACTAGGTCCGCTGGGTCTCTGGTGTTCCCCTTCCTTGCGCTGCCTTGTAAAGTTCAGGGAGCAGTGAGACCTGGGAACCTTGAGGCGGGAGGCAGGGGCTTAAATCTTGCATAATTAAAGAGAAGACTTGGACCGAACTTAGAGTGGATGGCGTGTACGTGACGTTTACTTCTAGTATCAAATTGCCATGGGTATTAGCAACCCTAGTACTATCTGCCCGTGACCGCATATTGCTTGTAGCAGAATTTACAGGCGGATAAACAGGCTATAGAAACATATTGTTGAGTCCTATGTAATTGCCAACTTTTTAGTCAAAATACTCAATATCATTAGTTTCCTATGGTTCATTTTGTAGAATCTGACGTATGTGTTACGTCTCCACAGGTCTAATTTGAACAGGTTCTCCTGGCTTTTGTCGACTCAAAGAAACACTAGGAAAATGCACTACCCTGCCTTGAGCAATAGGGGTGGTGGAGTGGGAGTACCTGTTATTATGGGAACTGGAGACGTAAGGGGTATAGGATATAATAGATGACCTTGGAGGGGCATGGCAATCCACTCCTGAATTCTTGCCTGGAGAATTCCTTGGACGGAGGAGCCTACCGTCCATGGGGTCACACACAGTCAGACACGACTGACATGACTAAGCAGCAGCAGCGGATGACCTTGGGGAGTTCACTGTATCAGGAACTCACAAGCCAGCAGTTAAGTTAGCCAGGTCAGAGGCTTGGTGAGGTCCACGTGGGAACAAATGAGAGGTCACCTATAGGTGTCCGCAGGGCAGGGTGGTAATTACTAGAGGCATTCCTGACCTCCTGATCCGCAAAGGATAGGAAGGTACCTTAAAACTGGGACAGATCAGATCTAGTTTCTAAATTACTGAAATTACGTGCATGTTAAACTCTCTGAGGCAGATTCTGGCCCCTCAGGAATCTTGTGGAACAATGTCCCTTAAACTCCAATGTGGCTAAAGGCCACGTAGTTCCTTTCCGAAATCAGGTTCAGCTTTGCCAGTTATAGTATGACAGTTAATTTAAAAAAGAAAATCATTATACAGTTTATAGTTTTTAAATTTGTTAATATGGTAAGTTACATTGATTTTTAAAAATTGGGGTATAGTTGATTTACAATATGTTAGTTTCAGGTATACAACATATTATTCAAAATTTTTGTGGATTATGCTCCATTTAAAGTTATTGTAAAATATTGGCTATATTCCTTATGCTGTTAAATCTTGCATAATTAAAGAGAAGACTTGGACCGAACTTAGAGTGGATGGCGTGTACGTGACGTTTACTTCTAGTATCAAATTGCCATGGGTATTAGCAACCCTAGTACTATCTGCCCGTGACCGCATATTGCTTGTAGCAGAATTTACAGGCGGATAAACAGGCTATAGAAACATATTGTTGAGTCCTATGTAATTGCCAACTTTTTAGTCAAAATACTCAATATCATTAGTTTCCTATGGTTCATTTTGTAGAATCTGACGTATGTGTTACGTCTCCACAGGTCTAATTTGAACAGGTTCTCCTGGCTTTTGTCGACTCAAAGAAACACTAGGAAAATGCACTACCCTGCCTTGAGCAATAGGGGTGGTGGAGTGGGAGTACCTGTTATTATGGGAACTGGAGACGTAAGGGGTATAGGATATAATAGATGACCTTGGAGGGGCATGGCAATCCACTCCTGAATTCTTGCCTGGAGAATTCCTTGGACGGAGGAGCCTACCGTCCATGGGGTCACACACAGTCAGACACGACTGACATGACTAAGCAGCAGCAGCGGATGACCTTGGGGAGTTCACTGTATCAGGAACTCACAAGCCAGCAGTTAAGTTAGCCAGGTCAGAGGCTTGGTGAGGTCCACGTGGGAACAAATGAGAGGTCACCTATAGGTGTCCGCAGGGCAGGGTGGTAATTACTAGAGGCATTCCTGACCTCCTGATCCGCAAAGGATAGGAAGGTACCTTAAAACTGGGACAGATCAGATCTAGTTTCTAAATTACTGAAATTACGTGCATGTTAAACTCTCTGAGGCAGATTCTGGCCCCTCAGGAATCTTGTGGAACAATGTCCCTTAAACTCCAATGTGGCTAAAGGCCACGTAGTTCCTTTCCGAAATCAGGTTCAGCTTTGCCAGTTATAGTATGACAGTTAATTTAAAAAAGAAAATCATTATACAGTTTATAGTTTTTAAATTTGTTAATATGGTAAGTTACATTGATTTTTAAAAATTGGGGTATAGTTGATTTACAATATGTTAGTTTCAGGTATACAACATATTATTCAAAATTTTTGTGGATTATGCTCCATTTAAAGTTATTGTAAAATATTGGCTATATTCCTTATGCTGTACAATGTATCCTGGCAGCTTATTTGTGTTATACATAGTCGTTTGTTTCTCTTAACCTCCTACCCCTATCTTGCCCTTCCCACTTCCCTCTTCCCACTGGTGACCACTAGTTTGTTCTGTGTTCTGTGTGTCTGAGTCTGCTTCTGTTTTATTATATTCATTCGTTCGTCTTATTCTTTAGATTCCACGTTAAAGTGATAACAATTTGGGGGGACAGTTGACTTTATGTGTCCCCTTGGAGGGTGCTTTTGGATGAGGTGACATTGAAATCGGTGAACTCTGGGTAAAGTAGGTTGCCCTCTTGTAATATGAAGTCTGAAGGCAATCTGCCCCTCTGTAACTGTGATTCTTCAGTTAATCTAAGGCCTGAATGGAGCAAGAAAAGCTACCCTTGTCTTCAGACTTGATGTTCACCATCGGTTTCTAGGCTGCCAGGCTGTACTGAAGAATGGACTTGCCAGCCTTCATAATTGCGTTAGCCTTTTCCATACACAGTAATTCTTACTTATTTATTTATTTCTGGCTGCCCTGGGTCTTTGTTATGCACTTGGACTTTCTCTAGCTGTGGCAAGTGGGACCTCCTCTAGTTGTAGTGTATGAATTTCTTATTGCAATGGCTTCTCTTCTTGTGGTGCGAGGACTCTAGGGAACACAGGCTTCAGTAGTTGTATGGCACAGCCTTAGTTGCCCCATGGCATGTGGAATCTTCCCTGACCAGGGACCGAACCTTTGTCCCCTGCATTGGCAGGCAGATTCTTTACCAGTGGACCACTAGGGAAGAATGAATACAGTAATTCCCTTTATGTGTGCAAACACACACCCCCCTCCCCCTATTGATTGTGTTTTTCTGGTGGCCCCTGAATAGTATATCTGGGATGGGCCCGAGAATCTGTGTTGCGAGGAAGTTCACAGATGACCACACTTCGAATAGCAAGGTTATAAAGGACATGAACCAGGGAGTAAAGACTCCAACAAATCTGAAAGCTTTCAAGCCACAGAAGGTCCTTAAAAACAATAACAACAACAACAACAACAAAACCTACACTTTTTATTTTAGAAGTTATTAAAAGAAAAGTTGTAGAGATAGTCCACAGAGTTTTGCATACCACTTGCCTTATTTAACCTATGGCTAAGATCTTCCATGAGTATGATACACTGATAACAAATAATTGGCCAATATTGATCAGTTGTTTTTAATGGACGTTCATACTGTATATTCAGATTTATTTAGTTTTTAGCTAATGTTCTTTTTTCTGTCTGAGGATTCCATCAGGATGTCGCATTATGTTTAGTCATTGTATCTCATGGGACTCCTCTAGACTGACAGTTTCTCAGACTTTCCTTGTTTTTGCTGACCTTGAAGGTTTTATAGAGTGCAGGTCCATTTTGTAGAAAGGCTCTCTATTTGGGTTTGTTGGATATTTTTATTAGAATTAAAGTGGGGTCATGGGATTTTGAAGAAAGACCACAGAGGTAAAATGCCATCGTCATCACATAATTTCAAGGGAATGTGCTGTCAGCATAACTTATCACTAATGCTTACAACTGGTGGTGTTACACTTCATCACATGCCTGCAGTGGTGTTTGTCCAGTTTTTCCTCCTGTCCTGTCAAGTTCCTCTTTCTTCCTCTCCCATTCCATCCTTTTCTCTCGGTATGTGTAGCCTCTACCTGAGGGACAGGGACTTTATGGGTCACCTCTTTGGGGACAGAATTCTTTTGTGTGGGAGATGTGTCCATTCTCCCCCCATTTGTTTATTTTTTAAAATAAACAATAAGCCCTTATTTCTTTATTTTAAAATCTTTATTTTACCTTGGAATATAGTTGGTTGACAATGTTGGGTTAGTTTCAGGTGTTCAGCAAAGTGATTCAGTTATACATGTACATGTATCTATTCTTTTTCAAATTCTTTCCCCATGTAGGTTATCACAGTGCAGTGAGTAGAGTTCCTGTGGAGTCTTAGTTCCCTAACGAGGGATTGAACCTGGGCCAAGGCAGGAAAGCACGGAGTTCTAATTACTGGACAGCTAGGTAGCTCCCATGGTTATATGTTTTAAACATAACAGAGTATGCATGTCAATCCCAAACTCCCAATCTATCCCTCCCCCACTAATATATTTATTTATTGAATAATCATTTATTTATATTAGTTTGGACTCATGGTTATTTATTTTATCCTTTGGGTTATAATTCAATGTTTCATTATTCATTTTATTGCTCAAACTGTTCCAGCTTTGGTAACTGGGTGCTCCTTTCACTTGGCTTCTGTCCCTTTTATTTGTCCCTGTTGCATTTTTTGAGCACTACCTGACTTTCTGGTATTATAGCTATTGCAGCCCACCCTGAGTGATTTCCACTCCTGCCATTTTTCCAGGGGGAATGATATTAGAAACCAAGATGGGGCCCGGGTGTGCTTCTTTCTACTATGTTGTCATTGATTCCAGACCCAGAGGAGGTCCTTTGGTTTTGTTTTCTTTTATAATCTTCCCAGGAGAATTTTTTTTTTTTTAAGTATAACACCTTTGCCTCCTTATAGCTGGCATTTAATTCCTGCTCACTGCCATAAAAGATTGTTGTGGATGTTATTTATTTATTTTTTGATTGGTAATTCCTTCCTTTAGCAGCACTCTAAACCAGTGCTGTTCAGTAGAAATGTTATGCAAGACGTATATGTAATTTAAGATTTTCTAGTAGCTACATTAAAAATTTAAGAAAGAAAGAAACAAAAAAAGTTAAATTAACTTTATAATATACATTATTTAATACAATTCCAATCTATCAGAAATTTTACCAATTCAGTATCTAATCAATATGAAACTCTTATTGAGGGACTTCCCTGGTTGTTCAGTAAGTAGTTAAGAATTTGCTTTCCAATGCAAGGGGTGAGGTTTTGATCCCTGGTCAGAGAGCTAAAATTCCATGTGCCTCTTGACCAAAAAAACAAAACATTATATGGAAGCTATATCGTAACAAATTAAATAAAGACTTTAAAAATGATCCATATCAAAAAACAAAACCAAAAACCACTTAATGAGATATGTTACATTCTTTGTTTTGATACTAAATCTTCAAAATGTATGTGTTTTACACTTACAGCACATCTTTCTTAACACTGCACATTCCCAATGTTTAATAACCACGTGGGGCTTGAACTACCATCTTGGACAGCACAACTGCAGACCCTGTGAGGGCTTCCTTTTCTGTCTTTTCTCGGGAAAAGAATGTCTTCTGATCAGTGTCTACTTTAAAAGACTCTAGCTGTTTTCTTCCTCTATAAAATGAAGATAATAACAGAAATAACTAGCACTGTTAAACAACTCATTTCGTTATTATGAGGAATAAATAAGGCACGCACGTCACAGTACAGGCTAGGTTATTGCTGTTTAGTTGCTAAGTCATGTCTGTGTTGTTTGCAATCCCTAGCTCACCCATCTCCTCTGCCCACGGGACTTCCCAGGCAAGAACACTGGAGCGGGCTGCCGTTTCCTCCTCCAGCGGATATTCCCAACCCAGGGACTGCATCCGTGTCTCCTGTGGCTCCGGCACTGGCAGGCAGATTCTTTATCGCCACCAGAAAAGCCCTGCATGATGGGTAGTAAGTCTCAATATACGCGAGCTATCGTCATTTTTATTGTTAAGTTTGTTTTGGAAAATGATCTTCCCCAAACTCCCTTATATACTTATTTTGAACTATACTTTATTTACAGTGTCGTGTTATTTTCTGGTATACAACAAAGTGATTCAGTTATACACACACACCCTCACATATATATTCCTTCTCGTATTCTTTTCCATTATGGTTTATTACAGGATATTAAGTATGGTTCCTTGTGCAATATACATTATTTAATACAATTCCAATCTATCAGAAATTTTACCAATTCAGTATCTAATCAATATGAAACTCTTATTGAGGGACTTCCCTGGTTGTTCAGTAAGTAGTTAAGAATTTGCTTTCCAATGCAAGGGGTGAGGTTTTGATCCCTGGTCAGAGAGCTAAAATTCCATGTGCCTCTTGACCAAAAAAACAAAACATTATATGGAAGCTATATCGTAACAAATTAAATAAAGACTTTAAAAATGATCCATATCAAAAAACAAAACCAAAAACCACTTAATGAGATATGTTACATTCTTTGTTTTGATACTAAATCTTCAAAATGTATGTGTTTTACACTTACAGCACATCTTTCTTAACACTGCACATTCCCAATGTTTAATAACCACGTGGGGCTTGAACTACCATCTTGGACAGCACAACTGCAGACCCTGTGAGGGCTTCCTTTTCTGTCTTTTCTCGGGAAAAGAATGTCTTCTGATCAGTGTCTACTTTAAAAGACTCTAGCTGTTTTCTTCCTCTATAAAATGAAGATAATAACAGAAATAACTAGCACTGTTAAACAACTCATTTCGTTATTATGAGGAATAAATAAGGCACGCACGTCACAGTACAGGCTAGGTTATTGCTGTTTAGTTGCTAAGTCATGTCTGTGTTGTTTGCAATCCCTAGCTCACCCATCTCCTCTGCCCACGGGACTTCCCAGGCAAGAACACTGGAGCGGGCTGCCGTTTCCTCCTCCAGCGGATATTCCCAACCCAGGGACTGCATCCGTGTCTCCTGTGGCTCCGGCACTGGCAGGCAGATTCTTTATCGCCACCAGAAAAGCCCTGCATGATGGGTAGTAAGTCTCAATATACGCGAGCTATCGTCATTTTTATTGTTAAGTTTGTTTTGGAAAATGATCTTCCCCAAACTCCCTTATATACTTATTTTGAACTATACTTTATTTACAGTGTCGTGTTATTTTCTGGTATACAACAAAGTGATTCAGTTATACACACACACCCTCACATATATATTCCTTCTCGTATTCTTTTCCATTATGGTTTATTACAGGATATTAAGTATGGTTCCTTGTGCTCTGCAATAAGACCTTATCATTTATCTATGATATATCTATACACATATATTAGTTTGTATCTGCTAATTCCAGACACCCAGTTTATCCCTCCCAACCGCCTTTCGCCTTTGGTAACCATAAGTTTTTCTTTTATATGTCTGGGATACTTTTTCTGTTTTATAAATAAGTTATCTTGTGTTACATTTTAGATTCCATATATAAGTGACATTATATAATATTTGTCTTTATCTTTCTAACTTACTTTACTTAGTATGATAATCTCTAGGTCTATCCACGTTTCTGCAAATGGCATTATTTCTTTCTTTTTAATGACTGAGTGATATTCCACTGTATATAGAGACCCCGTCTTCTTTATCCATCTGTCATCTGTCATCTTTATCTTCTGTCATCTGTTGATGGACAGATAGGTTGCTTCCATGTCTTGGCTATTTAAATAGTGCTTATTTAAATACTGGGTGCATGGATCTTTTCAAATTATGTTTTTCCCCTGACATATGCCCAAGAGTGGGATTGCTAGATCATCTGGTAGTTCTATTTTTAGTTTTTTAATGTGCCTCCATACTGCATCAATTTACATTCCCACCAACAGTGCAGAGGAATTCTTTCTTTTTTTTTTTTTTTAGGAATTCCATTTTGATTTTCATTATGTGCTTAGTCTCTCAATTGTGTCTGACTCTTTGCAACCCTTTGGACTATAGCCTGCTAGGCTCTCCTGTCCATGGGATTCTCCAGGCAAGAATACTGGAGTACGTTGCCATTTCCTTCTCCAGATTTTCATTACACCCTCTTTCAAAAACGTATCACATTCTGTCGGAATTACATAGATAGTAGCTGATCGTGGAGCCATTTTAGTTCCTTTTTGTGATTGTTGGTATCCAAGGAACTATTACCAAATCTCATTTATCTTTGTGAGCGGAGAGGTTCCTAACACTGGTTCTTTCACTATGCTTATTCTACCTCACATTGTCTTATCATGTTGGCCTTGGTGAAACTACTAAGGTAAAAATTTCAAGTAGATAGGTATATATAGGGTGTAAAAATACTCCATGGAGAGACACATATTTGTACCACTTAATTTACTAATAGTAAAACTGGCAAAGTAAATAATTATAATCGCAAGTGATAATAATTATTGAGCTACATTGGTTATTGAGATATTTTATTCAATATTTCTATTAGTTATTACTATTATCTTGCCAAACTGGACTGTTAATCATCTGAGAGTTGATTTCTTTGTGTTAATTTCAGCCAAACTGTGCTTTAATCATTTTTTTTTAGATTCATATATAAGTGACATTATATAATATTTGTCTTTATCTTTCTAACTTACTTTACTTAGTATGATAATCTCTAGGTCTATCCACGTTTCTGCAAATGGCATTATTTCTTTCTTTTAATGACTGAGTGATATTCCACTGTATATAGAGACCCCGTCTTCTTTATCCATCTGTCATCTGTCATCTTTATCTTCTGTCATCTGTTGATGGACAGATAGGTTGCTTCCATGTCTTGGCTATTTAAATAGTGCTTATTTAAATACTGGGTGCATGGATCTTTTCAAATTATGTTTTTCCCCTGACATATGCCCAAGAGTGGGATTGCTAGATCATCTGGTAGTTCTATTTTTAGTTTTTTAATGTGCCTCCATACTGCATCAATTTACATTCCCACCAACAGTGCAGAGGAATTCTTTCTTTTTTTTTTTTTTTAGGAATTCCATTTTGATTTTCATTATGTGCTTAGTCTCTCAATTGTGTCTGACTCTTTGCAACCCTTTGGACTATAGCCTGCTAGGCTCTCCTGTCCATGGGATTCTCCAGGCAAGAATACTGGAGTACGTTGCCATTTCCTTCTCCAGATTTTCATTACACCCTCTTTCAAAAACGTATCACATTCTGTCGGAATTACATAGATAGTAGCTGATCGTGGAGCCATTTTAGTTCCTTTTTGTGATTGTTGGTATCCAAGGAACTATTACCAAATCTCATTTATCTTTGTGAGCGGAGAGGTTCCTAACACTGGTTCTTTCACTATGCTTATTCTACCTCACATTGTCTTATCATGTTGGCCTTGGTGAAACTACTAAGGTAAAAATTTCAAGTAGATAGGTATATATAGGGTGTAAAAATACTCCATGGAGAGACACATATTTGTACCACTTAATTTACTAATAGTAAAACTGGCAAAGTAAATAATTATAATCGCAAGTGATAATAATTATTGAGCTACATTGGTTATTGAGATATTTTATTCAATATTTCTATTAGTTATTACTATTATCTTGCCAAACTGGACTGTTAATCATCTGAGAGTTGATTTCTTTGTGTTAATTTCAGAATTCTTTGTCATTTTATGGTTTTGATTCTCTAGGATTTGCTAACTATTTGCTTTAAATTGTGTCACATTATTATGTATTTCACCATTTGGAGATCTTTTCCTCATAGAATATTGTGAGTTTAGTTCCACTGATCATTTTTTTCTCAGATTATCTTTATAACTTATATATGGTGTTAGGTAAGATACTTGCACAGACAATAGATTTTTGCAAAGGAGAAATACTAACATTTAGGTACCACAGATAGGTCTGACTTAAAACGATAACCTAGGACTTCCCTGGTGGTCCAGTGGGTAAAGAGTCCACCTTGTACTGCAAGGGACGCCAGTTCTGTCCCTGGCCTGGGGACATCCCATGTGCTGCGGAATGGCTGAACCTGTGTGTCCAATTATGAGCCAGCACTCTGGAGTGCATGCGCCTAGAGCCAGTGCTCTGCTACAGGAGAGGCCACTGCGATGGGAGGCCCATATAGGCCAAATAACAGAGATGGATGAAAATAAATAAATGAAAGATCAATAAAAGTGGCCAAAAAATTAAAAAAAAAACGACCTAATATAATTATTCAGAGTGGAGAGTTAAAATATTTTTAAAAGATAGGATTTGTAGGAAACTTTCTATTGAGTGTAAGGTTTCTCTCTATTCTAATGTATTTTCCTTATAATGTTTATTTTCAGACATCACAATTCCTGATTTCAAATTTTATTACAAAGCTATAATAATCAAAACAGTATGGTACTGGCATAAAAATAGAGACATAGATCAATGGAACAGAAATAAACCCACACTTACAAGGTCAACTAATATTTGACAAGGGTGTCAATAATACTCAATGGGTCAAGGATAGCCTCTTCAAAACTGGCGTTGGGAAAACTGCGTAGTTATGTGCAGAAAAGTGAAATTGGATCCCTATCCTACATCATTTACAAAAATTGATTCAAAATACATTAAAGACCTAAATGTGAGACAGAAACTTTAAAGCCCCTTAGAAGAAATCATAGGAAAAAAGCTTTTGATACTGGTCATGGCAATGATTTTTTGGATATAGCACCCAAAGCATAAGCAAGACAATAAAAAATGAATATGTGGAGGTACATCAAACTAAAAAACTTCTGCACAGCAAAATAAAAAGAATGGGAGAAAACATTTGCAAACAGTTATGGATGTTAGTATCTATAATAAATAAGAGAACTCACACAAAGTCAACAGCATGAAACAAACAGTCTGATTAAAAATTAGGTAAAAGAGGACTTCCCTGGTGGTCCAGTGGGTAAAGAGTCTGCCTTGCAGTGCGAGGGGCATGGGTTTCATCCTTGGCCAGGGAAGAGCCCATGTGCCCCAGAGTGGCTGGACGGGTGTGTCCAATTAAGAGCATGTTCTGGAGCACATGCGCCCAGAGCCAGTGCTCTGTGGCAAGAGAGGCCACTGCAATGGGAGGCCCATGCAGGCCAAAGAATAAAGATGGATGAGAATAAATGAGTTGAAAACCAATAAAGGAGGCCAAAATTAAAAAAGAATAGGTGAAAGAGTTTTTTTCATATACATTAATCAATTTATTTATTAAAGTATTTTTTCTCTTCCCCCAGTCTCTCCCCATCTCCCACCCCATGCCACCCTTCCAGGTCGCCACAGAGCCCCTGTTTGAGATTCCCTAGTCCCACAGCATATTCCCCTTCCTCACCCCAATGTCTATAAGACTGTTCTCCATGTCCACCTCTCCATTGCTGCTCTGCGTATTCATTTATCAGCACCATCTTTCCAGATTCCATATATATGTGTCAGTATACAATCTTTAACTTTCTCTTTCTGACATGCTTTGCTCTGTATAAAAGGTTCTAGATTCATCCCCCAAAATAGGAAAAGGATTTGGGTTGATTGTTTTTGAAAGAAGACATATATATATAAGAAAACTGCTATAGGAAAAGATACTCAACATCACTAATCACAGGGAAATGCAAATCAAAGTCACGAGATATCACCTCACACCTGTTAGAACGTCTGTTGTCAAAAGACAAAAGTTAGCAAATGTTGGCTCAGCTATTCACGTGAGTGTAAATTAGTGCAGCCACTATGGAAAATAGTGTGGCAGTTCCTCAAACAATTAGAAATAGAACTACCATGTGATCCAGCAATTCTGCTTCTGGGTATGTATCTGAAGGAAGTGGAATCAGGATCTTAAAGAAATATTTGCACTCCCATGTTCACTGCAGCATTATTCACAACAGCCAAGATATGGAATCCACCTAAATGTCCATCAACTAAGGAAGAGATAAAGAAACTATAATGGAATATTATTTAGCTATATAGAAAAGGGAATTTTGCCTTTTGTGACAACATAGATAGACCTTGAGGACAGGCTAAATGGGATAAGTCAGAGAGAAAGACAAATATTGTGTATTCTCACATATATGTGAAATCTAAAAAGGCTAAATTTGGAAATAGAGGATAGACTGGTGGTTACCAATGACTGGCAGTGGGGTTAGGAAACTGGGAGAGATGTCAGTCAAAGGGTACAAACACCCAGTTACAAGATAAATAAGTTCAGGGGATCTCACGTATATCATGGTGACTGTAATTAACAGTACTATACTATATACTGAAAGTCAAGAGGGTAAATCTTATGTTATCAATATACACACACAAAGAGGCAATATACATTAATCAATTTATTTATTAAAGTATTTTTTCTCTTCCCCCAGTCTCTCCCCATCTCCCACCCCATGCCACCCTTCCAGGTCGCCACAGAGCCCCTGTTTGAGATTCCCTAGTCCCACAGCATATTCCCCTTCCTCACCCCAATGTCTATAAGACTGTTCTCCATGTCCACCTCTCCATTGCTGCTCTGCGTATTCATTTATCAGCACCATCTTTCCAGATTCCATATATATGTGTCAGTATACAATCTTTAACTTTCTCTTTCTGACATGCTTTGCTCTGTATAAAAGGTTCTAGATTCATCCCCCAAAATAGGAAAAGGATTTGGGTTGATTGTTTTTGAAAGAAGACATATATATATAAGAAAACTGCTATAGGAAAAGATACTCAACATCACTAATCACAGGGAAATGCAAATCAAAGTCACGAGATATCACCTCACACCTGTTAGAACGTCTGTTGTCAAAAAGACAAAAGTTAGCAAATGTTGGCTCAGCTATTCACGTGAGTGTAAATTAGTGCAGCCACTATGGAAAATAGTGTGGCAGTTCCTCAAACAATTAGAAATAGAACTACCATGTGATCCAGCAATTCTGCTTCTGGGTATGTATCTGAAGGAAGTGGAATCAGGATCTTAAAGAAATATTTGCACTCCCATGTTCACTGCAGCATTATTCACAACAGCCAAGATATGGAATCCACCTAAATGTCCATCAACTAAGGAAGAGATAAAGAAACTATAATGGAATATTATTTAGCTATATAGAAAAGGGAATTTTGCCTTTTGTGACAACATAGATAGACCTTGAGGACAGGCTAAATGGGATAAGTCAGAGAGAAAGACAAATATTGTGTATTCTCACATATATGTGAAATCTAAAAAGGCTAAATTTGGAAATAGAGGATAGACTGGTGGTTACCAATGACTGGCAGTGGGGTTAGGAAACTGGGAGAGATGTCAGTCAAAGGGTACAAACACCCAGTTACAAGATAAATAAGTTCAGGGGATCTCACGTATATCATGGTGACTGTAATTAACAGTACTATACTATATACTGAAAGTCAAGAGGGTAAATCTTATGTTATCAATATACACACACAAAGAGGCAATTATGCGAGGGGTTGGAGATGTTAACTAACCTTGTTGTGGTATCATTTTGTAACATACACATGTGATAAGTTGTCACATTGTACACCTTAAACTTACATATATTGTATGTCAGTATCTCAACAAAGCTGGGACAGGTAGTTCTCCTTCTCCCTGTTAAAGTATTATCTACATGTACCATAATGCTATCTCTACATAATGCAGATCTGATACTGTTATCCCTTCAAAAAGCCCTTCAGTGATAACTTATCACCTGGGTCTTTTTTGACTGTGTGCTCTGTCGATAAAAATTCTGGTGCTGATAAATGAATATGCAGTGAAACAATGGAGAGGCAGAAATGGAGAACAGTCTTATGGACATTGGGGTGAGGGAGGGGAATATGCTGTGGGACTAGGGGATCTCAAACACGGGCTCTGTGGTGAGCTGGAGCGGTGGGATGGGGAGTAGGGGGAAGTTCGGGGGACATATGTCTACCTGTGGCAGACTCAGGTCGATGTATGGCAGTAAACAACAAAACTCTGTAAGAAATAAAATAATAAAAAAATTCTGATCATGGAGCCACCTTGTATGCTTTTCTTTATTAAGTGACACACATACACATTATACTCAACAAACACTCAAAATTAAAAAGGCCATGAGAATATATAAATACAAGTAGATGTTCTGATTTTCCCCTGAATCCATTTGCATATACTCTGTAGTGAGTGACCTCACTTTGGAGACTGTTGTTTAGAAGATAAAATCTGAATCCCTTGGTGAAGCGCACAAGACCATTACTGACTGGCCCCCGGGTCCAGTCACCTTCCACAACTTCTGTACCCACTTGGTGCTTTACACATTGGATTGCACACCATGTTGTCTACTTCTTTTGTGTATGGTGAGTTCTTATTTTTCCATAGACTAACATGTCACCTTTCTTTGAAGATCTCTTGATAATTTCTCCGTTTCTCGTACTCTCATGTATACTGTCCATACCTTTATCATAGCACATGGTGTTATAGTTATTTAAGACAGTTTGTAGTGTGTGAGTCATTCCTTGAGAAGAGGAATCTTGACTTACTTATCTTCCATTCCAGCTCCATTCCAGCTCTAGGCAGACAGAACACTTTAAGAAATATTTATGGAGCCTCATACTATGCCGGGGGCCTGTCCTGGTTGCTATGAGAGTGTATGAGATGAATAAACATGATTTTTGCCTCTAAGGAGTTTATAAGTAAAAGGTACCTTGAAGGGAATATTAATTTCTGTGCAAGGGAAGTAGAAATGTTTCTCTAACAATTATGAAGATTAGAGGACATGTTTTTAACTTATATTTTCTAGAGAGCCAGTAGTATATGATTAATGTATTCCAGAGGATGAGTGATAATATTTTTAGAAAGGAATTTCTGAAATGAACAGTCTGGACATGCTTTCCTATATCCTGTTTCCTTCTTGCAGCTGTACTGACAGATGTCCTCAGACAGTGATCAAAATATAGACAAAATAAGGCAGGTAAATGTAACTCATTTTTTGTCATGTTTATGTGAACACATGCACTAAGTTATTTTTATAACAGAGTTTAAATTTTCTTAGGGCTTTAAAACCTAACAATTGGGTAATCATTGTAATATATCCATAGACTTGTGGTTATTATAACTATTTAAAAGAGGGGAACTAATGCATGGCAATTGAATGAAGTAAGTTGTCCAAGATTAGGGAGAGGGACTCTTGCAGTTTGGATTTACTGTTTTTTCTAGAATTCAGATTCCCTAAAATGGTGGTGTTTCTCCATAATTTTCTTGATTTCCTACATCTCTTATGTTAACTTTGCCTCTTACAACTTTTTTTTTTTTTTAATTATTTATTTGACTGTTCTGGGTCTTAGTTGTGACATGTGGGATCTAGTTCCCTGACCAAGGCTTGAACCTGGGCCCTACTGCATTGAGAGCAGAGTCTTAACCACTGGACCACCAGGGAATGCCCCTTAAAACTTTTGAGTACAATTTTGTTTGCCACCAGGGGTACTTTGAAGATCTCTTGATAATTTCTCCGTTTCTCGTACTCTCATGTATACTGTCCATACCTTTATCATAGCACATGGTGTTATAGTTATTTAAGACAGTTTGTAGTGTGTGAGTCATTCCTTGAGAAGAGGAATCTTGACTTACTTATCTTCCATTCCAGCTCCATTCCAGCTCTAGGCAGACAGAACACTTTAAGAAATATTTATGGAGCCTCATACTATGCCGGGGGCCTGTCCTGGTTGCTATGAGAGTGTATGAGATGAATAAACATGATTTTTGCCTCTAAGGAGTTTATAAGTAAAAGGTACCTTGAAGGGAATATTAATTTCTGTGCAAGGGAAGTAGAAATGTTTCTCTAACAATTATGAAGATTAGAGGACATGTTTTTAACTTATATTTTCTAGAGAGCCAGTAGTATATGATTAATGTATTCCAGAGGATGAGTGATAATATTTTTAGAAAGGAATTTCTGAAATGAACAGTCTGGACATGCTTTCCTATATCCTGTTTCCTTCTTGCAGCTGTACTGACAGATGTCCTCAGACAGTGATCAAAATATAGACAAAATAAGGCAGGTAAATGTAACTCATTTTTTGTCATGTTTATGTGAACACATGCACTAAGTTATTTTTATAACAGAGTTTAAATTTTCTTAGGGCTTTAAAACCTAACAATTGGGTAATCATTGTAATATATCCATAGACTTGTGGTTATTATAACTATTTAAAAGAGGGGAACTAATGCATGGCAATTGAATGAAGTAAGTTGTCCAAGATTAGGGAGAGGGACTCTTGCAGTTTGGATTTATTGTTTTTTCTAGAATTCAGATTCCCTAAAATGGTGGTGTTTCTCCATAATTTTCTTGATTTCCTACATCTCTTATGTTAACTTTGCCTCTTACAACTTTTTTTTTTTTTTAATTATTTATTTGACTGTTCTGGGTCTTAGTTGTGACATGTGGGATCTAGTTCCCTGACCAAGGCTTGAACCTGGGCCCTACTGCATTGAGAGCAGAGTCTTAACCACTGGACCACCAGGGAATTCCCCCTCTTAAAACTTTTGAGTACAATTTTGTTTGCTCTTGGAAGTCATTTCAGTGATAGGTGTATAATATGTAAAGTCAGTTGTTGATTATACGTTATATGACATTTTCTTTGTCATTTTCCTTTCGTTTATTTGCTGTATGGAAGCTGAAAAAGCAGTCACTTAAAAAAAAGAGATATAGGGGCTTCCCTGGTGGCTCATTGGTGAAGAGTTTGCCTGCTAATGCAGGAGACATGGGTTTGATCCCTGATCTGGAAAGATCTGACATACTGTGGAATGGCTAAGCCCGTGAGCCACAACTATGGAGCCTGTGCTCTAGAGCCTTGGAGCCACAACTGTTGAGCCCATGTGCCGCAACTACTGAAGTCCTTGTGCCCTAGAGCCAGAGTTCCACAACAAGAGAAGTCACTGCCACAAGAAGTCTGCTCACCTCAGCTACAGAGTAGCCTCCACTCCCTGCAACTAGAGAAGAGCTTGTGACAGCAGTGAAACAGAATAACCAAAAATTAAATTAAATTAAAAAAGAGATTTAAATAATTTTGCCTCTGGGAAAATCTTGGAAAAGAGCAATATGTAAATTTAAGCACACTGAAAAATTTAGAAGGTAGGTTGTAGTTTTCTCTCTTTGACTTTAGGGAATTTAAAATAAATCAAATTTTGCAAATGTGGGTTATCAGTGAAGCAGATAGTGAATCAGCTGGGAAGGATCACGTAAGCACCAGAAACAGAATGACCTTCAGAAATAAGCTGAAAGTGCATGTAAAGCAACTCAAAATTGAATGACTCAGGCAGATTAGAAGATTAAGGTTCAACTGTGTTCTTCTGACTACTATGTGAAGCCACAGTGCTGTTGGGTCAGCTTTTCCTGATAATCCTTTTTGGTCAGAATTCTCTCCACATCTACATTCATATTTTCTGACTGATGAAGGATATACTTGGATTAAAAAGTAATTATTGATTTATAACAGAAAAGATAACCTGAGAAAATGAGGTCTGCATATCAAAAAGTGTTACAGCATCACTATAACTTGCCAATGAACACAGCACCTTATTTTTCCTTATATAAACTTATGTAAAAGCGTAGATTCAACCATTTTTAAGATGACATATGAAAATTTGCTATTTCTTTTTTAAAGAAGGACTATGATTAACTGGTAGAAGGAGAGCGGAATTTTCATTTTTTAGGAGCTTTTTTAAAACCTCTATTTCTTTTTTTATGATTGACTTGCCGTTTGATGTTTTATGCGTTAAAAGTTGATAAATATTTCCTTTCAGGAAATTGACCACATTTTTTTTGTTTGTTTTTGTCATTGATTAGTCTGGTGTCTGACTAAATGATATCCTTTTTTAGTTAATCTGTCTAATCTAGTTAATCTGTCTTTTCCTTCCAGTTGCTTGTAGTATCTTCTTTTTGACTCTGTGCCCTTTTGTTCCACTATTATGTGTCTAAGTGTGGATTCAATATTTATGTTGCTTCCAATTTGTTAGGCTTTCTGAATTTGTACATTGAAACATATAGATGACCATATGTAAAGTAGACACCAATTGGGAAGTTGCTGTACAACAAAGGAAGTTCAGTTTGGAGCTCTGTGTCAACCTAGAGGAGTGGGATGGGAGTGATACATGTATACTCATAGCTGATTTATGTTGTTTTGTGGCAGAAACCAACACAACATTGTAAAGCAATTATCATCCTATTAAAAATAAATTTTAAAAATCTGAGAAATTCCCAGTATTCATGAAAGACATTACCTTACAAATCTAGCTATTCTTTTTTTTTAACTTGTTTGGCTGCACTGGGTCTTAGTTGTAGCACTTGCGATCTTTGATCTTCATTGCAGCATGGCGGGTATTTAGTTGAGTGATGTGGCCTCTAGTTCCCTGTCCAGGAATCGAACTCAGGCCCCTTGATTGGGAGCACAGGATCTTAGCCATCAGACCACCAGAGAAGTTCCCTAGCTATTCTTTTTAATAGGCCACACTTATACTTGTTTTCTGTACCAGTAATTGAAGTAAGAAGAAAAATGAATTAGGTTGAGATGATCATTCTAATTAGGTATCTCAGGAATAAAAATCACAGTCCTACAAATTATTAGTTATAATGGTAATAAATCAGAATCTTAAAATTTAATCTTTTCTATTAAAAAAACCCATCAGAAATGGTTACATCAATTGATGATATGACTACAGTCCCTAGCAACAGACCCTTTTTTGTTTATTTGTCGATGTGTGTTAGTTGCTCAGTGGTGTCTGACTCTTTGCAACCCCGTGGACAGTAGCCTGCTAGGCTCCTCTCTTCAGGGGATTCTCCAGGCAAGAATACTGGAGCGGGTTACCATTCTCTTCTCCAGGGGATCTTCCTAATCCAGGGATCAAACCCAGATTTCCCTTATTGCAGTCTGATTCTTTACTGTGTGAGCCACCAAGGAAGCCCATTTATCTACAAACAAACAAGCACCAAAGGACAAAAGTTCAAACAACAACAACTAAAGCAAAACCAAAATTTATAGTTTTCATGATTGATTAGCGCCTTCAACTCAAATAAAAACCAACAAAAAGACATAAACTTAATCATGTTATGTAGTAACATCATTACATATAAAGGAAGGCAGTCAAACTAGGTCACAGCTTTAATATATAAGGGTACTGTATGAAGGAGTGAAAAACTGGTTCTTAATAGACTTTTATTTTTGACCACTTCTACTGGTCTTTCGTTTATTTCCATCTTTGTTCTTTGGCTCCTGTGGGCCTCCCATCGCAGTGGCGTCTGTTGTTGCAGAGCACCGTCTCTGGGTGCATGCGCTCCAGAGCTCCGGCTCGGTAGTTGGACACATTGGTCCAACAGCTCCACTGCACATGGGATCTTCCCAGGCCAGGGATCAAACCAGTGCCTCTTGCACTGCAAGGTGGTGTCCCTACCCACTGGACCACCAGGGAAGCCCCTTAATGGACTTTTACAAAGAAAAATTCCAAAACTATTTTGAGAAGTAGAGAACTAGAAAAAACGTATTTAATCTGTTAAAACTTGCATTCTCTTTTTTCATTAATTCATGTTTATTTGAAAAAAAAAAAGCTGTATTGTTGCACTGTGTCTCTCATGTAGCCAAACTGACAGCTTAGCCACTGTGATAGCAGTAGAGGTGAACCCCGAAGAAGAGCATCAGTGAAGTCTAAATTATTAGTTATAATGGTAATAAATCAGAATCTTAAAATTTAATCTTTTCTATTAAAAACCCATCAGAAATGGTTACATCAATTGATGATATGACTACAGTCCCTAGCAACAGACCCTTTTTTGTTTATTTGTCGATGTGTGTTAGTTGCTCAGTGGTGTCTGACTCTTTGCAACCCCGTGGACAGTAGCCTGCTAGGCTCCTCTCTTCAGGGGATTCTCCAGGCAAGAATACTGGAGCGGGTTACCATTCTCTTCTCCAGGGGATCTTCCTAATCCAGGGATCAAACCCAGATTTCCCTTATTGCAGTCTGATTCTTTACTGTGTGAGCCACCAAGGAAGCCCATTTATCTACAAACAAACAAGCACCAAAGGACAAAAGTTCAAACAACAACAACTAAAGCAAAACCAAAATTTATAGTTTTCATGATTGATTAGCGCCTTCAACTCAAATAAAAACCAACAAAAAGACATAAACTTAATCATGTTATGTAGTAACATCATTACATATAAAGGAAGGCAGTCAAACTAGGTCACAGCTTTAATATATAAGGGTACTGTATGAAGGAGTGAAAAACTGGTTCTTAATAGACTTTTTTTTTTTGACCACTTCTACTGGTCTTTCGTTTATTTCCATCTTTGTTCTTTGGCTCCTGTGGGCCTCCCATCGCAGTGGCGTCTGTTGTTGCAGAGCACCGTCTCTGGGTGCATGCGCTCCAGAGCTCCGGCTCGGTAGTTGGACACATTGGTCCAACAGCTCCACTGCACATGGGATCTTCCCAGGCCAGGGATCAAACCAGTGCCTCTTGCACTGCAAGGTGGTGTCCCTACCCACTGGACCACCAGGGAAGCCCCTTAATGGACTTTTACAAAGAAAAATTCCAAAACTATTTTGAGAAGTAGAGAACTAGAAAAAACGTATTTAATCTGTTAAAACTTGCATTCTCTTTTTTCATTAATTCATGTTTATTTGAAAAAAAAAAAAAAAAGCTGTATTGTTGCACTGTGTCTCTCATGTAGCCAAACTGACAGCTTAGCCACTGTGATAGCAGTAGAGGTGAACCCCGAAGAAGAGCATCAGTGAACTGATAGGGAAGACTCAGTCTTTGTTTGGGACTTCGAGGTGGGGCTGTGGTCAGGACTTTTATCTGAGGCAGAAGAGATGATCAGATTAAGGCCCAAAGCAAAGGTTACTAACTTCCTAAAACGACTCTGTGCTAACAGTGTTTGCTTGCTGCAGCTCATGTGGTGAGTGGAACCTGGTATGTGTCAGGCACCACGGTAAGCGCTTATGCCTGTAATTTAATTCTGAAAGCTTCAGTTGGTCTAAGTCTCAAGATTCTAATTTTATAACAAAGAAAACCTAAACTCAGAGAAAATCACGTTACCTAAGCACAAAGATTGGACTGTGTCTGTCTCCTGTCTGGGCCTGACCTGGAACAGCTTTTGAGATGCTCAGGGTAGTATGGTTGTAGACAGAAGGTATGTTTGTCTTACTCCAGTTCTTACGTTCTTTCCATTCTGCTTTCCAGTAGATCACCTAGGTAATTCTTCATTCACAGGATACTAAAATTTTCTTGGCTCGGGTGTTGGTCCATTATCGGAGTCCACCGTCGATGGGAAGGATCTGAGGATGAGGGCTGAATGATATGCTAGACAGTGCATACGACAAGCACTAATGAGGCCAGATTCCATCCAGCCCAAGCGGTGGCACAGGATTGAAAATGGGAACTCCAAGAGGCTTAGAAGGCAGGTAGACATGGGATGGCCAAAAAACAAGGATCAAAGAGTTTTTGATGACACTTTGTCTTAAAACACACCAAATGACTGGAGAAGATAACAAGAAAGAAACATTAGCAATAAAAGAGAACAAAACTCAGTCTCAGTCTACACTTGGAGGGCTGTCCAGAAGTGGTGGGGTAGGTCCTCAGAGTGGTAAACCCTTCACTTAAAAAAAAATTCTGTCAAGAGAAATTTTTGCTTCAAGTGATAGGAAATACCATGGCCAAGACATCAACTGTAAATGAGAAAGTAAGATGCTCTGATAGAAACCCCTTGATTCTTTTGTAAATCAAACATTTCCCTTGAATTCTCGTTGTTCCTGAAGAGAGCTAGAACATGGCTTCTCCAAAATGTATACTTGACGTAAAAGAATTTTAGAAAATTATATTTCCAACAAAATAACATGCATTAAAAGTCCATTGAAAAGAATTGGAAAGTTGTGTCTGTCTTTTGTGACCCCCACAGACTACATATCCCACCAAGCTCCTCTGTCCATGGGATTTCCCAGGCAAGAATACTGGAACGGGTTACCATTTCCTTCTCCAGGTGATCTCCCAGATACAGGGATTGAACACACATCTCTTGCATCTCCTACATTGGCAGATGGGTTCTTAACCATTATGCCCAGATTTTACTGTATTTTAGATTATTGACAGTTCAAGTTAATATATTGAAATATATTACCTACAAGGGATAGACAGGCATTATGTTCTTTCAGAATTCCTCACACATTTCAGATGACGGGTTTCTTTTTGTAAATTTGTCTCATTTCATATTAACTGGGTTAAAAAAAAACAAAACAAAACAAAACCTTGTGGCCAATGCAGTTAAGTCATTTCAATTCTTTTCAATGGACTTTTAGTGCACATTAAAAAAAATGTTGAAAATTAATTTTCTAAAATTGCTTTAGGCTAAGTATACCTTTTGGAGAAGCCATGTTCTACCTCTCTTGAGGAATAACAAGGGAAATGTTATAACTGACAAAAGATTCAAGGAGGTTCTATCAGAGCATCTTACTTTCTCGTTTACTGTTGAAGTCTTGGCCATGATATTTCCATTACCTTGAAGCAATGATTTCTCTTGACAGTGTTTCTCTAACTGAAGGATCTACCACTCTATGATTTATTACTCTTTAATTCTGTATTTTAAATGGTAACATGGAAGGTATTGTCAGTGTTGTTGTAATCTATGGAGTGATGTACATACAGATTGAAAAAACTGTAAGAAGCAGACTTTTTCTTTTTTAAAAGATTTTTAGATTTATGTTTAGCTGTGTTCTATCTTCATTGCTACACAGGCTTTTCTCTAGCTGTGTCAAGTGGGGGGCTACACTCTAGTTGTGGTGCGCGGGCTTCTCATTGTTGTGGTTCTCTTGTTGCAGAGCATGAGCTCTAGAGTGTGGGCTCAGTGGCTGTGGTGCCTGGGCCCAGTTGCCCCACGGGATGTGGAATCCTCCCAGACAAGGGATCAAACCCACGTCTCCTGAATTGGCAAGGGGATTTTTAACTGCTGGGCCACCAGAGAAGTCCATGTCATGGAGTTTTGAGTTGATGATGCCTTTGACTTCATATAAAACTAGAGGAGAAGCTGTGAATTAACCACGAAAGGTCCCTATGATAGGGGACTTTGCACGTAGAGCAGCAGTCCCTAACATTTTTTGGGACCAGGAACCAGATTCATGGAAGACAGTTTTTCCATGGACTGGAGTGAGAGGGTGATTTTGAGGATCATTCAAGGGCATTACATTTATTGTGTACTTTAATTCTATTATTATTACTTCAGCTCCTCCTCAGATCATCAGGCATAGATCCAGGAGGTTGGGGATCCCTGATGTATAGGATTTTAGGTTTAGAGTCTGGGCCTCATATTGCTTCTCAGCACTACTCTAGGGTTTCCCTGGTAGCTCAGTTAGTGAAGAATTCGCAATGCAGGGGACCCTGGTTCGATTCCTGGGTTGGGAAGATCGCCTGGGAGAGGACAGGCTATCCACTTCAGTATTCTTGGCCTTCCCTGGTGGCTCAGATGGTAAGGAATCCGCCTACAATGTGGGATACCTGGGTTGAATCCCTGGGTTGGGAAGATCCCCTGGAGGAAGGAAAGGCTACCCACTTTAGTATTCTTGCCTGGAGAATTCCATGGACAGAGGAGCCTGGCAGGCTATATTCCTTGGGTCACAAAGAGTCAGACATGACTGAGTGACTTGCACTACTCCAGGGTCTGCCTAGTGTCCATTACCTTGAAAAGTGTTTCTCTAACTGAAGGATCTACCACTCTATGATTTATTACTCTTTAATTCTGTATTTTAAATGGTAACATGGAAGGTATTGTCAGTGTTGTTGTAATCTATGGAGTGATGTACATACAGATTGAAAAAACTGTAAGAAGCAGACTTTTTCTTTTTTAAAAGATTTTTAGATTTATGTTTAGCTGTGTTCTATCTTCATTGCTACACAGGCTTTTCTCTAGCTGTGTCAAGTGGGGGGCTACACTCTAGTTGTGGTGCGCGGGCTTCTCATTGTTGTGGTTCTCTTGTTGCAGAGCATGAGCTCTAGAGTGTGGGCTCAGTGGCTGTGGTGCCTGGGCCCAGTTGCCCCACGGGATGTGGAATCCTCCCAGACAAGGGATCAAACCCACGTCTCCTGAATTGGCAAGGGGATTTTTAACTGCTGGGCCACCAGAGAAGTCCATGTCATGGAGTTTTGAGTTGATGATGCCTTTGACTTCATATAAAACTAGAGGAGAAGCTGTGAATTAACCACGAAAGGTCCCTATGATAGGGGACTTTGCATGTAGAGCAGCAGTCCCTAACATTTTTGGCACCAGGAACCAGATTCATGGAAGACAGTTTTTCCATGGACTGGAGTGAGAGGGTGATTTTGAGGATCATTCAAGGGCATTACATTTATTGTGTACTTTAATTCTATTATTATTACTTCAGCTCCTCCTCAGATCATCAGGCATAGATCCAGGAGGTTGGGGATCCCTGATGTATAGGATTTTAGGTTTAGAGTCTGGGCCTCATATTGCTTCTCAGCACTACTCTAGGGTTTCCCTGGTAGCTCAGTTAGTGAAGAATTCGCAATGCAGGGGACCCTGGTTCGATTCCTGGGTTGGGAAGATCGCCTGGAGAGAGGACAGGCTATCCACTTCAGTATTCTTGGCCTTCCCTGGTGGCTCAGATGGTAAGGAATCCGCCTACAATGTGGGATACCTGGGTTGAATCCCTGGGTTGGGAAGATCCCCTGGAGGAAGGAAAGGCTACCCACTTTAGTATTCTTGCCTGGAGAATTCCATGGACAGAGGAGCCTGGCAGGCTATATTCCTTGGGTCACAAAGAGTCAGACATGACTGAGTGACTTGCACTACTCCAGGGTCTGCCTAGTGTCTGACTACTTCTCGAGATACCTGGAACTGGGAGATCATTCAAGTCTACCCTCAGAGTTGTGGTGTTGACCCAAGGCAGCCTCTTTTCAGAGCAGAGTTCTCAGTGCAATGAGAACTGCTTAAAGTAGCCTAGTCTCTCTTTCAGGTCCCGGAGAACCTGTTCTCCAGGAATGCAAATGAAAGGTATATTTAGGATTGGTGACATTTATCCCAAGATTGAGCACGGTACTGAGCTGAGGTCATCCACACTTTTTAGTTAGAGAAATTGAAATGCTTTGGTCCATAGTGTTATCCATAGTGATGCACATAAGGCTTTCCACTGTCTGGGTGGAAGTCCTAAATCCCCGTGGTCTCATTCTCGTGTCCTTCCTCACATTCCACGTGACTAACTGTGGTGTAAGCTGATGCTGTTGATGGTTCATTTTATTAAATGTTCAGGCAGGTGGCATGTAAGAATTACATTTCTTTGTCTCTTCATAAGAACTTTTATCTGTAACTGTTTTGCCATTGTCACATTGTAATAGGAATGCTTAGTTTTTTCTCCATCTCACTGTGACCCAGGAAGCATTAATTCTGAGGCACAGAAAAAGAGGTTAGGGCTTCCCCTGGTGGTCCAGTGGGTAAGGACACCGCCTTGCAGTGCAAGGGGCGCCGGTTCAATCCCTGGCCTGGGAAGATCCCACGTGCCGCGGAGTGGCTGGACTGATGTGTCCAATTACTGAGCTGGAGCTCTGGGGCGCATGCACCCAGAGCTGGTGCTCTGCGACGACAGAGGCCACTGCGATGGGAGGCCCACACAGGCCAAAGAACAAGGATGGATGAAAACAAATTAATGAAAGACCAACAGAAGTGGCCCACCCGTCCCCCTCCCTCCCCACCTCACCCCCCAAAAGATAAATAAATAAAATAAATGTTAAAAAAAAAAAAAAAAAAGATGAGGCTATGCTATTCATATAGTACTGTGACACCACTAATGTGATGCACTAATTGTTACGACCATCAGGTGGCAGGCTGATGCAGAACGACAGTGACCTGGGAAACTGGACAGGATCTAATGTCTGGCATACTCTCTGGCCAGAGAGGCTAGCGGGCTTTTCCAGGATTCAGAATGCAAGCTGGATGAATTCAAGCATCTGCCACCTTATATGGATCTATCACCCCAATTACAATTTCCTCCTCATTTCTGCGTTTAGACCTTCAGACCCCAAAGACTAAGCATCCTATTCCAGGTGATAGCACTCTTTTCATACTATAGTAATGTGACCCTGGGGCCCGCTTATATAACTGCCTAGAACTCAGAGGGATCACATGCTAAAATTTTGAAAGACCAATTAAAATGAAATGAAATGGGGCTTCCCTTGTGGCTCAGTGGATAAGAACCCGTCTGCCAATGCGGGAGACCCAGGTTCGATCCCTGATCCGGGAAGATCCCACATACCACAGAGCAGCTAAACCCACACAACAACAAAGACCCAGTACAGCCAAAAATAAATAAATAAAAGTTTAAAAAAAAAAAAAAATGAAATGAAATGAAAAATGAGGATTAGAAAACAGCAAAGAACCCAGAAGAGGGAGATGGGAATTTATAAAAAGAAGGATTTATTAACTGCAGTCCTTGGAGAGACAATATAACTCAACCAAATTACTTCCTTTTTCAGTGTTTATGAGACGTCAAAAAGTTTCAGTCTAAATTGGCTTCCAGGAGTCCGCCACCGGTGGGGCTTTTCTCTCTCACGGTTCTCCTTCCTGCATTGAAGCGGTATTGCCTACTGGCACTTGACGTCTCAATCAAGACAAAGCAACTTTGTCCCCATGTTCCTTCAGATTGTTCAAAGTCTAGTGTTCAAACCATCTGCATGAAGTGACTTCCATGGGAGAGGAAGTGCCTCTGACACCCAAATTACTCCAGACCTCAGGCTACCTTCTCCTCCTCCACCGTGGCTCTGTGTCTCAGGCCCTATCTGCGGCTCCTGTGCTCGCACGTTCTCCTGGGGGTGTTTCAGCTTGTGTGCTTGTTCAGAATTCCAGCTCTGCCTCCTGAATTCTATCACCGTGTTACTGATTAGGCTGTATGACTAGCACCCGAACTTCCTGCCTATACGATTCTTAATCTGTTTCAAGACTCTGATGCTGTCACCATCAGGTCAATTAAACTCTACTTTTCTTGTCCCTGTGGTTGCTTGATGGAAACTAATTCCAACTGTTCCTTTGTGACCCCATCAACTGTAGCCCACCAGGCTCTTCTGTCCATGGAAGTCTCCAAGCAAGAATCACCCCAATTACAATTTCCTCCTCATTTCTGCGTGCCCCTCACCCGTGATAGCACTCTTTTCATACTATAGTAATGTGACCCTGGGGCCCGCTTATATAACTGCCTAGAACTCAGAGGGATCACATGCTAAAATTTTGAAAGACCAATTAAAATGAAATGAAATGGGGCTTCCCTTGTGGCTCAGTGGATAAGAACCCGTCTGCCAATGCGGGAGACCCAGGTTCGATCCCTGATCCGGGAAGATCCCACATACCACAGAGCAGCTAAACCCACACAACAACAAAGACCCAGTACAGCCAAAAATAAATAAATAAAAGTTTAAAAAAAAAAAAAAATGAAATGAAAAGAAAAATGAGGATTAGAAAACAGCAAAGAACCCAGAAGAGGGAGATGGGAATTTATAAAAAGAAGGATTTATTAACTGCAGTCCTTGGAGAGACAATATAACTCAACCAAATTACTTCCTTTTTCAGTGTTTATGAGACGTCAAAAAGTTTCAGTCTAAATTGGCTTCCAGGAGTCCGCCACCGGTGGGGCTTTTCTCTCTCACGGTTCTCCTTCCTGCATTGAAGCGGTATTGCCTACTGGCACTTGACGTCTCAATCAAGACAAAGCAACTTTGTCCCCATGTTCCTTCAGATTGTTCAAAGTCTAGTGTTCAAACCATCTGCATGAAGTGACTTCCATGGGAGAGGAAGTGCCTCTGACACCCAAATTACTCCAGACCTCAGGCTTCCTTCTCCTCCTCCACCGTGGCTCTGTGTCTCAGGCCCTATCTGCGGCTCCTGTGCTCGCACGTTCTCCTGGGGGTGTTTCAGCTTGTGTGCTTGTTCAGAATTCCAGCTCTGCCTCCTGAATTCTATCACCGTGTTACTGATTAGGCTGTATGACTAGCACCCGAACTTCCTGCCTATACGATTCTTAATCTGTTTCAAGACTCTGATGCTGTCACCATCAGGTCAATTAAACTCTACTTTTTCTTGTCCCTGTGGTTGCTTGATGGAAACTAATTCCAACTGTTCCTTTGTGACCCCATCAACTGTAGCCCACCAGGCTCTTCTGTCCATGGAATTCTCCAGGCAAGAATTTTGAAGTGGATAGCCCTTCCCTTCTCCAGAGGATCATCTGGACCCAGGGTTCCAACCTGAGCCTCTTGCACTGCAGGCAGATTCTTTGCTATCTGAGCCATAAGGGAAACCCTAAATAGTTGTAAATATGAATAATTACTATGTATGTATCCTGCCATACTCCTCTGTCCATGGGAATCCCCAGGCAAGAATACTGGAGTGGCTTGCCATTTTTCTTCTCCAGGGATCTTCCTGATCCAGGGATCAAACCCGCGTCTCTTGCCTCTGTTACATCAGCAGATGGATTCTTTACCACTGAGCCACCAGGGAAGCCCCCAAATACAATGGAATTGCTGTGTAAGTAGTTGCCAGTTCCTGGAAAATTCATGTTTTGGTTTTTGGAACTTTATAGAAAAAATTTTTTCAAGTATTTTCGATCTGTGGTTGGTTAAATATATGGGTACAAAACTTGCAGATATTGAGGGCCAATGTAAAACATTTAAGAAAATTAAAATGTAGCTTTGATTTATAATGTATTAATTGCAGGTGTATGGAGGACCAATTTTTAACAGAAAATTCAAAAGATTCTATAGATAAACTCTTAGAACTAATAAGAGTTCAACAAGGATGGTGAGTACTAGATCAATATGCAAAAATTAATTGTATTTTTTATACCATCAGTAGCCTCATAAGTGGGGCTTCCCTGGTGGCTCACTGGTAAAGAATCTGTCTGCCAATGCCGGAGGCTTGGGTTCTATGTTTGAGTTGGAAAGATCCCTGAGAAGAAAATGGCAGCCCACTCTAGTGACTTCCATGGAGAGGAAGTGCCTCTGACACCCAAATTACTCCAGACCTCAGGCTACCTTCTCCTCCTCCACCGTGGCTCTGTGTCTCAGGCCCTATCTGCGGCTCCTGTGCTCGCACGTTCTCCTGGGGGTGTTTCAGCTTGTGTGCTTGTTCAGAATTCCAGCTCTGCCTCCTGAATTCTATCACCGTGTTACTGATTAGGCTGTATGACTAGCACCCGAACTTCCTGCCTATACGATTCTTAATCTGTTTCAAGACTCTGATGCTGTCACCATCAGGTCAATTAAACTCTACTTTTTCTTGTCCCTGTGGTTGCTTGATGGAAACTAATTCCAACTGTTCCTTTGTGACCCCATCAACTGTAGCCCACCAGGCTCTTCTGTCCATGGAATTCTCCAGGCAAGAATTTTGAAGTGGATAGCCCTTCCCTTCTCCAGAGGATCATCTGGACCCAGGGTTCCAACCTGAGCCTCTTGCACTGCAGGCAGATTCTTTGCTATCTGAGCCATAAGGGAAACCCTAAATAGTTGTAAATATGAATAATTACTATGTATGTATCCTGCCATACTCCTCTGTCCATGGGAATCCCCAGGCAAGAATACTGGAGTGGCTTGCCATTTTTCTTCTCCAGGGATCTTCCTGATCCAGGGATCAAACCCGCGTCTCTTGCCTCTGTTACATCAGCAGATGGATTCTTTACCACTGAGCCACCAGGGAAGCCCCCAAATACAATGGAATTGCTGTGTAAGTAGTTGCCAGTTCCTGGAAAATTCATGTTTTGGTTTTTGGAACTTTATAGAAAAAATTTTTTCAAGTATTTTCGATCTGTGGTTGGTTAAATATATGGGTACAAAACTTGCAGATATTGAGGGCCAATGTAAAACATTTAAGAAAATTAAAATGTAGCTTTGATTTATAATGTATTAATTGCAGGTGTATGGAGGACCAATTTTTAACAGAAAATTCAAAAGATTCTATAGATAAACTCTTAGAACTAATAAGAGTTCAACAAGGATGGTGAGTACTAGATCAATATGCAAAAATTAATTGTATTTTTTATACCATCAGTAGCCTCATAAGTGGGGCTTCCCTGGTGGCTCACTGGTAAAGAATCTGTCTGCCAATGCCGGAGGCTTGGGTTCTATGTTTGAGTTGGAAAGATCCCCTGGAGAAGAAAATGGCAGCCCACTCTAGTGTTCTTGCCTGGGAAATCCCATGGACAGAGGAGCCTTGCAGGCTATAATATAGTCCATGGAGTCGTAAAGAATCCGACATGACTTAGTGACTAAACAACTACAATATAATACCTTAGTTAATACAATTTAAAAATATCATTTGCAGTAGTATCAAGGACTGTAAATCTGACAAAAGATATGCAGACCTTTATTGAGAAAAAGTATAAAATGTCATTGTAGAAAACTATATTAAAAAATAACAATATAGATGCAGAGTTATATCATGGCCATGTGATCTCTGAGAGACAACAGTGATCAGTGAGCAGTCTTGAAGCAGAATCTTATTTCTCTGTCCAGGAATTGAACCTGAGTAACCTGGATGAAAACCAGAAATCTTAACCACTAGTCCATCAGAAGCAAAGTCCATCAGAAGCCAGAAGCAAAGTCACCCATGCTTTTGCCCCCATTGGAAATCATGGATGTTTAAAGAAGGCAAAAAGTATGGAAACAGGTCCAAGTCTATTACTACAGACATTTTTTTTTTTAAAAGATTTATTTATTTATTTATTTTGGTGGGGGTGGGGTGGGGCAGGAGGGGAGCAGGCGGGTCACTTCTATTGGTCTTTCATTTGTCCATTTTCATTCATCTTTGTTCTTTGGCCCGTGTGGGCCTCCCATCGCGGTGGCATCTGTTGTTGCAGAGCACTGGCTCTGGGCGCATGCACTCCAGAGCTCCGGCTCGGTGATTGGACACATCAGTCCAGCCACTCCGCGGCACGTGGGATCTTCCCAGGCCAGGGATTGAACCGGCACCCCTTGCACTGCAAGGTGGTGTGCTTACCCACTGGACCACCAGGGAAGCCCTATTACAGACATGTTACACCGTGTTGGAGAGCACATAGAGAAGCAGCTGATTTATTTACAACAGGAGCAAGTCTTCCCAGGTGGCACAGTGCTGAAGAATTTACCTGTCAAATTCTAGGAGATGTAAAGAGACCTGTGTTTGATCCCTGGGTCAGGAAGATCCCCTGAAGGAGGAAATGGCATCTACTCCAGTATTCTTGTCTGAAAAATCCCGTGGACAGAGGAGTTCATGGGGTCACAAAGATTTGGACAGGGCTGAAACACACACACACAAACATACACACACACACAAAGCAGAAATACACCACCAAAGAGAAAGGGTGTGGCATCCTAACGAATGAGGAACAGTGCAGCAAAGAAGTAGTTAGATCGTTTATATAGGGCAGTCCTTCCACACCTTTGTTCTCTGACCAATTATCTTGCTTCTTTTCCCACATCTGACCTCCTCAGTATGTGAGCATGTTTTTACCAAGATGGCTTCCAGTGCAGAGGCCTGTGGGAGGTTTGACAACACTTATTTTGGGGTGGTGTCCGCCTCTTTTTTGTGCTCCCCCAGACTTCCTGCACATGTGTAGCGGGGGAGGTTTCCTGACCTTAGGAGTGGTCATCTGGTCTCTTTACTCCAGCAGAGCTCAACTCCTGCCATTTGCTTTGCCCTTGGACTGTTTATGGGAAACAAAGCTCCAATTTGTTCCACTTGATGAACTCCAACTGCTCAGCCTAGAAGCCCTCATATCTCCTACCTCATGTGTATGGGAACATTCAATTTCATAAAGATGTTCATTTTCCTAAATAAATCTATGCGTTGAATAAAAATTCAAAAAGTTATGCGACTCTACACTGTGGAATTAGACTGATTGTAAAATTCGTGTGGAGGAGTAATAGCCAAAGAACAGCCAGAAACAGTTCTGAAAAGAGACTATAAAAAGTGATTTACTATTAGGTTCCAAAACTCAATACAAAATTATATTAATTAAAGCATATGGTATCTGGCCCAGTGATAGGCAAGTAGATCAACAGAAGAGAAATAATAGCTAAGAATTAGACTGAAGCATGTATGGAGAATTGGTATAAATGTGATGTATTGCTTAGAATGTTTTGTGAGTGACAAAACCTCAAAACAGCAATAACTTATGACAGATGCTTACTTGTCTCTCACCTGATAGTCCAGAGGAAGTCAGGGGCCTAGGCTTTTACCTTTTTATACCACTGTGCGTGACCTGCTTTTCTAAACTCAACTAATGGTTCAGGGTGGCTTCTGCAGCTCCTACCAACATGGCTACATTCCAGTAGCAGGAAGGAGGTTAAGGAAGGGAAAAAAAAAATGCCTTCTCTCTTTGGGGACATTTCCAGAAGGTTGCATACATTACTTCCACTAATAACTCATAGGCCCGAACGAGGCCACACCCACTGCAAATAAGGCTGGGAAATGTCATTAATTCTGGATGCCTGTGTTTCCAGCTAAAAATATGTACTCTAGAAGGAAGATGAGAGAGAATATTGAGGACCCAGAAGAAGGGTGCAGCAAAGTAGTTAGATCGTTTATATAGGGCAGTCCTTCCACACCTTTGTTCTCTGACCAATTATCTTGCTTCTTTTCCCACATCTGACCTCCTCAGTATGTGAGCATGTTTTTACCAAGATGGCTTCCAGTGCAGAGGCCTGTGGGAGGTTTGACAACACTTATTTTGGGGTGGTGTCCGCCTCTTTTTTGTGCTCCCCCAGACTTCCTGCACATGTGTAGCGGGGGAGGTTTCCTGACCTTAGGAGTGGTCATCTGGTCTCTTTACTCCAGCAGAGCTCAACTCCTGCCATTTGCTTTGCCCTTGGACTGTTTATGGGAAACAAAGCTCCAATTTGTTCCACTTGATGAACTCCAACTGCTCAGCCTAGAAGCCCTCATATCTCCTACCTCATGTGTATGGGAACATTCAATTTCATAAAGATGTTCATTTTCCTAAATAAATCTATGCGTTGAATAAAAATTCAAAAAGTTATGCGACTCTACACTGTGGAATTAGACTGATTGTAAAATTCGTGTGGAGGAGTAATAGCCAAAGAACAGCCAGAAACAGTTCTGAAAAGAGACTATAAAAGTGATTTACTATTAGGTTCCAAAACTCAATACAAAATTATATTAATTAAAGCATATGGTATCTGGCCCAGTGATAGGCAAGTAGATCAACAGAAGAGAAATAATAGCTAAGAATTAGACTGAAGCATGTATGGAGAATTGGTATAAATGTGATGTATTGCTTAGAATGTTTTGTGAGTGACAAAACCTCAAAACAGCAATAACTTATGACAGATGCTTACTTGTCTCTCACCTGATAGTCCAGAGGAAGTCAGGGGCCTAGGCTTTTACCTTTTTATACCACTGTGCGTGACCTGCTTTTCTAAACTCAACTAATGGTTCAGGGTGGCTTCTGCAGCTCCTACCAACATGGCTACATTCCAGTAGCAGGAAGGAGGTTAAGGAAGGGAAAAAAAAAATGCCTTCTCTCTTTGGGGACATTTCCAGAAGGTTGCATACATTACTTCCACTAATAACTCATAGGCCCGAACGAGGCCACACCCACTGCAAATAAGGCTGGGAAATGTCATTAATTCTGGATGCCTGTGTTTCCAGCTAAAAATATGTACTCTAGAAGGAAGATGAGAGAGAATATTGAGGACCCAGAAGATTCTGCTACAGGCGGCAGCGCAAATCAATGGAAGGCAGATTTATTATTTAGGTGTTGGGATATCTTCTTCACGCTACGTAGAGAGAATTTTTAGATGAATTAAAAACTTGAATGTGAAAAATAAAACTTTAGGAATATTTGAAGAAAATATAGGAAGTTATCTTTACGATTGCAGTAGAAAGATTATTTTTTAACAGGAGACACATAAAGCATAACCCACTTCATTTAAGTCTGATAGATTGCCCACATTGTAGCTAAAAGCTTCTGTGCCAAAAAACAAAAAGGAGAGACTAAAAAAGGTATTAGTAATTTATATATTAAATGACATTTTAGCATCCAGATCAAAGTACTAATAAACTTGTAAGACCCTAATACAAATTGGACAAAGGGCTTCATGAAGCTGTTTCCATAAGATGAAAAAAGAATGCCAAGATACACCTAATTGTACCAAACATTCTTCTACCAAGAAAAAAATAAAAGAGAATTACTTATTTAAAGAAATTATATTTATTTGTTAATTTATGACTGTGCTGGGTCTTTGTTGCTGTACGTGGTCCTTCTCTATTGCAGTGCTTGAGTTTCTTCTTATTTTTTAAATTATTATTATTATTTTTTGTCCACTTCTATTGGTCTTTCATTTATCCATTTTCATCTATCTTTGTTCTTTGGCTCCTGTGGGCCTCCCATCGCAGTGGCCTCTGTTGTCGCAGAGCACCGGCTCTGGGCGCATGCGCTCCAGAGCTCCAGCTCGGTACTTGGACACATCGGTCCAGCCGCTCCGCGACTCGTGAGATCTTCCCAGGCCAGGGATTGAACTGGTGCCCCTTGCACTGCAAGGTGGTGTCCTTACTGGACCACCAGGGAAGCCCAAGTCTCTTATTTTGGTGGCTTCTGTTGTTGTGGAGCATGGACTCTAGTGTGTACAGGATTCAGTAGTTGTGGTGCATGGAATTAGTTGCCCTGTAGCGTATGAAATCTTTCTAGATCAGGGATCGAATCCCCTGCATTGGCAGGTGAATTCTTAATCACTGGATCACCTGGGAAGTCCTAAAGAGAACTGCTTATCCATCAAAAAGTAAAATAAAATAAAAAACGATTCTGCTACAGGCGGCAGCGCAAATCAATGGAAGGCAGATTTATTATTTAGGTGTTGGGATATCTTCTTCACGCTACGTAGAGAGAATTTTTAGATGAATTAAAAACTTGAATGTGAAAAATAAAACTTTAGGAATATTTGAAGAAAATATAGGAAGTTATCTTTACGATTGCAGTAGAAAGATTATTTTTTAACAGGAGACACATAAAGCATAACCCACTTCATTTAAGTCTGATAGATTGCCCACATTGTAGCTAAAAGCTTCTGTGCCAAAAAACAAAAAGGAGAGACTAAAAAAGGTATTAGTAATTTATATATTAAATGACATTTTAGCATCCAGATCAAAGTACTAATAAACTTGTAAGACCCTAATACAAATTGGACAAAGGGCTTCATGAAGCTGTTTCCATAAGATGAAAAAAGAATGCCAAGATACACCTAATTGTACCAAACATTCTTCTACCAAGAAAAAAATAAAAGAGAATTACTTATTTAAAGAAATTATATTTATTTGTTAATTTATGACTGTGCTGGGTCTTTGTTGCTGTACGTGGTCCTTCTCTATTGCAGTGCTTGAGTTTCTTCTTATTTTTTAAATTATTATTATTATTTTTTGTCCACTTCTATTGGTCTTTCATTTATCCATTTTCATCTATCTTTGTTCTTTGGCTCCTGTGGGCCTCCCATCGCAGTGGCCTCTGTTGTCGCAGAGCACTGGCTCTGGGCGCATGCGCGCCAGAGCTCCGGCTCGGTACTTGGACACATCGGTCCAGCCGCTCCGCGACTCGTGAGATCTTCCCAGGCCAGGGATTGAACTGGTGCCCCTTGCACTGCAAGGTGGTGTCCTTACTGGACCACCAGGGAAGCCCAAGTCTCTTATTTTGGTGGCTTCTGTTGTTGTGGAGCATGGACTCTAGTGTGTACAGGATTCAGTAGTTGTGGTGCATGGAATTAGTTGCCCTGTAGCGTATGAAATCTTTCTAGATCAGGGATCGAATCCCCTGCATTGGCAGGTGAATTCTTAATCACTGGATCACCTGGGAAGTCCTAAAGAGAACTGCTTATCCATCAAAAAGTAAAATAAAATAGAAAGGTAATTACTATTGAAAATGTACTCAACCTCACTTTACTTTTATTGTTTGGTCTCTCAGTTCGACTCTTTTGGGACCCCATGAACTGTAGCCTGCCAAGTTCCTCTGTCCATGGGATTTCCCAGGCAAGAATTCTGGAGTGGGTTGTCATTTCCTCCTCCAGGGGTCTTCCTTACCCTGAGATTAAAACCATGGATCCGCATCACCTGCAGTGCAGGCAGATTCTTTATCTCTGAGCCATCACGGAAGCCCCACTCAATCTCACTGGTATGAGTATTAAATGGAAAGATGAATTCTGAATGACAATGATGTTTTATTCTGGACAGATGAGATCAAGTATCTGGTGAGGGAGAGAAATAGGACTGGAGGAGGGAACAAAAGAGGAGTTTAACTTATTATATAGCTCTAAAAGAGAGCATGAGAAGGAAGAAGCAAAACCACGCCACAGAGTCCTCTATTAGACTTTTCTCAGCTTCACCAGCACACTCTTGGGTGGGGCCCACTGAGGTCTGCAGGACAGAGGGCAGGGGGTGTGTCGAAGTTACAGCACTTCCACTCTGCATTTGACCAGGACTTCTGGGTCACGGCTGAAGAGTGTGGGCCACCTTTTGTGCAGAAGCGCCATGGTTGTGATTCTCTTTGCTGCTGTATCTCCACAGAGGAAAATGCAAGGGATCCTGTTTTGACTTCTGAAGGAGACCCTTGCTCATTCTCTATTCAAATGGAGAACATGTCCTTTTCTCTTCAGTCAGCTTCTGCTGCTCTCTGACTCCTGGGGCAGACAGAAAAACTGAGTCAATTTTTCCTCTCTCTTGGCAGGCTGTCCTCCAGGCTAAAAGCTCAGGAATTCTGACAGATTACCTGATGGGCTCTGATCCGTGGGTTGTGCCTAGATAATTATTTGAAAAAAAGAAAAAAGATTAAAAAGCAGTATACAAAAGAAATTTTTTAAAAGCAGTTTTTTTTTTACAAAGATTTTCCTAAGATCGAATCCCTGCATTGGCAGGTGAATTCTTAATCACTGGATCACCTGGGAAGTCCTAAAGAGAACTGCTTATCCATCAAAAAGTAAAATAAAATAGAAAGGTAATTACTATTGAAAATGTACTCAACCTCACTTTACTTTTATTGTTTGGTCTCTCAGTTCGACTCTTTTGGGACCCCATGAACTGTAGCCTGCCAAGTTCCTCTGTCCATGGGATTTCCCAGGCAAGAATTCTGGAGTGGGTTGTCATTTCCTCCTCCAGGGGTCTTCCTTACCCTGAGATTAAAACCATGGATCCGCATCACCTGCAGTGCAGGCAGATTCTTTATCTCTGAGTCATCACGGAAGCCCCACTCAATCTCACTGGTATGAGTATTAAATGGAAAGATGAATTCTGAATGACAATGATGTTTTATTCTGGACAGATGAGATCAAGTATCTGGTGAGGGAGAGAAATAGGACTGGAGGAGGGAACAAAAGAGGAGTTTAACTTATTATATAGCTCTAAAAGAGAGCATGAGAAGGAAGAAGCAAAACCACGCCACAGAGTCCTCTATTAGACTTTTCTCAGCTTCACCAGCACACTCTTGGGTGGGGCCCACTGAGGTCTGCAGGACAGAGGGCAGGGGGTGTGTCGAAGTTACAGCACTTCCACTCTGCATTTGACCAGGACTTCTGGGTCACGGCTGAAGAGTGTGGGCCACCTTTTGTGCAGAAGCGCCATGGTTGTGATTCTCTTTGCTGCTGTATCTCCACAGAGGAAAATGCAAGGGATCCTGTTTTGACTTCTGAAGGAGACCCTTGCTCATTCTCTATTCAAATGGAGAACATGTCCTTTTCTCTTCAGTCAGCTTCTGCTGCTCTCTGACTCCTGGGGCAGACAGAAAAACTGAGTCAATTTTTCCCTCTCTCTTGGCAGGCTGTCCTCCAGGCTAAAAGCTCAGGAATTCTGACAGATTACCTGATGGGCTCTGATCCGTGGGTTGTGCCTAGATAATTATTTGAAAAAAAAAGAAAAAAGATTAAAGGGATAAAAAGCAGTATACAAAAGTAAATTATTTCTCTAATTGATAGAAACATCTGAACTGTAATCCTTACTAATATTTAATTTCTTCTCGTATCTAAAATGAAAACATGATCTTTCTGGGAGAGCCCGCACACAAGGCTAGTTTGCCAGTGGTATGGTGGGGTCATCTAGGAGTCAAAGTGCCTAAAAAAGTCAGGAACTGAGAACAGTGACTGTGGGGCTTTAGGGTGAGCTGAGCCTGAGAGGGGAGCGGAGCCAAAGTGATAAAGTGTGCACGAATGAGCACAGGCTGTGGGTTAGCCTCGAGGTGGCAACTTCACGCAAAGCAAGTGAAACCAGGGTAGATGAGATACCAGAACTGAGCCTGAGCTCTGCAGGCAGGTCCCACAGAGAGGAAGACTGGAGGCGGCAAACTCAGGGAGATGAGTGGATTCATGATTCTGCTTTGTCTGTTGCCAGTTCAAGTCATTTTATTTCTGAACACTGATTATCTGGTTTACTTTCTAAATATAGGAGGTATAAATTTATGTAATTATATTTATATAATTTAAAAATTCTTTTTTTTTTTTTAAATTTGTGATGTGGGCTTCCCTGGTGGTTCAGTGGGTAGGGACACTGCCTTGCAGTGCAAGGGGCGCCGGTTCCATCCCTGGCCTAGGAAGATCCCACGTGCCGCGGAGCGGCTGGACCGATGTGTCCAATTACCGAGCCAGAGCTCTGGAGCGCATGCGCCCAGAGCCGGTGCTCTGTGACAACGGAGGCCACTGCGATGGGAGGCCCACATGGGCCAAAGAACAAAGATGGATGAAAATGAATGGATGAAAGACCAATAGAAGTGGCCCGCCCGCCCCTCCCCACCAAAAAAAAGAGAAAAAAAAAATCTATGATGTGACAATGAACTTGTATCGTGTGTATACTGTTGGTCAGGTTTAAAAAATCCTGACACAGGGAGTTGGGTCTGCCTCCTTTAAAAAATACAGACAATATGAAATTTAAGTTCAGTGTTTAAAAACATTACATTTGTGTGAAGTTTAAAGGGCTAAAATAATTCTACTAGATTTAGTGAAAAACAAAGGAAAAGCCAGCAACCCCATTCACCTATGTTGTCTGTTTCCAGGAGAGGTCATTTTATTTTTATTATTTATATTATTATTTATTTTATTTTGTTTATTATTTTCATTATTTATAACTATACTATGGAAGTATGGTTGGTGTACAATATTATGTAAGTTATAGGTGTATGAAATAGCAATTCACAATTTTTAAAGGTTATATTCCATTCAAAGGAAGCCATTTCAATTTTGGGGGGCCATGAAACACAGCTTACAGGATCTTACTCCCCCAACCAAGGATCAGACCCCGCAACTTTAGCAGTGAAACCATGGAACTCTAACCACTGAACATCCAGGGAACTCCCCAGCAGAAGCCATTTAAACAGAGAATTTTCCTTCATGGCTTTTCTAGTTCAGCTTCCATCTTTTCCAGTGGGTTTCCATTTCTTCATTGAGGTCTTAACCTAGGTATTTTTCTTAGGCTGTGGTAATTTGAGGGGCAAAAGTTTTGGTTATAATTTACCTGTTCTCTGTTATTATATTTTTCTGGTGAGAATTATTAGCCCTTTTTCTCTTTCCGTATGTTTGTTGCTGCTTAAGCTGAATTCTCTTGGATCTGCGTATAAATCTTATTTTGGTACAAAAATATTTTCCTTATGGAAAATTTAAACATATGGAGATAGATACAAGAGTGAACTGAATCCCCACATACCCATCACCCCACCTCAACTTATAATTACATATAATTCTACCTCAGTCCAACTTGTTTGCCCCTCTTGTATTATTTTTATTTATTTATTTATTTATTTACTTTGGGTGGGGGTCGGGTTGGGGAGGGAGGGGAGTGGGCAGGCCACTTCCATTGGTCTTCCATTTCTCTATTTTTCATCTGTCTTTGTTCTTTGGCTCCTGCGGGCCTCCCATCGTGGTGGCGTCTGTCGTCGCAGAGCGCCGGCTCTGGGCGCATGCGCTCCAGAGCTCCGGCTCGGTGATTGGACACATCAGTCCAGCCGCTCCGCGGCACATGGGATCTTCCCGGGCCAGGGCTCGAACCGGCGCCCCTTGCACTGCAAGGCGGTGTCCTTATCCACTGGACCACCAGGGGAAGCCCTTGCATTATTATTATTTAGAGTAAATGTATATATATATATATATATATATACACACACACACACACACCCACACACACATAAAAATAAAAATTACCACTTTAACCGTTTTTTAAAATAAATTTATTTATTTATGCATTCTTGGTTGTTTTGGGTCTTTGTTGCTGCATGAGGGCTTTTCTCTAATTGTGGGGAGTGAGGACTACTCACTAGTTGTGGTGAGCAGATTTTGCATTGCAGTGGCTTCTCTTGTTGCGGAGCAAGGGCTTTAGGGCACACGGGCTTTATTGTAGTTGCGGATTCTTGGTTGTTCATTTTTAAAACAAGGGCATTACAGGATCTTACTCCCCCAACCAAGGATCAGACCCCGCAACTTTAGCAGTGAAACCATGGAACTCTAACCACTGAACATCCAGGGAACTCCCCAGCAGAAGCCATTTAAACAGAGAATTTTCCTTCATGGCTTTTCTAGTTCAGCTTCCATCTTTTCCAGTGGGTTTCCATTTCTTCATTGAGGTCTTAACCTAGGTATTTTTCTTAGGCTGTGGTAATTTGGGGGGCAAAAGTTTTGGTTATAATTTACCTGTTCTCTGTTATTATATTTTTCTGGTGAGAATTATTAGCCCTTTTTCTCTTTCCGTATGTTTGTTGCTGCTTAAGCTCAATTCTCTTGGATCTGCGTATAAATCTTATTTTGGTACAAAAATATTTTCCTTATGGAAAATTTAAACATATGGAGATAGATACAAGAGTGAACTGAATCCCCACATACCCATCACCCCACCTCAACTTATAATTACATATAATTCTACCTCAGTCCAACTTGTTTGCCCCTCTTGTATTATTTTTATTTATTTATTTATTTATTTACTTTGGGCGGGGGTCGTGTTGGAAAGGGAGGGGAGTGGGCAGGCCACTTCCATTGGTCTTCCATTTCTCTATTTTTCATCTGTCTTTGTTCTTTGGCTCCTGCGGGCCTCCTATCGTGGTGGCGTCTGTCGTCGCAGAGCGCCGGCTCTGGGCGCATGCGCTCCAGAGCTCCGGCTCGGTGATTGGACACATCAGTCCAGCCGCTCCGCGGCACATGGGATCTTCCCGGGCCAGGGCTCGAACCGGCGCCCCTTGCACTGCAAGGCGGTGTCCTTATCCACTGGACCACCAGGGGAAGCCCTTGCATTATTATTATTTAGAGTAAATGTATATATATATATATATACACACACACACACACACACCCACACACACATAAAAATAAAAATTACCACTTTAACCGTTTTTTAAAATAAATTTATTTATTTATGCATTCTTGGTTGTTTTGGGTCTTTGTTGCTGCATGAGGGCTTTTCTCTAATTGTGGGGAGTGAGGACTACTCACTAGTTGTGGTGAGCAGATTTTGCATTGCAGTGGCTTCTCTTGTTGCGGAGCAAGGGCTTTAGGGCACACGGGCTTTATTGTAGTTGCGGTATGTAGGCTCAATAACTGTGACACATGGACTCTGTTGCTCAGCAGCATGTGGGATCTTTCTGGATCAGGGATTGGACCTGTGTCTCCTGCATTGGCAGGCAGATTCTTTACTACTGAGCTACCAGGGAAGTCCCTTTAATCATTTTTAAGAGTATAGTTCTATGGCATTAAATAGTTTAAATACTTCTTTTTCTTTAACTTTTTTTTTTTGTTTTTTGGCCACTTCTATTGGTCTTTCATTTCTCTATTTTCATCCATCTTTGTTCTGTGGCCTGTGTGGGCCTCCCCTCGCAGTGGCCTCTCTTGCTGCAGAGCACCGGCTCCAGGCACATGTGTTCCAGAGCTCCGGCTGACCCTCGGTAGTTGGACACATTGGTCCAGCCACTTGGCGGCACGTGGGATCTTCCTAGGCCAGGGATCAAACCAGTGCCCCTTGCACTGCAAGGCAGTGTCCTTACCCACTGAACCACCAGGGAAGCCCCCTAAATAGTTTAAATATTTCTAAGTATTTAATTTAAAAATATTGCCAAACGGAAATTTCTAAACTGAAAGTATTTCTTCGTAGACTGTAGTTCCCTACCTATTAAGCAAGAATTCTCCATACTCCACTCTCCCTAGCTCCTGGCAAGCACCAGTAGAATGTGTTTTCTCTATCTCTATGAATTTGACTGTTCTGGGGATGTGTGTTCAGTCACTCTTTCATGTCAGATTCTTTGGACTCCGATAGATATAATTAAAATCATACCGCACTGAAGGCGTGCCTTATCCATACCCAGGGAAGCCCTTGCATTATTATTATTTAGAGTAAATGTATATATATATATATACACACACACACACACACCCACACACACATAAAAATAAAAATTACCACTTTAACCGTTTTTTAAAATAAATTTATTTATTTATGCATTCTTGGTTGTTTTGGGTCTTTGTTGCTGCATGAGGGCTTTTCTCTAATTGTGGGGAGTGAGGACTACTCACTAGTTGTGGTGAGCAGATTTTGCATTGCAGTGGCTTCTCTTGTTGCGGAGCAAGGGCTTTAGGGCACACGGGCTTTATTGTAGTTGCGGTATGTAGGCTCAATAACTGTGACACATGGACTCTGTTGCTCAGCAGCATGTGGGATCTTTCTGGATCAGGGATTGGACCTGTGTCTCCTGCATTGGCAGGCAGATTCTTTACTACTGAGCTACCAGGGAAGTCCCTTTAATCATTTTTAAGAGTATAGTTCTATGGCATTAAATAGTTTAAATACTTCTTTTTCTTTAACTTTTTTTTTTTGTTTTTTGGCCACTTCTATTGGTCTTTCATTTCTCTATTTTCATCCATCTTTGTTCTGTGGCCTGTGTGGGCCTCCCCTCGCAGTGGCCTCTCTTGCTGCAGAGCACTGGCTCCAGGCACATGTGTTCCAGAGCTCCGGCTGACCCTCGGTAGTTGGACACATTGGTCCAGCCACTTGGCGGCACGTGGGATCTTCCTAGGCCAGGGATCAAACCAGTGCCCCTTGCACTGCAAGGCAGTGTCCTTACCCACTGAACCACCAGGGAAGCCCCCTAAATAGTTTAAATATTTCTAAGTATTTAATTTAAAAATATTGCCAAACGGAAATTTCTAAACTGAAAGTATTTCTTCGTAGACTGTAGTTCCCTACCTATTAAGCAAGAATTCTCCATACTCCACTCTCCCTAGCTCCTGGCAAGCACCAGTAGAATGTGTTTTCTCTATCTCTATGAATTTGACTGTTCTGGGGATGTGTGTTCAGTCACTCATTCATGTCAGATTCTTTGGACTCCATGGACTCCTCTGTCAATAGATATAATTAAAATCATACAATAGTTATCCTACTGTGACTTATTTATTTCACTTACCATAATGCCACCAAGTTTCAAACATACTGCACCAAGTATCAGAATTTCTTTTCTGAATAATATCCCGTTGTATGAATATGTCACATTTTGTTATCTGTTAATCCATCAAGGAACACCTATATACATGCTCAGTCCCTGCTATCATTTCTTTTGGATGTCTACCCAAAAGTGCAGAAAATGCAGACGAACCAGAAATCAAATTGCCAACATCCATTTGCTCATAGAAAAAGCAACGGAATTCCAGAAGAACATGTACTTCTGCTTCATCGACTATGCTAAAGCCTTAGACTGTGTAGGTTGCAACAAATTGTGGAAATTTTTTAAAGGGATGGGTATATCAGGTGATCTTACTTGTGAGAAATCTGTATACAGGTCAAGAAGCAACAGTTAGAACTGGATATGGAACAACCGACTGGTTCAAAATTGGTAAAGGAGAACATCAAGGCTGTATATTGACCCTGCTGGTTTGTCTTATATTCAGCATACATCATGTGAAATGCCAGACTAGATGAATCACAAGTTGGAATCACGATTGTTGGAAGAAATAATAACAACCTCAGATATGCAGACGATGCTACTCTAATGGCAGAAAGCAAAGAGGAACTAAAGAGCCTCTTGATGAAGGTGGAAGGAGAGAGCGAAAAAGCTGACTTAAAACTCACCATTCAGAAAACTAAGGTCATGGCATCCTATCCCATTACTTTATGGCAAATATAAGGGGAAAAAGTGGAATCAGTGACAGATTTTCTTTTCTTAGACTCCCAAATCCCTGTGGACAATGACTGCTGACTTGAGATTAAAAGGTGTTTGTTCCTTGGAAGGAAAGCTATGATAAACCTAGACTGCATATTAAAAAGCAGGGACATCACTTTGCCAACAAAGGTCAATCTAGTCAAAGCTGTTTGGTTTCTCCAGTAGTCATGTATGGATATGAGGGCTGGACCATAAAGAAGGCTGAGCACCAAAGACATGATACTTTTGAATTGTGGTGCTGGAGGAGATTCTTGAGAGTCTCTTGGGCTGTGAAGAGATCCAATCGGCAATTCAAAAGGAAATCAACCCTGAATATTCACTGGGGGGACTAATGCTGAAGCTGAAGCTCTAATAGTTTGGCCGCTTGATTGGAAGAACTGTTTCTTTGGAAAAGATCCTGATGCTGGAAACGACTGAGGGCAGGAGGAGAAGGATGAGATGGTTAGATTAGCAACACTGACTCAATGGATATGATTTTGAGCAAACTCTGGGAAATAGTGAAGGACAGGGAGGCTTGGCGTGAAGCAGCCCATGGGGTCGCAAATAGCCAGACATGACTTAGTGACTAAACAGTAACAATCCTGAGGTATTTAATATGTTCCCTGTATTTGTTTGCAAATTGGAATCAGATTCAGGTTCAGTCTTTTGACAAGATCACTTCGGAGGTTTAGGGTTCTTCTATGGGGAAGCTTACAGTATCTGGATGTTCCCTTTTTCATTTCTGGTTTGCAAATTGACGATTCAGTGTATATTGACCCTGCTGGTTTGTCTTATATTCAGCATACATCATGTGAAATGCCAGACTAGATGAATCACAAGTTGGAATCACGATTGTTGGAAGAAATAATAACAACCTCAGATATGCAGACGATGCTACTCTAATGGCAGAAAGCAAAGAGGAACTAAAGAGCCTCTTGATGAAGGTGGAAGAAGAGAGCGAAAAAGCTGACTTAAAACTCACCATTCAGAAAACTAAGGTCATGGCATCCTATCCCATTACTTTATGGCAAATATAAGGGGAAAAAGTGGAATCAGTGACAGATTTTCTTTTCTTAGACTCCCAAATCCCTGTGGACAATGACTGCTGACTTGAGATTAAAAGGTGTTTGTTCCTTGGAAGGAAAGCTATGATAAACCTAGACTGCATATTAAAAAGCAGGGACATCACTTTGCCAACAAAGGTCAATCTAGTCAAAGCTGTTTGGTTTCTCCAGTAGTCATGTATGGATATGAGGGCTGGACCATAAAGAAGGCTGAGCACCAAAGACATGATACTTTTGAATTGTGGTGCTGGAGGAGATTCTTGAGAGTCTCTTGGGCTGTGAAGAGATCCAATCGGCAATTCAAAAGGAAATCAACCCTGAATATTCACTGGGGGGACTAATGCTGAAGCTGAAGCTCTAATAGTTTGGCCGCTTGATTGGAAGAACTGTTTCTTTGGAAAAGATCCTGATGCTGGAAACGACTGAGGGCAGGAGGAGAAGGATGAGATGGTTAGATTAGCAACACTGACTCAATGGATATGATTTTGAGCAAACTCTGGGAAATAGTGAAGGACAGGGAGGCTTGGCGTGAAGCAGCCCATGGGGTCGCAAATAGCCAGACATGACTTAGTGACTAAACAGTAACAATCCTGAGGTATTTAATATGTTCCCTGTATTTGTTTGCAAATTGGAATCAGATTCAGGTTCAGTCTTTTGACAAGATCACTTCGGAGGTTTAGGGTTCTTCTATGGGGAAGCTTACAGTATCTGGATGTTTTCTTTCGTAATACCAGCAGTCCTTTATGATCACTGCTTAGGTCTGCATGATCCAATATGGCAGTCACATGTTGCTATTCAAATTTAAATTAATTCAAATAAAACAGAAATTTCAGTGTCTTTGACATACTAATCACATGTCCAGTGCTCAATGGCCTCATGTTGCAATCCACCAAGGACTGCAATATGGTGTTAATTCTAACATACATTTTACATTTTACTGGGTGGAAAACTTCTGAAAAGAGAAAAATTTCCATATCTACTATTTGGTTACTAGTGATGCAGTTCATGGAAAGGCAGGATAGTTTCCCTCTTCACGAGACTGATTCTATAAGTTATAAATAAGTAAATCATACTTAACTTTATATAATTCTTGTTCACTGCAGAACCAGCTAATGAATTATGGTTTAACTTCCTTTTTTATTTAGCTTTTTCTTTTCCATAGAGTTTGTAAATTTCCTTCCCTTCATTACAAAAATTTTACACTACCATACTCTCAATTTTCTCCTCCAGTTTTCCATCACATTTGTCTATTCTATTCAGGACCTTTTCCCCTCTTGAGACCTTATTTCTGGAATTCTTCCTGTTGGAACTTCTCTATTCTTTGCTCTCTGGGGTTATTTATAATTTTTCCTGAATGTCATGTCTTCCTTTTTCTTGGCTTATTTCATTGGTTTGCTAAATATGCCCTCCTAAAGTAACTTCCTAAAAAGAGTTTGTTGAAGGCAATTTCTAAGCCATTTCATTTCTGAAAATGTTTTTATTCTTTCTCCACTCCTATTTAATAATTAGGTTGGACGCAAAATTCTAATTTAAAATTTCTGAATCTCATAAAAGTTATGGACAAGCCTCATTATATTATTTCTAGTTAATTTCAATATTATTCCTGTCTTCCTGTGAATGGGAATTTCCTCCTCTGCTCTGAATAAAAATGATGCTGGTGTTCTGTGCAGGATTCTATCTGAATAGTTTTCAAATAGATTATAAATGTAAGTAGACCTTCATTTCATAGATTATATTCCTTAAATTTTATACAGGTTGAATGTGTAAAAATCAATAACAGATGTGAGGATGCAGACTATGCTCGAAGTCATGTTTATGTCAGTGTTTCTCCCCAAGCCAGCCTCACTTGTCTGAGAATAGAGGGTGGAAATGGGAGTGCCCCTCTGTTACCCCTAGTGCCTCTACTGAAATGTTTGCTTTTTGTTTCCACATCAGATTCTGCTGGTGTAGAGTTCTCAGTTCCCAAGAGAGGAATGCTTCCACTCAAGACACTGCATTGGTTCAGCTAAACTGGCAGCTGAATGTGGCCACTTGGGGTGCCTCATGCCTGTGAATCAGTGGTTACAGAAGTGGTTGCTTGATTGGCTCAAGTGCGTGAATGATCCTGATGGTAGAGGAGCTGGCACTACACAATGGAAGGAAGGAATATTTTCGGAAGGTAGACGATACACTGGGCATCTCTTAGCTCCTCCCAGGTCCTGTGGATAAAATCAGTAGAAAACAACAATATAATATGAGGAGGACTGCTAATGGTTCAGACCCTTCAGGAGTGAAGATCTAGGTCACTCCACCTTGCAAAGAACCGTGACCAGCCTGCATGATTACTGAGGACAGACATAGAGGTAGTAGAAGAAAGTGGTGGTAAATACCACCTTGTGACCTGTGGCAGAAATAAAAGACTATAATAGTTATTTGCAGTTTTCTCATTTTGATATATAATGCATATACTTATATATATCAAAGCATAATGTATATATCATATATATCAAGTATAACATATATACTTATATATATATATCAAGTATATATATATACTTTTTATATACATATATTAAAGTAAATACTTATACTTTAATCCTAAGGCATGCTATTGGCATTCATTAGGTGGTAGAGAAATGAGAGCAAGAAGGCAAAATATTGGCTAATCTATACACATTAATCAATATGTATATATATTCATATTTATTAAAATTATCAGGTGGCTAAAGCATCTGCCTGAAAAACAGGAGACATAGGTTCAGTCCCTGTGTCAGGAAGATCCCTGTAGAAGGAAATAGAAAACCACTCTGATATTCTTGCCTGGGAAATCCCATGGACAGAAGAGCCTGGTGGGCTACAGTCCATGGGATCGCAAAGAGTCGGAAACCACTTAGCGACTGAGCACACAGAGTTATGATATAAGTATAATATATAGAATATTATTATAATATCACCAATATTATTTTCTAATATATTATTAATATACTAGTGCATTATAATATTGTAAAATGTAAAATAAATATTAATGTTGTATTGATGTAATATTATTATAGTATATATTAATTGTTGTTCAGTTGCTAATGCCCTGCAGCATGCCACACTTCCCTGTCCTTTACTATATCCCTGAGTTTGCTATCTCGTTCACTGAGTCAGTGATGCCATCCAACCATCTCATCCTCTGTTGCTCCTTTCTCCTCTTGCCCTCAGTCTTTCCCAGAATTAGGGTCTTTTCCATGACTAATGGGAAAAAACTATAGCTTTGACTATACGGATCTCTGTTGGCAAAATCAGTAGAAAACAACAATATAATATGAGGAGGACTGCTAATGGTTCAGACCCTTCAGGAGTGAAGATCTAGGTCACTCCACCTTGCAAAGAACCGTGACCAGCCTGCATGATTACTGAGGACAGACATAGAGGTAGTAGAAGAAAGTGGTGGTAAATACCACCTTGTGACCTGTGGCAGAAATAAAAGACTATAATAGTTATTTGCAGTTTTCTCATTTTGATATATAATGCATATACTTATATATATCAAAGCATAATGTATATATCATATATATCAAGTATAACATATATACTTATATATATATATCAAGTATATATATATACTTTTTATATACATATATTAAAGTAAATACTTATACTTTAATCCTAAGGCATGCTATTGGCATTCATTAGGTGGTAGAGAAATGAGAGCAAGAAGGCAAAATATTGGCTAATCTATACACATTAATCAATATGTATATATATTCATATTTATTAAAATTATCAGGTGGCTAAAGCATCTGCCTGAAAAACAGGAGACATAGGTTCAGTCCCTGTGTCAGGAAGATCCCTGTAGAAGGAAATAGAAAACCACTCTGATATTCTTGCCTGGGAAATCCCATGGACAGAAGAGCCTGGTGGGCTACAGTCCATGGGATCGCAAAGAGTCGGAAACCACTTAGCGACTGAGCACACAGAGTTATGATATAAGTATAATATATAGAATATTATTATAATATCACCAATATTATTTTCTAATATATTATTAATATACTAGTGCATTATAATATTGTAAAATGTAAAATAAATATTAATGTTGTATTGATGTAATATTATTATAGTATATATTAATTGTTGTTCAGTTGCTAATGCCCTGCAGCATGCCACACTTCCCTGTCCTTTACTATATCCCTGAGTTTGCTATCTCGTTCACTGAGTCAGTGATGCCATCCAACCATCTCATCCTCTGTTGCTCCTTTCTCCTCTTGCCCTCAGTCTTTCCCAGAATTAGGGTCTTTTCCATGACTAATGGGAAAAAACTATAGCTTTGACTATACGGATCTCTGTTGGCAAAGTGATGTCTCTGATTTTTAATTCATTGTCTATGGGCTTTCGTGGTAGTTCAGCGGGTAAAGAGAAAGGCCACTGCAATGGGAGGACCACACAAGCCAAAGAATAAAGATGGATGAAAACAAATAATGACTTAGAGGCAAATATATGTATAAAGATACACTGTCTGTGACTGTCATAGCTTTTCTTCCAAGGAGCAAGCATCTTTTAATTTTGTGGTTGCCATCACTGTCTGCATTGGTTTTAGAGCCCCACAGCATGAAAACTAACAGTTTCTACTTTTTCTGTGTCTTTTTGCCATGAAGTGATAGGACCAGATGCCATGATCTTAGTTTTTTGAATGTTGAATTTTAAGCCAGCTTTTTCACACTCCTCTTTCACCTTCATCAAGAGGCTCTTTAGTTCCTCTTCACTTTTCTGCTGTTAAAGTGGTATCATCTGCATATCTGAGGTTGTTAATGTTTCTCCCGGCAGTCTTGATTCCAGTTTGTGATCATTACCATACTATTAATAATCACATTATTAGTATATCATATACTTATAATTAATATAATTAGTATAATGTTAATCTATATAATATATAATATATATTTATATATCTATTATATCAATATTATACATTTAATATAATATTAATATGCATAATATTGGCTAATATTAACTAATATTTTTCCTTCCCCCTGTCATTTTTCTACCATCTGATGTGTATTAACAGCAGTTAGTTCATGCCTTAGGTTTAAAGTTACAGGATGTTAAAGTGAGAATGTGATTCAGCTAGAAGAGGAACGGATAATGTCTAAAGATAGTTGAGGGACTTTTTATAGTCTTTTGGAGAGAGAGTCAGATTGTTTTTGGTTCTATGAGGGATAATTGTATCATGTTGGGGAAAAGGATGATTTTTCTGTCTCTTGCTGAAATTAAGTATGGTTAAAAGGGGTTTATGAAGAAGCCAAGTTGATGAGGCATGGACTTTGGTAGCTTCGTACTATGCCAGCTTATCTAAGATTAAGCTAAATTTCTCAGAATTCCCCTCCCTGTATGGTTATGAGTTGGTGCTGGCCTCAAGAGACACTTTATGTGAAGTTGGAAGCCAACAGTGAAGCAGAAGTCATATTTTTCACTCTGAAGGTCGGTGCAGGGTGCTAGGCGCTGGCCACCAGCCCAGATCGTTACTGCTTTGCTAGCTGACTTGGTGGGTGCGGGGCAGCGGTGAGGCCCCAAATCCTCCAGTTCTCAGGAGGTCTTCTTAAGTTTTCTGAATTCTGGGCCAAGTGCATATGTAGCTGGCTTCTGCAGGTTGCCCAAGATGTCAGAGTTGGACGTGCTAATAGAGACTTGGGTTCTAGTACATCATCATGTTTCCTTGTTGGTTCACAGGTAGCTTTTCTCCCCTGGCTGACTTAAAAGTGGCTTCAACTCAACACCAGATATGGAAGCCACAACTTCTCCACCAGCTCCCACAGTTGCATAGGATTTGTCTCCTACTGATTATGCTTTTCTCAATGAGCCACGCATTAAAGACATGTCAGGAGGGACATGGGAACAGTGTGGGCTTCTTATGCCACAGGCCATTCAGTTTTCATGGGAGGAACATACATAATTTTTTGTATCAAAATTCATGAATTTTATTCCAAAGAGTTTCTAAGATGCTCCCTTAAAGACTACTTACTAAAACAGTATCATTTTTATTGTTCTTTAAAAAAAAATTTGTGTGTATTCATCGTAGAAAATTTGGCAGGTCCAGGTAATTGCCTGGATATAGATAACATTTTGGTGAATATCCTTCAAATCTTTCTTTAATGCATATATCCATAATGTATGCATGTGTGCATGCTAAGTTGCTTTAGTCAGGTCTGACTCTTTGTGACTCCATGGACTGTAGCCCATTAGGCTCCTCTCTCCATGGGCTTCTCCAGGCAAGGATACTGGAATGGGTTGCCATGCCCTCCTCATGTCTCTTGTGTCTCCTGCACTGGCAGGTGGGTTCTTTGCCACTAGTGCCACCTGGGAAGCTTAGTCTGTGCCTCATGTCTGAAAATTCACACGGCTGAATTTCTGCATGGTTAATCTTTTTGTGTTTACTGTGAGAAGAAAGACATGAACAGGGAGGATGCATCAATTTGAAATCTGCACAGATTTCATTTTATAAAACAACTAGATGGTTCTAAACTTTTCCAGAAGTCTTCTTGGAATGCAATGGTATTAACTGATTTTTTGGAGTCCTTACATTTGCCTGCCTCTAAAATAAACCTGAATTGATTGATCCATCTTTTTTAAAAAAAATTTTTTTTTTCTTTCTCCCCATCATGCCTCTTTTTTATTTATATTTATTTTTATCGATCTTTTTATTCTTTGACCTGTGTGGGCCTCCCGTTGCAGTGGCCTCTCTCACTGCAGAACACCAGCTCTGGGCACATGCGCTCCAGAGCGCTGGTTTGTAATTGGACACACTGGTCCAGCTGCTCTGGGGTACGTGGGATCTTCCCTGGCCAGGGATCAAACCAGTGCGCCTTGCACCACAAGGTGGACTCTTTACCCACTGGACCATCAGGGACACCCTGATCCATCTTTTGAAGTGAAGCTTGGAAAGAATTTTCTCCAGGTTCTCAAATTCCTTTTCTTACCAATGAGAGAGTCTACCTGTAGACCCTGGGTGGTCCACGGTGTGTTGAAATAAAATAGAGTTTCAGTCCCTAGCCCAGACCTGCTGAATCAGGATTTGTGTTTTACTGTGATTCTCATACACATTAGAGTTTGAGAAGTAAAGATGCAGGGCAAGGGACACCGGTTCGATCCCTGGCCTGGGAAGATCCCACGTGCCGTGGAGTGGCTGGACCCATGTGTCTAACTACCAAGCTGGAGCTCTGGAGCACATGTGCCCATAGCTGGTGCTCTGCAGCGACAGAGGCCACTGCGATGGAAGGCACGCACAGGCCAAAGAACAAAGATAAATAAATGAAAGATCGATAGAAGTGGCCAAAAAAAAAAAAAAAAAAAAAGAAGTAATGATGTAGATTTGGACAGAGCTCACAGCCAGCCCTGTATTACAGAAGGGAAGAGAGCAAACGGACAGTAATCACTGTGTCGGGGACAGAATATGTAGCCAAAGATTCACTTCAACTCTTTCACTTTACCCAAGCCGGGCCTGCACAGGAAGTCAGCCACTAAAGATAGGAGTGTGTAGGAGACACGAGGACATAGGGACCTCTGCAAGCTGTACAGCAGAGAGAAAAAGGGTGGAACAGGAAAAGGAGTAAGGCAAGTTCCTGGACTCCAAAACCACAGTTTGTCTAGGTGCTACTTTCCCCCTTATTTAGCACATAGGTTTGTGAGGAGACAACCTTTTGCTGACCTCTTTTCCTTTTGCATTTTGCCCCATATTCTACTGTCACCATCGAAAACTTTCCTCTCCAAATTAGAAACTTTAGGTTGTCAGGGACTGAATGTGCCTGTTTTCCAACAGTTTCTGGCATTTCCCCCTTTTATGGTGTAGTCATGGTGAAACCTGAGTCATCTGAAAACGGTGAGAATGCCAAGGAGCTGGGAAGGAGCTGCAGACCAGCGAGGACCCAGGAGCTGGAGCTCAGCCACTGCCCGCCACCCGGGGCCGCTGATCTTCCTCTGGACAGGAGAGCCGCCCTAACCCTGTGTTTAAACAAATTGTTCCAAGCTGCACGGTGCTAATGGATACCTTCTCTAGCAAAAACGTTTAGCAACAGCCCAAAGTATAAAACATCTCCACCCAGTTGCTACCTGTAGACCCTGGGTGGTCCACGGTGTGTTGAAATAAAATAGAGTTTCAGTCCCTAGCCCAGACCTGCTGAATCAGGATTTGTGTTTTACTGTGATTCTCATACACATTAGAGTTTGAGAAGTAAAGATGCAGGGCAAGGGACACCGGTTCGATCCCTGGCCTGGGAAGATCCCACGTGCCGTGGAGTGGCTGGACCCATGTGTCTAACTACCAAGCTGGAGCTCTGGAGCACATGTGCCCATAGCTGGTGCTCTGCAGCGACAGAGGCCACTGCGATGGAAGGCACGCACAGGCCAAAGAACAAAGATAAATAAATGAAAGATCGATAGAAGTGGCCAAAAAAAAAAAAAAAAAAAAAAAGAAGTAATGATGTAGATTTGGACAGAGCTCACAGCCAGCCCTGTATTACAGAAGGGAAGAGATCAAACGGACAGTAATCACTGTGTCGGGGACAGAATATGTAGCCAAAGATTCACTTCAACTCTTTCACTTTACCCAAGCCGGGCCTGCACAGGAAGTCAGCCACTAAAGATAGGAGTGTGTAGGAGACACGAGGACATAGGGACCTCTGCAAGCTGTACAGCAGAGAGAAAAAGGGTGGAACAGGAAAAGGAGTAAGGCAAGTTCCTGGACTCCAAAACCACAGTTTGTCTAGGTGCTACTTTCCCCCTTATTTAGCACATAGGTTTGTGAGGAGACAACCTTTTGCTGACCTCTTTTCCTTTTGCATTTTGCCCCATATTCTACTGTCACCATCGAAAACTTTCCTCTCCAAATTAGAAACTTTAGGTTGTCAGGGACTGAATGTGCCTGTTTTCCAACAGTTTCTGGCATTTCCCCCTTTTATGGTGTAGTCATGGTGAAACCTGAGTCATCTGAAAACGGTGAGAATGCCAAGGAGCTGGGAAGGAGCTGCAGACCAGCGAGGACCCAGGAGCTGGAGCTCAGCCACTGCCCGCCACCCGGGGCCGCTGATCTTCCTCCGGACAGGAGAGCCGCCCTAACCCTGTGTTTAAACAAATTGTTCCAAGCTGCACGGTGCTAATGGATACCTTCTCTAGCAAAAACGTTTAGCAACAGCCCAAAGTATAAAACATCTCCCCACCCAGTTGCTTCTTAGAGTTCCAAAGAGCAACACCTAACTTTTGCATGGGCGGGAATTTTCTTCCCGTCTTTTTTTTTTTCTAAACTGAGAAACCACATTTTCCTGGAGAGGCAAACAATATACGTGAATTTTTGTTGTAATGGGAAAAAAAAAAGTGCTCTCTTGTTTCCTCTTGTGCTTATTCATTCATATACGTGAAACACCTACCAGAAAACACACCCTTATTTGATGTGTGTGTGTGTTTTGTGTGTGTGTGTGTGTGTGTGTGTGTGTGTGTGTGTGTGTGTGTGTGTGCTATTTCTCTAAAATTCTGACTCACAGTTTGGAGGACAATGACTGATTTTTTTCCACTTAACAGAGCTGCTATGAATTTCTCTGCACAAGGATAGGCCTGTTTATGCACTCCGGGCATCGTTGGTGGAGTGCGCCTGTAAACAGCTCAAGGAACCCGGTAGCCGCGGGAGCAGGCCTGCCGCGCCAGGTTGGGCGGGCCGCGCCCCCGTCCCGAGTTTGCGGTGTTGGCCGCGCGGAGGAGCGCCATGGTGATGCGCTGGGAGGGGTGGAGCCGCCGCGTCCCGGCTCAGTTTAGATCCCTCGCTCGGCTCGCGGGCGCGCCCAGTGCACACGGCTAAGCTCGGAGTCGGGGAGAATCCGGGGGGAGGTGGAAGGCCACACCCCGCGCTGCCCGCGTATTTCCTAGGGAGCCCGGTGCCGCCCGGCAGACGCCGCCGAGATGCGGAGCCCCCGGGTCGTGACCGCCGCCCACCTTTTCTGCGTGTGGAGCGCGGCGCTGGCCGCAGTCCCCAGGTAGGAGCGGGGGGCGTGCGGGGCGTGCGGGGCGGCGAGGCGAGGGCTGTGCGGGGCGTGGCGGGCGTCAAGCGTCCCTAGCCAGACCCCGGCCTGGAGATTTGGTCCTGCATCGCTTCAGCTCGGTTCTCCCTGGGACAGTTAACTTTTTCCACCCACGAGGCTGTTTAGGCATCTCTGGCCCCAACTACTTCTGAAGACGGTCTTTTATTTTTAGTCCACTTTGCCTCAGTGTTTTCTCGACTTTTGTTCCCAAATAATGCGTACCTTCTCTAGCAAAAACGTTTAGCAACAGCCCAAAGTATAAAACATCTCCCCACCCAGTTGCTTCTTAGAGTTCCAAGGAGCAACACCTAACTTTTGCATGGGCGGGAATTTTCTTCCCGTCTTTTTTTTTTTCTAAACTGAGAAACCACATTTTCCTGGAGAGGCAAACAATATACGTGAATTTTTGTTGTAATGGGAAAAAAAAAAGTGCTCTCTTGTTTCCTCTTGTGCTTATTCATTCATATACGTGAAACACCTACCAGAAAACACACCCTTATTTGATGTGTGTGTGTGTATGTGTGTGTGTTTTGTGTGTGTGTGTGTGTGTGTGTGTGTGTGTGTGTGTGCTATTTCTCTAAAATTCTGACTCACAGTTTGGAGGACAATGACTGATTTTTTTCCACTTAACAGAGCTGCTATGAATTTCTCTGCACAAGGATAGGCCTGTTTATGCACTCCGGGCATCGTTGGTGGAGTGCGCCTGTAAACAGCTCAAGGAACCCGGTAGCCGCGGGAGCAGGCCTGCCGCGCCAGGTTGGGCGGGCCGCGCCCCCGTCCCGAGTTTGCGGTGTTGGCCGCGCGGAGGAGCGCCATGGTGATGCGCTGGGAGGGGTGGAGCCGCCGCGTCCCGGCTCAGTTTAGATCCCTCGCTCGGCTCGCGGGCGCGCCCAGTGCACACGGCTAAGCTCGGAGTCGGGGAGAATCCGGGGGGAGGTGGAAGGCCACACCCCGCGCTGCCCGCGTATTTCCTAGGGAGCCCGGTGCCGCCCGGCAGACGCCGCCGAGATGCGGAGCCCCCGGGTCGTGACCGCCGCCCACCTTTTCTGCGTGTGGAGCGCGGCGCTGGCCGCAGTCCCCAGGTAGGAGCGGGGGGCGTGCGGGGCGTGCGGGGCGGCGAGGCGAGGGCTGTGCGGGGCGTGGCGGGCGTCAAGCGTCCCTAGCCAGACCCCGGCCTGGAGATTTGGTCCTGCATCGCTTCAGCTCGGTTCTCCCTGGGACAGTTAACTTTTTCCACCCACGAGGCTGTTTAGGCATCTCTGGCCCCAACTACTTCTGAAGACGGTCTTTTATTTTTAGTCCACTTTGCCTCAGTGTTTTTCTCGACTTTTTGTTCCCAAATAATGCGCCTTCTTTTAAAGACATATATGCATATTTTTTTTCTAAACAAGTTGCCTCAACTTTAGCGATAATAAGGTGTGGCCAAGGTGGTTAAGTACGGGTTTAGGTGCTGACTCCGTAGGAAGATAACGAATGAGACACCCAAGTAGTAGAATGCACTCCCTTCCCCCTCCCTCAAAGGGTTTTGCCGTTTAGCCCTAATCCCTAGCTTGGGCAGAGAGTTCTGTTCTAGCCGTTTTTTTTTTTTTTTTTCGTTCGTGCAGTTTTTGTGCTCTTCTCCACCTGGAAATGTCACCCCCAATAGATAGTTTAATGTCAGATGGCATACTTTAACATTTTTAGTGATGTTGATTAGATGATATTTTCTTGGGTCGATTCCCAAACATAAAGGTTTGAATAAGAAACAAGCTGTGTGTGTCTGTAAGCCAAGAAAAAAAAATATTGCCCTGGGATGATGTCTTCTATAAAGAGGTTTAGAGGTTTGTGCTTTGCCAATAACTTCTGCATGTCTCAATGTAAGCCATTCTGTGCTATTTGTGGTTTGTAAAATGGAAATAATAACAAGCCATCCTCTAGCAGTGCATGGATTACTGCATGAAAATTGATTTATGAGAATTTGCATGGTAAATATAATTAACACTGCTGTATGTTTATATGAAAGTTATGAAGTGAGTCAATCCTTAGAGTTCTGATCACAAGGAAAAAATGTGTCTTTTGTCTATTTCTTTAATTTCATTCCTATGTGAGATGGTGAATATTCATTAAGTTTACTTTGATAATCATCTCATGATGTATGTAAGTTAAATCATTATCTGTACACCTTAAGCTTGTGCAGTGCTATATGTCAGTTATAGTTCAATAAAACTGGATGGAAAAATCGATTGAGGGGAATGATTGTTTTTCAGTAGCATTTCAGTGCAGTTGAAATGGAGCAGGGGGCAGTATTCATTGGCACAGTTGCAGTTGGCACACTATAGGGAACCTATCTCACCATCTATGAAATTTGAGAATCTCAAAAGAACGGAGATGTGAGGATAAGAAACTTCGTTTTTTCCCTTGTCGTTGGGAACTCTTTAGGCCTCGGTTTCTGGTGACAGCCCCTGGGATCGTCAGGCCAGGAGGCAATGTGACTGTTGGGGTGGAACTTCTGGAACACAGCCCCCCACAGGTCACGGTGAAGGCGGAACTGGTGAAGACGGCAGCGAACCACACCGTCCCTGTCCTGGAAGCAGAAGGAGTCTTTGAAAAAGGTAAGAGACACAGCAAAGTCTCACCTTTCTGCGGGAGTAACGGTTGTTCCGTCGTTAAATTGTGTCTGACTCCTTGCGACCCCACGGACTACAGCCCACGAGGCTTCCCTTTGCTTCACCATCTCCTAGAGCCTGCTCAAACTCATGTCCATTGAGTCAGTGATGCCAATCCAGCCATCTCTTTTTAGTGATGTTGATTAGATGATATTTTCTTGGGTCGATTCCCAAACATAAAGGTTTGAATAAGAAACAAGCTGTGTGTGTCTGTAAGCCAAGAAAAAAATATTGCCCTGGGATGATGTCTTCTATAAAGAGGTTTAGAGGTTTGTGCTTTGCCAATAACTTCTGCATGTCTCAATGTAAGCCATTCTGTGCTATTTGTGGTTTGTAAAATGGAAATAATAACAAGCCATCCTCTAGCAGTGCATGGATTACTGCATGAAAATTGATTTATGAGAATTTGCATGGTAAATATAATTAACACTGCTGTATGTTTATATGAAAGTTATGAAGTGAGTCAATCCTTAGAGTTCTGATCACAAGGAAAAAATGTGTCTTTTGTCTATTTCTTTAATTTCATTCCTATGTGAGATGGTGAATATTCATTAAGTTTACTTTGATAATCATCTCATGATGTATGTAAGTTAAATCATTATCTGTACACCTTAAGCTTGTGCAGTGCTATATGTCAGTTATAGTTCAATAAAACTGGATGGAAAAATCGATTGAGGGAATGATTGTTTTCAGTAGCATTTCAGTGCAGTTGAAATGGAGCAGGGGGCAGTATTCATTGGCACAGTTGCAGTTGGCACACTATAGGGAACCTATCTCACCATCTATGAAATTTGAGAATCTCAAAAGAACGGAGATGTGAGGATAAGAAACTTCGTTTTTTCCCTTGTCGTTGGGAACTCTTTAGGCCTCGGTTTCTGGTGACAACCCCTGGGATCGTCAGGCCAGGAGGCAATGTGACTGTTGGGGTGGAACTTCTGGAACACAGCCCCCCACAGGTCACGGTGAAGGCGGAACTGGTGAAGACGGCAGCGAACCACACCGTCCCTGTCCTGGAAGCAGAAGGAGTCTTTGAAAAAGGTAAGAGACACAGCAAAGTCTCACCTTTCTGCGGGAGTAACGGTTGTTCCGTCGTTAAATTGTGTCTGACTCCTTGCGACCCCACGGACTACAGCCCACGAGGCTTCCCTTTGCTTCACCATCTCCTAGAGCCTGCTCAAACTCATGTCCATTGAGTCAGTGATGCCAATCCAGCCATCTCATCTTCTGTCACCAACTGCTGCTGTTCTCAGTCTTTCCCAGCATCAGGGTCTTTTCCAGTGAGTTGGCTCTTTGCATCAGGTGGCCAAAGGATTGGAGCTTCACCTTCAGCACCAGCTCTTCTAATGAATTTTCCGGGTTGATTTCCTTTAGGATTGACTGATTTGATCTCTTTGCTGTTTCTAAGGGACTCTCAAGAGTCTTCACCAGCATCATAGTTTGAAAGCATCAATTCTTTGGCGTTTAGCCTTCTTTATGGTCCGACTCTCACATCTGTACATCTGCAGTAGTGATTGGAGTATGCTAATAAAGCCGTGTGCTGGGTAGGGTCATGGATAAGCCTCACGCTTTCAGTGGTTTACACAGTACACTTACATTTTCACTCATGTGGAGTTCAAAGTGGTGTTCCCGGGATGCTCTTCTGTGGAGTCTCTGAGGCCCAGGTTCCTTCCTCTTTGTGGGTTTGTTGTCATCAGTACGTGGCTTCCAAATCTGCAGGGCAAGAATGTGGAGTTTCTCCCATGGGAGGTCCTGGTGGGCCAGGCCTGGACATGGTTCCTATCCCCTGCCTCTGGTGGCCATGCTTAGCTTCACAGGAGTCTGGGAGTGCAGGGCAGTGTGTACCCAGAAGAGGAAATGGCTGTAGTTAACAGTGTGACACAAACCCATCTTTATGTATTGTATACAAACCATGTTTAACTGTATGTCTTTATTGGGTGCAGAGGATTTTACTAAGTAGGCCTATAGGATAGAAAAGAAGAACTAGTTAAAATCTAGTTTTATAGAATATTTTCTAGTTTTTTAAGTAACAAGGAAAAATAAAGAAAAATAATATTAAATGGGGGGCCATTTGTGAAAGAACCCGTATCTCTTGTTTTAAATTTGGGTTTCAGCCAGGCCCACAATTAAATTGGGTCAAGGAATATCTTCTTTTTCAATACTAAGGGCAAAATAATTTTGAGGGGTAAGTAGTTAAGTATGTAAACTTTTTTTCACGATGAAAGGAATATTTATTTGTTTCTGATTGAAAGAGTAATATATACTCAGTGCTGGCCGCCTGACGAACACTGGAAATAAAGAAAAATAAACCCAAATCACCTGTAATCCTACCACCCACCTATAAACATTGTTAACTAGAAGTATGTTTACAGGTGTAGTCAGAGGCCAGAAACAGAGGCGTAAATTCCTGTAATGTTGAGAGGTATCTTCTAAGAGAATCATTTAAGGGCACAGAATGCAGAGTGGGTGAGATTCCACAGTCGCTCATTATGTAAATGTTTACCCTTTCCCAGCATAGGGAAATTAATACCATTATGAAATGAGATAAAATCGAAGTTTATCTACGTCCGAGGTTCTCTCTCCATTGGGAAGTTGACTGACTGGGTAGGTAAGTTTGGAGTTGGGAAGAGGCGGTGTGTGCAGAGGCCAGGCTGCTCTGTGTTTCATAAGAGGTAAGACAGGAAAGTGGGAGGCCTTGTTTCCCTGGAGAAGAAATGTAGTTAGTGCTTAAGATCTGAGATTGAGTCTTGGCACTAGCTGCGTGATCAGGCAGGTTACTTGAATGTTCTGATCCTTGATGTCTTTTTGTATAAAATGGGAATAACTGTAAAGTTTAAATCCGTATGTTGTACCTGCTAGGCACTCAGTAAACAACAGCTGTGAATATTGTGAGCAGGAATACTATTGAAGAAGAAGATGCCAGAAGCATCATTTCCTATTTACATGGGGGCCGATCTCTTATTACTGAACTGTTCATTCTGAAAATGAATGAAATCTTGGCCTTGGGATAATGGCTAAAGAAAATATTGAAATACTAAGTCACAGCAGACAACACAAGGCTAAAGTCGGGTGGAAAGCACTATCGGGAGCTTAATGGATCTTTGAAAAAAGAAAGAGAGAATGCACTACTTTCAGGGTCTCTTTTGTATGCAGTTGACATACAGTTCCATTGAAAATACCACTGCAAGCATTCTCTCTCTTTCAAAGGAGAATGTTAACTTTGTTATCAGAGGTTGTGAGTCACTGCCCTCAGAACAGATGCTTCCTGTAAGGTTACCACTTAAGGACCAAGACATTTCTCCCTCTCTGTCTTCACATCCTTTACTTTATCTGATTTTTCCAGTTGTAACAATATGGAGATAAAGAAGGACTTTCTAAATTAATAGGGTCTGGATCTTTAGGATTCATTTTTCTTTCTTGTTGCCTAAACACAAGCAAATAAATACATTTTAGGTCTGACTGTTCCGTCGTTTTCTCACGAGGACCTCCAAGAGGTTACTGCCAAGAAAAGATTGTGCTTCTTTGGTGGCTCAGCTGGTAAAGAATCCACTCCCAATGCAGGAGATCTAGGTTTGATCCCTGGATTGGGAAGATCCCCTGGAGAAGGGAATGGCTACCCGCTCCAGTATTCTTGCCAGGAGAATTCTGTGGACTGAGAAGCCTGGCAGGCTACATTCCTTGGGGTTGCAAAGAGTCAGATATGACTGAGTGACTAACACTTTCATTTCCACCTTCTAGCAGAGATGGGTAAGGAGGGGGACTGTTTCTGAGTGGCTGTTTCTAGCAGTCCTGCAGTTCTTAGAAATTCCTTGGGTAGGGCAGCATTTCACCATAACCTGAATGCATTTCTTGCTAAATTTGTGTCAGAAATAGTAATAGCTAAAGTTTTTGAATTGTAACATATTCCTTAATGGGCTTTCCACGTGGCACTAGTGGTAAAGAACCTGCCTGCCAACGCAAGAAACATAAAGAGATCTGGGTTTGATCCCTGTGTTGGGAAGATGCCCTGGAGGAGGACATGGAGCGTATCCAGTATTCTCTTTTATTTATTTTTTTTTTTAAGATTTTTGCAGTTTTTTTTTCCTTTTTTTTTTTTTTTTGTTGTTGTTAAGTTTGGCCTCTTTCATTGATTTTTTATTTATTTTTCATCCATCTTTATTCTTCGGCCTGTGTGGGCCTCCCATTGCAGTGGCGAGAGAGGCTCTGGGTACATGTGCTCCAGAGCGCTGGCTTGTAGTTGGACACACTGGTCCAGCTACTCTACAGCATGTGGGATCTTCCTGGGCCAGGGTTTGAACTGTTGCCCCTTGCGCTGCAAGGTGGACTCTTTACCCACTGGACCACCAGGGGAGCCTGGTATCCAGTATTCTTGCCTGGAGGGTCCCATGGACAGAGGAGCCTGTAGGACTACAGTCCAAAGGGTTGCAAAGAGTGGGACACGATTGAAACAACTTAGCACTTCGAGCATATTCCTTAATAAAGTCAGAAAAGTATGGTTGTCCTCAAGGAAAAGTTTGTTTGTTTGGCAGATATGGGGAAATTTTTGTTTACATTTCCATCCTTGAGGGCCAGTAGTATGGATTACATTATAATTATTTTATTAATTTTTAATTATATTAATTGGGGATCAATTATTTTAATGTGTTTGTTTTTTGGTGAATGATAGCCCTTGAGAAAAATGTCTCTAACAAACTTTGAGGAGTTGTCTCTCAGTGGTGAGATTCAGACGTGGACGTGTGTTTGTTGTTATCATAGCTGCCACCATCATCAGTACCACTGCTGTCATCCTCATGTCTGTGGTGAATAGTGTAAAACAATTAGTTGAGTAAATATAATGGATAAAAGGCAGCGGGCAGTGATTACCAGAGGCGAGAAGATGGAGCAGCTATGGACATTTAAAATCAAGTCAGACTGTTTCTGAGTGGCTGTTTCTAGCAGTCCTGCAGTTCTTAGAAATTCCTTGGGTAGGGCAGCATTTCACCATAACCTGAATGCATTTCTTGCTAAATTTGTGTCAGAAATAGTAATAGCTAAAGTTTTTGAATTGTAACATATTCCTTAATGGGCTTTCCACGTGGCACTAGTGGTAAAGAACCTGCCTGCCAACGCAAGAAACATAAAGAGATCTGGGTTTGATCCCTGTGTTGGGAAGATGCCCTGGAGGAGGGCATGGAGCGTATCCAGTATTCTCTTTTATTTATTTTTTTTTTTAAAGATTTTTGCAGTTTTTTTTTCCTTTTTTTTTTTTTTTTGTTGTTGTTAAGTTTGGCCTCTTTCATTGATTTTTTATTTATTTTTCATCCATCTTTATTCTTCGGCCTGTGTGGGCCTCCCATTGCAGTGGCGAGAGAGGCTCTGGGTACATGTGCTCCAGAGCGCTGGCTTGTAGTTGGACACACTGGTCCAGCTACTCTACAGCATGTGGGATCTTCCTGGGCCAGGGTTTGAACTGTTGCCCCTTGCGCTGCAAGGTGGACTCTTTACCCACTGGACCACCAGGGGAGCCTGGTATCCAGTATTCTTGCCTGGAGGGTCCCATGGACAGAGGAGCCTGTAGGACTACAGTCCAAAGGGTTGCAAAGAGTGGGACACGATTGAAACAACTTAGCACTTCGAGCATATTCCTTAATAAAGTCAGAAAAGTATGGTTGTCCTCAAGGAAAAGTTTGTTTGTTTGGCAGATATGGGGAAATTTTTGTTTACATTTCCATCCTTGAGGGCCAGTAGTATGGATTACATTATAATTATTTTATTAATTTTTAATTATATTAATTGGGGATCAATTATTTTAATGTGTTTGTTTTTTGGTGAATGATAGCCCTTGAGAAAAATGTCTCTAACAAACTTTGAGGAGTTGTCTCTCAGTGGTGAGATTCAGACGTGGACGTGTGTTTGTTGTTATCATAGCTGCCACCATCATCAGTACCACTGCTGTCATCCTCATGTCTGTGGTGAATAGTGTAAAACAATTAGTTGAGTAAATATAATGGATAAAAGGCAGCGGGCAGTGATTACCAGAGGCGAGAAGATGGAGCAGCTATGGACATTTAAAATCAAGTCAGACTGTTGGTTGCAGAGCAAGCCTGTGTCCTTTCTTACCTTCCTGCCTTTTACCTCTTCCTTTACTGTGATGTTGCCTAGGAGCCCCACATCAAATCAAGAAAAAAGTGTTAAGAACATTTGAATTCACAGGTCATAAATGAGAGCCATTTTCTCATGTGTTAAAGCATGTGAATTAATTGAATTTGATGTCCTTAAAGACCAAAAATTCGACTTTATTTCCTGTTCTCTTTTTACAGTGTTTTTTTTTTTTTTTTTTAAGTTTTGGCCTCTTTTATTGTTTTTAAAATTTATTTATTTTCATCCATTTTTACTCTTTGACCTGTGTGGGCCTCCCATCGCAGTGGTCTTTTTCAGTTTGAAATGTTCCTTTGTAAACTTCTGTTGTTTTTCCTGAATGAGATTTACTTCAAATAATGAAAAGTATACCCTTCCTCCACTGATGAACTAATTGTCACTGGTTTCACATACCCCTGATACAAGAAAAAAAAAAATCCAAGGAATCGCCATACTGTTCTCCATTAGTGACTGTACCAATTTACATGCCCACCAGTAAGAGGGTACCCTTTTATTCCTGCTCTCTCCAGCATTTATTGTTTGTAGACTTTTTTTTTGTAGAATTTTTGATAGCATCGGGAACCCTGCTCAATATTCTGTAATAACCTTAATGGGAAAAGAATTTGAGAAAGAATAGGTACTTTATATAACCGAATCACTTTGTGGTACACTGGAAACTAACACAACATTGCTTATCAACGATATGTCAATATAAAATGAAATAAAAAACAAATTAATAAAATTTCTTCTCTGTCCCTCTCCCTCCACCTAAAAGAGGAAAAAAACCTAAACAGAAAATCTTGTCTGCAAACTTGGGTGCTCAGTAGGGCATCTGCTGGCCTGGAGGCACTGCTTATTTAATTAGGGCACTGTGCCTGCGTCCATCTTCCCATGGAAGGGTTTGGGTGAGGTAGACTATGTGTATGTCTGTATCCTTTAGTAGCTTGCCTTTTTTTCTTGCCCTAAAACCTCAGAGAGCTAATAGAATGTTTACCTTCTATTCTTTAAGAATGAGGTGAGGCTAGAGCTAAATCAAGTCAGACTGTTGGTTGCAGAGCAAGCCTGTGTCCTTTCTTACCTTCCTGCCTTTTACCTCTTCCTTTACTGTGATGTTGCCTAGGAGCCCCACATCAAATCAAGAAAAAAGTGTTAAGAACATTTGAATTCACAGGTCATAAATGAGAGCCATTTTCTCATGTGTTAAAGCATGTGAATTAATTGAATTTGATGTCCTTAAAGACCAAAAATTCGACTTTATTTCCTGTTCTCTTTTTACAGTGTTTTTTTTTTTTTTAAGTTTTGGCCTCTTTTATTGTTTTTAAAATTTATTTATTTTCATCCATTTTTACTCTTTGACCTGTGTGGGCCTCCCATCGCAGTGGTCTTTTTCAGTTTGAAATGTTCCTTTGTAAACTTCTGTTGTTTTTCCTGAATGAGATTTACTTCAAATAATGAAAAGTATACCCTTCCTCCACTGATGAACTAATTGTCACTGGTTTCACATACCCCTGATACAAGAAAAAAAAAAATCCAAGGAATCGCCATACTGTTCTCCATTAGTGACTGTACCAATTTACATGCCCACCAGTAAGAGGGTACCCTTTTATTCCTGCTCTCTCCAGCATTTATTGTTTGTAGACTTTTTTTTTGTAGAATTTTTGATAGCATCGGGAACCCTGCTCAATATTCTGTAATAACCTTAATGGGAAAAGAATTTGAGAAAGAATAGATACTTTATATAACCGAATCACTTTGTGGTACACTGGAAACTAACACAGCATTGCTTATCAACGATATGTCAATATAAAATGAAATAAAAAACAAATTAATAAAATTTCTTCTCTGTCCCTCTCCCTCCACCTAAAAGAGGAAAAAAACCTAAACAGAAAATCTTGTCTGCAAACTTGGGTGCTCAGTAGGGCATCTGCTGGCCTGGAGGCACTGCTTATTTAATTAGGGCACTGTGCCTGCGTCCATCTTCCCATGGAAGGGTTTGGGTGAGGTAGACTATGTGTATGTCTGTATCCTTTAGTAGCTTGCCTTTTTTTCTTGCCCTAAAACCTCAGAGAGCTAATAGAATGTTTACCTTCTATTCTTTAAGAATGAGACATTCCTCTGTGTTTTTATTGTTGCTTTACCTTTCTCCCATTGACTATGGCATATTTTGTTTTCTGTCTTGATCCAGTAGGATAGGAAATCAATATTTCAAAATTTGAGATACTAGCTGAAGAACTAAAAATCATTCAGTTCAGTTTGGATGGCTTTCTAGTTGGGAGTGGGGGGGACCCTTACGAACATAGGTTTCATGGCTTGTAGATAAAAAAAAAAATCCATGCCATGGTTTTTATGAGCGGAGATGAATTAGTGGGCCATGTGGGCAAGTCTTGTAGAGAAGGTTTTCACAGGCAGCTGTGCCAGTAGAGCTCAGTCTGAACTTGCAGTGACATGAGAGGTATTTTTAAAGGGTGTGGGCTCTTCATTCACATGGGTTCGGCATTGTGTGTTATATGTACAGATAGGTGGGGCCTGAGGATAGTGGACCGGAGTGGTCACAGTGAGCTTGGGCTCTGAAGCCAAGGCTGCCTGATGCCTTTCTGTCAGTGATTGTGGGTCTCTGAGCTGTCGCTTTCTCACTAGGCTTCCGTTTGAGCAACAGTGGTTTCTGCCTTGTACCAATTACCTGCTTTTTGTGAGGATGAATTGAGGTAAATGATGAAATGTTTAGAGCACTTAAGCATATAGACTGTATTCAAGAAGTTGGTGCCTGTTGTTAGATGATGAGGGCAGCGATTATGTCAGAGGCAGTTCTTAGTCCTGCATTGGGACGATCTTGATCTGGGAACTCTATAAAAACAGACCTTGTGAGGAGAAGATGGGAAGGGATGTAAATATTCAATATTGAGTGCCCTTATAGTGCTAGGGATTTAATGCACAATCTTTACTTCTATAGCTTTATAAGGAAGGCACTGTTATCTTCATTTTAGACATAAGAAAGCTGAGGCTGAGAGAATCATTTTCCTGGGTTAACACAGTAAATGGTATAACCTGGGGACTTCCCTGGTGGTCCAGTGGGTAAGGACACCGCCTTGCAGTGCAAGGGGTGCCGGTTCGATCCCTGGCCTGGGAAGATCCCACGTGCTGCGGAGCCGCTGGACCGATGTGTCCAACTACCGAGCAGAGCTCTGGAGCGCATGTGCCCAGAGCCAGTGCTCTGAGGCGAGAGAGGCCACTGTGATGGGAAGCCCACACAGGCCAAAGAACAAAGATAAGTAAATGAAAGATCAATAGAAGTGGTCAAAAAATTAAAAAAAAAAAAAGATATTATCTGAATGTGAAGTGGTTTCTGACAGTTCAGAATTGGAAGGTTTTCCACTGCTTTTGACTTGCGTTACTTTGGGATATTGATACAATGTGGTATCAGTCTTCCTCCAGAATCATTTTTTCTCATTTGCTTGTGGTAGCTCAGAGCTGGATCTCATGAAATCAAATCTGGATCTAAGAGTTGCAGGATGCAATGCCAGTTCTCCTCCTGATTTAGTTTGAGTTTTGTAGAATTTGGGGAAGAGAAATCAGTCACCTCGCTCCTGGCTAAGGAGTCTGAGCAGTGGTGTCTGGTGACTTGCCCAAGGTGAAAGGGCTGTTGGCAGAAATTGGAAACAGATCACAGGGCCCCAAATTTGCAATCCAGTGCTTTTTCCCATTATATTCTAGGAAACTCTCCTAACATATAGGGAACTGTGTGAGAGACTTAGGGAGTATTTGCAAGTGTTGCTTTATCTGATACAAACAAGGCAGATAAGGCTAACTAAGGAGTTTAAAAATGCTTACTTGCATTTTTGCACCAGTTTCTTATTTCAGCTCAAGGTGGAGATGCTCTTTATGGACTAATGGTTTTGTGTGGGTTGGGGGCCAGGCTAGTTTTAGAAATTCTGTTGCTGTGATTCTCCACATGAGTCATACTTGTTCAGAATGCAGATTCATGGTCATCCTCTCAAGACATGGACAAGATCTGGGAATCTAAACTTTATTTTATAAAATTTTTGTTTATTTATTTATTTATTTTTGGCTCTTCTGGGTTTTCACTGCTGCCGCAGGCTCTCCTCTAGTTGCAGGGAGTGGAGGCTACTCTCTAGTCGAGGTGAACAGGCTTCTTGTTGACGTGACTTCTCTTGTTGTGGAACTCAGACTCCAGGGCACACGGGCTTCAGTAGTTGTGGCACATGGGCTCAATAGTTGTGGCTCTGAGGCGGCTCTGAGGCTCTAGAGCACAGCCTCCATAGTTGTGGCTCACGGGCTTAGCTGCTCCGCGGCATGTGGGATCTTCCTGGATCAGGGATCGAACTGTCTCCTGCATTGGCAGGCGAACTCTTTACCACTGAGCTACCAAGGAAGTGCATGAATTTTATTTTAAGCTACCACCACTAGTGACTCTCAGCTGTGTTAAAATGAGAACAACTGCTCTTTAGTTAAAAGGATTCTTGTGGATTGTTCTCCACAAGTACTGGAAAGCCAGAGAAAGAGAGGCAAGCCTTCACAAGTCTGTGATGATTCAGAGACGCTGAGGCCCCGCCCAGATTTCCGTATTTGCCTTGCAAGTGGGCCCCCAGCCATAAACCTTGGTGTTAGTTTAAAGCAATGGAGACACATGTCTTGGAGTTTGATTATGAATCAGTGGTGGAGTGAAGTGGAAAATGAACAGACTGATTCTTTAAACTCTAATTTAAACACGCGCTGCTCCTCTTCTAACGCAGAATGAGTCACTGAGAGCTTGTGGTGGAAACAGAAATCAGATCCTGTAAGAATTTGGGTGGGGTTGCTGTTGGATCCATCATGTTGTTAAGCAGACTTTACAAGACTGGGACTCCTTGTTTTCCTACTAACATTGCCCCCTGTTAATTATTATTTATTGATTATTTGCTGTTATATGAATGGGGGGGTGGGCCGGGCAGAAGGCAGGAAGGTTCAGAGACTGCGAAGGATAGTGTAGTATTAAAGTGTAGAGGCTGAGAGTTTTTATTTCTTGTTTGTATAGAAAGGTCAGTTTGGTTGGTAAATAGTGCTTCTTCCCTGTCCCTGGTTCTGGTACCTTTTATGCGCAGAGCTGTACAGATGTCCATTCATGAGCATTCCACCTCTGCTGATATATTTGGCATTTTGTGGGAACGGTTGCTTCACATAGGAGAGAAGGGAAGGGTGGGGCAGAGGAAAGTGCCCGGGGCTGGGAGTGGCAGCAGTGAAGAGACAGAGCTTTGCGTGTGTTTTCTGAAAAGATGTTACATTCTGCTTTAGATGTAAGTGTGGGGAGACATCCTGGTGGAGACATTCAGCAGATAGTTTTGAACTTGAACTAGGGAGACAGTTGAAGGCACTGTTTTCCTACAGGCAGACAATATTCAAAGTCTTGGTGGGAATGCAAAGCATGCCCAAGAGACAGAGCTTATGGAAAGAACAAGTCTGATTATTGGAGCTTGGGAGGAGAAAGAGAAGCCAAGGAAATGGCTGGACAGTGAGCAGCCAAAACAGGGATGATGCTGAGATATCTCAGATGCCAAGGGAAGAAAGAGCACTGAGAAGAAAGGTTTTAATAAATACAGTGTGAAGTATCCCGGCAGGCCAGAGAAGAAACAGCAGAGAAAAGGGCATTGGTGAGCCTCAGTTGAATGCTTTTAAATTGATTGTTGGGAGTAAAAAGCAAGTTTTTAGTACTAAATGGGTGGTGGGGAAATACAATCAGAAAGTGTAGACTATTCTTCTTTAAATAAAAATGACTGCAGAAGACTCCTTGATTGTTCCCCACTTCCCCTGCTTCATGGCTCTGTGGACCTTCCAAGGTGGCTCAATGGTAAAGAATCCCCCTGCTAATGCAGGAGTTGTAAGAGATGCGGGTTTGATCCTTGGGTCAGGAAGATCCCCTGGAGGTAGACATGGCAACCTGCTCCATGGCAATTCTCCATTCTTGCCTGGAGAATCCCATGAACAGAGGAACCTGGTGGGCTACGGTCCATGGGGTCGCAAAGAGTCGGACAGGACTGAGCACTCATGCACACACACGTGGCTGTCTAGTCTATTCTCATTCCAGTGGCCAGGAAACAGGCCAGATTTTGCCACTCCTCAGTATCAGCATACAGCCTTCCCATGGCCTGCCAGCCCTACACGACCTGTCTGATTTCATTTCACATGCCCCACCTCACTCTCTAGGGCTTCATGCAGGTCCTGCAACACAGGAGGTGGGCGTCCACTTCAGGGCCTTTGTGGTCACTCATCTCTACCTGTGATGCTCTCTGCCAGATGTCCTCATGGCTCAGCTGCTTCAGGTTTTGATTCAAATATCACATTTGCAGTAGACTACTCTAGATTTTTTTTAATTTTAATTTTGGCCTTTAAAAATTGTTTATTTATTTATTTATTTTCATCCACCTTTTATTCTGTGGCCTGTGTGGGCCCCCCATTGCAGTGGCCTCCCTCGTTGCAGAGCACTGGCTCTGGGCGCACATACTGTAGAGCTCTGGCTCGTAATTGGACATACCAGTCCAGCCGCTCCACGTCACATGGGATTTTCCCAGGCCAGAGATCTATCTCTTTACCCATTGGACCACCGGGCAAGCCCCACTCTGTAGAATTTTGATGGCTGAAAGGAGCGAGGCAGATTGTCTGTTAAAAAAACACGGTAGGGCTTCCCCTGGTGGTCCAGTGGGTAAGGACACCGCCTTGCAGTGCAAGGGGCACCGGTTCGATCCCTGGCCTGGAAAGATTCCACATGCCGCGGGAGCGGCCGGACTGATGTGTCCAATTACCGAGCTGGAGCTCTGGAGCGCATGCGCCCAGAGCCGGTGCTCTGCGATGACAGACGCCACCGCGATGGGAGGCCCACAGGAGCCAAAGAACAAAGACGGATGAAAATAGAGAAATGAAAGACCAATTCAAGTGGCTCGCCTGCCCCCCTCCCTTCCCAACCCGACTCCCGCCCAAAATAAAAAAAAAAAAAAAAAAAAAAAACACACGGTAGAGGGGCTTCCCTGGTGGTCCGGTGGTTACTGGTTTGATCCCATCCCTGGTCTAGGAAGATCCCACGTGCCACCGAGCAATTGAGTCCTTGTGCCCACAGCTTCTGAACCCCTCCTACCCTAGAGACTGTGTTATAAGACAAAAGAAGCCACCACAATGAGAAGCCCGTGCACTGCAGCTAACGAGTAGCCCCTAATCACTGCAACTGCAGGTAGCCCTTGTGCAGCAACAAAGCTGCCGTAAATAAATATTAAGAAAAACACATTCTGAAGGAATGTATTTAAAATCAAAATCTGAAAACGGCGCACCCAAAATGGGCGTCCACTTCAGGGCCTTTGTGGTCACTCATCTCTACCTGTGATGCTCTCTGCCAGATGTCCTCATGGCTCAGCTGCTTCAGGTTTTGATTCAAATATCACATTTGCAGTAGACTACTCTAGATTTTTTTTAATTTTAATTTTGGCCTTTAAAAATTGTTTATTTATTTATTTATTTTCATCCACCTTTTATTCTGTGGCCTGTGTGGGCCCCCCATTGCAGTGGCCTCCCTCGTTGCAGAGCACTGGCTCTGGGCGCACATACTGTAGAGCTCTGGCTCGTAATTGGACATACCAGTCCAGCCGCTCCACGTCACATGGGATTTTCCCAGGCCAGAGATCTATCTCTTTACCCATTGGACCACCGGGCAAGCCCCACTCTGTAGAATTTTGATGGCTGAAAGGAGCGAGGCAGATTGTCTGTTAAAAAAACACGGTAGGGCTTCCCCTGGTGGTCCAGTGGGTAAGGACACCGCCTTGCAGTGCAAGGGGCACCGGTTCGATCCCTGGCCTGGAAAGATTCCACATGCCGCGGGAGCGGCCGGACTGATGTGTCCAATTACCGAGCTGGAGCTCTGGAGCGCATGCGCCCAGAGCCGGTGCTCTGCGATGACAGACGCCACCGCGATGGGAGGCCCACAGGAGCCAAAGAACAAAGACGGATGAAAATAGAGAAATGAAAGACCAATTCAAGTGGCTCGCCTGCCCCCCTCCCTTCCCAACCCGACTCCCGCCCAAAATAAAAAAAAAAAAAAAAACACACGGTAGAGGGGCTTCCCTGGTGGTCCGGTGGTTACTGGTTTGATCCCATCCCTGGTCTAGGAAGATCCCACGTGCCACCGAGCAATTGAGTCCTTGTGCCCACAGCTTCTGAACCCCTCCTACCCTAGAGACTGTGTTATAAGACAAAAGAAGCCACCACAATGAGAAGCCCGTGCACTGCAGCTAACGAGTAGCCCCTAATCACTGCAACTGCAGGTAGCCCTTGTGCAGCAACAAAGCTGCCGTAAATAAATATTAAGAAAAACACATTCTGAAGGAATGATTCATAAATCAAAATCTGAAAACCAGAGAGGTAAAGTGCTTGGAAATAAACAAGGAGGAAAGTTGTTGTTGTTGTTTTTTTAATTTTGGCCTCTTTTATTGATATTTTATCCATTCATTTTCATCCATCTTTATTCTTTGGTCTGTGTGGGCCTCCCATCACAGTGGCCTCCCTCTTCGCAGAGCCGGCTCTGGGTACATGTGCCCTAGAGCACCGGCTTGCAATTGGACACATCGGTCCAGCCGCTCCGCGGCACGTGGGATCCTTCCCGGCCAAGACTTGAACCAGTGCCTCTTGCACCTCAAGGTGGACTTCTCTACCCACTAGACCACCAGGGAAGCCCAGAGGAAGGTGTTTTAAGAGCACCTAGTCACTTCTTTTGGCAGGACAATGTTAGGAGTTTACATTTGTGAAAAGGTAGCTGGCAGAAATGACTTAATATTATAAATTTAACTTTCACTGAAATATGTCCTAAACCTCCTCAGGAATATAGTTACGACAAGGCATTTACTATTCTGTGGACTCCAAACATTCATTAGGCACCAAATTGTATACGATGGCACAAAATTGGTGGCAAGAATGTTGGGTGGTTACCCTACAATGTTCCTATCCTTACATTCCTCATGGGGCAGCCAAACAGATTTCACTTCACGTAGCAACTCAAGGTGATGGTAGAGACAGCTTGGAGTGCCGCCGTGGTGATGGTGTCAAGTCAAGGGAGGGTTTACTGAAGCAGAGAGTGGATGAATTATCTATGTCTGCCGTGCAAGGGAATGGGCAGTGTGGTACGAATGCTCCAAAAGAGCCTATTGGTTTGAAGATGGATGGTCATCTGGAGGGCTCCATGGGGGCTTGATGCGATGGATAAGAGAGAACATGGAAGAGTGGGTGTATCTAGATACTAGCACGAGAGTGCAGAAAGCTACAGAGGTGTGACAGGAAGGAGCATGAGGCTTTCTGGACTGATATTTTAGAAGGAATGGTTGGGTCTGTCCTGTACCATTGGGAGACACAGTGGATCCGAATGGGGACTCCTTAGACACACTGGACGTGGGCCCTGAGCACTGCTTCTTACTGCGTGTGTGGCCTTGGGCAGGTCGCTTCTGTCCTTTGGTCTCAGGGTCCTCCTCTTTGTTAGGGTAACAACAGCAGTGCCTACCTCAGAACACTCTGGGGGGATTAAAGGAGCTGGTGCTTGAGAGCCACATTGTCCATTGTGGCAGCCGCTAGCCACGTGCGGTTTTTGAGCTTGAAATGTGACGCGCACCTAGAAAAGATGAGCTGTGAGTGTAAAATACACACTGGGTTTTGAATACTTTTAGTGCTGGAAAATGCAGCAAAGCTTAGTTATTTTTTATGTTGATTACACATTTCATGGTAATACTTTGGTTATATGGGATTAAATAAAATATTCTTAAAATTAATTTCACCCTTTTTCGTTTTTGTCAAAAAAAAAACCAAAACCCAACAATTCCTCTTCCTTTTTGTAGTGTGCTGCTTTAGGACGTTCACCATGGTGCCTGGCACACCGTAAACACTTGGGAATGTCAGCTATGTTGTCCTCAGCATCTCACAGCACAGACACTGCCCTGACGCCTCCCTCATGAGCACAAGCCTGTGGCATGAGGCCAGATGTGTCTGGGTTTTTTTTTTTTTTTTTTTTATAAATGCCTGGTGTCTCTGTTGACGGCTCTTTGATTCTGATTGAAGTGAGCCTTCAACCTTACTCCTTATCCCTTGAGGAAGGTGAATGTCTTCCTAAAAAGAGGACCACACTATAGGGGTTGGTAAACTTTTTCTGTGAAGGGCTAGATGGTCCACACAGTAGGTTTTTTGCGGGTCAGAGGTCTTGGTTGAACTATGTGGCCATTGTCATGTGCAAGCAGCCACAGATGATGTGAAACAAAGGAACGTGCTTGTGTACTAACAGAAATTTATCTGAGGACGCTGAATTTGGAGTTTGTATAATTTCTATGTGTCCCAAAACATTATTCTTTTTAAATTTTTCCCAGCTTTTTAAAATGTAGAACCATTTCTTAGTTCATGAACTGCTCAAAAACAGGCATGGGCCAGACTTGGTCCATGGGTTGTAGATTGCTAACCTTGACAAGACAAAATACCTTGTATATTTAGCAGCTGAGAGCCTGAACTTACTGGTGGTTCGTTTGTATAGAACCTAACAAACAATTAGTTTGTATTATGCAGTTTTATTTATTTTACTTTTAATGGGCTTTCATTTGACTTATTTTACGCTCATTGGTCTATTTGGAACAAAACATTATGTATGCAGCTCTTATTAAGAAATTTGTAGGGCTTCCTGGGTGGTTCACGCCCATGTACCACCACCGTTGAACTCAGGCTCTAGAACCAGGGAGCTGCAACTACTGAGCCCATGTGCCACAACTACTGAAGCCCTTGCGGCCTAGAACCGATGCTCTGAAACGAGAGGCCACTGCAATGGGAAGACCACACGCCATAACTAGAGAGTAGCCTCCCTCACCACAACTAGAGAAAAGCCTGTGCAGCAGTGAAGACCCAATCCAGCCAAAAATAAATAAATCACTAAAATTATAAAAGAAGAAATGTGTAAGCGAGGGAAGGCAGGAGAGAAAAAAGCTTAAAGAAGTATGAAAAGGGACCAAAGGCAATGCTTTTGATTTGCTTTGTTTGAAGTACTTCTGTTTGCTGTCTAGAATGAGTTCATTGGAGTTCCTTGGCTTAAAAATGACATTAAATCATGAAGCAGGAACATGTTTTAAGGTTTCTGCCTTCCATGGATTTGTGATGGAAACCTCGTTTTTCCATTTTGTCCATTTATGGTCAAAGAAAATGCTGAATAATGAGGGTATTGATAAGAGAATATTTAATGACTTGGTAAAGAGGTCAAATTTTTTAGCTGAAAAAGTGATTTCCTCAAGTTCAGTATTGTACATTACCAAACAGCGAGAGCTGTCAAAAGTAATTCACCCGTTAATACTAAGTCAGGCACGCATATGGTGGAAAACCTTTTCTTCCCCATAGAGAATATTTCTGGACCTGGTTGGATTTTCCAATTATATACTCTCCTTCCCTTCAGCAATTTTCTGCAGAGCTGTTTGGAGATCACAGATGTATGGAGTGTGTTTAAAAAGTTAAGGAAAGGTTAGTTTTTGAGTATGCTTATTACACGATTTAAAAATAGCTCTGACTCTATTTGTAAATCAAATGACGGCTGGCTCTGAGGACTATGCCAAGTGTGAAGCTTTAAAACAAGGTCTTTTTTGAGTGGTTTTGGTGGCACTGGGAAGGAGAGGGCACTGGAGGATGTTATGATCGGCCTCCTAGGGTAATAACACAAAAATGATCTGAGTTTTACAGAGTTATCTTCAGTAGCATCGAGAAGGGCTTCACAGAACAGAGATCTTTAGCCTGTGACTAAGAATGTCATGCAGCCTTTTAGGAGGTGATGACTATTTCCTGTGACTGAGTGGAGCCCAGAGCCCCAGCAAAAGGGAGGAAAAAAAATGCTCATAACCATCTGCAGATACCATCTATTTTATTTTCAACCTAGCAGCCCCCGAGAAAGAGATGACTATTTCTCATCAGCACTTTGACCACGCCGCTCTCGATTTTTTATTTTGGTGCTGTAAATTATTGCTAGAGTGCTAAAACTTTCAAATAAGACTTAGTAAGTGCCTAGAAGATTCCAAGCTTCCCTTGTAAATTTCAAGGGAAGACAACAAGTTGAAAAAAATGTCAAGGACACAGGAGACAAGTGAGAGGGCTTTAAACTGGATCTCTCCGCACATTCTTCAAGTCACTTCCTGCAAGAATTTGGGGTACGTGGACCTCCCTGCCTCTGCCCTCAGCTTTTGGGGGCAGCTGTGTGTTTTTTGGGTCTCTGGTGGACACGGTCAAGTGTCAAAACAGTGAGACCCAGGCATTCAGTCCACCCTGTCTTCCAGTTTCTCTCTAGTGAGAAACTCTGACTCTATGAAGAGCTGCATTTATAAAAGAAGTCCAAAAAGTAAAAAACCCTATGATACATGTTATGTATGACTGAGTTCCTTTACTGTTCACCTGAAATTATCAAAACTTTGTTATTTGTTTTTGGTGTTAAAAAAAAAAGAAGTCCTGGGAATGGAGTTTCCTGCACTTCTGATCTGGGTAGCTGACTTTGAACTGCTGAATGCTCGCCCTCCTGTTAATCAACCTACTGGATTTATTTGCATTGTAGACTCAAAGCTGTTTTTTACTTTCTCTTTGCTTAGTGTCACTTAGATAAAAATAAATTACTCCCCCTCCCCCAACACTTACACACACACTTAGTCCTTTTAGGCTTTGTGAGTTTGCCAGGGATGGGAGGTAGCTGGTCTGTTGGCTCTGGTAGAAAGGAAGCACACTGTTTCCTCCAGTCACGGGACTGACAAAATAGTCAACCCTGATGGTTTGTCTTAAAGATGTGAAAGATCAGTGGCTCTCTATAATCAAGCGTGCTGGTTTGTTGGGGGAAGAGCTCCTTGCAGTTTAATGCAGTTTTTGATTTGATTCCACTGTGACACACTGGTGGGTGCCATGGTCTCCCGCCTACAGCCCACTGGGGCTGAAGACTCATTCTCTTAAGCTGCTGTTGGGGGGTGTTGCAGCCCACTGCCCTCCCAGCTGGCTTCTTGGAATCTGCACCCACTAGGAAGATTTGCCCTACACGCTCTTTGGTTGAGATCCAGCTCTTCCCCCAACTCAGGACAACTCTCTGGGGCCAGCCCTGCTTGTGAGGGCTTCTGATGGATGCGTCTGGAGCCTGCATGGCAGCTCTTCCCCTCCTGCTCCCCAGTCCTGCCTCCACATCCCCTCTGTTCTGCAGGGAGTGTTCCCTGCACTTTCATCACCATCTCAGAGTCGGCTTCCCAGAGAACCCAACCTTAGTTAGGCACGTGTGGGTATTTTTCCTTTGAAGGTGGGTTTTTCCAATCATGAAATTAACTTCAAATCTATCAAGACTGTGAAGAACTGATAAAAAGAGCTGAGAAATTGTCCAGTTTTATGTCCGCTTCAGAAGTTCTTGTATTACATGAATTGTTTAACGAGCTACCCACTGTAGCACCTATAGCATAACTTAGGGCCGGGACTGAGAACTTCCAGATGTACAAGCTGGATCTAGAAAAGGCAGAGGACCCAGAGATTGAATTGTCAACATCTGTTGGGTCATAGAAAAAGCAAGGGAATTCCAGAAAAGCATCTACTTCTTCTTTATCGACTATGCTAAAGTCTTTGACTCTGTGGATCACAACAAACTGTGGAAAATTCTTAAAGAGATGGAAATATCAGACCACCTTACCTGCCTCCTGAGAAACCTGTATGTAGGTCAAGAAGGAATAGTTGTTCAAGAGGAAGGGGACATATGTTGATATTTTTCAACTCTTTCTCTTGCTTAGTGTCACTTTGATAAAAATAAATTACTCCCCCTCCCCCAACACTTACACACACACTTAGTCCTTTTAGGCTTTGTGAGTTTGCCAGGGATGGGAGGTAGCTGGTCTGTTGGCTCTGGTAGAAAGGAAGCACACTGTTTCCTCCAGTCACGGGACTGACAAAATAGTCAACCCTGATGGTTTGTCTTAAAGATGTGAAAGATCAGTGGCTCTCTATAATCAAGCGTGCTGGTTTGTTGGGGGAAGAGCTCCTTGCAGTTTAATGCAGTTTTTGATTTGATTCCACTGTGACACACTGGTGGGTGCCATGGTCTCCCGCCTACAGCCCACTGGGGCTGAAGACTCATTCTCTTAAGCTGCTGTTGGGGGGTGTTGCAGCCCACTGCCCTCCCAGCTGGCTTCTTGGAATCTGCACCCACTAGGAAGATTTGCCCTACACGCTCTTTGGTTGAGATCCAGCTCTTCCCCCAACTCAGGACAACTCTCTGGGGCCAGCCCTGCTTGTGAGGGCTTCTGATGGATGCGTCTGGAGCCTGCATGGCAGCTCTTCCCTCCTGCTCCCCAGTCCTGCCTCCACATCCCCTCTGTTCTGCAGGGAGTGTTCCCTGCACTTTCATCACCATCTCAGAGTCGGCTTCCCAGAGAACCCAACCTTAGTTAGGCACGTGTGGGTATTTTTCCTTTGAAGGTGGGTTTTTCCAATCATGAAATTAACTTCAAATCTATCAAGACTGTGAAGAACTGATAAAAAGAGCTGAGAAATTGTCCAGTTTTATGTCCGCTTCAGAAGTTCTTGTATTACATGAATTGTTTAACGAGCTACCCACTGTAGCACCTATAGCATAACTTAGGGCCGGGACTGAGAACTTCCAGATGTACAAGCTGGATCTAGAAAAGGCAGAGGACCCAGAGATTGAATTGTCAACATCTGTTGGGTCATAGAAAAAGCAAGGGAATTCCAGAAAAGCATCTACTTCTTCTTTATCGACTATGCTAAAGTCTTTGACTCTGTGGATCACAACAAACTGTGGAAAATTCTTAAAGAGATGGAAATATCAGACCACCTTACCTGCCTCCTGAGAAACCTGTATGTAGGTCAAGAAGGAATAGTTGTTCAAGAGGAAGGGGACATATGTATGCCTGTGGCTGTTTCAGGTGGATGTGTGGCAGTAAACAAGGCTTTGTAAAACAAATATGTATATAAGTAAAGAGTAAGAGAAAACTCAGTTATGAATAAAAAGAAGGAGAGGACATATGTATACCTATGGCTAATTCATGTTGATGTTTGGCAGCAAACAACAATTTTTTAAAGCAATTATCCTTCAATTAAAAATAAATAAATGAAATAAATAATAATAAAAAAGAGGCAATAGTTAGAACTGGACATGGACAACATACTGGTTCCACATAAGGAAAGGAGTATGACAAGGCTGTATTGTCACCCTGCTTATTTACCTTATACACAGAGTACATCATGTGAAATGCCAGTCTGGATGAAGCCCAAGTTGGAACCAGGATTGCAAGAAGAAATGTCCATAACCTCAGATATGCATATGACACCACCCTTAAGGCAGAAAGCAAAAAGAAATTAAAGAACCTCTTGATGAAGGTGAAAGAGGAGAGTGAAAAAACTGGCTTAAAGTCACCATTCTAAAAACTAAGATCATGGCATCTGGTCCTGTCAATTCATGGGAAATAGATGGGGAAACAATGGAAACAGTGACAGAGTTTATTTTCTTGGGCTCCAAAATCACTGTAGATGATGACTACAGACGTGAAATTAAAAGATGCTTGCTCCTTGGAAGAGAAAATTATGACAAACCTAGAGAGTGTATTAAAAATCAGAGGGAAAAAAAAAGAGAGAAAAAAGCAGAGGTATTAAAAAACCTGCAAAGGTCTGTATGTATAGTGATAGCTATGGTTTTTCCAGTAGTCATGTATGAATGTGAGAGTTGGGCCATAAAATAGCCTGTGCACTGAAGAACTGATGCCTTCTAACTGTGGTGCTGGAGAAGACTCTTGAGAGTCCATTGAACAGCCAGGAGATCAAACTAGTCCATCCTAAAGGAAATCAACCTGAATATTCATTGGAAGGACTGATGCTGAAGCTGAAGCTCCCACCCTTTGGCCACCTGATGCTAAGAGAGGACTCACTGGAAAAGACCCTGTTGCTGGGAAACACTGAGGGCAGAAGGAGAAGAGGATGGCAGAGGATGACATGGTTGCATGGCATCACTGACTCAATGGACATGAATTTGAGCAGACTCCAGAGACAGTGAAGAACAGGGAAGCCTGGCGTGCTGCAGTCAATGGGGTGACAACCAGTTGGCCATGACTTAGCGACTGAACAAGTACTTTTTATATAGGATTGTTTGTGCTCAGTCACTCAGTCATGTCTGACTCTTTGCAACTCCAAGGACTGTAGCTCACCAGCCTCCTCTGTCCAAATATATAGTGACACATGTCCATCATCACAATATCACACAGTATTTTTACTGCTCTAAAACCTTTGCTCTGCCTGTCAAAGATCAGCTGACTGCCTAGGGTAATGAAAATAGAAACAAAAATAAACAAATGGGACCTAATTAAACTTATTCAGCCGCAAACAAGGAATGAAATAGTGCCGTTTGCGGAGATGTGGATGGACCTAGAGACTGTCATAGAGATAGAAGTAAGTCAGAAGGAGAAAAACAAATATCATCTAATATTGCTTTTAGGTGTAATCTAGAAAAATGGTGCAGTTGAATTTATTTAGAGTGGAAACAGAGTCACAGATGTAGAAAACAAACTATGGTTACTGAGGGAGAAGGGACTGGGATGAATTGGGAGATTGGGATTGATATATATACCCTGCGATGTTATATATACTACCATGTATAGAATAGATGACTAATGAGAATCTGCTTGCTGTATAGCACGGGAAACTCAGTGCTCTGTGGTGACCTAAAGGGTGGAGGGAAATCTGAAAAAAAAAAAAAAGGATATATGTATTGTTATAACTGATTTACTTTGCCACACATCTGAAGTTAACACAGCATTGTAAAGCAACTATACTTCAGGAATAATTAATAAATAAAAAGGTCAGTTGATGGTATTTATGGGTCTTATTTCTGGGATCTCTATTCTGTTTCATTATTCTGTTTGTCGATTCTTTTGTTAACATCACGTGGTGTTGATTACTGTAGCTTCATAGTAAGTCTTGAAGTTGGGTAGCAGTATTGCTCCAGCATTGTTCTTCAGTATCGTTAGCTAGTCTCGGCCTTTTGTTTTTTTTCCATGCACGCTTTAGAATCAGTTTTTTGACATCCATAGAAGTTACTTGCTGGGATTTTGATTAAGAGTGTATTGAATCTAAAGATCAAGTTGGGAAGAACTGATGTCTTGATTATTGCGTTTTTCTATTTATGAACGTTAACTGTCTCTCCATTTATTTAGGTCTTTGATTTCAAAGTGTTTCTTTAAATATTTGTTTATTTGTTTGCCAGTGTCAGGTCTTCGCTGTGGCATACTGCTTGTGAGATCTTAGTTCCCTGACCAAGGATGGAACCCTTGTCTCCTGCATTGGATGGTGGATTCTTTTTGTTGCTGTTGTTAATACTTATTGGTTTATTTGGCTGTGTTGGGTGTTTAGTTGTGATACATGGGATCTTCCTTGCATCATGTGGGATCTTTTGTTGCTGCGAGGGGTCTTAGTTGCTGTGAAGCAGGCTATGAAGTGAGTTCCAGGGCCAGGGATGAAACCTGTGTGCCTTGCACTTTAAGGTGGATCCTTAACCACTGGACCACCAAGGAAGTCCCAGGAAGGTGGATTCTTAACCACTGGACCACCAAGGAGTCCCCACTTGTGCATGTTTTGTAGTTTTCCTCATCTAGATCTTGTACACATCTTTAGATTTATGCCTGTTTCATTTTGTTTTGGTGCTTGTGTAAGTGGGCATTGTACTTTAACTTCAAATTCCACTGTTCATTGCTGGTATACAATGACTATAATGTTTTTAGTTGAGAAGACACTCTCTCCACACATGCTAAGCTACCTGGAAAAATCAAAGAAAATTCTGATGTGTGGAGGATATTCTCAGTTTCAGTTTTTTCCCCATATTGAATTGTTAAAAGACTAATGAGATTTTTATAGCACGGGAAACTCAGTGCTCTGTGGTGACCTAAAGGGTGGAGGGAAATCTGAAAAAAAAAAAAAAGGATATATGTATTGTTATAACTGATTTACTTTGCCACACATCTGAAGTTAACACAGCATTGTAAAGCAACTATACTTCAGGAATAATTAATAAATAAAAAGGTCAGTTGATGGTATTTATGGGTCTTATTTCTGGGATCTCTATTCTGTTTCATTATTCTGTTTGTCGATTCTTTTGTTAACATCACGTGGTGTTGATTACTGTAGCTTCATAGTAAGTCTTGAAGTTGGGTAGCAGTATTGCTCCAGCATTGTTCTTCAGTATCGTTAGCTAGTCTCGGCCTTTTGTTTTTTTTCCATGCACGCTTTAGAATCAGTTTTTTGACATCCATAGAAGTTACTTGCTGGGATTTTGATTAAGAGTGTATTGAATCTAAAGATCAAGTTGGGAAGAACTGATGTCTTGATTATTGCGTTTTTCTATTTATGAACGTTAACTGTCTCTCCATTTATTTAGGTCTTTGATTTCAAAGTGTTTCTTTAAATATTTGTTTATTTGTTTGCCAGTGTCAGGTCTTCGCTGTGGCATACTGCTTGTGAGATCTTAGTTCCCTGACCAAGGATGGAACCCTTGTCTCCTGCATTGGATGGTGGATTCTTTTTGTTGCTGTTGTTAATACTTATTGGTTTATTTGGCTGTGTTGGGTGTTTAGTTGTGATACATGGGATCTTCCTTGCATCATGTGGGATCTTTTGTTGCTGCGAGGGGTCTTAGTTGCTGTGAAGCAGGCTATGAAGTGAGTTCCAGGGCCAGGGATGAAACCTGTGTGCCTTGCACTTTAAGGTGGATCCTTAACCACTGGACCACCAAGGAAGTCCCAGGAAGGTGGATTCTTAACCACTGGACCACCAAGGAGTCCCCACTTGTGCATGTTTTGTAGTTTTCCTCATCTAGATCTTGTACACATCTTTAGATTTATGCCTGTTTCATTTTGTTTTGGTGCTTGTGTAAGTGGGCATTGTACTTTAACTTCAAATTCCACTGTTCATTGCTGGTATACAATGACTATAATGTTTTTAGTTGAGAAGACACTCTCTCCACACATGCTAAGCTACCTGGAAAAATCAAAGAAAATTCTGATGTGTGGAGGATATTCTCAGTTTCAGTTTTTTCCCCATATTGAATTGTTAAAATGTTTCAGCCCAAATGTTTTACAGGGTCTGCCTGCAGAGTTCAATGCCTCTTCTCGACAAATATTTTTTACAAGACAAAACTTGTTAGTTGTCTCTGTTTATGGTTCTTCTGAGGGTTTCATCAAGTTTAGTTGCTACAACAGCATGGGGCTTCTCAGTTTCCCTTCAGTTCAGTATAGAATATGACTCTCCCATTGAAAACGTGAAGTTAATGAACAGAAGTTTCTTCCCATAAATGGTGATATTCTCAGAGCATGACACTATACAATCTCAAAGTTAAATATTGTGCAAATTAAACCCATCTCATTGATATTTTGCGAAACCAAAAAAGATCGAGGACAAATACTCACAAAACGCTGGGATAATTCTGTGACCTGGACCATCCTGGCAAGAGCTCGCCTATCTAAAAAGCCCTTTGTGATTTGTGTGTGCCCATGCTCAGTCGCTTCAGTTGTGTCTGACTCTTTGTGACCCCATGGACTGTAGCCCACCATGCTTCTCTGTCCATGGGATTCTCCAGAGAAGAATACTGGAGTGAGTTGCCATGCCCTCCTCCAGGGGGTCTTCCCCACCCAGGGATTGAACCCTCATCTCCTGGGGCTCCTGCATGGCAGGCAAATTTTTTTACCGCTGAGCCACTGTGGAAGCCCTTTGTGATCTGGTTCAGCCTCATCTCTACTGCCTCCCTGGCCTCTGATGTTGCCTCATTCAGCTCTTCGCTTCGGTAGACTCATGCCGACCACCTTTCCTTTGCACTTGGTGCTGCTCTGCCTGGAAACTGATTCCCTCCCTTCTCACCAGGCTCATCTTTCCTTATCCTGTAGCCCCAGACTCTACTCTGCATCATTAACTCTCAGCGGCTTCTGTGGCCCCTCTGAATTACCCCCCACACTCCCTTTATCACATCCCTTCCCTGTGGGCTGTTCAATTATTTTTCTTTCTTCACCTTTTCAAGACATTCTTTGTCCCATGTCCTAACTGAGTCCTGCTTCTTGCTCCTGTGGTGACAGTTCTTAGATAAACTGCTCAAAGCTATGTGATTAGTGACTTTGATGAGTTGCTGAGTTGCTCCTGAAAATAGACTGGTATTGCACTGAGGCCAGTTGGGGCAGTGGTCAAAGTGAGGGGATCACCAGACCAGTAAGAAAGAGGCAGTAGAAAATGTACTTTTATTTCTGTTATTTTATTGAGAAAAACTAAGAAAATCAGGTGTTTTAATATTTAATATTTTGGTTGAGAAAGTGCACATGTATAACTTTATAAATCTACCTTGACACGCTGATGTGTGCTATATATTTGTATTGAGTGGTCCGTCGTAAACATCTGAAGCCTACTGCCGTAGGGGCACACTGGCGTGCCAGTGGGTGGCTCATCAGGCTGTACATTTTCTCCAGTGGTCCCTGTATGCCAGGCGCTGTTCTGTACCCTTCACAGCCATTGACAGACTTACTCCTTGTAACCACCTTGCGTGATTGTCCTCATTTTGTGGATGAAAAAGTTTTTTGTTTAAAGGGTTTTGGCAAAGTATTTTTTTAAAAATATTTTTCTAAAAAAAAAAATTACTTATTTAGTTGTAGGCTGTGCTGGGTGTTTGTTGCTGCCTGTGGGCTTTCTGTAGCTGTGGTGAGTAGGGGCTACTGTCTCCATGTGGTGCGTGGGCTTCTCATTGTGGTGGCTTCTCTTGGGGGGGAGCACAGGCTCTAGGGTGCATGGACTTCAGGAGTTGTAGCACTTGGGTTCCGTAGTTGTGACTCGTGGGGTCTAAAGCTTGTAGTTGTGGTGTACGGTAGTGCTCCATGGCAGCCTCATCTCTACTGCCTCCCTGGCCTCTGATGTTGCCTCATTCAGCTCTTCGCTTCGGTAGACTCATGCCGACCACCTTTCCTTTGCACTTGGTGCTGCTCTGCCTGGAAACTGATTCCCTCCCTTCTCACCAGGCTCATCTTTCCTTATCCTGTAGCCCCAGACTCTACTCTGCATCATTAACTCTCAGCGGCTTCTGTGGCCCCTCTGAATTACCCCCCACACTCCCTTTATCACATCCCTTCCCTGTGGGCTGTTCAATTATTTTTCTTTCTTCACCTTTTCAAGACATTCTTTGTCCCATGTCCTAACTGAGTCCTGCTTCTTGCTCCTGTGGTGACAGTTCTTAGATAAACTGCTCAAAGCTATGTGATTAGTGACTTTGATGAGTTGCTGAGTTGCTCCTGAAAATAGACTGGTATTGCACTGAGGCCAGTTGGGGCAGTGGTCAAAGTGAGGGGATCACCAGACCAGTAAGAAAGAGGCAGTAGAAAATGTACTTTTATTTCTGTTATTTTATTGAGAAAAACTAAGAAAATCAGGTGTTTTAATATTTAATATTTTGGTTGAGAAAGTGCACATGTATAACTTTATAAATCTACCTTGACACGCTGATGTGTGCTATATATTTGTATTGAGTGGTCCGTCGTAAACATCTGAAGCCTACTGCCGTGAGGGGCACACTGGCGTGCCAGTGGGTGGCTCATCAGGCTGTACATTTTCTCCAGTGGTCCCTGTATGCCAGGCGCTGTTCTGTACCCTTCACAGCCATTGACAGACTTACTCCTTGTAACCACCTTGCGTGATTGTCCTCATTTTGTGGATGAAAAAGTTTTTTGTTTAAAGGGTTTTGGCAAAGTATTTTTTTAAAAATATTTTTCTAAAAAAAAAAATTACTTATTTAGTTGTAGGCTGTGCTGGGTGTTTGTTGCTGCCTGTGGGCTTTCTGTAGCTGTGGTGAGTAGGGGCTACTGTCTCCATGTGGTGCGTGGGCTTCTCATTGTGGTGGCTTCTCTTGGGGGGGAGCACAGGCTCTAGGGTGCATGGACTTCAGGAGTTGTAGCACTTGGGTTCCGTAGTTGTGACTCGTGGGGTCTAGAGCACAGGCTTGGTAGTTGTGGTGTACGGGCTTAGTTGCTCCATGGCATGTGGGATCTTCTCTAAGTAGGGATTGAACCAGTGTCCCCTGCATTGGCAGGTGAATGGACTCCTAACCATCGAAGTCCTGTGGATGAAGAAATCTAAGTTGGAGGATTAGGAAACATGTTCAAGAACAGGACTAGTTGTTTGATTGAAGAGGCCACTCGCTTGACCCCTGCTCCATACTGCTCCCAGCTTTTTCCGTGGAGTAGACACATGTGGCCTCCAGGAGGAGAGAGACCGTGTCTGTCTTTTTTCACTGTGTTACCCTTAGTAAGAGTTTCTGGAATGAAGGAACTGAGGGCCTGTCAACACCTCTGAATTCATGTCACTTAAATGGGAACTTCAAATAAGTACTCTTTTATTTGTAACTTTGAACATTTTTTCCCTTGCAATAAATAGACTTGATGAGGGATTGACATGAGTTAAGTTGACAGGCTCTGTCTAGGAGCTTGTGTGAAAAAGTCTGCATCATTTTAATACTCATGGGTCAGTTAGGCGTCCCAGCTCACCCTTGCCGTGACTAATGCCTTCCTTTTTTCTGTCTCTCATGAGTGTATGAGAAATGAACATTAGAAAGGAACCTCAGCTTCCTTCTGTACACTGTAGGAAGTGTCCATCACAAATGTACAACCTTAAAACAGCAGCAGGCATAGCAGCAACACTGACAACAAAATGATCATGGGAAGAGAGGCAGAACTTAATTTTGGGGGAGTGGTTCACCCACTGATAGCCTTTTAGGTATAAGGATTCTTTGGCACAAGGATATGCAATAATCTCTTAGGAGTTCTGCGCTTTAATAAAATTGTTTTGGTTTGGCTAAATACACTTGTGGTTTTGTAAGTTTATCATTCTCTGCATTGGTTTTGGGAGTCTTAATGAGTTTTTTTTTTTTGTTGTAGGCTTCTTTTTTTTTGGGGTAGTGGTGAGTAGGGGCTACTGTCTCCATGTGGTGCGTGGGCTTCTCATTGTGGTGGCTTCTCTTGGGGGGGAGCACAGGCTCTAGGGTGCATGGACTTCAGGAGTTGTAGCACTTGGGTTCCGTAGTTGTGACTCGTGGGGTCTAGAGCACAGGCTTGGTAGTTGTGGTGTACGGGCTTAGTTGCTCCATGGCATGTGGGATCTTCTCTAAGTAGGGATTGAACCAGTGTCCCCTGCATTGGCAGGTGAATGGACTCCTAACCATCGAAGTCCTGTGGATGAAGAAATCTAAGTTGGAGGATTAGGAAACATGTTCAAGAACAGGACTAGTTGTTTGATTGAAGAGGCCACTCGCTTGACCCCTGCTCCATACTGCTCCCAGCTTTTTCCGTGGAGTAGACACATGTGGCCTCCAGGAGGAGAGAGACCGTGTCTGTCTTTTTTCACTGTGTTACCCTTAGTAAGAGTTTCTGGAATGAAGGAACTGAGGGCCTGTCAACACCTCTGAATTCATGTCACTTAAATGGGAACTTCAAATAAGTACTCTTTTATTTGTAACTTTGAACATTTTTTCCCTTGCAATAAATAGACTTGATGAGGGATTGACATGAGTTAAGTTGACAGGCTCTGTCTAGGAGCTTGTGTGAAAAAAGTCTGCATCATTTTAATACTCATGGGTCAGTTAGGCGTCCCAGCTCACCCTTGCCGTGACTAATGCCTTCCTTTTTTCTGTCTCTCATGAGTGTATGAGAAATGAACATTAGAAAGGAACCTCAGCTTCCTTCTGTACACTGTAGGAAGTGTCCATCACAAATGTACAACCTTAAAACAGCAGCAGGCATAGCAGCAACACTGACAACAAAAATGATCATGGGAAAGAGAGGCAGAACTTAATTTTGGGGGAGTGGTTCACCCACTGATAGCCTTTTAGGTATAAGGATTCTTTGGCACAAGGATATGCAATAATCTCTTAGGAGTTCTGCGCTTTAATAAAATTGTTTTGGTTTGGCTAAATACACTTGTGGTTTTGTAAGTTTATGATTCCCTCTGCATTTGAAAGAGTATTAGGGGAGTCTTAATGAGTTTTATGTTATATCTTCATATTCAAATTATGACTGTTTTTCTTCCCTGTTTTCCTTTTAGGCTCTTTCAAGACACTTACTCTTCCATCAGTAAGTATGAATTTTAAAAATTTTATTTCAGAAATGTACATTGTGTCAGTGAAATAAAGCAGTATTTTATTGGTGTTTATATTCATTTACATTCCTTGTGTGCTTGGCTTGAGTTCAGTTCCACCTTCAGATTATTTAAGAATAATATTACTCCAGGGAGATTGGTTATTAACCTCTTCAAACTCATAGTGGGAATTTTCCCCTTCCCCCTCTTCACTCGGGGGAACCAGCCTGGACTTCCAGCGCCGGAGCCTGGGCGGGTTTGGTCTTGCTTCTGCCTTAATTAGCATAACAGTCTTGGCTGTGTCATTATCACTCCCTCCCCGTTTCTTTGTCCTGGAAATGGGCAGAGCCTCCCCAGCAGGATTGCTTCCTGAGGCAAAAAGAAAACTGTCAGTCATCCATAATGATCCTGTCTTTGATTGAAATTTTGATTTTTTTTGTCATATAATTTAATTTTTGTATCACTTTTGCCACTTGAAAGTATTTAAAATGTTAAGACAGTTTAGCTCCTGATTATTGAATTTTTTTTTTTTTTTTTTTTTTTTTTTTGGGCTCTTTTATTGGTCTTTCATTTAGTTATTTTCATCCGTCTTTATTATTCCGCCTGTGTGGGCCTCCCACCACAGTGACCTCTCTTGTTGCAGAGCAGTCTGGGTCAGTTAGGCGTCCCAGCTCCCCTGCAATGCCTTCCTTTTTCTGCCCAGAGAAATGCATTAGAAAGGAACCTCAGCTTCCTTCTGTACACTGTAGGAAGTGTCCATCACAAATGTACAACCTTAAAACAGCAGCAGGCATAGCAGCAACACTGACAACAAAATGATCATGGGAAGAGAGGCAGAACTTAATTTTGGGGGAGTGGTTCACCCACTGATAGCCTTTTAGGTATAAGGATTCTTTGGCACAAGGATATGCAATAATCTCTTAGGAGTTCTGCGCTTTAATAAAATTGTTTTGGTTTGGCTAAATACACTTGTGGTTTTGTAAGTTTATGATTCCCTCTGCATTTGAAAGAGTATTAGGGGAGTCTTAATGAGTTTTATGTTATATCTTCATATTCAAATTATGACTGTTTTTCTTCCCTGTTTTCCTTTTAGGCTCTTTCAAGACACTTACTCTTCCATCAGTAAGTATGAATTTTAAAAATTTTATTTCAGAAATGTACATTGTGTCAGTGAAATAAAGCAGTATTTTATTGGTGTTTATATTCATTTACATTCCTTGTGTGCTTGGCTTGAGTTCAGTTCCACCTTCAGATTATTTAAGAATAATATTACTCCAGGGAGATTGGTTATTAACCTCTTCAAACTCATAGTGGGAATTTTCCCCTTCCCCCTCTTCACTCGGGGGAACCAGCCTGGACTTCCAGCGCCGGAGCCTGGGCGGGTTTGGTCTTGCTTCTGCCTTAATTAGCATAACAGTCTTGGCTGTGTCATTATCACTCCCTCCCCGTTTCTTTGTCCTGGAAATGGGCAGAGCCTCCCCAGCAGGATTGCTTCCTGAGGCAAAAAGAAAACTGTCAGTCATCCATAATGATCCTGTCTTTGATTGAAATTTTGATTTTTTTTGTCATATAATTTAATTTTTGTATCACTTTTGCCACTTGAAAGTATTTAAAATGTTAAGACAGTTTAGCTCCTGATTATTGAATTTTTTTTTTTTTTTTTTTTTAATTTTTGGGCTCTTTTATTGGTCTTTCATTTAGTTATTTTCATCCGTCTTTATTATTCCGCCTGTGTGGGCCTCCCACCACAGTGACCTCTCTTGTTGCAGAGCAGTCTGGGCACATGCGCCCCAGAGCTCCGGCTCGGTAATTGGACACATCAGTTCAGCTGCTCCGCGGCACATGGGATCTTCCCAGGCCAGGGGTCGAACCGGTGCCCCTTGCACTGCAAGGCGGACTCTTTACCCACTGGACCACCAGGGAAGCCCCTGATTATTGAATTTTTTGGCACACTCTTCAATTCTGTATGTGAAGCAAGTGCCTGGCTCACCTCTCCATGGTCCCTGCCCTGGAGAAGGGGAAAAAGGTGTAATCTGTTTCATAGGGGCTACCTTGGAGGTCTGCTATAGAAGTGGAAAGAGTTGTTATTTTGTTGAGAGAATCATGAAACCTGGTTATTAAACGTTGCTTGTGAAGTAGTCCTACTTCTCTTAGCTTTGATTTGAAAGTTGGTGCTTTATTACTGTTTTCTTTTGGAGCTTCACACATTTACTGTATAGTCAAGTATACAGCATCCACTAAGAGGACAATTTGGTCTGCTTGTCTAGAACTGGGTGGTTGATAACTTTCATCCTGACACAACATACTTAGGTAGCTTTGGCATCTCCTGGTAAGCCCGGTTCCCCATTAGCTCTTGCAGGTTACTTAGCAAGCACATTCAGAAACAACATTCATTTTGAGGCAGAGTTCTTAGAAAATGGACTTCTCTGGTGGTCAGTGATAAAGAATTTGCCTGCAATATGGGAGACATGGGTTTAATCCTTGGGTTGGGAAGATCCCCTGGAGAAGGAAAAGGCTACCCACACCAGTATTCTTGCCTGAAGAATTCCCTGGACTGAGGAGCCTCGTGGGGGGCTGCAGTCTATGAGGTTGCAAAGAGTTGGACATGACTGAAGTGACTAACACTTTCACCCTTTTCACACCCTTAGAGAATATAGTGCTTCCACACAGTCTTTCCCCCTGGATTAGGAAATGGCAACCTGCTCCAGCATTCTTGCCTGGAAAATTCCACGGACAGAGGAGCCGGGTGGGCTACAGTCCTTGGAGTTGCAAAGAATCAGACACGACTGAGTGACTGAGCACAAACAATCCTTTATAAAAAGTACTTATTGTTGTTCAATAGCTTAGTCATGGCTGAGAGAGAGAGAGAATGTTCATAAAGATTGCTTAACATCCCCAGTGTTTTCTCCAGTCTCTTTCTCATGTCCCTCTGCTATTACCAGCGGATGGTCAAGGTCTGCACTGACCCCAGAGTGACAGTGGCAGGGTGTCCATTGTGTCACCCTGAGCCGTGCACTGTTGCCCCATGGCTCATAGGGACATCCCAGGTTCACTTTGACAAGTCCATATTGTCACCTTTGATTTTCCAGCTCTAGGATCAGCCCGAGGCTTTGAGGATCCCAAATCACCCAAATTTTCATAGGGGCTACCTTGGAGGTCTGCTATAGAAGTGGAAAGAGTTGTTATTTTGTTGAGAGAATCATGAAACCTGGTTATTAAACGTTGCTTGTGAAGTAGTCCTACTTCTCTTAGCTTTGATTTGAAAGTTGGTGCTTTATTACTGTTTTCTTTTGGAGCTTCACACATTTACTGTATAGTCAAGTATACAGCATCCACTAAGAGGACAATTTGGTCTGCTTGTCTAGAACTGGGTGGTTGATAACTTTCATCCTGACACAACATACTTAGGTAGCTTTGGCATCTCCTGGTAAGCCCGGTTCCCCATTAGCTCTTGCAGGTTACTTAGCAAGCACATTCAGAAACAACATTCATTTTGAGGCAGAGTTCTTAGAAAATGGACTTCTCTGGTGGTCAGTGATAAAGAATTTGCCTGCAATATGGGAGACATGGGTTTAATCCTTGGGTTGGGAAGATCCCGGGAGAAGGAAAAGGCTACCCACACCAGTATTCTTGCCTGAAGAATTCCCTGGACTGAGGAGCCTCGTGGGGGGCTGCAGTCTATGAGGTTGCAAAGAGTTGGACATGACTGAAGTGACTAACACTTTCACCCTTTTCACACCCTTAGAGAATATAGTGCTTCCACACAGTCTTTCCCCCTGGATTAGGAAATGGCAACCTGCTCCAGCATTCTTGCCTGGAAAATTCCACGGACAGAGGAGCCGGGTGGGCTACAGTCCTTGGAGTTGCAAAGAATCAGACACGACTGAGTGACTGAGCACAAACAATCCTTTATAAAAAGTACTTATTGTTGTTCAATAGCTTAGTCATGGCTGAGAGAGAGAGAGAATGTTCATAAAGATTGCTTAACATCCCCAGTGTTTTCTCCAGTCTCTTTCTCATGTCCCTCTGCTATTACCAGCGGATGGTCAAGGTCTGCACTGACCCCAGAGTGACAGTGGCAGGGTGTCCATTGTGTCACCCTGAGCCGTGCACTGTTGCCCCATGGCTCATAGGGACATCCCAGGTTCACTTTGACAAGTCCATATTGTCACCTTTGATTTTCCAGCTCTAGGATCAGCCCCGAGGCTTTGAGGATCCCAAATCACCCAAATTTTACATCTGGGGAGGTAGGCTTTCTAACGGGAGGGTTGAAAAAGAGAATTAGTTAGGTAACTGAAAGAGAAAGATAGTGCGGTTTCCTCTTGTGTCCGCTCCCTGAAGGAGGATGGGGTAGAGGACAGAGGAAAATACTTTGGACACTTTTGTGTTAATTCTAGTTCTCTAACTTTTGGACCTCCTCATAGTTAATAGATCTCTTTATTTCAGACCTCTGCATCTTGAATTTGGTGTAAATCTTTAATCTACTCTCTGTTCTGGAATGTCTGTGCTGCTAAAAATGATACCCAGATCATAGAGAGAAATTCCATCTAATCCCATATTTTTAGATCATGAATTATTTATAAATTGGTGGCATATACAAGCAAGTGATATTCTGGTTCCTGGATATATTTTCCTGTTTACAGTATTAAGAACTCTGTTTTAAAGAATCTGAGGACTGAAGTATCATTTGAGAGAAGAGAATATGAGGATGCAATTTCCAGGCTAGGTTCTCAGCCCTTTAGGTTGTACATCTTTGGTTCATGTGGAATTTGAAGCTTGAAGGTGCTCAGTGAATGTTCATTAAAGAAAAGCAAAATCAGTCCTAGAGGGCATTTGAAGGTGATATGACAGATGGTTTCTCCTAAAAGCTTATTATGAAAATATCAAATATGCAGAAAACCTGAAGGAGTTTCATAGTGAAAGTCTTGTAACCTGCTCCAGCATTCTTGCCTGGAAAATTCCACGAAAGGAGCCGGGTTCATTACAAGATCACGACTGAGTGACTGAGCACAAACAATCCTTTATAAAAAGTACTTATTGTTGTTCAATAGCTTAGTCATGGCTGAGAGAGAGAGAATGTTCATAAAGATTGCTTAACATCCCCAGTGTTTTCTCTTTCTCATGTCCCTCTGCTATTACCAGCGGATGGTCAAGGTCTGCACTGACCCCAGAGTGACAGTGGCAGGGTGTCCATTGTGTCACCCTGAGCCGTGCACTGTTGCCCCATGGCTCATAGGGACATCCCAGGTTCACTTTGACAAGTCCATATTGTCACCTTTGATTTTCCAGCTCTAGGATCAGCCCCGAGGCTTTGAGGATCCCAAATCACCCAAATTTTACATCTGGGGAGGTAGGCTTTCTAACGGGAGGGTTGAAAAAGAGAATTAGTTAGGTAACTGAAAGAGAAAGATAGTGCGGTTTCCTCTTGTGTCCGCTCCCTGAAGGAGGATGGGGTAGAGGACAGAGGAAAATACTTTGGACACTTTTGTGTTAATTCTAGTTCTCTAACTTTTGGACCTCCTCATAGTTAATAGATCTCTTTATTTCAGACCTCTGCATCTTGAATTTGGTGTAAATCTTTAATCTACTCTCTGTTCTGGAATGTCTGTGCTGCTAAAAATGATACCCAGATCATAGAGAGAAATTCCATCTAATCCCATATTTTTAGATCATGAATTATTTATAAATTGGTGGCATATACAAGCAAGTGATATTCTGGTTCCTGGATATATTTTCCTGTTTACAGTATTAAGAACTCTGTTTTAAAGAATCTGAGGACTGAAGTATCATTTGAGAGAAGAGAATATGAGGATGCAATTTCCAGGCTAGGTTCTCAGCCCTTTAGGTTGTACATCTTTGGTTCATGTGGAATTTGAAGCTTGAAGGTGCTCAGTGAATGTTCATTAAAGAAAAGCAAAAATCAGTCCTAGAGGGCATTTGAAGGTGATATGACAGATGGTTTCTCCTAAAAGCTTATTATGAAAATATCAAATATGCAGAAAACCTGAAGGAGTTTCATAGTGAAAGTCTTGTGGCCACCACATAGAACTTACTGTTAACACTTTACTTTACTTGCTCTAGCACATATTTGTCTATCAGTTCATTTCTCCATCTATTACTTCATCTTATTTTAAAAATGCATTTGCAAGCAAATTGCAAACATCAGTACATTTGTCCCCATTTTCCTGGCATTGCATTGATGGTTTGTTATGTCTCTTTAATATTCTTACCCGTATTGCTGACTTTTTGGTGGCTGCTACTGCTGGAAAAATCTCCTCCGAGCCCTCGGTGTACATCTTATTTTCCAAAAGGCGGCAGAATATTGTTTCAGAATTTCAGGCTTATGAATGTGAAAATAAACTCGAAGTCAGATGTGCTAGTTATCAACTGTGCAACTGCTTATCTTCAAACTCTGGTGTAAAACAGTCATAGGACTTTATTGCTTCCCACAGTTTCTATGGGTCAGGAAGTTGGGAGCCTCGCAGCTGAGCAGTTCTGATGGAGTAGGGGACAGAGGAAAATACTCTGGACACTTTTGGGATGAGGGGTCTCCGCACTCACCAAGTCTGAGCTCTGACGTCTGAAGGCTTCCCCAGGCCCTGGGATCCTTGATAAGGTCACGCTTCTCATGGTGGCTCTTGGCCTCTGTCCCCCCATCCCTCCCTGTGCGGGCCTGTCACAGGCCTCTTGGATGTCCTTGTCACATGGCAACTGACTTCCCCCAAAGCATTGGATCCAAGAAGGAGAAAACCAGGCAGAAGTTATGTGGGTAATGACACAGCCTCATTTACTCTTGAGGAGCAAGTCACGGGGGAAGTAGGCTCCATTTTTGCAGGAAGGAGGGTCAGAGACTATTTGAATATGTTTTATTTAAAAAAAACCCTTTTATTTTGTATGGGGTGAGGCCGTACAGTAAGAACTCTGTTTTAAAGAATCTGAGGACTGAAGTATCATTTGAGAGAAGAGAATATGAGGATGCAATTTCCAGGCTAGGTTCTCAGCCCTTTAGGTTGTACATCTTTGGTTCATGTGGAATTTGAAGCTTGAAGGTGCTCAGTGAATGTTCATTAAAGAAAAGCAAAAATCAGTCCTAGAGGGCATTTGAAGGTGATATGACAGATGGTTTCTCCTAAAAGCTTATTATGAAAATATCAAATATGCAGAAAACCTGAAGGAGTTTCATAGTGAAAGTCTTGTGGCCACCACATAGAACTTACTGTTAACACTTTACTTTACTTGCTCTAGCACATATTTGTCTATCAGTTCATTTCTCCATCTATTACTTCATCTTATTTTAAAAATGCATTTGCAAGCAAATTGCAAACATCAGTACATTTGTCCCCATTTTCCTGGCATTGCATTGATGGTTTGTTATGTCTCTTTAATATTCTTACCCGTATTGCTGACTTTTTGGTGGCTGCTACTGCTGGAAAAATCTCCTCCGAGCCCTCGGTGTACATCTTATTTTCCAAAAGGCGGCAGAATATTGTTTCAGAATTTCAGGCTTATGAATGTGAAAATAAACTCGAAGTCAGATGTGCTAGTTATCAACTGTGCAACTGCTTATCTTCAAACTCTGGTGTAAAACAGTCATAGGACTTTATTGCTTCCCACAGTTTCTATGGGTCAGGAAGTTGGGAGCCTCGCAGCTGAGCAGTTCTGATGGAGTAGGGGACAGAGGAAAATACTCTGGACACTTTTGGGATGAGGGGTCTCCGCACTCACCAAGTCTGAGCTCTGACGTCTGAAGGCTTCCCCAGGCCCTGGGATCCTTGATAAGGTCACGCTTCTCATGGTGGCTCTTGGCCTCTGTCCCCCCATCCCTCCCTGTGCGGGCCTGTCACAGGCCTCTTGGATGTCCTTGTCACATGGCAACTGACTTCCCCCAAAGCATTGGATCCAAGAAGGAGAAAACCAGGCAGAAGTTATGTGGGTAATGACACAGCCTCATTTACTCTTGAGGAGCAAGTCACGGGGGAAGTAGGCTCCATTTTTTGCAGGGAAGGAGGGTCAGAGACTATTTGAATATGTTTTATTTAAAAAAAAAAACCCTTTTTATTTTGTATGGGGTGAGGCCGATTAACAATGTTGTGATAGTTTCAGGAGAACAGGGAAGGGACTCAACCATTCATGTATAAGTGTCCATTCTCCCCTCAACTCTCCTCCCCTGCAGGCTGCCCCATAACACAGAGCAGAGTCCCTGTGCTGTACAGTAGGTTCTTGTTGGTTACCCATTCTAACTAGAGCAGTGTGGACATATTTGAAAACCACCACCTGAAGGCTCTTGTTAGAGGGTATAGGTCATCCTGGGTTTGAATCTCAGCCAGTGACCTGGAGCACCTTCCTTCACTCTTCGAAGCCCCAGGTTCCTGGTTCGTGACCTGGCGTTTGTTAGAGCACCTGATAGTTGTGAGGTGGAATGACACAGCCTGTGTACGCGGCTGAGTGTGGCTTCTGGTCTGTGAATGCCAGAAGGAAGCATGTCCACTAGTGACAGAAACAGTAACAATAGCAGGGCCATCCGAATGACCAGGACTGTGACATGGTGCCCAGGATACGGGGAGCAAGTACAGCTTGGCACAGGTAAGAGATCCTGGAGAGAGAAGGGCAAGAAAATCAGTCTTCTGCAAATGTGCCTTTGGACAGTGATGGTACGAGCAGGAGAGTCTATTCTTGGACGTGATAAGGGGACTGCTGACAGGGCTGTTGAATGAGGGAAAACAAATTGTTTAATTTTGGTGCCTAGGAGTGGCAATTTTTTCAACCTTGCAATTGCTTTTGATAATACTACATACTTAACGTGTCACTTCTAACCTACAATTAAAAACATTTTTGAGGTAAAACGATGAGAGCTTGATACCTCTGCTGTCTTTTTCTCCCCTAGCTACCTCTGAACAGTGCCGATGAAATGTATGAGCTCCGTGTCACCGGACGTACCCAGGATGAGATTTTGTTCTCCAATAGTACACGCTTATCATTTGAGACCAAGAGAATGACTGTCTTCATTCAAACAGACAAGCCCCTGTATAAGCCAGAGCAAGAAGTGAAGTTTCGTGTGGTTACACTCTTCTCAGATTTTAAGCCTTACAAAACCTCTTTAGACATTCTCATCAAGGTGAGTGCCCGGCAGACATGAAGCTGGGGGTTCCAGCCGTCTCATGGAGCTCTCTTGGAAGTTCCACTGATGCTGTGGGTACTGGGATGTCTTAGGGTTCACCTGGTGAAGCGCCTTTCCCGACGTGGGATGGTTTCCCTAGGAAAGGGGATGGTAGAACACTGGGTTAAGAGCTCAGGCTCCAGAGTCAGCCCGCCTGGGTCCCGGTCCTGGCTTCTTTATTGGTTAATTCATTTGTCAAACATTTGTTAAACCTCTGTGTCCTTGATAAAGAGGGTGAGTCCCTGCTCACACTGATTTTTTTTTTTTTGGTGGGGGGAGGCGGGTCACTTCTATTGGTCTTTCATTTATCTATTTTCATCCATCATTTTTTGTTCTTTGGCCCGCGTGGGCCTCCCATCGCGGTGGCCTCTGTTGTCACAGAGCACCGGCTCTGGGTGCATGCGCTCCAGAGCTCCGGCTCAGTAATTGGACACATCCAGGTCCGACTGGATTTGGGGTTGCCTCTCAGTGTCCCCATGACAAAGTAACAATAGCAGGGCCATCCGAATGCCCAGGACTGGACTGTGGATAGGGACAGTACAGCTTGGCCTAAGAGATCCTGGAGAGAGAAGGGCAAGAAAATCAGTCTTCTGCAAATGTGCCTTTGGACAGTGATGGTACGAGCAGGAGAGTCTATTCTTGGACGTGATAAGGGGACTGCTGACAGGGCTGTTGAATGAGGGAAAACAAATTGTTTAATTTTGGTGCCTAGGAGTGGCAATTTTTTCAACCTTGCAATTGCTTTTGATAATACTACATACTTAACGTGTCACTTCTAACCTACAATTAAAAACATTTTTGAGGTAAAACGATGAGAGCTTGATACCTCTGCTGTCTTTTTCTCCCCTAGCTACCTCTGAACAGTGCCGATGAAATGTATGAGCTCCGTGTCACCGGACGTACCCAGGATGAGATTTTGTTCTCCAATAGTACACGCTTATCATTTGAGACCAAGAGAATGACTGTCTTCATTCAAACAGACAAGCCCCTGTATAAGCCAGAGCAAGAAGTGAAGTTTCGTGTGGTTACACTCTTCTCAGATTTTAAGCCTTACAAAACCTCTTTAGACATTCTCATCAAGGTGAGTGCCCGGCAGACATGAAGCTGGGGGTTCCAGCCGTCTCATGGAGCTCTCTTGGAAGTTCCACTGATGCTGTGGGTACTGGGATGTCTTAGGGTTCACCTGGTGAAGCGCCTTTCCCGACGTGGGATGGTTTCCCTAGGAAAGGGGATGGTAGAACACTGGGTTAAGAGCTCAGGCTCCAGAGTCAGCCCGCCTGGGTCCCGGTCCTGGCTTCTTTATTGGTTAATTCATTTGTCAAACATTTGTTAAACCTCTGTGTCCTTGATAAAGAGGGTGAGTCCCTGCTCACACTGATTTTTTTTTTTTTGGTGGGGGGAGGCGGGTCACTTCTATTGGTCTTTCATTTATCTATTTTCATCCATCATTTTTTGTTCTTTGGCCCGCGTGGGCCTCCCATCGCGGTGGCCTCTGTTGTCACAGAGCACCGGCTCTGGGTGCATGCGCTCCAGAGCTCCGGCTCAGTAATTGGACACATCGGTCCAGCCGCTCCGCGGCACGTGGGATCTTCCCAGGCCAGAGATTGAACCAGCCCCCCTTGCACTGCAAGGCAGTGTCCCCACCCACTGGACCACCAGGGAAGCCCCTCACACTGACTTTTTATTCCAGTGGGTAGTGGATAGATAGTAAATAAACATACAAATATATATCTATATATCTATATGAATAAGTGTGAGAGAGAGAGAGAGAGAAGAGATGGAGAGAGTTTGTGTTTACTGTTTTCTGTAGGGTTGGTGGAGCTTCTCCAGTTGCTCAGCAGTAAAGAATTTGCCTGCAGTGCAGCAGAGACAAGAGACACGGGTTCAATCCCTGGGTCAGGAAGATCCCCTGGAGGAGGGCATGGCAACCCACTCCAGTATTCTTGCCAGGAAAATCCCATGGGCAGAAGAGTCTGGTGGGCTATAGTCTGTAGGGTCACAAAGAGTTGGATGTGACTGAAGCAATTGAGCATGCACACATATGTTGTTGGAGAAGCCCTATTGAAACAGACCTACAGGAAATAAAAGAATGAGACTCAGCATACATAGGGAAAAGCATATGCAAAGGGCCTGAGGTAGGAGCTTCTTAGATCCACTGGAGGAGTAAGCTAGCAGTGCACTGTTGTCCAGGAGGTGAGGGGACAAACATTAGGAGATAAGTCAGTTCCAGGTAGGTCGACCGGAGGAGGGCCTATGCGGGATCTTCTTGGCTATGATTTGGGCTTTAGATTTTATTGTGAGGGAAATGAAAATTCACTGGAGAATTCTGAACAGAGGCATGATGTGATTTGACTTAACATTTTAGAAGGATCATTCTTTGCTCTAAGAAGAACAGATGCTAGCTCTGTAACCTTGAGGAAACGAATCAACCTCTCTGAGCCTTAGTTTCCTTATTTGTAAAGTGGGTAACAATAAGCATACCTTTCAGAGGATTATGTGAGGAGGTTAAGGTAGCGCATTTAGAACGGTGTCTGGCACAAAGCCTCCTCACTATATTTGCTGTAGGAACGCTTTCTGGCAGGAAGGCTTTGGCCTCTGGTGCTGGAACACTGCTTCCTGGAGGCAGCGTGGTTAGCAAATAGTGCTTTCCAGTGAAAACCAAGCTGAAGAGACCCAGCTGGGCCTGGTTTTCTCCATGTAAGCTGGGGAAAACATTAGACATTTGATCAGTGGCATAGAAATAGGATGAGCAACTGATCCCAGTTGTTGGTATTCTCTTGATTTTAGAACTGGAGAATCCCTTCCATCCTGGAGCATTGGTTACCTTAAACGTTCTGATGAATGATAGAATGGAAGGCAAATTTAGGCTTTTTAGTTCAGTGTCTACCTATTTTTCATAGTGGTTTTTCTTGTTGTTGTAAACTAAGCAAACACACACACCAAAATTGAGCAAAGAAATATGTATGTATGTAGCTTCAAGCCGAGATATTTTGGTAGCAAATACCACATGAGTTGGCATGTTCAACGTATGTTTCCTTTTTTTTTTTTCAACACATATTTCTTGAATGGCACTGGTGTTATTTCAGAGTGTGCAGCTCTGTGAGTTTCTGCCTTTGCCATGTTGGAATAAGGCGGGCCACCATAGTGTGTAGCATTTCTAAATTCCTGTAACTCTCTGAACAGTGTTATGGATGCTGTTCTTATTGTCCTTCATCCTTTGTCCATAGATACTGAATTCTCTGTGTAAATGGAGGATTCAGAAGTGACCGTCTCTCTGTGTCCAGCTGTTTTCATTAGATCTGCCTGTTTTCTGTCTCAGGTGAATTAAAGTCAGCCCTGGAGAAACAGTCTGTTTGTTCTAGGCGTTAACCCAGAATGAACCCTGCTGATTGAGATTTGTGGATTCTTTGGGCTCCGGTCTCAGATTTTGGACTTAGCCTAACACTTTCGACTTTCCCAGAAGTGCACGGAGACCTTCCTCGTGCTGCTTCTGGTTCCTATGGATCCTGCTGCCCTGGCTGGTGGGTGGCCCTCTTGCCCGGAGGAGGAGAGTTTAGCCTGAAATTTCAATGGGTACCCACTGTGTTTAGGATCAGAGACCATGGGTACCATGCCCCGGTCTCTGCATCCAGGCAGTGGAGCCGGATGTGAACTGAAGTCCAGCTGTCTCCTCTTCCTTTTCTCCTGCTTCTTCAGACTTTAAACGTTTTACTTTGTATTGGAGTAAAAATGACAGACAAGGTCGTGGTAGTTTCAGGGGTACACCAGCTGGGTCAGAGAACTGCGGAGAATGCTCCCACCCTGCACTGCACCCTCCGACAGCAGTCCTTTGGGCCTGACTGTGATGTGTCCTACGTCTTTGGAAAAACTTCCTAGAAAAATGGGGAACTTGAGTGTAAGGAGAGCCTCTGCTGTGGACCAAGTTGTACTCGCTAGCACAGCACCCCCTGCAGGCAAGTGTGGAGAAGGCATCCTGGAGCTGCAGAAGACCTGCTTTCAGGGGCCCAGCTAAGAATGGCTGACTGTAGAATGTACCTAAAATATTGACCATCATCGCATGTTCAGCCAACGTTAGCGTTTTTCTGGGCTAATTGGGTGTTTCCCCTGATCTGATTACTGACCTTCTGAGGAAGCAGAGGAGCTTCAGGGGCCTTTTTATGATTAACTAAATCACTTCCTCCTTATTCGGGCCTCCCCCCAGCCAGTCTGTCCTTACAGTGTGGAAATAAATGTCTTCAACAGTGTGATGGCAGCTGGCACGCCGCTTTCTGCCCTGACTGGCCTTCCTCATGAGGTGGTTGCTCCTGGTGTCTGGGCTTGGGCGCGCAGCTGTTGGCTTATGCTGTGTCCTGTGACCGAGCTCTGACCCTTGGCCCAGGGCAGTAGTGACAAACCCAGAACATCACCCTCGGCCGGATAAGGGGCCGCCTCATGTCAGCGACTTGACGGCTTTTATTCTACACACTGCATACATGAGGTGTGGGTGTGCTGTGGTCAGTCATGTCCAACTCTTTGTGACCCCATAGACTGTAGCCATGGGATTTTCCAGACAAGGATTCTGGAGTGGGCAGCCGTTTCCTACTTCTGACCCAGGGATCGAACTCACATCTCTTGTGTCTCCTGCATTGGCAGGTGGATTCTTTCTTTAAAATTAATTAATTAATTTTAAATTTTTTAATATTCAAAAAACTTTTTATTTTACTTTTAACTTTTACAGAGTTTTGTTGTTTACAGATATGTATGTTCCCAGATTAGTAATATGTATATCCCCCCCATCTCACCCCTCCTGACCATCGCACAGCACCCCTGTAGGATCCCCTTTTCTCACAGTGCAATGACTACAGCTTTTTTCTTCACATATGATAGTACAGGTTTTCATGCTACTTTCTTTATGCCTCTCATCCACTGTTCGTTCCCCACCATGTCCATATGTCTACTGTCCATGTCTGTTTTTCCATCGCTTCACTGCATGTGTTATCATTACCATCCTACTGGATTCCGTATGTATGTGTTAGTATACTGTACTTGTCCTTCTCTTTTTGACTTGGTAGGTGGATTCTTGACCCCTGAGCCACCTTGTGCATAATCCAGGGCTCCAGGGAGTGGCAGACATCCTTGCCTTCTCCAGCCAGGGTTAGCCTGTTGCTCGAGATGGTGGCAGCAGGCAGTGTGGGAACAGAGGCACCGGAGGGAGAGCCCAGCCATGCAGAGGCGGCTCAGGAGCACAAGCGGCCACTTTCCCTGCACCTGCAGCCGCGTGGCTCGTCTGGCTTTGACAGGGCCTCTGTTCACGTCACACGCTGCTGTCCTGTGTGCGCCCCGGCAGGAGGCGGCTGCGTGCACAGACTGGGCTGCGCTGTGGTGCACCTGTTCAGATCCTCGTGTGCTCTGCAGGGACCTCTGGCATTCCTACATCCTCCGTGTCTTCCAGCTTGGGGACCCGCCCAGGCCCTGGACAGGCTTGGGAAACAAGATGGATGAATCTCGGTCACTCCCAGCCCTCCAGACCCTCTGGGTCATCAGAGCCTTCCGTTTGGGTTTCCTTTGTTTGTAGGGCCGTGGGAGACGTGTACCTTCGTCAGTGGACTGTACGCATTTCTTTCCCTTAACATTTTAAGCAGTACTGTGAATTATTACTGTTTTTTCTTTTTGAAAAGAAAAATGGCCTTCCATTGTTCTCATTGGTATTTCCTTAATTATTCAACAGCATATATTAATTACTTTTGCTTTTGATCCTTTGAGCTCTGAACCCCCTCCCTCACCATCAACCTCCCCTTCTTGGGTGTCACCCCTAGGTGGGTGGGGTGAGTGGGAGAGCCGTCTCGGATTGCAGTGCCCGCCCCAGGGCTTGCCAGGCAAGGCGACCTGCTGATTCTTGACCTGTTTGTGGTCTTCGCTTTTGACAATGGGTTTATGCCTTACTAGACCGCTTCCTACTCAGTTCTCACCATTGTACTCACCCTGACTTTCACACTCTCCCCTGCTGGAGGAAGAGAGGTTTTTTCTGGCTTCTAATAACCAGGTCAAACACCACCTTGAGTCAGAGGGTAGAGCTTAAGAATCAAGAAATACCCGATCCCTACTGCCAGGAGTTCATAGTCCAGGGAACAAAGAAACACCAAACCCCTAAGTAACGCCAAAAAAAATCAGCAAAGAAACCTAGATAACAAGGGAGAGCCTTAAACAGTAATACATATCAAGAGGGGTGAACTCTGGATGTACTGAGGCTTCTCTAGGAGGTGGTGGCTCCGGCCTGTTGGAGGCACATGGAGAAGGAAGAAGTGGGAGCTCATTTCAGCAGCTGGACAAGGAAGGAAGGGACTTGCATGCAGCAGTTGTCGAGGCGTCAGAGCATGGGTGCTTGGAGCAAATTACGAACAAATCTGTGTGGTGAGAGGAAGATGTGCCTAGAAGAGTAGATGGGTCAGCTTACTAAGCCTAGTAAGCTATGCAAGGGCTTTCCTGGTGGCTCAGGGGCAAAGAATCTGCCTGCCAAGCAGGAGACACAGGTTTGATTCCTGGGTCAAACAGGTCCCCTGGAGAAGGAAAGAGCAACCCACTCCAGTATTCTTGCCTGTAACATTCCGTGGACAGAGGAACCTGGTGGGCTACGGTCCACAGGATTGCAAAAGAATCAGAAACAACTTAGCGACTAAACAACAACAAACGATGGCAAACAGGTCACTCCCAGCCCTCCAATCTGTATCTTTTCATTGACCTTAGTGGACTGTCGCATTTCTTTCCCTTAACATTTTAAGCAGTACTGTGAATTATTACTGTTTTTCTTTGAAAAGAAAAATGGCCTTCCATTGTTCTCATTGGTATTTCCTTAATTATTCAACAGCATATATTAATTACTTTTGCTTTTGATCCTTTGAGCTCTGAACCCCCTCCCTCACCATCAACCTCCCCTTCTTGGGTGTCACCCCTAGGTGGGTGGGGTGAGTGGGAGAGCCGTCTCGGATTGCAGTGCCCGCCCCAGGGCTTGCCAGGCAAGGCGACCTGCTGATTCTTGACCTGTTTGTGGTCTTCGCTTTTGACAATGGGTTTATGCCTTACTAGACCGCTTCCTACTCAGTTCTCACCATTGTACTCACCCTGACTTTCACACTCTCCCCTGCTGGAGGAAGAGAGGTTTTCTGGCTTCTAATAACCAGGTCAAACACCACCTTGAGTCAGAGGGTAGAGCTTAAGAATCAAGAAATACCCGATCCCTACTGCCAGGAGTTCATAGTCCAGGGAACAAAGAAACACCAAACCCCTAAGTAACGCCAAAAAAAATCAGCAAAGAAACCTAGATAACAAGGGAGAGCCTTAAACAGTAATACATATCAAGGGGGGTGAACTCTGGATGTACTGAGGCTTCTCTAGGAGGTGGTGGCTCCGGCCTGTTGGAGGCACATGGAGAAGGAAGAAGTGGGAGCTCATTTCAGCAGCTGGACAAGGAAGGAAGGGACTTGCATGCAGCAGTTGTCGAGGCGTCAGAGCATGGGTGCTTGGAGCAAATTACGAACAAATCTGTGTGGTGAGAGGAAGATGTGCCTAGAAGAGTAGATGGGTCAGCTTACTAAGCCTAGTAAGCTATGCAAGGGCTTTCCTGGTGGCTCAGGGGCAAAGAATCTGCCTGCCAAGCAGGAGACACAGGTTTGATTCCTGGGTCAAACAGGTCCCCTGGAGAAGGAAAGAGCAACCCACTCCAGTATTCTTGCCTGTAACATTCCGTGGACAGAGGAACCTGGTGGGCTACGGTCCACAGGATTGCAAAAGAATCAGAAACAACTTAGCGACTAAACAACAACAAACGATGGCAAACAGAAGCCATTGTCCCCTGGTGGTCTAATATAATGATTATAGCATATGCTTACTCACTGTTACATGCCAGGAACTGTGCGAGGTGCTTCCACCACTTTGCCTCAGTCTCAGGTTTGTGTTTCAGTCTCAGGCGGTCGGGAGATGCATTGGAGAGACGAGACTTCGGGAAGAGATTAGTTGCAGTAGTTAGAGAGTGGTGGCTGAATGTGGAGATGGGAAGGAGGGGAGAGATTACAGAGATGTTAAAGGGACAGAGTTGAGCCGGCTGGGGTTGGACTGGATGAGTGCTGCCCGAGGAGCGTGGTCTGGGAGAGCCTGGGAAGACAGTTATTTTTCATGCACCCCCTTGGCAAAGCACCCACATGACATACTTTTCTCGAGTCAGAAGACATAGGTTTGAATCCTGAATTCCATCGTGTGTTGGTGGTATGATAGTGGACCAGCTGTTTGCAGTTGAGGGCTTATCTAACCTCTCTGGGTGCCAGCTTTCTCAGCTATGATTACAATGTGAGGATAATCCTGCCCTACAGGAGAATCACAGTGACGGAATGACGTGTGAGTAGTTGTGAGAAGGCCGAGTGCCAGGCGCATGGGTCCCGTTATCTCCACAGTGGGGTTTTCCTTCAGTAACAACACAGTAGCAGAGTAGGTTTGGTGATGGACATGTTGCACTGTTTCATGTAGAAGGAAATATAAAGTGAAGAATTAAAAGGTGGAGCAGAATAAAGATGTTCTCGGGGGGTTTTTTCAGAAATGTAATCAGTACTTGCATGCAGCAGTTGTCGAGCGTCAGAGCATGGGTGCTTGGAGCAAATTACGAACAAATCTGTGTGGTGAGAGGAAGATGTGCCTAGAAGAGTAGATGGGTCAGCTTACTAAGCCTAGTAAGCTATGCAAGGGCTTTCCTGGTGGCTCAGGGGCAAAGAATCTGCCTGCCAAGCAGGAGACACAGGTTTGATTCCTGGGTCAAACAGGTCCCCTGGAGAAGGAAAGAGCAACCCACTCCAGTATTCTTGCCTGTAACATTCCGTGGACAGAGGAACCTGGTGGGCTACGGTCCACAGGATTGCAAAAGAATCAGAAACAACTTAGCGACTAAACAACAACAAACGATGGCAAACAGAAGCCATTGTCCCCTGGTGGTCTAATATAATGATTATAGCATATGCTTACTCACTGTTACATGCCAGGAACTGTGCGAGGTGCTTCCACCACTTTGCCTCAGTCTCAGGTTTGTGTTTCAGTCTCAGGCGGTCGGGAGATGCATTGGAGAGACGAGACTTCGGGAAGAGATTAGTTGCAGTAGTTAGAGAGTGGTGGCTGAATGTGGAGATGGGAAGGAGGGGAGAGATTACAGAGATGTTAAAGGGACAGAGTTGAGCCGGCTGGGGTTGGACTGGATGAGTGCTGCCCGAGGAGCGTGGTCTGGGAGAGCCTGGGAAGACAGTTATTTTTCATGCACCCCCTTGGCAAAGCACCCACATGACATACTTTTCTCGAGTCAGAAGACATAGGTTTGAATCCTGAATTCCATCGTGTGTTGGTGGTATGATAGTGGACCAGCTGTTTGCAGTTGAGGGCTTATCTAACCTCTCTGGGTGCCAGCTTTCTCAGCTATGATTACAATGTGAGGATAATCCTGCCCTACAGGAGAATCACAGTGACGGAATGACGTGTGAGTAGTTGTGAGAAGGCCGAGTGCCAGGCGCATGGGTCCCGTTATCTCCACAGTGGGGTTTTCCTTCAGTAACAACACAGTAGCAGAGTAGGTTTGGTGATGGACATGTTGCACTGTTTCATGTAGAAGGAAATATAAAGTGAAGAATTAAAAGGTGGAGCAGAATAAAGATGTTCTCAGGAGAATGTGATAAAAGAATTGACTTTTCTTCGTCTTCTTTGGTCGTATTTTTATTGTTGAGTCACCACCAAGTTGTGTCCAGCTCCTTTGAGACCCCATGAACTGCAGCGCACCAGGCTTACCTGTCCCTCACCGTCTCCTGGAGTTTGCCTAGGACAGAGCTGACATTTTCTAAGAACTCCCGCTGTCCCCCATTTTGGACGTGCCTGGGAGTCCTGCAGGGCCTTGTGTAACCAGCTGGGATCCACACGCCCACGGGTGACTTTTACATAGGTAACATGCATGGTTTTCGTTGTAGGATCCCAAGTCAAATTTGATCCAACAGTGGCTGAGAGAACAAGGTGATCTTGGAGTCGTTTCCAAAACCTTCCAGTTATCTTCCCATCCGATACTTGGTGACTGGTCCATTCAAGTTCAAGTGAATGTGAGTATAAATACATTTTGTGTGTGTGTTTGTTGGGGGGAGGGGATGTTAAAATGTTTTAAATAAATCTGGTGGAGAAAATATCTCTAAAGTCATTTATTTCATGCACAGAAAATTATTAATCTGAGTATCTAGATAATTTAAGTGATTTATTTTTAATTTACTGTTATCAGTGGGTTAGCCTGTATTGTAACATATTGGGGTTTTAATCATATTCTTTTTATGTAACAGTTGAAGGCTAAAACATTTCACATTTTAGTATAAAGCTGATTAAATGTTTATTGTGCTTAGATATTAGACACACTGACTATTTTAAAACTGAGTAATAAAAACATAGCTATGATCTTATGTCTTAGAATAATGACTCCTGATGAGAGATTGGTCTAGCTTATCTTTGTTGTAAAAGCTCCTTAGACTTGGAGAATGAACTTATGGTTGCTGAGGGGAAGGATGGCGGAAAGGGATAGTTAGAGAGTTTGGGATGGGCATAGACACACTGCTATATTTAAAATGGCCAACCAACAAAGATCTACTGTGTAGCACAGGAAACTGAGTTCAATGCCATGTGTCAGCCTGGATGGGAGGGAAGTTTGGGGGAGAATGGGTACATGTGTATGTGTGGCTGAGTCCCTTCCCTGTCCACCTGAAACTATCACAGCGTTTTTAAACAGCTGTTGTTGTGTCTGACTCTTTTCAGCCCCGTGGACTGCAAACACACCAAGCCTCCCTGTCCTTCACTATCTTCTGGAGTTTTCCTAAGTTCATGCCCACTGAGTTGGTGATGCTATCCAACCATCTCATCCTCTGTTGCCCCTCTCTCCTTCTGCCTTAAATCTTTCCAAGAATCAGAATCTTTTCCAGTGAATTAGTTCTTTGCACCCGGTGGCCAACATATTGGAGCTTCTGCTTTAGTATCATTCCTTACCATGAATATTCAGGGTTGATTTCCTTTAGAAATCTCCTTGCTGTCCAAGGGCCTCTCAAGAGTCGTCTCCAGCACCACAGTTCAAAAGCATCAGTTCTTTGGTGCTCAGCCTTCTTTATGGTCCGACTCTCACATCTGTCCATGACTGCTAGAAAAATCGTAGCTTTGATTATATGGACCTTTGTCAGCAAAGTTATGTCTCTGCTTCTTAGTACACCGTTTAGGCTTTTCACTGCTCTACCCCAATACAAAACAAAAGTTTTGGAAAAACTCCAGTGCCCTTAAGCAGCCACATTGGTCTTCTGTTCCCCATCATTTATTTCATGCACAAAAATTATTAATCTGAGTATGTAGATAATTTAAGTGATTTATTTTTAATTTACTGTTATCAGTGGGTTAGCCTGTATTGTAACATATTGGGGTTTTAATCATATTCTTTTTATGTAACAGTTGAAGGCTAAAACATTTCACATTTTAGTATAAAGCTGATTAAATGTTTATTGTGCTTAGATATTAGACACACTGACTATTTTAAAACTGAGTAATAAAAACATAGCTATGATCTTATGTCTTAGAATAATGACTCCTGATGAGAGATTGGTCTAGCTTATCTTTGTTGTAAAAGCTCCTTAGACTTGGAGAATGAACTTATGGTTGCTGAGGGGAAGGATGGCGGAAAGGGATAGTTAGAGAGTTTGGGATGGGCATAGACACACTGCTATATTTAAAATGGCCAACCAACAAAGATCTACTGTGTAGCACAGGAAACTGAGTTCAATGCCATGTGTCAGCCTGGATGGGAGGGAAGTTTGGGGGAGAATGGGTACATGTGTATGTGTGGCTGAGTCCCTTCCCTGTCCACCTGAAACTATCACAGCGTTTTTAAACAGCTGTTGTTGTGTCTGACTCTTTTCAGCCCCGTGGACTGCAAACACACCAAGCCTCCCTGTCCTTCACTATCTTCTGGAGTTTTCCTAAGTTCATGCCCACTGAGTTGGTGATGCTATCCAACCATCTCATCCTCTGTTGCCCCTCTCTCCTTCTGCCTTAAATCTTTCCAAGAATCAGAATCTTTTCCAGTGAATTAGTTCTTTGCACCCGGTGGCCAACATATTGGAGCTTCTGCTTTAGTATCATTCCTTACCATGAATATTCAGGGTTGATTTCCTTTAGAAATCTCCTTGCTGTCCAAGGGCCTCTCAAGAGTCGTCTCCAGCACCACAGTTCAAAAGCATCAGTTCTTTGGTGCTCAGCCTTCTTTATGGTCCGACTCTCACATCTGTCCATGACTGCTAGAAAAATCGTAGCTTTGATTATATGGACCTTTGTCAGCAAAGTTATGTCTCTGCTTCTTAGTACACCGTTTAGGCTTTTCACTGCTCTACCCCAATACAAAATAAAAAGTTTTGGAAAAACTCCAGTGCCCTTAAGCAGCCACATTGGTCTTCTGTTCCCCATCCTTTCTGCCCAGCTCTTTCACCTGTTTTCTGTACTGGCTGCCAGCTCGCTTGGCTCTGAGATCTGCAGGTAGGGGCACACGGACACCCGCTGTGTTTCTGCCTCAGGTTTTCTCTGTTGCATCAGTCTGTGGGGTTTGAAGATTCATCAGACATTTTCTAATTTTTCTTTGCAATTTGTTAAAATATGTATACATTCACAAATAGGAACTTTAAAACATAGTTCTGTTAGAACATGGACTTTTCACTTTTGACATTATGGTAAAAAATGCTTTGTGGCAGAGCTGTCCTGTGCGCTGTCTACAGGAGAGCCTCTGTGATGTTTTCTTCTCTGTTTCCATGTTTAGCAGCCTCTCTGATCTCTACCCACTAAATGCCTGTAGCTTCTCCTCTCCCTCCAGATTGTGACAACCAGGGACGTCTCCAAACGTCACCAAATGTCCTCTTTGAAAAACACCCTCTCCCTTCTCCATCTTAGAGGGCTTCCCTGGTGGCTCAGATGGTAAAAGAACCTGCCTGCAATGCAGAAGTTGCCGGTTTGATTCCTGGGTCAGGAAGATCTCCTGGAGAAGGAAATGGTTATACACTCCAGTATTCTTGTCTGGAGAATTCTGTGGACAGAGGAGCCTGGTGGGCTGTAGTCCACAGGGGTGCAAAGAGTCAGTGACTGACGCACACACACACACATTCTCCATCTGAGAACGGCTTTATTAGAAGGACTAATCATTCATTAGCATATGAGCTGAGGTAAAAGTGCCAGGTGCTTAGAAAACTAAAAATGAAAAGCATTTTCCTTTAGTTAGCATGTTTTGGGGGCACCTCTGAAAAGCAGAACTAGGTCCCTTTAGTCATTGCGTGTTTTGGGAACATCTGCAAGATGAAGAACCCTCTGGGCCTGTGGGTGAGGCTGTGCCCCGGAGGAAATGCGAAAGTACCCAAGGAGTTGTGGGCGCTGAGAGCGGGCTGGGGAAACTTGGGTGGACCAGACTTTGGAGCTTGTTAGAGAAGGAGGACAGAGTCTTGGTGAGACGTAGGAGAGAGCAGCATTTGTGTAGAGGCTCGGAGGCAGGAGGAGAGCCCTAGAATCTGGGGACTGGGGAGAATGGAGGGACTCGGGCAGGCCAAGGATGATGGGAGCTGAAGATTAGGAAGCACAGTGTGAGTTTTATGGAGTTAGGACTTTGTTCTCAGTTCCCGCATTTTGATTTCACTATAATTCCCCAGAAGTCAGCTGTTTGTCCATCCATCTGTCATCCATCCACTGTTGTTCATCAAATATGTGTTGAGGGTGCGTAGTGCTGTGCTGTGCTGTGATGTGATGCCAGGAAGCTGAACAGCTGGTCTCTGTCTTCTGAAACTATCGTGGAGAGATGACGAATGTGATCAGAGTGAAGTGACCCAAGCGACAGAGTCATGTGACGGAAGGACAGGCAGTTGTGCTGTAGCAGAGGACTCGAGAGGCGCCCAGTCCCTGAGGCCTGTCAGGTGCCTCCACGAGGGAGGCTCGCTCAGGGTCCCCGGGGATGCAGACGGTGGTCTGTTGTCAGCATGGGCGCCCGGCTCTGGGGCCAGCGGCTCCCTCAGTCCTTGTGGTTGGTCCCATTCCCCCATCTTCTCCAACCTTGAGGGTATTCTCTAGTCCAGATCTGGACGGAGCACACGGGCTCAGCCTAATAACCATCATCCTCAGAGTCGTGCAGGCAAGCCTCTGCATGGACGCTGGCAGCTCATGGAGGGGCACTGGGTCAAGTGTCCCTCGCCGGTCCATCCAGAAGCCACCTCTTCACCGTGTTTGGACAGGTTGGGCTCAGCCTTGTGGGTCGCAGCCTCCAAGGGATTAATTTGTTCAGTGAGTGGTGCACAGAATAGACACCAGGGGAGAAGAGAGACTAGAATCGTGGAGAAAGGCGGGGAGGTCTGAGGTTGTAGCGTGAAAGAACGACCAGATTTCTCATGCGGTGGTTTTTTTTTTGTGGACTTGACCTGCCTTATTGATTTAATAGGAAAAAAAGGAGATAAACGCTCTTCAGGAAATTTAAGTGAAAAATTAAAACACATTCACAAAATCTTGTCCTTGCCCACCTCTTTGGCCTTCTTAAGGACTGTCCTTGTCCTTGAACTCTATGCTTTGGATGTATGATCCCTTGTTTCTTAAACTGGCCAGTCTGTTCTGTTCCAGAGCCTTCCTGCAGGTTGCTCCCTCTGCCTGGAAACCCACTTCCTTGCTGTTTTTCTGGCTCCTGGCTTTTATCCTCAGGCGGCGTCTGAAATGGCCTACTCCCTCTGGAGGTTTGCCTAGCACGCTGTGCTTCTCTTGGTCCATCCCTGTCCCTCGATTGGCAGGACCTGATCGGCAGAGTTGATAACTTACAGTGAATGGTAGATAGCTTCTGGTGAACAGTGTTGGATCCGTGACCTTCGAAGGAGAAAATTTCACGTTGGGATCAAAAGAGGTGACTTGGTCACTCACAGCTTTGTGCAGCAAAGGCTCTATTAAAGTGGGGAAAGGGACGGGCAGCTTGTGCTGTAGCAGAGGACTCGAGAGGCGCCCAGTCCCTGAGGCCTGTCAGGTGCCTCCACGAGGGAGGCTCGCTCAGGGTCCCCGGGGATGCAGACGGTGGTCTGTTGTCAGCATGGGCGCCCGGCTCTGGGGCCAGCGGCTCCCTCAGTCCTTGTGGTTGGTCCCATTCCCCCATCTTCTCCAACCTTGAGGGTATTCTCTAGTCCAGATCTGGACGGAGCACACGGGCTCAGCCTAATAACCATCATCCTCAGAGTCGTGCAGGCAAGCCTCTGCATGGACGCTGGCAGCTCATGGAGGGGCACTGGGTCAAGTGTCCCTCGCCGGTCCATCCAGAAGCCACCTCTTCACCGTGTTTGGACAGGTTGGGCTCAGCCTTGTGGGTCGCAGCCTCCAAGGGATTAATTTGTTCAGTGAGTGGTGCACAGAATAGACACCAGGGGAGAAGAGAGACTAGAATCGTGGAGAAAGGCGGGGAGGTCTGAGGTTGTAGCGTGAAAGAACGACCAGATTTCTCATGCGGTGGTTTTTTTTTTGTGGACTTGACCTGCCTTATTGATTTAATAGGAAAAAAAGGAGATAAACGCTCTTCAGGAAATTTAAGTGAAAAATTAAAACACATTCACAAAATCTTGTCCTTGCCCACCTCTTTGGCCTTCTTAAGGACTGTCCTTGTCCTTGAACTCTATGCTTTGGATGTATGATCCCTTGTTTCTTAAACTGGCCAGTCTGTTCTGTTCCAGAGCCTTCCTGCAGGTTGCTCCCTCTGCCTGGAAACCCACTTCCTTGCTGTTTTTCTGGCTCCTGGCTTTTATCCTCAGGCGGCGTCTGAAATGGCCTACTCCCTCTGGAGGTTTGCCTAGCACGCTGTGCTTCTCTTGGTCCATCCCTGTCCCTCGATTGGCAGGACCTGATCGGCAGAGTTGATAACTTACAGTGAATGGTAGATAGCTTCTGGTGAACAGTGTTGGATCCGTGACCTTCGAAGGAGAAAATTTCACGTTGGGATCAAAAGAGGTGACTTCGGTCACTCACAGCTTTGTGCAGCAAAGGCTCTATTAAAGTGAAAAGGGACAGAGACAGCTTCCAGTGAGAGGCATGGGAGAGTACCCTGAGCACTTAGTTTAGGTGGGACATTATGCACTTTTTCAGTTGATTAATAGTAGACCAAAAGAATATTTTAAGGTGGTAAAGGTTTTACCAGATGCACACCCACAGCCTACATCTTTAGATAACATAGGTACAAGTTAAGAAGGAGAAACGTGTCCTCCAGCAAGATACATTGCTGTGATAAACATTAACTCGACTTAAAGGAAGTCTTAGGCAAAATAAATTATTGTCATAGGCGTGGCAATCAAGGTGAAGGCACCTTGACTAAATATGTTTGTTCCCCCTCTTCCTCCTCCTTCTTGGGGATCACCTAGCCTTCCTATCAGCCTGCCTCAGAATTAGCTCTCTCAGGGTCTTGTTCCCCTGTATCTTTGAGACCTAGCACAGTGCTTTGCACAAGGTAGAAGTTAGTACATGCTTGTTGCGTGAATGCATGAAAACTATATCCTATCACTGGTCAAACGTAATGTTCCCTTTTCTGCATTCTATAAACATCTTTATCCTTCTGAAGACAGGTATATTGATCAGGAACTGATTATTGGTGTTATATATATATTTTTCCTTCTAGCTTCATTGAGCTATAATAGGCAAAGACAATTGTAGGATATTTAAAGTGTACAATGTGATGATTCACTATTCATATGCACTGTGAAAGGATTCCCTCTAGGTGATATAATGTTAAAGGCACACAAAATATTGTTGTTCAGTTGCTAAGTTGTGTCTAGCTTTTTTGTATCTGATGGACTGTAGCCTGTCAGGTTACTCTGTCCATGGGATTGCCTAGGTAAGAATACTGAGTGAGTTGCCATTTCTTTCTCCAGGGGATCTTCTTGACCGAGGGATTCAGCCTGTGTCTCCTGCATTGGCAGGTGAATTCTTTACCTCTGAGACACATGGAAAACCCAAGGGAAAATAAACTGCTTTATTAAAAAAAAAAAAAAAAAAAAAAGGTCCTCTGGTGGCCACCAGAGGTCAATATAGTCAAAGAAATGTTAAGGGAAGCAACCAAGGCCCCAGCCCTGTTCTTTGGTTTATCTTTCCTTGACTTGTGCAGCTGCGTTGAAGCACTCTAAATTTATTAAAGACAATAAACTTTTGTTAAGCTCTTTCCCTTTTATCTGTGAAAAATGATTATGGAGGAAATATGCTAATTATTTAGACAATCCATCTTTATAGACCATATTTTTATTTTTCCAAGGCAGTGGCCATTCTCAGTATAAATCTTAAGGGGCTTTTCCAAAGCCTACATCTTTAGATAACATAGGTACAAGTTAAGAAGGAGAACGTGTCCTCCAGCAAGATACATTGCTGTGATAAACATTAACTCGACTTAAAGGAAGTCTTAGGCAAAATAAATTATTGTCATAGGCGTGGCAATCAAGGTGAAGGCACCTTGACTAAATATGTTTGTTCCCCCTCTTCCTCCTCCTTCTTGGGGATCACCTAGCCTTCCTATCAGCCTGCCTCAGAATTAGCTCTCTCAGGGTCTTGTTCCCCTGTATCTTTGAGACCTAGCACAGTGCTTTGCACAAGGTAGAAGTTAGTACATGCTTGTTGCGTGAATGCATGAAAACTATATCCTATCACTGGTCAAACGTAATGTTCCCTTTTCTGCATTCTATAAACATCTTTATCCTTCTGAAGACAGGTATATTGATCAGGAACTGATTATTGGTGTTATATATATATTTTTCCTTCTAGCTTCATTGAGCTATAATAGGCAAAGACAATTGTAGGATATTTAAAGTGTACAATGTGATGATTCACTATTCATATGCACTGTGAAAGGATTCCCTCTAGGTGATATAATGTTAAAGGCACACAAAATATTGTTGTTCAGTTGCTAAGTTGTGTCTAGTTTTTTTGTATCTGATGGACTGTAGCCTGTCAGGTTACTCTGTCCATGGGATTGCCTAGGTAAGAATACTGAGTGAGTTGCCATTTCTTTCTCCAGGGGATCTTCTTGACCGAGGGATTCAGCCTGTGTCTCCTGCATTGGCAGGTGAATTCTTTACCTCTGAGACACATGGAAAACCCAAGGGAAAATAAACTGCTTTATTAAAAAAAAAAAAAAAAAAAAAAGGTCCTCTGGTGGCCACCAGAGGTCAATATAGTCAAAGAAATGTTAAGGGAAGCAACCAAGGCCCCAGCCCTGTTCTTTGGTTTATCTTTCCTTGACTTGTGCAGCTGCGTTGAAGCACTCTAAATTTATTAAAGACAATAAACTTTTGTTAAGCTCTTTCCCTTTTATCTGTGAAAAATGATTATGGAGGAAATATGCTAATTATTTAGACAATCCATCTTTATAGACCATATTTTTATTTTTCCAAGGCAGTGGCCATTCTCAGTATAAATCTTTGGAAGGGGAACATAATTATTTTTATGAGAGTGTTTTGAAGTTCCGTTTTGTCTCTAGAAAAAATATGGCATGATCTTAGTATTACTACTGAAAGGAGAATGTGTTCAAAGTACAGAACTGGGTTTCCCTGGTACCTCAGTGGTAAAGAGCTTGCCAATCAATGCAGGAGACACAGGTTTGGTAACTGATCTGGGAACATCCCACATGCTGTGGAGCAACTAGGCCCATGAGTCACAACTATTAAGCCTGTGCTCTAGAGCCTTGGAGTCGCAACTGTTGAGCCCATGGGCCACAACTACCGAAGCCCGTGTGCCCTAGAGCCCGAGTTCTACAACAAGAGAAGTCACTGCAACAAGAGGCCTGCTCACCTCAACTAGAGAGTAGCAATCGCTCCCTGCAACTAGAGAAGCACCTACAGCAGCAGTGAAAACTCAAAATAGCCAAAAATAAACAAGCACATAAATAATACAAATGCATTTCTAAAAAAAAAAAGTACAGGACTTAACCAGAGCTTTGATTTATAGTGATGTGTAGATAATCAGAGTGGAATCATTGTAAAGCAAGTCTTGATGATAATTATTTTTGAAGCTCTCTTAAAATTTGTAACGTTTAGTAAGAAAACAGACTTTTTTGCAGACTATTTATGCATATACTTAACTTATGTGATTGCATTGGCTGAGACTAGTTCTTGCTTGCTTTGGGGACTGTATTGCTCTCGAAAACAATCCTTGACCAGCTGTCCCACACTTTGATGCCTTCTCCCTCTCCCAGCACTTTTTCATCTGGAACACCAGGCAGTCCCCTCAGAGGAAAGGGGTTTATTTCGGCTATAATACCCTCTCCCTGGTGGCTCAGATGGCAAAGAATCTGCCTGCAAAGTGGGAGACCTGAGTTTGATCCTTGGGTCGAAAAGATCCCCTGGAGAAGGGAATGGCTACTCACTTCAGTATTCTGGCCTGGAGAATTCCATCGACAAGAGGAGCCTGGCAGGCTACAGTCCAGGGGGTCACAAAGGAGTTGATTATGACTGAGTGACTACCACACACACATACCTTCTGTTACATGTATGTTCCAGACTTAGATGCAAATTTTATGGCATCTGTGATTATAAATTATTATTCCAGGTTACTAGAAGGCAGTTTTAGAGCTTCTTTTTTAAAAATACATTTGAGAGATCAGGAGATGCCTCCTTTGCTTTTTCAAGAGATATATGTATTTGGCGGTAATAGATCTCAGTTGTGGTATATGGGATCTAGTTCCCTGAGCAGGGGTCGAACCCAGGCCCCCTGCATTGGGAGCACAGAGCCTTCACCACTGGACCACCAGAGAAGTCTCCTAGAAGCCAGTTTTAGAAGTTCTTTAAAAGCGAGGCTGGCGTTAGTGTTGGAGCACCAGGCTTCTGCGAGTCAGGAGGGATCTTGCTACATGGCCTTCTCCCTGTGGGCAGCCTCAGCTGGCACAGAAGTTCTGTCTGGGTGACAGTCCACTGAGGACCTGAGGAAGAGCAGAGTCACAGAGAGAGCCCCGCTACGGGATGTCATGGCCCTTGCCCTCTTTCTTTGCGGGGGCTGGGGAGGGGAGCATGGCAGACAGCCAATCTTTCCTCCCAGAGAGGCTGGCACAGCTCCTGCTGCTGAAACTTAGCAGTGGTTCCCAAGCACTTGCGTGCCTGAGAATCCGCGGACAGCGGCTCTCACAGGTTACACAGGCCCCACACCACATCTCCAGTCAGTATTGCTGACAGGCTCCTATTGCTGACAGGCTCCCAGGAATTTGCATTTTAGACTCGAGATCGATCGCTGGATGGGAAGATCCCTGAGAAGGAAATGGCAACCCACTCCAGTATGCTTGCCTAGAGAATCCGTGGACAGAGGAGCAGAGTGGGCTCCAGTGCTCGGGGTCACGTAGAGTCGGACACAACTGAAGTGACTCCGCAGCAGCAGTGCTCTAGGAAATCCTGCTGTTTTCAGGACTGCGTTTTGAGAAGTCCTGCTCTGTGCCCACAGCTCAGCTTCTTCAGTTTCTGTCTCTTCCAGTGAGAGGTGTGTTGGGTCATGGGGAAGGTCAGCCCTCGATTGATTCTTTGAACTCCTGATGGTGCAGCTGAGCTACTTCCTTTCCCCTCCAGGTAAGCAGCTCTGCACAACCGTCTGGCAGTCTCGACTTTCTCATGCAGACTTTGGGGCACCGTCTCTGTTTCTACAACCGCTTCTCTGAAGATTTAGTGGAGGCACAGCCTGCATAGGAACCCCGGAACCAGACGACCTCGTGGTCTCTTTGGGCTGCAGGTGACTGCAGATCAGATGCCTCCTTTGCTTTTCAAGAGATATATGTATTGGGGTAATAGATCTCAGTTGTGGTATATGGGATCTAGTTCCCTGAGCAGGGGTCGAACCCAGGCCCCCTGCATTGGGAGCACAGAGCCTTCACCACTGGACCACCAGAGAAGTCTCCTAGAAGCCAGTTTTAGAAGTTCTTTAAAAGCGAGGCTGGCGTTAGTGTTGGAGCACCAGGCTTCTGCGAGTCAGGAGGGATCTTGCTACATGGCCTTCTCCCTGTGGGCAGCCTCAGCTGGCACAGAAGTTCTGTCTGGGTGACAGTCCACTGAGGACCTGAGGAAGAGCAGAGTCACAGAGAGAGCCCCGCTACGGGATGTCATGGCCCTTGCCCTCTTTCTTTGCGGGGGCTGGGGAGGGGAGCATGGCAGACAGCCAATCTTTCCTCCCAGAGAGGCTGGCACAGCTCCTGCTGCTGAAACTTAGCAGTGGTTCCCAAGCACTTGCGTGCCTGAGAATCCGCGGACAGCGGCTCTCACAGGTTACACAGGCCCCACACCACATCTCCAGTCAGTATTGCTGACAGGCTCCTATTGCTGACAGGCTCCCAGGAATTTGCATTTTAGACTCGAGATCGATCGCTGGGTGGGGAAGATCCCCTGGAGAAGGAAATGGCAACCCACTCCAGTATGCTTGCCTAGAGAATCCCGTGGACAGAGGAGCAGAGTGGGCTCCAGTGCTCGGGGTCACGTAGAGTCGGACACAACTGAAGTGACTCCGCAGCAGCAGTGCTCTAGGAAATCCTGCTGTTTTCAGGACTGCGTTTTGAGAAGTCCTGCTCTGTGCCCACAGCTCAGCTTCTTCAGTTTCTGTCTCTTCCAGTGAGAGGTGTGTTGGGTCATGGGGAAGGTCAGCCCTCGATTGATTCTTTGAACTCCTGATGGTGCAGCTGAGCTACTTCCTTTCCCCTCCAGGTAAGCAGCTCTGCACAACCGTCTGGCAGTCTCGACTTTCTCATGCAGACTTTGGGGCACCGTCTCTGTTTCTACAACCGCTTCTCTGAAGATTTAGTGGAGGCACAGCCTGCATAGGAACCCCGGAACCAGACGACCTCGTGGTCTCTTTGGGCTGCAGGTGACTGCAGTTTCTCAGGCCTTGTTTAGATCTCAGACCAGGCTTAGGCCGGTGGATGAGAAATAGAAGGCAGAAAGTGCAATAGCTCTGAGGCCTGAGATCACTTTTTTTGGAGCTCTGTGTGCCAATTTGTGGGTGTATAATTGTTGTGTAATTCAGAAGCAGTCCACACGTTCTAACAGTGATATTTCCTTTCTCCTGAGCTAGTTGTTTGTGCAGGGAGGCCCTGCCTGGCTTCCTAGGACCTTTCAGGTTCTCCTTATCTTTCTGCTCAACTGTGCCCTGGTTAGTTTGCTTCTGCTGTCAGGGATTTTCTGGAGCCATTGGCCCCTGTGAAGGAGCATACGTTTGGACAGTTCTTGAACTCGAAGCAGTCCACAGGTAGCACATGGTGCCCTGCCTCTGGCTGGTGGTGACAGCTGAACAGGACACGGAGCCCCCTGTGTGACTGGTCACAATTAGCATTCCTCTCTGGAATGTGGATGTGGCTTCCAGAGTCTTTTTGTGAGCTCTGCTTGAAAGAAGGCTGCTTTTTGTGGGGAAGACCTTAAGTTCTTGCTTGCATGTGCAGTGAAAACAGGAAGGAGGAGTCAGTTTTAGAGTTTTGATATTTTAGAGTATCAACTGGTGGAGCAAGCACTTTATTCTCCATTCTTTCCTGGGTCCTTTTACACAACATTTCTTCTACAGCACTTCCTGACTTGTGTAGTTATTCTCCTTTTTTTCTTTTTTTTTTTGTGATAAGGTATACAAAAAAGCTACTATTTTAGCCATTTTTAAAAATGTATAGTTCTGCAGCATCAAGTACACTCACATTGTTTTACAGACGTCATCACCGTCAATTTCCAGAATTTGTTTCATCTTTCCAAACTGTGATTGGTGTAGTTTTGCAAAATAGGACTGCCTTGCCTATTAGATTGTGAGTCACAGTCTAATAACAGTGACTTCCTTGAAGACATGAGTTCTTTTTTTTTTATTTTAGTTGCAGTCCTCTGTTTCTACAACCGCTTCTCTGAAGATTTAGTGGAGGCACAGCCTGCATAGGAACCCCGGAACCAGACGACCTCGTGGTCTCTTTGGGCTGCAGGTGACTGCAGTTTCTCAGGCCTTGTTTAGATCTCAGACCAGGCTTAGGCCGGTGGATGAGAAATAGAAGGCAGAAAGTGCAATAGCTCTGAGGCCTGAGATCACTTTTTTTGGAGCTCTGTGTGCCAATTTGTGGGTGTATAATTGTTGTGTAATTCAGAAGCAGTCCACACGTTCTAACAGTGATATTTCCTTTCTCCTGAGCTAGTTGTTTGTGCAGGGAGGCCCTGCCTGGCTTCCTAGGACCTTTCAGGTTCTCCTTATCTTTCTGCTCAACTGTGCCCTGGTTAGTTTGCTTCTGCTGTCAGGGATTTTCTGGAGCCATTGGCCCCTGTGAAGGAGCATACGTTTGGACAGTTCTTGAACTCGAAGCAGTCCACAGGTAGCACATGGTGCCCTGCCTCTGGCTGGTGGTGACAGCTGAACAGGACACGGAGCCCCCTGTGTGACTGGTCACAATTAGCATTCCTCTCTGGAATGTGGATGTGGCTTCCAGAGTCTTTTTGTGAGCTCTGCTTGAAAGAAGGCTGCTTTTGTGGGAAGACCTTAAGTTCTTGCTTGCATGTGCAGTGAAAACAGGAAGGAGGAGTCAGTTTTAGAGTTTTGATATTTTAGAGTATCAACTGGTGGAGCAAGCACTTTATTCTCCATTCTTTCCTGGGTCCTTTTACACAACATTTCTTCTACAGCACTTCCTGACTTGTGTAGTTATTCTCCTTTTTTTCTTTTTTTTTTTTGTGATAAGGTATACAAAAAAGCTACTATTTTAGCCATTTTTAAAAATGTATAGTTCTGCAGCATCAAGTACACTCACATTGTTTTACAGACGTCATCACCGTCAATTTCCAGAATTTGTTTCATCTTTCCAAACTGTGATTGGTGTAGTTTTGCAAAATAGGACTGCCTTGCCTATTAGATTGTGAGTCACAGTCTAATAACAGTGACTTCCTTGAAGACATGAGTTCTTTTTTTTTTATTTTAGTTGAAGTATACTTGATTTACAATATTGTGTTAATTTCTAGTATATTGCATAGTGATTCATCTTTTTTCAGATTATGTTCCATTGTAGATTATTATAAGACACTGGGTAAAAAGTCCTGTATTATATGGTAAATCCTTGCTGTTGGTCCCTTTTGTGTATAGTATTGAGAGATTGTGTCTATTAATCCCATATTCCTAATTTGTCCCTCCTCTTCCATCTTTCCTTTGGTAACCATAAGTTTGTTTTTCTATGTCTGTGAGTGGGTTTCTCTTTTGTAGATAGATTTGTTGGTATTATTTTTGATTCCACATTCAATGTATCATAGTAATCATCTTTCTCTGACCTATTTCACTAAACATAATATTCTCTAGGTCTATCCATATTACTGCAAATGGCTGTATTTCATTCTTTTTTATAGCTAAGTAATATTACATTCTCTCTCTCTATATATATATCATATCTTCTTAAGCCAGTCATCTATTAATGGGTACTTGTGTTGCTTCCATAAGATAGGAGTTCTATATAATTAATTTTCACCTTTATTCTGTCCTGCTGTAGGAACTCCTTCATGCTTGTAGGGTGAAAGAATGAGTGGATAGAGTGACTGAACAGTTTCTCCTAGACTGTTGCTATAGGTCATTATCCTTTGTGATATTCTTTGACTTATAGTCTCACTCCTCTATATGAGATTACAGCTTAGTAGAGATATGTTCATATATTTTACCATTTTGAGGGTATATACATAATTACTGTATTTGATGCATCTGCAAACCAGTAGGAAATAGGCCTTTTGGATTAATATTCTGGACTTTCTGATTTGAAGATTAAATGAGATTTTGGTCAAAGCTTAAATATCTTGGAAACAACTCAATTTCTTGTGAAATTCAAGATACATGCTACTATTTTCGCCATTTTTAAAAATGTATAGTTCTGCAGCATCAAGTACACTCACATTGTTTTACAGACGTCATCACCGTCAATTTCCAGAATTTGTTTCATCTTTCCAAACTGTGATTGGTGTAGTTTTGCAAAATAGGACTGCCTTGCCTATTAGATTGTGAGTCACAGTCTAATAACAGTGACTTCCTTGAAGACATGAGTTCTTTTTTTTTTATTTTAGTTGAAGTATACTTGATTTACAATATTGTGTTAATTTCTAGTATATTGCATAGTGATTCATCTTTTTTCAGATTATGTTCCATTGTAGATTATTATAAGACACTGGGTAAAAAGTCCTGTATTATATGGTAAATCCTTGCTGTTGGTCCCTTTTGTGTATAGTATTGAGAGATTGTGTCTATTAATCCCATATTCCTAATTTGTCCCTCCTCTTCCATCTTTCCTTTGGTAACCATAAGTTTGTTTTTCTATGTCTGTGAGTGGGTTTCTCTTTTGTAGATAGATTTGTTGGTATTATTTTTGATTCCACATTCAATGTATCATAGTAATCATCTTTCTCTGACCTATTTCACTAAACATAATATTCTCTAGGTCTATCCATATTACTGCAAATGGCTGTATTTCATTCTTTTTTATAGCTAAGTAATATTACATTCTCTCTCTCTATATATATATCATATCTTCTTAAGCCAGTCATCTATTAATGGGTACTTGTGTTGCTTCCATAAGATAGGAGTTCTATATAATTAATTTTCACCTTTATTCTGTCCTGCTGTAGGAACTCCTTCATGCTTGTAGGGTGAAAGAATGAGTGGATAGAGTGACTGAACAGTTTCTCCTAGACTGTTGCTATAGGTCATTATCCTTTGTGATATTCTTTGACTTATAGTCTCACTCCTCTATATGAGATTACAGCTTAGTAGAGATATGTTCATATATTTTACCATTTTGAGGGTATATACATAATTACTGTATTTGATGCATCTGCAAACCAGTAGGAAATAGGCCTTTTGGATTAATATTCTGGACTTTCTGATTTGAAGATTAAATGAGATTTTGGTCAAAGCTTAAATATCTTGGAAACAACTCAATTTCTTGTGAAATTCAAGATACATGCACAAATTTTATGCTGGTATTATCCTGCTACCTTACTGGGTCATTTGATCTGCTGTGTCAGTCCTTGGAGGTGCACATTTTATGAAATTCTGGCTCTAGACGAATTAATGTGAAGAATTCCTTGTCTTGTTCTTTTTCCAGAAGCTACCCTTGGGATGCTCTTCCTTTCCTACTGTCTCTTACAGACCCCTCTTTTCAGCCAGAAAATTTGGGGGTCAGATTTTATCATGTCCTGATCTTCGAGGAAATGGGGAAAGGGTCTGAGTAGCCCATCAACACATCTCACTGGGCTTGAGTGCTGGAGAGGATCCTAGAGAGTCTCTTACCTAGACCTGTCTCCTCTTTTGATGGAGGAAGAATCTATGTGACCTGAAGTCACCCGGGTGGTGTTATGGTTGGGTCAGGACTGGAAGCTAGATTTCCTGATGCTTTCAGCTCTATAACATTAAACTAGTTAATATGTGTAGCAATTGCCATTTTGAGATGGTCCCCTTTTTGGTTGAATATGAGTGTCAACAGGGCTGGCTGGTACTTCCCTGGTGGTCCAATGGCTAAGATTCTGTGCCTCCTATGTAGGGGCCTGGGTTAAGTCCCTTGTTGGTTCTGTGATTTTAGTTTCTTTCCTTTTTTTTTTTTTTTAGAATTACATCCCTATGTTTTAAAATGGAAGCATAGTTGATTTACAATGCTGTGTTAGTTTCAGCACAGTGATTCAGTTTATACACACACACATATATATCTATTCTTTTCACATTCTTTTCCTCTATAGGTTATTACAAAATATTGAATATAGTTCCCTGTGCCATACAGTAGTTCCTTGTTGTTTATTTTATATATAGTAATGTGTTTCTGTTAATTCTGAACTCCTAATTGACCCTCCCCTCCCCTACCCCGGCCCTTTTACCCTTTGGTAACCATAAGTTTGCTTGCTACATCTGTGAATCTATAAGAAAATAAGTTAGTTAATTAATTAATTTGGCTGCATTGGGTCTTAGTTGTTCCTAGTGGGATTTTCATTGCGTCATGCAGGGTCTTTTGTTGCTGTGTATGGTGCTTGCAGCCGAGTTGGGGTTTATTGCAAGGCACCAACCAAGGGAGTGAGAGACAAGCCTCAGGTCCACTCCAACCTGGCCTGTGAGTTGAAGCATTTTTAAAGGAAAAGAACAAGAATGCTGAGTTAAATAATCATCTGGTGACATTTCTTTACGTGTAGTTTTGAGAGTCAGGATGTCTCTGGCTTACAGTTCTCCTGCCAAGTGGTCCATGACTCTGGGCTCTGTAGGCTCATCCTACCCTGGAGAACCTGCCTGAGTTTGTATGTTAATGACGATGTCCACAGTAGCAGTTTTAGTGCAGCACTGATGGTTATCAAGAACCACAACAGGAGCGTCCCTGGTGGCTCAGTGATAAAGAATCTGCCTGCCGATGCAGGAGACACGGGTTCAGTCCCTGGTCCAGGAAGATCCCACACACATGCAGTGGAGCAACTCAGCCCATGCACCACAACTGCTGAGCCTGTGCTCTAGAGACTGGGAGCCACAGCTGCTGTAGCCCGAGCACCCTGGGGCCCACACTCTGCAACCAGAGAAACTGATGTGCTGCAACTAGAGAGTAGCCCCTAGTTGCCACAATTAGAGAAAAGCCTGAGCAGAAACGAAGACCCAGCATAGCCAAAAATAGATAAATGAATTAAAATTATATATATAAAGAACCATAGTGATCTTGTCATCTGACTCTGGTTGATTAGCATCAAGGACAGAGTGGATATGAAAGGGAGTACGTTTTGCATAGAGCACTTAATTATAGACTCAATAAAGGAACTCATTCATGAGGGACTGGGTTTCACAATGCAATACTTTGGCCCCATAGCACCTACAACCCTGTCCCCCAGCCCCTACCCTCAGTCCACCCTGATCTTTTACCCCACTCTTCTGGCCCTCTCTAAGCCCTACAGTCCCTCCAACTCCATCTAGTTGATGTATGGATTTTTTTTTTTTAAACATTTATTTATTTATTTATTTTGGGAGGGTAGGGGGGTGGGCGGGCCACTTCCACTGGTCTTTCATTTGTCTAGTTTCATCCATCTTTGTTGTTTGGCTCCTGTGGGCCTCCCATCGCGGTGGCCTCTGTTGTTGCAGAGCACCGGCTCTGGGCGCATGCGTTCCAGAGCTCCAACTCGGTCATTGGACACATTGCTCTAGCCGCTCCGCGGCACGTGGGATCTTCCCAGGCCAGGGATCGAACCGGCGCCCCTTGCACTGCAAGGCGGTGTCCTTACCCACTGGACCACCAGGGAAGCCCTGCAATTTTAAAGGTATAGAGGCTTAAAGTTTTCTGATTCAAATCCTCTCTTTTATAGCAGAGGAAACTGGAATTCAGAGCTAAGATGACTTGTCCAATCTCGTGACTCCTCAATCTAGAACTTTTTGCATTCATTCTTAAAAAAAAAAAAAAATTTATTTTTGGCTGCACTGGGTCTTCGTTGCTGCTCATGGGCTTTCTCTAGTTGTAGCAAGATGGGGCTCCTCTCTAGCTGCAGTAGGCTGGTTTCTCATTGCAGTGGCTTCTCTTGTTTCAGGGCACAGGCCCTAGGGCATGTGGGCTCAGTAGTTGTGGTACAAAGGCTTAGCTGTTCTGTGGCATGTGAGATTGTCCAGGATCAGGGATTAAACCCATGTCCCCTATGTTGGCAGGCAGATTCTTAACCACTAGGCCACTGGGGAAGCCTGAGTTCTTTGCATTCTTACATGAAACTGAAAGGATTTTACCTCGATTGGAGACTTAAAGAACCATAGTGATCTTGTCATCTGACTCTGGTTGATTGCATCAAGGCAAAAAAGGGGGTACGTTTGCATAGAGCACTTAATTATAGACTCAATAAAGGAACTCATTCATGAGGGACTGGGTTTCACAATGCAATACTTTGGCCCCATAGCACCTACAACCCTGTCCCCCAGCCCCTACCCTCAGTCCACCCTGATCTTTTACCCCACTCTTCTGGCCCTCTCTAAGCCCTACAGTCCCTCCAACTCCATCTAGTTGATGTATGGATTCTTTTTTAAACATTTATTTATTTATTTATTTTGGCTTGGGTGGCGAGGGTAGGGAGGTGGGCGGGCCACTTCCACTGGTCTTTCATTTGTCTAGTTTCATCCATCTTTGTTGTTTGGCTCCTGTGGGCCTCCCATCGCGGTGGCCTCTGTTGTTGCAGAGCACCGGCTCTGGGCGCATGCGTTCCAGAGCTCCAACTCGGTCATTGGACACATTGCTCTAGCGCTCCGCGGCACGTGGGATCTTCCCAGGCCAGGGATCGAACCGGCGCCCCTTGCACTGCAAGGCGGTGTCCTTACCCACTGGACCACCAGGGAAGCCCTGCAATTTTAAAGGTATAGAGGCTTAAAGTTTTCTGATTCAAATCCTCTCTTTTATAGCAGAGGAAACTGGAATTCAGAGCTAAGATGACTTGTCCAATCTCGTGACTCCTCAATCTAGAACTTTTTGCATTCATTCTTAAAAAAAAAAAAAAATTTATTTTTGGCTGCACTGGGTCTTCGTTGCTGCTCATGGGCTTTCTCTAGTTGTAGCAAGATGGGGCTCCTCTCTAGCTGCAGTAGGCTGGTTTCTCATTGCAGTGGCTTCTCTTGTTTCAGGGCACAGGCCCTAGGGCATGTGGGCTCAGTAGTTGTGGTACAAAGGCTTAGCTGTTCTGTGGCATGTGAGATTGTCCAGGATCAGGGATTAAACCCATGTCCCCTATGTTGGCAGGCAGATTCTTAACCACTAGGCCACTGGGGAAGCCTGAGTTCTTTGCATTCTTACATGAAACTGAAAGGATTTTACCTCGATTGGAGACTTAAACCCAGGTCCTAGACCTGATCGAACCCTGCTTGGGACTTGAACCCATGGGGCTGGAGCTTGAATTTCAGCCAAAACCCTGTTAGGGACTCGAATCCATGTGGCTGGGACTTGAATCCAGCCAAAACCCTGTTTGGGACTTGGACCCACGTGGTTAGGGCTTAAGTCTAGCCAAAACCCAGTTTGGGATTCGAACCCACGTGGCTAAGGCTTAACCCCAGCCAAAACCCTGCTTGGGACTTCAACCCATGTAGCTGAGGCTTAACTCCAGCCAAAACCCTGCTTGGGACTTCAACCCATGTAGTCAGGACTCAGTCCCAGCCAAAACCCTGTCTGGGACTCAAACCCATGCGGCCAGGACTTAATTCAGCTCTCACCCAATGTCTAGACCCACTGAGGCTCAGGTTCTTTGTACCTCAATGCAGAAGGAATTCAGCTAGAAGCAGAGTGATAGACAAGCAGAGGATTTATTATGATAGGGTACTTGTAAGAGGTGCAAGTGGGCAGGTAGGAAAGCTCTGCTCTTCTCTCTCTTTGAGTGGGCAGCAATATATATAGGATGGTAGAAGACCATCCCCCTCAAGTAGACACAGATGCAAGGCATACATCATTAGTTCCTTCTTTGCCAGCTCCTCCTTCAGCAGCTGTTTATACCCAGTCAAGCCTGCTTTCCTGAACAAGGAGCAGCTCTCCTGAGTTATCGTCAACTCACTGGTCTCCCAACCTTTCTCAGGTTTCACCCTTCTACCTACTGTCCCCTACTAGGACTCTACAGCCACCTACCTGTTCTATACTCTGTCCCTATCGAAACCTTCCTTGACTATAAGCTTCTCTGACCCTACTTGAAAGTAGGGTCTGTGTCTTATCATCTTTAGATGTTTACTGACTGGTGTTTCTTCCTACCTAATACACAAGAGAAAGGTTCTATAGTTTTAGCTTTATTCACATCCCTACTAATATTCCTAATGATGATGATGATGATAATGTTGCTTTAGTCATGTTCAACTCTTTGTGACCCAGTGGACCATTGCCCACCAGGGTCCTCTCTCCTTGGGATTCTCCAGGCAAGAATACTGAAGTGGGTTGCCATGCCTTCCTCCAGAGGATCTTCCATTCCAGGGATTGAACCGGAGTCTCTTACGTCTCTTTGGCAGGCGGCAGCTTTACCATTAGCACATCACATGAGAAGCCCAATAGTTATTCTACAGAAATGTTTAACAGGGTTTAAAGTACTACTGTTGTCAGCTGGCATCAGAGCTTCCTGGGCTTGGCAGGCACTTAAAACCAAAACCTTTTCTTCTTAGAGCTTTTGTGCCGGTTCTTTGGAGCACCGTGCAGTGCTGGGAGGTCTCTTATCCAAAGTGTCCTTGACGCTTTTGAGTCTGTCTCCTCAAGCTGGCATTCTCCTCAAGGCTCTGTCTTCACCCCTGGGTGTCTGTAGAACACCTCCGCTGCATGCCCTGGGGTTGCCTTACGCCTCTGGAGTCTGGCTTTGATTGGAATGGTTTTGATTAGGATAGAAGCAGCCTCATGCTGGCTCTCTTTTTTTTTGTACATTTAGTTGAGGGAAAAAGTTCATATTTTCTTTGCTCCCTGAAACTCAGCGCAGCACCCTCTTTTCAACTCAGCCTTCCGAGCAGCGGGTCAGCAGCAGAATGTTTTTCTCTAGGTTTTTTAGGCGTGGCAAGTGACTGACCAGGATAGCTTGAAGCCACTCTGGAGGGCACAGATACAGCTCTCTGGATTGTCCAACAGAAGCCATTTTCCCTAGGCTTGAAGTGAGAGGCAGGCAGTTCCTACCTGATCCCTGGGGGTAGGGTGTGTGAGACTCCTAGCATATCAAAAGCTTTCTCCTAAAATTCCTTCCGAGTTGATTTTCTTTTGGTGAAGAGCTGCAAAACTGGTTTTTGGAGACCTCCTTTGCAGGTCCTGCTTGCTAGTCTTGCACCTGGCTTGGGAATGTGGCTGTAGTTGGCCTCTGTTGTCTTGGGGGTCAGAGCCAAAACTCAGCCTGAAATAGTTCCATTTTAGCAACCTGTTATGGTGGATTTAAAAAGTAACTGTTTTTCTTAATCCTTAAATAAAAATTAAGTCCAGACACTGGAGATCAGTGGTAAAGGAGATTTTTGCGAAGTTAACATGATCATAAATGAACATAAATGTGCAAACAAAAAGAATCTATCCAGTCCTTTAATTCTGTTTCTGGCATTACTTTTTATTCCAGCAAGAGCTGAAAGAAGCTGACCTGCAGTTTTAAAAATACACGTTTTTAAGTGATCAGGTAGTGTGCCATATTTTCTGAAGTTTGTTGAAGATAAAAGCCCTCTTCTAGCAGTTGGAATGGCTTCATGGTTAGAGAAGGGAGATCTGTAATGGGAATAGCAGTTTGAGTAATTCACATGTCTCCAATTTGCGCCATAGTCATAGTTTCATTTTTATTTTCCCTTCCTGGGCTTGGCAGGCACTTAAAACCAAAACCTTTTCTTCTTAGAGCTTTTGTGCCGGTTCTTTGGAGCACCGTGCAGTGCTGGGAGGTCTCTTATCCAAAGTGTCCTTGACGCTTTTGAGTCTGTCTCCTCAAGCTGGCATTCTCCTCAAGGCTCTGTCTTCACCCCTGGGTGTCTGTAGAACACCTCCGCTGCATGCCCTGGGGTTGCCTTACGCCTCTGGAGTCTGGCTTTGATTGGAATGGTTTTGATTAGGATAGAAGCAGCCTCATGCTGGCTCTCTTTTTTTTTGTACATTTAGTTGAGGGAAAAAGTTCATATTTTCTTTGCTCCCTGAAACTCAGCGCAGCACCCTCTTTTCAACTCAGCCTTCCGAGCAGCGGGTCAGCAGCAGAATGTTTTTCTCTAGGTTTTTCAGGCGTGGCAAGTGACTGACCAGGATAGCTTGAAGCCACTCTGGAGGGCACAGATACAGCTCTCTGGATTGTCCAACAGAAGCCATTTTCCCTAGGCTTGAAGTGAGAGGCAGGCAGTTCCTACCTGATCCCTGGGGGTAGGGTGTGTGAGACTCCTAGCATATCAAAAGCTTTCTCCTAAAATTCCTTCCGAGTTGATTTTCTTTTGGTGAAGAGCTGCAAAACTGGTTTTTGGAGACCTCCTTTGCAGGTCCTGCTTGCTAGTCTTGCACCTGGCTTGGGAATGTGGCTGTAGTTGGCCTCTGTTGTCTTGGGGGTCAGAGCCAAAACTCAGCCTGAAATAGTTCCATTTTAGCAACCTGTTATGGTGGATTTAAAAAGTAACTGTTTTTCTTAATCCTTAAATAAAAATTAAGTCCAGACACTGGAGATCAGTGGTAAAGGAGTTTTTTATGAAGTTAACATGATCATAAATGAACATAAATGTGCAAACAAAAAGAATCTATCCAGTCCTTTAATTCTGTTTCTGGCATTACTTTTTATTCCAGCAAGAGCTGAAAGAAGCTGACCTGCAGTTTTAAAAATACACGTTTTTAAGTGATCAGGTAGTGTGCCATATTTTCTGAAGTTTGTTGAAGATAAAAGCCCTCTTCTAGCAGTTGGAATGGCTTCATGGTTAGAGAAGGGAGATCTGTAATGGGAATAGCAGTTTGAGTAATTCACATGTCTCCAATTTGCGCCATAGTCATAGCATATTTCTTAGAAAGGTAGTAAAAAATAGTCTGTTTTCTATCTTTCCCTTTTCATATGATCGATTTCCATAACATACATCATCACCGTGAACTACTGACTTAGGGATAAAGGGACAAAGAAGTTACAGAGATTACGGAGACTACCTCTGGGTTCTTCTTTTTCCTTCTGCTTGAGAAGTTGTTCAGAAATCTGATTGACACAGGCTTATGTGTAATACAGATAGAGAGTAGACACCTGTTCTGAAGAGCAGGTTTCCTGAGGGAGTGCTTTCTCCCTGGAACAGTGACTGGATTAAGGAAAGCAGAGCCCTGAAGTCTTCAATGAGTTATATATAAATAGATAGATAGATAGATAGATAGACAGACAGATAGATAGATTTTTTTTGCCTGGAAAGGTGTTTGCTTAGAAGATATGCTGCCCAGGTATTTAAGCCTTCAGGTCAGCTTCTCTCCAGTTGCTGATGAGAGAGTGAATGAGCACAAGCTGTATTTGATGAACTAGAAGAAATATTACAAACTCATTTTGAAGCAGCATGTTGCTTTGAAAGTGAAGGCAAGCTGTTCAGTAAATGGAACTTGTACTTTTCTACAAAAGGTCAGAGGTTGTTTTTGGCTTCATGTTTTGAGTTTGATTTAGTCAAATTTAGTTGAGTTCAGCTAGAACTAACATCGAACAGTATGGAAATACATTTTATTTTTTAGACCGGATAAACCCAAAAGGTACAGCCCACACCTGTGTTTGTAAAGGAGATTTTTGAAGTTAACATGATCATAAATGAACATAAATGTGCAAACAAAAAGAATCTATCCAGTCCTTTAATTCTGTTTCTGGCATTACTTTTTATTCCAGCAAGAGCTGAAAGAAGCTGACCTGCAGTTTTAAAAATACACGTTTTTAAGTGATCAGGTAGTGTGCCATATTTTCTGAAGTTTGTTGAAGATAAAAGCCCTCTTCTAGCAGTTGGAATGGCTTCATGGTTAGAGAAGGGAGATCTGTAATGGGAATAGCAGTTTGAGTAATTCACATGTCTCCAATTTGCGCCATAGTCATAGCATATTTCTTAGAAAGGTAGTAAAAAATAGTCTGTTTTCTATCTTTCCCTTTTCATATGATCGATTTCCATAACATACATCATCACCGTGAACTACTGACTTAGGGATAAAGGGACAAAGAAGTTACAGAGATTACGGAGACTACCTCTGGGTTCTTCTTTTTCCTTCTGCTTGAGAAGTTGTTCAGAAATCTGATTGACACAGGCTTATGTGTAATACAGATAGAGAGTAGACACCTGTTCTGAAGAGCAGGTTTCCTGAGGGAGTGCTTTCTCCCTGGAACAGTGACTGGATTAAGGAAAGCAGAGCCCTGAAGTCTTCAATGAGTTATATATAAATAGATAGATAGATAGATAGATAGACAGACAGATAGATAGATTTTTTTTTTTGCCTGGAAAGGTGTTTGCTTAGAAGATATGCTGCCCAGGTATTTAAGCCTTCAGGTCAGCTTCTCTCTCCAGTTGCTGATGAGAGAGTGAATGAGCACAAGCTGTATTTGATGAACTAGAAGAAATATTACAAACTCATTTTGAAGCAGCATGTTGCTTTGAAAGTGAAGGCAAGCTGTTCAGTAAATGGAACTTGTACTTTTCTACAAAAGGTCAGAGGTTGTTTTTGGCTTCATGTTTTGAGTTTGATTTAGTCAAATTTAGTTGAGTTCAGCTAGAACTAACATCGAACAGTATGGAAATACATTTTATTTTTTAGACCGGGGATCAACAAACCCTGGCCTAAAGACAGAGTACAGCCCCACACCTGTGTTTGTAAATGAAGTTTCGTTGGCCCACAGCCGGTGCCTTTTGTGTGTGTTGTCTCTGGCTGTTTGATATTGCACCAGGAGGGTTGAGAGGCTGTGAGAGGGACCATATGACTGCCTATTGATTTTAGTTGCCTAAAATATTTACTGTCTTGTCCTTTATTGGGAAAGTTTGCAGCAGCTTTTCCTAGACTAATGAAAGGACTCAGTATCACTGTTTCCATAGTTATTTTGGTTTCTGTAGCATGAATGATTGCTGATTCTCTGAATTATTACTCATTGAAAGTATTTCAGTATCTTCTACATTCTTGATTGTATATTTTGTAAAAAACATTTTATAAAGAAAACTGAACTTGTGAAAATTGGTATAGCTCATTGCCTAATGACCACATGTTGAAAAGGACAGAACTCATTTCTGCTTTTAAACCCCTGAGACAACAAAATATTTTATTTCTAGATCTGCGTTTCACCCTGGGAAAACCTCATCTGGTACAAAGCACAATGTCAGCATTTAGTAGTTGTTCAGTCGCTCAGTCGTGTCTGACTCTTTGCAACCCCATGCACCGCAGCACGCCAGGCTTCCCTGTCCTACACCATCTCCTGGAGCTTGCCAAAACTCATGTCCCTTGAGTCAGTGATGCCATTCAACCGTCTCATCCTCTGTCATCTCATTCTGCTCTGCCTTCTATTTTTTCCAGCATCTTTGGGTTTTTTCCAGTGAGTTATCACTTTGCATCAGGTGGCCAAAAGATTGGAGCTTCAGCTTCAGCATCAGTCCTTCCAGTGAATATTCAGGTTGATTTCCTTTAGAATTGACTGGTTTGACCACCTTGCTGTCCGGGAGATTCTCAAGAGGTTATTGATATGTCTTTTGACAATACTAACTCCAGCTTGAGCTTCATCCACCCCAGCGTTTTGCAAGATGTACTCTGTATATAAGTTAAATAAGCAGGGTGACACTATACAGCTGTGTTGCACTTTGGAACCAGTCCTTTATTCCATGTCCAGTTCTAATTGTTGCTTCTTGATCTGCATACAGGTTTCGCAGGAGGCAGGTGAGGTGGTCTGGTATTCCCATCTCTTTAAGAATTTTCCAGTTTGTTGTGATCCACACAGTTAAAGGCTTTAGCATAATCTAAAACTGAGTCATCACTCAGTTACCTAAGGTGATTTCTTGATTTATTGGAGTATTTTAAATAACAGCGGAAAGAAGCCCGTTTCTCCCACTTTTTCTTCAGGTTTCCACGATGGCTGGCTTCTACCACTCCCAGACGTTCATATTCCTTCCAAAGGCAGGGCAGAGAGTTAAGGTTTTAGCATAAAACTCAGTATCACTGTTTCCATAGTTATTTTGGTTTCTGTAGCATGAATGATTGCTGATTCTCTGAATTATTACTCATTGAAAGTATTTCAGTATCTTCTACATTCTTGATTGTATATTTTGTAAAAAACATTTTATAAAGAAAACTGAACTTGTGAAAATTGGTATAGCTCATTGCCTAATGACCACATGTTGAAAAGGACAGAACTCATTTCTGCTTTTAAACCCTGAGACAACAAAATATTTTATTTCTAGATCTGCGTTTCACCCTGGGAAAACCTCATCTGGTACAAAGCACAATGTCAGCATTTAGTAGTTGTTCAGTCGCTCAGTCGTGTCTGACTCTTTGCAACCCCATGCACCGCAGCACGCCAGGCTTCCCTGTCCTACACCATCTCCTGGAGCTTGCCAAAACTCATGTCCCTTGAGTCAGTGATGCCATTCAACCGTCTCATCCTCTGTCATCTCATTCTGCTCTGCCTTCTATTTTTTCCAGCATCTTTGGGTTTTTTCCAGTGAGTTATCACTTTGCATCAGGTGGCCAAAAGATTGGAGCTTCAGCTTCAGCATCAGTCCTTCCAGTGAATATTCAGGTTGATTTCCTTTAGAATTGACTGGTTTGACCACCTTGCTGTCCGGGAGATTCTCAAGAGGTTATTGATATGTCTTTTGACAATACTAACTCCAGCTTGAGCTTCATCCACCCCAGCGTTTTGCAAGATGTACTCTGTATATAAGTTAAATAAGCAGGGTGACACTATACAGCTGTGTTGCACTTTGGAACCAGTCCTTTATTCCATGTCCAGTTCTAATTGTTGCTTCTTGATCTGCATACAGGTTTCGCAGGAGGCAGGTGAGGTGGTCTGGTATTCCCATCTCTTTAAGAATTTTCCAGTTTGTTGTGATCCACACAGTTAAAGGCTTTAGCATAATCTAAAACTGAGTCATCACTCAGTTACCTAAGGTGATTTCTTGATTTATTGGAGTATTTTAAATAACAGCGGAAAGAAGCCCGTTTCTCCCACTTTTTCTTCAGGTTTCCACGATGGCTGGCTTCTACCACTCCCAGACGTTCATATTCCTTCCAAAGGCAGGGCAGAGAGTTAAGGTTGCTCCCTGGATCACTTGACAGATGGCTGCGCCTCCTCAGGATAGTCTGAGGGTCAGTTTCTTACCAAAGATGTTATGTGATGACTGAGGCTAATCTGATGAGCCTTCAGTAAGAACCAGCCTGGGGACAGAAATCAATACATGCATTCGTTACTACATGCATTCATTCAACAGACTTTGAAAGCATGTTGACTTAGGTGCTTTGCCACTAGTGGCTTCAGAGTCTGTTCCAGGCGATGGACACAAAATGGATAATGATAGTATATTGTCTTAAGTGAAGTGATTGAGTTATATGCAGCGTATTTGGAAGAGAAGGACATCTAACTCAGCATGGGGCGATATGATCAAGACAAGGTCCCTGCTGGAGGCTAACTCCAGATAAAGGAGTCCAGGACATTAAAAAAAAAAGAGAGAGAATTTATTTATTTTATTTTTGGCTCCGCTGGATCTTCATTACTGTGCACAGGCTTTCTTTAGGTTTGGCGAGCAGAGGCTACTCTCTAGCTGTGGCAAGCAGTCTTCTCATTATGGTGGGAGGCATGGGCTCTTGGACAAGTTTGGCTTCAGTATTTGTAGCACATGGGCTTAGTTGTCCTGAGGCATGAGGAAGCTTCCTGGACCAGGGGTTGAACCCATGTTCTTTGCATTGGCCGGCAGACTTTTTTTTTTTTTTTTAATTTTGGGCTCTTTAATTGAATTTTAAAAATTCATTTGTTTTCATCCATCTTTTATTCTTTGGCGTGTGTGGGCCTCCCATTGCAGTGGCCTCTCTCATTGCAGAGCACTGGCACTGGGCGCATGCGCTCCAGAGCACTGGCTTGGAATTTGACACACGAGTCCAGTCACTCTGCAGCACATGGGATCTTTCCGGGTCAGGGATTGAACTGGGGCCCCTTGCACTGTAAAGCCGACTCTCCACCCACTGGACCACCAGGGAAACCTGGCAGGCAGATTCTTAACTGCTGGACTGCCAGGGAAGTCTAGGAATCCAGGACATTCTGTAGAACATTCAGGTGGAGGTGTCCAGAAGGTAGATTTGAGTCTGAGTCTCTAGCTTGAGAGGTGGGCCAGAAATAAAGGTTTAGGAATGTTAACCCCATGAGAGTTGATAAACTAACAGGAAGAGCACTGGGCTCAGGATGGGAAGGGCCAACATTTCAAGATCAGAAAGAGAGGATCATTAAGGAAACAAGGAATGAGCTAGAAATTATTCAAGAAAACCAGGAGAACAGAAGATGTAACAATGTTTATAGACAGAATGAAGGGGAAGAGACAATAAACAGAGATGAAAAATCCAGGAATTGCCAGGGTTGATTGGGTAATGTAGGAGGCAGGAAGGGAGCATTCATTTCATTTCAAATGTAATCTACTGTAACTACTTAAGTGTTAAATATTAATTGCCTAAAAGTTGGTTTTGAGGCTGTTTAAAGGAGGCTAAATATGTAGGATAAAGTATAAGTGACAAAGAAAGACTGAAGTGCAAGGGGGCAGAGACATTACTTTTAGATTAAAGATCCAGGAAAGAAGTAATACTTGAGTTAGGTCTTGGTAGGAGGTTAGGGCTTCCCTGGTGGCTCAGTCGGTAAAGAATCTTCCTACAGTGCAGGAGACGCAGGCTTGATCTCTGGGTTGGGAAGATCCCCTGGTAAAGGAAATGGCAACCAACTCCAGTATTCTTGCCTGGAAAATCCAATGGGTAAAGGAGCCTGGTGGGCTGCAGTTCATTGGGTTAGGCCTCTGGGGAGAGGGCGTTCTCGGCCATGTCAAGAGCCACCCATATGAATTTGCGTGTAAAACCTGAGCTCCTCTGGGACAGACAGGCTTCCTTGGCCCCCAGTGCGGACATCACCCCTAGGCAACTGAACCCTGAAGGAAGGAGATGTAATGGGAAGGAAGTCCTTGAAATGCACTCAGAATAAATGACAGGTGGATCTTGTTTTATTGTGCTTTGCTTTATCATGCTTCAGTTTTTACGAATTGAAGTTTTGTGGCAGCCTTGCAATAAGCAGGGCTTCCTTGGTGGTTCAGATGCTAAAAACCTGTCTGCCATGCAGGAGACCCAGGTTCAATCCCTAGGTCTGGAAGGTCCCCTGGAGAAGGGAACAGCAACCCACTCCAGCATTCTTGCCTGAAAAATCCCAGACAGAGGAGCCTGGCGGGCTGCAGTCCATGGGGTCAGAGTGGGACACGACTGAGCAACTGACACTTTCATTTTGTGACAAGCAACTCTGCTGATGCCCTTTCCCTAAGAGCATCTGCTCACTTCACGTCACCGTGACACATTTCGGTAATTCTTGCAATATTTTGGGCAAATATTGTTTATTTGCATCAATAAACTTAGGGAATCAGAACTGGAATATGCATTTCATTAGTGGAATTTCTTGGCCACTTTGAAGTGGTTCTATTTAATGTGTCACCTATGATTAGGAATAGACAGAAATATGAGGAGTTGAGATAAAAAAGATACTGTAGGCCGTGTGTTTTCTTCTGTTGTTGTTTACTTTGGGGAAAGCTCCCTCTCTTAATAATTTTTTTTTTATTTTGTATTTGGGTATAGCTGATTGATTAACAATGTCATCATAGTTTCAGGTGGATAGCAGAGGTGCCCAGCCATACATATTCATGTATCCCTTCTCTCCCAAACTCCCCTCCCATCCAGGCTGCCACGTAACATTCAGCAGAGTTCCCTGTGTTATACAGTTGATCCTTGTTGGTTATCCAATTTAAGAAGCAGTAGCGGGGAGGAGGGGCTTCCCTGGTGGTCCAGTGGGTAAGGACACCGCCGTGCAGTGCAGGGGGCGCCGGTTTGATCCCTGGCCTGGGAAGATCCCACGTGCCGCGGAGCGGCTGGACCGATGTGTCCAACTACCGAGCCAGAGCTCTGGAGCGCATGCGCCCAGAGCCAGTGCTCTGCAGCAACAGAAGCCACTGCGATGGGAGGCCCACAGGAGCCAAAGAACAAAGACGGATGAAACTAGACAAATGAAAGACCAATAGAAGTAGCCCGCCTGCTCCCCTCCCTCCCCACCCCAACCCCCCAAAATAAATAAATAAATAAATCTTAAGGAAAAAAAAAAAAGCAGTAGGGGGCTTCGCTGGTGGTCCAGTGGGTAAAGACGCCACCTTGCAGTGCAAAGGGTGCTGGTTCGATCCCTGGCCTGGGAAGATCCCACATGCTGCGGAGCAGCTGGACTGATGTGTCCAACTACCGAGCTGGAGCTCTGGAGCGCATGAGCCCAGAGCCAGTGCTCTGTGGCGAGAGGCCACCGTGATGGGAGGCCTACACAGGCCAAAGAACAAAGATGGATGAAAATAGATAAGTGAAAGACCAATAGAAGTGGCTAAAAAAAAAAAAAGCAGTGTGTACATGTCCATTCCAAACTCCCTAACTATCCCTTTATGCCATCCTTCCCCCAGCAACCATTCATTCTCTAAATCTATGAGTCTGTTTCTGTTTTATAACAGTAAGTTCATTTGTAGCATGTCTTTTTAGATTCCACATATAAGGAATGTCATATAATATTTCTTCTTCTTTGACAGGCCACACATTTCCTTATTGATCCTAGAAAAGGAAATAATTAACAATATCTGTTAAAATGGGGTAGAAGTGTATTGACTTAAGGATTATAGTAGAAAATACTTCAAGGAATTAGGAAGATAAAGGGTGCTGGTCCATAATGATTTTGTACCCTTGACTGTTTTATTTATTTGAATAATGTGAAATTTTATTTTCTTCATTGGTTAGCTTTGATATACAAAGCAAATTTGAAGTCATTTCCTGTTAGTTTGCCGTGTGTTATCCTTGCTTCATAGATTCCTAAATTATCTAATTTCATTTTGTTCTCATTTCACAAATGAGGGACGGCAGCTTAAATAGTTTGTTTCAGTGACCTGCAGTGAAGTAAAGAGCTAGGTCACCTTTTTATGTGAGTGGTTTGTTAAAAAAAAAAAGAAATTCATGAAATTTCTAAAATAAATTATAAGTTAAATTGTTTTACTCACTAAGTAATTGTAAATGTAATTAAAAAATTTTCCTGAATGTTTTTGTGAGGTGGGTAAGCAAATGAAGTAATTAATTAGGAACTCATACATTTTCTTGTCTTTTTTTCCCCTTCCTCCCAATAGGACCAGACATATTATCAGTCATTTCAGGTTTCAGAATATGGTAAGAGTTCTTCACCTTACTTTGAAGGATAACACTTTTTATTACTTTCCTCAAGGAAAAGAGAAATTTCTAAGAGATGTATTATTTAAAGTAAAGACTCCAGGGGAGCAAATTTATGGTATTTCTTACAATGTGAACATGTGCAAAGGGTGCTGGTTCGATCCCTGGCCTGGGAAGATCCCACATGCTGCGGAGCAGCTGGACTGAGGTGTCCAACTACCGAGCGGGAGCTCTGGAGCGCATGAGCCCAGAGCCAGTGCTCTGTGGCGAGAGGCCACCGTGATGGGAGGCCTACACAGGCCAAAGAACAAAGATGGATGAAAATAGATAAGTGAAAGACCAATAGAAGTGGCTAAAAAAAAAAAAAGCAGTGTGTACATGTCCATTCCAAACTCCCTAACTATCCCTTTATGCCATCCTTCCCCCAGCAACCATTCATTCTCTAAATCTATGAGTCTGTTTCTGTTTTATAACAGTAAGTTCATTTGTAGCATGTCTTTTTAGATTCCACATATAAGGAATGTCATATAATATTTCTTCTTCTTTGACAGGCCACACATTTCCTTATTGATCCTAGAAAAGGAAATAATTAACAATATCTGTTAAAATGGGGTAGAAGTGTATTGACTTAAGGATTATAGTAGAAAATACTTCAAGGAATTAGGAAGATAAAGGGTGCTGGTCCATAATGATTTTGTACCCTTGACTGTTTTATTTATTTGAATAATGTGAAATTTTATTTTCTTCATTGGTTAGCTTTGATATACAAAGCAAATTTGAAGTCATTTCCTGTTAGTTTGCCGTGTGTTATCCTTGCTTCATAGATTCCTAAATTATCTAATTTCATTTTGTTCTCATTTCACAAATGAGGGACGGCAGCTTAAATAGTTTGTTTCAGTGACCTGCAGTGAAGTAAAGAGCTAGGTCACCTTTTTATGTGAGTGGTTTGTTAAAAAAAAAAAGAAATTCATGAAATTTCTAAAATAAATTATAAGTTAAATTGTTTTACTCACTAAGTAATTGTAAATGTAATTAAAAAATTTTCCTGAATGTTTTTGTGAGGTGGGTAAGCAAATGAAGTAATTAATTAGGAACTCATACATTTTCTTGTCTTTTTTTCCCCTTCCTCCCAATAGGACCAGACATATTATCAGTCATTTCAGGTTTCAGAATATGGTAAGAGTTCTTCACCTTACTTTGAAGGATAACACTTTTTATTACTTTCCTCAAGGAAAAGAGAAATTTCTAAGAGATGTATTATTTAAAGTAAAGACTCCAGTGGAGGCAAATTTATGGTATTTCTTACAATGTGAACATGTTTTCTCCTAAAAGGTTGTCGTCATGAAGAGTCAAGTGGAAATGAGATTGCCTGTAGTCCATTATCCTAGTCCTTTTTTTTTTAAACTTTTTTTTTTTTGGCCACTTCTACTGATCTTTCATTTATTTATTTCCACCCATCTTTGTTCTTTGGCCTGTGTGGGCCTCCCATCGCAGTGGCCTCTGTTGCTGCAGAGCACTGGCTCTGGGCGCATGCGCTCCAGAGCTCGGGCTCGGTAGTTGGACACATTGGTCCAGCCACTCTGCAGCATGGGGATCTTCCCAGGCCAGGGATCGAACTGGCGCCCCTGGTGCTGCAAGGTGGTATCCTTACCCACTGGACCACCAGGGAAGCCCCCCTAGTCCTTTTTGTTTTTTAAAGATTTATTTATTTATTTATTTGGCGGGGGTGGGGTAGGAGGGGAGCAGGTGGGCTACTTCTATTGGTCTTTCATTTGTCTATTTTCATCCATCTTTTGTTCTTTGGCCCACGTGGGCCTCCCATTGCAGTGACCTCTGTTGTTGCAGAGCTCCGGCTCGGTAATTGGACACATCAGTCCAGCTGCTCTGCGGCACGTGGGATCTTCCCAGGCCAGGGATCGAACTGGCGCCCCTTGCACTGCAAGGCAGTGTCCTTACCCACTGGACCACCAGGGAAGCCCCCTAGTCCTTTTTTTTATGCAGAGTTATTCTGTTTTTCTATTTTGTTGTGATTGTAACATATTTAAAATTTTATATGGCTTTTTTTTTTTTTTTTTTTAAAGCATAACCTCAGTTATTTCCCATGTTTTCACTTGGTCAGCACTGGTAAAGTGTTACTTGCTCAGTTGTGTCCGACTCTTGGTGACCCCATGGACTGTAGCCCACCAGACTCCTCTGTCCATGGACTTCTCTAGGCAAGAGTATTGGAGTGGGTAGGCATTCTCTTCTGCAGGGCCTCTTCCTGACCTAGTGATTGAACCTGGGTCTCCTGCATTATAGGCAGGTTCTTTACTGTCTGAGCCACCAGGGAAACAGGGTTTAACTTGGGTTAAAAAGGGTTTAAATCCATTTGCTCAGGTGCCACTTCTGTAATACCACAGTTAGAAACATGTGGATGTAAGCATGGGGGACCTAGCTGTTTTGTTGGTTGGGTGGAGAGGTAGATGGAGAGCTGAGATGGAAGGCATCCCAGGATTAGTTATACTTTGAATGGCTAGTTTGAGGTTGTACACAAGCTTTTTTATCTGATTTTGGTTACTTGTTGAGACTGTGTCTCATTCAAGCAATAGAGATTCTGGAAAGTCGTTGCCTGCACATTTGGGGCTCTGGTCCACGTGTCTCTTATAGTATTGTTACAGCTCAGTCTCATGATCAGCTGGAACACGGAGCAGCAAAGCTTTCTCCTATAAATGGTCAGATAGTGAAATCTGAGGCTCATACAGCTCTGTCTTAACTACTTAACTTTGCCCTCGTAACATGAAGCAACCATATGTAAGTGAAAGTTGCTGTGATCTTGTACAATTTTGTTTATCGCCATGGACATTTGGATTTCACATGATTTTTACCTGTCATGAAATAGTCTTCTTTTGTTATTTTTTCCCTCAACCAACTAGAAATACAAAAACCATTCTATTTTTAATATTTTATTTATTTATTTATCCATTTATAATTATTTTTAGCTGTGCTGGGTCTTTATTATTGCCTGAGGACTTAGTTGCTCAGGATGTAGGATCTTCCTTGACCAGGGATTGAACCTGTGCCCCCTGCATTGCAAGGCAGATTCTTAACCACTGGATCATAAGGGAAGGCCCCCCAAAACCATTCTTAGCTCATGCTGGTCTTTGTTTCTTGACCTCTGATCTGGAATTGTTTGGTTCAGTTAAGGGGTCTCTCATCACACTGAGCACTTGAAATGAAGCTGATCCAAATGGAAATGTGCTCTCAAGTGTGTAAAATGCCAAATTTTGAAGATGGTATATAAAAAAGAAAAGTAGTGCATTAATAATAATTACTTAGATTGATTACATGTGGAAATGATATTTTGGATATATGGAGTTATATAAAATACTACGAAAAATAATTTCACCTGACTTTTTTTCTCTTTTCAGCTGTGGCTAGGAAGATCCCCTGGAGAAGGAAATGGCAACCCACTCCAGTATTCTTGCCTGGAAAATCCCCTGGGCAGATAAGCCTGGTGGGCTACAGTCCATGGGGTCACAGAAGAGTCAGGCATGACTTAGAACCTAAAGAACATGGAAGCTTTTCACAAGTCATAGGTGCACATTAGTGGGTGATAGTTAAAATGAAAAAGTCTGGTCTTCTAGCACTCAGATGGCTTTGCATCTGGGGTTCTGGATGCAATTTATTTATTTATTTATTTTTAACTTAATTTTTTCTATTAAGCTTTTTATTTTGTATTGGAGTACAGATGATGAACAATGTTGTGACAGGTTCAGGTGGACAGCAGAGGGACTCAACCATACATAATCATGTATCTATTCTCCCCCAAGCTCCTTCCCACCCAGGCTTCCACATAACATGGAGCAGAGTTCCCTGGGCTATGTAGTAGGTCCTTAGTTATCTGGATGCAATTTAGATTCTGCTAGTGGGAGGCTTCACAGATGTGAGCAGCCCCTGGTTGATGTCTCATCACCAGCCTCCTAGGGTTTCTGATATGGAGTGGGATTGAAGTACTTTCATCTATGTGTTAATGGGTGTTTGGAGCCTAATGCATCTAAGTTCAAATACTACCATTTATCAGCTCCTTTAGAACAGTTCTGTCTAGTTTGTTCAGCTATAAAATGAGAGGAAAGTGAATTGTTTAAATAATCCTTGCTTTTCTTTTCCAGTATTACCAAAGTTTGAAGTTGCTTTGCAGACACCATTATACTGTTCACTAAATTCTAAGAGTTTAAATGGTACCGTCACAGCAAAGTAAGTATCCTTTTGCTTTTTAAGACTATAAACTGTTGTGAAACTGCGTGACAGAGAGCTCACTATTTGCTCCAGGACATGAGTGCCACATGTTGTTTATTAAAATACCCCAGTGGACAGGAAACAAGTGTTTATAATAAATAATTAGACGTGGAACACGCCTTCATAGATCTGTTTGCAAACCATCAGTCCTTTTGAAGATGGTATATAAAAAAGAAAAGTAGTGCATTAATAATAATTACTTAGATTGATTACATGTGGAAATGATATTTTGGATATATGGAGTTATATAAAATACTACGAAAAATAATTTCACCTGACTTTTTTTCTCTTTTCAGCTGTGGCTAGGAAGATCCCCTGGAGAAGGAAATGGCAACCCACTCCAGTATTCTTGCCTGGAAAATCCCCTGGGCAGATAAGCCTGGTGGGCTACAGTCCATGGGGTCACAGAAGAGTCAGGCATGACTTAGAACCTAAAGAACATGGAAGCTTTTCACAAGTCATAGGTGCACATTAGTGGGTGATAGTTAAAATGAAAAAGTCTGGTCTTCTAGCACTCAGATGGCTTTGCATCTGGGGTTCTGGATGCAATTTATTTATTTATTTATTTTTAACTTAATTTTTTCTATTAAGCTTTTTATTTTGTATTGGAGTACAGATGATGAACAATGTTGTGACAGGTTCAGGTGGACAGCAGAGGGACTCAACCATACATAATCATGTATCTATTCTCCCCCAAGCTCCTTCCCACCCAGGCTTCCACATAACATGGAGCAGAGTTCCCTGGGCTATGTAGTAGGTCCTTAGTTATCTGGATGCAATTTAGATTCTGCTAGTGGGAGGCTTCACAGATGTGAGCAGCCCCTGGTTGATGTCTCATCACCAGCCTCCTAGGGTTTCTGATATGGAGTGGGATTGAAGTACTTTCATCTATGTGTTAATGGGTGTTTGGAGCCTAATGCATCTAAGTTCAAATACTACCATTTATCAGCTCCTTTAGAACAGTTCTGTCTAGTTTGTTCAGCTATAAAATGAGAGGAAAGTGAATTGTTTAAATAATCCTTGCTTTTCTTTTCCAGTATTACCAAAGTTTGAAGTTGCTTTGCAGACACCATTATACTGTTCACTAAATTCTAAGAGTTTAAATGGTACCGTCACAGCAAAGTAAGTATCCTTTTGCTTTTTAAGACTATAAACTGTTGTGAAACTGCGTGACAGAGAGCTCACTATTTGCTCCAGGACATGAGTGCCACATGTTGTTTATTAAAATACCCCAGTGGACAGGAAACAAGTGTTTATAATAAATAATTAGACGTGGAACACGCCTTCATAGATCTTTGCACCCATTTCTCTGCTTCTAAACTCATCCAGTCCTAAAATATTCTCCAGAGGCTAGTCTCTTTCCAAGACCAGGCAGGGGATTAACATGGTGTATTGTGCAAGATGGAAAGAAAGCTGTGTGTTTATTTAGGCCTCATTCAGTTGACATGGATTAAGGTAATTTACCCCTTGAATGGTAGTATTTTTCTCTGTCAATAGTGGAGGTTCAGATTTTGGGGAGGGATTTGGTCCTCTTATTGCAATTGGCAGAGGAATCGGTAATCTACATTCATCATCCATTTCGGCTTGTGTCCACAGAGACTTTCACCACCGTCCAACCACCACAACCCCCCACGGCACGTAACTTTTGTCAAGTGGCTTTCATGATTTTCATGATCTGCTGACTCAAACAACACAGCATTTTGTTTTACTGAGGCAAAAGTCATCCTCAGAGTTGCAGACCAGTGGCTCTCCAGAGTTTAGAGTGGGCTTTCCCTAAGTAATTCCAGCACTGCTTTCTTGTAGCGTTTAAACATTTTTATTTATTTTTAAAATTTGTGTCCCTCCCCATCTCACCCAGTTTGCAAAGACCCGGCTGGGGAGAACCCTGTGACATGGGCCCCACCTTGGGTACCTGGCTATGGGCTGGAGTTGGCCTGGGTGGCCAGGCCTCCTTGGGAGAGCAGCCTGTGGGCTGGGGTCCCCCCTAATCCTCTGAAAGCCTGGGACCTGATGGAGCCTCGCAGCTCCCTTTCCTTGCTCAGCCATCCCTCCTCCAAGTCACTTGCACCCCGTCTTCCAGACCAGAGAAAGTCTTTCTCTGGATCCCAGTAACCCTCCGCACACTCCTGGTGACCTCCACAGCCATTTTGGAGAGGTGCTTGCTTTTCCTTTTCAAGGAAGGCTGTGCCATGTAGCATTTATTTTTTAAAAAAATATTTATTTATTTCATTTTGGGTCTTTGTTGCTGTGAGGAGCCTTTCTCTAGTTGTGGCGAGCAGGGGCTTCACTTTATTGCAGTGCGTGGGCTTCTCATGGCAGTGGCCTCTTTTGTTACACAGCACAGGCTGTAGGCCCATGGGCTTCAGTAGCTGCAGTACACAGCTGAGTAGTTGTGGCACATGCACTCAGTTTCCCTGTGACATGTGGGATCTTTCTGAACCAGGGATTGAACCCATGTCTCCTGCACTGGCAGGCAGACTCTTATCCACTGGCCCACCAAAGAAGTCCTAACATTTATGTTTGGTGTGTCCATATCTGCACCTTGGTTTGTGAAATCAGTTTCAGAATTTATTTGTAGTAGGTTGTTGCCGTAGCACATCAGCCGGGTGCGTAGAGAATAGCGGGTGTGACAAGACTTTAAGAAATACACACAGATGTACAGACAGAGAGGAAGGATGGGAATGGGGGCCTCAGGAGCTCTTGGGTCAAGGCCCTGAATACATTCACCAGTCCGCTTTTATTGAAAGTTGAAGCCTCGAGGTGTTTGCAGGGAATGATATTAGCACGGGCTGGGAGTCAGTCACAGCCCTGATGAATAATCACCCTTGTGACTCTAAGTCCCTTATATTATCTTCCCGTCCCTTATATTATCTTCCCAGTGGACAGAGCACACTACAGCTGGGGGCAGCTAGACTAGCAAGAAGGAGTCTGCACAGACCCAGCGTTCCAAAGTCCACAGCAGATCTCCCACCTGTTGCTGCTCAGTATGACCCCAGCTAAAGAGCCCATGTGAATCGAATCAACTTGCTTTTGTCTTTATTCTTTCATTTCCAAGATGTTTTCCTCCTGGTTCAGCTAAAGTTGAACATACCTTCTCTGGTTTGTTTCTCCACAGTTGGTGATAACTGGACCCCATGTCGCCACTGTCTCCTCTCAGTATTCCTCTCCGGGTGAGGGTCTGAGGCAGGGGCTAGCATGGTCAGTGAGTTCACACACCAGAACCTCTGAGGACTCCTGTTTTAGATTCTTTTGGCAAACAAATCATGTGAACCCCATGGGACATAAAGACAAAAATGTGTCTATGATTTGTATACATACCAAGTTAGTTCAACTAAAAGGTAGTTTCCAATGTGAATATGAGTGCTGTGTCTGGATTTATGGCTTAGAAAACACGTAAATGCCTGCTTTTTCACCTTATTATCCTGCATTTGATCTTAGCTGAAGGTCAAGCATTCTCTTTGGGTTTTATTTGGAATTCTTTGACTAACACTTGTAAAACTTAGTGACTGCAAATGTGCGTAAACCATCTGTGTGCACGTGGGTTAGGCTGGAAGCAGATACCTTCTTTTTTTTCTGGGTTTAGCTTTCAGGCGTGTGCCAGTGATTTGACACAACTACTTAAAACGGTGGTTCTTAAACTCTAGTAACTGTCTAGGAAATTTATTATACATTTTCAGGCAGTGTGGGTCGCCTGAAGGCACAACGTTGACAGCCTCCTCCCCATGCCGAGCAGGGCCCTGTGGGGCTCTGGGCATGGAGAGACCTTTTTTCCCCCCATTTCTTGTAAGACTGCAGCCTCCATGACCTTCTCTTAGTTCCAAAACGAGACGGAGGGACTTCCCTGGTGGTCCAGTGGCTAATGCAGGGGACATGGGTTTGATCTCTGGTCAGGGAATATTCCACATAGCATGGGCAAGTAAGCCAGCGTCCCACAACTCCTGAGCCTTGCGCTCTAGAGCCCGCGAGCTGCAACTACTGAAGCCCATGAGCTCTAGAGCCTGTGCTCTGCAATGAGAGAAGCCACTACAATGAGAAACCCGCACACTGCATCTGGACAGTAGCCCCCACTGGCCACAACTGGCCTCCCAGAACGCTGACAGGGAGCCACAAAGACTCAGTGCAGCCCAAATAAATAAATACAAAGGGCCAATTGGAACAGTTGCTCATCAAGGGAAGAATATCACCCGAGGCAAGATTAGAGGGACCAGAGAAGCGCATCAAAATTAGGAGACCCTGCACAATGTCAGCAACTCTACCCTTTAGAAACTTTGCAGAAGAATGCAAGACTGTTTCACCAGAAAATGCAAGACCCTCGGGTTTGTTTTAGATTCTTTTGGCAAACAAATCATGTGAACCCCATGGGACATAAAGAAAAAAATGTGTCTATGATTTGTATACATACCAAGTTAGTTCAACTAAAAGGTAGTTTCCAATGTGAATATGAGTGCTGTGTCTGGATTTATGGCTTAGAAAACACGTAAATGCCTGCTTTTTCACCTTATTATCCTGCATTTGATCTTAGCTGAAGGTCAAGCATTCTCTTTGGGTTTTATTTGGAATTCTTTGACTAACACTTGTAAAACTTAGTGACTGCAAATGTGCGTAAACCATCTGTGTGCACGTGGGTTAGGCTGGAAGCAGATACCTTCTTTTTTTTCTGGGTTTAGCTTTCAGGCGTGTGCCAGTGATTTGACACAACTACTTAAAACGGTGGTTCTTAAACTCTAGTAACTGTCTAGGAAATTTATTATACATTTTCAGGCAGTGTGGGTCGCCTGAAGGCACAACGTTGACAGCCTCCTCCCCATGCCGAGCAGGGCCCTGTGGGGCTCTGGGCATGGAGAGACCTTTTTTCCCCCCATTTCTTGTAAGACTGCAGCCTCCATGACCTTCTCTTAGTTCCAAAACGAGACGGAGGGGACTTCCCTGGTGGTCCAGTGGCTAATGCAGGGGACATGGGTTTGATCTCTGGTCAGGGAATATTCCACATAGCATGGGCAAGTAAGCCAGCGTCCCACAACTCCTGAGCCTTGCGCTCTAGAGCCCGCGAGCTGCAACTACTGAAGCCCATGAGCTCTAGAGCCTGTGCTCTGCAATGAGAGAAGCCACTACAATGAGAAACCCGCACACTGCATCTGGACAGTAGCCCCCACTGGCCACAACTGGCCTCCCAGAACGCTGACAGGGAGCCACAAAGACTCAGTGCAGCCCAAATAAATAAATACAAAGGGCCAATTGGAACAGTTGCTCATCAAGGGAAGAATATCACCCGAGGCAAGATTAGAGGGACCAGAGAAGCGCATCAAAATTAGGAGACCCTGCACAATGTCAGCAACTCTACCCTTTAGAAACTTTGCAGAAGAATGCAAGACTGTTTCACCACCTTGATCCTTATCACACACCCCTGCCTTCTTCTCCAGGGTGCGAGGCACAGTTCTTGAGGTGCTAGCCTACTGCATTTCCCCTTTGCCTGGCAAAGAAAGAAAGTCACTTTCTCCTTTTCCTCCATCCTCTGTCTCTGTATTTCTGTTTGGCATTGGTGAAAGGAGAGCCAAGATTTGGGCAGCACATTCCTTTAGCCTAGGGATCATCAGGTGTCAGGCTGTGATGGACAGACTGTGACCTTATACAGAAGGAAGAATGCTTCGTCAAGTAGTTAACGTCTTTCTTTTGGTGGGGGTTGTAGTTCTGCAGAAGAGCTCAGAGAGATTTTTTATTTGTATCCCTTGAGGGGGCCCAGGACTCTGCCCTCTAGGCTGAGGATTGTTTCTTGGTTGCTCCTCCTTAGTCTCTGCATCCTCTCCCTTCCCTGATTAGCGGTGGCTGGAACCCGTCCTTTGGAAGTCAGGAAAGGGGACACAGAAAGGTTTTTGTGCCCAGGAGCCCCACAGGGTCTATTCAGTTTCAGTCACATCATGTCTGAAAAAAGAACAAACAGTACCTACCTTGATTAAAAAGTATCTTATTCTGGGCTTCCCTGGTGGTCCACTGGGTAAAGAGTCTGCCTTGCAGTGCAAAGGGCATCGGTTGGATCCCTGGCCCGGGAAGATCCCACGTGCCATGGAGCGGCTGGGCTGCTGTGTCCAATTACGAGCCAGTGCTCTGGAGCGCATGTGCCCAGAGAAGGTGTTCTTCAACCAGAGAGGCCACTGCAACGGGAGGCCCACACAGGCCAAAGAATAAAGATGGATGAGAACAAAAATGATGACTTAGGGGCTTCCCTGGTGGTCCAGTGGGTAAGGACATTGCCTTGCAGTGCAAAGGGTGCCGGTTTGATCCCTGGCCTGGGAAGAGCCCATGTGCCTCAGAGCTGCTGGACTAATGTGTCCAACAACCGAGCTGGAGCTCTGGAGTGCATGTGCCCAGAGCTGGTGCTCTGCAACAAGAGAGGCCGCTGTGATGGGAGGCCCACACAGGCCAAAGAACAAAGATGGATGGAAATAAGTAAATGAAAGACCAATACAAGTGGCCAAAAAAAAAAAAAAAAAAAAGATCACTAAAAAAAAATGTACCTTATTCCTAAAGAAGGTTAACCAACGTCTGAGCCTTTCATGAACTGTAATGTTTTTGCAATAGTAAAATCAAAGATCTCTGATCACAGATCTCCACAACAAATATAATAGTAATGGAAAATCTTGAAATATTCTGAGAATTACCAAAATGTGTCACAGTGACACGAAGTGAGCAGATGCTCTTGGGAAAAGGGCGCCAGGAGAGTTGTTTATCACAAAGTAAAAGTTTTGTTGCCACAGAACGTCAATTTGGAAAAAGCACCATATTTGTGAAGTGTAGTAAAGCAGAGCCCAATGAAACAAGATCAACCTGTTGTCTATTCTGAGTCCAGTCGGAGGACTTCCTTCCTGTTACATCTCCTTCCTTCAGGCTTGCGTTGCCTAGGGGTGGTGTCCACAGTGGGGCCAGGGAAGCGGGTCTGTCCCAGGACAGCTCAGATCTTCTATGTGAATTCAGATGATGGCTCTTGACGTGGCCGAGGAGGCCCTTCCCCAGAGGCCTGTGAGTAAATGGTCCTGCTCCAGCCTGGCATTCCTAGATTATGGGACTATGAGTGCATTTCAGGAGGGTCTGTTTTTACTCCAATGGTGGATATAATTTACAGCTTTGCATCAAATTCAGGAAATCTCTTCTAGCAAGGTCTTTTACCAGTCTGTAAAAATTGCCATAGACCTAAACTGTAAATACTGTGTCCTGGGGGCTGTGGAGGTGGTGACAGTGATGTGACTGTCGCCTTGTGTCTATTGAGAACCTGTCTCTCGGGCTTCCCTGGTGGTCCAGTGGGTAAAGAGTCCGCCTTGCAGTGCAAGGGGCGCCAGTTCAATCCCCGGCCCCGGAAGATCCCACATGCTGTGGAGCGGCCGTACCAGTGTGTCCAATTAGGAGCCAGTGCTCTGGAGTGCATGCGTCCAGAGCCCGTGCTCTGCAACAAGAGAGGCCACTCCAATGGCAGGCCCAAGAATAAGGCTAAAGAATAAAGATGGATGAAAATAAATACATTAAAAAATCAACAAAAGAGGCAAAAATTTTAAAAAAAGAAAGAAATAGAGAACCTGTCTCTCCTTCCTTCAGGCTCACCCTTCCACTTGGGCCTTTGACTGGGTCTCCTGTCAGGAGAATCCTAGGCCAACTTCCCCTCTCACCTGTGTCTGAGTTCTTCCATTTGGTATATTTAACCTGTGGTTGAGTGGAATCTTCACTCTGTGTTTGAACATTTCTCTCATTAAGGGAAATAAACCTTCTGTCACCTCTTTGTAGAGTTCCAGCTGCCTTTTCCACTTCTTCACATCCTGTTTGTTTTTTAGCCCCCAGGTTGTTCTGCCTTTTTCACTGGTATGGAAACTGCTTTCCTCACCCCATGGAGCCCCCTCCTTGCCTCAATCTGTGGTACCTTCTTAGGTTGTTAGAGCTTTCTGCCCCTTTTGCAGCATTGCAGATGGTTGTCCTCTTACTTCCTTTCTGGTTTTTCTCCTTTCACTTTGGTTATTTTGAGACTCTTTGCAGACGACTCTTCTGTCCACATTGTAAACTAGATCATTCCTTAGCGGAGCGCCATCTTCGACTCTCTTTTGTTTGACACATGTACTCAGACTTTCTTCTCCATGGCCAGAGCTTCTGCTACTGTTTGTAATTTGGTGAAACCTAAATCCATATTTGGCTTCCCTAGTGGTTCAGTGATAAAGAATCCTCCTGTCAATGCAGGAGATGTGGGTTTGATCCCTGGGTCAGAAAGATCCCCTGGAGAAGGAAATGGCAACCCACTCCAGTATTATTGCATGGGAAATTCCATGGACAGAGGAGCCTGGTGGGCTGCCATTCATGCGGTCTCAAAAGAGTTGGGTACAACTAAGCAACTAAACAGAAACGACAAAATCCGTGTCTCCAGCCCACATTTCTAACTTGACAATCAGATCCTCATATCTTACTGCTCAGTGGACATCGGCCACTGGAAGTCTCATAGATACTTTAAAGTCGTCTTCCCCAGCCCTGGTTCTCTGCGTCCCTCTCTGGTGGACGGTCCCACCCTCTCTCTAGGTGCCCAGTCAGCTGTACTCTTTCAACTTCCTCAGTCCCTACAGCCTGTCAACACCCGGTGCTGGTGTTTCTACCTCCTTATAGCTTTCAGATAACCCACCCCCCTTTCCCCACTGTCGTTTCCTTCATTCAGGGCAGTGTCATCTTTCTTCAGCTACTGTTGTAGTTTCTTAAGTGTTTCTGTCACTCTTTGTTTAGAGTTCCAAGCTGCCTTTTTTCCTGTGGTTGAGTGGAATCTTCACTCTGTGTTTGAACATTTCTCTCATTAAGGGAAATAAACCTTCTGTCACCTCTTTGTAGAGTTCCAGCTGCCTTTTCCACTTCTTCACATCCTGTTTGTTTTTTAGCCCCCAGGTTGTTCTGCCTTTTTCACTGGTATGGAAACTGCTTTCCTCACCCCATGGAGCCCCCTCCTTGCCTCAATCTGTGGTACCTTCTTAGGTTGTTAGAGCTTTCTGCCCCTTTTGCAGCATTGCAGATGGTTGTCCTCTTACTTCCTTTCTGGTTTTTCTCCTTTCACTTTGGTTATTTTGAGACTCTTTGCAGACGACTCTTCTGTCCACATTGTAAACTAGATCATTCCTTAGCGGAGCGCCATCTTCGACTCTCTTTTGTTTGACACATGTACTCAGACTTTCTTCTCCATGGCCAGAGCTTCTGCTACTGTTTGTAATTTGGTGAAACCTAAATCCATATTTGGCTTCCCTAGTGGTTCAGTGATAAAGAATCCTCCTGTCAATGCAGGAGATGTGGGTTTGATCCCTGGGTCAGAAAGATCCCCTGGAGAAGGAAATGGCAACCCACTCCAGTATTATTGCATGGGAAATTCCATGGACAGAGGAGCCTGGTGGGCTGCCATTCATGCGGTCTCAAAAGAGTTGGGTACAACTAAGCAACTAAACAGAAACGACAAAATCCGTGTCTCCAGCCCACATTTCTAACTTGACAATCAGATCCTCATATCTTACTGCTCAGTGGACATCGGCCACTGGAAGTCCCATAGATACTTTAAAGTCGTCTTCCCCAGCCCTGGTTCTCTGCGTCCCTCTCTGGTGGACGGTCCCACCCTCTCTCTAGGTGCCCAGTCAGCTGTACTCTTTCAACTTCCTCAGTCCCTACAGCCTGTCAACACCCGGTGCTGGTGTTTCTACCTCCTTATAGCTTTCAGATAACCCACCCCCCTTTCCCCACTGTCGTTTCCTTCATTCAGGGCAGTGTCATCTTTCTTCAGCTACTGTTGTAGTTTCTTAAGTGTTTCCTGTTTCCATTTTTATCACATTCAATCTTTTTTTCTACTTTTTATCCAGACTTCTTGTTTCCTCTTCTTTTCCTCCACTTCTTTCCTCTTTTCCTTCTCCTCCTCATCTCCTCTCCCTCACCCCACCTTCTTTTTTTCACTTAAAAAACAAATCTAATTCTATAGCCCTTTTCCATGAATGTTTTCAGACCCCTGCCTTGAGGGTGAAGTTCAGAATTTTTAGTGTTTCTTGTAGAATTCTTTTCTACTTTCGTGTCTTTTGAAACATCTCTCCTAGACCCTCATCTACCTTTCCAAAGTCTCCTCCCAAATTTTACCTGTGCTTCCAAGAATGCACAATGCTGTTTCTGATCAAGAGGCCTTCACATAGGTGGTTCCTGTGTGTCGCTGCTTGCCCCTAAGCGTCTATCCTGAAAGCTCTCACAGTACTAATCACCGGACTAGACCACCTCTTTGAGGGTGTGTCTGTGCCGTGGTTACAACTACACAGTGCCAGTCATGAAGTGGCTTCCAGTAAATACCTATTTAGAGAACAAATGGTAAGCAATCTGACTCCTGAAATTTTAGTTTCACACTGTGTGTAGCACAGCAGAGGCCTCCATTCCCAATCGAAAGCCTGTTATTTTGAGTGAACCAAATTAAGGTGTATGGGCAATAGTTTTGGTCTTGTCACCCAATTAGGGAGTAAAGAGTAGGACTTGAAATACAGTTGTTCCTTGTGTGTACTTCGAAAGATGAGTTCTCTTGTCTTACTGCTTAGGGAGTTGTGATTAAGCTATAGATATGATTTTAAATATTGTTTCATATTAGCTCTTAATAGTCATCTCTGAGTGGATCACAATTTTTGTTACTTTTGTTAGTTGCCATCGGTCCCATCAAAGCATTGTGAATTACCCATCAAAGCAGAGGATTACTGGAAATTTCCTGGAGGGGAAGGCTAACACTCTTTTTTTAGTTTTGAAATCTTTAGCTGAGAGGAATAAAGACCTGCCTTTCTTTTATCAACTTTGATGTGAACATCTGCTCACTATTCCCACCTCATTAAAACTGATGATAGATTCTTTCTCCTCATCATAGTAGGTTCAAGAGGATTGTAAAGAAAATAACATGGCATATATCTAGTTGCTTCCATAAATTTTGTGGACAGTAGAACTTAAAAAAATACTATTTTTATAATTAAGGCTTATTAAAATGTAGTTAGTATTCAGTGAACTGAGATATTTACATCCTGGAAATGATATGGAAAAAATGGAAGTGAGAAATATGAATCATGATGATAGGTTCACTTTTTTAAAGTATTATTTTATAAACCTGTTGTGCTATGATTGCTGAAAAAAATAAGAATCCTTGTTTTGTTACTGATACTATTATAGAATATCTATGATGGACTTTTAAGAAAGTTATTAAACTGTTACTTTCTGAATGATTAATTTATCCCCAAAGCTTCTAGATTCTATTTAGCACAAGAATTGTCTGTATCCTTGTTTCATGATTATTATAAATAAATCAACTTGGGACTTGGAAAGCTAAATCCACTTTTAAATCAAAATCAAAAGCTAAATCCACTCTTAAATCAAAGTCAAAAATATTTGTGTTTGAGGATATATATATTTTTTTGGGGGGGAGGGGGCAGGCTGGGGAGGGAGGAGGGCGGGTGGGCCACTTCTATTAGTCTTTCATTTATCTATTTTTCATCCATCTTTGTTCTTTGGCCTGTGTGGGCCTCCCATCTCAATGGCCTCTGTTGTCGCAGAGCACCAGCTCTGGGCGCATGTGCTCCAGAGCTCTGGCTCGGTAATTGGGCACATCAGTCCAGCCGCTCCGCGGCACGTGGGATCTTCCCAGGCCAGGGATCGAACCAGCGCCCCTTGCACTGCAAGGCGGTGTCCTTACCCACTGGACCACCAGGGAAGCCTGAGGATATATTAAGTAATGTATGAATTCTCACGCTCCCTGTACTATCATGTGATGTAACTTTTAAAATATGATGTTCTGGTGTTCTAGTTATGCATTTATTTAATCTTTAACAAGATACAAGTTCTGAAGACTCTTTTGAATCAATGAATTTGATGCCGACATCAAAGCAGAGGATTACTTTCTTTTTTTAGTTTTGAAATCTTTAGCTGAGAGGAATAAAGACCTGCCTTTCTTTTATCAACTTTGATGTGAACATCTGCTCACTATTCCCACCTCATTAAAACTGATGATAGATTCTTTCTCCTCATCATAGTAGGTTCAAGAGGATTGTAAAGAAAATAACATGGCATATATCTAGTTGCTTCCATAAATTTTGTGGACAGTAGAACTTAAAAAAATACTATTTTTATAATTAAGGCTTATTAAAATGTAGTTAGTATTCAGTGAACTGAGATATTTACATCCTGGAAATGATATGGAAAAAATGGAAGTGAGAAATATGAATCATGATGATAGGTTCACTTTTTTAAAGTATTATTTTATAAACCTGTTGTGCTATGATTGCTGAAAAAAATAAGAATCCTTGTTTTGTTACTGATACTATTATAGAATATCTATGATGGACTTTTAAGAAAGTTATTAAACTGTTACTTTCTGAATGATTAATTTATCCCCAAAGCTTCTAGATTCTATTTAGCACAAGAATTGTCTGTATCCTTGTTTCATGATTATTATAAATAAATCAACTTGGGACTTGGAAAGCTAAATCCACTTTTAAATCAAAATCAAAAGCTAAATCCACTCTTAAATCAAAGTCAAAAATATTTGTGTTTGAGGATATATATATTTTTTTGGGGGGGAGGGGGCAGGCTGGGGAGGGAGGAGGGCGGGTGGGCCACTTCTATTAGTCTTTCATTTATCTATTTTTCATCCATCTTTGTTCTTTGGCCTGTGTGGGCCTCCCATCGCAGTGGCCTCAGTTGTCGCAGAGCACCAGCTCTGGGCGCATGTGCTCCAGAGCTCTGGCTCAGTAATTGGGCACATCAGTCCAGCCGCTCTGCGGCACGTGGGCTCTTCCCAGGCCAGGGATCGAACCAGCGCCCCTTGCACTGCAAGGCGGTGTCCTTACCCACTGGACCACCAGGGAAGCCTGAGGATATATTAAGTAATGTATGAATTCTCACGCTCCCTGTACTATCATGTGATGTAACTTTTAAAATATGATGTTCTGGTGTTCTAGTTATGCATTTATTTAATCTTTAACAAGATACAAGTTCTGAAGACTCTTTTGAATCAATGAATTTGATGCCGACATGGCTAACTGGGGGTTTTCACTAAATAGCTGCACTGTTTTTGTTTGAAAGAATGGTGTGTTTGAAGATGGGTTGTTTTATTTTCTTTAATCTGGAATATACTGTATTTTATCATCAGCTTTTGAGTTGAGTTGTTCCAGATGAGGGGATGTTTTCTCTGATCTAGACGAGGGGTTCAGGAAGCAAGAGTTTACTGTCAGATTATTATAGAAGGCAAAACAAAATTAGCTTTCATGTTTGGTTGAGCATTTCATAATAGAGATGGAAGGGACCCAGGAAACACATTTATGGATAGCTTTCTGACAGTGAAATGGTTTACCAAAGACTGCCTCTCCTTTGCACAAAGAGACTTTCCCATCCTAAAAGTTAATACAGTTAATATGTAGAATGCAAATCAGAGAGAGAGGTTTGACTCTTGAAGATGATTTTGATGCTATGGATAAAAAAATTACTTTTATTTTAAATTTTCTTTCAAAAAGCGAATTTTCAGTAGCCATGAGGACATTTGGTATCCTGGCATGTTTGGTCTAATAAACCCTGATGGTTAACATTGGAACATTAGGAATGGGTCATGGTGAATGCAGTTTCGACTAACATTTAAAAATGTTCAAAAGTTACAAAGTCTCCTGGATATGTAGTTAATTGGCCAGTCCAGATTTCTTGGAATAAAAAATTTTCATAATCTTGAAAAGATTTTTTTGATGAGAAACCATCACTTCCAATTATGATCAGGTTTTCTCCAGGAGCCTGGATAGTGTGTTACGAACTGTTTTGACATATTGTAGTAAAAAATCTTTCAATTCTGGAGACTTAGTATCAAGGATCACCATTTATTAAGCACATTACTAATTATGTTTTTTTTTTTTAAACATTTATTTTATTTATTTATCTTTTGGGGAGTGGGGTGGGGAGGGAGGGGGATGGGCGGGCCACTTCTATTGGTCTTTCATTTCTCTATTTTCATCCGTCTTTGTTCTTTGGTTCCTGTGGGCCTCCCATCGCGGTGGCGTCTGTCATCACAGAGCGCCGGCTCTGGGCGCATGCGCCCCAGAGCTCCGGCTCGGTGATTGGACACATCAGTCCAGGCACTCCGCGGCACGTGGGATCTTCCCAGGCTAGGGATCGAACTGGTGCCCCCTGCACTGCAAAGTGGTGTCCTTACCCCCTGGACCACTAGGGAAGCCCCTAATTATGTTTTAGTTGTAAAAATTTGTAGTAAGAGTATATTTTTAATGTAATTCTTTTAATTAAGCCCTGTTTATTATTTTTCAGGTATACGTATGGGAAGCCTGTGAAAGGAGATGTAACACTTACATTTTTACCTTTATCCTTCTGGGGTGTGAAGAAAAATATTACAAAAACATTGAAGGTAACTTTTGCATATATCTTTTAAATTGTAATGGGGAGAAACTATAAGTGTACTTTCTCTAAAAATAAGACTTTATTAACAAAATTGATGAAAAGTTGAATATAAGAAAATCAAGTGCTTTCTATCATCAAATGAGAATTTACCCGTTCATTAAAATGATTAAAAGTGGAAATAGAATGTTTGTATTGTGACTTTGAATTTTATGTCTAAAATTTGAAGGGCTAATGTTAAGAATGAAATTGAAATTTTCTTTTTTAACAAAATAGATAAATGGATCTGCAAACTTCTCTTTTAATGATGAAGAGATGAAAAAGGTAATGGATTTTTCTGATGGACCTTCTGAACACATGTATCTGTCTTCTCCTGGGCCGGTAGAAATTTTAGCCACAGTGACAGAATCACTTACAGGTTGGTAGACTTTGAAGCACAGGTAAACTTCTGTATGCTGTGGGCTCTGTTGTCTCTTATAATTAGCATGTTTATTTGAGGGCAGTGTTGCCTAAGGATGCTATTTCATGATGAAATGGTCATGAATATTAGTCTCACTTACAGAACATTTTTATAATGAGGGGGAAACTCATTTTCTTTGAACAGCTGTGCTTCAACCACCTGTGATAGGTATTTATAATTTTTTTCATCTCTATTTTTTTTCAATCTGAAAACTATATAAAAGGCATAGAAAGGCTTCCTTTTCAGCTGACTAACCATCCTCCTTTTATTTTTTAAAATAATGTCCTCTGAAATCGCACATGCTCCTAGACAGTTTTCTCTTTTAATGATAAAATTAATTGCTTGGATCTTTCTATTGCGATTTTAATGGCTTTCACCCATCACTGGAAGTGTTGGTGGTCTGATCTTGGGTGCACATGTTGTTGATGCGGGGCTCTGATGGTGCTTGGAAGGGATCCACAGAGGATATGCTAGAACTGATGATCCTCCTCTTTGTAGCCAAGCCAAAGAGGCTTCTGTGTCCTGATATCCTAACCCTTTGGGAAGTAGCTCAGGTGGAGAGATGGGGTGGATGGAGGCTGATGGGTATATATGTCGTGTGCTCTCTAAATTGTCCAATTTCCAAAACAGGTATCTCAAGAAATGCAAGCTCCAATGTATTTTTCAAGCAACACGATTACATCATTGAATTTTTTGATTATGCTACTGTCTTGAAGCCATCTCTCAACTTCACAGCCACTGTAAGTTCAGTTTAGTGAAACAGGATCGGAAACAGTACTTTTAGTGCTTTCCAAAATTTGAAGCCTAAAGTAGATAGGTTACTTTTCCCCTTTAGATATATGAAGCACCCAGAATTGTTTACAAATGATCTTTATCTAATTTAATTTAAAAGACTAGTTTCCAAAAAATTTTTTCTTCAAAGTAATTTCAGTCAGATTTTTATAAATTAATTTAAGGAGTTAGATGCTAGGCAAAAAAATTTCATTTTGATTTTTATGACTAGTTTTAGTTCTAGCAACGATGTAGCATCAATAATGATTAAGTTGTCTGGGACTTCCTGGTGGTCCAGTGGTTAAGACTCTTCCTCCCAGTGCAGGGTGCATGGGTTTGATCCCTGGTTGGGGAACTAATGTCCCACAGGCTATGGGGTGCAGCCAGAAGTTAAAAATATCATGTTTATTTGAGGGCAGTGTTGCCTAAGGATGCTATTTCATGATGAAATGGTCATGAATATTAGTCTCACTTACAGAACATTTTTATAATGAGGGGGAAACTCATTTTCTTTGAACAGCTGTGCTTCAACCACCTGTGATAGGTATTTATAATTTTTTTCATCTCTATTTTTTTTCAATCTGAAAACTATATAAAAGGCATAGAAAGGCTTCCTTTTCAGCTGACTAACCATCCTCCTTTTATTTTTTAAAATAATGTCCTCTGAAATCGCACATGCTCCTAGACAGTTTTCTCTTTTAATGATAAAATTAATTGCTTGGATCTTTCTATTGCGATTTTAATGGCTTTCACCCATCACTGGAAGTGTTGGTGGTCTGATCTTGGGTGCACATGTTGTTGATGCGGGGCTCTGATGGTGCTTGGAAGGGATCCACAGAGGATATGCTAGAACTGATGATCCTCCTCTTTGTAGCCAAGCCAAAGAGGCTTCTGTGTCCTGATATCCTAACCCTTTGGGAAGTAGCTCAGGTGGAGAGATGGGGTGGATGGAGGCTGATGGGTATATATGTCGTGTGCTCTCTAAATTGTCCAATTTCCAAAACAGGTATCTCAAGAAATGCAAGCTCCAATGTATTTTTCAAGCAACACGATTACATCATTGAATTTTTTGATTATGCTACTGTCTTGAAGCCATCTCTCAACTTCACAGCCACTGTAAGTTCAGTTTAGTGAAACAGGATCGGAAACAGTACTTTTAGTGCTTTCCAAAATTTGAAGCCTAAAGTAGATAGGTTACTTTTCCCCTTTAGATATATGAAGCACCCAGAATTGTTTACAAATGATCTTTATCTAATTTAATTTAAAAGACTAGTTTCCAAAAAATTTTTTCTTCAAAGTAATTTCAGTCAGATTTTTATAAATTAATTTAAGGAGTTAGATGCTAGGCAAAAAAATTTCATTTTGATTTTTATGACTAGTTTTAGTTCTAGCAACGATGTAGCATCAATAATGATTAAGTTGTCTGGGACTTCCTGGTGGTCCAGTGGTTAAGACTCTTCCTCCCAGTGCAGGGTGCATGGGTTTGATCCCTGGTTGGGGAACTAATGTCCCACAGGCTATGGGGTGCAGCCAGAAGTTAAAAAATATCATCAACCAGCCCATTCAATTTTTTGAGAGAATATTGCATTAACATTTATCAGCAAAGTGAATTTTGACAGTCTGCAAGGCATGCTGCTGGGAGGGGCTTGTTGACCTAAGAAGGCCCCCAGCTCTGTCCTGGATTCACAGTATTTGTGAGGGTGACAGGAGAATCTACACATAACTGTAATTCATGGCAGGATACATCCGTGTCATGGACACATTTCTATAGGGATTTAAAACAGGTGCTGGCAAGCTTTTTCTGCAGAGGACTAGACAACTAGTATGTTTAGCTTGGTGGGCTGTATGGCCTCGGGCACAGCTGTGTGACTCTGATATGCGAGCAGCCAGAGCCACTCAGTAACCAAGTGAGGGTGGCCACGTTCCAGTAAAACCTAGCTTTAGAGAGGCTGAATTGGACTTGCCTGCCTGCCTTAGTTTTCTAGGCCCCAGTTGAGAAAGAAAAGCGTCAGTTCTTATTGCACGGAGGAAGAGAAGTTTAGAGTTTCCTGATTCGTGACTGTGTCGAGATTTGGGGGCAAGGATGGGCCCAGAGAGGGCCCTTTCCTGGTACCTTGCCCTGAGCCTCTATCTCTTGCCTCTTGCTCAGTATCCTTTCCACTGATCTAGTGAGAGAAAAAAATTTTAGGTAGATCCTGATTTTAATAATTTTATTATCCAGACAGTTTGAAAAGATAGTTAAAAAAAATATATACTAGGCAGATATCTGCACATGGAAGCATCCAAATGAAGAGAAGGACAAAGAGAATTCAGACTGTGGGTTAGGGGTGGGGGTCATTCAGGGATGCTTTAGACCAAAGGGGAAAATTTAGGCTGTTTGTTGCAAGATCAGCAGCATTTCCAATGTTTGGGTGTGTGTGTAGGAGGCAGTGCACACGATGAGCTGAGACACACAAGACAAGAGCTTTGGCTGAAAAGTCAGGGTGCAGTCAGGTGACTGTGCCTAGACCCTTGTGGTGGCAGCAGAGTGCGCCTGTCCAGGGGCCGTCAGAGAGGAAACGAGACGAAGCTTGCAGAGGGCCCTCTGTGCCTCATGCACTCTAGGCAGTGAAGCGCGTGGAGCCTCGTGAATGTGGGAGAGGCGTGGCAAAAGCACATTGCAGGAGACTGGTGGGGGCCTCTTCGTGGGAGAGGGCAGCAGCCCTGGCACAAGGCCATGAGGAGCCTCATGGTGATGGGTCTGGGTGGAAAGCATGTAAAAGATGTAAGACTTGGTATGCATCAGATTCAGAAGGTGGGGACAGGGAGGGGAAACTCAGGTTAAGTATGGAAGAATTATGATATGAGTAAAATCAGGAAAGGCAGGATGGTTTCCCAAATCTAGATGTATTGAATTTGAGATGATGGGGATGTACAAGTAGAGATTTCCTGTAGGGGTTAGAGGTGTTGAATGTGAGCTCCAGAGCCAGGTCAGGATAGCAGCAGCAGCGGTGAGACCTTTGAGAGTAAATGGTAAAGAGGCTTGGACAAATTCCTGCATTTAGGGAGAGGGAAGGGGAACCAAAGGATGTAGAAAGAGTGATATTAAGTGAAAGAGGTTATTGGGAAGCCATGGAGGGCAAGAGAAGCCATAGAAGCAAGAAGGGAGTGGACACTGCCTAAAGACGCCACTGAACTTGGAAATTAGGGAGCTGCCGATGTTTTCTGAGAGTTCAAGTTCATGGAAACAGCACTTAAATCCTTTGCTTCTGTTGTTTACCTGATCTCACGATGTTTTCTTCTGACAATTAGGTAAAGGTAACCCGTTCTGATGGAAATCAGCTGACTCTTGAAGAAAGAAGAAATAATGTAGTTCTAATGGTGACACAGAGAAACTATACTGACTTCTGGAGAAGATGGGACACAAGGGAGCAGGAAGCAGGGGCCGTCCAGATCATAAATCATACTGTCCCGGCAAATGGAATCTTTAAGATCGAATTCCCAATCTCGGAAGATTCCAGTGAGCTCCAAGTGAAGGTGCCATCTGTTTCCCATTGTTATATTACTTCAACAACAGCATAAGAATTGTAATCTGGTGCTGGGCACTCAACTTGTTGGGAGGTCAAAGTGCACAGGGAATGGATAAAAAGTGCACATTTTAATTTAAAAGTGCACATATTAATTTAAAAGAATGGGAGAAAGGGTTAAAAAGTGATTTAATGACAGTGGCTGACTTATTCTGAATTCTTCCTTATAAATTCATCTGGACGAGCACAGCAATAGTGATCTGAAGACATTATGGAGAAGTCTTCCAGACTCCAAGGCTAGTGATTTTTAGTCATTTGAAATGAAAGGGGGTGCTCACTTTGGCGACACACATACTAAGATTTAAATGAAAAGGGAATATATTTTTTTATGTTCACACTCCTTGGCTGAACTAAACTCCTCAGCCTTGCTCCCTCTGTCTTGGTCACTCAGACCTGCCCAGTGTGGCCTCTCTGAGTTGTCCTCTCTCCAGGGGTGGATTGTGTGAGCTGATACAGTTTCTTGCTGATGGTTGAGTGCTGTGGGGAGACAGAGGGATTCCTTTCCCATTTCCGTCTCTCATCTCACAGAGATTCCTGATACACACCTATGTTTTGGAAAGAAGTTAGGACTGCATTTTCTCTTCTTAGGTGATGATGATGATGAAGACTGTCTTATATGTTTTACGGCCATCACTTATTTTTCTTTTCCCCATCACGCCTCTTTTATTTATATTTATTCTCGCTCATCTTTTTTGTTGTTTGGCCTGTGTGAGCCTCCAATTGCAGTGGCCTCTCTCACTGCAGAGCCCCAGCTCTGGGTGCATGTGCTCCAGAGTGCTGGCTCATCATTGGACACACTGGTCCAGCTGCTCTGCGGCATGTGGGATCTTCCTGTGCCAGGGATCGAACCGGTGCCCCTTGCACTGCAAGGCAGACTCTTTACCCACTGGACCACCAGGGAAGCCTACCCATCACTTTTTTGACAGCAGAAACTGTAAACTGATGAAGATCCAATGTCTGGGGAATGTATTGTTTCCTGCGTGAGTGAAAGTGAACTTGCCTTTCAGTGATTGTCCAGCAGGTCCTATCCCTTATCATGATGTCTCTAAAGATGAAAATTTATGGCTCCCTTTTCTTTTGTTGTAGGCCTCTTTTCTTAATAGTGTGAGTAACATGGCAGTTCATGGTATGTTTAAGTCTCCTAGTAAAACATATATCCAGCTAAAAACAAGAGATGAAAATATAAAGGTAATGCTTAAAATCATTTGTTAATTATAATATAATTGGACTGTCTTGCCACCAATATGTACATTTTAATTAAAATTTTTTTTCTAGGTGGGATCACCATTTGAGTTGGTGGTTATTGGCAATAAGCCATTGAAGGAGTTCAGCTATATGGTAAACTCTTTAAAAAATAATTTGCTTCGTATATTCTAAAATGTATTTTTGGCTGTGATGGGTCTTTGTTGCTGCGTGGACTTTTCTCTAGTTTCAGAGAGCAGGCACTTGTCACTGTGGTGGCTTCTTGTGACTGAGGACAGGCTCTAGAGTGCATGGGCTTCAGTAGTTGCAGCATGTGGGCTCAGGAGTTGTGGCTCCTAGACCCTCGAGCACAGGCTCGGAAATCGTGGCACATGAACTTAGTTGCTCCATGGCATGTGAGATTTTTCCCGGACTGGGGATCAAACCCATGTCTCTTGCATTGGCAGGTGAATTCTTTACCACCGAGCCACCAGGGAAGTCCCATTAATCTTTTACAAAATCTAAATTTATGATTTATTGTAGAATCATCTGAAATAGTGTCTACCTTATGTTTAAACTGAACTTAACTGATTTTAAAAATTCAACCTCACACTTAAAAAAAACTCTTTTATTTTAGTATATGTTATACATGCCCTGGATATAATATTTATGCCCTTTCTTACAGAATTTCTTATGTCTGAGTTATATATAAATTTACTTTATAAAATTTCACAGCTTTTCCTTTTCCATATGGATTATTGCAGAATATTGTATACAGTGCCCTGGGCTATACAGTAAGACCTGTTGTTTATCCATTTTACATATAGTCGTTTGTATCTGCTAATCTCAACGTCTTAATCCATCCTTCCTCTACCCTCCCTCCTCCTTGGCAATGTTTTCTAAGAGTCTGTGAGTCTGTTTCTGTTTCTTTTTCAAAATTTCTTTAAATTTATTGATTTATTTATTTTTGACTGTGCTGGGTCTTTGTGGCTGCACATGGGCTTTCTTTAGTTGTGGTGAACTCTTTGCAGTTCGTGGGCTTCTTATTGTGGTGGCTTCTCTGGTTGCTGAACACAGGCTCTAGCTGCATGGGCTTCAGTAGTTGCAGCACTCAGGCTTCAGTAGTTGTGGCGCGCAGGCTGTCTAGTTGAGGCATGCAGGCTCAGTAGTTGCAGCTCAGGCTTAGTTACTCCACAGCATGCAGAATCATCTTCCCAGACCAGGGACTGAACCTGCGTCCCTTTGCACTGGAAGGCAGATTCACAGCTACTGGCCAACCAGGAAAGTCCTTTGTGTCATATTTTAGATTCCACATATATGTGATATCATGTGGTATTTGTCTTTCTCTTTCTAACTTAACTTATCGTACTAGGTGCATCAGTGTTGCTGCAAATCACTCCTTTTTAAGCTGTCCTTATTTCTTTTCTTCCATCAAAGGTTTTTATTTCAGCTGCTTCAGGACCTTGACTTTATGCTTTCTGGTTCTGAATACGACCTAACTTTTCTGAACACTAGGAAAGGACTATCCAGATTCCTTTATTTCCAACTCTTATGCGACCCCATGGACTGTAGCCCGCCAGGCTCCTCTGTCCATGGGATTTCCCAGGCAAGAACACTGGAGTGGGTTGCCATTTCCTTCTCCCTTAAGCTGTACTTTTTATACTGAAATCAAACTATCCTTTTTCCTTTTTTCGCCTATATTTACATTTCTGATTAAAGATGAATAACGAAACCTTTTATCATGTTTAAAATTTAGATTTCTATGAGATAAGCTACATATGTTCATTATAGAAAATTACGAAAGAAAAACTAAAATAAATAAAAATTGCTCCCCACGCTTGCAGTTTTACTAATCCAGCTCTCACGCCCTACGCAGAAATAGTTTAGTTTCTGTTGCCTAATTTCAATTGCTTTATTTTTTCCTTTCATATAGCATCTGTTCTCGTTTTTTTTGGCAATGTTTTCTAAGAGTCTGTGAGTCTGTTTCTGTTTCTTTTTCAAAATTTCTTTAAATTTATTGATTTATTTATTTTTGACTGTGCTGGGTCTTTGTGGCTGCACATGGGCTTTCTTTAGTTGTGGTGAACTCTTTGCAGTTCGTGGGCTTCTTATTGTGGTGGCTTCTCTGGTTGCTGAACACAGGCTCTAGCTGCATGGGCTTCAGTAGTTGCAGCACTCAGGCTTCAGTAGTTGTGGCGCGCAGGCTGTCTAGTTGAGGCATGCAGGCTCAGTAGTTGCAGCTCAGGCTTAGTTACTCCACAGCATGCAGAATCATCTTCCCAGACCAGGGACTGAACCTGCGTCCCTTTGCACTGGAAGGCAGATTCACAGCTACTGGCCAACCAGGAAAGTCCTTTGTGTCATATTTTAGATTCCACATATATGTGATATCATGTGGTATTTGTCTTTCTCTTTCTAACTTAACTTATCGTACTAGGTGCATCAGTGTTGCTGCAAATCACTCCTTTTTAAGCTGTCCTTATTTCTTTTCTTCCATCAAAGGTTTTTATTTCAGCTGCTTCAGGACCTTGACTTTATGCTTTCTGGTTCTGAATACGACCTAACTTTTCTGAACACTAGGAAAGGACTATCCAGATTCCTTTATTTCCAACTCTTTGCGACCCCATGGACTGTAGCCCGCCAGGCTCCTCTGTCCATGGGATTTCCCAGGCAAGAACACTGGAGTGGGTTGCCATTTCCTTCTCCCTTAAGCTGTACTTTTTATACTGAAATCAAACTATCCTTTTTCCTTTTTTCGCCTATATTTACATTTCTGATTAAAGATGAATAACGAAACCTTTTATCATGTTTAAAATTTAGATTTCTATGAGATAAGCTACATATGTTCATTATAGAAAATTACGAAAGAAAAACTAAAATAAATAAAAATTGCTCCCCACACGCTTGCAGTTTTACTAATCCAGCTCTCAGTGAGGTGCTCTGCATTCCTTCCACGCAGAAATAGATTCTTGCCCGTCAAGTTTCTGTTGCCTCAATTACAATTGCTTTATTTTATCCTTTTCTGCTTACCAACGTGTACTCCCTGTGTTGGTCAGGAAGGTTCACTTATGGGTGTGTGTATTCAAAAAGAATTTGAAGTTATTCTAAGTCAAAAATTTGTGTGCATGCTTAAGATTATGAGAAACATAGCTGCCATTGGGATTCTCACTAGCTACAGCATAAAAGCAGACTCGTGCGCTCTCCCTTTCAGGTGGTGTCCAGGGGACAGTTGGTGGCTGTAGGCAAACGGAACTCAACAACATTTTCCTTAACGCCAGAAAATTCATGGGCTCCAAAAGCCTGTATCATTGTGTATTATATTGAAGATGATGGGGAAATTATAAATGATGTTCTAAAAATCCCTGTTCAACTCGTTTTTAAAAATAAGGTAAGATTTAAAGTAATGATTACAAAGGAAACTTCACGTGCGTAAGGCCTGCAAAATGTAATATTTCTTTAGAAAACTATCATCAAACCAAATTGGTTAGACATTTATGTTTCTTTCTTTCTTTTTTTTTTAAACATATATTTTATTTATTTATCTTTTTGGGGGGTGGGGTGGGGAGGGAGGCAGATGGGCGGGCCACTTCCATTGGTCTTTCATTTCTCTATTTTCATCCGTCTTTGTTCTTTGGCCCATGTGGGCCTCTCATCGCGGTTGCGTCTGTCGCTCCAGAGCTCCGGCTCGGTCATTGGACACATCAGTCCAGCCGCTCCGCGGCACGTGGGATCTTCCCAGGCCAGGGATCGAACCGGCGCCCCTTGCACTGCAAGGCGGTGTCCTTACCCGCCGGACCACCAGGGGAAGCCCTTATGTTTGTTTGTTTCTTTTTTTTTTTTAAACCTTTATTTTACTTTTAACTTTTACAGAGTTTTGTTGTTTACAGATATGTATGTTCTCAGATTAGTCATATGTATATCCCCCCCATCCTCTCCTCCTGACCATCACACATCACCCTGAAGGATCCCCTTTTCTCACAGAGCAATGACTAGAGCTATTTTCTTCACTTATGATAGCTTCAGCTCTCCTTTCGCCTCTCACCCACTGTTTTACTAATCCAGATGAGGTGCTCTGCATTCCTTCCACGCAGAAATAGATTCTTGCCCGTCAAGTTTCTGTTGCCTCAATTACAATTGCTTTATTTTATCCTTTTCTGCTTACCAACGTGTACTCCCTGTGTTGGTCAGGAAGGTTCACTTATGGGTGTGTGTATTCAAAAAGAATTTGAAGTTATTCTAAGTCAAAAATTTGTGTGCATGCTTAAGATTATGAGAAACATAGCTGCCATTGGGATTCTCACTAGCTACAGCATAAAAGCAGACTCGTGCGCTCTCCCTTTCAGGTGGTGTCCAGGGGACAGTTGGTGGCTGTAGGCAAACGGAACTCAACAACATTTTCCTTAACGCCAGAAAATTCATGGGCTCCAAAAGCCTGTATCATTGTGTATTATATTGAAGATGATGGGGAAATTATAAATGATGTTCTAAAAATCCCTGTTCAACTCGTTTTTAAAAATAAGGTAAGATTTAAAGTAATGATTACAAAGGAAACTTCACGTGCGTAAGGCCTGCAAAATGTAATATTTCTTTAGAAAACTATCATCAAACCAAATTGGTTAGACATTTATGTTTCTTTCTTTCTTTTTTTTTTAAACATATATTTTATTTATTTATCTTTTTGGGGGGTGGGGTGGGGAGGGAGGCAGATGGGCGGGCCACTTCCATTGGTCTTTCATTTCTCTATTTTCATCCGTCTTTGTTCTTTGGCCCATGTGGGCCTCTCATCGCGGTTGCGTCTGTCGCTCCAGAGCTCCGGCTCGGTCATTGGACACATCAGTCCAGCCGCTCCGCGGCACGTGGGATCTTCCCAGGCCAGGGATCGAACCGGCGCCCCTTGCACTGCAAGGCGGTGTCCTTACCCGCCGGACCACCAGGGGAAGCCCTTATGTTTGTTTGTTTCTTTTTTTTTTTTAAACCTTTATTTTACTTTTAACTTTTACAGAGTTTTGTTGTTTACAGATATGTATGTTCTCAGATTAGTCATATGTATATCCCCCCCTTCCCTCTCCTCCTGACCATCACACAGCACCCCTGAAGGATCCCCTTTTCTCACAGAGCAATGACTAGAGCTATTTTCTTCACTTATGATAGTACAGGCCTTCATGCTACTTCCTTTACGCCTCTCACCCACTGTTCCTTCCCCACAATGTCCATACGTCCACTGTCCATGTCTGTCTTTCTGTCGCTTCACTGCGTGTGCCATCATCACCATCCTACTATATTCCATATGTATGTGTTAATATACTGTATTTGTCCTTCTCTTTCTGACTGACTTCACTTTTTATGATACGTTCTAGATCCAGCCACCTCATTAGGGTTGATTCTTCTGCATTTCTCTTTACAGCTGTGTAGTATTCCATTGTACATATGTACCAGAGCTTTTGGATCCATTCGTTCGTCGATGGGCATCTAGGTTCCTTCCATGTTCTAGCTATTGTATAGAGAGCTGCAATGAACATTGGGGTACAGGTGCTTCTTTCAGTTTTGATTTCGTCAGGGTATAAGCCTAAGAGTTTATGTTTGTTTCTAACACTAGGATAAGCCTCTTCATATTTAATTACTGTATCTCTGTTTTCATATATGGAATTTTTGGGCACTGTGGATCTTCTTTGTAAGTTATGATTCTTGGCTTTAAGACTTTAATTCAAATCCATGAAGCTCTTCCAAGATTTTCCGAATGGTGGCATCCGTATTACTCTGGCAAAGAGTTCCAGTGGCAATATAGAATGTATGTGGTTTTGATACTGGTGTGGCAGGGGCGTGAGGGGTGCAGGGATGTGCAGAAGTAGAGCTGGGCTTTGGTCTATCCGTTTCATCAGCCTGGAAACTAACCCAGGACACATGTACAGTGAGCTTGGCTGCTTTGCATGTAGAGATCTCTGTGGAGTTTGGTTTCCAAAAACAGCAGTTATTTTTATAACGGAGGGTGTATAGCTTGTGTAGGGAACCTTTCTGGGCCCCAACTCTAAGAAGGAACTGAATTGCAAGATTGACAAGTGAAATTCAGTTATCCCATGCATATTTAAACAAGCCATTGTTCTCACCAGACTGTTGCCATCTCAAGATCTCTGAAGCAAAATAATCATTATTTTAAAGTAATGATTTCCAGAGTGCAGTTCTTCTGGTAGCATGTTCCCCCTTAATTTGTCAGAATTTTGAGCAGTAGCAATTGTCATCCATGCCTTTTTTATTGAGACATGTTAGCTTTAATTTTGATTGTCAAAGTAGAATTCATTTACTAACTTCTACTTTTTGTCTTATGAAAATTTTTTTTTTTTTAAAGATTTATTTATTTATTTATTTTGGGCGGGATTCGGGTTGGGGAGGGTGGGGAGCAAGCGGGCCACTTCTATTGGTCTTTCATTTCTCTATTTTCATCCGTCTTTGTTCTTTGGCCCATGTGGGCCTCCCATCGCGGTGGCGTCTGTCGTTGCAGAGCGCCGGCTCTGGGCGCATGCGCTCCAGAGCTCCGGCTCAGTGATTGGACATATCAGTCCAGCCGCTCCGCGGCACGTGGGATCTTCCCAGGCCAGGGATTGAACCGGCGCCCCTTGCACTGCAAGGCGGTGTCCTTATCCACTGGACCACCAGGGGAAGCCGAAGAATATTTAAAAAGACAATGTTGTATTCTGTTAGTTTTAGAGCAAAATTTTTGATTTTAAATGGCGCCATTAATCCCAAGAAAGGCAAATTTTAAAGTAGGAGTAGGGCTTCAACATGGAAGCATACATCTCTGAAAGTGAGAGCAGATTCTAGAAACAGTTGCCATGTAAAAGGCTTTGAAGAAACAGAGTGTATAAATAATACACTTCCAAGAAAGTTCTTAAATGTGAGAGATAAATTAATTTCATTTGTGTTTGCAAAGATAATTCTTGAGTTTTTATGTGACAATGTTTATCACATTTACTCCCAAAAGAAAGTACATATTTGGAAATAATGTATGTTTAAACACAAGAGAATTAATGAATCTTTGTGAATGTTCGGTATTGACTGTGGAATAAATGAGTGGAATGTGGATGGGGCAGGAGATGTAGTTTTAGAGATTATCTGCCCAGAAGTGCAGGTTGGAGCTATGGAGTCACTTGTGGTGCACAGTAAAGTGTGAGAAGTGTAAAGTTTGCATATGATGCCCTCCTCTTTTACCTTGTTTAAGGTATAAGTGGAGAAGAGTAAACTAGATACAGTGGTTCAAGAGACATGTGAAAAAACAGATTGCACTGGACAAGTTAAACAGGCAAGGAGGACTTTATTCAAGACTATTCCATTTGGGGAGAAAGACTGAGTTCAGCTCCACAGAAACAAAAGGCAGAAAGATTTTGAAATACTGGGGTGAGTTAATGGAAGAGTACTGGAGGCCATTGTGGAAAGGGTTGGTCAATGTGATTAGGCCATCTGGGAGTTTGAAAGTTAGGCTCTCATTCGCCCACAGACACTGGGAGATCAGTCAGGGCTCTTTCTTGAAGATTAGACTGCAAAACGATGGCTCCTAGTCTTTGAGAAAGACGTTCCTGTGGGTAAAACTGGTGGGAAGCTTCAAGAAGATTTACTTCTCAAAGGGCAGAGAAAACATTGACAATGGCAGATTATTTTTTTAATTGCAGATTTTTTAAGGAAAGGGAAATCAGGTGGTTCATGTCAGGTAGAACCCTGTCTAAAGTTCAAGCAAGCTGAGGGGTTCACTAAGACCCTCTTGATCAGGTGGGATAGCCAAGAGAACACAGGATGGTTGAAACAGAGCTGAACAAGATGAGCATTCCTAAGTGAAGGAGGCCTATGACAAAGCCATTAGGTCCAACCCTTGGTGAGAGGACTGATGCTCTTTAAGAAGTACCAGTAGGACTGTGCTTTGCTGAGGGTTAATGGCAGAGTTTTCTTGCATGTACTCACTTCTGAGTCCAGGTGGCCGACATGGAGACACATTCCTGTCCTCCCTGCTGGCTTCTGACCTCCCCAGGTACAGCAGACACTGTCTTCTCTTCCATACTGGCTAATAGCTGTAGGCTAGGAGAGGGGAGAAGAAAGACAGAGAAGTGAAAGAAAACTGATTTATGCCACAGTGAAAGGTTCCCTGGTGTGTGCACATTGTGGGAGTGGTTTCTTTTTATTCCTTTCCCTGAGAAGGCTTGTGTATGGTTTTAGAATGGTCCCTGAGCCAAGGCAAAGGCAGACTCTTTGCTAGATTTTGTCACTGATCTGCTATTGGTAAGACATATGAAATGCTTTAAAAAGGTGTAATACATCAATCCTATTTTTCTCCCTTTCCAGTTTGGGGAGTCACTTGTGGTGCACAGTAAAGTGTGAGAAGTGTAAAGTTTGCATATGATGCCTCCTCTTTACCTTGTTTAAGGTATAAGTGGAGAAGAGTAAACTAGATACAGTGGTTCAAGAGACATGTGAAAAAACAGATTGCACTGGACAAGTTAAACAGGCAAGGAGGACTTTATTCAAGACTATTCCATTTGGGGAGAAAGACTGAGTTCAGCTCCACAGAAACAAAAGGCAGAAAGATTTTGAAATACTGGGGTGAGTTAATGGAAGAGTACTGGAGGCCATTGTGGAAAGGGTTGGTCAATGTGATTAGGCCATCTGGGAGTTTGAAAGTTAGGCTCTCATTCGCCCACAGACACTGGGAGATCAGTCAGGGCTCTTTCTTGAAGATTAGACTGCAAAACGATGGCTCCTAGTCTTTGAGAAAGACGTTCCTGTGGGTAAAACTGGTGGGAAGCTTCAAGAAGATTTACTTCTCAAAGGGCAGAGAAAACATTGACAATTGCAGATTTTTTTTTTTTTAATTGCAGATTTTTTAAGGAAAGGGAAATCAGGTGGTTCATGTCAGGTAGAACCCTGTCTAAAGTTCAAGCAAGCTGAGGGGTTCACTAAGACCCTCTTGATCAGGTGGGATAGCCAAGAGAACACAGGATGGTTGAAACAGAGCTGAACAAGATGAGCATTCCTAAGTGAAGGAGGCCTATGACAAAGCCATTAGGTCCAACCCTTGGTGAGAGGACTGATGCTCTTTAAGAAGTACCAGTAGGACTGTGCTTTGCTGAGGGTTAATGGCAGAGTTTTCTTGCATGTACTCACTTCTGAGTCCAGGTGGCCGACATGGAGACACATTCCTGTCCTCCCTGCTGGCTTCTGACCTCCCCAGGTACAGCAGACACTGTCTTCTCTTCCATACTGGCTAATAGCTGTAGGCTAGGAGAGGGGAGAAGAAAGACAGAGAAGTGAAAGAAAACTGATTTATGCCACAGTGAAAGGTTCCCTGGTGTGTGCACATTGTGGGAGTGGTTTCTTTTTATTCCTTTCCCTGAGAAGGCTTGTGTATGGTTTTAGAATGGTCCCTGAGCCAAGGCAAAGGCAGACTCTTTGCTAGATTTTGTCACTGATCTGCTATTGGTAAGACATATGAAATGCTTTAAAAAGGTGTAATACATCAATCCTATTTTCTCCCTTTCTTAGATACAGCTCTTTTGGAGTAAAGCCAATGCTGAACCATCTGAGAAAGTCTCTCTCAGGATCTCTGTGACACAGCCAGACTCTTTAGTTGGAATCGTAGCTGTTGACAAAAGTGTGAATTTGATGAATGTCTCAAATGATATCACAGTGGAAAATGTGAGTTTAACCCACCTTTTTTTCATTATAAAAATACCCATTGAAAGAGGAAAAAAAAAAGAAACTTTATTGTTTTGCTTCAAACGTCTAAAGCAAATTGCATTTTTCAAGTGTAAGTTACTAATAAATAAAACTTCCAAATGAAAGGGATCTGCATTTCAGTTGTCCTTTTGAAAAGAAGCTGTTGTGGTCAAGTGTCTCTGCTGTCTTACATGAGAATTGTCACCTGGAGTTTTTCCTCGTTTTCATACTGTATTTTATTTTTTAAAAATTATTTATTTATTTATGGCTATTCTGGGTTTTCACTGCTGCGACAGGCTCTTCTCTAGTTGCAGGGATTGGGGGCTACTCTCTAGTTGAGGTGAGCAGGCTTCTTGTTGTGGTGACTTTTTTCTTGTTGTGGAACTTGGGCTCTAGGGCTCACAGGCTTCAGTAGTTGTGGCACATGGGCTTAATAGTTGTGGCCCTGAGGATCTAGAGCACAGGCTCCATAGTTGAGGCTCATGGGCTTAGTTACTCTGCAGCATGTGGGATCTTCTTTTGCAATGACTTTTCTTGTTGTGGAACTCAGGCTCTAGGAGACATGGGCTTCAGTAGTTGTGGCACATGGGCTCAGTAGTTGTGGCTCCGAGGCCCTAGAGCACAGGCTCAATAGTTGTGAATCCCAGGCTTAGTTACTCTACAGCATGTGGGATCTCCCCGTATCAGGGATTGAACCTGTGTTTCCTGCATTGGCAGGCAAATCCTTTACCACTGAGCTACGAGGGAAGCCTCATACTGTATTTCAAGTAAAGGTTCTTGAGAAAGTGCTAGTAAATGGACACATGCTTCTGGATGTCATTGGAGAGAGCTTTAGGTATATATGAAGCACTTTCTATTTTGGATGTACATAATGGTTATAAATAATTACAATCTCCATTAAATCAGGAATTCGTGTTTGTTGTAAGTCGCTTCAGTCATACCTGACTCTTTGCAACCCCATGAACTGTAGCCCCCCAGGCTCCTTTGTCCAGGAATTTGCAGTATGTTCAATTTGCAGTGTGTTGGAGTATATTTGCGGAGCGAGTGAAATCATGTTAATCTTCAGAAAACTTACAAACCAGGAAATATATGAATTTCTAATGTTACATAAACTAATCTCCTATGCATTAATGATGTCATTTTTATTTGTAAGTCCTTTATATATCAGTGGCAGTGGACATCTAGACCATATGACCTGTGTCTAATGATTAACTCTAGTGAGTAACACGTGCTCTCACTGTGTCTCTTTCTCTTTATCTCACTGTACATATAGATCAAATTTGTGACTTTATGAATGTGCTTATTCTAGATATTTCACATAAGTGAAGTCATACAATAGTTGTCCTTTTGTATCTGGTATATTTCAAATAGCAAAATTTTCCTTTTATTTTTCATCGAAGGATAACTGCTTTACAACGTTGTGTTGCTTTTTGCCATGCAGCGCCATGAGTCAGCCCTGGTAAACTCACCTCCCTCTCGAGCCTCCCTCCCTCCCCACCCCATCCTGCTTCTCTAGGTCATCACGGAGCACTTGGTTTACGCTCCCTCTGTTACACATCAGCTCTCCACCAGCTATCTGTTTTACATATGATAATATATATGTTTCAATGGTACTCTTTCAATTTATCCCATCCTCTCCTTACCCCTCTGTGTCTGCATCTCCACTGCTGCCCTGCAAAGAGGTCCATCAGTACCATTGTTCTAGATTCCATACATATGCATTAAACATGATATTTGTGTTTCTCTTTCTGAGATGGAACATGTTTGATAAGCATATATACCTGTCTCTTATTCAAGGTGCATATCAGAAATGTTGAGAGGGCGAAACAGGTTGGTATGAATGCATTCATTCCGTATATTTTATCTTCTCCTTAGGTGGTCCATGAATTGGAACTTTATAACACAGGAGATGGAGCTTTAGGTATATATGAAGCACTTTCTATTTTGGATGTACATAATGGTTATAAATAATTACAATCTCCATTAAATCAGGAATTCGTGTTTGTTGTAAGTCGCTTCAGTCATACCTGACTCTTTGCAACCCCATGAACTGTAGCCCCCCAGGCTCCTTTGTCCAGGAATTTGCAGTATGTTCAATTTGCAGTGTGTTGGAGTATATTTGCGGAGCGAGTGAAATCATGTTAATCTTCAGAAAACTTACAAACCAGGAAATATATGAATTTCTAATGTTACATAAACTAATCTCCTATGCATTAATGATGTCATTTTTATTTGTAAGTCCTTTATATATCAGTGGCAGTGGACATCTAGACCATATGACCTGTGTCTAATGATTAACTCTAGTGAGTAACACGTGCTCTCACTGTGTCTCTTTCTCTTTATCTCACTGTACATATAGATCAAATTTGTGACTTTATGAATGTGCTTATTCTAGATATTTCACATAAGTGAAGTCATACAATAGTTGTCCTTTTGTATCTGGTATATTTCAAATAGCAAAATTTTCCTTTTATTTTTCATCGAAGGATAACTGCTTTACAACGTTGTGTTGCTTTTTGCCATGCAGCGCCATGAGTCAGCCCTGGTAAACTCACCTCCCTCTCGAGCCTCCCTCCCTCCCCACCCCATCCTGCTTCTCTAGGTCATCACGGAGCACTTGGTTTACGCTCCCTCTGTTACACATCAGCTCTCCACCAGCTATCTGTTTTACATATGATAATATATATGTTTCAATGGTACTCTTTCAATTTATCCCATCCTCTCCTTACCCCTCTGTGTCTGCATCTCCACTGCTGCCCTGCAAAGAGGTCCATCAGTACCATTGTTCTAGATTCCATACATATGCATTAAACATGATATTTGTGTTTCTCTTTCTGAGATGGAACATGTTTGATAAGCATATATACCTGTCTCTTATTCAAGGTGCATATCAGAAATGTTGAGAGGGCGAAACAGGTTGGTATGAATGCATTCATTCCGTATATTTTATCTTCTCCTTAGGTGGTCCATGAATTGGAACTTTATAACACAGGATATTATTTAGGCATGTTCATGAATTCTTTTGCAGTTTTTCAGGTATGTTTAGTTCGCTATATAATTTGAAAAGATATTAATATCTTTGCTGTTGCAAAATGAATTTCAGAATTAATGATCTAAATTATGAAAGGTTAACTTTCTCTTAAATGTGTTGCTGAAGTGCAGTGTGTTATGTAAGTGTAATTTGAAATGGAAAGATAAGCATCCTTCTAGTCTTAAAAGCAAGTGAATAAATTCACCATTAGAGAAATAATAGAGTTACCATTAAACAGGTAATTTCTTTCTTTTATATCAGTTTTCTTGACTTTTAAATGGTTCTTTCTGCATGTGAGAGTATGTATGTGTATGTGTATTTGGTTTTGTGTGTCTGTGTGTATCTGTGTCTGGTTATGAGAGAGAGAATGTGTGCTCACGTGTGCACTTAAACTCTCAAGAGTTAAGAAAGCAAAGAGAAATACCTTCACATGTGACACAAAAACAAATGAACAAGAGTGAGTTAGGAGTATAGGCGACTGATGATTTAGAGGACGTTTAAACTTTTGTTTTAAAAGAAAATTAAAATTATTCTTTCTAGGAGTGTGGCCTCTGGGTATTGACGGATGCATACCTTGTGAAGGATTACATTGATGGTGTTTGTAAGTGAAATCTGGCAAAGTGATTTTAAAGTAATTAAGTCTTTCATCCCAGGTATTTATGTAAGTTACTTATGTAAGTAAGAGTACATTCTGGTTGAATATGGATATTGTAGTTCTCATTTTCTGTTCTCTTATCCTATAGTGTTTGGAATTTAATGGAGCTGGAAGTACATCTGGGCCATTTTCAGCTCCTGTCTAGATCTTTGTAATTAATACTTTCCATTTGCTGTCTGTAATGTTTTGACATTCTTGTATTTTTGGATATATTGGAAGATCTTACACCTTCGATTTGTATTGTAAACTGTGGTGTTACTTTGGAATGAGTTAAATTGTTCTAGATTCCATACATATGCATTAAACATGATATTTGTGTTTCTCTTTCTGAGATGGAACATGTTTGATAAGCATATATACCTGTCTCTTATTCAAGGTGCATATCAGAAATGTTGAGAGGGCGAAACAGGTTGGTATGAATGCATTCATTCCGTATATTTTATCTTCTCCTTAGGTGGTCCATGAATTGGAACTTTATAACACAGGATATTATTTAGGCATGTTCATGAATTCTTTTGCAGTTTTTCAGGTATGTTTAGTTCGCTATATAATTTGAAAAGATATTAATATCTTTGCTGTTGCAAAATGAATTTCAGAATTAATGATCTAAATTATGAAAGGTTAACTTTCTCTTAAATGTGTTGCTGAAGTGCAGTGTGTTATGTAAGTGTAATTTGAAATGGAAAGATAAGCATCCTTCTAGTCTTAAAAGCAAGTGAATAAATTCACCATTAGAGAAATAATAGAGTTACCATTAAACAGGTAATTTCTTTCTTTTATATCAGTTTTCTTGACTTTTAAATGGTTCTTTCTGCATGTGAGAGTATGTATGTGTATGTGTATTTGGTTTTGTGTGTCTGTGTGTATCTGTGTCTGGTTATGAGAGAGAGAATGTGTGCTCACGTGTGCACTTAAACTCTCAAGAGTTAAGAAAGCAAAGAGAAATACCTTCACATGTGACACAAAAACAAATGAACAAGAGTGAGTTAGGAGTATAGGCGACTGATGATTTAGAGGACGTTTAAACTTTTGTTTTAAAAGAAAATTAAAATTATTCTTTCTAGGAGTGTGGCCTCTGGGTATTGACGGATGCATACCTTGTGAAGGATTACATTGATGGTGTTTGTAAGTGAAATCTGGCAAAGTGATTTTAAAGTAATTAAGTCTTTCATCCCAGGTATTTATGTAAGTTACTTATGTAAGTAAGAGTACATTCTGGTTGAATATGGATATTGTAGTTCTCATTTTCTGTTCTCTTATCCTATAGTGTTTGGAATTTAATGGAGCTGGAAGTACATCTGGGCCATTTTCAGCTCCTGTCTAGATCTTTGTAATTAATACTTTCCATTTGCTGTCTGTAATGTTTTGACATTCTTGTATTTTTGGATATATTGGAAGATCTTACACCTTCGATTTGTATTGTAAACTGTGGTGTTACTTTGGAATGAGTTAAAAGGAGGCAACATATATTTGAAACATTTTTGTTCTCTAGCTTTTTATTGTTCACCTAGAAAATAGCACAGATGCCATGAAGTATCCTATCAAGACAGACAGACAGACAGACAGACAGACACACACACACACACACACACACATTCTCACACACTTGTCTCATCAATCTGAGTTCCTCCCAGGCAGGGTCACACTATACATCCCAATTTCCTGGATTGCTAAGTAGAGTTGACCACCCAACTAATTAAAAGATATGTACTTTAAGGAAAAGTCTTAAAAGGTTTTATTTTAATTGTTCCTTTTAAATTCTTTTTAAAAATTAATTAATTAATTTGGCTGCATTGGCTCTTAATTGCAGTACGTTGGCTTTTTGTGGCAACGTGAGGAATCTGACATTGTGCCACACAGACTCTCTAGTTGTGGCACCTGGACTCAGTAGTTGTGGTGTTCGGGCTTAGTTGCTCTGTGGCATGTGGGATCTAAGTTCCTGGTCCAGGGATTGAGCTGTTGTCCCCTGCATAGCAAGGTGGATTCTTAACCACTGGACCACCAGGGAGTTCCCCATAAAATATTTTGACTGAAGGAAATATACAAATGGGAATGATTAACTAACTCTAGAAGCTGTTCTCTTTCCTTTCAGGTAAAATTATGGGAAATCATCTCAAAAGGCTGCAGAACTATCATAGTTTCTATCCATTAGTTTCCTATTTCTGTCTCCTGTTCGGTTTCACAAATTATTGGGAAATCATCCTGTTCGCAATTCTATAGTCAAAGATTTTCTGAAGTAATTAATCTTTCATCCCAGGTATTTATGTAAGTTAAAAACTTATGTAAGTAAGAGAAAACATTCTGGTTGAATATGGATATTGTAGTTCTCATTTTCTGTTCTCTTATCCTATAGTGTTTGGAATTTAATGGAGCTGGAAGTACATCTGGGCCATTTTCAGCTCCTGTCTAGATCTTTGTAATTAATACTTTCCATTTGCTGTCTGTAATGTTTTGACATTCTTGTATTTTTGGATATATTGGAAGATCTTACACCTTCGATTTGTATTGTAAACTGTGGTGTTACTTTGGAATGAGTTAAAAGGAGGCAACATATATTTGAAACATTTTTGTTCTCTAGCTTTTTATTGTTCACCTAGAAAATAGCACAGATGCCATGAAGTATCCTATCAAGACAGACAGACAGACAGACAGACAGACACACACACACACACACATTCTCACACACTTGTCTCATCAATCTGAGTTCCTCCCAGGCAGGGTCACACTATACATCCCAATTTCCTGGATTGCTAAGTAGAGTTGACCACCCAACTAATTAAAAGATATGTACTTTAAGGAAAAGTCTTAAAAGGTTTTATTTTAATTGTTCCTTTTAAATTCTTTTTAAAAATTAATTAATTAATTTGGCTGCATTGGCTCTTAATTGCAGTACGTTGGCTTTTTGTGGCAACGTGAGGAATCTGACATTGTGCCACACAGACTCTCTAGTTGTGGCACCTGGACTCAGTAGTTGTGGTGTTCGGGCTTAGTTGCTCTGTGGCATGTGGGATCTAAGTTCCTGGTCCAGGGATTGAGCTGTTGTCCCCTGCATAGCAAGGTGGATTCTTAACCACTGGACCACCAGGGAGTTCCCTATAAAATATTTTGACTGAAGGAAATATACAAATGGGAATGATTAACTAACTCTAGAAGCTGTTCTCTTTCCTTTCAGGTAAAATTATGGGAAATCATCTCAAAAGGCTGCAGAACTATCATAGTTTCTATCCATTAGTTTCCTATTTCTGTCTCCTGTTCGCCCATGTTTCCACATTAAGCCCTAGGCCCTCCAGCTTTGGGTTCGTTCTTGATATCATAGGATACCTAAGCGTCTGTCCTGAAGTTTACAAGAACAATTCTATAGTCAAAGATTTTCTGAAGTCATTATGAAAGACACATGACACATTTGGCTTTCTTCATATCATCATCTATCATAGGCAGCCTTCCAACCAGTCATTGCTTTTCCATGCTGTCTGTGTTGGTCTCAGCTTTTACCGATCTTTTTTAGAAAGGTTTACTTACAGAATCCTGGTGCCCACTGTAATACTAATTCTGTTGTCAATAATGCTTATTGTAATCTTTGCCTTTTCTGAGGACTTTCTACATTTTCACTATAACAGAAGAAATCTGGTACTTTTACCAGTACATTATGTTCTTAGAAACCTTCAAATAATTGACATTATTTTTTCTACCTCTTTTCTGGTTCAAGGTCAGTAGGTGCATGTTGCTGTTTAGTTGCTAAGTCATGTCTGACTCTTTTGGGACTCATGGACTACAGCCTGCCAGTCTCCACTGTGTATGGGATTTCCTGGGCAAGAATACTGGAGTGGGTAGCCATTTCCTTCTCCAGGGAATCTTCCTGACCCAGGGATTGTGCCCACATCTCCTGCATTGGCAGGTGGATTCTTTACCACTGAGCTACCAGGGGAACCCTCTCTAGTAGGTGCATAGGTTTCAGTATTTTCTCAGCTATGTCAAGACCATTGTTCAGCAACCCTCAGCTAAGAGCCCCTTATCATTTGAAACTCAAAAGTTTCAATTATTACATATCCTTTGATCAACATTCACTCACTTACTTTTCCTTTCCCTCTATACATTAATGACTCAGAGAAGATTCAGTCTTACTCCTTTGTCATCCTGGGGGATTTAAATGTCCACCTGGGTGGCCCAACTACTGTGCACTGTCAAGTGATTGTCACCATGGCAAAGTAGTCACAAAGTCAAGTCATCACCTGACCACTGCTCCACTATCAACATTTCAAATGCCCATCCTTCTGCCTTGTATGTGCCCTCACTCTCTTAATTCTGTTAAATGTCTTCTTTGGTCTTGATCTCACCTGGTTATTCTTGGTCGCTGGCTCCTTCTGCCCATATTTGCCCCCAGTACCTGTACCGTTGGCTTTCCAGTTGGTTCAGTAGTCAGTCTGCCAATGCAGGAGATACAGGTGTGATCCCTGGTTCAGGAAGATCCCCTAGAGAAAGAAATGGCAATCCACTCCAGTATTCTTGCCTGGAAAATCCCATGCACAGAGGAGTCTGATGGGCTACAGTCCATGGGATTGCAAAAAAGAGTTGGACATGACTTAGTGAAAGAAAAACACAGCAATAAAAGCCTGGACCACATGGCCATCAATTTGGTAGAATTCTTCCCTAGTCCCTTGTCCTTCCATGACATCTTCCCCATTAAATCCAACTCTCTAAAATTTGACTGTTTATCTTATCCTTGTTTCTGCACCCAGATGTCCCATACTACCTTAGATTCAATATGTCACAAACCATTGCTCTTTTCTTATTTGATTTGACTGACATATGAGCCCTTGAGTTGATACTCTTCCATATGTCTCTTAATGAAATCATCATCTACCCATCAGAAACCTGGAACTCATCCTTGATTGTTTCCTCTGTCTCTGCCAGTTGTGGAACAGCATAGTAGTTAAGAAAGGAATTTGCCATTAAATACTTCTGACTTTGAATTGTGGCTTTATGACCCTGAGAAAATTCATTAAGCTCTCTAAGCCTCAGGTTTTTCTCTGAATTATAGAAGTAATAATATTACTTATATTACAGGGTTGTTATGAGGTTAAATACAGAAGCATGTAAAGTGTTTGATAATCACAAATCTTTCAGTATTTTCTCAGCTATGTCAAGACCATTGTTCAGCAACCCTCAGCTAAGAGCCCCTTATCATTTGAAACTCAAAAGTTTCAATTATTACATATCCTTTGATCAACATTCACTCACTTACTTTTCCTTTCCCTCTATACATTAATGACTCAGAGAAGATTCAGTCTTACTCCTTTGTCATCCTGGGGGATTTAAATGTCCACCTGGGTGGCCCAACTACTGTGCACTGTCAAGTGATTGTCACCATGGCAAAGTAGTCACAAAGTCAAGTCATCACCTGACCACTGCTCCACTATCAACATTTCAAATGCCCATCCTTCTGCCTTGTATGTGCCCTCACTCTCTTAATTCTGTTAAATGTCTTCTTTGGTCTTGATCTCACCTGGTTATTCTTGGTCGCTGGCTCCTTCTGCCCATATTTGCCCCCAGTACCTGTACCGTTGGCTTTCCAGTTGGTTCAGTAGTCAGTCTGCCAATGCAGGAGATACAGGTGTGATCCCTGGTTCAGGAAGATCCCCTAGAGAAAGAAATGGCAATCCACTCCAGTATTCTTGCCTGGAAAATCCCATGCACAGAGGAGTCTGATGGGCTACAGTCCATGGGATTGCAAAAAAGAGTTGGACATGACTTAGTGAAAGAAAACACAGCAATAAAAGCCTGGACCACATGGCCATCAATTTGGTAGAATTCTTCCCTAGTCCCTTGTCCTTCCATGACATCTTCCCCATTAAATCCAACTCTCTAAAATTTGACTGTTTATCTTATCCTTGTTTCTGCACCCAGATGTCCCATACTACCTTAGATTCAATATGTCACAAACCATTGCTCTTTTCTTATTTGATTTGACTGACATATGAGCCCTTGAGTTGATACTCTTCCATATGTCTCTTAATGAAATCATCATCTACCCATCAGAAACCTGGAACTCATCCTTGATTGTTTCCTCTGTCTCTGCCAGTTGTGGAACAGCATAGTAGTTAAGAAAGGAATTTGCCATTAAATACTTCTGACTTTGAATTGTGGCTTTATGACCCTGAGAAAATTCATTAAGCTCTCTAAGCCTCAGGTTTTTCTCTGAATTATAGAAGTAATAATATTACTTATATTACAGGGTTGTTATGAGGTTAAATACAGAAGCATGTAAAGTGTTTGATAATCACAAATCTGCAGTTACCTAATACTTATCCTTCAGATCCAGTTTGTTCATTCATTATTCAATGTTGTTGCTTCTAAGTTGCTCAGTTGTGTCCGACTCTTTGAGACTCCACGGACTGCAGCACACCAGGCTTCCCTGTCCTTCACCATCTCCTGGAGCTTGCTCAAACTCATGTCTGTTGAGTCAGTGATGCCATCCAACCATCTCATCCTCTGTCGTCCCCTTGTCCTTCTGCCTCCTATCTTTCCCAGCATTGGGGTCTTTTCCAGTGAGTCATCTCTTCGTATCAGGTGGTCAGAGTATTGGAGCTTCATCTTCAGCTTCAGCATCAGTCCTTCCAATGAATATTTAGGGTTGGTTTCCTTTAAGATTGACTGATTTAATCTCCCCGCAGTCCAAGAGTCTTCTGCAGCACCACAGTTCCAAAGCATCAATTCTTCAGCGCTGAACCTTCATTATGGTCCAACTCTCACATCCACACACATGACTACTGGAAAAACCATAGCTTTGACTATATGGACCTTTGTTGGCAAAGTGATGTCTCTGCTTTTGAATACACTGTCTGGGTTTTGCCATAGCTCTTCCAAGGAGCAAGCATCTTTTAATTTCAGTAGGTTATATTAATGACATGCCTGGCATGTAACAGAAAGTGGAAGTTCCACCTTGGTCTAGTGGGGAAAACTGACACAGGTATGACTGTTTATCTTATCCTTGTTTCTGCACCCAGATGTCCCATTCCTTAGATTCAATATGTCACAAACCATTGCTCTTTTCTTATTTGATTTGACTGACATATGAGCCCTTGAGTTGATACTCTTCCATATGTCTCTTAATGAAATCATCATCTACCCATCAGAAACCTGGAACTCATCCTTGATTGTTTCCTCTGTCTCTGCCAGTTGTGGAACAGCATAGTAGTTAAGAAAGGAATTTGCCATTAAATACTTCTGACTTTGAATTGTGGCTTTATGACCCTGAGAAAATTCATTAAGCTCTCTAAGCCTCAGGTTTTTCTCTGAATTATAGAAGTAATAATATTACTTATATTACAGGGTTGTTATGAGGTTAAATACAGAAGCATGTAAAGTGTTTGATAATCACAAATCTGCAGTTACCTAATACTTATCCTTCAGATCCAGTTTGTTCATTCATTATTCAATGTTGTTGCTTCTAAGTTGCTCAGTTGTGTCCGACTCTTTGAGACTCCACGGACTGCAGCACACCAGGCTTCCCTGTCCTTCACCATCTCCTGGAGCTTGCTCAAACTCATGTCTGTTGAGTCAGTGATGCCATCCAACCATCTCATCCTCTGTCGTCCCCTTGTCCTTCTGCCTCCTATCTTTCCCAGCATTGGGGTCTTTTCCAGTGAGTCATCTCTTCGTATCAGGTGGTCAGAGTATTGGAGCTTCATCTTCAGCTTCAGCATCAGTCCTTCCAATGAATATTTAGGGTTGGTTTCCTTTAAGATTGACTGATTTAATCTCCCTGCAGTCCAAGAGTCTTCTGCAGCACCACAGTTCCAAAGCATCAATTCTTCAGCGCTGAACCTTCATTATGGTCCAACTCTCACATCCACACACATGACTACTGGAAAAACCATAGCTTTGACTATATGGACCTTTGTTGGCAAAGTGATGTCTCTGCTTTTGAATACACTGTCTGGGTTTTGCCATAGCTCTTCCAAGGAGCAAGCATCTTTTAATTTCAGTAGGTTATATTAATGACATGCCTGGCATGTAACAGAAAGTGGAAGTTCCACCTTGGTCTAGTGGGGAAAACTGACACAGGTAGGTCTGCTGTGCTGAGGGGTGTGATGGGGTGGTACAGCCTTCTGTGAGTGCACACAGGCTCATCCAGCCAGGAGGCAGAGCAGAGTCGTCTCAAGGCTGTCCTTCCTCTCCTCTGCCTGGCTGCAGCCCCTGGTCAGTGTGTCTCCCTGGGTGGAGCAGAAGCCTTCTTTCTCCTGCCTCCATTCCCCCAGCTCTAAACCACAGTTCTCAAGACCAAAGGCGTGGGTTAGATCATGCTTCTAATATATTTGAAAACCTTCAGTAGATCATCACTGCTTATGGGATCAAGTCCAAGTCCTTCTGCCTGGAATAACTGATATTTTACAGTCTGGACCCAAGCATTCTTTCTGTTTTCATTTTATCCCACTCTTCCTTAATAAGCGTTGTCATATTCTGGACATGCCTTTGTATTTAGCTTACTTTTTCCCTTCTGGTATGGGATACTCTTTATCTGAGGATGTAAGGAAAATGGAATGCAGAAAGCCATACAAGGTGGATTTTTTTCTCTAACCATGCCCTCTTCATCATTCAAATTCTGTGTAAAGTCAGCTCTGCATGGTAGGCATTTCGCCTGGCTGCACTATCACTCTTGTGTAATTTTGTGCCTCCTCCATAGACAGTGGGGGAAGTTCATCGCGTTCATCTTTGTGTCTTTGGTACCTTCTTCAGTGTAATTTTGTTATTTTGCAGTTTGTTTTAGAATAGTTTTAGGCTTATAGAAAAGTTGAAAGAATAGAGATAGGTGATCCAGTGTCTGTAGGTCAGTGTGGCTTTTTTTTTTTTTTAAACATTTATTTTATTTATTTATCTTTTGGGGGGTGGAGTGGGGAGGGAGGGGGACAGGTGGGCCATTTCTATTGGTCTTTCATTTCTCTATTTTCATCTGTCTTTGTTCTTTGGCTCCTGTGGGCATCCCATCATGGTGGCATCTGTCGTCGCAGAGCGCTGGCTCTGGGCGCATGCGCCCCAGAGCTCTGGCTCGGTAATTGGACACATCAGTCCAGCTGCTCCGCAGCACGTGGGATCTTCCCAGGCCAGGGATCGAACCGGTGCCCCTTGCATTGCAAGGCGGTGTCCTTACCCACTGGACCACCAGGGAAGCCCTCAGTGTGACTTTTTTGTAAGAAAAGAACTAATAAGCTGGATGATTGTAGCATCTTGTGGGAAGTATAGCCAAAAGCAGTTAGTACTAGGAATCTAAGAAGAGGAGAGTAACAGAATTGGAAGTAAGTTTAGAAAATGGGATGTAACTTTTTTTTTGCAGCTCAACTATTAAATAGTTTTTCAGGTATCAGTTGCAGGACCATCAAACTTTTTTTTTCTGGCTTGGCCATAAGTGACCAGGTGACTTGGGGTAAGTCATGTGGCTTCTATGGGTCTCAGATTTCAAATGAGAGGATTGGACAGAACAGACTCTAAAGGCCCTGTCAGCTGAGAGGCGCTGTGATTCTGTGGACTAGGTTGATGAACATTCTCTACCATGGCTTCATCTAACAGTTTTCCATGTTTATTTTTAGATGACAGTGTAGAGTTTGCCGAGAGGTTTGTGGAGGAAAATGAAGGATACTTGGTAGATCTTCATGACTTGTCTTTGGGTAGCAGTCCACGTGTGCGAAAGCATTTTCCAGAGACTTGGATTTGGCTAGACACCAACATGGGGTACAAATTTATAAAGTTCTTTGCCTGTGTATATTTTGTTTGGTTTTAATTTTAAGTAAGTTTTGCCCTCTTTGTCATGTTTGAATATAAGTATAGTATGATAAAGAACTAAATAGAATTTTTTTTAAAGAATGTTATGTGGTAGTTTGGTTGCTCAGTTGTGTCCAACTCTTTGCGACCCCATGGACTATAGCCTGCCAGGCTCTGTCCATGGGATTCTCCAGGCAAGAATTCTGGAGTGGGTTGCCATTTCGTTCTCCAGGGAAACTTCCAGACCCAAGGATCTAACCTGGGTCTCTTGCACTGCAGGCAGATTCTTTACTGACAGAGCCACCAGGGAAGCCGTAAGAATATTAATTGTACCTAAATATAGTATTTAACTGAAGAAAGAAGTGGCATCCCGAACCAGTGTTCTTGCCTGGAAAATCCCATGGGTAGAGGAGCCTGGCAGGCTGCGGGGTTGCAAAGAGTTGGACACAACTGGACACGTAGTATTTAATAAAACTGCATGTGAATTGCGGCAGTAGGAGTATCATCAAGAAAAGAACTAATAAGCTGGATGATTGTAGCATCTTGTGGGAAGTATAGCCAAAAGCAGTTAGTACTAGGAATCTAAGAAGAGAGAGTAACAGAATTGGAAGTAAGTTTAGAAAATGGGATGTAACTTTTTTGCAGCTCAACTATTAAATAGTTTTCAGGTATCAGTTGCAGGACCATCAAACTTTTTTTTTCTGGCTTGGCCATAAGTGACCAGGTGACTTGGGGTAAGTCATGTGGCTTCTATGGGTCTCAGATTTCAAATGAGAGGATTGGACAGAACAGACTCTAAAGGCCCTGTCAGCTGAGAGGCGCTGTGATTCTGTGGACTAGGTTGATGAACATTCTCTACCATGGCTTCATCTAACAGTTTTCCATGTTTATTTTTAGATGACAGTGTAGAGTTTGCCGAGAGGTTTGTGGAGGAAAATGAAGGATACTTGGTAGATCTTCATGACTTGTCTTTGGGTAGCAGTCCACGTGTGCGAAAGCATTTTCCAGAGACTTGGATTTGGCTAGACACCAACATGGGGTACAAATTTATAAAGTTCTTTGCCTGTGTATATTTTGTTTGGTTTTAATTTTAAGTAAGTTTTGCCCTCTTTGTCATGTTTGAATATAAGTATAGTATGATAAAGAACTAAATAGAATTTTTTTTAAAGAATGTTATGTGGTAGTTTGGTTGCTCAGTTGTGTCCAACTCTTTGCGACCCCATGGACTATAGCCTGCCAGGCTCTGTCCATGGGATTCTCCAGGCAAGAATTCTGGAGTGGGTTGCCATTTCGTTCTCCAGGGAAACTTCCAGACCCAAGGATCTAACCTGGGTCTCTTGCACTGCAGGCAGATTCTTTACTGACAGAGCCACCAGGGAAGCCGTAAGAATATTAATTGTACCTAAATATAGTATTTAACTGAAGAAAGAAGTGGCATCCCGAACCAGTGTTCTTGCCTGGAAAATCCCATGGGTAGAGGAGCCTGGCAGGCTGCGGGGTTGCAAAGAGTTGGACACAACTGGACACGTAGTATTTAATAAAACTGCATGTGAATTGCGGCAGTAGGAGTATCATCAAGGAAAAGATAGGCCTTTCTAACAAAGAGTGATTTTAATTTCCCTGAATTGTCATGGTTCTCACTGGGGGAAGACTACTGGGAATTCCTTGATTGCTTGGAGGTGGGAAGCACTAATGATTATTCCTTCTGCCTTGTGGCTCCTCATAAAACATTCCTGTGAGCCACAGGAAGAAGAGGTGTGGGCATTGAAAAGAATTCAGCTGCGCTAACAAGCACTGTGCTAACTGCTGCGATGACTCAACAAATAAATCATGAAATCTGCACATATTGTGAGTCAGCTTTTTACGGAAACTTGAAATAAGACGCGAGTCAAACCTCAAAAAACAAGTAACAGGGCTTCCCCTGGTGGTCCAGTGGGTAAGGACACCGCCTTGCAGTGCAAGGGGCTCCCGTTGGATCCCTGGCCTGGGAAGATCCCACGTGCCGCGGAGCGGCTGGACCGATGTGTCCAATCACCGAGCCGGAGCTCTGCAACGCATGCGCCCAGAGCCGGTGCTCTGCGACGACAGACCCCACCGCCATGGGAGGCCCATTGGAGCCAGGGAACAAAGATGGATGAAAACAGAGAAATGAAAGAACAGTAGAAGTGGCCTGCCCACTCCCCTCCCTCTCCAACCCGACCCCCGCCCAAAATAAATAAATAAATAAATCTTAAAAAAAAAAAAAAAAAACAAGTAACAGCATTGACTAGAATGCAGAGGGAGGCTTTTATGCATGTTGAGAGAAACAAATTGGACTTAAGTTTTAAAAAATGAATTTATGGTCTATATAAAATTTATGAAAATGATGCTTATTCTGAATGTATAAACCTTAGAGAAAGATTTTTTTATTGGAGTATGGATCGGTATGTGGTTCAGTTGCTAAGTTGTGTCTGACTCTCTGTGACCCCTTGGACTGCAGAGTGACAGGCTTCCCTGTCCTTCACTGTCTCCTGGGGTTTTCTGAGACTCATGTCCGTTGAGTCAGTGATGCCATCCAACCATCTCCTCCTGTATTGTCCCCTTCAGTGTTGTGACCTTATGACCTGTTCCTTAGGAGCTTGGGATCTATTATTTTTTGCTTGAATCTTTAAAAAAGATTAAGATATGGGTAAATGATTTGGAAAATTAAAATTCTTCCAAAACATGGTTTAGATTATGTTGGCCTGTGTTGAAGTGTGTTATTTCTTGGTTTTGTGACTTTTACGTTTATCTTGACTTCAGTTCCAAGATTTACCAGGACTTCGAAGTTACTGTGCCTGATTCTATCACTTCTTGGGTTGCAACTGCTTTTGTGATCTCTGAGGATTTAGGTCTTGGACTGACAGCTGCTCCAGTGGAGGTAATGAACTAAAAGACTCCTTATAGGTGGTAGAGTGCCATGAAGCAAAGTGTCAGCTCCTCAGTGGATGTTAAAAAGTGATTGCTTATGACGTTGATCATAGTTTAGCGATTTCTTGGCATTTACTTTTTGTAACTTTTTTACTGTTTTACATTTTCAAGTGTGAACTGTATTAAACTTCACTGTGTGAGCTCTGTAGAGAAAGTTTATTATTGACTGAGTCCAGCCATATCCAAAGGCCAGAAGAGATAGAATGTCCTCTTTAGCGATGAGCAGAATTTCTCAGAATGTCCCCTACAAACATTCCTTCCTAGCTCTTTGGTAAAATTATATCCCACCTGACTTCTGAAGCTGACACTGACCAGAGGCCTGTGAAGACCATGGTTGGTCTTAGATCAGCAGCTTCTACCTGTGCATATCTGAAGCTGGCTATTTAAAACAGATACTTCGTTTTGTCCCTCAACCATCTAAGTAAAATAAAATGCATAAAATACTTAATATACCTGCATCCTCAATTTAAAAAAAATCAATAAGATGCCCTAAGTGAAATACCAAGAAGAATTAAAAGGCAAGTAATGTGTAATAAAATAATGCACTTTTTAGTATATAAGTAACTGGTTACTTATATGGTTGCACTAGAATGCATAATAACATATTTGAATATTTACGGGGTACACAGAATCACCCTGTGTGTAAACAGCTGCAAATGCAGTTTGATATACATGTTTGTTTTAGCAACGCCAAAACCTTGAGTGGTGCTGCCTGTGGTGATGGAAGGTTTTGAAATGGGGAACAAGTTTTGATCAAGTTACAAAACAACGTGTAGTTTCCTCTTGATTTACAAAACAGTTGTGTAGTGACAGATGCTTTGGGTTTATATATGCATTGGAATTAGGTTATGAGCCCAGGTCATTATGAGCATGTACTTTATAAGCAGGTACTTTTACATGGAGGGACATTTAAGAATCATGAGGGACATGGGACAGTTCTTCTTTGTCTGGGACTGTCCCAAGCACGCAGACCTTCACTTACTGAGTGCCAAGAGCACCCCATTGTGACAATCTGAGACTTCCACAGATTTCCAAGTAAACCTCCAAGAGAGAATTAACTGCTGCCAGTGAGAAGCTTGGCCAGTCTATCAGAGCTGGGTGGTCCACATATACGTATGTATATGTATGTTATAGGGTGGAAGGCAAAGCCTCATTTAAACTTGTCTAAGTCTGAAACTGATGCTGTTTCATCTGGGCAGTGACTTCAAAGCAGAACGGTGGGATCAGCATGGCAGAAGAGTAGAAGAACTTGGCCGTGGCCTCAGACATGGTGGGATCAGCTCTGGCTCTTCCGCTTGCCAGCAATGTGCTCTTGTCCCAGTTATAGACCTGGCTTCTTTTCTGTAAAATATGACCATAACACCTGCCTGTATAGGTGTAATGACTATATGAAATAATTTGTATCAAGTCCGTGTTTCCTGGTAGAAATTTCATAAAATGTGGTGATTACTGTTATAAATCAAACTAGTGTGCCCTCATTCATTTGGGATAGGATTCTGTTTTCTTTCTCTTGTTAGACAAGGGGACTTTTTTTTCTTCCTTTTAAAAAATTTACTTTTTTTTTTTCAATTGAAGGATAATTGCTTTACAGAATTTTGCTCTTTTCTTCCACATATCAACATGAATCAGCTTTGTATACATATGTCCTCAAGGGGACATTTCTTTCTTTCTTTTTTAAATTTTGGCCTCTTTTATTGTTTTTTTTATTTATTTATTTTCATCTATCTTTATACTTTGGCCTGTGTGGGCCTCCCATCGCAGTGGCCTCTCTTGTTGCAGAACAGTGGCACTGGGCACATGCACTCCAGAGTGCTGGCTCATAATTGGACACATGGGTCCAGCTGCTCTGTGGCACGTGGGATCTTCGCAGGCCAGGGATTGAACTGGTGCCCCTTGCACTGCAAGGCGGACTCTTCACCCACTAGACCACCAGGGAAGCCCTCAAGGGGACACTTCTTTGTGAAGCTATTTATAATGTCATAGGTTTTGTATAAAGTATGAAGCTCTGGACTTGAATAAAATCTGTATTCATTGTGTTCTTTTCAGCTCAAAGCCTTCCAGCCATTTTTCATTTTTTTGAATCTTCCCTACTCTGTTATCAGAGGTGAAGAGTTTGCTTTGGAAGTAACTATATTCAATTATTTGCAAGATGCCACTGAGGTAATGTGCTAAAGGTTTTGTTCATTTACATATCAGGAAAAAATGAAGAAAACATACAGGAATTGGATTATGTAGTATTTGGGCAGCTAAGCATTTTATACATTTATGGGATATTGAAAACAGCCATACTTTGCCCACAGTTTCTTCTGCTTGTTAGTGTTGAAAGATGTTGCTAGCATGTCTGAATGTTCTTGCCTTAATTTCTAGCACGTGTTATCTGCTTTAGTCCCACACCTTCATGTCTAGGTGTGTCTTTCTCTTTCCTGCCCACCACCCCCAGCACTTTTTCCTGCTCTCCTCCCACATCTAGAATGTGTTGCCACTTCTCACTGCTTCTCACTGCTCTTCTATGCCCACTGCAGTTGGCAAGGATTTATTCCTTTCAAGACCTGATTTGAAGCTAAGATGTTTTCCCTGAGGAATCTCACCCATGTTGTTCAACTTGCTGTACCCTTGTTTGTACAGTATTTTTTTTAATTGATTTTAATTGGAGGATAATTGCTTTACAATGTTGGTTTCTGCCATACATCAGTATGAATCAGCCATGGGTATACATATGTCTCTTCCCTCTTGAACCTCCCCCTCCACCATTCCACCCCTCTAGGTTGTCACAGGGCACCAGGTTGAGCTCCCTGTGTTAGGATATTCTGTGGCTGAGGCCTTCTATTTTGAGTCATAACCTGGTGTTCTATTAGCCAGTCAGTTCCCTGTAAGGCAGGGGCGGGCCCAGTGTTTGTCTTGTGCCCATAGTGGCACAAGACCATTAACACAATGATTTACGACACCCCCAACCAAGTGTGTGTAGGAATTTTAATTAACCTTATTACCTGAAAATGCCATACTCTGTTTAAACACTGTGTCTAGAGAATAAACTGGTTCTTGTTTTCTAATCTTCTCAACATGATGTAGTACAAAGAGCAAAAGATCTGGAGTCAGAAGACCAGATTCAGTATCCAGCCAGTCCACTTACTGGCAAATAACGTCATTGCCATTTACTCATCTGTTAGTCAATATTTTGAGAAACAGATGAGACAATAAATAGGAAAACAATAAAATCTAAGACCCAGAGAAATGCTCTTCTCGATAAGCGTGGCAATTTGGATTACTTTACAAAAGTTTACAGCCACCATGTGCTTCAGGTTTAGTGTCTGAGTCACACTTTTCTTGAAATAATTTTAGCAGAGACTCTCAATGAATGTAATTACATTTCATCCTATTTGTCTCAGGTTTTTCTAATGGGACTAGTGTCCCAGGATGACATAGTTGAGTCAAGCTGGTGGCAAGACCATGACATGAAATAACCTTTTTGGGCTCGTATTACCACTCAGGCTTAAGAAAAGGAGAGAATTAAGTTTTAGTGGGAGTTTAATGTTAGAAATGGACCCGAAGAATGCCCTTTCCCCACATCTTGTGATAGGAAGGAAAAGCATAGGAAAAAACTAGCTTTTCCCTGACATCTTTTCACCCTCTCCTTGGCTGAACCTTTCTGTCTCATTTTTCCTCTAGTCTTGGGTCTCAGATTTAACCACACTTAAAAGGGCGTGGCAACCCACTCCAGTATTCTTGCCTGGAGAATCCCATGGACAGAGGAGCCTGGTGGGCTACAGTCACTTAGGGTCACAAAGAGTTGGACATGACTGAAGCAACTTAGCACATAGGTACAAAGCAGCATTTTACTGGGGGGCACTTTATAATCCAAAATCTTTGATGATTTTTTTTCATCCAGGTTAAAGTCATCATTGAGAAAAGTGATGCATTTGATATTCTAATGGCTTCGAATGAGATAAATGCCACGCGACACCAGCAGACCCTTCTGGTTCCCAGTGAGGACGGAGCAACTGTTCTTTTCCCAGTCAGGCCAACACGTCTGGGGGAAATGCCCATCACAGTCAGAGCTGTTTCACCTGCTGCTTCTGATGCTATCACCCAGAAGATTTTAGTGAAGGTAAATACTTGAGGTCCAAAATGGAATGGAAATACATAATTGAAGAGGAAGCAGAAGATGGCTCTTCTCCCAATTAAATTTGTTTTCAAGACCTACTAGGACATCTTCTCCACCCTCTAGTAACGTCTGATGATTTTCTTATCTAAATGTAAAAATATTTCATGCACTTGAAGGTAATTGGCAATGTCTTCTTTATATTTACAGTACGATGATAAAACAGGCTACTTTTACATCTGTGTGACACTGGGGTCCTATTAAATTGTGCCAAGTTGATATATAAATTTTGAATTTTGGAATTCCTCAGTACAGGTAGAAGAGGTTTTGTAGGTTTTTTTTTTTTTAATTGTATGGATAGCCTGACTTGCCTTCCCCTGAAGTGGTTCAATGCCTTAGCAATGGCAAAGTTTTGTGGTTTTTTGGTAATGAATTTTATTTATTTATTTATTTTTGGCTGTTTTGGGTTTTCACTGCTGCCGGAGGCTCTTCTCTCGTTGCAGGGAGTTGGGGCTCCTCTCTAGTTGAGGTGAGCAGGCTTCTGTTGTGGTGACTTCTCTTGTTGTGGAATTTGGTCTCTAGGGCACACGGGCTTCAATAGTTGCGGCACATGGGCTCCATAGTCACGGCTCCGAGGTTCTAGAGCACGGGCTCCGTGGCTGTGGCTCATGGGCTTAGTTGCTCCGCAGCATGTGGGATCCTCCCAGATCAGGGATAGAATTCGTGTCTCCTGCATTGGCGGGTGAACTCTTCACCACTGAGCTACCAGGGAAACCCCGGTTTTGTAGGTTTTATCCTGACAAGACAGTATGCACAAAAAAACTACTCAGCATAGTGGAAAAGGACTTATGGGGCTTCCTGGTGGTCCAGTGGGTAAGGACACTGCCTTGCAGTGCAAGGGGCGCCGGTTTGTTCCCTGGCCTGGGAAGACCCCACGTGCTGTGGAGCGGCTGGACCGATGTGTCCAGTTACCGAGCCGGAGCTCTGGAGTGCATGAGCCCAGAGCCGGTGCTCTGCGACAAGAGAGGCCACTGTGATGGGAGGCCCACACGGGCCAAAGAACAAAGATGGATGAAAATAGATAAATGAAAGACCAATAGAAGTGGCCCGCCCGCTCCCATCCCTCCCCAACCCGACCCCCACCCCAAAAAAAGAAAAGGACTTGTGTTCTGGAGTGAGACTGACTTGGGTTTCCTCCCACCTCTGTCTAGGCTACCTTTCGACAAGATATTTAATCTCTGTCTTTGAATAATAAGAGGACCTTGCTCCCAGAGGTTCCCAGCATCTTTTCGTCTTCTCCTTTATTATTTCCATTGCCATCCCATGAAATGTTTGCTCTAATTTAATGAGAAAGTAGACATTTATGAACAGATTTGAACCAAGACATTGTAGGTGCTTTATCTAACCATCGCAGGCCAGATGATTAACTTATTATCTGGTTATAATTCTCTGTAAACAGATGCATAGAGACCATTTTAATTGTGTTCCTTTTTATCAACAGGCTGAAGGAATAGAAAATCATATTCACAATCCATCTGTTTTGGGTTTTCACTGCTGCCGGAGGCTCTTCTCTCGTTGCAGGGAGTTGGGGCTCCTCTCTAGTTGAGGTGAGCAGGCTTCTGTTGTGGTGACTTCTCTTGTTGTGGAATTTGGTCTCTAGGGCACACGGGCTTCAATAGTTGCGGCACATGGGCTCCATAGTCACGGCTCCGAGGTTCTAGAGCACGGGCTCCGTGGCTGTGGCTCATGGGCTTAGTTGCTCCGCAGCATGTGGGATCCTCCCAGATCAGGGATAGAATTCGTGTCTCCTGCATTGGCGGGTGAACTCTTCACCACTGAGCTACCAGGGAAACCCCGGTTTTGTAGGTTTTATCCTGACAAGACAGTATGCACAAAAAGACTACTCAGCATAGTGGAAAAGGACTTATGGGGGCTTCCCTGGTGGTCCAGTGGGTAGGGACACCGCCTTGCAGTGCAAGGGACTCCAGTTCGATCCCTGGCCTGGGAAGATCCCACGTGCCGCGGAGCGGCTGGACCGATGTGTCCAGTTACCGAGCCGGAGCTCTGGAGTGCATGCGCCCAGAGCCGGTGCTCTGCGACAACAGAGGCGACTGTGATGGGAGGCCCACACGGGCCAAAGAGCAAAGATGGATGAAAATAGATAAATGAAAAAGACCAATAGAAGTGGCCCGCCCGCCCCCGTCCCTCCCCAACCTACCCCCCACCCACAAAAAAAAAAGAAAAGGACTTGTGTTCTGGAGTGAGACTGACTTGGGTTTCCTCCCACCTCTGTCTAGGCTACCTTTCGACAAGATATTTAATCTCTGTCTTTGAATAATAAGAGGACCTTGCTCCCAGAGGTTCCCAGCATCTTTTCGTCTTCTCCTTTATTATTTCCATTGCCATCCCATGAAATGTTTGCTCTAATTTAATGAGAAAGTAGACATTTATGAACAGATTTGAACCAAGACATTGTAGGTGCTTTATCTAACCATACGCAGGCCAGATGATTAACTTATTATCTGGTTATAATTCTCTGTAAACAGATGCATAGAGACCATTTTAATTGTGTTCCTTTTTATCAACAGGCTGAAGGAATAGAAAAATCATATTCACAATCCATCTTACTAGATTTGACTGACAACAGGCAAACTACGATGAAAACTTTGAGTTTCTCCTTTCCTCCTCATACAGTGAGCGGTAGTGAGAGAGTTCAGATCACTGCAATTGGTAAGAACAGTATGTCACCATCAGTACTGGTTTATTTGTATATGATAATGCACATTTCTCATTTATTTATGTTTTCTTTTAAAATTAATTGTTTAAATTAAATTTTGTTTATTTATCTTTTGGGGGGTGAGTGGGGAGGGAGGGGGATGGGCGGGCCACTTCTATTGGTCTTTCATCTCTCCATTTTCATTGATTAGCTCTAGTAGTTTTGTAATAGTGTCTTTGGGATTTTCTATGCATAATATCATGTCATCTGCAAAAAGAGCTTGACTTCTTCCTTTCCAATCTGGATTCCTTTGATTTCTTTCTCTTCTCTTATTGCCGTTGCTAGAACTTCCAGGACTATGTTGAATGGTAGTGGTGAAAGTGGACACCCCTGTCTTGAGAACCATTTTTCAACTGCTCCAAGAATACTTTACATTTTTTTTCTTAATTGTTTTTTTTTTTTTTTTTTGGCTGAGGGCGGGGAGCAGGTTGGTGAGGGAGGGGATGCGCGGGCCACTTTGGTCTTTTGATTTATCTATCTTCATCCATCTTTGTTCTTTGGCCCATGTGGGCCTGCCATTGTGGTGGCCTCTGTTGCCGCAGAGCACCGGCTCTGGGCGCATGCACTTCAGAGCTCCGGCTCAGTAATTGGACACATCGGTCCAGCCGCTCCGCAGCATGTGGGATCTTCCTAGGCCAGGGATCGAACCGGCGCCCCTTGCACTGCAAGGCGGTGTCCTTACCCACTGGACCACCAAGGGAAGCCCTAATTGTTTAAATTGGAGTACAAGGTTGATTTACAAGGTTTCCGGTATACAGCAAAGTGATTCAATTATACGTATATGTATATTACATTCTTTTTCAGATTCTTTTCCATTATAGTTTATTACAAGATGTTGAATATAGTTTCCTGTGCTACACAGTAGGTTCTTTTTAGGTGTATTTTCTGACTTAATCCTAATGAGAAGAAGTCGCAGAAAGGTTTTAGTTGCTGCTGACTGCTGATTACAGTAGAAAGGCAAATAAGATGATGTGATCTGGACCAGTTCTTCTCAGTCTTCAAGGTGCATCATACGGGCAGCCTGTGTGAAGGCAGATTGAGGCCCTGGATCTTGGCATTTCTAACAGGAGCCCAGGTGAAGCTGTTGTTTCTGGTGCGCAGACTGCTCTTTGCGTAGCCAGGGTACACTCTCATGTAGCTGGGGGAAGGGGCGGTTCTGCCTCTGTGGCTCGCAGTCACTGGCGAATATCACAGCTTTCTGTGGAGCTTTGGAAATACACAGACATCCTGGTTCCATGCCCAGCCTGCTCAGTGAGAATCCCCTGGGGTGTGACTAGGACAGGTATGTTTTGAAAAGCTTCCACTAGTGCTCTGACGACCAGGGGTTGAAAACACTGCCTTTGTTCTCTGTGCAGAACACAAATCCCCTGTACAGTTGGAAGCTCTCCCCTGACATAGTCGCCTTCTCCTAGTTGCCTTTTGGTAACCTCAAAGGACTTTCAACTATTAGAGCTTCCACACATATGGCTTATTTGTATAGTTGTGCTTTACAAATAACTGAAAGAAATGTTTAGATTTTGTTGTTGTTCAGTTGCTCAGTCGTGTCTGACTCTTTGTGACCCTATGGGCTGCAGCACGTCAAGCTTCCCTGTCCTTCACTGTCTCCTGGAGTTTGCTCAGACTCATGTCCATTGACTTGGGGATGACATCCAGCCGTCTCATCCTCTGTTGCCCCCTTCTCCTCCTGTCCTCAGTCTTCCCCAGTGTCAGGGTCTTTTCCATGAGTTGGCAAATGAGTTGGCTCTTCATGTCAGGTGGCTGAAGTATTGGAAATATTTATATTAATGACATCTAAATAATTTGTTAGGTCTTTGAGGTGTCAAGACTTAAGGCATTTTTTCAGAGGTTTTATTGAATCTCATGTGCATATGTAATGCTTTTTATTATACCCCTAAACAACCAGTCCTTCTAGAGAGGACTTTTCTTGGGGGGCGGGTGGAGACTTAGCTATAATTCTTAAAAAGAAATAAATAAACCCTCTATTGAGGGGAATATATTCTGTCTAAACACGTCCCACAGTGCTGGGGTTCTGGGAGATAGTGTGGTGTGGGCCCACACACACAGAGGGAAGAGCCTTAACTTTTTTTTTCCTTTATATTTTGTACTGGGGTATAGCCAATTAACAATGCTGTGATAGTTTCAGGTGAACAGTGAAGGGACTCAACCACAGATATGCATGTATCCATTCTCCTCCAAACTCCCTTCCCATTCATGCTGCTATATAACATTGAGCAGAGTTCCATGTACTGTACAGTAGGTCCTTGGTGGTTATCCATTTAAAATATAGCAGTGTATACCTGTCCATCCCAAACTCCCTAACTATCCCTTCCCCTCAAGATCCTTGAAGTTTAAGAAGGTATTATCTTTCCTTATGTTGGAATGAGTCTCTCTGTGGTTGTTGAATTTAATTTTAAAGCTTGATTTAAAATAATGGTTTTTCAGATTTTGTTTTTATATAGTATTTGTTTTTAAAAAAGCTTATTTGGTTTTTAATTTTCTATTTAAAAAGCTGTTGGTTTATTTTTTAATTTGGTGAATATTAGCTTGCTTCTTTGAGTTTTAACAGTCTCAGTTTATGTTCACTTTGAATATTAAAAACATAATGTGCAGTGGTAATTATAGTAAAAAACAAAACCTGCAATGGTATTTACTTCTCTGTGTTGATATCTGAAGTTTAAGACGTTGTACTTGAGGTCTGTCTGCAGTCTACCCACGTGGAAGTCGTCTTCCTCTCTTTTTTGGTTTCTTTTTCTTTTTTATTTTTCAGGAGCAAATTTTCACTAGGTACTTGCACTTGGAATGGTGTAAGTTTTCAAAATAAACCACACTGATGAATATTCTCTGTACAGTTCAACCATAGTGGGGGCAGAATTAGAACTCAGCCTTTACATTTATAAATTTTCGTTTATTTTCTTGAGTCATGTTTTTTACATGTGGGCAGAGGAATGAGGGTAAGCATGTGTTTTGTTTATATCACTAACTTTGAAGAATAATTTTAATCCTTTTTGATCCTGAGATTCACGGAAACATTTATACTTGTTAGTTCTACTTTGTTGTTGATGAATAGAGCACACTGAAAGATACCATAGCCCTTGACCTTAGAAATATCATTTCCAAGAATTTGTAGTATATTAGTAAGGAAATCAAAATAAGGTTCTATTTATGTGAAGAATACTAATGATCATTTTTTTCCTGTATAAGAATGATGGTTTCCTAGTGCAAATCCTGACATTTTGTTTAGAAAAAAATTTTTTTAAGCTTAAGGTTTTCTTATATGTGCTGTATCTTTGAGCTAAAAGTCTTCTAGTTTGTCACATAATCTACAAGTTCAGTACCACTGTATTATTCTTTCTCTGAGCAATCTTCCTAAAAGCGTGATGTGAAGTTTCTACTGTGCTCCTCACAGTGGAATAGTCATACTGCTTCAGAGTCAGGTGCTTTCTGCTCTCAGTGGATGCCTCTTTGCCACTAGGAGGCACATTTATTGAAGACTTGCTGGTCTTGATGAATCTCTTTTGCTTTCAGGAGATATTCTCGGTTCTTCCATCAATGGCTTAGACTCCCTGATCCGAATGCCTTATGGCTGTGGTGAACAGAACATGATAAATTTTGCTCCAAGTATTTATGTTTTGGATTATCTGACTAAAAAGAAACAACTGACAGAGAATTTAAAAGAAAAAGCCCTTTCATTTATGAGGCAAGGTAAGCATTTTAGAAATATACTTTTATTTATAAAAATACATTTATATCTTTTTGTTTGTTTTTGGTCAGAGTTGACTCTAGACTGCATTTCAAAATGGAGAGATTTTGTCTTTGCTCTGTGCTTGTGACATGAGATGGTGTGGAATGTGCTAGAAATGTAAGGAGTAGAACGCCGTCACCATCTTAGTGTGGTTTGCTCCATGGAGGGGCTTGTATTTTCATAAGGGGTGGAAAATTAAAAGCTGTTAAAAAATCTGAGTGAGTGAAAGTTGCCCAGTCATGTCCGACTCTTCACAACCCATGGATGAATTCTCCAGGTAAAAATTCTGGAGTGAGTAGTCTTTCCCTTCTTCAGGGGAGCTTCTCAACCCAGGGGTTGAACCCAGGTCTCCTGCATTGCAGGAGGATTCTTTACCGTCTGAGCCACCAGGAAAGCCCTTAAAAATCTGGAGTGAGTGTTCATTGACTCATCCTACATTCCTATTAATCTCGAACGACCAGCGTCAGTTCCAGTGTTGAGGAAACAGGAAGTCAGGTCTTTCCTCCCAGGGAAGTCCATTTTCAGTAGAGAAAGTCTGTGTGTAGTAATGCATGTGGAGTCGTCTGGTGGGGGCAGTTTCAGGTGGCTGGGGGTTAGGACAGAAGTATGAGTATGGTGGCCTCTGCTGGGCACATGGAGAACATAATATGTTTGCCTTGATGCCTGGGCAGGGGGGTGGTGAGGCTTGCTCTATGGCTGTGAGTTGCTACTAAGGATAGTTAACTTCGAGGCTTCCCTGGTGGTCCAGTACGTAAAGAGTCCGCCTTGCACTGCAAGAGACGCAGATTCGATCCCTGGCACGGGAAGATCCCACATGCCGCGGAGCCGCTGGACCGGTGTGTCCAATTACGAGCCAGCGTTCCGGAGCGCATGCGCTCAGAGCTGATGCTCTGCTATGGGAGAGGCCACTGCAATGGGAGGCCCACACAGGCCAAAGAATCAAATGATGGATGAAAGTAAATAAATGAAAGACCAATAAAAGTGTCAAAAAAAATCAAAGAAAAAAAATAGTTAACTTCAGTTGATGCTTACAGATGTGGCAGGCTGTGCTCTAAGCACCTTACATAATCTATCACCTGCTGGTCACCATCAGCGTGATTATTGTCCTCCTGTTTTTACAGATAAAAGCGTAAAAATCAGGCACAGAAAAATTACTTAACATGCTAGGTCACAAAGCAGGTGAGTTAGAGAGGTGGGATTTGAAGTCACTGTCTGACCCCAGAGTCCATACTCTATTTAATGTCCTTACTTAGAAGAAAATGGTAAGTTGTGAGGCATTTTAAACAATAATAATGTAAACTTGATTTCCCCCAGTATTCTAAAAGCCAGCCACCCAAAATCACAGTTTTGGCTTTGTGCTTCCATTAGGGAACCTCTAGCAATATGTAATGACTCAGTGGTAAAGAATCCAACTGCCAGTGCAGGACACAGGGGTTTTTGATCCCTGGGTGGGAAGACCTGGAGGAGAAAATGGCAACCCACTCCAGTATTCTTGCCTGGGAATTCCTAGCTGGAGTGTTCATTGACTCATCCTACATTCCTATTAATCTCGAACGACCAGCGTCAGTTCCAGTGTTGAGGAAACAGGAAGTCAGGTCTTTCCTCCCAGGGAAGTCCATTTTCAGTAGAGAAAGTCTGTGTGTAGTAATGCATGTGGAGTCGTCTGGTGGGGGCAGTTTCAGGTGGCTGGGGTTAGGACAGAAGTATGAGTATGGTGGCCTCTGCTGGGCACATGGAGAACATAATATGTTTGCCTTGATGCCTGGGCAGGGGGGTGGTGAGGCTTGCTCTATGGCTGTGAGTTGCTACTAAGGATAGTTAACTTCGAGGCTTCCCTGGTGGTCCAGTACGTAAAGAGTCCGCCTTGCACTGCAAGAGACGCAGATTCGATCCCTGGCACGGGAAGATCCCACATGCCGCGGAGCCGCTGGACCGGTGTGTCCAATTACGAGCCAGCGTTCCGGGCGCATGCGCTCAGAGCTGATGCTCTGCTATGGGAGAGGCCACTGCAATGGGAGGCCCACACAGGCCAAAGAATCAAATGATGGATGAAAGTAAATAAATGAAAGACCAATAAAAGTGTCAAAAAAAATCAAAGAAAAAAAATAGTTAACTTCAGTTGATGCTTACAGATGTGGCAGGCTGTGCTCTAAGCACCTTACATAATCTATCACCTGCTGGTCACCATCAGCGTGATTATTGTCCTCCTGTTTTTACAGATAAAAGCGTAAAAATCAGGCACAGAAAAATTACTTAACATGCTAGGTCACAAAGCAGGTGAGTTAGAGAGGTGGGATTTGAAGTCACTGTCTGACCCCAGAGTCCATACTCTATTTAATGTCCTTACTTAGAAGAAAATGGTAAGTTGTGAGGCATTTTAAACAATAATAATGTAAACTTGATTTCCCCCAGTATTCTAAAAGCCAGCCACCCAAAATCACAGTTTTGGCTTTGTGCTTCCATTAGGGAACCTCTAGCAATATGTAATGACTCAGTGGTAAAGAATCCAACTGCCAGTGCAGGACACAGGGGTTTTTGATCCCTGGGTGGGGAAGATACCCTGGAGGAGAAAATGGCAACCCACTCCAGTATTCTTGCCTGGGAATTCCTATGGACAGAGGTTCCTGGTGGGCTACAGTCCATGGGGTCGCAGAAGAGTCGACTCGGAAGGAATTTAGAGACTTAAACAGCAAAAAGTAAGATCTCTGCATGGCTGAGTTTCTTGTTCTGCACAGTTTAGGGTACCTGCTGTCCATCAAACTGATGAGGAGACTGCTCAGAATGATAAGAAACTGCTTGTTCAGTGTATAATCTACAAATTGAACAAACACCTTCCATCCTAACCTTTTTAAAAAAACAATGAATAGATTAAATACCAATAGAGACAAGCTTATTAGTGAGTTGGCTAACTTTTCCACAGTTAAGAAATAGAAAGCTTAGTAATGACATTATTTTAATGTGAGCTTTTCTTTCAGGTTCCCTAAACCTGACTTATCCTAAACTAACTATGCTTATCCTAAACCAACTTCTGTGTATTAATGATAATAACTTATCGTATTTTACAAATATTTTTATTTACTTTTCACAAAAGACCTTGGTGATGAGTGGACTGTTATTATTTCATTTTGCAGATGAGAAAACTGAGGCACAGGGAGGCTAAATAACTTCCCTGTGTTTGCCCTGGATGACCTGGCCCCCGAGTCTGTGCTCAGAATGCCATGAGATAGTGTTACTTTTCAACGTTTTTAGGTTGTTGGAAACAATAGGCGAGGATAGAGGGGGACCAAGAGTTGAGCCAAGACTCTTCAGTATGACCAAAGTGCAAGAGGTCTCAACAGAGATTCTGATACAACAGTAAGGAGAACCGTGGGTCTTATAGGGAAGGAGATGCCAGAGGTTAGAATCTGTGGGGCCAGGTGAGACGAGTGAGCTGTAAGATGTTCCGTCCAAGAGACTGAGCTGCAGTCAGTGTCCTGAAGCGAGAACGGGAGTGGGGGTACTTGCATAGGGATAGGAATCGGGGTGAAGCCAGCCAAAATCACAGTTATGGCTTTGTGCTTCCATTAGGGACCCTCTAGCAATATGTAATGACTCAGTGGTAAAGAATCCAACTGCCAGTGCAGGACACAGGGGTTTTTGATCCCTGGGTGGGGAAGATACCCTGGAGGAGAAAATGGCAACCCACTCCAGTATTCTTGCCTGGGAATTCCTATGGACAGAGGTTCCTGGTGGGCTACAGTCCATGGGGTCGCAGAAGAGTCGACTCGGAAGGAATTTAGAGACTTAAACAGCAAAAAGTAAGATCTCTGCATGGCTGAGTTTCTTGTTCTGCACAGTTTAGGGTACCTGCTGTCCATCAAACTGATGAGGAGACTGCTCAGAATGATAAGAAACTGCTTGTTCAGTGTATAATCTACAAATTGAACAAACACCTTCCATCCTAACCTTTTAAAAACAATGAATAGATTAAACACCAATAGAGACAAGCTTATTAGTGAGTTGGCTAACTTTTCCACAGTTAAGAAATAGAAAGCTTAGTAATGACATTATTTTAATGTGAGCTTTTCTTTCAGGTTCCCTAAACCTGACTTATCCTAAACTAACTATGCTTATCCTAAACCAACTTCTGTGTATTAATGATAATAACTTATCGTATTTTACAAATATTTTTATTTACTTTTCACAAAAGACCTTGGTGATGAGTGGACTGTTATTATTTCATTTTGCAGATGAGAAAACTGAGGCACAGGGAGGCTAAATAACTTCCCTGTGTTTGCCCTGGATGACCTGGCCCCCGAGTCTGTGCTCAGAATGCCATGAGATAGTGTTACTTTTCAACGTTTTTAGGTTGTTGGAAACAATAGGCGAGGATAGAGGGGGACCAAGAGTTGAGCCAAGACTCTTCAGTATGACCAAAGTGCAAGAGGTCTCAACAGAGATTCTGATAAAATAGTAAGGGAGAACCGTGGGTCTTATAGGGAAGGAGATGCCAGAGGTTAGAATCTGTGGGGCCAGGTGAGACGAGAGTGAGCTGTAAGATGTTCCGTCCAAGAGACTGAGCTGCAGTCAGTGTCCTGAGCGCCCCCTGGGCTAGGCGAGCAGACGAGGGCAAGGCTGGGGGCTGTGTGGGCGGCCAGGCTTAAGCAAGGTGAGGGATAGGAATCGGGGTGGATGCGACCTGAGTTCTGCTGGGAAGGAGATAGTGGTAGAGTTTCCTCAGATTAGAGCCAAGCCTTGTAGGCGTTTGGGCTCCCCGTGGCTCAGACAGTAAAGAATCTGCCTGCAGTGCAGGAGACCTGGGTTTGATCACTGGGTTGGGAAGATCCCCTGGCGAAGGGAATGGCTATTTTTGGCTGGAGAATCTTATGAACAGAGGAACCTGGTGGGCTACAGTTCATGGGGTCGCATACAGTCAGACATGACTGAGCAACTAACACTTTGCAGGCATTTATGACATCTCAGGCCCAGGTCCTTAAATCCTCTGGGGAATTCTCAAAGATCTAGCAAGTGGTGCTTTTATGTACTGAGCAGGCCCTGAGTGGACACCTGGCCTTTCTTTCACCTACCCTGGAGCTATCCCACCAGGGCTCTCTCTGGCTGCGTCTGGTTTGCTCCCATCTCCATGGTGTTCAGGGCCTTTCCACCTGTCCTGCCTTCTCCTGGGATGCTCTTTCCCCAGATCTTTCCAGAGTTGGCTCTTCTTATCATCCCAGGTAGTGTTTTCCTCATAATGACCTTCCCTGACCTTGAAGCAGCTCTGGCTTAAATTATGCCATTGTATTTCTTCATCGCACTTAACATTATTTAAAATGTTCTTGTTTCTCCATTATCCGACTGTCATCACACTAGAAAGTAAGCGCCCTGACAGTGGGGAGTGCTTGAATCTCTTCTCCATGGGATCACCATAGGGGCCCCTCAGTGAATGCAAAGTGGATGAATGCATTCCTATCAGTGTTAACTTCTTTGGGTTTTACCTAATGTGGAACTCTCTCAGGTGTTTCCATGATGCATGGTTATTTCTAAACATCAACGCTTCTGTCTACTCTGGCAAGTTTTTGTGAGCTAGGAAATGTGATTTGAGATTTCAACGTGTTACCTTTTCAGCTGGTAAAGTGGCTGATGGGAATCAGTCCAATTGTTGTTCAGTAGCTTAGTTGTGTACAACTCTTTGTGACCCCATGGAATGTAGCACACTGCACTTTCCTGTTCTTTGCTATCTCCTGGAGTTTGCTCAAACTCACGTGCATTGAGGTGATGATACCATCCCACCATCTGTTGCCCTCTTCTCCTCCTGCCCTCAATCTTTCCCAACATCAGGGTCTTTTCCAGTGAGTCATCTCTTCGCATCAGGTGGCCAAAGTGTTGGAGCTTCAGCTTCAGCATCAGTCCTTCTAAATAAATATTCAGGGTTGATCCCCTTTAGGATTGACTGGTTTGATCTCCTTGCTGTCCAAGGGACTCTCAAGACTCTTCTCTAGTGAGCTCCTCAAAATGCATCTTTCCACATGGTGAACCAAATTATATTTCACAGTAATGGACAAAAACTTCCTGGTGTCATGATTTTCATTACATCAGTGCCCTGTTTTGGAGACTCATTTTTCCTTTTGCTATCATATTTGCCAAAGTTTTTAAAAAAATATACCACAGTTGTTTTGATTTTTTAAAAGGAAATAAAGTGGCTTTGGCACAAGTCATGATTATATTATTTAAATATCATTTGTGAACAGTAGATAGTTTCCAAGTTTTCCATACTTGGCCCAGGAGCCCTGTGACCTAACCCTTTATTTTGTTAGTCAAAACAATAGCTGCATCATTGAGTAAAGTGTCTTTTACTGTCAAAGAGAAAATTAGAATCATAAAATGAAAACTTGTTCATGTATTTAAACTGTAGTGCTTGTGGCTCAGTTTTTCAAGTAAGACTCAGACCAAACCTAGTTGAAAACACGTTTTAGTTTCTCTATTGACATAAAAACAGGAAAAGAGTAGGTTTCAGAATTCTGGTGCTGCATTTGGCCATCACGAGAATGGCTAGAGGTGGTAGTGAAGATACCAGAAAGAAAATGATGGTAAAGTTCTTACTGAACATTTCATGTCAGAGAGAGTAAGAAAGTTGATAATGAATACTCTTTTTTTCATGTAGAGAGTATTTTAACTAGCTTTTTTATTTTTTACCAGAGAGAGTAATTGATACAGCCACAAGATTTTACTTCTTTTATTTGTATGCAATGTGTACTTTTATGTATATGACACGTGTGGTAAACTAAGACAAATTATATTTAGAATGTTACTTTTCTTTGTGTTTTTTTTTTTTTTAAACCTTTATTTTACTTTTAACTTTTACAGAGTTTTGTTGTTCACAGACATGCATGTTCTCAGATTAGTCACACGTATATCCCCCCCTTCCCTCCCCTCCCGACCATCACACAGCACCCCTGAAGGATCCCCTTTTCTCACAGAGCAATGACTAGAGCTATTTTCTTCACTTATGATAGTACAGGCCTTCATGCTACTTCTTTTACGCCTCCCACCTCTGTTCCTTCCCCACAATGTCCATATGTCCACTGTCCATGTCTGTCTTTCTGTCGCTTCACTGCGTGTGCCATCATCACCATCCTACTAGATTCCATATATATGTGTTAATATACTGTATTTGTCCTTCTCTTTCTGACTGACTTCACTTTTGATGATACGTTCTAGATCCAGCCACCTCATTAGGGTTGATTCTTCTGCATTTCTCTTTATAGCTGTGTAGTATTCCATTGTATATATGTACCAGAGCTTTTGGATTCATTCGTTCGTCGATGGGCATCTAGGTTCCTTCTATGTTCTAGCTATTGTATAGAGAGCTGCAATGAACATTGGGGTACAGATGCTTCTTTCAGTTTTGATTTCGTCAGGGTATAAGCCTAAGAGTGGGATTGCTGGGTCGTATGGTGCTTCTATTTTTAGTTTTTTAAGAAATCTCCAGACTGTCTTCCATAGAGGCTGTATCAAATTACACTCCCACCAGCAATGCAGGAGTGTTCCCTTTTCTCCGCAGCCTCTCCAGCATTTATTGTCTGTCGATTTGTGGATGATGGCCATTCTGACGGGTGTGAGGTGATATCTCATTGTAGTTTTGATTTGCATTTCTCTAATTATTAGTGAAGTTGAGCATCGTTTCATGTGTTTTGGGGCCATCTGTATGTCATCGTTGGAGAGGTGTCTGTTTAGGTCCTTTTCCCATTTTTTGATTGGGTTGTTCGTTTTTCCAGTGCTGAGTTGTCTGAGTTGCTTTCTTTGTGTTTTTCTTTTATTTGTATGCAATGTGTACTTTTATGTATATGACACGTGTGGTAAACTAAGACAAATTATATTTAGAATGTTACTTTTCTTTGTGTTTTTTTTTTTTTTAAACCTTTATTTTACTTTTAACTTTTACAGAGTTTTGTTGTTCACAGACATGCATGTTCTCAGATTAGTCACACGTATATCCCCCCCTTCCCTCCCCTCCCGACCATCACACAGCACCCCTGAAGGATCCCCTTTTCTCACAGAGCAATGACTAGAGCTATTTTCTTCACTTATGATAGTACAGGCCTTCATGCTACTTCTTTTACGCCTCCCACCTCTGTTCCTTCCCCACAATGTCCATATGTCCACTGTCCATGTCTGTCTTTCTGTCGCTTCACTGCGTGTGCCATCATCACCATCCTACTAGATTCCATATATATGTGTTAATATACTGTATTTGTCCTTCTCTTTCTGACTGACTTCACTTTTGATGATACGTTCTAGATCCAGCCACCTCATTAGGGTTGATTCTTCTGCATTTCTCTTTATAGCTGTGTAGTATTCCATTGTATATATGTACCAGAGCTTTTGGATTCATTCGTTCGTCGATGGGCATCTAGGTTCCTTCTATGTTCTAGCTATTGTATAGAGAGCTGCAATGAACATTGGGGTACAGATGCTTCTTTCAGTTTTGATTTCGTCAGGGTATAAGCCTAAGAGTGGGATTGCTGGGTCGTATGGTGCTTCTATTTTTAGTTTTTTAAGAAATCTCCAGACTGTCTTCCATAGAGGCTGTATCAAATTACACTCCCACCAGCAATGCAGGAGTGTTCCCTTTTCTCCGCAGCCTCTCCAGCATTTATTGTCTGTCGATTTGTGGATGATGGCCATTCTGACGGGTGTGAGGTGATATCTCATTGTAGTTTTGATTTGCATTTCTCTAATTATTAGTGAAGTTGAGCATCGTTTCATGTGTTTTTGGGCCATCTGTATGTCATTGTTGGAGAGGTGTCTGTTTAGGTCCTTTTCCCATTTTTTGATTGGGTTGTTCGTTTTTCCAGTGCTGAGTTGTCTGAGTTGCTTTCTTTGTGTTTCTATGAATGATACTTTCGTCTTTATTATGATAAAATTGTAAATATTTTACATTCATGGATATTCCAAAGAAAATTCATGACCCACAATGTATGTATCTTGTACATACATTTTATAAATAACCATTCATGCATTATTATTTAAATTTTAGAAGTGTCTGTTAATTCTGATTGTACTGTTATTTTCAAACTTAAGAACTGTTCACCAAACTGTGAATTTAATTTCCTCATAAACTTTTGGAGAAAGCCATGTTTTTGCCTTTCTCACCTATCATGATGAAAAGTCTCCAGTGGAGGTGACTACCCAGGAATGCTGAATTGTTATACTACCAATAACCCTTATAGCCAAGCAAGCTGTCTGTTTCTCTTACGGAACTGGGTGGCTCGGAGGACAGGCAGCCTGTCACTCTCTAACGATGCCTGGCTGGCTTCAGACAAGGAAGGATGCCTCAAGGAGCCCCACTTGGTTCGGATTTCCTCCTGTTTTGCTCAGCGAGCAGAGCTGGAGGTTTGGATTCTCAGTTTCCTCTAAACCAGCTCAGGAAATGTGCTCCATACCTGGAGACTGCGAGTCAGCCCCTCCTCTGGGCTGATGGAAGAACTGTGCTAGTTGCTGATGTTAATGGTGGTGTTGGAGGTCAGCCACCTGAGGCATAATTTCCATAAGCACTGATCCCATCTCCATGAGCTCATCTTTCTGAAGGTGTTACAGTAACACATCCTGGGAACTGGAGTGGTTAATGTGACTCAAGGGAGGCACTTGGTCCTCATCTCAGGTGGGTTCATCTTCCTACAGAGTCTCCTCCTCTAGGGATGGAGAGACCCGGAGCATCCTTCCGTTTCATCTGTCTTTCTAGCTAGGCCAGGGGGCTTGGGTGTGAGGTGATATCTCATTGTAGTTTTGATTTGCATTTCTCTAATTATTAGTGAAGTTGAGCATCGTTTCATGTGTTTTTGGGCCATCTGTATGTCATTGTTGGAGAGGTGTCTGTTTAGGTCCTTTTCCCATTTTTTGATTGGGTTGTTCGTTTTTCCAGTGCTGAGTTGTCTGAGTTGCTTTCTTTGTGTTTCTATGAATGATACTTTCGTCTTTATTATGATAAAATTGTAAATATTTTACATTCATGGATATTCCAAAGAAAATTCATGACCCACAATGTATGTATCTTGTACATACATTTTATAAATAACCATTCATGCATTATTATTTAAATTTTAGAAGTGTCTGTTAATTCTGATTGTACTGTTATTTTCAAACTTAAGAACTGTTCACCAAACTGTGAATTTAATTTCCTCATAAACTTTTGGAGAAAGCCATGTTTTTGCCTTTCTCACCTATCATGATGAAAAGTCTCCAGTGGAGGTGACTACCCAGGAATGCTGAATTGTTATACTACCAATAACCCTTATAGCCAAGCAAGCTGTCTGTTTCTCTTACGGAACTGGGTGGCTCGGAGGACAGGCAGCCTGTCACTCTCTAACGATGCCTGGCTGGCTTCAGACAAGGAAGGATGCCTCCAAGGAGCCCCACTTGGTTCGGATTTCCTCCTGTTTTGCTCAGCGAGCAGAGCTGGAGGTTTGGATTCTCAGTTTCCTCTAAACCAGCTCAGGAAATGTGCTCCATACCTGGAGACTGCGAGTCAGCCCCTCCTCTGGGCTGATGGAAGAACTGTGCTAGTTGCTGATGTTAATGGTGGTGTTGGAGGTCAGCCACCTGAGGCATAATTTCCATAAGCACTGATCCCATCTCCATGAGCTCATCTTTCTGAAGGTGTTACAGTAACACATCCTGGGAACTGGAGTGGTTAATGTGACTCAAGGGAGGCACTTGGTCCTCATCTCAGGTGGGTTCATCTTCCTACAGAGTCTCCTCCTCTAGGGATGGAGAGACCCGGAGCATCCCTTCCTTTCTCTTCCCTTTCCATTCCTCTCCTCCTTTTAGTTTGTCATCTGTCTTTCAACCCTGCGTATAGTGTTTTGCCATGGAAAAGTTTAAAACAATTTTTTTTGATGTCAGTTTTTTTCTGAAAAATTGGATGGTTAGAAAGTCCATTTGTATACTCATGTTAAGGAGCGATGTCTATTGTTTACTGAGGATATGTAAAAGGCACTGTGCAAAGGAGTTTTCATGCAAATATTTTAAAAATTTTAATTTTGTATTGGGATGCATGCATGCTAAGTTGTTTCAGTCGTGTCCGACTCTTTGTGACCACGTGGACTGTAGCCTGCCAGGCTCCTCTGTCCATGGGGATTCTCCAGGCAAGAGTACTGGAGTGGATTGTCATGCCCTCTTCCAGGGGCTCTTTCCTACCCAGGGACTGAACCCTACGACATTCCTTATATGTGGAATCTAAAAAGAAATGATACAAACGAAGTTACAAAACAGGAATAGATTCACAGACTTAAGAGAACAAACTTACGGTTGCTGAGGGGGAGGATGGCGGGAAAGGACTTTGCATTTATTAATCATGGAAAGAGCTCTGTGAATTAGTAGGACGCAGCAGCTTTGGAGACAGATTGACCTTGGCTGGTGCCTGACTCCAGTGCCTGCCAGCTGTGTGACCCTTCACATGATGTAGTGTGAGTTCCCGTCTCTTCATCTCTAAAAAATGAAATTATCTTGGAGTTGTGGGAGTACCTCAATTATACCTGAAAAGGGCTTTAACCAGTTCCTGACACATAGTCAGGGTTGGATAAAAGTTGGCTATTTACTTCTTATGTTATAATATTTCCGTTTTAAACATAATTGTGTAACAGTCCATTCTTCAAATTAAGAAAAATCTCTTCTCACTTAAATGCTGTTTACACGTCTTATAGGTCTTAAAGATTACCATGAAATGTGCATTTTTAAAATGTATTTTGTCTTGCTGTTTTTTAGTCATTCAGTTGTGTCTGACTCTTTTGCGACCCTATGGACTGTAGCCCACCAGGCTCCTCTGTCCATGGGACTTCCCAGGCAAGAATACTGGAGTGGGTTGCCATTCCCTCCTCCAGGGGATCTTCCTGACCCAGGGATCGAACCCTGTCTCCTGCACTGCAGGTGGATTCTTCACCCCTGAGCCACCAAGGTCTTGCTAGATGTTCCCTAATGGAAGCACAAAGCTGAAACAGTGATTTGAGGTGGCTGGCTTTTAGAGTATTTGGGGAAATCATGTTTGCATTATTATTGCTTAAAATGCCTCATAACTTTGCATTTTCTCCTAAGTATGGACATTAAGAGCATGGACTCTGGGGCCAGAGAGTATGTTCTCTGGCATTCACCTGCTGTGTGACCTACCTCTGCCACTCACCTACCTCTACAAGTGACCTAGCAAGTTAGTTAATTTTTCTGTACCTGATTTTTACAGGTTCTTATCTGTAAAAACAGGAGGACAGCCAGTTTAGTTGAATCGCTCAGTTTTGTCATGCTCTTTGCGACCCCATGGACTGCAGCACACCAGACTTCCCTGTCCTTCACCATCTCCTGGAGCCTGCTCAAACTCATGTCCATTGACTTAGTGATGCCATCCAGCCATCTTGTCCTCTGTCATCCCCTTCTCCTTTTGCCTTCTATTTTCCCCAACATCAGGCTCTTTTCCAAGGACAATAACCATACTTGATTATGACCAGGCTGGAGTTTCTTGTGGAAAGGCTCAAGGAGAAAAGTTGGGGGCATTAATAACAAAGTATCTAATCTTACACTACTAATGTTCATATTTTGTTAGTCAAACATAAATGATTAATTATAGTTATTGATGCTTCTAAAATGTGGTATTTATAAAGAAAAGTTTTTTGTTACTAGAGTTTATTAGGAATTAAATTCAACCTTTTACTATGGCTTGTGGTTGCCAGGTGCTACATGGCCAGGTGCTGGGTTCATTGTGCACCTCTCCTCGTGCACTGGAATCCTATCATTTTTTTCAGGAAGAATTCTCGGTTACCAGAGAATCATTGATGAAGCCTTGAGGTGGAAATGTTTTTTGGCTGCTAGTTATGCTTGCTTTTTAATGATAAATTATGGTTGTTTTAATTGCATTTTTAGCAAGTTGGTTCGTTGGGGTTGTTTGGTAAATCTTTCAGTATTTGGCCTGAGATTTCTCAGTTGCTGGACTTTGAGACCTACATGCATTGTTTTGAAAATATGAACCCTGTCTCCTGCACTGCAGGTGGATTCTTCACCCCTGAGCCACCAAGGTCTTGCTAGATGTTCCCTAATGGAAGCACAAAGCTGAAACAGTGATTTGAGGTGGCTGGCTTTTAGAGTATTTGGGGAAATCATGTTTGCATTATTATTGCTTAAAATGCCTCATAACTTTGCATTTTCTCCTAAGTATGGACATTAAGAGCATGGACTCTGGGGCCAGAGAGTATGTTCTCTGGCATTCACCTGCTGTGTGACCTACCTCTGCCACTCACCTACCTCTACAAGTGACCTAGCAAGTTAGTTAATTTTTCTGTACCTGATTTTTACAGGTTCTTATCTGTAAAAACAGGAGGACAGCCAGTTTAGTTGAATCGCTCAGTTTTGTCATGCTCTTTGCGACCCCATGGACTGCAGCACACCAGACTTCCCTGTCCTTCACCATCTCCTGGAGCCTGCTCAAACTCATGTCCATTGACTTAGTGATGCCATCCAGCCATCTTGTCCTCTGTCATCCCCTTCTCCTTTTGCCTTCTATTTTCCCCAACATCAGGCTCTTTTCCAAGGACAATAACCATACTTGATTATGACCAGGCTGGAGTTTCTTGTGGAAAGGCTCAAGGAGAAAAGTTGGGGGCATTAATAACAAAGTATCTAATCTTACACTACTAATGTTCATATTTTGTTAGTCAAACATAAATGATTAATTATAGTTATTGATGCTTCTAAAATGTGGTATTTATAAAGAAAAGTTTTTTGTTACTAGAGTTTATTAGGAATTAAATTCAACCTTTTACTATGGCTTGTGGTTGCCAGGTGCTACATGGCCAGGTGCTGGGTTCATTGTGCACCTCTCCTCGTGCACTGGAATCCTATCATTTTTTTCAGGAAGAATTCTCGGTTACCAGAGAATCATTGATGAAGCCTTGAGGTGGAAATGTTTTTTGGCTGCTAGTTATGCTTGCTTTTTAATGATAAATTATGGTTGTTTTAATTGCATTTTTAGCAAGTTGGTTCGTTGGGGTTGTTTGGTAAATCTTTCAGTATTTGGCCTGAGATTTCTCAGTTGCTGGACTTTGAGACCTACATGCATTGTTTTGAAAATATGAAACATCTGCCTCTACTTGCAACCATTTAGTTGCAAATATGAAACATCTGCTTTTATTAAAGTAGATCTATGAGTCTTAACCCCACCCCAGTTTTGTTCCCTAGTGACTTCATGACCACTACCATGTTCTTTTTTTCAATGAGAACTTAGGAGTTGATGTTTGGGCACGAAAGTCAGTTTCAGGGTTTACCTCAGTCAGTCATGACCAAAAAATCCTAGAGCCGTTGTCTTAGATAGTTTAGCTGTTTTCTCCCTTCTGCTGCTGGTCTAAGAATGGAAAGTATTTTTACTTCCTGTTTTAGCTTTAAGTATCATGATACTGTAGCTAATATTTTTCTTAGGTAGCAAAAAGTTTTAGATGACTAAGCATTGAGACCATTGTAGTTCGTGCTGGAGTTCAGTACTTCGCTTTTTAATGTACTTGCTTCTGAGGGACTAGAAATGTTGGCTCTGTGATGATGGTATTCTTCCTTGATTCCAGTTTGGGGCTATTTCAGTTCTTAATTTATGCATTCTACCTGAAATGTCCTGACATTCTTAATCTCCCACAGTCCATAACAGAAAATGTTCAGTGTTATTTGATTTCCTGTCTTCTTTCCCATTCTCTGCCCATGTCTCCTCAATTCATGATTAGAAACTTCCATTCATTGCAACTTGATTACATTGATAATCTGTCTGTTGTGGTGTCTTCAGGTTACCAGAGAGAACTTCTCTATCAGAGGGACGATGGCTCTTTCAGTGCCTTTGGGAATTATGATCCTTCTGGGAGCACTTGGTAAGCGTTTCTTCTAATGGAACAAATCCATGTCACGGAACAGGCTCTTACGAGGTCATGATGGCTATGAAATTGACAGATGTGTCTCTGGATTGGCTTGGAGGCTACTTTTTCCAGAGCCTGACTTTAAAAGAGAGTCTCCCTTTTAAATATGGTTTTAAAACCCTAATAAATCAGATGTTTTTATTTAGAAAAGATAAGCCGTAAATTCCTTTTTTTTTTTTTTTGGTGGGAAAAGCAGTAATAAAATACATTACGATGATGGTGCAGCTGGCAAGAAAAATCGGTTAGAAATACAGGGTATTGTGACATAGTTCTTTTTACTTTTTTTTTAAAGATTACTTTTAAAAATGCTTTATTTATTTATTTATTTATTGGCTGCACTGCACAGCATGTGGAATCTTAGTTCCTCGACTGATTGAACCCATACTGCCTGCAGGGGAAGCTCAGAGTTTTAACCACTGGACCACCAGGGAGGTCTAGTTCTTTTTTTCTTAATCAAGACAATCAACATGAATTTTGTGGTAATACAGTCAATGCAGTTTCTTTAAGGTTATTTTTTTGTGTGTGTGAAAAAACAGTGAGGCGGTTAAGTAATGAACATCAGGAGGTTCCTTCAGAATGGAATCTGTCTGTGGCTAATTTTTAATGATTACTCTCTCCTTGAACTATCTTTAATTTCATCTTCCATCTGGAAAAAAACAGGTTAATTGTATCAGTAGAGTTAAAGTGTGCTGTGGTAGAAACTTTCTAAATCTCAGTAGTCTATTAGCAAAGGTTGCATGCTGTGTTTCCACTATGGATCACCAGGGAGCTCTGCATCTTTGGTCAGCCTCCGCCTTCCCATCCCACCCAGAGCCTCCAGGCTTGCTGCAGTCTGGGGACCGAAGGCTGGAATATCCAGCACTGGCAATCAGAACTTTCAGCCTGGGTGTAAGATTTCTTATCACTGTGTTGTGATTGGAGCTGGTCCTGCAGCTATTCCTAACTTTAAGGGGACCCAGAAGTAAATTCTTCTGCATACCCAAAGTGAAAGGGAACAGCATAATATTGAATATTAGTAATGTTTTGCACACTAAGTCTTTTATAGGATAAAGCAGATCTGCTTCAGATTTTCTTTTGGCATGAGTCAGGATATAGACCCATAAACAGAAAGATTTCAGTGTTTCATTGCTTGATGTTCTTTTCACCTCAGTATTTAGTGTTCTATAGTGGAGACTGGCATACTTTTACTTTATAGGGTCAGATAGTAAATATGCTAGGCATTGCGGGCCACACAGAGCCTCTGTTGCATATTCTCCTTCTTCCCTTCACCCTCTCTTCCTTTCTCCATGTAAAAACTGTTCTTTGTTGAGGGTAGGGTTGGTGAGAGGCACATATAAGCAGACGGTGGGGTGTGTTTGGCCCAGACAGCATTGTCCCACAGACTAATTTGTTGATTCCTGTCCTATAGGACAGAAAATATCCATTTCTTCTACTTAAAATTACTACCGTTTGATTGTGAACTAAATATACTTAATCCATTGCTTTATGGGTAAACCAAATGTGTGATAAGATCTTCCTAGGTAAATACCCAGAAGAGTCCACAGATGAATAACCTTGGACAATCTATTTAACTTTCTCTGAGTTTCAAATTCTCAACCTATAAAATAATGAAGAGGAATTGGATGATTTCAAAGTTCTTTACCAACTACTATTTTCTGAGTTGAGCTGAAATTTTCCGGTCACACACTTGGGAAACCATGCCCACTGCCCAGCCAAGCTGTTTACTTTGTGTCTCTTGGTTGGTTTTCATCCCTTTGTTCTGTTATAACCAGGTTTCAGAAAACCACTCATGCCAAGTGACAAAGTTAGTGAACAGTGGAGAGCATTTGTTACACCGGTGGGTCCAAGGCCCCCATTTAGCCAAGGACCCCGAACAGAACCCGTGGCTAACATTTATACCTAAAGCCTATGTGCATAAACCCACATCCCAAACACCTGAGGTTGCCTAGGAAACATTAACGAAGAAAACATGATTTGGTTGCCATCACAAAGGTACAATCGAAAATCACCTAAGCATATTGCTTAGCTTGTCTACCAAAAATTGATTAACTAAAATCACAAATGGTAATTTGTCTTGTGACAGATATTTCATTTTCATGGCCGAGGGGAGGCTTGGATATGAGGTCTCCCTGGTCAGGTTCTCATCAGCCTGGGAGGCCTAGTTGACAGTTAATTTTTCATCTCCATGGTTCCACAGTCCAAACACAGTCCAGAGTTCACTGAAAGTGCAAGCTGGAGTCCTCCTCCTCAAGATGGAGTCAGTTTAGTCAGGCTAGCTGGTTCCTTTCCTCCTTCAGTTCCTTCTTCAGTGCCCTTTGAGGAATTATCCAATAGGGGAAAGTGTTATTGTTGGTGAATTTTTTCGGTGTGATTTGGAGGACTTTATAAAGTGTATTTTATGTAATTTTTTTCCCCCTCTTCACCAAGGTTGTCAGCTTTTGTTTTAAGATGCTTCCTCGAAGCTGATTCTTACATAGATATTGATCAGAATGTGTTACACAAAACATATACTTGGCTCAAAGGACGTCAAAAATCCAATGGTGAATTTTGGGAGCCAGGAAGAGTGATCCACAGTGAACTTCAAGGTGGCAGTAAAAGTCCAGTAACCCTTACGGCCTACATTGTGACTTCTCTCCTGGGATATAAAAAGTATCAGGTATTTAATCCTTAATAAACAATGGGTGGAAAATCACAAAGAAGGTGGGTCTTGATGGGTCAAATAACTGTCTGGGAATGTAAAGAATTTTGCAAATTTCCATCACATGTGAAGTCTCAAATTTGAGTACACTTTTGTTTTGCATTTCTGCCCACATTTCCAAAGCTGAGAATAAAATATCGACTTCCTCTTTTGAAGAAGCTAAGAGAGTTTAAAAAATGCTTTGTAATATGTGTTGTTGTTACTAGTAAGATAAGTCAATACATATTTTATGATTGTAAAGTTAATTTCTTAGGGAACAGAAAATTCTTCAGAATTTGGGACTGTGTTCTAGATACCTTAGTTTGTAAAGGATCTTTTTTTTATTACCGTGGAGCAATTGTGATGTCTGTTAATTTAGTAAAAAGTATGGATGTGTGTGCTAAGTCACTTCAGTTGTGTCTGAATCTCTGTGATTGGACCCGTGTCATTGTAAAAGAATAAATTTGCTTAGCTTGTCTACCAAAAATTGATTAACTAAAATCACAAATGGTAATTTGTCTTGTGACAGATATTTCATTTTCATGGCCGAGGGGAGGCTTGGATATGAGGTCTCCCTGGTCAGGTTCTCATCAGCCTGGGAGGCCTAGTTGACAGTTAATTTTTCATCTCCATGGTTCCACAGTCCAAACACAGTCCAGAGTTCACTGAAAGTGCAAGCTGGAGTCCTCCTCCTCAAGATGGAGTCAGTTTAGTCAGGCTAGCTGGTTCCTTTCCTCCTTCAGTTCCTTCTTCAGTGCCCTTTGAGGAATTATCCAATAGGGGAAAGTGTTATTGTTGGTGAATTTTTTCGGTGTGATTTGGAGGACTTTATAAAGTGTATTTTATGTAATTTTTTTCCCCCTCTTCACCAAGGTTGTCAGCTTTTGTTTTCAGATGCTTCCTCGGCTGATTCTTACATAGATATTGATCAGAATGTGTTACACAAAACATATACTTGGCTCAAAGGACGTCAAAAATCCAATGGTGAATTTTGGGAGCCAGGAAGAGTGATCCACAGTGAACTTCAAGGTGGCAGTAAAAGTCCAGTAACCCTTACGGCCTACATTGTGACTTCTCTCCTGGGATATAAAAAGTATCAGGTATTTAATCCTTAATAAACAATGGGTGGAAAATCACAAAGAAGGTGGGTCTTGATGGGTCAAATAACTGTCTGGGAATGTAAAGAATTTTGCAAATTTCCATCACATGTGAAGTCTCAAATTTGAGTACACTTTTGTTTTGCATTTCTGCCCACATTTCCAAAGCTGAGAATAAAAATATCGACTTCCTCTTTTGAAGAAGCTAAGAGAGTTTAAAAAATGCTTTGTAATATGTGTTGTTGTTACTAGTAAGATAAGTCAATACATATTTTATGATTGTAAAGTTAATTTCTTAGGGAACAGAAAATTCTTCAGAATTTGGGACTGTGTTCTAGATACCTTAGTTTGTAAAGGATCTTTTTTTTATTACCGTGGAGCAATTGTGATGTCTGTTAATTTAGTAAAAAGTATGGATGTGTGTGCTAAGTCACTTCAGTTGTGTCTGAATCTCTGTGACCCCATGGACTGTAGCCCTACAGGCTCCTCTGTCCATGGAGTTCTCCAGGCGAAAATACTGGAATGGGTTGTCATGCCCTCCTTCAGGGGCTCTTTCCTACCCAGGGACTGAACCCACTTGCCTCTTACGTTTCCTGCATTGGCAAGCAGATTCTTTACCACTTGTGCCTCTTGGGAAGCCCCAGTTAGAACACCCACACTCTAAAAAGTGTGTTAGGTGGGCATGGATATTTGGGTGAAGACTGTTATGCTAATGAACTTAATTTTGCTCCAGAGCTGTCTCAGTGATTGATGCCTTTTACTGCTTATTGCTGACTGCAAGTGTTCAAAAACAGCCATTCTTAATACTAACTCCTCCAGTTTCCCTAGCCTAATACGAGGCATGTAGACTAGGAACTTACCTCTCAGTTTAGAGCTTCACCGCCTGAGATCATATATGAGAAGTACTTTTCTCAGGCTATATTTATACCCTCATCTTAGTTCATGGTAGTCAATGGGAGAAACATGGCCAAAGCACCACTTCTTATTTTTCTTCTTGCTGTAGAATGGTGCCTGTTTGTTTGTAAGACCTGAAAAGCAGTGCTGTTTTCAAAATCCATGGCAGATCTTTAAATGCCAGTAATCAGGGTTGATTCCATTGCCTAGGACAAAGTCAGGTTCCTAATGGATTGAAGTTGTCTTTGAATGAATGTTTGAAAATACTTTTTATTTAAATATGCGGTGATAGGTTATGTTAAATAATAAACTATATACCTTTTATTTCCAGCCTAATATTGATGTGCAAGAATCTATCAACTTTTTGGAGTCTGAATTTGATAGAGGAATTTCTGACAATTACACCCTGGCACTTGTAACTTACGCACTATCCTCTGGGAGAAGCCCTAAAGCCAAGGAAGCTTTGGATATGCTGACTCAGAGAGCAGAACAAGAAGGTAATGCGTATAGCCTTTATGCATTATGAAATCTGTACATGATGTGAAAAGGTTTTGTACACCGGGTATGCAGTTGATCATGTAATACATCTCCTGAATCGGACGAAAATAAGACGCAGGTCACAGTGGGTTGACATGGCTACCCTGCGGCTACTCTTCCCAAGAATTTTCTAGAGAAGTTTGTGCTTTGGGTGTTTCCTCCTTTTAGACATGTTCTGCCTTGTTTCTCTTACCCTTTGAGTTGTCTGATGCCGTTTCTGATTTGGTGGCCTTGAGTGATCGTGAAGGCCATGGTTTTTGGAGAGACTTGGGCTCAAATTCTGGTTCTGTTACTTACCTTTCTGAGTTTCAGTTTTCGTATCTGTGAAAACGGAGTGAAACCTATTTTAAGATTGCTGTGAGGATTAAATGAGATAATGTGCAGAGCTTACCAAATAGCAAGTGTTCAAAAATGTGAATTAAAATGCTAATAGAAATGCAAAAGTCAAAAATGCCATTAGTGAACTGTGGGTATGATTTATTAACAGTTTGGCATGGGCACTGCATGTGGTCTACAACAGGACAAAAAGTACACGTATTATTACTTCCTAAATGGCCTCCATAGTCAAGGACCCAGGTGTGTGTGTGTTTGTGAGTGTGAGTGTGGTGGAAGGGGGTGGGGTGGGCTTTTAATGGCTGGCCAAAGCACCACTTCTTATTTTTCTTCTTGCTGTAGAATGGTGCCTGTTTGTTTGTAAGACCTGAAAAGCAGTGCTGTTTTCAAAATCCATGGCAGATCTTTAAATGCCAGTAATCAGGGTTGATTCCATTGCCTAGGACAAAGTCAGGTTCCTAATGGATTGAAGTTGTCTTTGAATGAATGTTTGAAAATACTTTTTATTTAAATATGCGGTGATAGGTTATGTTAAATAATAAACTATATACCTTTTATTTCCAGCCTAATATTGATGTGCAAGAATCTATCAACTTTTTGGAGTCTGAATTTGATAGAGGAATTTCTGACAATTACACCCTGGCACTTGTAACTTACGCACTATCCTCTGGGAGAAGCCCTAAAGCCAAGGAAGCTTTGGATATGCTGACTCAGAGAGCAGAACAAGAAGGTAATGCGTATAGCCTTTATGCATTATGAAATCTGTACATGATGTGAAAAGGTTTTGTACACCGGGTATGCAGTTGATCATGTAATACATCTCCTGAATCGGACGAAAATAAGACGAGGTCACAGTGGGTTGACATGGCTACCCTGCGGCTACTCTTCCCAAGAATTTTCTAGAGAAGTTTGTGCTTTGGGTGTTTCCTCCTTTTAGACATGTTCTGCCTTGTTTCTCTTACCCTTTGAGTTGTCTGATGCCGTTTCTGATTTGGTGGCCTTGAGTGATCGTGAAGGCCATGGTTTTTGGAGAGACTTGGGCTCAAATTCTGGTTCTGTTACTTACCTTTCTGAGTTTCAGTTTTCGTATCTGTGAAAACGGAGTGAAACCTATTTTAAGATTGCTGTGAGGATTAAATGAGATAATGTGCAGAGCTTACCAAATAGCAAGTGTTCAAAAATGTGAATTAAAATGCTAATAGAAATGCAAAAGTCAAAAATGCCATTAGTGAACTGTGGGTATGATTTATTAACAGTTTGGCATGGGCACTGCATGTGGTCTACAACAGGACAAAAAGTACACGTATTATTACTTCCTAAATGGCCTCCATAGTCAAGGACCCAGGTGTGTGTGTGTTTGTGAGTGTGAGTGTGGTGGAAGGGGGTGGGGTGGGCAGAAATAATTTTAGGTGATGCTGATTGAGTCTGACTCTGAATTCAAGATGGAATAATTATGGAAAATGCTTTAGAGGCTTCTGGGATTGTAAAAAATACTGTGTTATTATTAGCAGTACATGCATGCTTAGGCACGTCTGACTCTTTGGGACACCATGGACTGTACCTTCCACCCTGTCTCCAGGCTTCTCTGTCCATAGGATTTCGCAGGCGAGAATACTGGAGCAAGTTGCCATTCATTCCTCCAAGGGATCTTCCCAACCCAGGGACAGAACTTGAGTCGTTAGCAGTAATGTAGATTACTGCATAGAGGCCAAAGCAGTCCTTGACATTTTTGCTTCTCCACTTGGCTAAGTGGTAGTTATTTCACATTCTACCCAAGTGTAATCACCATCTAAATGGTAATATTGGAGGGAAGAGGGAGCGGGTGCTAAGTTGGATGTTCCTCCAGGGGCTAGCAAGGCTTGAGGAAGACTGTTGAACTGCCAGAGTCCCTCATTTTTTCTTGGGGTCTTAGAGTTTGAACTTACAACACCAACTCTCAGATAATGAAAAAAAATGAGTGTTTCCAAGAACATTAGATCTGGTTAATGGCAGATTCCCAGAATAAAGTTCTTTTCAATGTGTCCTAAAATATTTTGGGATGGTCTAGAATATACTATGATTTTTTAAAAAAATTTAGGGCTGTTTAGTCTTGAGCCAAACATACGGAATTTCTCTAGGGAACATATTTTCAGTAAAATGTTCTCAAATATAAATAATAGGAAAAGGATGGAAATGTAGAAGTTTTAATAGTGTAAGAAGTGACCTGTAAGTACATGTTTATGTATGTGTGTGTGAATATACATATATTTGCTTGGCAGAAATACACACATGTATAGAAATATGTATATATTTATGATAGTGAAAGAGAACTTGGTCTGTGTAGGAATGTTGAATGCTATCAGGTACAGTTTTTCTCTAACTGACCAGACCACCATTACTGCTTTTCTCTTGCAGGAGGCATGCAGTTCTGGGTGTCCTTGGTGTCCAGACTTTCTGAGTCCTGGCAGCCGAGCTCCCTAGATATTGAAGTTGCAGCCTATGCACTGCTCTCACACTTCCTGCAGCAGCAGATTTCTGAGGGAATCCCGATTATGAGGTGGCTAAGCAGGCAAAGAAATAGCTTCGGAGGTTTTGCATCTACCCAGGTGAGTGATGATCACTTTTCATTTTTTTCACTATATATATATGTATATATATACATATATATATATAAAGAATATATAATTTATACTAATTATATGATATGCTTTATTATACATATATATATATATTTATAAAGAAATATGTAAAACTATATGCGTTCATGAATGCTAAGTCACTTCAGTAGTGTCTGACTCTTTACAACCCTAGACTGTAGCACGCTAAGCTCCTCTGTCCAAGGGATTCTCCAGGCATGAATACTGGATTGGGTTGCCATTTGTTTCTCCAGGGGATCTTCCTGACCCAGGGACTGAACCCACGTCTGTTTATGTCTCCTGCATTGGCAGGGTGGTTCTTTACTACTAGCACCAAGTTAAATATATATACATACACATATATATATATACACATACATATATAAGTATGTGTATATATATTTTTTTTTACTATATGTGGTTACTTTTTTTTCATGACTTCATAAAATTACATGGAAGTTTAGAAGTTTAGTAACTTGAAGATTTAAGTTACTAATTTTAATTTTTTCTCATCATTGATATAAGCATCATATCTGATACTTACATGGGATAAATTAGTTCCCTGTCATAGCCAGTTTTTCACCTGTGATACCTGGTACAGTGGGTGCTTGACTCCAGTCAGCAGATGTTTTCTGAGTCTTTCCTGTATCCAGGTCACCCAGATTTGAAGGTGAACCTAGGAGAGCTCCTCACCCAAAAGAAGTGGATGAGTGTGCAGTGGTATCCTAAACATTCCTGAAATTTACTCTTTGGCAGCGTTCATGTGTGGTAATGTGCACAAATCTTTTTGTTTTTTTCCCCCTCTACAGGACACCATTGTGGCCTTGAAGGCCCTGTCTGAATTTGCAGCCCTAATGAACGTGGAAAAGACAAATATCCAGGTGATGGTGGTGGAGCCCAGTTCACCGAGACCTGTGAAGTTTGTGATTGACACGCAGAACCGCTTTCTGCTCCAGACAGCAGAGGTATGGACCAAGGGTGGTTATCTGAATGTCTGTGTAGATGATTCCTTCTTTTGGAATACTGCTTTATTTCCTTTCTGTCGACTTCAACAAAGATCTGTTCCCAGAGCCCTGTCCTGGCAGGAAGGAGTACCCTCCTATAGTTGAATTTGCTGAGTTAGGGGAGACAGGCGGGGTTGAGAACTTGGCAAAGATTTGGAAAATGCAAAAACCTGGGTCCTATCTTACTGGGAGACAAGTGAGCTGTTACTCTTTGCAGGTCCTGTGCCAGATTTCTTTACATGTGCTGTTGCATTTACTTTCAAACCAAAACTAAGAAGCAAGTACTTTTATCCCTACTATGCATGTGTTAGTGCTAAGTCTCTTCAGTCATGTCAGACTCTCTGTGACCCCATGGACTGTAGCCTGCCAGGCTCCTCTGTCCATGGGGTTCTCCAGGCAAGAATACTGGAGTGGCTTTCCCTGCCAACCTCCAGGGGATCTTCCTGACTCAGGGATCAAACCCACAGTCTCATTTATGTCTCCTGCATGTCCTCTTAGGAGAATCGACAGAACCAGTAATAGAATTCCTTCTTCAAAATGGAATAAAGCACTGTGCTAGACTCTTAACTTGCAGGAAGTTGAGGGTAATGGATGAAATCAGTAACTTCAAGACTGGAACTGGAAGGAGAAGGGGTGGTGGCAAGGGAGAAAGAAGGAATAGTGTTGGTTCTGATCAGGAATGATGAGCTATTGTGTTCTCAGGAACGCCAGAGACTTCAGTGCCAAGGGAGGCTTGAGGAGGAAGGGATGACTTCCATTTCTTATCTTTCATGCTGCAGCCCTAGAGAAGGGCAGGCCTTCCGCAGCACTCGTGTGCACCTCTTCTGCCTTCACCCCGCTTATCTGGTTAACCCTTAACTTTTGACCTGTGAGGCCGTGTTAAAAACTATACTCCAAAATACACTTTATTAATCTTGTATCAGTGTTGAACTGTATTTTCAGCTTCTTGCTTTTAATCTCCTACTATGCCTAATCCAGGTCTAAAGAAAATACTTAGTTACTATTTAATAGTTGTGGGGGTATTCACCTGAACTATCACAAAATTGTTAATCGGCTATACTCCAATAAAAGGTTTCTGGTGTTAAAATATAAAACAACCAGAAAAACATAGTTGTGGAGAAGTAAGGTGAGTAAAAATCATCAGAGGGTTGGGTTATCTGAATGTCTGTGTAGATGATTCCTTCTTTTGGAATACTGCTTTATTTCCTTTCTGTCGACTTCAACAAAGATCTGTTCCCAGAGCCCTGTCCTGGCAGGAAGGAGTACCCTCCTATAGTTGAATTTGCTGAGTTAGGGGAGACAGGCGGGGTTGAGAACTTGGCAAAGATTTGGAAAATGCAAAAACCTGGGTCCTATCTTACTGGGAGACAAGTGAGCTGTTACTCTTTGCAGGTCCTGTGCCAGATTTCTTTACATGTGCTGTTGCATTTACTTTCAAACCAAAACTAAGAAGCAAGTACTTTTATCCCTACTATGCATGTGTTAGTGCTAAGTCTCTTCAGTCATGTCAGACTCTCTGTGACCCCATGGACTGTAGCCTGCCAGGCTCCTCTGTCCATGGGGTTCTCCAGGCAAGAATACTGGAGTGGCTTTCCCTGCCAACCTCCAGGGGATCTTCCTGACTCAGGGATCAAACCCACAGTCTCATTTATGTCTCCTGCATGTCCTCTTAGGAGAATCGACAGAACCAGTAATAGAATTCCTTCTTCAAAATGGAATAAAGCACTGTGCTAGACTCTTAACTTGCAGGAAGTTGAGGGTAATGGATGAAATCAGTAACTTCAAGACTGGAACTGGAAGGAGAAGGGGTGGTGGCAAGGGAGAAAGAAGGAATAGTGTTGGTTCTGATCAGGAATGATGAGCTATTGTGTTCTCAGGAACGCCAGAGACTTCAGTGCCAAGGGAGGCTTGAGGAGGAAGGGATGACTTCCATTTCTTATCTTTCATGCTGCAGCCCTAGAGAAGGGCAGGCCTTCCGCAGCACTCGTGTGCACCTCTTCTGCCTTCACCCCGCTTATCTGGTTAACCCTTAACTTTTGACCTGTGAGGCCATGTTAAAAAAAACTATACTCCAAAATACACTTTATTAATCTTGTATCAGTGTTGAACTGTATTTTCAGCTTCTTGCTTTTAATCTCCTACTATGCCTAATCCAGGTCTAAAGAAAATACTTAGTTACTATTTAATAGTTGTGGGGGTATTCACCTGAACTATCACAAAATTGTTAATCGGCTATACTCCAATAAAAAGGTTTCTGGTGTTAAAATATAAAACAACCAGAAAAAACATAGTTGTGGAGGGAAGTAAGGTGAGTGGGAAGGAAGGAAGGAGAATCTTGTTGACTTGAAAAATAAGTGTGATCTTAACATTTTTCTTACAATTTGCTAATAATCCTGATTATTTTATACATTCTTGTTTATCTAATTTTCATCTGTTCAAAGATAAGTGAAACCATAAAGAGACGATTTTAAAGACACTGACCATAGTCTGTATGTTCACATACCAGTGAAGTTGTTTACATGAAAGTATTTTTAAATTGTGAAAACATACGTGAGGGATTAATTTTGTCATAATAATTATTGTTTATCATGATCAAAATTGACCTTCATAGTGATCTGTTCTGTGAAAAGAAGTCTTTATTTTAGTCAAACTTAATAAAAACTATTGTAAGAGTATAATTGCTTTACAGTAATTGTGTTAGTTTCTGCTATACAACTCAGGGAATCAGCTATGTGTGTACATACATTTTCTCCCTTGTGAGGCTCCCTCCCGCCCTCCCCATCCCTAATCCCACCCCTCTAGGTCATCCCAGGATCCAGAGCTGGGCTCCCTATGCTGTACTACAGCTTTTCAGTAGCTGTCTGTTGTCATGTAAAGTTAGAGCTTTAGAGTGCAGAAGGCTCACACTTCCAGCAGGGATAACAGTGGTCTCTTGTGTTGGTTGGGAGGACCTAAATGTGGACACTTAGCCTTATTCACCTTTTTCCACCTTTCCTCAGCTTGCTGTGGTCCAGCCAGCTGCAGTTAATATTTCTGCACATGGTTTTGGATTTGCTATTTGTCAGGTATGTGAAATGGTTATTTTTTTGTTTTGTTAAATATGACGTTCTGTAACAATTCTTTGGTTTGAAGCACTGCTAAATCTTTAACTTAGATGGCATAAAATTCTTAATGAGTTATCTCTATGACTTAGGCAAGATAAAGCACTGTGTTTAATAAAAAGTGTCAGAGATAATACTAACTAGTGAGTAAAGAGCAACTTATGGTTTGATAATCTGTCAGAAGACTATTTCTTGAGTAATCTATACTTTTTGAAATGAGGGTTAAAATGTGATTCATGGGAATGACCTTTTTTGTGTGAAAGTATAGCTTAGAAATTGTAATGCTGGATAGAGTTTCTACTGTGACTTGATAAACATATAGAATTTACTTACCAATTCTGAATATTCATCTAACAATATAAAAGCCAACATGGTATTATAAGTAATTGACTTGAAGATAGGAAATGTGTCCCTTTGATGTAAAATTTTGTATTATTGTAAATGAAACAATTAGAGCATAATATGTTCAGTGCTCTGCTATAGGAAGAAGATTCAAATAAATCTACCCTTTATGGTATAATTGGGATACAGTAAAATGGAAGTAATGTATAAAATACTGAATGGGAGTTATTTTACTTAATAATAGATGAAAGTCATGGGAACTTAAAACCATGTTATTGGAATGTAAAATAATATGTGATATCACTAAAATTGCATATTATTTTGCATTTTAGTGATTTTCATGTAATATGTGCTTGGTTAGAAAAAACAAACCAAACAAACTCTGATAGATTTACCGAAAAAGTTTTGTTGTTCAGTTGCTAAGTTGTGTCTGACTCTTTTGTAAACTCAGTGGACTGTAGCTTGCCAGGCTACACTGTCCATGGGATTTCCCAGGCAAGAATACTGGAATGGGTTGCCATTTCCTTCTCCAGGGGACATTTCCAACCCAGGGTTTGAACTTGCATCTCCTGAATCTGTAGGAATCTGTAGGCAGATTCTTTACTGTCTGAGCCACCAGGGGATCCCTGAGGAAGTTTTTTTAAAAAGACAATTACAGAGAAAAGCTACTTTTTCAAAACCCAGTACAACTATTCTGGTTGAGAGAACAGATGCTTTTGCTAAGGCGCAATGCTTAGGGCACATGGTCAGGTGTAATTTTGAAATTTATGAAATAATGTAAAGGTTATTTTGTACAGTATTCAAAATAGAGTAAAATGTATCACCGAAAAGTCACAATTAAAAGGCATAGTATTGGGCTTCCTGGTGGTCCAGTGGATAAGGACACCGCCTTGCAGTGCAAGGGGTGCCGGTTCGATCCCTGGCCTGGGAAGATGCCACGTGCCGTGGAGCGGCTGGACTAATGTGTCCAATTACCGAGCTGGAGCTCTGGAGCACATGCGCCCAGAGCCAGCGCTCTGCGACAACAGAGGCCACTGCGAAGGGAGGCCCACACGGGCCAAAGAACAAAGATGGATGAAAACAGACAAAATGAAAGACCAATAGAAGTGGCCTGCCCGCTCCCCTCCCTCCCCAACCCGCCCCCCCATAAATAAATAAATAAATAAATTAATTAATAAATAAGTGTTTCCTTTAAAAAAAAAAACAAAGCAAAACTTCAAAAAAAAAAAAGGCATACTATTCAATGAAAAGGATAGAAAGAGGAAAGACTGAACAATCTGTATTGGTCTTTACTAACAAAGACCATGTGAAAATTCTCATTCCCAAGCTGTCTTTTTTAAAGTTTCTCTTCCTCTTTGTTTTGGTGTGAAGAGTACATCTAAAAGTAAACACACAAGATATTTTAGATATGCTTGAAAATTACATGTACTTAAACTACCAAATTGGCTGGAATTCATTCTTGGTTAGAAAAACGAACCGACCAAACTCTGATAGGTTTACCGAAAAAGTTTTGTTGTTCAGTTGCTAAGTTGTGTCTGACTCTTTTGTAAACTCAGTGGACTGTAGCTTGCCAGGCTACACTGTCCATGGGATTTCCCAGGCAAGAATACTGGAATGGGTTGCCATTTCCTTCTCCAGGGGACATTTCCAACCCAGGGTTTGAACTTGCATCTCCTGAATCTGTAGGAATCTGTAGGCAGATTCTTTACTGTCTGAGCCACCAGGGGATCCCTGAGGAAGTTTTTTTAAAAAGACAATTACAGAGAAAAGCTACTTTTTCAAAACCCAGTACAACTATTCTGGTTGAGAGAACAGATGCTTTTGCTAAGGCGCAATGCTTAGGGCACATGGTCAGGTGTAATTTTGAAATTTATGAAATAATGTAAAGGTTATTTTGTACAGTATTCAAAATAGAGTAAAATGTATCACCGAAAAGTCACAATTAAAAGGCATAGTATTGGGCTTCCTGGTGGTCCAGTGGATAAGGACACCGCCTTGCAGTGCAAGGGGTGCCGGTTCGATCCCTGGCCTGGGAAGATGCCACGTGCCGTGGAGCGGCTGGACTAATGTGTCCAATTACCGAGCTGGAGCTCTGGAGCACATGCGCCCAGAGCCAGCGCTCTGCGACAACAGAGGCCACTGCGAAGGGAGGCCCACACGGGCCAAAGAACAAAGATGGATGAAAACAGACAAAATGAAAGACCAATAGAAGTGGCCTGCCCGCTCCCCTCCCTCCCCAACCCGCCCCCCCATAAATAAATAAATAAATAAATTAATTAATAAATAAGTGTTTCCTTTAAAAAAAAAAACAAAGCAAAACTTCAAAAAAAAAAAAGGCATACTATTCAATGAAAAGGATAGAAAGAGGAAAGACTGAACAATCTGTATTGGTCTTTACTAACAAAGACCATGTGAAAATTCTCATTCCCAAGCTGTCTTTTTTTTAAAGTTTCTCTTCCTCTTTGTTTTGGTGTGAAGAGTACATCTAAAAGTAAACACACAAGATATTTTAGATATGCTTGAAAAATTACATGTACTTAAACTACCAAATTGGCTGGAATTCATTCTTGATAAACCAAATGTAGATAAGTTACTGAAGTCAAATGATTTTTATTGGAGGTCTGAAGGACACAGCAGTAAATATGGTACCTAGTGGTTAGAGTGTTCACCTTTCCTATGTCTGTATCAATATGCAGAAAATGAAAGGTAAGGACCAATAGGTACTTCTTGTGATGGAGAAAAAGATTGCAAAAAAAAGAAAAAGGCTGGTTGCCCAAGAAAAGGCAGTGACATTTCCGTTAGGAACAGATATTGATTTTTTAAGTGCTCTGGAAAAGGAGAGCAAGGAAGACTCTAAGGTTTATAGTAAATGTTAACCCCTTTTGGGTGATAAAAAACAAAGCTCCGTTTTGGAAATAAGTAAGATTTCCTAAAGTTTTCTGAGTGAGCAGTTGAGCTCTACAGTGGGACAAATATAAATGCCAACAGTTATAGACAGATATTAATTATAACCCAGGGGATAGATCTAGTAGCTGTGTTTGTTTTCTCTAAAGGAAAATATAGGCCATGGGAAAGAGGGTAATGAAAATCACAAAGAACCATTTTTCTTTTTTTTTAAAATTCTTTATTTTAAAGATTTTACAGAGTTTTGTTGTTCACAGACATGTATGTTCCCAGATCAGTAATATGCTTATCCCTGGTCCCCAGCTCCCCAATTCCCCCATCCCACCCCTCCAGACCATCGCCCCAAGCCATTGTAAGCACTCCTATTCCCTTAGCACAATGACAATAACTATCTTTTCCACACATAACAGTATAGGTTTCCATGTTACTCCCTCCATGCTTCCCCCTCCCTATTTCTTCCCCACAATGTCCATATGTCTATGCTCTGTCTGTTTTTCCATGTGTTCACTGCGTGTGTTATAAAGACTATCCTACTAGATTCCGTATATGTGTGTTAGTATACTGTATTTGTCTTTCTCTTTTTGACTTACTTCACTTTTTATGATAGGTTCTAGAGCCAGCCACTTCGAACAATCTGTATTGGTCTTTACTAACAAAGACCATGTGAAAATTCTCATTCCCAAGCTGTCTTTTTTAAAGTTTCTCTTCCTCTTTGTTTTGGTGTGAAGAGTACATCTAAAAGTAAACACACAAGATATTTTAGATATGCTTGAAAAATTACATGTACTTAAACTACCAAATTGGCTGGAATTCATTCTTGATAAACCAAATGTAGATAAGTTACTGAAGTCAAATGATTTTTATTGGAGGTCTGAAGGACACAGCAGTAAATATGGTACCTAGTGGTTAGAGTGTTCACCTTTCCTATGTCTGTATCAATATGCAGAAAATGAAAGGTAAGGACCAATAGGTACTTCTTGTGATGGAGAAAAAGATTGCAAAAAAAAAAAAAAAAAAAGGCTGGTTCCCCAAGAATAGGCATTGACATTTCCTTTAGGAACAGATATTGATTTTTTTAAGTGCTCTGGAAAAAGGAGAGCAAGGAAGACTCTAAGGTTTATAGTAAATGTTAACCCCTTTTGGGTGATAAAAAACAAAGCTCCGTTTTGGAAATAAGTAAGATTTCCTAAAGTTTTCTGAGTGAGCAGTTGAGCTCTACAGTGGGACAAATATAAATGCCAACAGTTATAGACAGATATTAATTATAACCCAGGGGATAGATCTAGTAGCTGTGTTTGTTTTCTCTAAAGGAAAATATAGGCCATGGGAAAGAGGGTAATGAAAATCACAAAGAACCATTTTTCTTTTTTTTTAAAATTCTTTATTTTAAAGATTTTACAGAGTTTTGTTGTTCACAGACATGTATGTTCCCAGATCAGTAATATGCTTATCCCTGGTCCCCACCACCCCCAGTTCCCCCCATCCCACCCCTCCAGACCATCGCCCCAAGCCATTGTAAGCACTCCTATTCCCTTAGCACAATGACAATAACTATCTTTTCCACACATAACAGTATAGGTTTCCATGTTACTCCCTCCATGCTTCCCCCTCCCTATTTCTTCCCCACAATGTCCATATGTCTATGCTCTGTCTGTTTTTCCATGTGTTCACTGCGTGTGTTATAAAGACTATCCTACTAGATTCCGTATATGTGTGTTAGTATACTGTATTTGTCTTTCTCTTTTTGACTTACTTCACTTTTTATGATAGGTTCTAGAGCCAGCCACTTCATTAGGATTGAGTCTTCTGCATTTCTTTTTTTTTTTTTAAACCTTTATTTTGCTTTTAACTTTTACAAAGTTTTGTTGTTTACAGATATGAAAGTTCCCAGATTAGTCATATGTATATCTCCTCCTTCCCACCCCTTCCAACCATCACACAGCATCCCTGAAGGATCCCCTTTTCTCACAGAGCAATGACTAGAGCTATTTTCTTCACTTATGATATAATACTTATGATAGGCCTTCATGCTACTTCCTTTACGCCTCCCACCTTCTGTTCCTTCCCCACAATGTCCATATGTCCACTGTCCATGTCTGTCTTTCCGTCGCTTCACTGCATGTGCTATCATCACCATCCTACTAGATTCCATATATATGTGTTTTTTTTTTTTTTAACTATGTAATTTATTTATTTATTTATTTATTTATTTTTTTAAACCTTTATTTTGCTTTTAACTTTTACAAAGTTTTGTTGTTTACAGATATGAAAGTTCCCAGATTAGTCATATGTATATCTCCTCCTTCCCACCCCTTCCAACCATCACACAGCATCCCTGAAGGATCCCCTTTTCTCACAGAGCAATGACTAGAGCTATTTTCTTCACTTATGATATAATACTTATGATAGGCCTTCATGCTACTTCCTTTACGCCTCCCACCTTCTGTTCCTTCCCCACAATGTCCATATGTCCACTGTCCATGTCTGTCTTTCCGTCGCTTCACTGCATGTGCTATCATCACCATCCTACTAGATTCCATATATATGTGTTTTTTTTTTTTTTAACTATGTAATTTATTTATTTATTTATTTATTTATTTTTTTAAACCTTTATTTTACTTTTAACTTTTACAGAGTTTTGTTGTTCACAGACATGCATGTTCTCAGATTAGTCACATGTATATCCCCCCCTTCCCTCCCCTCCCGACCATCACACAGCACCCCTGAAGGATCCCCTTTTCTCACAGAGCAATGACTAGAGCTATTTTCTTCACTTATGATAGTATAGGCCTTCATGCTACTTCCTTTACGCCTCTCACCCACTGTTCCTTCCCCACAATGTCCATATGTCCACTGTCCATGTCTGTCTTTCCGTCGCTTCACTGCATGTGCCATCATCACCATCCTACTAGATTCCATATATATGTGTTAATATACTGTATTTGTCCTTCTCTTTCTGACTGACTTCACTTTTGATGATACGTTCTAGATCCAGCCACCTCATTAGGGCTGATTCTTCTGCATTTCTCTTTACAGCTGTGTAGTATTCCATTGTATATATGTACCAGAGCTTTTGGATCCATTCGTTCGTCGATGGGCATCTAGGTTCCTTCCATGTTCTAGCTATTGTATAGAGAGCTGCAATGAACATTGGGGTACAGGTGCTTCTTTCAGTTTTGATTTCGTCAGGGTATAAGCCTAAGAGTGGGATTGCTGGGTCATAGGGTGCTTCTATTTTTAGTTTTTTAAGAAATCTCCATACTGTCTTCCATAGAGGCTGTATCAAATTACATTCCCACTAGCAGTGTAGGAGTGCTCCCTTTTCTCCGCAGCCTCTCCAGCATTTATTGTCTGTCGATTTGTGGATGATGGCCATTCTGACGGGTGTGAGGTGATATCTCATTGTAGTTTTGATTTGCATTTCTCTAATTATTAGTGAAGTTGAGCATCGTTTCATGTGTTTTTGGGCCATCTGTATGTCATCGTTGGAGAGGTGTCTGTTTAGGTCCTTTTCCCATTTTTTGATTGGGTTGTTCGTTTTTCCAGTGCTGAGTTGTCTGAGTTGCTTGTAGATTTTGGAGATTAATTCTTTGTCTGTTGTTTCATTTGCTATGATTTTCTCCCACTCTGTGGGCTGTCTGTTCAGCTTTTTTGTAATTTCTTTAGCTGTACAAAAGCTTTTAAGTTTCATTAGGTCCCACATGTTCATTTGTCTTTTTAGTTCCACTATTCTAGTAGGTGGGTCAGAGAAGATCTTGCTTTGATTGATGTCCTTGAGGGTTTTGCCTATATTCTCCTCTAAGAGTTTGATGGTTTCTGGCCTTACATTTAAGTCTTTAATCCATTTTGAGTTGATCTTTGTGTATGGTGTCAGGGTATGTTCCAACTTCATTTTCTTGCATGTAGCTGTCCAATTTTCCCAGCACCATTTGTTGAAGAGGCTGTCTTTGTCCCATTTTATATGTTCGCCTCCTTTGTCAAAAATAAGGTACCCATAGGTGCGTGGGTTGATCTCTGGGTTCTCGATCTTGTTCCATTGGTCGATATTTCTGTTTTTGTGCCAGTACCATACTGTCTTGATGACTGTTGCTTTGTAGTAGAGTCTGAATTTAGGGAGGCTGATCCCTCCAGCTCCATTCTTTTTCCTCAGGATTGCTTTGGCTATTCGAGGTCTTTTGTGTTTCCATATGAACTGTGTTATTCTTTGGTCTAGTTCTGTGAAGAATGTCATTGGAAGTTTGATAGGGATCGTATTGAATCTATAGATGACATTTGGTAGTATGGTCATTTTCACAATATTGATTCTTCTGACCCAGGAACATGGAATATCCCTCCATCTGTTTAAGTCTTCTTTAATGTCCCTCATGAGTATCTTGTAATTTTCTGTGTACAGTTCTTTTGTTTCTTTGGGTAGGTTTATTCCTAGATATTTGATTCTTTTGGTTGCAGTGGTGAAGGGGATTGCCTCTTTGATTTCGTTTTCTGATTTTTCCTTGTTTGTGTACAGGAATGCCAGTGATTTCTGTATATTGATTTTGTATCCTGCGACTTTGCTGAATTTGCTGATTAACTCTAGTAGTTTTGTAATAGTGTCTTTGGGATTTTCTATGTATAATATCATGCCATCTGCAAAAAGAGAGAGCTTGACTTCTTCCTTTCCAATCTGGATTCCTTTGATTTCTTTCTCTTCTCTTATTGCTGTTGCTAGAACTTCCATGACTATGTTGAATAGTAGTGGTGAAAGTGGACACCCCTGTCTTGAGAACCATTTTTCAACTGCTCCAAGAATACTTTACATTTTTTTTCTTAATTGTTTTTTTGTTTTTTTTGGCCAAGGGTGGGGAGCGGGTTGGTGAGGGAGGGGATGCGCGGGCCACTTTGGTCTTTTAATTTGTCTATCTTCATCCATCTTTGTTCTTTGGCCCATGTGGGCCTGCCATTGTGGTGGCCTCTGTTGTCGCAGAGCACTGGCTCTGGGCGCATGCACTCCAGAGCTCCGGCTCAGTAATTGGACACATCGGTCCAGCCGCTCCGCGGCACGTGGGATCTTCCCAGGCCAGGGATCAAACCAGCGCCCCTTGCACTGCAAGGCAGTGTCCTTACCCATTGGACCACCAGGGAAGCCCCATACTTTACAATTTTAATTGTAGTTTAATAAAAAGTTGAAGAATGTTCAGACTCAAATATTCCAGAATGATCAAGGGAATGAAGTATTATATGATGTAGGTGTGATGTAACAAAAAATTGAAATTCTTAGGTTTAAACAGTAAATGCTTACAGAAAGGACTTTTAATTTTTGGCTGCACTGGGTCTTTGTTGCAGTACATCGTGCTGCATGGGCTTTCTCTAGTTGTGGGAAGTCAGGAATACTCTTTAGTCATGGTGCATGGGCTTCTCTTTGTGGTGGCTTCTCTTGCTGTGGAACACAGGTTCTAGGGCTCTTGGGCTCAGTAGTTCAATAGTTGCAGCTCATGGGCTCACAAGCTCAGGCTTATTAGTTGTGGCATGCAGGACTAGTTGCCTTGTGGCATGTGGGATATTAGTTCCTGAAGCAGGGATCAAACCTGTGTACCCTGCACTGACAGGTAGATTTTTGTACCACCAGGGAAATCCCTAAAGAGAGGATTTTTTTTTTAAAAAAGATTTATTTATTTATTTATTTTGGGCGGGGTCGGGTTAGGGAGGGAGGGAAGTGGGCGGGCCACTTCTATTGGTCTTTCATTTCTCTATTTTCATCCATCTTTGTTCTTTGGCCCATGTGGGCCTTCCATCGCTGTGGCGTCTGTCGTCGCAGAGCGCTGGCTCTGGGCGCATGTGCTCCAGAGCTCCAGCTTGGTAATTGGACACATCAGTCCAGCTGCTCTGTGGCATCTTCCCAGGCCAGGGCTCGAACCGGCGTCCCTTGCACTGCAAGGCGGTGTCCTTATCCACTGGACCACCAGGGGAAGCCCAGGATTTTTTAAAGTATGTAAATTCACAGTGAATACCAGATGTTTAGGTCTGAGGTGTATGTGCGCGTGTTTATGTGTGTCTGTGTGTGTGTGATTTCAGTATTAGTAAAAGAAAATGCACTATTACATAGTAATACTAAGACTTATGAACCTTAGTATCAAAAAAAGTGAAAAAGGAGCAAAGAATTTAACTAAATTCCAGTACAACTTGACATGAGGCAGGCCTGGGAAATTTAGAGAACATTCTCAAGTTTCTGATCTTTGAGGAAAAACACTGGTTCTCACATCTCATCAGGGTACCCACAACCCTGTTTACATTGGTGGTGGGCATAGAGTATATGTTGAAAAAAGACCCAGTTGACTTGAAATCCATCATTTATTTCATCATCTGTGAAAAACATTGCATGATCAAAAAGAAGCCTTAGCAGTTGAATAGCTTTCTGTTCCACTAAGGCTCTTGGTTGAAGACATTTTGATTTATCTTACTGATAGTTCCAGTTTGTGAAAGATGACTCGAACTGGGCAACAGAACTCAGAAATTAGTCGATGCTTTCATGAAACTTGGCAATAGTTTAACTTGTTCCTTCATGGGAATGTTTTACAGTATTTGAAAAAAACAATTTCCATGGATATTGCCAGTGATGGTCTATGAAGCCCTGAGTGTTACCTTACAATTTTCCCAGTTTTAACTATCGTTGTTTATAAACTTCTATAATTATATTTGTAAATAATGATACTTTGATAGCTAGTAAACTAATTTTTTTTTATGTTGACGATTACAAATCTAGTTGGGTTTATCCCTAAAAGAATCTTTACTTCATATTTAGAATACACAATTAAAGCAATTTATTGTTAATAACTTATTACTTCTATTTCTTTGTTATTTATTGCAGCTTAATGTTATTTATAATGTGGAAAATTCCAGATCTTCTATAACCCGAAGATCTATCCAAGACCAAGAAGCATTTGATTTAGACGTTGATGTAAAAGATGATAAAGATGATGTCAATCATGTGAATTTGAATGTGTGCACAAGGTTGGTATCTAAGTCTCCCTCTTTCTCCTTAAAAAATATATTTTAATAGGCAATTATATATACATAACTATTTATATATTAATTATATAGTCCTTATAGTTATCTAATTATATCTTTTTTACTTTTTCAAAACTCTATCAATGAATATTATATATTTCAAATGTGTCCATTTAAAAAAATAAATTTAAAACTTATGAACCTTAGTATCAAAAAAAGTGAAAAAGGAGCAAAGAATTTAACTAAATTCCAGTACAACTTGACATGAGGCAGGCCTGGGAAATTTAGAGAACATTCTCAAGTTTCTGATCTTTGAGGAAAAACACTGGTTCTCACATCTCATCAGGGTACCCACAACCCTGTTTACATTGGTGGTGGGCATAGAGTATATGTTAAAAAAAGACCCAGTTGACTTGAAAACCATCATTTATTTCATCATCTGTGAAAAACATTGCATGATCAAAAAGAAGCCTTAGCAGTTGAATAGCTTTCTGTTCCACTAAGGCTCTTGGTTGAAGACATTTTGATTTATCTTACTGATAGTTCCAGTTTGTGAAAGATGACTCGAACTGGGCAACAGAACTCAGAAATTAGTCGATGCTTTCATGAAACTTGGCAATAGTTTAACTTGTTCCTTCATGGGAATGTTTTACAGTATTTGAAAAAAACAATTTCCATGGATATTGCCAGTGATGGTCTATGAAGCCCTGAGTGTTACCTTACAATTTTCCCAGTTTTAACTATCGTTGTTTATAAACTTCTATAATTATATTTGTAAATAATGATACTTTGATAGCTAGTAAACTAATTTTTTTTTATGTTGACGATTACAAATCTAGTTGGGTTTATCCCTAAAAGAATCTTTACTTCATATTTAGAATACACAATTAAAGCAATTTATTGTTAATAACTTATTACTTCTATTTCTTTGTTATTTATTGCAGCTTAATGTTATTTATAATGTGGAAAATTCCAGATCTTCTATAACCCGAAGATCTATCCAAGACCAAGAAGCATTTGATTTAGACGTTGATGTAAAAGATGATAAAGATGATGTCAATCATGTGAATTTGAATGTGTGCACAAGGTTGGTATCTAAGTCTCCCCTCTTTCTCCTTAAAAAATAGATTTTAATATGCAATTATATATACATAACTATTTATATATTAATTATATAGTCCTTATAGTTATCTAATTATATCAATATAAGAAGTTATATTTAACAAAGATTTTAGTTGTGCAATATACTTCTGATTACAAACTAGAAATACTGCTAATTGTATTTAAACATTTCTCAACATGCCCAAACTACCAATATTTGCAAGTTTTCTTTGTGTTTATAACAAACATGAATAGAAAAGTTTAATAAAACTCAGGTTCAATTTATAAAAACTTTAATGAATCATGTTTAATATTCCAAAATTGGTTATTTCTTTTTGTTGGTTATTTTCCTGTTAAACAGTTATTCCAGGTTCACATTTAACATTAGTGTTATGCATGTACTCAGAACTTCATAAGAGTGTGCAAGTTCAGTGAAGAACCTAGTTTTTTTTTTTTTTTTTTTTCCAGAGTGAAAATATTCCACTGTAGAAGATATTTGCATTTACAGGATATTTAGGCACTTACAGGTTCTGGGAGTACTTAATAAAGTGCCTATTAAATTTGGTCTGTGTTCAGAACATCAGGAGATCTTACTAAGTCATAAGAAAAGGGACCCTTTTCAAGACTAGTGACTTCACAGATAGAGTATGGAAAGTTGCCTTCAGCTTTCTTGCTTGTTCTAATGCACACAGAAATTTCAGAGAAACTCCTTTAGAAAGTTCTTAAATCAAGAGACTTTACAGTGGCTTCCTTGTCAACCTGCCGTCTTAACTTCTGCATGATTTGGTGTTAAGCTGGGTGTTACTCTAAGATGCACTGATATCGAGGAGCTGCTGCCTGCACTTTTTAAAAATCCCTTGGACTTTTGTTGGGCTAGAGGTCACTGATGTGGTGCTCAGTCTCCTGGTCCTTTAAAGGTCATCTCTAGGTGTTCCTCCAGCTGATCAGTCTTCTTAGCCATTGCCTGAACCTAGTCTTCTTCATTACTGCCACCATCTTGACTCTCTTGAACCTCCTTGTTCCTGATTTTGGTATAAATTATACCAAGCCAAAGTTGAAGTGTAAATTTCAATCATGTGAATTTGAATGTGTGCACAAGGTTGGTATCTAAGTCTCCCTCTTTCTCCTTAAAAAATAGATTTTAATATGCAATTATATATACATAACTATTTATATATTAATTATATAGTCCTTATAGTTATCTAATTATATCAATATAAGAAGTTATATTTAACAAAGATTTTAGTTGTGCAATATACTTCTGATTACAAACTAGAAATACTGCTAATTGTATTTAAACATTTCTCAACATGCCCAAACTACCAATATTTGCAAGTTTTCTTTGTGTTTATAACAAACATGAATAGAAAAGTTTAATAAAACTCAGGTTCAATTTATAAAAACTTTAATGAATCATGTTTAATATTCCAAAATTGGTTATTTCTTTTTGTTGGTTATTTTCCTGTTAAACAGTTATTCCAGGTTCACATTTAACATTAGTGTTATGCATGTACTCAGAACTTCATAAGAGTGTGCAAGTTCAGTGAAGAACCTAGTTTTTTTTTTTTTTTTTTTCCAGAGTGAAAATATTCCACTGTAGAAGATATTTGCATTTACAGGATATTTAGGCACTTACAGGTTCTGGGAGTACTTAATAAAGTGCCTATTAAATTTGGTCTGTGTTCAGAACATCAGGAGATCTTACTAAGTCATAAGAAAAAGGGACCCTTTTCAAGACTAGTGACTTCACAGATAGAGTATGGAAAGTTGCCTTCAGCTTTCTTGCTTGTTCTAATGCACACAGAAATTTCAGAGAAACTCCTTTAGAAAGTTCTTAAATCAAGAGACTTTACAGTGGCTTCCTTGTCAACCTGCCGTCTTAACTTCTGCATGATTTGGTGTTAAGCTGGGTGTTACTCTAAGATGCACTGATATCGAGGAGCTGCTGCCTGCACTTTTTAAAAATCCCTTGGACTTTTGTTGGGCTAGAGGTCACTGATGTGGTGCTCAGTCTCCTGGTCCTTTAAAGGTCATCTCTAGGTGTTCCTCCAGCTGATCAGTCTTCTTAGCCATTGCCTGAACCTAGTCTTCTTCATTACTGCCACCATCTTGACTCTCTTGAACCTCCTTGTTCCTGATTTTGGTATAAATTATCCCATGTGTTGGCCCCTTTTCTCACCTATTTGGGCGTTTTGAACCAGCTGCGTGAGGATATCAGAATCTCTGAAGTGGCTTCCTTTTAGGCTGAGATGAAAATAGGACTCCCATGATACTTTGCTAGGACTGCAACTGGGCTCTGTTCTAGAATAACAACATCAAGTGATTAATATTTAACAACACCCACCTGGATTTATCACAAACCTACATGCTAGGTAGGCATCATACCAATGACTTGCACACAGATCTCATTTAATCCTTAGAATTACTCTGTGAAGTACGTACTCCCGTCACTCAGTTGTGTCCAACTCTTCTGTGACACTACGGACTGTATCCTGCCATGCTTCTCAGTTCATGGGATTCTCCAGGCAGGAACACTGTGGGTTGCCATTTACTTTTCCTCCTGTAAAATAGGTGCTATTATTATCCTTGCTTTTCTCATTCACTCCTTCAGTAATTCTTTCACTCAGTAAATGTTGCCCGAGTCTCCATTATGCAGTGTCAGGATTTGGAATATAATGGGTAGTCGAAAGACACAGCTTCATCTTCAGAGACGTGTGTGGAAGGGAGACAGACATTAAAATAAATCCTAAAAGCAATGTGACTGAACTTAGGTCTGGCTGCTTGCTGTTCAGGAATCAATACCCAAGAGACAGTTGTTCGTAGAAAGAAAAGATGCTTTAATGAGAAAAGCTGGCAGTCTGGGGAGAAGGTGGACTCATGTCCTGAGACCAACATCAAAGACGATGCTCAGCTGTGGTGGCTTTTAAAGGGAAAAGGGGGAAACAATCTCAGTCACTCACTGTGAGTCAGAGCCATCGCCACCCTCTGCTCCATGCAGACTTCTTGCAATCTTCCTCTTAATGTTATCTTGTTCACACAGTTTGTTCTTGAGATTACTGAAGGGGAGGCTGGGGAAGAGATCTGGTCATCTGTTAATTATTTATTCTTCATTTGTACTTCTTTTGATCTATGGAAAGGACCAGTAGGTTAGGTAAGGTACTGTGTGATCAAAAGATCTGAAAAGAGTGCTTGGGCTGAGATGAGCAGAGCCTGGGGCTGCCTGGTGTAAGGTCAGTTACAATATACTTTGCTAACTTCCCTGAGGAGGGCGTTTTCCTACAAAGAACTGCTTAGAGCGAGTTTATAACATTCTAGTTTGGAAAAGGGCAAATGACTCTTACAGAGCATTGAGATGGATTTTACCCCTTAGGAAGGTCAGGTGAAGACAGAAGAGGAAAATGAGATGACTCTAAGATTCAGACCATGATGGGGCTTCACTCTTTATAAGGGACTCATGTAAAGATGTAGGATTCCAAAGCTTAATCCTGCATCAGGAATCAGATGGGCAATAGACTTCATTAGGCAGAGGACATCTGTATCTTTGTTGTTGTTGGTTTGTTTTGGAGGACCTAGAGAAGGGAAATGTTTTCAACAGGGTTGGAGGCTTTATAAAAAGGATTTAGATATGGCTACTAGTTTTCTGAGAAATATCTGCTATGAAACACAGATAACCTTCTAAATGAATTCTTTCGGTGACACTTTATAAAAAGAATAGCCGGTGTTCCAGGCACTTTATTCTTGCCAATAAGCACCAAGCTCTTACCTCAGACAGAGTTTCTCTGTGGCATGGTAATTTAACAAATTCTGCCCCTGGCTGTTGGAACGACCAGGTCAGCTAAGGTACTTTTGATGATACACTGCCAATAGCAAATCTAAGCAGGTTGGCTGTTTTTCTCATTGCTAAAAATCTCCCAGTTTTAATGCCTATATTGGTGTTCAATAGCATCTCTTCTTGAGCACATTACCAGCAGATGGGCTTGACCGCTGGGGTTGCCAGCACACCGCAGTCAGCACTTGTACTGTGTGGCTTTGCGATCAGTCATGTTTGGCAGGCATCAGTTTGCTGCTTTGAAAAGCAAGATTTTCAGTCCTTCCTGCTTTTGACATTTATAAGACAATAGGAACTAACTGAACGAGGCTAAGAGACTTTCATGTTGGGGACAAACTCCTTTCCTTAATGACACTGGGCTCTTTCAGATCCAAGCTGAAAGCTCTTGCCACCTGTTCATTTTAGGAAAATATTTATTTTAAAGGAGATGAAATGTTGTTGGTGCCCAGATGCTTTGATGTTCATGATGTGTGCAACAGGGCTAGAAAACAAGTGGTGTAAAAACGGCGTGTCATTCTCCAAGGTGGCCAAAGAAAACATGAAATGTGCTCCAAGTGTGTAGAAGAAAGAGAAGGACATTCCCTACTGGTCTTTTTCTAAAACCAGATTAAAAGAAAGGTTGTTGAAGACTTGGCTGCCATCTCCTGCTGAGGGGTCAAGTGATGCCTCTTTTTCAGTTCTAGCCTTGAGTCAAAGAGCTTAGTTGCCGGCAACTCTTGAGAAAATGAAAAATGTAATGCAGTTTGGAATCAACCATGGAAAACAGAATTACCTGCTCACGGGCAAAGGTTGCCCCCATTATAGCCCAGGGACCCCAGCCAGCTGTGTTGTAGGCCTTTCATGCTGGCTGAACATCTAGACCCATTGTTCTCTTCCTCATGGAGTTGAAACTTCTAAGAATTTCAGACCTGGGGGGAAAGGGTTACCTTTTTACAGTTTTCTACAGTAATTTTTATTTCAACAAAAGAGTAAATATTTAGAATAACAGTTGGCAGTTTTAATTCCTATATGAAGATAGTTTGCCAGCAGTTTTTTCTGCCCCTGGCTGTTGGAACGACCAGGTCAGCTAAGGTACTTTTGATGATACACTGCCAATAGCAAATCTAAGCAGGTTGGCTGTTTTTCTCATTGCTAAAAATCTCCCAGTTTTAATGCCTATATTGGTGTTCAATAGCATCTCTTCTTGAGCACATTACCAGCAGATGGGCTTGACCGCTGGGGTTGCCAGCACACCGCAGTCAGCACTTGTACTGTGTGGCTTTGCGATCAGTCATGTTTGGCAGGCATCAGTTTGCTGCTTTGAAAAGCAAGATTTTCAGTCCTTCCTGCTTTTGACATTTATAAGACAATAGGAACTAACTGAACGAGGCTAAGAGACTTTCATGTTGGGGACAAACTCCTTTCCTTAATGACACTGGGCTCTTTCAGATCCAAGCTGAAAGCTCTTGCCACCTGTTCATTTTAGGAAAATATTTATTTTAAAGGAGATGAAATGTTGTTGGTGCCCAGATGCTTTGATGTTCATGATGTGTGCAACAGGGCTAGAAAACAAGTGGTGTAAAAACGGCGTGTCATTCTCCAAGGTGGCCAAAGAAAACATGAAATGTGCTCCAAGTGTGTAGAAGAAAGAGAAGGACATTCCCTACTGGTCTTTTTCTAAAACCAGATTAAAAGAAAGGTTGTTGAAGACTTGGCTGCCATCTCCTGCTGAGGGGTCAAGTGATGCCTCTTTTTCAGTTCTAGCCTTGAGTCAAAGAGCTTAGTTGCCGGCAACTCTTGAGAAAATGAAAAATGTAATGCAGTTTGGAATCAACCATGGAAAACAGAATTACCTGCTCACGGGGCAAAGGTTGCCCCCATTATAGCCCAGGGACCCCAGCCAGCTGTGTTGTAGGCCTTTCATGCTGGCTGAACATCTAGACCCATTGTTCTCTTCCTCATGGAGTTGAAACTTCTAAGAATTTCAGACCTGGGGGGAAAGGGTTACCTTTTTACAGTTTTCTACAGTAATTTTTATTTCAACAAAAGAGTAAATATTTAGAATAACAGTTGGCAGTTTTAATTCCTATATGAAGATAGTTTGCCAGCAGCTTTAGGTTTTTTTCTAATGGGTTCTCGTCTGTCCTCCTCTCTTTGATTTAGGTTTCCGGGCCCAGCCAGGAGTGGCATGGCCCTTATGGAAGTCAACCTCCTCAGTGGATTTACAGTGCCCTCAGACGCCATTCCCCTGAGTGATACTGTGAAAAAAGTAGAGCATGACCATGGGAAACTCAACCTCTATTTAGACTCTGTAAGTAATGAAACCTAAGTCTCACCTTGGTAACCATTGACAAAGCCACTATGTTTTGCGTTCAGACCTACCTTGACACGTTTCCTTTACGTCATTATTTTGGCTTTTTGTATCCCTGAATGACATTCACATGGCAACCATCTATTGTTAACACTAACAAGACATTGTTGTAACATCAGTTTAAAGAGAATTACTTTAATGGTGAGCCTAATGAAAGTCTTGATAATGAAATTATTATGTCATACCAGATGTTCAACATATAGAAATTGCTGTGACATGTTTATTTAAATGCTATTAATAGTGAAAGCTTTATTTACGTGTTTTAAAATGCTCGTGTGGGACTCCCTTGGTGGTCCAGTGGTTAAGAATTCACTTACTGGGTTTCCCTGGTGGTCCAGTGGGTAAAGAGTCTGCTTTGCAGTGCAAGGGGCACCGGTTCAATTCCTAACCCGGGAAGATCCCATGTGCCGAGGAGCAGCTGGACCGATGTATCCAACTGTGAGCCGGCACTCTGGAGCGCATGCACCCAGGACCAGTGCTCTCTAGCAGGAGAGGCCACTGCAATGGGAGGCCCACACAGGCCAAAGAATAAAGCTGGATGAAACTAAATAAATTAAAAAAAAAAAAGCAATAAAAGAGTCCAAAAAATAAAAAAATGGAATCTGCCTGCCAATGCGGGGGACATGGGTTCCATCCTTGGTCTGGGAACTGGTATCCCACAGGCTGCAGGGCTGCAACTACTGAGCCAGTGCTCTGGAGCCCATGAGCAGCAACTGGAGAGAAGCCCGAGCACCTGAAAGTCAGTGCTCTGCAATAAGAAAGGCCCCTGCAGTGAGGAGCCTGTGCACCACAACCAGAGAGTCGCCCCTGCTCACCACAACTAGAGAAAGCCCACAGCAGCAACAAAGACACAGAGCAGGGTGCTTTCATGAAAAAAACCAAAAAAACAACAAAAAACAAAAAAGCATTTATTATATCTAAAAGGGGTTAATATTCCTGCACTGAAAAGTTAGGTGCTTAAATCATAGACTATTCTCAAAGGTTTGATCTATACACAAAATGATTATATAATAATATATAATATAATTTTCATGCACTCTTCCCATTGCTGTATGAAAGTGATTGATTTAAGAATAAGGTGCATAAAACATTAAGAGAAAGTTAGTGTGGAATTCAAGACTCTAATTGCTATGTCTCAAACTTCCTGGCATATAAGTTGATTCTTCTGACGTTTATATGAAGTTCATATGTGGAGTCAAAATTGAGTTCTAAGTGTTCTTAGGATTTCATGTTACATGGGAGGAATACCTATGTTTTTTACTCCAGTTTTGCAAAATGTGAAACAGAATTATATTGCTCTAGCAGTGAATCTACTTTTTAAATGCTAGTTCCTTAATATTCTCCTTGTTTTAAGACTTCAAAAACCACTATGGTTAAAAAGCTGCTAAAACAAATGCAGTCTCTAGATTCTCTGCTGTTCAGTCATTTTCATGTATGAAATACTGCTTGACAGTCATGGGCCTAATTTAGGGTTTGAAAAATAGATGGAAGGTTTTTATTTAATAATGTTATTAGGTTTGGAGTTTGTCCTATATCTCCGATATCCTTATTAATGGCCATTTTGAATGTTCATTACATTTTGACTGATTAATTCAACTTTTCGCTTCATGCTAATTGGTATGTAATGGAATGTTTGAAGAAATCTATCAATTTCACATTCCTTAACCAGTTCTCTTTGCCAGATTGGCATTAACTACCTTTCCTGGAAGCAGGGAGACTGGTCTCTTGGTCAGTTACTGGCTGGGGCTCTACCCGCCCCTCCAATCTGCCAGTCTGAGGGTACTTCACCTAGTGGTTGAGTGGCTCCTGTGAACTGAGCGTGATTCTCTGGAGAAGAGGGGCTGAGGTTTGTCGGGAGCTGAAACCAAGAGAGGGTGCAAAGCTGAGAGGAGAGTTTTGATGAAGCACCAGGGCCACGGGCGGGCAGCTCTGAGCTCCTGCATACTTAACCACTCCAATTCTCAGTGTCTGTTTCAGTAAAATGGAAGGAAGAACACTCTTGGTCATGCAAGGATTGTTTACAAGATAAATGATGTAGTTTATACCAAAAAACAACAAAAAACAAAAAAGCATTTATTATATCTAAAAGGGGTTAATATTCCTGCACTGAAAAGTTAGGTGCTTAAATCATAGACTATTCTCAAAGGTTTGATCTATACACAAAATGATTATATAATAATATATAATATAATTTTCATGCACTCTTCCCATTGCTGTATGAAAGTGATTGATTTAAGAATAAGGTGCATAAAACATTAAGAGAAAGTTAGTGTGGAATTCAAGACTCTAATTGCTATGTCTCAAACTTCCTGGCATATAAGTTGATTCTTCTGACGTTTATATGAAGTTCATATGTGGAGTCAAAATTGAGTTCTAAGTGTTCTTAGGATTTCATGTTACATGGGAGGAATACCTATGTTTTTTACTCCAGTTTTGCAAAATGTGAAACAGAATTATATTGCTCTAGCAGTGAATCTACTTTTTAAATGCTAGTTCCTTAATATTCTCCTTGTTTTAAGACTTCAAAAACCACTATGGTTAAAAAGCTGCTAAAACAAATGCAGTCTCTAGATTCTCTGCTGTTCAGTCATTTTCATGTATGAAATACTGCTTGACAGTCATGGGCCTAATTTAGGGTTTGAAAAATAGATGGAAGGTTTTTATTTAATAATGTTATTAGGTTTGGAGTTTGTCCTATATCTCCGATATCCTTATTAATGGCCATTTTGAATGTTCATTACATTTTGACTGATTAATTCAACTTTTCGCTTCATGCTAATTGGTATGTAATGGAATGTTTGAAGAAATCTATCAATTTCACATTCCTTAACCAGTTCTCTTTGCCAGATTGGCATTAACTACCTTTCCTGGAAGCAGGGAGACTGGTCTCTTGGTCAGTTACTGGCTGGGGCTCTACCCGCCCCTCCAATCTGCCAGTCTGAGGGTACTTCACCTAGTGGTTGAGTGGCTCCTGTGAACTGAGCGTGATTCTCTGGAGAAGAGGGGCTGAGGTTTGTCGGGAGCTGAAACCAAGAGAGGGTGCAAAGCTGAGAGGAGAGTTTTGATGAAGCACCAGGGCCACGGGCGGGCAGCTCTGAGCTCCTGCATACTTAACCACTCCAATTCTCAGTGTCTGTTTCAGTAAAATGGAAGGAAGAACACTCTTGGTCATGCAAGGATTGTTTACAAGATAAATGATGTAGTTTATGAAAAGTACTTACCACTGTACTTGGTGTGTAGAAATGCCCTCTAAAGGTTAACTTCTATAGCTGTTTGCTAAATGATAAAAGAGAAATGGCTTTTTATCACTAACACATAATCTGTCACCGCTTTAATAGTCTTTTGTGTTTTTCAAGGTGAATGAAACCCAGTTTTGTGTTGATATTCCTGCTGTGAGAAATTTTAGAGTGTCCAATACACAAGATGCTTCAGTGTCCATAGTGGATTACTATGAACCAAGTAAGTGTGTCTTGGAGTTCCTGATACTTTAGGGGTTAAGCCAGGCATTCATTCATTCAACTCGGTCATCTGTTGAAGTGGCTTTGTGGGGGAGGGTGTCACTGAGGGGAGTGAAGGAGGTGGTGGAGCACGAGATGAGCTTTCCACCGAAATGAACACAATTGATAATTTCCAAAATATAATCACATGATAGCATTTAGCGTATATTAAAAATGATATTTTTGGTCATAATTAGGTTTTCACTCAAAGTTAAAATTTATGAAGAGAAATGAGCACAAAGAGTCCAGTTATGTTCCGTTTCCAAGATTCTTTTCCAGTTCCAAGCACCCACGCCATCTGGTTCTGGTTTTAAAATGAGACTTCTTCAGGAGAGAACATGAACAGCATCCATGTTGGCAAACTTCATTTGGGTTTAGCTTTTTCTTTACTGAAGGAGTCTTGTTTTGCTAAAATTTATTTATGATAGCATTTTTATTTTTATCATTTTAACAAAAATATAGTTTGTTGGGAAAATAACTTGAGCTTCTTTGATTTTAGTGGTATCTTTTACTTTATAAAATATTAGCAATTTAGAATGTGAAAGTAGAGATCCGGTTTGAAGATCATCTAAGTTGATCAGGATAAATCTCCATTCAATCATGGAGTGACTTTTTTTTTTTGTCTGTGAGATCTGTAGGCTAACGTTTTCTACTTGTAATCACATTTGTCCTGAATGAGCACCCCCTTGGCTAAGAACCATCAGAATGCATGAGAATCATGAACATTTTCATGTCCTAGGCCGTTGTAGATAGTTGCACTTTAGAATACAAGGAACCTATCTGCCTGGTTGGGGAGTATTTGCCAGGTGCTCCAGAGATAGCACCACCTTGCCCTCCTTCTGAGTCAGAGAGCCGATCTCTCGTCTTTGCTTCCTCTTGGAGTTGGGGAAGAACATTAACCCAGTTCTTGTGGGACATTTTGGGGATGCACCGATGCAGCACTTTTTTCTGGTGAAAGGATGAGATCCACTGGGGGAACTCAGGGATAGCGCCTCCTTATCCAGTGTTTTTATTTAATAACCTAGGTAAAACGTTCTTCAACTGATGTTTCTTAAATGTGTGGAAAACATCTTAAACACTTAAAAGCAAAAAAAGAATCAGTCTACGTAATTTTTTGTGGAAAATAAGTTATGATGGGAGCAGGGGCATTTAAAATGAAAACATGGGGAAAGCTCAGGATAATAAAACCCATTTTGAAATATCCTAGAGTTAGACATCTTTATACATCTTTGAGGTATTTAAAAAAATGGGTGTTTATACATCTTTATAGTATAGTATACATCTTTATAGTATTTATAAAAATCAGTGAAAAAAATCATGAAGAGATTTGAAAATAGAAAATTTAAAAAATTCTAAAAATCATGCATGCTTTTTAGTAAGTTTACGGTAATGTTGTTGATACTTTATATAGTTTTTTATATATACTAGCTTGTTCTATAAAATTTACTCAAGATGTATAGTTTTAAAGACTATGTGCTTAACATTTTAAAACACTGAAACAAGGCATCCCACAGGCAGAGGTCTTTTCTGATTTTCACTGAAAGAATCAGCGGGAGGGAGAAGGGCAGAAAAGAGAGAGCGAGCGAGACATGGCTGGGTTAGAGAAAGTTAATTGGGAGACCAGTCGGGCTGTCTCTTAGAGAGGAGAGAGCAGCCCCCGATAAACTTAACAACAGAGGTTATTATATACCCGAGGTTTAGGGCGGGGGGATAAATTTCGATGGGGTAAGTGGCACGTCTCAGGAAGGGGTCTTAGAATCAGGAACTGGGAGCGCTGAATCAGCAGGATGTATGTCAAGGATGTGTGTAGTGGGGGTTATTTTCAGCAAACGTATTGTCTCCCTCCTAAGGGGGTTATTTTCAGCAAACATACTGTCTTCCTCCTTATCAGTCTTTTGCAGAGGATGCAGTTCCACAAGAAGGGGTGGGACCTTTGTGAGGGGAAATGGGACCCTAGCAGGTGCATACAAGTTTTGCAAGAGTGATGGGGTAGGGGGGAGTTGCCTCCTGGCAGTCCTGACATTCATATTTTTAAGTAAAAGTCCATGAAAAGTATTTCTCTTCTGTAGTTCTAATGAGTAGAACTTTACTTGAATACATAAAAAAATGTCATCTAAAAATGAAGCCTCGAGGAAGTCAAAACATCCTCAATGTATATATAGTGTTTCCTGTTCCAGGAAGAACGATTTCAGGTTGTGCTTGAACTGCAACTGGGGTCTCTTTTGTCTCTCTCCCCCCTTTTTTTTTTTGTTTTAATGCAGAGATCACATTTATTAATCATGGATTTACTGAGGGTAGTTTATTTTTGTAAGATATTATCCATGGCATGTGTTGACATCTGATTTTGCAGAAAAATTACATGATCATTTTTCTGAAGAAAATTAATACTCTGCAAGGCAAATTCAGTTCCTTAAAATAGCACATTTTAAAATTCTCCAACAGAATTTGGTCTTACTTAGCTATCAAAATCAAACTCTGAATTTGTATACTTAACCAGATATGGGCACAAAATTTATTATTTGCATATAGTTTAAGTGTTCTGGTTCTTTGTGCTGAAACATCCCAACTTCCAGAAATTTGGCTGTAGATCAAAAAAATGTCAGGGACCTTCTATTAAAGGGTTAAGATTTCAGTCAAGAAAATGTAGACACAGATACTTTATTACACACAAAGAATAACAAAATGTTTCACCAAGTAAACCAAAGAATATACATTACAGTCATAGTAGCTACAAAAAGCTCTTATGTCAGTGTGACCTTTTGCACAAGATGTATGCCTCCAAATGGGTTCACATGACCATTAATCAGAACTCTGGGTAATTCTCCCACAACAGCAATCTATATTCTGGAGAGGATGACATTTTGTGAACTCTGTAGGGGCCAATGTGTTAGGCCTTGTAAAAGAATGAAATGCTTTGTCACATTTAGGGGGAAACAAACTAAAAATACTAAAGGATAGAATCCTTCCGGGATTACGTTTACTGTTGACGGTGATTTTAGAAGTAACCACAGAAGAGTATCAAAGATTTCTGCATAAAATTCTGGCTATCTCATAATAATCATTATAATCATTTTCTAGCTTCACGTTGGTGACAAATAAAAAAGGGGGAAAGTGAGCTGAGAAGGCAGAATGAAAAAGTCTAGGGATGGAGGCAAGCAAAGAAAAACACAATTCAGTCATAGCAAGAAAAGAAAGGATATGGCCTTCCTAAGACCAAGTGCTGGTGATATTTACCTCTGTAAGTTCAAGCCTAAAAGAACGTTGCAGCTTCTATATAGCTGCTATTAATAGACATTTGTTCTGACAGAGCTATTTTGTATCAAAAGCTAGAAATACATATTTACTCAATGCAAATCTCAAGTGAAATCCAGATCAGTATACAGTGAACTACAGCAATGGCAGACAATGTATTTCTGAAGAAATTTTAGTTAATGACATCTGATTTTGCAGAAAAATTACATGATCATTTTTCTGAAGAAAATTAATACTCTGCAAGGCAAATTCAGTTCCTTAAAATAGCACATTTAAAATTCTCCAACAGAATTTGGTCTTACTTAGCTATCAAAATCAAACTCTGAATTTGTATACTTAACCAGATATGGGCACAAAATTTATTATTTGCATATAGTTTAAGTGTTCTGGTTCTTTGTGCTGAAACATCCCAACTTCCAGAAATTTGGCTGTAGATCAAAAAAATGTCAGGGACCTTCTATTAAAGGGTTAAGATTTCAGTCAAGAAAAATGTAGACACAGATACTTTATTACACACAAAGAATAACAAAATGTTTCACCAAGTAAACCAAAGAATATACATTACAGTCATAGTAGCTACAAAAAGCTCTTATGTCAGTGTGACCTTTTGCACAAGATGTATGCCTCCAAATGGGTTCACATGACCATTAATCAGAACTCTGGGTAATTCTCCCACAACAGCAATCTATATTCTGGAGAGGATGACATTTTGTGAACTCTGTAGGGGCCAATGTGTTAGGCCTTGTAAAAGAATGAAATGCTTTGTCACATTTAGGGGGAAACAAACTAAAAATACTAAAGGATAGAATCCTTCCGGGATTACGTTTACTGTTGACGGTGATTTTAGAAGTAACCACAGAAGAGTATCAAAGATTTCTGCATAAAATTCTGGCTATCTCATAATAATCATTATAATCATTTTCTAGCTTCACGTTGGTGACAAATAAAAAGGGAGAAAGTGAGCTGAGAAGGCAGAATGAAAAAGTCTAGGGATGGAGGCAAGCAAAGAAAAACACAATTCAGTCATAGCAAGAAAAGAAAGGATATGGCCTTCCTAAGACCAAGTGCTGGTGATATTTACCTCTGTAAGTTCAAGCCTAAAAGAACGTTGCAGCTTCTATATAGCTGCTATTAATAGACATTTGTTCTGACAGAGCTATTTTGTATCAAAAGCTAGAAATACATATTTACTCAATGCAAATCTCAAGTGAAATCCAGATCAGTATACAGTGAACTACAGCAATGGCAGACAATGTATGGGCCATACGTTCAACTACATTTATAGTACTGCCTTGATATATTCTACTCATTTCTAATTACACACAAGGTTCAGGTTCTGAGGTTACAGGCTTTAGTTTTCATTTTCCTTGAAAAGTAAGGCTTTCCTGTAGCTCAGCTTGTAAAGAATCTGCCTGTAGTGCAGGAGACCTCAGTTTGATTCCTGGGTTGGGAAGATCCCCTGTAGAAAGAATAGGCTACCCACTCCAGTATTCTCAGGCTTCCCCTGTGGTTCAGCTAGTAAAGAATCTGCCTGCAGAGTGAGAGACTGGAGTTTGATCCCTGGGCTGGGAAGATGCCCTGGAGGAGGGCATGACAATACACTCTAATATTCTTGCCTGGAGAATTCCTCACTAGGCTCAAGTTCTGGGGTTACAGGTTTTATTTTTCATTCTCTTTAAAAAGTAAAATTACCCATCCTCAGGTTAACTAAACATTATTCTGGGCTCGTAGAGATACCTGTTCTTGGTAACAGATTGCTGTGTGATTTCTTCTACTTTAGACCTCTCCTATGGATTAGTGCCTCTGTTTTTTTTGTCTTTTCCATGGGATATTTTTATGCTGGAAAATGGAACCTCACCCCTTGATGAACAGTCCAAACTAGTATCTACAGATGGCCCTTGAGTTAGAGGTTCTTAAAAATAGGGAACGCGTCACGAATTTGCTTGTCATCCTGGCGCAGGGGTCATGCTAATCTCTGTATCGTTCCAATTTTAGTGTCTGTGCTGCTGAAGAGAGCATTCTTTTGTCTTTTTTTTTTTTTTTTTAATGCTGGCCAGCTGCTGGTGGTACAGGAATTGGAGTGAAAACCTGGTTTCTCTCTTGGACTTGCTTAGCAGTTTGGGCTCCTTGTGAGCATTTTAGTTGTTTTTTATAAAGAAAAATAAAATTATGTGAAAAAACGGAAAACTCTGAAAAGTGTGTTGAAAGGCTCTCAGGTTTTGGCATAGTAAAGGTTTCTAAAGAAAAGAGGCATGTAAACCAATGTCTGCTTCTTTGAACAGGACGGCGAGCTGTGAGAAGCTACAACTCCAGAGTGGGGCTGACCTCCTGTGACCTCTGCAGCGACAGGCAAGCCTGCAGCTCTTGCGACCAGGCGGCCTCAGCCCCACTTCTGCACCTGAATGCACTCCTCCTCTTCTGCTTCCCTCTTCTGGTCTCCTCGCCATGCTGGCTGTGATTGTTTTTTTAAAGACTCCATATAACACTTTCATTTCCAAAAGTCACATGGGACTGCCTTGTCTTGATAATCAAGTATTACCTCTTTTTTGAAAATCAATATTTTTCTTTTTATGAGTTGTGGGGAGGTAAGAAAGGTCCTTATATGTGTAGCTGCAGAAAATTTTTCCCCCTGCCTAATGTGTGGAACAAAAAAAATCAGAATTATTGCAGCTGTGTTCTTTTATTTCCACCGCCCCCCTCTCCCTTAAAATCTTTTAGGATTTTTTTTTTTTGGAGGTTTTGTTGCTCCAGAATAAATGTGTTATTTTAGATGATTCTTTTCATTTTTAGAGGGAATGAGCCTGGATTCTTAAGCACTGCTGTACATCAGTGTCTGCTTTAGTAGTGAGGATGGATTTCTTGGAAACTGCAAGGAAACAAGCCTGAGGGAAGAGCTTGTTCTGTCTCTTCTATCTCCACCCCACCCCCCTGCCCATCCCACTACCCCAGTGGTCTCAGTACATCTTTCTTAATTGGCTATAACTCTTTCTCTAGGATGGAGGTGGTGACTTTCTTTAAAAGGGAAATGGATGCAGTCACACACACTCTAGATGTAGCCACACACCCCAGCCCTTACTCCTCGTCTGATTTCCCTCTGAAGAGAGACTGGGCTTTGCTGTGCTGCCGGAGGCTCAGAGGTTGGGGTTGCTAGGAAGAGCCTGGAGAGGTCCTGGGTGCTCTCTTCTGTGTATCCAGCCTCACAGTGAGCTCTGATCAGGCTGAGGGGCAGAGAGCATTGCAGCGCGTGCTTTACGGGACTCGGACCAGACGTTCCTAGACCAGCAGGCACATACGAGTCGTGGGGGATGATGCTAAGCTGAGGTCACAACCAAATCCTATATGAGATGCAGCAGAATGACCTCCCCATGGTCCGAGAAAGAAGATGCAGTTTGATGGGGATCAGAGAGAGATGAAGTACTGTACAGTGCTGGCCTGTGGAACCTTCTAGATTCAGGTGTCTGAGCATCAGACCACCAGCTTTCCAGAGACATCTAAGGCTTGCTCTGAATCTTACAGAAGATTCTTGAATTTTGAGCACCTGAGTCATGGGTTTACCAGGTATTCAAAAGGATAATACTGATTTATGTGAGTGAAATGTTTTTTCAAATGGGACTGCCTTGTCTTGATAATCAAGTATTACCTCTTTTTTGAAAATCAATATTTTTCTTTTTATGAGTTGTGGGGAGGTAAGAAAGGTCCTTATATGTGTAGCTGCAGAAAATTTTTCCCCCTGCCTAATGTGTGGAACAAAAAAAATCAGAATTATTGCAGCTGTGTTCTTTTATTTCCACCGCCCTCTCCCTTAAAATCTTTTAGGATTTTTTTTTTTTGGAGGTTTTGTTGCTCCAGAATAAATGTGTTATTTTAGATGATTCTTTTCATTTTTAGAGGGAATGAGCCTGGATTCTTAAGCACTGCTGTACATCAGTGTCTGCTTTAGTAGTGAGGATGGATTTCTTGGAAACTGCAAGGAAACAAGCCTGAGGGAAGAGCTTGTTCTGTCTCTTCTATCTCCACCCCACCCCCCTGCCCATCCCACTACCCCAGTGGTCTCAGTACATCTTTCTTAATTGGCTATAACTCTTTCTCTAGGATGGAGGTGGTGACTTTCTTTAAAAGGGAAATGGATGCAGTCACACACACTCTAGATGTAGCCACACACCCCAGCCCTTACTCCTCGTCTGATTTCCCTCTGAAGAGAGACTGGGCTTTGCTGTGCTGCCGGAGGCTCAGAGGTTGGGGTTGCTAGGAAGAGCCTGGAGAGGTCCTGGGTGCTCTCTTCTGTGTATCCAGCCTCACAGTGAGCTCTGATCAGGCTGGGGGGCAGAGAGCATTGCAGCGCGTGCTTTACGGGACTCGGACCAGACGTTCCTAGACCAGCAGGCACATACGAGTCGTGGGGGATGATGCTAAGCTGAGGTCACAACCAAATCCTATATGAGATGCAGCAGAATGACCTCCCCATGGTCCGAGAAAGAAGATGCAGTTTGATGGGGATCAGAGAGAGATGAAGTACTGTACAGTGCTGGCCTGTGGAACCTTCTAGATTCAGGTGTCTGAGCATCAGACCACCAGCTTTCCAGAGACATCTAAGGCTTGCTCTGAATCTTACAGAAGATTCTTGAATTTTGAGCACCTGAGTCATGGGTTTACCAGGTATTCAAAAGGATAATACTGATTTATGTGAGTGAAATGTTTTAAAGATTTCTTTCTTCCCTCTTTTTTTCTTTTTCTCACCTCTTTTTTCATCGCCCCTTCCCTTCTTCCTTTCTTCATCCCATTTGAAAAATATTGAAATATTTTAGACACATCAACAATTTAAAGATCTTTTAACTAAATCTAAAAAGTGGTTTACCTTCGCTCCTGAACTCAGCATTTCTCTCAAGGTGATGTAGAAATATAATTGTCATGGGCTCCAAAGAAACTGCATCACAAGATTTTCAACTGTTTAAAGATAAATCCAAAGATAAAATATACAAATAATGTATTTTAAGGTGAATTTTGAAAAGAATATTTTTATTTTAGTGAATTTAAAGAAATTACAGTGGAGTGGATATCCATGTATTGTTATGGATATTGTGGACACAAAGGTAGGAATTATTAATATTCAGGTTTCTAAAGCTTGAAAGTAGATCCTTAGAAGGTGGCCTATGGAGAGAAAACAGTTAAATATCAAATATGTAATATTCTTGCATTTATTTTCAAGTAGGGAAGTTTTTAGTTGTGCTACCCCTTTGAAAAAGGGACTTGGGTTTGGGTCTTCCTGTGTGGACTTTTTCGCTTTTATACTCTAGGGCTTCTTTGGAAGTGAAAGTATCTTAGAGTGAAGTTGGATGGGGATGTTGGCAAAAAATATCCCTTTCCCTGCCCCCCTGCCCAGACAACCTCAGACTAACCATCAGTAGTTTTTATTGTGTAGTTTACATTCTGTTCATACTTGACTTCAAGTGTAGAATATTGGGAAACACCAGAATGGAAAACCACTGGAAGACAGTGTAGCTTTTTAAAACCAGATTTCCTCATTTAAAAATTAGAACTCTAGGGCTTCCCTGGTGGTCCAGTGGGTAAAGAGTCCACTTTGCAGTGCAAGGGGCACCGGTTCAATCCCGGGCCCAGGAAGATCCTATGTGCTGCGGAGTGGCTGAGCCAGTGTGTCCAATTACGAGCCAGCGCTCCAGAAAGCATGCATCCAGAGCCAGTGCTCTGCAACGAGAGAGGCCACTGCAATGGGAGGCCCACACAGGCCAAAGAATAAAGATGGATGAAAATAAATAAATAGAAAACCAATAAAAGAGGCCAAAAACCAAACCGAAACTAGAACTCAATTTTTCTGAATTATTTTAGATTCTCAGGCTAAAAACTCACCTTTTAACTTATATTTTAATGCATCTCCTTTTATTACAAACGTATTAAAAGTGAGGAGGATGGGATTGAGGAGGAAGAGAGAGGAGGAGGTGCAGTAGGGAGGTGGAGCAGGGAAAGGGCCAGCCAGTGTGGCGGGAGAGGTATGGTGGAGATGCGGATGTCTTCCTCCGTCCTGTCTCTCTCAGAGCTGGCTGTGTGATGGCAGTGGGCTCTGATCAGAAGGTTTGAAAAAGCCACAGGCATTTGGGGGAAAGGAGGGCATGTAGTAGTGATGACTGACATTATCGACTCTTTTCTTCACAGGCTATGAGTAATAATACTAAAAACCTCGTTTTGCCATTTTATTTCCTGATGTTGAAACATTTTCTTTAGAATGCCATCAATTTCATTTACTGATGTAAATCTCAAAGTCCCTCCTTCTTTCCCCCTGAGTGGAAGCCTCATTAAGACACCAGCATATGTCACTTCCACATTTGACTGGCCACTGGTTCCAGACATGGAATGTTGGAAAAAACTAGTAACCACATTATCCAAGCACAGATCAACGCAATTATATTTGGTATCACCATCTTACTGCCTTTAGTTATAAGAAGTTAAAGCCCATTAACACATGCTGGGTCAATGAAATGCTTCCTTTTATTGTATTTTCTATAATACTATATGTTTTTTAAAATATTCTAACAATAGCATCTTTGGTTAGATTTTGGTTATATTATAATCTGTGGACCATTGTGTTAAAATCCAGATATACGCTTATTGCCTAACAGTTTGTTACTTAACATATGAAATGCTATATTCTATACGTGGGAACTTTCAGAATTGTACATAGCCTAATTCTCCCTGCTCCCTTTTTTTGAGTCTGGAAGTAATAATTTCTATAAAAAAGGTTATATTGGTTAAATAGTTGTAAGGATTGTGGAAATATAATGCTAGTTGTCTTTATTTTGAGTACTTTGACATAATTCAGTTATTTTGGTTTAATTCACTTTGGTATCATTCAACATGTCTGGCTGTCCATTTTTTTAAAAAAATAGAGCTATGATTTTTTTTGTCATTCTTTAAAGGAGCCATTTTATTAGTCTTTCAGCATGTAATCTGGAGTTCTTTGTAACAATCTCACTTATTCTAATTTTCTTTATTGAAGTTTAATACTGATTTTTATAAAAATACATTGAAAATACCTCCTTGACAAGGTTCCTTAGCATAAAGACAGTACTTACTTGGAGCTCATTGAGTGGCTCCCAGGGACCAATGTGCCATTACGTATTCTTGGGTGCATCCTTTTATTGCACTTTGTAAATTTGAGACACTTGCAGTTAGTGGATTGACTCTAGGATAAGAGTCATAAACTTTTACTCTTATGGAGGCTTCTGTTACAAGCATATTCTCACAGCACCTTTAAGAACTCAAGATTTTCATATCATTTATTTGAATGGTATTCATGTTTATATTAAATATCTTAAGTTGCATTGGGAGCAATTATTTTAATCACTACTTTGAATAGAGAACTGTTATCCTTCTTTCTTCAGGAAACTAAACAATGTGTGCTAGGTCACTTCAGTTGTGTCTGATTCTTTGCAACCCTATGGACTGTAGCCTGCCAGGTTCCTCTTTTCATGGGATTCTCGAGACAAGAATACTGAAGTGCGTTGCCATGCCCTCCTTCAAGGGATCTTCCTGACCCAGGGATTGTACCTGCATCTCTTGAGTCTCCTGCACTGGCAGGAAGGTGCTTTATCACTAGTGCCACCTGGGAAGCCCAACTAAGCAATAAATATAGATTTTTAAATTAAGTATATATCAGTTATGAGTAGGCTTGTTTCAAAGCTATTTCTAACCTAATCAAAAGACAGCTCTACTAATCTGGGAACATACATATCTGTAAACAACAAAACTCTGTAAAAATACAAAAAAAATAAAAATATTATTAAAAAAAAAGACTGCGCCATGTGGTATCATTCCATAAAATGTTCCTGTTTCAGTTCAGTGGTTATAATACAGGAAAATGTATTTCTTGGGTGATTTCTGAGTTTCCTATATCATAGGACTTGCACATTGGTATGTATGTGTATTTGTAACAGGAATGATTTTGGTACTTAAATATTTAAGAAAAATTCTGTTCATGTTGTCATGAGGCCACAATTTACCACTCTTCTGTTAGAGTATTGGATTAGTGATAGAGGATACTTCCATGTTCCATTTATAGATCTTTACTATTTATCTTTGATAGGTTTAATACAGTGTGGCTCTATTCTGGTCCTTCAAGCCTTATGTGTTGGATTTTTACTGGGGTGCTGTTGATGTGGTAGAGTCAATTTCTTTTGTGCACAGTAGGCTTGGTAAGATTTTATTCATAAATCTGTTTTGAGAATGCAATTTAGAAGGATACTGTGGAAATAAAAATATCATTTTCCCAGAAACGAAAGCTTTACATACTAAACCAGGGTGAATCTGAAAGTTTAAAACTTGAATGTTGAAAGTGTTATATGTTGTTGTTAATTGTATTTGACTATGTATTCAATAGGAAATCATAGTTTATTAATAAAAATGAAAACTTCCATCTGTTTATTGCAAGTGGTTTTTTTTTTTTTTAATTTTGGTCTCTTTTATTGATTATTTATTTATTTATTTTCATCTATCTTCATTCTTTGACCTGTGTGGGCCTCCTATTGCAGTGGCCTCTTGTTGCAGAGCAGTGGCTCTGGGCGCATGTGTTCCAGAGTGCTGGACAAGTGTTGTTTTTGCTAAATCATGTCTATAGCACATCTAAACCCGCTTAATGGTGAGTCATGGGGTGTCTGTGGATAGCTTTATAGAGGGATTAGTGTCTTAGAGAGTTTGACATGAGAGAAGAGAAAGTTGACCATCAGTTTTCTTTACATCAGCTACCTTTGCCTCCCTCCTCATTTTTTGTGTTTGGTGTTGAAAGAGAGGTAAAAGATACACAAATGAAATACATAAGGTGAGAACTGACTCAGCTTCTGGAAATTATACAGAAATATAGAATGCATAGTTTATGTACTCAGGAAAATGGAGGCCTGGACTCTATTACCCACAGCCTACAGATAACCCACAGATACATTTTCTTGATTTTCTACTCAGTGCTAACAATTCTCCTGTCGTGAATTTTTTTCTGGGTGTCTGTGAAATGTTAAAGACAGTATAGGACTTGCACATTGGTATGTATTGTATTTGTAAGGTATTTCTTAAATATTTAAGAAAAATTCTGTTCATGTTGTCATGAGGCCACAATTTACCACTCTTCTGTTAGAGTATTGGATTAGTGATAGAGGATACTTCCATGTTCCATTTATAGATCTTTACTATTTATCTTTGATAGGTTTAATACAGTGTGGCTCTATTCTGGTCCTTCAAGCCTTATGTGTTGGATTTTTACTGGGGTGCTGTTGATGTGGTAGAGTCAATTTCTTTTGTGCACAGTAGGCTTGGTAAGATTTTATTCATAAATCTGTTTTGAGAATGCAATTTAGAAGGATACTGTGGAAATAAAAATATCATTTTCCCAGAAACGAAAGCTTTACATACTAAACCAGGGTGAATCTGAAAGTTTAAAACTTGAATGTTGAAAGTGTTATATGTTGTTGTTAATTGTATTTGACTATGTATTCAATAGGAAATCATAGTTTATTAATAAAAATGAAAACTTCCATCTGTTTATTGCAAGTGGTTTTTTTTTTTTTTAATTTTGGTCTCTTTTATTGATTATTTATTTATTTATTTTCATCTATCTTCATTCTTTGACCTGTGTGGGCCTCCTATTGCAGTGGCCTCTTGTTGCAGAGCAGTGGCTCTGGGCGCATGTGTTCCAGAGTGCTGGACAAGTGTTGTTTTTGCTAAATCATGTCTATAGCACATCTAAACCCGCTTAATGGTGAGTCATGGGGTGTCTGTGGATAGCTTTATAGAGGGATTAGTGTCTTAGAGAGTTTGACATGAGAGAAGAGAAAGTTGACCATCAGTTTTCTTTACATCAGCTACCTTTGCCTCCCTCCTCATTTTTTGTGTTTGGTGTTGAAAGAGAGGTAAAAGATACACAAATGAAATACATAAGGTGAGAACTGACTCAGCTTCTGGAAATTATACAGAAATATAGAATGCATAGTTTATGTACTCAGGAAAATGGAGGCCTGGACTCTATTACCCACAGCCTACAGATAACCCACAGATACATTTTCTTGATTTTCTACTCAGTGCTAACAATTCTCCTGTCGTGAATTTTTTTCTGGGTGTCTGTGAAATGTTAAAGACAGTATAGGAGTTCTCTGGGGATGATATTTACCCCAGGTGACACTTGGCAGTGCCTGGAGGTAGTTTTCATTGTAACGAATGGAGGAGGCATCAGGTGAGTGGAGACTAAGGGTACTGCTAGACCTCCTACAGTACCCAGCCCCGCAACAAAGCCTGGATGTTTATAGGGCCAAAATACCAATCGTTCTCAGGTTGAGAAACTCCTTGGCTAAATGAGAAACTCCTTAGCACGTCTAGATCACCTCAGTTTGGTTCAGTCGCTCAGTTGTGTCTGATTCTTTGTGACCCTATGGACTGTGGCACACCAGGCTTCCCTGTCCGTCACCACCTCCTAGAGCTTGTTCAAACTCATGTCCACGAGATCACCACTTACTACATCACCTGGTAAAATCAATTAACTTAGCATGATTACTCTAATGACTTCCTTAAACAACAAGGCATTGGAATCACTGGGCAGATATTTAGGTTAACAAATGTGCATCTCAACCCTAGAAAACTTTGGAGACTGGTGAAAGATGTACTATTTGTTCAAAAATGTCTAGAATAGTAGTTTCCAAACTTGGATGATTATCAGACTCCCCTAAAGGGCTTGGCTTAACCAAAAAACCTCAATCTTACTTCTCAGACTGTAGACCCTGATGCTGGGAAAGATTGAGGGCAGGAAGAGAAGGGGTGACAGAGGATGAGCTGGCTGGATGGCGTCACTGGCTCAATGGACATGAATTTGAGCAATCTCTGGGAGATGGCGAAGTACAGGGAAGCCTATTGTGCAGCCTATGTGCTGCAGTCCATGGAGTCGCAAAGAATTGGATATGACTGAGCAACTGAATTGAAAATACCCCTGTGCTGGGACCTCGGGTAGGTGGAGAGGTAAAAGATACACAAATGAAATACATAAGGTGAGAACTGACTCAGCTTCTGGAAATTATACAGAAATATAGAATGCATAGTTTATGTACTCAGGAAAATGGAGGCCTGGACTCTATTACCCACAGCCTACAGATAACCCACAGATACATTTTCTTGATTTTCTACTCAGTGCTAACAATTCTCCTGTCGTGAATTTTTTTCTGGGTGTCTGTGAAATGTTAAAGACAGTATAGGAGTTCTCTGGGGATGATATTTACCCCAGGTGACACTTGGCAGTGCCTGGAGGTAGTTTTCATTGTAACGAATGGAGGAGGCATCAGGTGAGTGGAGACTAAGGGTACTGCTAGACCTCCTACAGTACCCAGCCCCGCAACAAAGCCTGGATGTTTATAGGGCCAAAATACCAATCGTTCTCAGGTTGAGAAACTCCTTGGCTAAATGAGAAACTCCTTAGCACGTCTAGATCACCTCAGTTTGGTTCAGTCGCTCAGTTGTGTCTGATTCTTTGTGACCCTATGGACTGTGGCACACCAGGCTTCCCTGTCCGTCACCACCTCCTAGAGCTTGTTCAAACTCATGTCCACGAGATCACCACTTACTACATCACCTGGTAAAATCAATTAACTTAGCATGATTACTCTAATGACTTCCTTAAACAACAAGGCATTGGAATCACTGGGCAGATATTTAGGTTAACAAATGTGCATCTCAACCCTAGAAAACTTTGGAGACTGGTGAAAGATGTACTATTTGTTAAAAAATGTCTAGAATAGTAGTTTCCAAACTTGGATGATTATCAGACTCCCCTAAAGGGCTTGGCTTAACCAAAAAACCTCAATCTTACTTCTCAGACTGTAGACCCTGATGCTGGGAAAGATTGAGGGCAGGAAGAGAAGGGGTGACAGAGGATGAGCTGGCTGGATGGCGTCACTGGCTCAATGGACATGAATTTGAGCAATCTCTGGGAGATGGCGAAGTACAGGGAAGCCTATTGTGCAGCCTATGTGCTGCAGTCCATGGAGTCGCAAAGAATTGGATATGACTGAGCAACTGAATTGAAAATACCCCCTGTGCTGCAGAGCACCTCGTAGGTGGATCCCTGAGGCTCTGTTTAAGCCATCTTCCTCTTCTTCCCTGGTCTTCCTGGTCTATATTCTGAAGTTCCCATCATCTCCAGTTTTTCTGTCAGTGACTGCCTCTCAGGTTTTAGCAAGCACTACTTCTCTCCTCTTGCCTTCAGCTTCCTCTTCATCTCCCGTGAGCCAGTAGCCAGAGCTTTCTCTCGTCTGTCTGTTCTGCTGTGAGACGAAGTTGCGCCGGAGGAGGAATAATGAGACGACTCTGGAAGATACTCTGATCGGTAGTTGGCTTTTATTCCTTTTTATGTCATTGCAGTTTTCTCCAAGTTTGGACAATTGCATGAGTCCAGGATGAGAAGGCATCACTGGTAGAACACATGAAAAAGACCTGATGGCTAAACACTGTGAGTCAGTGACAAGTCAGCAAATGCCTCCAGTTTCTCAACAAAGGATGCAATTTGTTTCAGTATAGTCTGCATGTTTCAGGTTTTTTTTGGCCTGGTGACTAATATTGCAGTTTAAGAAGGAAGACCAACTGGAGTCCATATGGGACAGACCAGCCATAAAGGTGTCAGGATGAAAGACGAAGGGATGTGGGGACACTCAGCTGGTGAGAGAAACCATGTGGACTCTGATACTTTTCTTCAAGCTTCCCAGAGGCTGCCGCCTGCAAGCTTATGTTGTGGAATTGCTACAAGTGGGTAGAGTTTGGCACAATATCAGAGGGAATCAAACAGAACATCCCTATTTCAGATGTTGATGACGACATGGTCCCTAGAGTTTGTTAAGCAGAGGTTCATGATCATTAGGGGCCAACATTTTAAAAATAGCTATTCTATCTGTTGCTTTTTTTGCATTGTTAAAAGTGGTAGGGGTTAAGAATTTTCTGGTGAGTCTGAATCATGTTCCCCCAAAATATGATGAAGTCCTAACCCTCGGTATTTCAGAATGTGACCTTATTTGGAAATAGGGTTGTTACCTTATAAAAGAAGATGGCTGTGTGAAGACAGAGCCACAGGGAGAAAACCACGTAAAGACAAAGGCAGAGATTTGAGTTATGTGACTGAAAGCCTAGGAACACCAAAGATTGTCAACAGATTTGAAGCTGGAGAGAGGTAAGAAAACAATCGCCTACAGGTTTCAGAGGTGAGCAAGATCTTTTTGACACTTTGGATTCAGACTCCCAGCCTTCAAAATGGTGAGACAATGCTGTGGTTTTAAGGCACCTAGTTTGTGGTACTTTCATGTGGCATTCCTAAGAAACGAATACAGCTCCCCAGGGAGGTTAAGTGCTGTGTACATGTTCTACAATTTATTTATTTTACTTTTCTGCAACTTCTTTATCTTTATCTCCACGATGTAAGATTTTTAAAAATCTTGAGGATTTTACATGTAAAAAAATCTGTGTCCTTGTCAGCCATTACTATTTCTTCTTCCTTCAGAGCCAAGCTTTTGGATATAATTTTCTATATTTATATCTATACTTCCTTACATATTATCCATTCTTAAAACCACTGATGCCTGGACTTACTCTGTTAAAGTCAGTCTAAAGTCATCAGCTCCTTTCTTTTTCTCCATGTCTAATGAACTGTCTCCTTCCTCTTCCTGACATCTTCAGTAGCATTTGAGACTGTTGACCATTCTCCTATCTGAATCTTCTTTTTTCCATCAACTTCTGCATATGCACCCTCTCCTAATTTCCTACTTATCAGAGGCATTGTATCAGTCTCCTTTGGATTCTTATTTCCATTTATGTATTTTTAACATGCAGATGAGGTGTTTTGGAGGTATTATCAAGAAGACTTCAGAATAGATTGGCTGCAGAAAGTGAGGAAAAGAGGAGTCAAAACCAGGATGGGAGGAGATAAGTTCGGAGTTTGGAATTAACATGTACACACTACTATATATAACATAAATAGCAAAGACCTATTTGTATAGTGCAGAGAACTATATTCAGTATCTTGTTATATATATATATATATATATATATATATATATATATATATATATATGTATCACTATTGTACACCTGAAATATTGTAAATAAACTGTACTTCAATAAAAATTAAAAATTAAAAAAATCTAGGAGATGAAGGAGAGGCATTTCTTGAGACAAAGATCAAAGACTAGAGAAAGTGTTTCTGTGTGTATGTGTATCAAGTATTCTATTTGGGTCACTTTATCTCATTGAATTCCAAGTGAAGAGAAACAATATATACAGTATGCCCCTAGACTAATCTGCTAATGCAAAGAATAACAGCAATATGTTACCTAATAGTTCCTATAGACTCCTTGACTCATTTTTTGTTTTTATTTTTTTGGTAATTGAAAGGAAATTGGAAAACTCCAGAGAAATTGTTGAGATGGAAGAAATTTTCCTCTACTATTCTAGATTCTTCTGTCTGGTCAAGAAACGAATACAGCTCCAGGGAGGTTAAGTGCTGTGTACATGTTCTACAATTTATTTATTTTACTTTTCTGCAACTTCTTTATCTTTATCTCCACGATGTAAGATTTTTAAAATCTTGAGGATTTTACATGTAAAAAAATCTGTGTCCTTGTCAGCCATTACTATTTCTTCTTCCTTCAGAGCCAAGCTTTTGGATATAATTTTCTATATTTATATCTATACTTCCTTACATATTATCCATTCTTAAAACCACTGATGCCTGGACTTACTCTGTTAAAGTCAGTCTAAAGTCATCAGCTCCTTTCTTTTTCTCCATGTCTAATGAACTGTCTCCTTCCTCTTCCTGACATCTTCAGTAGCATTTGAGACTGTTGACCATTCTCCTATCTGAATCTTCTTTTTTCCATCAACTTCTGCATATGCCCCCTCTCCTAATTTCCTACTTATCAGAGGCATTGTATCAGTCTCCTTTGGATTCTTATTTCCATTTATGTATTTTTAACATGCAGATGAGGTGTTTTGGAGGTATTATCAAGAAGACTTCAGAATAGATTGGCTGCAGAAAGTGAGGAAAAGAGGAGTCAAAACCAGGATGGGAGGAGATAAGTTCGGAGTTTGGAATTAACATGTACACACTACTATATATAACATAAATAGCAAAGACCTATTTGTATAGTGCAGAGAACTATATTCAGTATCTTGTTATATATATATATATATATATATATATATATATATATATATATATATGTATCACTATTGTACACCTGAAATATTGTAAATAAACTGTACTTCAATAAAAATTAAAAATTAAAAAAATCTAGGAGATGAAGGAGAGGCATTTCTTGAGACAAAGATCAAAGACTAGAGAAAGTGTTTCTGTGTGTATGTGTATCAAGTATTCTATTTGGGTCACTTTATCTCATTGAATTCCAAGTGAAGAGAAACAATATATACAGTATGCCCCTAGACTAATCTGCTAATGCAAAGAATAACAGCAATATGTTACCTAATAGTTCCTATAGACTCCTTGACTCATTTTTTGTTTTTATTTTTTTGGTAATTGAAAGGAAATTGGAAAACTCCAGAGAAATTGTTGAGATGGAAGAAATTTTCCTCTACTATTCTAGATTCTTCTGTCTGGTCTAAGAATGGTATTGACATGAAACAGGTCAACAGGAGAAAGTGAGACAAGTTTAATGGCATGTATACATGGGTGAGGCCCAGGAAAACTCACTAATTCGCCAACATGGCTGAAGCCCTCACCTAAAATACAATCCTCAGCTAAAGAAAAAAGAGGTTGTTGAGAGCAGGGGCAGTTATAGGAGCAGACTAGGAAAAGCACAGGAAACAAGGGTGAGGTTGTGATGCAGATCTAGATCTAGGTCAGTTTCCTTCTCCACTGATAATCTTCGGGAGATCTGGCCCTCTTCCTCTTTCTGGTTCAGAGGTATAGGATAAAGATTTCTCTTATAAATGCAAATGTTTCTTACAAAAGGGTAACTTATACTTTGTTATCGGGATCTTCCTATGTTTGCTCTTTCTTAGAAAATAAACAGCTTAAAATAGTTAATATGCCAAAGAGAAATATTTGGGGGTGTTAAGTTCTGCTCTCTTGTAAGATTAACATAGCAAACTCCTTAGTGTGGAGTTTGATTTAAAAACCTTTTCGTTTTGAAATGAGTATAGGCCCACAGGAAGCTGTGGAGTAGTGCACAGAGGTCTTCTATGCCCCTCCACAGGGAAGGCGTCTTCAGTGACAGCAGTACACTGTGGAAGTCAGTATGGCATGGCACAGGTCACCAGATACAGGCTGGGGTTTCATGATGCTTTTCACACACACTCATTGTCTCATGTCTTTGTGTATAATTCTAGGACATCTTATCACACAGTCTAAATGTGGCCTTATAGAATTCTTATTATGAAACCTAACCTATCAAGTTGATTTTAAGATTTGTATTATAATAGGCATAGAATACAATAGAGTTACTCCTATGGCAAAACTATAATGACCAAATATTCCTAAAGGCAAACCTTGTCCCCAACCACCCCTCCAAAACACAACCCATAGCACTAGAGAGTGTAACAGTGGCCACCAGGGTCTGGAGTGGGAAAAGAGGAAGAAGTTGGTCAGAGGGTGAAAGGTAAGTAGTTTCTGGGAATCTAATATACAGCATGATGACTATAGTTTATACTGTACTATATACTAGAAGCTTGTAGACATTGTATACAAAGTATATATTGTACACAGTATATACTTTATACTGTACAATTTTAAGGGTAAATCCTAAATGTTCCCATCACTGCCCCACCCCCCGCCCCGCCCAAAAGGTAATCATATTTAGTTGACCTTCGTAATTCACAGTGCATACACAAATCACCAGATTGCATCCTTTGCATATTGATACATGCAGTTTTTATTTATCAATGCCTCAATAAAAGCTGGGAAAAGTTATGTAAGATATACTGCCACTAGAGGGCAGAAGAGGATTAGATCAAAGACAAAGTATTCCAGGGTTGCTCAGTTGTGTCTGACTATTTGAGATCCCACTGACTCTAGCCTGCCAGGCTCCTCAGTGCATGAGATAAACCGGGTAACTTATACTTTGTTATCGGGATCTTCCTATGTTTGCTCTTTCTTAGAAAATAAACAGCTTAAAATAGTTAATATGCCAAAGAGAAATATTTGGGGGTGTTAAGTTCTGCTCTCTTGTAAGATTAACATAGCAAACTCCTTAGTGTGGAGTTTGATTTAAAAACCTTTTCGTTTTGAAATGAGTATAGGCCCACAGGAAGCTGTGGAGTAGTGCACAGAGGTCTTCTATGCCCCTCCACAGGGAAGGCGTCTTCAGTGACAGCAGTACACTGTGGAAGTCAGTATGGCATGGCACAGGTCACCAGATACAGGCTGGGGTTTCATGATGCTTTTCACACACACTCATTGTCTCATGTCTTTGTGTATAATTCTAGGACATCTTATCACACAGTCTAAATGTGGCCTTATAGAATTCTTATTATGAAACCTAACCTATCAAGTTGATTTTAAGATTTGTATTATAATAGGCATAGAATACAATAGAGTTACTCCTATGGCAAAACTATAATGACCAAATATTCCTAAAGGCAAACCTTGTCCCCAACCACCCCTCCAAAACACAACCCATAGCACTAGAGAGTGTAACAGTGGCCACCAGGGTCTGGAGTGGGAAAAGAGGAAGAAGTTGGTCAGAGGGTGAAAGGTAAGTAGTTTCTGGGAATCTAATATACAGCATGATGACTATAGTTTATACTGTACTATATACTAGAAGCTTGTAGACATTGTATACAAAGTATATATTGTACACAGTATATACTTTATACTGTACAATTTTAAGGGTAAATCCTAAATGTTCCCATCACTGCCCCCACCCGCCCCCGCCCAAAAGGTAATCATATTTAGTTGACCTTCGTAATTCACAGTGCATACACAAATCACCAGATTGCATCCTTTGCATATTGATACATGCAGTTTTTATTTATCAATGCCTCAATAAAAGCTGGGAAAAGTTATGTAAGATATACTGCCACTAGAGGGCAGAAGAGGATTAGATCAAAGACAAAGTATTCCAGGGTTGCTCAGTTGTGTCTGACTATTTGAGATCCCACTGACTCTAGCCTGCCAGGCTCCTCAGTGCATGAGATAAACCAGAAAGGAACACTGGAGTGGCTTGCCATTTCCTTCTCCAGGGGATCTTCCTAACCCAGGGATCAAACCCAGGTCTCCTGCATTGCAGACAGGCTCTTTACTCTCGGAGCCTCCAGAGCAAAGAGAAACCTCTCCAAATTGTTGCCTATTTAAAAAGGTTCTTTTTCTGTATTGACAATGAAATGAGATCTGAGAACCTTTATTTTCCTCTCTGTGCAAACAGATAATAAAGTTATTAAAGTATTCTTCTTCCTTATATTACCATAGAAGGATTTTGGCATGTACATCATTTATAAATAGTATTTTTTTTAGAGTGAAAAATAGCTACTTTTTGATTTTATAAATGTAAATCCTGGTTTTCCAAACCTGAGAACGCATTAACCTTTGGACAGTTTAGAAAGAGATGCTATTACCACATACTATCATCATTCTCCCAGCCTGTTTTGAGTAGGGAATAAGTTACGGCAAGTCACCCTTGACCTAGAATTTGTGGAATTTTAATCTCCCAGTGGAATCAAAGTCTCTCTTAATCCTGTAACATGTATTTATTACTATCTTTCCCCACCTACTTTTGCTTTGTATAGAAGTATATTTTTTCTTTTCAATGTTTCTTCTTTATAATTACAACCAGAGAAGAACAAACATAAGTGAAAGTACAGCAAAATAGACTTATTAGTGGAAGTCTGGTTGCCTGGTGAGCTTCTCAAAGCCTGTCTTTGTTTATTGCACCAGACCTCCTACCCCACGCTCTTCTTTGACCTGAACTAGCTTATCTGTATAAAAATGTTTTATGAGAATCCTGGGAATCCCTCTCATTTGTAAAGATTGTCTAATATAAAAGTGCATTATTGGATTTGATATTGTAATGGAAGGACCTTCCCTCCGCGGGGCCCACCTCTTCTTCCTTTCCCTAAAGTGAATGCTTATTTGTGATACAATTTTTATGGTGAGAAATGTCCTAGATGGCATTTGCGTATATGCTAACTTGTTTCAGTAGTGTCCGACTCACTGCGACCCTGTGGACTGCAGCTCATCCAGTCTCCTCTGTCCTTGGGATTCTCCAGGCAAGCACACTGGAGCGAGTTGTGATGCCTTCCTCCAGTGATTCTTCCTGGCCCGGGGACTGAACTCGTGTCTCTTAGGTCTTCAGGATTGGCAGGAGGGTTCTTTATAATGAGTGCCACCTGGGAAATTCCAAGATACGGGCTGCATCTCTTCAAAGGTGGCAGTCATTCTCAGGGACTGTAATTTGGCAAGTTGTGGGTCCTCACATAGGAAGATAGAAGTCAGGAAGTGGGAAAGGGGACTCTCCTTCCTTTCTTTGGATGCTGGTATTTTGGACTTGGGAGGTGCTTGGACATGGTTGAGGGTGCTTCCAGATAGGAGGGAAAGGCTGAGAGGCAGGGAGGAGGCGGAAGCTGAGGGAATTACATCATATATGCAGGAGTACCTAGTTGCCCATTTTATTCTCCTTCTGTTCTCTCTTAGATGTTTGTGGTTTATAAATGCTTTGGCCTTATTTCAGTTGAAGAGAATTTAAGGAATAGAGTTGAACTTTCAGGTGAGAACCATGTCTCCTTGCGAGGCAGTTTGGAAGTGGTAACCTTCATGGAGGAGACACCGAGAGCAGGATTTGGATGTCAAGGTCACAGGTCTCACCCTCTCTCTCTACCAAAGTCCTTGTTCATTGCCACTGTGAAGACTGATAGAGTCCTCTCAGATACACAGAACAGGACATGTGGAAAGAGGGGACAGAGGGTTTTCTTGTCATACAAAATGCTGCAGAGAAAGACCCTCAAAGCCTCTTCTTTGACAAGGATCTTCAAATCTCAATTATGAGGATGAGAAGATCATGTAGGTGATATATCTTTTTTATTATTGACTCAGAATTGACTTCCTCACCCAAATAGGTAAGGAAACCAAAACTGGTTCTGAGAGATCAAGTGTTGGCCCCAAAGTCACAGGGTTGAACTCAGGGGAGGGGCTAAAACTCAGGTTTCCAGAGTCCCCGTTGTTTTGACACTGCCCATAGTAGGGAGGTTTCCACTTTCTTGGCCAAGTGTTCCTCTGCCATGAGACAGATGTTTCAGGATACTGAGAAATGGTCAACAGCTCTTTGGGCTTTCCAGGTGGCACTAGTGATAAAAAAAAAACCCACCCACCAATGCAGGAGACGTAAGAGACATGGGTTCGATCTGTGGGTCAGGAAGATCCCCTGGAGGAGGGTATGGCAACTCACTCCCGTGTTCTTGCCTAGAGAAATCAGGCACAGAGGAGTCTGGTGGTCTACAGTCCATGGATTCACAAAGAATCAGCCATAGCTGAAGCAACTTAGCACACACACATGCACGAGCCCTTTACTTTCTACTCATGACGGTGCTAAACAATATTAGACATTAACTACATGGTCTGCAGCCCTGTGTGGAAAAAGGAAATCTTTTGAGGACTGGGGGGACCCTAAACTGTGTGAGTCATTGGTTGAGGGTGCTGACATGTACTGTGCTGCAGGCCCCGCAGCCAAGCCTGAGGATCAGACTAGGTGAATGCTTCAGTGGGGAGAGAGAGAGAGAGAGAGAGACTCCTTTCATTGCCATCAAGAAATGGTGGGTTGGGGAACACCAAATCTTTACTCTCTCTCTCTGTACAGCACACTGAAGGGCAAAATCCTCTCTATTGTTACACATGAAAGAAGAACATCATCTCACTTCCAAACAAAGGGGCACTGAGCAGGAGTAGCTACACGTTCCATTTTCTCCTCCTTGGTGTATGGTATCTCCTGGGAAAGAGACACCGAAATGTTGATGATGACCACTTAATGACAACAGATTACTGTTTTCTGTGAAAAGGAAAACCACTGTATTCTGTGCCCCTGGCCTCACCTCGACCACTGCTTACCACATGTCAGCATTGTTTTAGGTTCTTCACGTGTCTTTGTGCAGGCAGACCTTCCAACTGCCTTGTAATCTAGGTGTAATCTACAGATGAAGGTGCTGAGAAAATGAGGCTAAGCATCCATCACCTGATAGTAGGCGGAGAGCCGGGCTTACGGTCTAGCACCCTCGTTTCAGAGTGTGGGCTCCTTACTCCTCCACCAGCCTGACTTTCACAGAGCTCTACGGACCTAGAGTAAGTCCTGCAAATTTTATTCACAACCCCTTAGGTTCTGGTGTGATCACATACATGGAAGTTACTTTTTTTTTTTTTCTTGGAAGTTACTCTTGTTTGGGGAGAGCAACCCACAGTAAGAACTGTAGTTTTTTCTTTTTTTTAACAATTATTTTTATTTTACCTTTTACTTTTACAGAGTTTTGTTGTTTACAGATATGTATAATCCCAGATTAGTCATATGCATATCCCTGACCCCCTCCCTCCTCCACCCAAGAACTAGAGTTTGATGGAAAAAAAATCACTGATACTTACTCAAGAAAAATGTGACCTGGGATGTCCTTTCCTAAATTTGAATGATTAATATTATTTTCAAACAGTGCAGTTAATGATTATTGAAATATTATTTAGTACTTAAATGCAAAAATTCTTTACACATTACCTCTTTACCTATTCAGTGACCAAATGAATGTACTATTATTGTCCTGAGTTTAAAGGTGAAATAGGATTATTGAATAATTTCGCAATATTATACAGCTTCTTCAAAGGCAACACTATGTCTCCAGTGCCCACATTCTTAGCCACTGAGCTATGTCAGTGCCCCTGTTGGCTGGTTTGTAACCCAGGATGGACATCTTTCCAATTAGTTAGCTTTCCTGAAAACTTGGGAGCAGGTTCCATTACCAAATTACCAAACCTGCTCTGTGTTCTTAAATTTTGTTTTGCTGATTCTGTTCTGCTCTTGAACCATCTGTGTGCCACTCTTTCTTTCTTTAGTATTTGGCTTTCATCATCTGGCTTTGATTTGCTCAAACTCTTTCCTCAATGCTGTTTTTATTGTTTTGGTTTCTTTTTCTATGGAAACCATTTTTGGGGTAGTTAACTTAATAATACAGTTGTTACTACTTTGAGGTCTTATTCTTTCACTAAAATAATGTAATTTATGTAGCACAATAGTAGATATTTTCAATAAAATTATTTATAGATATACGATTTTAAATACATAAAATTTTGGTCCTACAAGTATTTGTGTGAATTGTTTGTCAAACTCTCTTGCCAATGTCACTTTTTTCACATGGCATGATTTGAGGGGGTGTATAAAAGTGTCTGCTTAAATGCCTGTTAATGGCATAGATATAAAGTATTATATCCAGAGAAATAAAGTATTATATGCAAAAAGTCCTCTCAAAGAAATTCATCTCAGAAGAACCATGTACTAACTTACAGTGTTGGAATAGTCAAACAAACTGCTTCAGGCTGCAGAGGGTGAGGCAGGACCCTTGGTACAAGAGATCTGAGACAAGTAAATTCATCCTTAGTGCCGAGCACTTCACTTAGGATGTAGGAGTCTTGGAGAAAGTGGGTTGCAGCAGGAACAAGGGTATGGAGAGAAAAAGAGGAAGCTGAGAAAGCAGAAAAAGCTACATGTGTATGAGCACTGGTGGGGCACATCTCTGCACCCACCTCATAGGTCTTTGCCTTTTAAAATAAATTTCCACCCGCTTCCTTGCCTCCCTCGCAACACTGCAGTCCAAGTGATAGTGGAAACAGCCAAGTTCACACAGCATGTCCTTGCTTTCACAGCTGATCATGCAAATAGCAGCTAACAATGTCTGAACCTAAGAGATTCTTGAGACAGAGGAAAAAATAAAAAATAGGACTAGCCCCACATTGTTCCACCCTTTGAGCTATGTCAGTGCCCCTGTTGGCTGGTTTGTAACCCAGGATGGACATCTTTCCAATTAGTTAGCTTTCCTGAAAACTTGGGAGCAGGTTCCATTACCAAATTACCAAACCTGCTCTGTGTTCTTAAATTTTGTTTTGCTGATTCTGTTCTGCTCTTGAACCATCTGTGTGCCACTCTTTCTTTCTTTAGTATTTGGCTTTCATCATCTGGCTTTGATTTGCTCAAACTCTTTCCTCAATGCTGTTTTTATTGTTTTGGTTTCTTTTTCTATGGAAACCATTTTTGGGGTAGTTAACTTAATAATACAGTTGTTACTACTTTGAGGTCTTATTCTTTCACTAAAATAATGTAATTTATGTAGCACAATAGTAGATATTTTCAATAAAATTATTTATAGATATACGATTTTAAATACATAAAATTTTGGTCCTACAAGTATTTGTGTGAATTGTTTGTCAAACTCTCTTGCCAATGTCACTTTTTTCACATGGCATGATTTGAGGGGGTGTATAAAAGTGTCTGCTTAAATGCCTGTTAATGGCATAGATATAAAGTATTATATCCAGAGAAATAAAGTATTATATGCAAAAAGTCCTCTCAAAGAAATTCATCTCAGAAGAACCATGTACTAACTTACAGTGTTGGAATAGTCAAACAAACTGCTTCAGGCTGCAGAGGGTGAGGCAGGACCCTTGGTACAAGAGATCTGAGACAAGTAAATTCATCCTTAGTGCCGAGCACTTCACTTAGGATGTAGGAGTCTTGGAGAAAGTGGGTTGCAGCAGGAACAAGGGTATGGAGAGAAAAAGAGGAAGCTGAGAAAGCAGAAAAAGCTACATGTGTATGAGCACTGGTGGGGCACATCTCTGCACCCACCTCATAGGTCTTTGCCTTTTAAAATAAATTTCCACCCCGCTTCCTTGCCTCCCTCGCAACACTGCAGTCCAAGTGATAGTGGAAACAGCCAAGTTCACACAGCATGTCCTTGCTTTCACAGCTGATCATGCAAATAGCAGCTAACAATGTCTGAACCTAAGAGATTCGAGACAGTTGACTGTCAAGCAGAGGAGATATAAATAGGACTACCCCGAATAGGAAGAATGAGGAAGACGCTGGAGACGGATTTCTTGGTTCTCTCCAGAGCTCTAGTTGAATTTTGTCTAATCCATTTCTTAGGACCATGTGTTAACACTGCCCTTGGGATTGGTCCTCTGCTTTTTTGCTCAATTGGCTGAACTTATTATTTATAATTGCTCCCTTTTTATGTGGTCAATGCATTTAACATAAAGTTTACCATTGTAACCATTTTTAAGGTGTACAGTCAAGGTCATTGAGTCCATTTACATTTTTGTGTGACCATTGCCAGCATCCATCTCTAGGAATTTTTTCATTTTCCTAAACAGAAACTCTGTATTTGTTAGACAGCTCCCCATTCTCTGCCCCCAGTCCCTGGCAACCACTATTCTGCTTTCTGTCTTTATGAATTTTACTATTCTATGTACCTCATATAAGTGAAACCGACAGTATTTGTCCTTTAGTGACTGGCTTAATTCCATTAGAATAATGTCTTCAAGGTTCACCCATGTTTTAGCATGAGTCAGAGTTTCCTTCCTTTTAACACTGAACAATATTGCATTGAATGCATATACCACTTTTTGTTTGTTCATTCATCTGCTTACATATCCTTGAACTGCTTCCACACATTTGGCTACTATGTATAATGCTGCTATAATCATGAATGTACAAATGTCTTTTTTGCATCCCTGCTTTTAATTCTTTTGATATACACCTAGAAGTGGAATTGCCAGATCATATGAGAATTCGATGTTTAATTTTTTGAGAAATTGACATATTGTTTTTCCACAGCAACTTCAACATTTTACATTCCTTCCAGCAATACCCAAGGGCTCCCATTTCTTCATATCTTTGCCAACACTTGTTTTATGTTATTTTTATAAGAGTCATCCAAATGAGTGTGAAGTAGAATCACATTGTGGTTTTGATTTACTGTTCCCTAGTGATTCATGATTAGTGATGTTGAACATATTTTCATGTGCTTGCTCTCTTATTGTACATCTTCTTTGGAAAAATGCCTATTCAATTATTCATTTAAAAATTGTTGTCATTGCTTTCATTGAGTTGCAGGAGTCCTTCATGTGTTCTGGATACCAAACTCTTACCAGATATGTGGTTTGAAAACATTTTCTCCCAGTCTATGTGTTGCCTTTTCACACTGTTGAGTGTTATTTGATATACAATAGTCAAAGTTTTGTGTAATCTATATTATCTACATTTGCTTTTGTTTCATGTGCTTGTGGCATCATACCTGAGAAATCATTGCCAAGTCCAATGTTATGAAGCTTTCCTTTTCATGCTTTCTTCTAATAGTTTTAGATTTTGTTTGGTTCATTTTGAGTTGGTTTTTATGGATGACGTAAGGTAAGAGTTCAGTATCATTCTTCTGCATGTGGATACCCAGTCTACTCAACATCATTTGTTCAAAAGACTCCTTTTGTCATTGAATGATCTTGGCACAATTGTGGAAAGTTATTTGACTACATATGTAAATGTTTATTTCTCGGCTCTGTTTTATTCCGTTGGTCTCAATGTCTGTGTTTATGCTAGTAGCATAATTTTGAAATCAGGAGGTGTAGATCTCCAGCTTTGTTCTTTTTCAAGATTGTTTTGGCTGTTCAGGGTTCCTTGAGAGTCCCTATAAATTTTAGGATGGATTTTTAAATTTCTGCAAAAATGCTTTTGGAATTTTGATAAGGATAGTTTTGCTCAAGCACTTGCCTCTTCTCTTTGAGTTTTGGTTTTATAGAAGTAATCAGCTTGTTTAGTTTTCAAATTCACTTATATCTGCTCTGTGAGTATTATTTGCCATTGTTTTTTCCAGTCTCTTTCCCCTCTCCAGCCCCTAAACATTTTGGTTGTATTTTAGTGGTTTATTCAATGGTTCCTTTTTATTTCTTCTTGGTACACTTCCAAGCTAAGTCTCTTCAGTCATGTCAAGCTCTGGGACCTTTTGGACTGTAGCCTGCCAGGCTCCTCTGTCCATGGAATTCTCCAGGCAGGAATACTGAAGCAGGTTTCCATGCACTCCTGAAGCAGTTCTTCCTGACTCAGGGATTGAACTGACATCTCTTAAGTTTCCTGCCTTGGCAGGCAGGTTCTCATTACTTGTAACGCCTGGGAAGACCTATTTATACATTATTCTTCCCTAAATAAGAAGAGTTGTTCCTGCACTGTATATCATAGAATGTTCAAGCTTGCAGAAAATTTCCATTACAGGTGCTTTATGATAAAGGGTGGTATGGATAAATTCTTTGAAGTTTTCTTTTCTCCTAGTCACTTGAGATTGTCAACCACAGCACTGTACATAATATATTATATTCTGCTTTACCTTTTGAAAACGTTCTAAAAATCTGAGTAATTCTTGGCTTACCCTTACCTTCCCTGCTCTTCCTTGACACAGGCTTCACACCCTCTCAGGCTGTCCTACCGCTTGCCCTGGAGACCAGTGTTCTGACAGCGTTGTTTGATTTCTTTAGCTAAATACTTCCTCACTAGGTATCTATCATGTTGCTTTTTGTCATTGAATGATCTTGGCACAATTGTGGAAAGTTATTTGACTACATATGTAAATGTTTATTTCTCGGCTCTGTTTTATTCCGTTGGTCTCAATGTCTGTGTTTATGCTAGTAGCATAATTTTGAAATCAGGAGGTGTAGATCTCCAGCTTTGTTCTTTTTCAAGATTGTTTTGGCTGTTCAGGGTTCCTTGAGAGTCCCTATAAATTTTAGGATGGATTTTTAAATTTCTGCAAAAATGCTTTTGGAATTTTGATAAGGATAGTTTTGCTCAAGCACTTGCCTCTTCTCTTTGAGTTTTGGTTTTATAGAAGTAATCAGCTTGTTTAGTTTTCAAATTCACTTATATCTGCTCTGTGAGTATTATTTGCCATTGTTTTTTCCAGTCTCTTTCCCCTCTCCAGCCCCTAAACATTTTGGTTGTATTTTAGTGGTTTATTCAATGGTTCCTTTTTATTTCTTCTTGGTACACTTCCAAGCTAAGTCTCTTCAGTCATGTCAAGCTCTGGGACCTTTTGGACTGTAGCCTGCCAGGCTCCTCTGTCCATGGAATTCTCCAGGCAGGAATACTGAAGCAGGTTTCCATGCACTCCTGAAGCAGTTCTTCCTGACTCAGGGATTGAACTGACATCTCTTAAGTTTCCTGCCTTGGCAGGCAGGTTCTCATTACTTGTAACGCCTGGGAAGACCTATTTATACATTATTCTTCCCTAAATAAGAAGAGTTGTTCCTGCACTGTATATCATAGAATGTTCAAGCTTGCAGAAAATTTCCATTACAGGTGCTTTATGATAAAGGGTGGTATGGATAAATTCTTTGAAGTTTTCTTTTCTCCTAGTCACTTGAGATTGTCAACCACAGCACTGTACATAATATATTATATTCTGCTTTACCTTTTGAAAACGTTCTAAAAATCTGAGTAATTCTTGGCTTACCCTTACCTTCCCTGCTCTTCCTTGACACAGGCTTCACACCCTCTCAGGCTGTCCTACCGCTTGCCCTGGAGACCAGTGTTCTGACAGCGTTGTTTGATTTCTTTAGCTAAATACTTCCTCACTAGGTATCTTCCTATATCTCTGTCTGACTTTCCATGTATTTGACAGCCCAATCTCACATACTATGCTTTGGAATTATAAACGTTTTTGAATTTTATTGAGAGGACAGCTTAACTATGCTCCTCCTTCTTCTAGTTGTTTTTGAGTGACTTCCTGAAGGAAAAAAGGCTAGTCTTGGAATTTCCAGCAATGAATCTGGGAGGCAAAACTTGAGTTCATTGAAATAACCATCATAGAAGATTGACTTACATGAACAAGCATTGTGAGGAGAACTGGTAATATCAGAATATCAAACAAAATTGTGAATTCTAGCTAAGTAGAGACACCTGTGAGATCTGCATGGATGGCAGCACATGGAAGGCAGAACTGATGTGCATTAGCTTCCATTGCTCTTCCATCCTCAGCCCTAGGTCTCTGCTCTCGGTTTATGTGTATTTATGATCTTGTTTTCAAATCAAGTTTTGTCATTTGTTGTTTCCATCTCTAAAATTCCTGGATCAAATGCTTTCCGTATTCTTCCCCATGATCTTTATTTTGACTTTCCAATCCATTGATTGCACTCTCCTTTTTTCCTTCTACCTAACGCCCATCAGTGAGTGTCTGCTTAGCACACTGAGTGGGTTTTTGTTGTTCAAGGTGATATGTGATGGGGCAACATTTAGTCTTCATTTCCATTAAGGCTGCTGTAAGCTGGAGCTGTAAGGAGGGTATGGGAAATCTGCGGATGTGCTTTACTTTCAGAATATGAACAGAAGTTGGAATAAGGTATGAATAAGGGAGCTTATATTTTTCACAGGACAGCAAAAATGTTTAGATAACAGTAGTATTTGCCCTGCCAAAGAGTGATATCCTGAGGGAGGTTGTGTGACAGAGAGGCTTAGATGGGGGTTTGTTTTCTTTATAGGAGGTATTGATAGGGATATTATCTAGGACAAGGTGCTCAGTAAAATGCATTAGTAAGTAGTATTAAAGTAGTGTGGTCAGGGAGGGAATGGTTGGGCAGATTCACTGAAGCAGTGAATTTTTATAGGTGTTGCCATAAAATCATCCACCATCACCCTGATACCAAAATCAGAAAAAGATGCCACAAAAAAGAAAGTTGTAGGCCAGTATCATTGATGAACACAGATGCAAAATCTTCTACAAAATTCTACCACACAGAATTCAATAACACATAAAAAGGATCATGCGTCATGATCAAATGGACTTTATCCCAAGAATGCAAGGATTCTTCAATGTATTCAGATCAATCAATTTGATATACTGTATTAACAAATTGAAAAATCAAACCATATGATCATCTCAATAGATGCATAGAAAACTTTTGACAAAATTCAGCTCCCACTTATGATAAAAAGCTCTCCAAAGGTAAGCATACAAGGATCATATCTCAACATAACAAAGGCCATAGATAAACCCACAACAAACACTATTCTCAATGGAGGAAAACTGAAAGCATTTCCTTTAAGATTAGGAATAAGGCAAGGGTGCCCACTCTAACCACTATTGTTCAGCATAATTTTGGAAGTCCTAGCCATAGGAATCAGAGAAGAAAAAGAAAAAGAAGGAATCCAGACTGGAGTAATCACAGAATATAAAATAAATACACGGAAATCCCCTGCTTTCCTATATACTAACAATAAAAAAAATCAGAAAGAGAAATTAAGGAAACAAACTCATCCACTACTGCAACAGAAAGAATAAAATGCATAGGAATAAACCTACCTAAAGAGATCAAAGACCTGTATACAGAAAATTATAAGGCATTGATGGTAGAAACCAAAGATGATGCAAAGAGATGGAGATATATACTATGTTTTTAGATTGCAAAAATCAGTCTGTGAAAATGACTATACTACCGAAAGCAATCTACAGATTCACTGCAATCCCTATCGAACTACCAATGGTGTTTTTCACATAACTAGAGCAAAAAATTTTACAGTTCATATGGAAACATAAAAGACCCCTAGTAGTCAAAGTGATCTTGAGAAAGAAAAACAGAGATGGAGGAATCAACCTTCCTGGTTTCAGATTATACCACAAAGCTACAGTCATCAAGACAGTATGGTACTGACAGAAAAACAGAAATATAGACAGATGGAACAAGACAGAAATCCCAGAGATAAACTCACCCACCTCCTTTATCTTTGACAAAGGAGGCAAGAACATACAATGGAGAATAGACAGCCGTTTTAATATGTGGTACTGGGGAAACTGGACAGAATACTTACCTTTTAAAGCATGGTTACATCCCTGTAGTGATTATGTTAAAACATACTGCTTCTATATGTTGCTTCTGGAGATAAATAATGTGCCTCATAGTTCTGTGCATTAAGGAAAAAAAGATGTATATGCAAACATTATCAAGTGCATATTTTCCAAATTCTAGATTTAGCTATTTAAATTTTTCATGATGAGGATTTCTGTAACATGCAAGTCATTATCCATGAGGGTACTGACCATTAAACAATTTCCAAATGACCAAAGTCAGTTATACCTGAATAATTAATGAATAAATTGTATATATGTTTTTTAAATGAAATACTATTGTGTCACGTTCTTTTAAATTTATCTAAATTCTCTCACATGCTGTATGTATCTCTTGAACTGATCTCGTTCTTCTCTGGTTATGTCTCATTTTATTATACTGAATGTATGTCTTTCAAGTTCCAGGAAAAATTCTTTGTCAAATTTATATTTGGCTTCTTTAATCCCCAGAGCTTGTGAATCATATCAGAGTGGGAAATATTGTGAATTATTCTAAATAATTGGAACTTTGGAAATGAAATCCATGCTCCATTGTGAGTAAGATAATTGTTTGTGCCTGGAGTACATTAATTCTAATTTTATTACCCATCCACTTTATGAAGTTTCTCTATTTTTTATGTGGAAAAAGTAAGGAATAGAATCTCTACATACATTTCAAGTATGAGAAACTCTATAATAGAATAAGCCAAAATTAAAGAATGTCTTCCACTTTAGAGCAATTATTTCCATCTTTATTATATAGGAAAGGGAATCTTTCAGTCCCTTTTCCCAAATGAGTTATTTATCCTTTTCTAAATAGTGCACACTATAAGAGTTGGATGATAGGCACAGATTTTAGGGAATTAGTTCAATTTTTAAAATGTTTAAGGTGAGCTAGAATCCAGAATTCTAACCAAGTACTTCTTCTCCTAAGGGCGAAACATAAATCCTGTATTTTTCCATCCCATAATACAGAACCTAGAGTTGGCAGGAGTTTCGTTTACACTTAAAATCCTGAAAGGTTACTTTTTTCCAAGTTGCTGGATCCAAGAATGATGGACTTCTTTCTGATTGTTCAAATGGAGAATAGACATTAAGGACTGGGGAAACTGGACAGATCTACCTTTTAAAGCATGGTTACATCCCTGTAGTGATTATGTTAAAACATACTGCTTCTATATGTTGCTTCTGGAGATAAATAATGTGCCTCATAGTTCTGTGCATTAAGGAAAAAAAGATGTATATGCAAACATTATCAAGTGCATATTTTCCAAATTCTAGATTTAGCTATTTAAATTTTTCATGATGAGGATTTCTGTAACATGCAAGTCATTATCCATGAGGGTACTGACCATTAAACAATTTCCAAATGACCAAAGTCAGTTATACCAGAATAATTAATGAATAAATTGTATATATGTTTTTTAAATGAAATACTATTGTGTCACGTTCTTTTAAATTTATCTAAATTCTCTCACATGCTGTATGTATCTCTTGAACTGATCTCGTTCTTCTCTGGTTATGTCTCATTTTATTATACTGAATGTATGTCTTTCAAGTTCCAGGAAAAATTCTTTGTCAAATTTATATTTGGCTTCTTTAATCCCCAGAGCTTGTGAATCATATCAGAGTGGGAAATATTGTGAATTATTCTAAATAATTGGAACTTTGGAAATGAAATCCATGCTCCATTGTGAGTAAGATAATTGTTTGTGCCTGGAGTACATTAATTCTAATTTTATTACCCATCCACTTTATGAAGTTTCTCTATTTTTTATGTGGAAAAAGTAAGGAATAGAATCTCTACATACATTTCAAGTATGAGAAACTCTATAATAGAATAAGCCAAAATTAAAGAATGTCTTCCACTTTAGAGCAATTATTTCCATCTTTATTATATAGGAAAGGGAATCTTTCAGTCCCTTTTCCCAAATGAGTTATTTATCCTTTTCTAAATAGTGCACACTATAAGAGTTGGATGATAGGCACAGATTTTAGGGAATTAGTTCAATTTTTAAAATGTTTAAGGTGAGCTAGAATCCAGAATTCTAACCAAGTACTTCTTCTCCTAAGGGCGAAACATAAATCCTGTATTTTTCCATCCCATAATACAGAACCTAGAGTTGGCAGGAGTTTCGTTTACACTTAAAATCCTGAAAGGTTACTTTTTTCCAAGTTGCTGGATCCAAGAATGATGGACTTCTTTCTGATTGTTCAAATTTGGCCATTTTGTTTAAGAATGATCATTTGGCCATTGGTCTGATTCAGAAGTTAGGAAGTCCTAACTTAGTCAAGGATTGAGAGACTGTAACATCAAAGAACTAAACCTAGTTGAAAAAAAAAAAAAAGGGAAACAAACTGTGAATTCTGATTGAATGCTAAGCTTGGCAAATATCTTTGGAGAAATCTTCTGCCTTACATAAAGTGGTTTTGCTATACCTCTAGGAAATGATACCCATTAAATTTTTAGAGTGATTGGGTGCAGTTCTCATTCAAAGCTGGCATTTTCATTAAGCATTTGTAACGCAACTATTAATACTGACACTGGGCTGTGACATATAGGAGAAAATGAACAAGTCGAATAACTTGTTCAACTTGTTATAACAAGTTGAATCTCTATTTATTGTTAAATGTTGTTAAGCATTATGCAATTGGAAAAATGTAAGTACTTAATATGAAAAAAATGCCTTTAATATTCATGTTATAGTCTATGCATGCTTTTATGTAATACACTATTTCCATGAGCAAGAAATACATTTAAAAAAGCACAATTTATCATATTAATACAAATTTGCAGTAGATTTGTAAGTATCTAATAAATATTATAAAGCAAGTTTAAAAATTTCACCTAGAGTCTGTCATACAGAGTGAATTCAGAAAGAAATTAAATATCATATAGTCATGTGTATATATGGAATCTAGAAAAATGGCATGATGAGCCTATTTGCAGAGCAGGAATAGAGATGTGGGCTTCCCTTGTGGTGCAGACAGTAAAGAATCCACCTGCAATTCATGAGACCTGCGTTTGATCCCTTGGTTGGTAAGATCCTCATAGTGCACACTATAAGAGTTGGATGATAGGCACAGATTTTAGGAATTAGTTCAATTTTTAAAATGTTTAAGGTGAGCTAGAATCCAGAATTCTAACCAAGTACTTCTTCTCCTAAGGGCGAAACATAAATCCTGTATTTTTCCATCCCATAATACAGAACCTAGAGTTGGCAGGAGTTTCGTTTACACTTAAAATCCTGAAAGGTTACTTTTTTCCAAGTTGCTGGATCCAAGAATGATGGACTTCTTTCTGATTGTTCAAATTTGGCCATTTTGTTTAAGAATGATCATTTGGCCATTGGTCTGATTCAGAAGTTAGGAAGTCCTAACTTAGTCAAGGATTGAGAGACTGTAACATCAAAGAACTAAACCTAGTTGAAAAAAAAAAAAAAGGGAAACAAACTGTGAATTCTGATTGAATGCTAAGCTTGGCAAATATCTTTGGAGAAATCTTCTGCCTTACATAAAGTGGTTTTGCTATACCTCTAGGAAATGATACCCATTAAATTTTTAGAGTGATTGGGTGCAGTTCTCATTCAAAGCTGGCATTTTCATTAAGCATTTGTAACGCAACTATTAATACTGACACTGGGCTGTGACATATAGGAGAAAATGAACAAGTCGAATAACTTGTTCAACTTGTTATAACAAGTTGAATCTCTATTTATTGTTAAATGTTGTTAAGCATTATGCAATTGGAAAAATGTAAGTACTTAATATGAAAAAAATGCCTTTAATATTCATGTTATAGTCTATGCATGCTTTTATGTAATACACTATTTCCATGAGCAAGAAATACATTTAAAAAAGCACAATTTATCATATTAATACAAATTTGCAGTAGATTTGTAAGTATCTAATAAATATTATAAAGCAAGTTTAAAAATTTCACCTAGAGTCTGTCATACAGAGTGAATTCAGAAAGAAATTAAATATCATATAGTCATGTGTATATATGGAATCTAGAAAAATGGCATGATGAGCCTATTTGCAGAGCAGGAATAGAGATGTGGGCTTCCCTTGTGGTGCAGACAGTAAAGAATCCACCTGCAATTCATGAGACCTGCGTTTGATCCCTTGGTTGGTAAGATCCTCTGGAGAAGGGAATGGCTACCCACTCAGTATTCTTGCCTGGAGAATTCCATGGGCAGAGTAGCTTGGCAGGCTACAGTTCCTGAGGTTACAGAGTTGGGCATGACTGAGTGACTTTCACTTCCACTGGTGAATAGAGATGCAGATGTAGAGAATGAACTTGTGGCCATAGTTGGGAAAGAGAGGAGGGATAAGTTGAGAGAGTAGCTTTGACGTATGTACACTACTGTAAAATAAATAGCTAGAAAGAAGCTGCTGTAATGGCGTAGGGAGCTTGCGCTGTGATGACCTAGAGGGGTGGAACCCGAAGGTGAGAGGGAGGCCAAGGATGGAGGGGATATATGTGTACATGTGGGTGATTCATGCTCTTGTACAGCAGAAACTAGCACAACATCATAAAGCAGTTGCATTCCAATTTAAAAAAGAGAAAAAATACACATACTTGTTATAGCAGATCATGTTTGGTATTTTAAAAAATCTTTAGAATGAAATACACACAAAGTAATAAGTGACTGCAAAACTTATGGATACTAGTACTTAATCCACCTCTTCAAATTAATACCGTGTGATTAATTTCTTCACCATCTCTGTAATTTTTTTATCCCTTGCTAGAATAACTTACCTCCATAGCCTAGAAGAGAATAAATACCACTTCAGGCTGCAAAGTTACTGGTTTGGGGATTTGGGCTTGACTATGATACCTGAGTGCTCCTTCTGGAATCATTTGATCAAGCAGGTGCTTTTCAGGATAAGCCTAGAATGATAGATTTATATGAAATTGTGTTGCATCTCAAATGCAAGGCTAGGATTTTAAACTCATTTTGTTAGAAACTATTATTTTTTAATTAGGAGAAGTATGGAATGAGGGCTGTACTTTAGAAAGATTGTAAAGCCTCAAGCTGTTTTTATTTACTTCAGTGTACAAATTCTACTTTGAATAATTGTACAGATTCGATTTTTGTTCTGAAGAATTTTCCCCAGATTTATTGAGGAATGGGTGATAAACAAAACCTATAATAAATATGTATACATTTGGAGTGAAAATATATTTAAAGGTATAAAATGGTATATTTTCAAGGAGATGCTTTGGTATGTGTATACATTATAAAATGATTGCACAGTCAAGCTCATTAATACACTATCATCTCAAATAGCTACTTTTTTTGTGGTGAGCACATTAGAGATATAATCTCTTTGCAAACATCAAGGCTGCAGTACATTGCAGGACTTAAAAAATCCTTCTACAATTTATTTTTTAATTCTTTATTAGGGGTGTCATTGCTTTATAATGCTGTATTAGTTTCTGCATTGTAACAAAGTAAATCAGCTCTGTGTAAACGTATAGATCCCTTCCTCTTGAGCCTCCATCCTCTCCCTCTGTCCCATCCCTCGAGGTCATCACGTGGCACCAAACGGAGCTCCCTGTGCTGTGCAGCAGGTTCCACTAGCATCTGTCTTACACACGATGGTGCATGTATGTCAATCCCAAACTTCCAGTCCATCTCACTCTCCCTTCTCCCCCCGCCGCCACTGCAATGTCCACGCGGCCTCTCTGGGTCTGCATCTCTCTCCTGCCCTACAAATAATTTCATCTTTACCATTTTTCTAGATTCCATGTACATGTGTTAATATGCCATATTGGCTTTTCTCTTTCTGACCTACTTCACTCAGTATGACAGACTCTAGGTTCACCCATGTCTCCACAAATGACCCAACTTCGTCCCTTTGCATGGTTGAGTAATATTTTATTGTATATTTTGTTTTGAAATTTAAAAAATGAGATATTTAATAGATAAAGCCATGGAAATTATAGAAAATGAGCAAACACATGTTGCTCTTTTTTTTGTCTGTCAATCTAATGTCAATGGTTCTCAAATAGGGTGATTTTATTTTTTTTTTTAAAGATTTATTTATTTATTTATTTTGGGCGGGGGTCGGGTTGGGGAGGGAGGAGAGCGGGCGGGCCTCCCATCGCGGTGGCGTCTGTTGTCGCAGAGTGCCAGCTCTGGGCGTATGCGCTCCAGAATAATTGTACAGATTCGATTTTTGTTCTGAAGAATTTTCCCCAGATTTATTGAGGAATGGGTGATAAACAAAACCTATAATAAATATGTATACATTTGGAGTGAAAATATATTTAAAGGTATAAAATGGTATATTTTCAAGGAGATGCTTTGGTATGTGTATACATTATAAAATGATTGCACAGTCAAGCTCATTAATACACTATCATCTCAAATAGCTACTTTTTTTGTGGTGAGCACATTAGAGATATAATCTCTTTGCAAACATCAAGGCTGCAGTACATTGCAGGACTTAAAAAATCCTTCTACAATTTATTTTTTAATTCTTTATTAGGGGTGTCATTGCTTTATAATGCTGTATTAGTTTCTGCATTGTAACAAAGTAAATCAGCTCTGTGTAAACGTATAGATCCCTTCCTCTTGAGCCTCCATCCTCTCCCTCTGTCCCATCCCTCGAGGTCATCACGTGGCACCAAACGGAGCTCCCTGTGCTGTGCAGCAGGTTCCACTAGCATCTGTCTTACACACGATGGTGCATGTATGTCAATCCCAAACTTCCAGTCCATCTCACTCTCCCTTCTCCCCCCGCCCCCACTGCAATGTCCACGCGGCCTCTCTGGGTCTGCATCTCTCTCCTGCCCTACAAATAATTTCATCTTTACCATTTTTCTAGATTCCATGTACATGTGTTAATATGCCATATTGGCTTTTCTCTTTCTGACCTACTTCACTCAGTATGACAGACTCTAGGTTCACCCATGTCTCCACAAATGACCCAACTTCGTCCCTTTGCATGGTTGAGTAATATTTTATTGTATATTTTGTTTTGAAATTTAAAAAATGAGATATTTAATAGATAAAGCCATGGAAATTATAGAAAATGAGCAAACACATGTTGCTCTTTTTTTTGTCTGTCAATCTAATGTCAATGGTTCTCAAATAGGGTGATTTTATTTTTGTTTTTAAAGATTTATTTATTTATTTATTTTGGGCGGGGGTCGGGTTGGGGAGGGAGGAGAGCGGGCGGGCCTCCCATCGCGGTGGCGTCTGTTGTCACAGAGTGCCAGTTCTGGGCGCATGCGCTCCAGAGCTCCGGCTCGGTGATTGGACACATCAGTCCAGCCGCTCCGCGGCACGTGGAATCTTTCCAGGCCAGGGATCGAACCAGCGCCCCTTGCACTGCAAGGCGGTGTCCTTATCCACTGGACCACCAGGGGAAGCCCCAAATAGGGTGATTTTTATCTTCCTCTCCAGAGGACATCTGACAACACCTGGAGACAGTTTTGGCTGTCACGACTAGGGTGGGGTCGAGGGTATGTGCTACTGCCCTCTAGTGGGTGGAGGTCAAGGATGCTGCTAAGCCTGCTGCAGCACACAGGACAGTCCTCTATAGGAAGAGTATCTGGCCCCAAACATCCACAGTGCTGAGGCGGAGGAGCCCTGGTGTGCACATGTGGAGGGCGTGCCCTGATCAGAACCTGGAACTAAGTTAGAGACTTCCAGGATTCAGTCCTTTTGAAAGACATGAGTGATTATTTGAATTTTCTTTTGGCACCTGTAACATCTCCTATAGTTATTATATAGAATGCCCTGTGAAGTTAAATTTTCATTATATTATGGTATCAGGAGTATCTCTTTATCGTTATATAGATATACTTTTGTTTACGTCGTAATTTCTATGAATGTAGTGGAAAACCATTGGTTAGTCAGCTTACATCACAGGTATAACCAGGGTCTGAGAAACCAGAGCTATAAATTTTGAATTTTATATGGAAGAATAACCTAAAGATTATGTAAAATGATAAAGCTATAAATAATAATGTTATAGTTATTTTTTCAAGGTAAACTTTTAATAAGGTAAAAAGTAATAGGAAAAGATAAAATGGACAAACCTCCTTTTGCTATGTTTTCATCAGTTTTTGAGCCCTACCTTGCTTTCTGGCCCAATAATGTATTTCATATTCAACCTACACTATCCCTGGAATCAAGCTCTCTCCTTTTAGTTACAAATGGCATCTAGGAAACAGGGTCTGGGTGTCAGGAGTGCTGACTCCTATTGGAGTGGTTTTGCAATCAGATCATTTCTTAAGGTTAGAAATGGATTTCTTTCCTTTTTTTTTTTTTTTAAACTTTTATTTTACTTTTAACTTTTACAGAGTTTTGTTGTTTACACATATGTATGTTCTCAGATTAGTCATATGTATATCCTCCCCATCCCACCCCTCCTCTTTCCTTTTTTAATTTATAAATTATTACTTGTGGTAAAATACACATGATATTTATCATTTTAACTATTTTTAACTATATGGGAGATTCGTGTTGAGTACATTCACGTAGTTGTACAAGCAATCTCCAGAACTCTTTTTGTTTTGCCAGAATGCACTGTCTATTCAACAAGAAGTCCTCATTTCCCTATCTTTCTAGCCCCTGGAAACCACCGTTCTAGTCTGTCTATGAATATGACTGCTCTTGGCATCTCATGTAAGGTTTTCATCGTTTTGTGACTGGTTTATTTTAGCTTAGATTTCCTTTTAAATCACGAATTCAGTAGAAGTATTTTTGAAACATTATATAAAAGATTTTTATGAAAGTGCAAACTTTTTAAACAAATGCCACTGTAGAAATAGATAAAACTTTCTGATTTTCTATAGTTAAAATGTTGATCAAGTAATTGGTACTGAAAAATACTTATCAGTTTCATTAAATAACATACTTGGCCTTGGTAACTCATGAATCTCATCTACTTTTCCTGAATACACTTTTTCTTCTGAAATGTGTGAGTATTTACGATAGAGAATATTATTTAGAATCTATTCCTCTTAAACAAGAGATGGATAAATAGATTTGTAAGCAAAACCATTCCAGATAAGCATAATTTTTATATCATATTTTTCTAACTGGAGCACTAAAAAGTGTCTTCATCATTTTAAAAGAAATACCACATATATCTACATAGCTATGTATAGAACAGATTGTGACATATCTAACTATCTAACGGACTGTTCCAAATAAATGAGGTGATACTTTTAATAATTGATCAGATACCAAAAATTATTGAAGACTATAAAAGATAGTTTGGAACTACATGTGGTTCACAAGATTTTTGAATGTGTTCCCAAAGTCTACACTAGGCAGAGTATTTGAACAAATTTGGATTTGATTTGTGAAAAGTTTTTCCTAACATATTATTCACTTATTTATTTATCATGTAATAGGGAAAGCTGCTTGAACACTAGTTAAATACAAGCAAGACAGTCTAAGCACCCCCTTTCTCTTTATATACTAAAATTTTCAGTTCTATTACAATGTGTTAGTTCTTTATTTTATTATTATTTGAAGTATAATTGATTTATAATGTGTTAATTTCAGGTGTATAGCAGAATGACTCAGTTATATAAATATATATATGTGTGTGTGTGTATATATATATTCTTTTTTCAGATTCTTCCCTTCTAGGTTATAGTAATATACTGAGTATTCCTTGTGCTATACAGTAAGTCCTTATCAATTACCTATTTTATATGTAGTCGTGTGTATATGTTAATCCCAAACTCCTAATTTATTCCTCCCCCTTACTTTTTGGTAACCATAAGAGATTATGGTCTATGTCTGTGGGTCTACTTCTGTTTATGTACTGGTTTTTNGGCGGGGGAGCCGGGAGGGGCCACTTCTATTCGCCTTTATCTATTTTCATCCATCTTTATTTTTTGGTCCGTGTGGGCCTCCCATCGTGGTGGCCTCTGTTGTCACAGAACATGGGTTCTGGGGGCGTGCACTCCAGAGTTCCGGCTCGGTAATTGGACACATCGGTCCAGCTGCTCCGCGGCACGTGGAGCACCCCTTTCACTGCACGGCGGTGTCCTTACACACTGGACTACCAGGGAATCCCTGTACTGGTTTTTAAAGTGGTATAAATTAGCATTGTCTTTTAGATTTGGACTGAAGAACTCTGATGAAATCCACTGTGAAATATGGGGCCAGACAGTGGGAAGTGGGAATTGTTTCCCTGCAGTAAGTTTTTCAGTAAGCCACTTAATCACTGGGATAGAAGGCACCTTAATGATCATCTAGGGCTTCTCTGGTGGTCCAGTGGGTAAAGAGTCCACCTTGCAGTGCAAGGGGCACCGTTTGATCCCTGGCACCGGAAGATCCCCATGCCACAGAGCGGCTGGACCGATGTGTCCAATTACGAGCCAGCTCTCTGGAGCACATGCACCCAGAGGCAGTGCTCTGCTACTTTTTTCCCAAAGTCTACACTACATTTTGACTTTGGATTTGATTTGTGAAAAGTTTTTCCTAACATATTATTCACTTATTTATTTATCATGTAATAGGGAAAGCTGCTTGAACACTAGTTAAATACAAGCAAGACAGTCTAAGCACCCCCTTTCTCTTTATATACTAAAATTTTCAGTTCTATTACAATGTGTTAGTTCTTTATTTTATTATTATTTGAAGTATAATTGATTTATAATGTGTTAATTTCAGGTGTATAGCAGAATGACTCAGTTATATAAATATATATATGTGTGTGTGTGTATATATATATTCTTTTTTCAGATTCTTCCCTTCTAGGTTATAGTAATATACTGAGTATTCCTTGTGCTATACAGTAAGTCCTTATCAATTACCTATTTTATATGTAGTCGTGTGTATATGTTAATCCCAAACTCCTAATTTATTCCTCCCCCTTACTTTTTGGTAACCATAAGAGATTATGGTCTATGTCTGTGGGTCTACTTCTGTTTATGTACTGGTTTTTGGGGGGGGGGGCGGGGGAGCCGGGAGGGGCCACTTCTATTCGCCTTTATCTATTTTCATCCATCTTTATTTTTTGGTCCGTGTGGGCCTCCCATCGTGGTGGCCTCTGTTGTCACAGAACATGGGTTCTGGGCGCGTGCACTCCAGAGTTCGGGCTCGGTAATTGGACACATCGGTCCAGCTGCTCCGCGGCACGTGGAGCACCCCTTTCACTGCACGGCGGTGTCCTTACACACTGGACTACCAGGGAATCCCTGTACTGGTTTTTAAAGTGGTATAAATTAGCATTGTCTTTTAGATTTGGACTGAAGAACTCTGATGAAATCCACTGTGAAATATGGGGCCAGACAGTGGGAAGTGGGAATTGTTTCCCTGCAGTAAGTTTTTCAGTAAGCCACTTAATCACTGGGATAGAAGGCACCTTAATGATCATCTAGGGCTTCTCTGGTGGTCCAGTGGGTAAAGAGTCCACCTTGCAGTGCAAGGGGCACCGTTTTGATCCCTGGCACCGGAAGATCCCCATGCCACAGAGCGGCTGGACCGATGTGTCCAATTACGAGCCAGCTCTCTGGAGCACATGCACCCAGAGGCAGTGCTCTGCTACAGGAGAGGCCACTGCGATGGGAGGCCCACACAGGCAGAAGAACAAAGATGGATGAAAATAAATAAATGGAAGACCAATACAAGTGGCAAAAAAGAAAAAGAAAAGAAAAGAAATTGCTGAACTCTTTAAAAAAAAACCAAACAGATCGTCTAGCTCCAATTTTTTTCACTCTGTCTTAAAGAGATTGCCAAACCTACATCCACATTCTTGCCTAAGGCTTATCTTTCCATCTTTATAAAACTCTGACTGCTAGAAAATGATCTTCTTATAACTTCCGTCCCTATATTCTAGTCCAATCCATTGAAGCCATAGAGAAATGTCTTCTCTCCAATCATGACCAGATTTCAAATATCTAAAGACAATATGATTTCATGAATTGGAATCTTTCATTAGTATTACCTAGGGTTCAATTCAAGGGATGGAACAGTTTCAGAAAATGAAGGCAAAGAGAGCCAACAGAGTTTAAGATTTGTTCTTCCCCGCCATCAATCAGAACAAGATTTGTTAGTTCTGCCAGCCAGGTGTAGCTTCCCCACCCTACTGCTTCCATGCAGCCCAGCCCTACTGTTAGTCAGCCGAACCCCTCACAGTGCTTTGTTGCTTTAAATGATAAAAAAGTTGGCACTCATGAATAAATAAAATAAAAGCTTTCCTTGTAACAGCAATTCATGGGATGAGCATAACATGTTCTTTCAAAACAAAGCACTGGTAATTATCATTCTTGACAAAACAGGAGGAGTAAGTGTGAAGAGGTTTAAACATGCTCTGAATTCATGGGATAGCTAAATGGTTGTCTTTTAGATTTGGACTGAAGAACTCTGATGAAATCCACTGTGAAATATGGGGCCAGACAGTGGGAAGTGGGAATTGTTTCCCTGCAGTAAGTTTTTCAGTAAGCCACTTAATCACTGGGATAGAAGGCACCTTAATGATCATCTAGGGCTTCTCTGGTGGTCCAGTGGGTAAAGAGTCCACCTTGCAGTGCAAGGGGCACCGTTTTGATCCCTGGCACCGGAAGATCCCCATGCCACAGAGCGGCTGGACCGATGTGTCCAATTACGAGCCAGCTCTCTGGAGCACATGCACCCAGAGGCAGTGCTCTGCTACAGGAGAGGCCACTGCGATGGGAGGCCCACACAGGCAGAAGAACAAAGATGGATGAAAATAAATAAATGGAAGACCAATACAAGTGGCAAAAAAGAAAAAGAAAAGAAAAGAAATTGCTGAACTCTTTAAAAAAACCAAACAGATCGTCTAGCTCCAATTTTTTTCACTCTGTCTTAAAGAGATTGCCAAACCTACATCCACATTCTTGCCTAAGGCTTATCTTTCCATCTTTATAAAACTCTGACTGCTAGAAAATGATCTTCTTATAACTTCCGTCCCTATATTCTAGTCCAATCCATTGAAGCCATAGAGAAATGTCTTCTCTCCAATCATGACCAGATTTCAAATATCTAAAGACAATATGATTTCATGAATTGGAATCTTTCATTAGTATTACCTAGGGTTCAATTCAAGGGATGGAACAGTTTCAGAAAATGAAGGCAAAGAGAGCCAACAGAGTTTAAGATTTGTTCTTCCCCGCCATCAATCAGAACAAGATTTGTTAGTTCTGCCAGCCAGGTGTAGCTTCCCCACCCTACTGCTTCCATGCAGCCCAGCCCTACTGTTAGTCAGCCGAACCCCTCACAGTGCTTTGTTGCTTTAAATGATAAAAAAAAAGTTGGCACTCATGAATAAATAAAATAAAAGCTTTCCTTGTAACAGCAATTCATGGGATGAGCATAACATGTTCTTTCAAAACAAAGCACTGGTAATTATCATTCTTGACAAAACAGGAGGGAGTAAGTGTGAAGAGGCATTTTAAAACTGTCGTGGTGATGATGAGGGATGCTCTGGAATTTAGACAGTGAAGATCAGGGATGTTAAATGGCCTGAAACACATGGAACAGTCCCACAAAATAAAGAATTAGTCTACCCAATAGGCCTTAAGTATCCTCCTTCCACCATTTCATTTGATTAGAACATTTGGCTTTCCTAGGTGTATCATGTTTCAAGTGCTGTTTGTTATAAAGTCATGTAAAAACTGTGTAAGACATGACACGTGAATCTAAGGGTTCAGGAAGAAAGCATCTTGACTTAGTTTCCAGTATTGTCCCTCCCTTAAGGGTCTCACTAGCTTTCATTGCAAAACATGAGTTAAGGCGAGGTTGCTGGTGATCTTCAAAGGTGGGTGGAGGGTATCTTAGGCATTTTTGGTAGGTTAATTCTTTATTTGTGTAATTATTTCATGCATTGCAGGGTACGTAACATCCCTGACCTTCACTGTCTAAATTCTCAAGCACCTCTCATCACTATGACGACTAAAAATGTTTCCAGCTATTTCTAGATGCCTTTTCTGAGCAGGGGGTAGGGAAGATATATATTCTTATTTACTTAGGCTTACGTATGTTCCCTCCCACTTGAATAACTCTTCCTCTTCCCTCCCCATCCCATCCCTCTAGATCGTTACCAAGCCCCAGTTTGAGTTCCCTGAGTCCTACAACAAATTCCCATAGGCCATCTGTTTTACATATGATAATGTATGTTTCCATGTTACTCTTGGGGCAGATAAAATGTAGGATTGTAAATAGGCAAAGAGAGCCAACAGAGTTTAAGATTTGTTCTTCCCCGCCATCAATCAGAACAAGATTTGTTAGTTTTGCCAGCCAGGTGTAGCTTCCCCACCCTACTGCTTCCATGCATCCCAGCCCTACTTTTTGTCAGCCGAACCCCTCACAGTGCTTTGTTGCTTTAAATGATATAAAAAAAGTTGGCACTCATGAATAAATAAAATAAAAGCTTTCCTTGTAACAGCAATTCATGGGATGAGCATAACATGTTCTTTCAAAACAAAGCACTGGTAATTATCATTCTTGACAAAACAGGAGGGAGTAAGTGTGAAGAGGCATTTTAAAACTGTCGTGGTGATGATGAGGGATGCTCTGGAATTTAGACAGTGAAGATCAGGGATGTTAAATGGCCTGAAACACATGGAACAGTCCCACAAAATAAAGAATTAGTCTACCCAATAGGCCTTAAGTATCCTCCTTCCACCATTTCATTTGATTAGAACATTTGGCTTTCCTAGGTGTATCATGTTTCAAGTGCTGTTTGTTATAAAGTCATGTAAAAACTGTGTAAGACATGACACGTGAATCTAAGGGTTCAGGAAGAAAGCATCTTGACTTAGTTTCCAGTATTGTCCCTCCCTTAAGGGTCTCACTAGCTTTCATTGCAAAACATGAGTTAAGGCGAGGTTGCTGGTGATCTTCAAAGGTGGGTGGAGGGTATCTTAGGCATTTTTGGTAGGTTAATTCTTTATTTGTGTAATTATTTCATGCATTGCAGGGTACGTAACATCCCTGATCTTCACTGTCTAAATTCTCAAGCACCTCTCATCACTATGACGACTAAAAATGTTTCCAGCTATTTCTAGATGCCTTTTCTGAGCAGGGGGTAGGGAAGATATATATTCTTATTTACTTAGGCTTACGTATGTTCCCTCCCACTTGAATAACTCTTCCTCTTCCCTCCCCATCCCATCCCTCTAGATCGTTACCAAGCCCCAGTTTGAGTTCCCTGAGTCCTACAACAAATTCCCATAGGCCATCTGTTTTACATATGATAATGTATGTTTCCATGTTACTCTTGGGGCAGATACTAATGTAAGAGAGTGTGATAGGATTGTGAGTAACAGTAGTCTCAGGAAAGAACCATCAGTCAAGGGCCATCACAGAGGCCTCTTTTCTCTTTTGAGTGATTGCTGTAGGTAGGGGATCAGACACAGTTCTGGCCAATGGGGTGAGAGGGAGTCTGGAGAGGTGCTTCTGGGGTTAGTTTAACCCATTGATAAAATGAAAAGAAACAGGGCTTCCCTGTTAGCTCAGTGGTAGAGTTTGCCTGCCAATGCAGGAGACACGGGTTTGATCCCTGATCTGGAAAGATTCCACATGCTGTGGAACAACTAAGCCTGTGAGTCACAACTATGGAGCCTGTGCTCTAGAGCCCTGGAGCCGCAACTGTGAAACCCATGTGCCACAGCTACTGAAGCCTGTGTGCCCCAGAGCCCAAGTTCCACAACAAGAGAAGTCATTGCCTGGTCACCTCAACTAGAGAGTAGCCCCCACTCCATGCAACTAGAGAAGAGCCTGAAGCAGCAGTGAAAACCCAGAATAGCCAAAAATAAATAAATATATAAGAATTTTAAAAAATGAGAGGAAGCAGTTTCCTGTCTATGCCTGGCCATCGTAATAAAAATATAGTGCCTAAAACTGTGGTTTCCATTTACTTGTGGACGAGGTGAATTTGCTGAAGATAGCTGAACAAAAAATGGGAAAGAGCCTGAACCTTTATGGCGCCAATGGGCTGCTAAATCAATCAGTCTTGGAACTATTTTGTATTTTGACTTTTTACTATGTGAGATAATAAATTCCTTATTGATTTAATCAATTGAGCCAAAGTTTTTAGTTAAGTTGAAAGCATATTGAATGAAACACCTTATCCTGCTTTTTTCCCTGACTGCCAATCTTAAGACCACCTTATTGAAGTGAGTGAAATTATTAAAGTTAAAAATGAATACAAATCAAAAACATTCACACCTGAAGCAAATACCAGTGCTCTTGGAAAGACTACCTGGGTGTGTCTTCTACACTACTCATTTGTCAGATTGAAATAGGTCAAAATAATAAAAGCTGTGTCTTAATTCCAACAAATGATTCCAAAACCAGAACTAATTCTATGAGTTTACTTTAAAAAATTTACTGGTATTTGGGTAATATTCATATGATATCATGTCATGTCACAATATTCAGTCATGGTGGCCTTTTCCTTTTATCTCTGCATGCTTACTTGAATCATAGTGTTAATTTTTGATTTTTTTTCCAGCTGGTGTTTCCTAATTTGATCATGGCTTTTGCCTGAAAACAAACACATGCTTGAAAACTAAGGGCAGTGTCTCATGAATGGATTAATGGTGACCTTAACTCTTGCTTTAACAAGGCTTACTTGTGCTGAAGTTCTAATTTGTTGACCACCTGATGCGAAGAGACAACTCATTGGAAAAGACCCTGATGCTGGGAAAGATTGAAGGCAGAGGAGAAGGGGATGGTAGAGGACAGGATCCTTAAACAGTATCACTGACTCAATGGACATGAGTTTGAGCAAGCTCCGGCAGATGGTAAATGACAGGCAAGCCTGGCGTACTGCAGTCTGTAGTTGCAAAGAGTCTGACAAGACTGAGGGACTGAACAGCAGCAACAAACTTTCAGAGATCTGGGTAATTCTAGTGCTTGGTTTTACCTTCAGAGATAATCTAACATGTATAAATTCCTTTGAATCCATAATGTAAAGAGGAGATTGAACGGTAATGTGTTTTTTGAAGCTGGCATAAATTCCTTAAAGGATAGCATGCCATGCTGTAAGAATCACAGGTATTGAAATCAGAACATTGATACTTCAGTTCTCATTCCAATTTTGGCATATTTAGGTGTGTAATAGTAGACAAATTATTCACTTCTGTTCCTTTATCTATAAAATAGATTTAAAAATACTAGCTCTTCTTGTCTGGAGGGGCTGTTATGAGAACTCATTGGAATGATATGTTCATAACAGGAACTAAAGACAGCTACAACAACCCCAGAAACAACATCCTGTTGGGTGAATTTTTTGTTTTTCCTGAGTAAAAACCATAGCAGATAAAAAAAAATTAATTGCTAGAACTACGTTCCCCCTTTTGGCATTCAGTTAACTCATTGTGCATTATCAGCCTCTTCTCGGACATCATGTTCTTCCAGAAGGTCCTCTGCTTCCCCTTTCAGAGCAGTCTAGATCAGTACTGGGGTCATAACTCGGTCACAGCACACACTTCTCTCCATCTTGCTCTTCAGCAGGGGTTCTCAGTGTGCCTGAGAACCTCAGGGAATCTCAGCAAGAGTTACTAGGTCCTGGCAGGAATCCCGAGCCAGGAGGCCTGATACCTGGAAGTCTGAGTTTTAATAGCAGGGGTTCTGAGGTTTTTTAAAAAACATGTATATACCCATTTATTTGGCTGTCCTGGATCTTAGTTATAGCATGTGGGATGTTTAGTCATGGGTTGCAAGCCTGAACACTTAGTTGCAGCATATGAGATCTAGTTCTGTGACCGGGGCTTGAACCCAGGACCCCTGCTTTGGAAGCTCTAAGTCTTAGCCACTGGATCACTGGAAAAATCCCAGCAGGGAATTCTGATGAGACATCTTTATGCCACACTTTGAAATCTTACTCAAGAGTGGTCTCCCCCGAAGGTCAGGCTCTAATTTTCTTCTATGTATTCCCTTTACTTAGAATAGGGATAGGTAAATAGTAGGTGCTCGGTTGACAGATACTAAATGAATACCAAAACTTTTCTGAAGTACAGTTTGTAGAAATACATAATTGGATTTTCCACATACACCTTTGTATATAGTACAATGAGCCATGCACTCTTAAGAAAGTTTGCCTTTTTGTAGTCCAAACATTCAGATTTCTGAAATTATTGTATTCTGTTAAAATAGAAAGGAATCTTACCAGCATATTTTAGATGTCAGAGAATTGCAGAGAAAGTACTCATCCATTGAAAAATTATTTATCAAGTACTTTCAACATGCATGCATTATGAGGGGCACCACGAAGATAGAGGAATTACAAATAAATGAAAGCAGGATTTCAGTTGCTCCTGGGAAAATAAGATAAAGCTGTATCAAATGGGCCTGCATTAATATGAACACTGGAGTGGCCATTGGGAGGTGCTGCTGCAGACAAGGACATGTAAGAAGGGATTTGTGGAACTGTTGAGTCTTGAAGAACTGGAGAATGAGAGGGGAATCAACCACAGGCATGACTTTAGTAGGCAGGCTATGTTGGAGCAGTCGTGGAGGTCTAGGTAAACAGTACTGCCACCTCCCTCTCTCAATGTTGAACAAACGGAAGTAAACAAAGGAGTAATAGAGGAGAAACCAAGGTATCATCTTTATTTCCAATAGTGACTGAGCCTGAGGTTCTAGCTGAGTGTGAAAACCTAAAGCTGTGTCAACTTATTCCTGTAGGAGCAGTACAATGCATGATGTCCACAGGCAGCAAGTGGAAAGGACTGAACTGGGCGTACTCCCTCAAATAAGTCACCGGATTTCTGTTGCTTTGAGAGAGGGAAGAGGCAGCAGGGGGTCAGAAATACCACCCCAGGGGTGATCCCTCCACCTGGGGGGAAACAAGAGTGCGGAGAAATGAGTAGGGCTGTGAGCTGCATGGGCGAGAATGTGGGGCTTCCAACTTGAATCAAAGGGTGAATGAGATACGAGGTGAGCGCTCAGAGGCAGCCTGAAGACCCAGCTGCAGAGCTCCACCTAAAACTTGTGCCTCGGAAGGAACCTGAGGTGGGAAGAGGCAGTTGCTGCCATTGGTGCTCCAGCCGGAGATAGTGAGTCTCCAAAGCAGGATGGGATGAGGGTTCAGTCGTAGGATTCTTACAAAGAGATTCCCATGCAATCCTTTAGCCTGTGGTGTCTCAGCCAGGTCTCAAGACTGCAGACTTCTACAGATACTTCTGAGAACTCCCAAGTTCCAGATCTAACTCTTCAGAGCCAGAACGAGGTAAGCAGCACTGGACAGGTGGCACAGAAAGTCATTTTGCAATACAAAGAAGGGAGCTGTAGCAAAACCAACCACAGTTTGTCAAGGCGTCTGCAGTCCGCCACTAGCAAGGACCAGCAAGTGGATTTTAAATATGATGACACATGAGAAAGAAACCTTCCCTTGGAGGCCAAGTTACAAGTCTAAGTTTCTGTTCTGTTTTGTTTCCTCTGTGTTCCTTGCACCAGTTCCTATTGGGTTTCTTCTATGCTAGGAGTGGCACTATAAGGCTCTATTGAAAAGGAGATTTGTCAGAGAGCTGTAATCAGAGCTTCTGAACCAATTGTGCTCGTTCATGTGAGTGACACATAAGGTCTAGGTGTCTACACAAAGGCCAAGAGCTTCTAAGACTAAGTCGAATGTGGAAGCGAAGGACTGTAGTTTCTATATACTTTTTTTTTAAAAAAAGATTTATTTATTTATTTATTTTGGGTGGGGCTTGGGTTGGGGAGGGAGGGGAGCGGGCGGGCCACTTCTATTGGTCTTTCATTTCTCCATTTTCATCCTTCTTTGCTCTTTGGCTCCTGTGGGCCTCCCATCGTGGTGGCGTCTGTTGTTGCAGAGCGCCGGCTCTGGGCGCATGTGCTCCAGAGCTCCGGCTCGGTAATTGGACACATTGGTCCAGCCACTCCGCGGCACGTGGGATCTTCCCAGGCCAGGGATCGAACCGGCGCCCCTTGCACTGTAAGGCGGTGTCTTTACCCACTGGACCACCAGGGAGAGCCCTCTATGTACTTTTAACTCTCAAAGCCCTACTCAGGCTGCCCTGTGCCTGCTCGCTATTTGCCCCTCATTTTCCTCAAAGCTAGTATTGCTGAAGACCCTCACCTTGGCTGAGACAATAACCCACCAATGCCTAAGAAACCCTATCCCACTTCAGATGGTCCAGGCCAGACCATGTATGTGTTCAGCTGCATTAGGGCGTGTTCTATGCAGGGATCCAGCCAGAGTATCCTGTGCACGGGCATTTAGGGGACAAAGGGTGGCACTTGACTGACCATTGTGGAGAGGTGCTAGGGTTTTACTGGTAGTGTTTTTATTGTTGTCTATTTAAGTAGTTAATACCATATTTATCATTGAGCTATGTAGTGTACACTTTTTCTTTAGCTGAGCCAGAACGAGGTAAGCAGCACTGGACAGGTGGCACAGAAAGTCATTTTGCAATACAAAGAAGGGAGCTGTAGCAAAACCAACCACAGTTTGTCAAGGCGTCTGCAGTCCGCCACTAGCAAGGACCAGCAAGTGGATTTTAAATATGATGACACATGAGAAAGAAACCTTCCCTTGGAGGCCAAGTTACAAGTCTAAGTTTCTGTTCTGTTTTGTTTCCTCTGTGTTCCTTGCACCAGTTCCTATTGGGTTTCTTCTATGCTAGGAGTGGCACTATAAGGCTCTATTGAAAAGGAGATTTGTCAGAGAGCTGTAATCAGAGCTTCTGAACCAATTGTGCTCGTTCATGTGAGTGACACATAAGGTCTAGGTGTCTACACAAAGGCCAAGAGCTTCTAAGACTAAGTCGAATGTGGAAGCGAAGGACTGTAGTTTCTATATACTTTTTTTTTAAAAAAAGATTTATTTATTTATTTATTTTGGGTGGGGCTTGGGTTGGGGAGGGAGGGGAGCGGGCGGGCCACTTCTATTGGTCTTTCATTTCTCCATTTTCATCCTTCTTTGCTCTTTGGCTCCTGTGGGCCTCCCATCGTGGTGGCGTCTGTTGTTGCAGAGCGCCGGCTCTGGGCGCATGTGCTCCAGAGCTCCGGCTCGGTAATTGGACACATTGGTCCAGCCACTCCGCGGCACGTGGGATCTTCCCAGGCCAGGGATCGAACCGGCGCCCCTTGCACTGTAAGGCGGTGTCTTTACCCACTGGACCACCAGGGAGAGCCCTCTATGTACTTTTAACTCTCAAAGCCCTACTCAGGCTGCCCTGTGCCTGCTCGCTATTTGCCCCTCATTTTCCTCAAAGCTAGTATTGCTGAAGACCCTCACCTTGGCTGAGACAATAACCCACCAATGCCTAAGAAACCCTATCCCACTTCAGATGGTCCAGGCCAGACCATGTATGTGTTCAGCTGCATTAGGGCGTGTTCTATGCAGGGATCCAGCCAGAGTATCCTGTGCACGGGCATTTAGGGGACAAAGGGTGGCACTTGACTGACCATTGTGGAGAGGTGCTAGGGTTTTACTGGTAGTGTTTTTATTGTTGTCTATTTAAGTAGTTAATACCATATTTATCATTGAGCTGGAGAGTGTTGAACGCTGTACACTTTTTCTTTTTACAGATAAAGGCAAAAGTGATATGTGAGTTGATTTAGAGTGGATATAAAACCTTTTGGAGGCTAATATGCCAATAATCCTGGCCAAGGAGGTAGCAGGACAAAGGACACATTTTTGAGATATTTCCAATAATTAGAATGGATAGGTGCCTGGGTCAGTGGGACGCAAAAATCCCACAGAGCAGTTGTAAATGTAGACAAAGGAATACTCTTCATCTCCTTCTCTTGGCCCTTACGGCTGTTGACGGGAGAGGGCACATCGCCTAGAAGGTCAAAGGAGGAACGTTTACGAGGGGACGGTGGAGTGGTTATAGCGGCCGTTGTGGAAGATTGTTAGCATGCTTGCACTGTTCTGATGTAGGCACTGGAATGCATGTCTGTTTTTTCCCTCTTGGTAGTTGAAAGATGCCCTCCTGGCCTGAGATACGATCCATCCTGAAGGTAGTTTAGACATCTGGTGCTATGACAGCGCTCTTGACAAATAGCTCATGTTTTAAATAAAGGAAAATATTACATCAGGGGATTCCACTTATTTCTCAAAACCAAATGGCATCAAAGCCACTAGATGTGTCATTGTTAAATGATCTTGTGGACTCTAGGGAGGTGAGAGTAATGAAGAGAATTTTGCAATTTCTCCAACTTTCTAAGCCCTAATTTAAAGAGTATTTCCTGACAGGCTCATCCTCTGCCTCCTGTGAAGGGTGAGAAGTTACTTTTTATCCAGTGAATATTTGGCTCTGCTGTTAATGATATCCACCTGTTTTCTATAGACACAGCTGTTTTCTTTCATTCCAGGAGAGCTGGGCATGAAATGTCTCACCCACTGTCAGCACTTGGCTTTTCGAACAGGACCAGAATCCAGACTGACATAAATTCCCAGGCATCTCCTAATGAAACACAGCCTTACTATCCATAAGCGATGCAAAGTATCTTGACTAAAACTGGGCTGCAGGCAATTCACTCTTGGAGAAATGGAGATGGGATGTTTTTGTCTTAAGGGGCTTTCCCACTTCTGTCCCCAGGGCCATTTGTAACCCATCACTGAGTATTTTAGTTAATATCATGATTTACTAAAGTCCTAGATAGAAAGGAAACATCTCGAGTAAAACAAGAGTCGGAAAGTGTCACTTGATAGTTGCCATCAAAGTGGGCTTGAGCCACACTTGCAGATAAGGCGTTGGGTCTAATGCTGAACATGGCACAGGCGTGAAGAGGGTCTAGTCTCTGACCACTGGAGATTTGCAGGGTTGCTGGGGCTTCCTTACTGTTTGCCGTTGGTTGAACCTTTAAGTCATGATCTGCTTGAAAGGCTGCTGACACCCATACCTACCCCACAGGGCTCAGTGGAGACTCTTTTCTCATAACCGGTGCCTCAGTTTCCCCAAGTCCTATGAAACTAGCTTTTTACAACCTTATTAAAGGGCCTTGGTAATTCGAAAAAGGGAATTTAAACAAAGGAAGGGGAAAGTAAGATACTGTACTTAGACTTTTTCTAAAATTCAAAGGGTAAGGAGTTAGAAAGAAGTTAAGGCCTTTGTCTAAGAAGGCTTTGAGCACAAGTCTCTCTCAGTATGTTGAAGGTGGGTGGGGCCCCTTTCTCTAGTCTTGTGTTCTTTCTGATGGGTGGGCAGTGGACTAATTTTCTCCCCATTGCTCCTGTGAAACCCAGTGAGTACTCACGAATATCCCAAGGTTAAGGTTTGTTTTTTTTTTTAAATAACTTTATTTATGTATTTATTTTTGGCTGTGCATGGTCTTTGTTGCTGTGTGGGTTTTCCTCTCGTTGAGGAGAGGAGGGTTGCTCTCTAGTTGAGACGAGTGGGCTTCTCATCGTGGTGGCTTCTCTTGTTTGAGAGCACGGCTGCTGGGAGGGCAGGTTTCGGTAACCGTGGCTTGCCAACTCTAGAGTGCAGAGTCAGTAGTTGCGGCACACAGGCTCAGTTGCTCGGAGGCATGTGAGATCTTTCTGGACTAGAGATCAAACATGTGTCTCCAGCACTGACAGGCAGATTCTTTACTGATGAGCCACCAGGGAAGCCTCCCAAGGTTAAACTTTAATATCAGGCACTGGAGAGTCTAAACTCCTAAAGAAGACAGTTATTATTATTACTTTTTTGTCTTATACTATGCAGACTGCTTTGTCTTTGTGTGCAGGATAGTATTATTTTTATTCCCATCTCCAGATCAATGTACTTTAGGGCCTGCAGGAATAGGAAAGTGCATACCTTTCTTTGTCTCTTTCTTTGCAGATACAGAGGCAATCTGTGAGATGACAATTTCAACAAAGACTTTTCTTGGCCAATGAGATTATTCTCTGTTTTCATCTGAGGAAGGGAAGAAGAGGGTTACTAGTTCAGTCACATTATCTCCAATCTTACCAAAAAACCTGTCTTAATTATTTAATAAGTATTTTTTGGATTGCAAATGAAGTTGAACACATTTTCATACATTTGTCTGACTAGTTGTATATCTTTAGAAACTGCTTGTTTGAGTACTTCCCCATTTTCCTGTAGGCACGTCATTATTTTCCCTGATGATGTGTAAGAGTCTGCATTTTTGTTTTGCATGCTGTCAAGCAAAGCAAAAGTGTCTTTTTCCTCCTCAATGTATAGTAACTACTGTGTCCCGAGAAACTTAGGTCCTTCCAAATAAAGCCCTTCCAATTCTGGTCATGGTAGAATGTCTTAATTCCCAGAAACGGGATGGAAAGTCTGGCTTGAGTAAGAAGTACAGTAACTTATTTATATCCTGTTTTACAATTTAAAAAAAAATTTATACAAAAGATTTTATGTGATTATCTTTACATTCAGAACCAAATGAGGTGTTCTCTGAGTTCTGCAGTGGATTGTTATTGTTTATATTTCATGGGATGTTAGCCTCTTTGGCCCTGGCCCTGTGTGGGGTGGGCTGCTAGATTTCTACTCTTGGTCAGTGCTGAATAATCAAGAGAACAGAGCCTGTTCTTTGGCTCTGAGGTTCAATTTGACAGATTCAGGATTAGGCTGAGATTGACTGTATCTCAGTTGGGAGTGCCACTGCATTTTTAACAATTATTTTTAATTGCAGTAAAATATGTATAACATGAATTTGCTGTCTCAACCATTTCTAAGTTTATAGCTCAGAGGAGTTAAATACATTCACATGGTGGTGCACTCATCCCCACTCTCCACCTCTCAAACTCTTTATCCTGCAAAATGGAAACTCTGCACCTTTAACTAATAACTCCTTAAGCTTCTGTATTCTTATTCCCTACCATTCTGCTTTCTCTCACCAAGGATTTAACTGCTTTAGGCATCTCACATAAGTGGAATCATAGTATTTGTCTTTTTGTGACTGGTTCATTTTACTCAGGACATGGGCATTTGGGGCAGAACAATGCTTAGGTTGTGCAACTGTCCCTTGCATGATATTTGGCTCCTTGTGTGACCCTGGGACCCTGGGGCACCTATGGAAACCCTACTGACTTGTGATAGTCAAACCTGAGGGATGGAGACTTTCCTGGTGGCCCAGTGGGTAAAAAGTCTGCCTTGCAGTGCCAGGGACACTGGTTTGATCCCTGGCTCAGAAAGATCCCACATGCTGAGGAGCGGTTGGACTGGTGTATCCAATTACGAGCCAGCACTCTGTCCAGAGCCAGTGCTCTACAATGAGAGAGGCCACTGCGATGGGAGCCCCACACATGCCAAAGAATAAAGATGGATGAAAAAAAAAAAGACCTGATGACTTAGAGGCCGAAAAAAAAAAACCCACAAAAAAACAAACCCTGAGACATGGGAGTGCTTCTTTGGCTGGGGCTTCAAATAAAGCCTCCAGACCATCTGAAGTTGATTCTTTTGAAGGCAAATATGTATTTTAAATGTAAATACTCCTTGTCCCAATCTGTGTAAACAAGCTTCAGATGCCATGCTCTCAGACCTGAGAAAGCCAAGCCAAGTTTCATAAGAGGTTCTCTCAAAGTCCGGTTCCTTACTGGGCACTTACTCTTTAAATACTTTGCTTGGAGTACATGGTTCACATGGTTCATGTTGGGTTTTCAGAGCCCTTGGCCTCTTCAGGGAAAGTGGCTACATCATCAGTGTCTCTCCCTCCTCAACCCCTCCCCAACCAGTCAGTTTTGATAGTTTCACTTGACACTCTCTACATGAACAGTTTACTACCATGTTTATTAATTATTGTATTTTTCAATATTTTTAAACAAAATATCTCAGATAGCTTTGAAATTGTGCAAATAGCTTATCTTAAAGACCAGAGAGGACATGGACTAGAATCGAACAGCCTTCCTGGTAAAAATGGGCACCTGCCATGATTCTGGGGTTTTATGAGGCTCAAAGAACAATGGATCTTGGGGATCTTACGACTATTGTCACACATTCTCATCAACTAAGCCTTTATTTTATTTTATTTTTTTTAAAGATTTATTTATTTATTTATTTTGGGTGGGGGTTGGGTTGGGGAGGGAGGGGAGCGGGCGGGCCACTTCTATTGGTCTTTCATTTCTCTATTTTCATCCGTCTTTGTTCTTTGGCTCCTGTGGGCCTCCCATTGCGGTGGCGCCTGTCGTTGCAGAGCACCGGCTCTGGGCGCATGTGCTCCAGAGCTCCGGCTCGGTAATTGGACACAACGGTCCAGCCGCTCCGCGGCACGTGGGATCTTCCCAGGCCAGGGATCGAACCGGCGCCCCTTTCACTGCAAGGCGGTGTCCTTACCCACTGGACCACCAGGGGAAGCCCTAAGCCTTTATTTTTAAAAACATGTTTGTATTATAAAAGTAATATGAAAGTTGTTGCTCCATTGAGTCTGACTCTGTGACCGCATGGACGAGCCATGGATTTTCCAGGCAAGAATACTGGAATGGGTTGCCATGCCTTCCTCCAGGCGATCTTCCAAACCTGGAGATCAAACCCAAATCTTCTGCATTGAAGGGGGATTTTTTTTTTTTTACTATCTGAACAACCAGGGAAGCCCCTAAAGTAATGTGGATATTATTAAAACATAAAAAATACAGGAATTTATGAAGAGAAAGAATAAGAAGAAAGAGAAGTAAAAGCAGATCATGCATAATGCTAGCATCACAAGTATTTATGGCTCACTTATTTGGTTTATTGACTTCTGGTACATTTAATGCATTTGAAAAACTCAGTTCCCACTTACTTTATACTTTTCTTTTCTTATACTTTTGTTTATGTATTTATCTATTTTTGACTGCACTGTGTCGGCTTTTCTCTAGTAGTGGTGAGCTGGGGCTACTCTTCTTGCGGTGTACTGGCTTCTCGTTTTTGTGGCCCTTCTTGCTTTGGAGTCTGGGCTCTAGGGCATGCAGGCTTCCCTAGCTGTAGGCTCCCAGGCTCTAGAACCAGGACTCAGCAGTTTTGGCATAGCTGCTTAGTTGCCTCTTGGCCTAGGGGATCTTCTCTGACCAGGAATCAGACTTGGGTTTGAACCAGTGTCTCTTGCATTGGCAGGTAGATACTTTACCTGCAGGGAAGCCCCTCTACCTTCCTCCTCAAATGGAGCTTTCTTACATTCAGTTGGGCTGAATTGATTGACTATTATGGAGCTAGAATTAAATATATTGATCAGACAGTCCACCTCACACATTCCATAATGAAACCCTGGAGGTAGTTAAGTGTCTTCTTAGTGATTACACTACCCATTACATCCATGTTTGGTAATCTTTCAGTTGCTGTGGTTGATATAAAATTGGCCTCTTCAGGCTGTGTGAGGAGCTGTGTATGCTGTCTGCCAGTCTTCATAATTTTGACTCTGACTCTGAAGTGTCATCCTAATTCTCTTGGTTATATCTTATAATGCATTTACCCCTATTCACTCTTAACACCTGTTTTTTTTTCGGAGGGGGGGTGGGTTGGAGAAGGAGGGGGATGGGCGGGCCACTTCTATTGGTCTTTCATTTATCTATTTTCATCCATCTTTGTTCTTTGGCCCAGGTAGGCCTCCCATCGCAGTGGCCTCTGTTGTCACAGAGCACCGGCTCTGGGCGCATGCGCTCCAGAGCTCCGGCTCGGTAATTGGACACATTGGTCCAGCAGCTCCATGGCACGTGGGATCCTCCCAGGCTAGGGATCGAACCGGCGTCCCTTGCACTGCAAGGCGGTGTCCTTACCCACTGGACCACCAGGGAAGCCCTTAACACCTGTTTTTAAAGTTATCTAATGCAGTGGGTAAAGAATCCACCTGCACTGCAGGAGACACAGGAGATGCAGGTTTGATCCCTGGGTTGGAAAGATTCCCTGGAGAAGGAAATGGCAACCCAATCCAGTTTTCTTGCCTGGAAAATCCCATGGACAGAGGATACTGTGTGGCTCTTACATGAAGCTGATGAAGTTCTTGGATAATCTGATTATGATAGCAAGTTAGAGTTTTTCTCAAAATTATTTAGTTATAATAAATAGCCTTCAGGATGGTTTTTGTGTACTGCTTCCTTTTGGCCTTGCTTTGGAGTCTGGGCTCTAGGGCATGCAGGCTTCCCTAGCTGTAGGCTCCCAGGCTCTAGAACCAGGACTCAGCAGTTTTGGCATAGCTGCTTAGTTGCCTCTTGGCCTAGGGGATCTTCTCTGACCAGGAATCAGACTTGGGTTTGAACCAGTGTCTCTTGCATTGGCAGGTAGATACTTTACCTGCAGGGAAGCCCCTCTACCTTCCTCCTCAAATGGAGCTTTCTTACATTCAGTTGGGCTGAATTGATTGACTATTATGGAGCTAGAATTAAATATATTGATCAGACAGTCCACCTCACACATTCCATAATGAAACCCTGGAGGTAGTTAAGTGTCTTCTTAGTGATTACACTACCCATTACATCCATGTTTGGTAATCTTTCAGTTGCTGTGGTTGATATAAAATTGGCCTCTTCAGGCTGTGTGAGGAGCTGTGTATGCTGTCTGCCAGTCTTCATAATTTTGACTCTGACTCTGAAGTGTCATCCTAATTCTCTTGGTTATATCTTATAATGCATTTACCCCTATTCACTCTTAACACCTGTTTTTTTTTCGGAGGGGGGGCGGGTTGGGGAGGGAAGGGGGGCAGGTGGGCCACTTCTATTGGTCTTTTTCATTTATCTATTTTCATCCATCTTTGTTCTTTGGCCCAGGTAGGCCTCCCATCGCAGTGGCCTCTGTTGTCACAGAGCACCGGCTCTGGGCGCATGCGCTCCAGAGCTCCGGCTCGGTAATTGGACACATTGGTCCAGCAGCTCCATGGCACGTGGGATCCTCCCAGGCTAGGGATCGAACCGGCGTCCCTTGCACTGCAAGGCGGTGTCCTTACCCACTGGACCACCAGGGAAGCCCTTAACACCTGTTTTTAAAGTTATCTAATGCAGTGGGTAAAGAATCCACCTGCACTGCAGGAGACACAGGAGATGCAGGTTTGATCCCTGGGTTGGAAAGATTCCCTGGAGAAGGAAATGGCAACCCAATCCAGTTTTCTTGCCTGGAAAATCCCATGGACAGAGGATACTGTGTGGCTCTTACATGAAGCTGATGAAGTTCTTGGATAATCTGATTATGATAGCAAGTTAGAGTTTTTCTCAAAATTATTTAGTTATAATAAATAGCCTTCAGGATGTTTAAAATGCTGAGTAACTTAAAGTTATAAAGATATGTTACATGTGATTCTCATCTTTGAGGAAGGAAGGCAAAAATGAAAGACACGTGGTCTATTTAGTATATTTTTCATATCTGCCTTGAAGGATACACCACAGATCAGGCACGTGCAGAGCACATGTGCTTGGGTTCATGCCCTTCCCTGGTGGGGTCTTCAGTGGAATAGTTTGAAAAGCCCTGCTTCCCAGTGTGACTTTACCTCCAGGGCTTGCCAGGTGGTGAGAAGAGGAAGGTGATGATGAGTGATTTGGGGATACAACCTAAGAGGGAGCAGAAGCCTGTCATTGTCACACACCAATGACAGATTTTGCCTACATCCAAGTTTGCCCAGAAGTAGATCCTGAGGTAGAGAGTTTGCCTCATGTCCAGCTGTTTGGAGAAGAGCTACTTAGAAAGAAGGGCATGTGTACTATCTCACGGGTCCCTCTGCCTTGCTGCCTCTGGTAGAATGTTCATCCTGCCTGCATTTTGTCATTCAGGCCTAGGCTCAGTGTCACTTCTCTGAAAGGCTTTTCCTTGTCATTCAATTTAAGGTTGTCCCATCCTTCACATCTCTAAGGTGGTCACTTTCTGTTACATTCTTACTCTATGTGATTTTTGCCATTAGTTGAAATGATGCAAATTCCTTTACTAATTTACTTATCTCAGTCATCTACTCTCTTATTCATAGCAAGACTGCCAATTCCTAGAACACTAGTTGGTACTCAAAAATGATGGGCTAAATAAATAAATGAATTACGCATGATCACAATTAGCTTTAAGGAGACAAACATTTTATTAATATTTCATTATTAAATACTTCTTTCGAATTGGACCATTTGGTTAAGAGCTTGAACTGCTTACATATGATTTCTTGTAGGGTAATGAAACAAGCTGTTTTTATTACATTACTGCTAGATGATCACAATTTATAGTGGTTTGTAATGAGATTGGGCAAAAGAAACATTACGTTAGTGAACAAAAAATGGACCAAGTGAAAGACTCTGTCTCAGTGTTCTCAAGGGGCAAGTGGCATACTTGGATGACTGATGATCTCAAGGGGCCTCTGTAATTCTGTGAGCTCTCTGTAAGAGAAAACAAGAAAGAGTAGAGAGAATATCGTATGTGCATACAAATAGACATGTTAAAGCATTTCAGTAGAAAAAATAGGACATCCTTCTAAGCCATGGTGAAGCATGTCAATTGATGAGCTGATTTTGGCTCAGTCGTTTATAGGAACAGCTTAGAGAATATGAGATAAGAATTAATTTCCAACAACTTTCATTATCGAATAGATCTCTGTCAATATAGGAATTTTCCTTTAATTTCAACTCTAGTTGGTGACATAAATTGGCTAATCCAAGTATATTAGGAAACTTGTGGCCAAACTTGAAGATTTTTAAAAAATCATTTGTTTTAATCAAAACTCATGCCTCTAAGTCAAAGAATACATTGCTTTTATTCTTCTTCCCAGCTTCAGGCCGTTGCTTTCCATTTTATCTGTTTATGATCTTGGCACAGACACTAGGTTTGGTAAATGTGTTCACAGAAGAATCTGAAGTAAAAGGGGGAAATTATTAGCAGCCTCATGTCCAGCTGTTTGGAGAAGAGCTACTTAGAAAGAAGGGCATGTGTACTATCTCACGGGTCCCTCTGCCTTGCTGCCTCTGGTAGAATGTTCATCCTGCCTGCATTTTGTCATTCAGGCCTAGGCTCAGTGTCACTTCTCTGAAAGGCTTTTCCTTGTCATTCAATTTAAGGTTGTCCCATCCTTCACATCTCTAAGGTGGTCACTTTCTGTTACATTCTTACTCTATGTGATTTTTGCCATTAGTTGAAATGATGCAAATTCCTTTACTAATTTACTTATCTCAGTCATCTACTCTCTTATTCATAGCAAGACTGCCAATTCCTAGAACACTAGTTGGTACTCAAAAATGATGGGCTAAATAAATAAATGAATTACGCATGATCACAATTAGCTTTAAGGAGACAAACATTTTATTAATATTTCATTATTAAATACTTCTTTCGAATTGGACCATTTGGTTAAGAGCTTGAACTGCTTACATATGATTTCTTGTAGGGTAATGAAACAAGCTGTTTTTATTACATTACTGCTAGATGATCACAATTTATAGTGGTTTGTAATGAGATTGGGCAAAAGAAACATTACGTTAGTGAACAAAAAATGGACCAAGTGAAAGACTCTGTCTCAGTGTTCTCAAGGGGCAAGTGGCATACTTGGATGACTGATGATCTCAAGGGGCCTCTGTAATTCTGTGAGCTCTCTGTAAGAGAAAACAAGAAAGAGTAGAGAGAATATCGTATGTGCATACAAATAGACATGTTAAAGCATTTCAGTAGAAAAAATAGGACATCCTTCTAAGCCATGGTGAAGCATGTCAATTGATGAGCTGATTTTGGCTCAGTCGTTTATAGGAACAGCTTAGAGAGAATATGAGATAAGAATTAATTTCCAACAACTTTCATTATCGAATAGATCTCTGTCAATATAGGAATTTTCCTTTAATTTCAACTCTAGTTGGTGACATAAATTGGCTAATCCAAGTATATTAGGAAACTTGTGGCCAAACTTGAAGATTTTTAAAAAATCATTTGTTTTAATCAAAACTCATGCCTCTAAGTCAAAGAATACATTGCTTTTATTCTTCTTCCCAGCTTCAGGCCGTTGCTTTCCATTTTATCTGTTTATGATCTTGGCACAGACACTAGGTTTGGTAAATGTGTTCACAGAAGAATCTGAAGTAGAAGACAGCGGAAGGCTAAGACTTCATTTATAGATGCAGTCATTTTACCCTTCCCTCTCTTTTTTAAAGCCACCACAATGAATAGATAAAACAACGGCACTGCTTTTTGAATAAAGTAGCTGAGAAAACATACAGTGGCATCGTTGTGGATCATGATAGCAGCATGACAAATGAAGATGGGATATGATGTCTAATTCAGATGGAGGGTCTCTGGACATAGGTCATCACTTTTATTAGATTACAGGTCTTTCCTACTTTTCTATAACATATTACCTTCAATATTTAGGCAAATAAAACCTTCACCTTATACTTCTAAATGTTAATAAGCATTAAACTAATTTTTCTCTAAATGGAAAAAATTGACATAGAGTACGAATCCCAGGCAGGAAATTCTGATTAGTGAATTTCATTTATTCCTGCTGTGTTTATTTAAGTAAAGCTGTAAATACCATTGATGGTTTTATAGGGAGACACAGATGTGCTCTATTAAATAATTGCTCAGCAACATTATTTGGTTGTGAATTAAAACATGATGACTTTAATGAGATTTCCTTAAAAAGTTATCTTCAGATAGATACACATGCATCATTATCAGAAAAGCAACATAGTAGAGTGGAGAAATTTTGGACTGGTGGTCAGAACATGTGGGTTCAAGTCCTGGCCCTGACCCACTTCCGACACAGGAACTTCCTATGAATTTTCCACAGTTTACTTATTTATAAAATGTCCTTATTCGTACTTCTTCCTGCCATATAATTATATGTATTTTAAGATTTATGTAAAAATTGTATTGATCTTTGTAAAAACAAATTTGAGGCAATGAGTATGACATTGGTTTACAATGATCTTAAGATTGCCCTTGACTCATTTTATTAAGATTTCCTAATTTTGTCTCATCTTTTTACAAGGGGACAAGCCTCCCTATGAGCTCTAGGGAAAAATGGTTTTTTTTTTTCACCCCCTCCCACACGAGGGGAAGAGTTGATTTGTCCTGGAAGTGGTGCTCCTCATGAGAAACATCACTCAACCAGAGTGCTCTTCCTTTGGTACCCTACCTGAAAGGCAGGAAGAAACTGGACAATAAACTAGAAAGTACTAGGATGTGGTTTGACATTCCCAAACCTTGGTGCCTTCCGGGCTCTTGTGCTGTGTGGCTTGGGGACTGTGCCAGCAGCGTGCTCTGGTATGGCCTTCTTCATGGTCTGGTGTATGTGTTTGTGTGTGTCTGTAGAAGGCAGATGCAGAATTCATCTTTGTTTGCCTGGCAGGATGTATTGGTTTTGGCCTTCTTTCTTAAAGACTCAGCTTCATTAGATTTTTAAATTACTCCCCACGAAAGGACAAATGAATGACATGACTCTTTTCCAAAGAGTTACCATTCGTTGCCAGTGATCAGACACACTCCATACCACTTCATGGGACACAGGATGTAGTCTGATATTTAATCTAAGTACAAGCTCCACCTTTTTTTTTTTTTTTTTTTCTGGTGAGAGTGAATGGGCTTCTAAAACTTCTTTGTTATGGAATGACTTCTTAGAAAACTGCCTTCTCTTAAAAGCCAGAATTACTCAGACTGATTAGGATAAAAAAAAAAAATACAGGCATTATACAATCCTTGCCCCCCAACAGCTGTTTTGGTAGAAGATGATGAACTTGTTTTAGTGGATTAATGTTTCTGGAATGTGAGCAGGGTCAGTTCACAGCAGAGTCAGCAGGATTGTCACTCCAGGGACCTCTTCAGGATTGCTGACCTCGCTGTAGCATTCAGCCTGGGAACAAAGCCTACACCTCTCAATTGCCCTTCCATATTTCATTTCCTTGGATCTTTCCCCTGGAAAATGGGTGGAGTTGGAATAAGTGAAATGAGTATAACAAGCCAATCTTTTCATTTATATATGTACACTGTATGTTATCCTTCTTTGCAATAAAATGCCTAAAATCAGTTTTTGCACTTATCCTAGAATTTCACAGTTGTTGAGTAGAGAGTTCTTTACATAAAGTCATTTCAATACCCATTAAATTAAAACAATATAGCTGTGTGATTTGCTTAAAGGTAAGAATGGCTATTGGTGTTTTCAGTAATTTTAAGATATTCTTAAATTAACAAAACATAGGGTGCCTGGTGATGCAGATGGTAAAGAATCTGGCAATAATGCAGGAGATGAAAACATAAGGCTTGATATAAAAACTTCTAGAGGAAAACAGGGAAAAAGCTACTTGAATCTGGTCTTGGTTATGGTTTTGGGGATACGTCACCAAAAGTGTGAGCAACAAAAGCAAAGATAAACAAGTGGAATTACATCAATCTAAAACGCTCCTGCATAGCAAAAGAAACAATCAAAAATAAGTAAGGAGAAAATACTTACAGGCCATATATATGATAAGGAGGTAGTATGCAAGGTATATAAAGAACTGCACATTATTAGGAAAAAAATCCCCCACAATGCAGTTAAAAAGTGGGAAAAGAATCTTCCAAAGAAGATAAGCAAGTAGCCCATAGGTATGTGAAAATGTTCTCACTATCACTAACCATCAGGTAAATGCAGATAAAACCCATAAAGAGATATCATTTCATATCTGTTAAAATGGCTAGTATCAAAAAGACGTACATGTGTGCTAAGTTGCTTTAGTCATGTCTGATTCTGTGAGATCCTATGAGCTGCAGCCCACCTGGTTCCTCTGTCCATGAGATTCTCCAGGCATCAGTGCTGGAGTGGGTTACCATGCCTTCCTACAGGGGATCTTTTAGACCCAGGGATCGAACCCACGTCTTTTATGTCTCTTGCATTCACAGGCACTTTATTATGAGTGCCATCTGGAAAGCCCATGGAAACCTTTTTAGTAGTTCTCAAATGAAAGAGAAAAAATTACGTGAGATGCTACAAGAAATAAAGGAAGTAAGAGTTATCTAATAAAAAAAATCTAAAAGCAAGAAAAGATAAAAATATAATCATTAAGACAGGAAACTAAAATTCTAGGAAATATGTACAGCTGGAGAAATTTACAGAAGAAAAGAAATGAAAACCAAGTAATAATAGATCTGAATATGATAGGGACAGAGTAGAATAGGTAGGTGTTTGTGGAGTCCTAGTAGGGGATGGTAGGTAGAATGGAGATGCCTGAGAAAGGTCGGGAGGCCAGTGAGTTGACGATAACTCAGGAGAGCTGCTCCTTGTTCAGTAAAGCAGGCTCGACTGGGTGTAAGCAGCTGATGAAGGCAGAGCTGGCGAAGAAGCAACCAATGATGTACATCCTGCATCTGTGTCTACTTGAGGGGGGCGGTCTTCTACCATCCTATATATATTGCTGCCCACTCAATTGAAAGGAGCAGCAGAGCAGAGCTTTCCTGCCTGCCCGCTTGCACCTCTTACAAGTACCCTATCTTAATAAATCCTCTTCTTGCCTATCACTCTGCCTCTCGTTGAATTCCTTCTGTGTTGAGGTATGAAGAACCTGAGCCTCAGAGGGTCCAGACGTTGGGTGAGTGATGGATTAAGTCTCGGCCACGTGGGTTCGAGTCCCAGACAGGATTTTGGCCGGGATTGAGTCCTGACTACGTGGATTCACGTCCCAAGCAGGGTTTTGGCTGGGGTTAAGTCTTAGCCACGTGGGTTCCAGTCCCAAACCAGGTTTTGGCTAGGTTCAAGCCCCAGTCACGTGGGTTCAAGTCCCAGACAGTGTTTTGGCTGGAATTCAAGCTCCAGCCATGTGGGTTCAAGTCCCAAGCAGGGTTCGATCAGGTCTGGGTCCTGGGTTTAAGTCTCAAATCTAGGTAAAACCCTTTCAAATACACGAATGCTTAACAAGCCGACCTCTCTTTTTCCCTACTACATCCACAAGTCCATTCTCTAGGTCTGTGTCTCTATTCCTGCCCTGCAAATACCTTCATCAATATCGTTTCTCTCGATTCCATATGTATTTGTTAATATGTAATACTTGTTTTTCTCTTTCTGATCTTCACTCTGTATAATAGGCTCTATGTTCAATCCGCTTCATCATCTTAAAAAAAAATAAAGGAAGTAAGAGTTATCTAATAAAAAAAATCTAAAAGCAAGAAAAGATAAAAATATAATCATTAAGACAGGAAACTAAAATTCTAGGAAATATGTACAGCTGGAGAAATTTACAGAAGAAAAGAAATGAAAACCAAGTAATAATAGATCTGAATATGATAGGGACAGAGTAGAATAGGTATGTGGTTGTAGAGTCCTAGTAGGGGATGGTAGGTAGAAGGGAGACACCTGAGAAAGGTTGGGAGGCCAGTGAGTTGACGATAACTCAGGAGAGCTGCTCCTTGTTCAGTAAAGCAGGCTCGACTGGGTATAAACAGCTGATGAAGGAGGAGCTGGCGAAGAAGCAACCAATGATGTACATCCTGCATCTGCGTCTACTTGAGGGGGGTGGTCTTCTACCAGCCTATATATATGGCTGCCCACTCAATTGAAGAGAGAGCAGAGCAGAGCTTTCCTGCCTGCCCGCTTGCACCTCTTACAAGTACCCTATCTTAATAAATCCTCTTCTTGCCTATCACTCTGCCTCTCGTTGAATTCCTTCTGTGTTGAGGTATGAAGAACCTGAGCCTCAGAGGGTCCAGACGTTGGGTGAGTGATGGATTAAGTCTCGGCCACGTGGGTTCGAGTCCCAGACAGGATTTTGGCCGGGATTGAGTCCTGACTACGTGGATTCACGTCCCAAGCAGGGTTTTGGCTGGGGTTAAGTCTTAGCCACGTGGGTTCCAGTCCCAAACCAGGTTTTGGCTAGGTTCAAGCCCCAGTCACGTGGGTTCAAGTCCCAGACAGTGTTTTGGCTGGAATTCAAGCTCCAGCCATGTGGGTTCAAGTCCCAAGCAGGGTTCGATCAGGTCTGGGTCCTGGGTTTAAGTCTCAAATCTAGGTAAAACCCTTTCAAATACACGAATGCTTAACAAGCCGACCTCTCTTTTTCCCTACTACATCCACAAGTCCATTCTCTAGGTCTGTGTCTCTATTCCTGCCCTGCAAATACCTTCATCAATATCGTTTCTCTCGATTCCATATGTATTTGTTAATATGTAATACTTGTTTTTCTCTTTCTGATCTTCACTCTGTATAATAGGCTCTATGTTCATCCGCCTCACTACAACAGACTCAAATTCATTTCTTTTTTATGACTGAGTAATATTCCATTGCATATATGTATTCATACCACCACTTCTTTATCCATTCATCTGTTAATGGACATTTAACTTGCTTCTGTGTCCTGGCTACTGTAAATAGTTCTGCAACAAACATTGGAGTACATGTGTCTTTTTGAATTATGTATATACCCTGTTTCCTCAGGGTATATGCACAGTAATGGATTTGTTAAGTCATATGGTAATTCTATTTCTAGTTTTTAAAGGAATCTTTGTACTGTTCTCCAAAGTAGCTATCTCGATTTCCATTCTCACGAACAGTGCAATAGGGTTCCCTCTTCTCTACTTCCACTGCAGTATTTATTGTTTGTAGATTTTTTTTTGGCCTTTTTAATTGTTTATTTATTTACTTATTTTCATCCATCTTTATTCTTTGGCTTGTGTGTGGGGCCTCCCATTGCAGTGGCCTCTCGTTGCAGAGCACCAGCTCTGGGCACACGTACTCCAGAGCACTGGCTCGTAATTGGGCACATTGGTCCAGCTGTTCCATGGCACGGGCATGTGGGATCTTCCTCGGCCAAGGGTCAAACCAGTGCCCCCTGCACTGTAAGGTGAACTCTTCACCTACTGGACCACCAGGGAAGCCTCTGTAGATTTTTTTAATGATGACCATACTGACTGATGTGAGGTAATATTTCATTATAATTTTGATTTGCATTTCTCTAATAGTGAGTGATGTTGAGTATCTTTTCATGTGTTTGTTGGCCATATATATGTCTTCTTTGGAGAAATGTCTGTTCAGGTTTTCCACTCATTTTTTGATTGGATTGTTTGTTTTTCTGATGCCGAGGTGTTTGAACTGCTTGTGTATTTTGCAGATTAATCCCTTGTCAGTTTCTACATTTGCAATTATTTTCTCCCTTTCTAAGAGTTGTCTTTCATCTTGTTTATAGTTTCCTTTGTTGTGCACAGCTTTTAAGTTTAATTCAGTTCAGTTCAGTTCAGTTGCTCAGTCGTGTCCGACTTTTTGTGACCTCATAGACTGAAGCAAGTCAGGCTTCCCTGTCCTTTACTGTCTCCCAGAGTTTGCTCGAAATTATGTCCATTGAGATGGTGATGCCACCCAACCATCTCATCTTCTGTACTCCCCTTCTTCTTCTGCCCTTAATTTTTCCCAGCATCAGGGGCTTTTTCAATTAGTCATCTCTTTGCATCAAGCGGCCAAAGTATTGGAGCTTCAGACTCAGTGTCAGTCCTCCCAATGAATATTCATGGTTGATTTCTTTTAGGATTGATGGGTTTGATCTCTCTGCAGTCCAAGGGACCCTCAGGAGTCTTCTCCAACACCACAGTTCAAAGGCATCAATTTTTCGACATTCAGGGTTTTTATGGCTCAACTCTCACATCCATACATGACTACTGGAAAAAACATAGCTTTGACTATACTGACTTTTGTGGGTTCTTTAATAACTTTTCTTTTTAATACGCTGTCTTGGTTTATCATAGCTTTTCTTCCAAGGAGCCAATGTCTTTCTATTTCATGGTTGCAGTCACCATCTACAGTTTAATTAGGTTGCATTTGTTTAGTTTTGTTTCTATTTCTATTACTCTAGGAGGTAGGTCAAAGAGGACCTTGCTATGATTTATGTCAAAGAGTATTCTGCTTATATTTCCCTCCAAGAGTTTTATAGTTTCTGGCCTTACATTTAGATTTTTAATGCATTTTGAGTTTATTTTTATTTATGTATTAGGAAGTGTTCTAATTTTATTTATTTATTTTTTGCATATAACTGTCCATTTTTCCAGCACCACTTATTGAAGAGACTGTCTTTTCTTCATTGTATATTTTTGCATTGTATATCCTTTACCAAAGATTAGGTGCCCATAAGTGCATGGGTTTATTTCTGGGCTTTCTGTCTTGTTCTGTTAACGTGTATTTTTGTCTTTGTGCCAGTATCATACTGTCTTAATCACTGTAGTTTTGTCTGAAGTCAGAAAAGTTGATTTTTCCAGCTCTGTTTTTCTTTCTCAAGATTGCTTTGGCTATTTGGGGCCTTTTGTGTTTCCATGCAAATTGTAAAACTTTTTTTCTAGTTCAGTGAAAAATACCATTGGCAATTTGATAGAGATTTCATTAAATCTGTAGATTACTTTGAGTAGTAGTCATTTTCATGATATTGATTTTTCTATTCCAAGAACATGGTATATCTTTCCATCTGTTTTTGTCTTTCTGATTTCTTTCGCTAGTGTCTTATAGCTTTCTGCATATAGATCTTTTGTCTTCTTAGGCAGGTTTATTCCTAAGTGTTTTATTCTTTTTGTTGCAATGGTGAATGGATTTGTTTCCTTAATTTCTTTTTCTGATTTTTCATCTCTATGTATTAGTTTTGCATTCTGTTACGACATTCTATTACGACATTCATTGATGACGTCTAGTAATTTTCTGGTGGCATCTTTAGGTTTTTCTATGCATAGTACTTTTTTTTTTTTGGTCACTTCTATTGATCTTTCATTCATTTATCTTTGTTCTTTGGCCCGTGTGGGCCTCCCATCGCAGTGGCCTCTGTTGTCGCAGAGCACTGGCTCTGGGCGCATGCGCTCCAGAGCTCTGGCTGGTAGTTGGACACATTGGTCCAGCCACTCCGCGGCACGTGGGGTCTTCCCAGGCCAGGGATTGAACTGCCGCCCTTTGCATTGCAAGGCGGTGTCCTTACCCACTGGACCACCAAGGAAGCCCGATGCAAAGTATTATGTTATCTGCAAACAGTGAAAGTTTCACTTATTTTCCAATCTGGATTCTTTTTATTTTTTTATTCTCTTATTTCTGTGATAGGACTTCTAAAACTATACTGAATAATAGTGATGAGAATTATTGTTCCTGATCTTAGAGAAAATGCTTTCAGTTTTTCACATTGAGAATATTGTTTGTTGTGGGTTTGTGATATATGGACTTTATTATATTGAGGTAGGTTCCCTCTATGCCCTCTTTCTGGAAAGTTTTTTCTTAAATAGGTGTTGAATTTTTTTTATATGGAATGCTTCATGAATTTGTATGTGATTCTTGAGCAGGGGCCATGATAATCTCTGTATTATTTCAGTTTTAGTATACGTGCTTCTGAAGTAAGTACCAGGTGTTGAATTTTGTGAAATGCTTTTTCCTGCATCTCCTTTCAAGACTCTTTATGTGGATATTGCTAATTCTGCTTTAGCTCTTAATATCTCTAAGTTTTCCTCATTTTATTCTTTTTGCTGTCTTTTGAGGGGTTGCCTTATCTCAGTTTTCTTACAATTCATCTTCAAAGTATCTGCCTGGTATTATTCCAATCCACTATGTTCTTTATTTTGACTGCTTTATCTTCATATCTGATATTTCCATTGAGTTGTTTAAATTCTTTTCTGTCTTTGTTTCATTTTATTCTTTATCGTCTAAAGAATATTTACCTTGCCTAATTTAAAACCTTTGTTCAAATAGTTTTTCTTCAAATGGTATATGATTTCCAGTTTATTTACTTGAAAAAAAAAAAAGATGTTATGCTCCTTGTTTACCATTTGAGTTAGTTTGTTCTTGCTTCTCTAGGGCTAGAGCGGATAAGGGCAAGTCCTTTGTCAGTGCCAGTAGCAGCAGACTAGAAAGAAGAGAGGGAGGAGCCCAGGAGCCATAGAGCCCTCATTGATAATTCTTGCTTGCTCCACCCTCTGGGATTTCCCTGGTGGCTGGAATGGTGAAGAATTTGCCAGCAATGCAGGAGACCTGGGTTCGATCCCTGGGTCAGGAAGTTCCTCTGGAGAAGGGAACTTCAAACCATTCCAGTATTCTTGCCCGGAGAATTCCATGAACTGAGAAGTCTGGTGGGCTCTAGTTCACGAGGCAGCAGCCAGATACTGAGTGACTGACACTTGCACAAACTTATGTGAGAGATAGCCAGCTTGTCTGGTTAAGGTGAGTGGTTTCAATCAATGTTTCCACATACTTATTCACTCTCTCTCACTACTGGCTCCTGGGTTTCAGGTACCCAACTCTCACACAAACCAGTTTATGATGGGTTTCAGTCTCAAGGTTTTCTTATCTTTTTATTCATTATTGACTCATGCAATCTGTGTTCTCCTTGAGCATCTTTAGTTTTTCTAGAGTTGACTTTGGAGGGTGGAGCCAGCATCTTGTCCTAGATTCACTCTTGGCAGGAACTAGGGCTGTCTTGCATTTCTTTCCCCTTAGCCCTGCCTTCATTAAAAGCTGTTCAGAGGGCTTCCCTGGTGGTCCAATGGGTAGAATCTGCCTTGCAGTGCAGGGGGCACCAGTTTGATCCCTGGCCTGGGAAGATCCCAAGTGCCGCAGAGCCGCTGGATGGGTGTGTCCATTTATGAGCCAGTGCTCTGGAGCATATGCACCCAGAGCCAGTGCTCTGCAGTGAGAGAGGCCACTGCAATGGGAGGCCCACACAGGCCAAAGAATAAAGATGGATGAAAATAAATGAATAAAAAACCAATAAAAGAGGCCAAAATTTTTTAAAAAGCTGTTCAGAGGGTAGGGGAAAATGTTTGGGAACAAATCCAAGAAGCCAACCTGTGTTCATTCTGCAAAAGTAAATCATTCAGGAAGGTGGGGCCACCTATTCATTCTATTAGTAGGAGCAAGAAAACTGAATTTGATAGTGGCATTTAGTAGCAAAACCTCCATCCTTTCTAATTTTTCAAAAAAGACATCTGGGGAGTACATTTAAAAATGGATGAAAGTTTAGCAGATCTGTTGAAATGGAAGCCATTTTTGGCCAATAAAGTATAGGGTAAATAGTAAATATCCTTATAGTTTAAGACACCATGAACTATATATTCTGTTAAATGCAGTCAAACAGATTCCCAATGAAACCAAGTCTATGTAAGTAAATTAAAGGATGGTTCCATCAACCTCCCATTCTGAAAGTAGTAAGTTTTATCAAGCAAAATATGAGAAGTCTGGTGGGCTCTAGTTCACGAGGCAGCAGCCAGATACTGAGTGACTGACACTTGCACAAACTTATGTGAGAGATAGCCAGCTTGTCTGGTTAAGGTGAGTGGTTTCAATCAATGTTTCCACATACTTATTCACTCTCTCTCACTACTGGCTCCTGGGTTTCAGGTACCCAACTCTCACACAAACCAGTTTATGATGGGTTTCAGTCTCAAGGTTTTCTTATCTTTTTATTCATTATTGACTCATGCAATCTGTGTTCTCCTTGAGCATCTTTAGTTTTTCTAGAGTTGACTTTGGAGGGTGGAGCCAGCATCTTGTCCTAGATTCACTCTTGGCAGGAACTAGGGCTGTCTTGCATTTCTTTCCCCTTAGCCCTGCCTTCATTAAAAGCTGTTCAGAGGGCTTCCCTGGTGGTCCAATGGGTAGAATCTGCCTTGCAGTGCAGGGGGCACCAGTTTGATCCCTGGCCTGGGAAGATCCCAAGTGCCGCAGAGCCGCTGGATGGGTGTGTCCATTTATGAGCCAGTGCTCTGGAGCATATGCACCCAGAGCCAGTGCTCTGCAGTGAGAGAGGCCACTGCAATGGGAGGCCCACACAGGCCAAAGAATAAAGATGGATGAAAATAAATGAATAAAAAACCAATAAAAGAGGCCAAAATTTTTTAAAAAGCTGTTCAGAGGGTAGGGGAAAATGTTTGGGAACAAATCCAAGAAGCCAACCTGTGTTCATTCTGCAAAAGTAAATCATTCAGGAAGGTGGGGCCACCTATTCATTCTATTAGTAGGAGCAAGAAAACTGAATTTGATAGTGGCATTTAGTAGCAAAACCTCCATCCTTTCTAATTTTTCAAAAAAGACATCTGGGGAGTACATTTAAAAATGGATGAAAGTTTAGCAGATCTGTTGAAATGGAAGCCATTTTTGGCCAATAAAGTATAGGGTAAATAGTAAATATCCTTATAGTTTAAGACACCATGAACTATATATTCTGTTAAATGCAGTCAAACAGATTCCCAATGAAACCAAGTCTATGTAAGTAAATTAAAGGATGGTTCCATCAACCTCCCATTCTGATTTAATATGCTTAGTAAGTTTTTATCAAGCAAAATATCAGTTAGTTATCACAAGTCCAGATACATGAATGTTTACCTTTTTACCATATTGTCACTTTTCCTTCAAATACCCATTGTGCTAGTAGGCAGGACTGGCTTCGTGGGAAAATGTTTTGGGCAGTATTCTAGAACCTCTGTCTCAGAATAATACAAATCAGAACGTGTTCCAAAACCTTGCTTTAATCATGCGGAAATTGCTGATGTTAAAAAATGTAGTGTTAGTAATAAATAATAAAATGTGTTATGTGGCTCTTGCATTCACAGGCAAATTTTTTGCCACTATGCCACTTGGGAAGCCCTATACTGTGGTCTATTAGGTGGGAAGTAGGATTTTGCCTAAAAAGGCAATCTTAATAAAAAATACTTTATTTCTTAAAGGTGCTAACCTCCATTTGAAACTTCAGTGAGTGATAATCTTTTTGCTGTCAAAGAGTCTACATCAGTGTTGATGGTTTCTGACTGATCAAGGTGATGGTCTCTGAAGGTTGACGGGGCTATGAAAATTTCTTTGTTTAAAAAAAATGAGGAATAGGGCTTCCCCTGTAGCTTAGTGGTAAAGAATTTGCCTGCCACTGGAGGGGACACAGGTTTGACCCCCTAATCCAGGAAGATCCCATATGCTGCAGAACACCTAAGCCCATGCACCAATTGAGCCTGTGCTCTAAAGCAAGGGAGCCACAGCTAATGAAGCTCATGTGCCCTAGCAGCAAGAGAAACCACCTCAGTGAGAATCCTGACTGAAGAGTCTCCCCACCCCCAGAAACTCAAATGAATTAGCGTAGGCAAAAAAAGTGGCATTTAGTAGCAAAACCTCCATCCTTTCTAATTTTTCAAAAAAGACATCTGGGGAGTACATTTAAAAATGGATGAAAGTTTAGCAGATCTGTTGAAATGGAAGCCATTTTTGGCCAATGAAGTATAGGGTAAATAGTAAATATCCTTATAGTTTAAGACACCATGAACTATATATTCTGTTAAATGCAGTCAAACAGATTCCCAATGAAACCAAGTCTATGTAAGTAAATTAAAGGATGGTTCCATCAACCTCCCATTCTGATTTAATATGCTTAGTAAGTTTTTATCAAGCAAAATATCAGTTAGTTATCACAAGTCCAGATACATGAATGTTTACCTTTTTACCATATTGTCACTTTTCCTTCAAATACCCATTGTGCTAGTAGGCAGGACTGGCTTCGTGGGAAAATGTTTTGGGCAGTATTCTAGAACCTCTGTCTCAGAATAATACAAATCAGAACGTGTTCCAAAACCTTGCTTTAATCATGCGGAAATTGCTGATGTTAAAAAATGTAGTGTTAGTAATAAATAATAAAATGTGTTATGTGGCTCTTGCATTCACAGGCAAATTTTTTGCCACTATGCCACTTGGGAAGCCCTATACTGTGGTCTATTAGGTGGGAAGTAGGATTTTGCCTAAAAAGGCAATCTTAATAAAAAATACTTTATTTCTTAAAGGTGCTAACCTCCATTTGAAACTTCAGTGAGTGATAATCTTTTTGCTGTCAAAGAGTCTACATCAGTGTTGATGGTTTCTGACTGATCAAGGTGATGGTCTCTGAAGGTTGACGGGGCTATGAAAATTTCTTTGTTTAAAAAAAATGAGGAATAGGGCTTCCCCTGTAGCTTAGTGGTAAAGAATTTGCCTGCCACTGGAGGGGACACAGGTTTGACCCCCTAATCCAGGAAGATCCCATATGCTGCAGAACACCTAAGCCCATGCACCAATTGAGCCTGTGCTCTAAAGCAAGGGAGCCACAGCTAATGAAGCTCATGTGCCCTAGCAGCAAGAGAAACCACCTCAGTGAGAATCCTGACTGAAGAGTCTCCCCACCCCCAGAAACTAAAGAAGAGCCTGAGTACAGCAATGAAAGCCCAGAACAGCTGAAAATAAATAAATAAATGAAATTATTAAAAATTGAGGTGTAGGGCTTCTGTGGTGGTCCAGCAGAAAAAGAGTCCACCTTGAAGTGCAGGAGGCATCGGTTCAATCCCTGATCTGGGACAATCCCATGTGCCATGGAGCAGCTGGACCAGTATGTCCCAGTTACAAGCCAGCACTCTGGAGCGCATGCACCCAGAACCGGTGCTCTGCAATGAGAGCGATCACTGCAATGGGAGGCTCACACAGGTCAGAGAATAAAGATGGATGACAATAAATAAATAAATAAAGAAAAAACCAATGAAAGAGGCCAAAATTTAAAAAAAAATTGAGGTATAGTTTATTTACACTGTTGTATGACTGAAAGTCATACAACATACTGCATTTTAAAACAATTTATTAAAATAAGAAAACAATGGAGTTCTCTGCATTCATTGACTCTTCCTTTAATGAATAATTTCTCTGTAGCATGCGGTGCTGTTTGATAAGCATTTTACCCATAGGAGAACTTCTTTCAAAACTGAAGCCAATCCTCTTAAACACTTATACTGCTTTATCAACTAAGCTTACATCATAGTCTAAATCCTTTGTTGTCTGTTCAATAAGCTAGCATCTTCACTAGAAATAGACTTCATCTCCAGAAACCACTTTCTTTGGTTGTCCGAAGAAACATCTCTTTGTCCATTAAAGCTTAATCCTGAAACTTGCAGCAACTTAGACACATCTCCAATCACTTCTAATTCTGGTTCTCTTGCTATTTCCACTACCTCTTCAGTTACTTCCTCTAATGACATCTTGAACCAAAATCATCTGTGAGGATTAGAACCAATTTCTTCCAGACTCCAGTTAAGGTTGATATTTGCACATTTTCCCATGAATCATGAATGCTTTTTTAATGGCATCTAGAATGGTGAATACTTTCCAGAAGGTTTTCAATTGACTTTGCTCAGATCCATCAGAGGAATCATTATCTACAATAGTTATAGTCTTATGAAATGTATTTCTTAAATAATGAGACATGAACATGGAAATTACTTCTTGATTCATGAGCTGTGGAATAGATGTTGTGTTAACAGGCACGAAAACAACATTAATCTCAGTGTATATCTTCATCAGAGTTCTTGGGGCCAAGTGCATTGTCAATGAGCAGTGATATTTTGAAAGAAGCCTTTTTTTTCTGAGCAGTAGGTTTCAACAGTGGGCTTAAAATACTCAGTAAACCATGCTGTAAGCAGATGTTCTGTCGTCTACTCTTTGTTGTTCATTTATAGAGCACAGGAAGGGTAGATTTAACATAATTGTTAAGGGTCCTAGGATTAAAAAAAAAAATATATATATATATATATATATTTCTTTATCCCCCATCATTCCTCTTTTTAATTTATATTTATTTTTCATCCATCTTTTATTCTTTGGCCCGTGTGGGCCTCCCATTGCAGTGGCCTCTCTCGGTTCAGAGCGCTGGCTCTGGGCGCATGCGCTCCAGAGTGCTGACTGGTAATTGGGCACATCGTTCCTGCCGCTCCACAGCATGTGGATCTTTTAGGGCCAGGGATTGAATGAACCAGTGCCCCTTGCACTGCAAGGTGGACTCTTTAACCACTGGACCACCAGGGAAGACCCCTAGGACTTTTTGAATGGTAAATGAGCGTTGACTTCAATGTAAAAGTTATCAGCTACATTAACCTCTAATCAGAGAATCAGTTTGGTTTGTTTTTAAATTTTTTAATTTTTGTCTATTCTGGGTGTTCACTACTGCCAGAGGTTCTTCTCTAGTTGTAGGGAGTGAGGGCTACTCTCTAACTGAGGCCAGCAGACTTCTTGTTGTGGTGACTTTTCTTGTTGTGGAACTCAGACTCTAGGGCACATAGGCTTCAGTAGTTGCAGCACATGGACTCAATAGTTGCAGCTCCAAGGTTCTAGAGCACAGGCTCAGTAGTTGTGGCCCACGGGCCTAGCTGCTCCGCAGCATGTGGGATTTTCCTGGATCAGAGATTGAATTCATGCCTCCTGCATTGGCAGGCGAGCTCCTTACCACTGAGCTACCAGGGAAGTCCTCAGGTGGGTTGAAATTCTACTCCCCCAGATCTTTGAAGTCAGGCATTGACTTTTCCTCTCTAGCTATAAAAGTTCTAGATGGCATTTTCTTCCAATAGGAGGCTGTTTCATTTATATTGAATATATGTTGTTCTATTTAGTCACCTCATGAATTATCTTAGTGACGTGTGGATAACTTGCTGCAGCTTCTACATGAGCACTTGCTGCTTCACCTTGCACTTTTGTGTTATATAGATAGCTTTTCCCCTTAAACCTCATGAACCAACCCCTTAACGGTGTACTTTTCTTCTGTACCTTCCTAACCTCTCTCAGCCTTCACAGAATTGGAAAGAATTCAGTACTTGAACTCATTTCAGCTTCAGCTTAAGAGAACGTTGTGGCTGTTTTGATCTTCTATCCAGACTACTAAAACTTTCTCTATATCAGCACAAGGCTATTTTTGCTTTCTTATCATTCATGAGTTCACTGGAATAAAACTTTTAATTTCCTTGAAGAACCATTCTCTTGCCTTCACAAGTTGGTTGGTGGGCATGGGAAGGCTAGCTTTATGCCTATCTCAACTTTTGACCTGCCTTCTTCACTAAGCTTAATCTTTTCTAGCTTTTTATTTTTCTGTCTTACCAAACAACCTAGGCTTTTATTTGCCCAAAGCCAGCTCTTGAAGGCACTGGGACCCCAAGCCTTCCAGAAGAGATGGAGGGAGGAGGGGTGACCAATCCTGCCTACCAGGGCTGCTTGCCCCTATCCTACTTCCTGTGGGAGGTGGGAGAGGAGGTGAAGTATATACATCTGTGTCATCAGGAGTCTCCTCAGTTTTCAGATATTATAAAAATTCAGTCATTGAGGAGGAAACTGAGGTACACTGTCCCCTCACTCCCACCCCAGGTCTCTGTTTGCCAGTCGAATGTTTAGCCTAAACCCTCCTTCTCTCCACCCACAGAGGCATGAGCTGCATGTACGCGGACTTTTGCTGGGGGAGCGGGAGGGTCTCAGGAGCCCATCTGGTGGTCTGTGTGAGAGGAGGCCAGCCACACCAATGTCTGTGGTTGGGGGAGCAGTAGGTGGGATGTGGTTGGAAGAACAACTGCTGTGTGTGTGGGATGTGTGTGTCAGCATTGAATAGGAGGCTCTAACTGGGGTTCCATAATGATACCATTGGGAAGACAGGCAGAATCCCCTGCTGTCCTGATGGGGAAACTGAGGTAGAGATATCTCCAATCTTTCAGAAGGGAGGAGCTGCCATCAGCTATTCAGGTTCATTCATCTTCCTCAGAAAGAGGAAGCTGGATGAGCTGGAGGGCCTTGGAGAAGTCACTCGGTGTTTAGACTGAGGCACACGAAGTGGAAAGCATCTAGGTCATCTGGCCACACAGACCCTCCCCGTCCACTCCTGACAAGTTAAGGGCACCCTCCCCGACCTCATCTGCTGGGAGAGGGCGTGTCTGCCTCCCCCTGCTCAGGTACCTGAGAAACTCTCATATTTTTTGGCACCTGGGTTCTTTTCTCCTGGGGGGGCCTGGCCCCAGGGGGATTAATTTTTTTTTACCATTCATGAGTTCACTGGAATAAAACTTTTAATTTCCTTGAAGAACCATTCTCTTGCCTTCACAAGTTGGTTGGTGGGCATGGGAAGGCTAGCTTTATGCCTATCTCAACTTTTGACCTGCCTTCTTCACTAAGCTTAATCTTTTCTAGCTTTTTATTTTTCTGTCTTACCAAACAACCTAGGCTTTTATTTGCCCAAAGCCAGCTCTTGAAGGCACTGGGACCCCAAGCCTTCCAGAAGAGATGGAGGGAGGAGGGGTGACCAATCCTGCCTACCAGGGCTGCTTGCCCCTATCCTACTTCCTGTGGGAGGTGGGAGAGGAGGTGAAGTATATACATCTGTGTCATCAGGAGTCTCCTCAGTTTTCAGATATTATAAAAATTCAGTCATTGAGGAGGAAACTGAGGTACACTGTCCCCTCACTCCCACCCCAGGTCTCTGTTTGCCAGTCGAATGTTTAGCCTAAACCCTCCTTCTCTCCACCCACAGAGGCATGAGCTGCATGTACGCGGACTTTTGCTGGGGGAGCGGGAGGGTCTCAGGAGCCCATCTGGTGGTCTGTGTGAGAGGAGGCCAGCCACACCAATGTCTGTGGTTGGGGGAGCAGTAGGTGGGATGTGGTTGGAAGAACAACTGCTGTGTGTGTGGGATGTGTGTGTCAGCATTGAATAGGAGGCTCTAACTGGGGTTCCATAATGATACCATTGGGAAGACAGGCAGAATCCCCTGCTGTCCTGATGGGGAAACTGAGGTAGAGATATCTCCAATCTTTCAGAAGGGAGGAGCTGCCATCAGCTATTCAGGTTCATTCATCTTCCTCAGAAAGAGGAAGCTGGATGAGCTGGAGGGCCTTGGAGAAGTCACTCGGTGTTTAGACTGAGGCACACGAAGTGGAAAGCATCTAGGTCATCTGGCCACACAGACCCTCCCCGTCCACTCCTGACAAGTTAAGGGCACCCTCCCCGACCTCATCTGCTGGGAGAGGGCGTGTCTGCCTCCCCCTGCTCAGGTACCTGAGAAACTCTCATATTTTTTGGCACCTGGGTTCTTTTCCCTGCCTCAGGGGACAGAATAGGGAAGAAAGAAGCCAAGGGGAACAGGGAGATATGAAACAGGGCCCAAGGGGATGTCTGATTGTTCTATTCTCCCCATCCCAAGGAGGCCCAGGCACAGAGAGGGCCATCAGCGTGGATCCACTGTGCAGTGTGGATTTGAAGAGGATGCATCTTGGTCCTGAAGCTGGTAGTCCAGCTCACCCAGTGGTTCCCAGTTGGCATTGTTAATCAGCATCAGAATCTCTGGCCGCAGGCTGTCTCCTGGAAAGAACAACTCTTGCCACTCAGCAAATTCTTCTTGATCCAGGTAAGGAGGCTCTGGATGTCCAAGGGTCCCTCCTGTCCAGGCAAGGTGACTTGATGTTTCTTCACATCCTGAAACAGGAGCTCTGCACCACCTCAGAACTGCATCTCTATTGACAAGGGCACTGCCATGTTGAGGAATTAGCTTTGGATTTAAAGTAAGAGATGTGGGGATTCTTTTTTTCCTTAAGCACATAGAGGCTATTGTAGGGTTATGTATTAACTTATTTTCAATTTTACTGTATCTTAGGGAAGAGAGGCCTGAGAAGAGGGAGAGAGATGAGGGAATAACCAGTCAGTGAAGCAGTCAGAACATACAACACTTATCACTTATGTTCTCCATCTGAAATGGGCGTGGTTCATGGTGCTCCCAAACCATGATAATAGTAACAGCAGAGATCACTGACCACAGATATGGTAACAAATAAAATAATAATGCAAAAGTTTGAAATACTGTGAAACACCAAGTGAGCAAATGCTGTTGGAAAAATGGTACCCATAGACTTGGTCGGTGGAAGATGACCACAAATCCTCAATTTGTAAAAAATATGGTATCTGTAAAGTACAGAAAGTGGAGCACAATTAAGAGAGGCGAGCCTGTATAACTCCCTCTCTTCTGAGTGTGGGCGGAGCCTGTGAGTGTTACGAGATACCCCACTCAAGATTATGCTATGTTATATGGCAAAAGGCAGACTCTCCTGAATGGGCTTGACCTGATCATGTGAGCCCAGTGAATGTAGAGGGTTTTCTCTGGCTAACGAGTAGCGAGTCAGCGAGCGGTGCTCTGAAAGCTTTGGAATAAAATATACATCTATGTTGTGAAGTGCCTAGGGTGACTACAGGGTGAGGAAAAAGGGTGCCCTTACACGGAGCTGGGAATCATCCCTAGCTAATAGCTATCGTGAAATTAGGGTCCTCAGTCCTACAACTATAAGGAAGTGAATTCTGCCAATGATGAATGAGTTTAGGATAGGTACAAGATTAGAAGTCTTCAGAAAGCCCTCCATAAGAAGATCTAAGACCTTTATGAGCAAGTCCGAGAGTCTTGTTATTGATTGAACCGTGTCCCCTCAAAAGATAGGTTGAAATCATACTCCCCCAGATCTTAGAATGTGAACCCATTTAAAATTAGAATTGTTGTAAATATAAAAACTTCACATCCTGAACAGGAGCTCTGCACCAACCTCAAGAACTGCATCTCTATTGACAAGGGCACTGCCATGTTGAGGAATTAGCTTTGGATTTAAAGTAAGAGATGTGGGGATTCTTTTTTTCCTTAAGCACATAGAGGCTATTGTAGGGTTATGTATTAACTTATTTTCAATTTTACTGTATCTTAGGGAAGAGAGGCCTGAGAAGAGGGAGAGAGATGAGGGAATAACCAGTCAGTGAAGCAGTCAGAACATACAACACTTATCACTTATGTTCTCCATCTGAAATGGGCGTGGTTCATGGTGCTCCCAAACCATGATAATAGTAACAGCAGAGATCACTGACCACAGATATGGTAACAAATAAAATAATAATGCAAAAGTTTGAAATACTGTGAAACACCAAGTGAGCAAATGCTGTTGGAAAAATGGTACCCATAGACTTGGTCGGTGGAAGATGACCACAAATCCTCAATTTGTAAAAAATATGGTATCTGTAAAGTACAGAAAGTGGAGCACAATTAAGAGCGGCGAGCCTGTCTAACTCCCTCCCTTCTGAGTGTGGGCGGAGCCTGTGAGTGTTACGAGATACCCCACTCAAGATTATGCTATGTTATATGGCAAAAGGCAGACTCTCCTGAATGGGCTTGACCTGATCATGTGAGCCCAGTGAATGTAGAGGGTTTTCTCTGGCTAACGAGTAGCGAGTCAGCGAGCGGTGCTCTGAAAGCTTTGGAATAAAATATACATCTATGTTGTGAAGTGCCTAGGGTGACTACAGGGTGAGGAAAAAGGGTGCCCTTACACGGAGCTGGGAATCATCCCTAGCTAATAGCTATCGTGAAATTAGGGTCCTCAGTCCTACAACTATAAGGAAGTGAATTCTGCCAATGATGAATGAGTTTAGGATAGGTACAAGATTAGAAGTCTTCAGAAAGCCCTCCATAAGAAGATCTAAGACCTTTATGAGCAAGTCCGAGAGTCTTGTTATTGATTGAACCGTGTCCCCTCAAAAGATAGGTTGAAATCATACTCCCCCAGATCTTAGAATGTGAACCCATTTAAAATTAGAATTGTTGTAAATATAAAAATGAGGTTATATGGGAGTAGAATGGGTCCTTAATTCGATGTAAATGATGTCCTTACAGCCATGTGAAGAAAGAAACCCAGAGATCGCCATGTGAAGATGGAGTACTTGAGTGTGGAGCTCAAGATAAAGAAACCTCAGAGATTGTATTCAGACCATCAGAAGCCCAGAGAGAGGTGCTGAAGGTTCCCCTACTGGTTTTTGCTGGTAGCTCAGAGGTAAAGAACCTGCCTGCCTGTGCAGGAGAGACAAGGGATGTGGGTTTGATCCGTAGGTTTGGAAGATCCCCTGGAGGAGGAAATGACAACCCATGCTAGTATTCTTGCCTAGAGAATTCCATTTGACAAAGAAGCCTGGTGGTCTACAGACCATGGGGACAAAAAGAATTGGACATGACTGAACCACTGAGCATGCGTGTACAGTTTGGTTTCACAGGGAGCATGGCCCTACCAGTACCTTGACTTTAGAATTCTAGCATCCAGCATTATGCCAATAAATTTCTGTTCTTTCATTTCACCCAATTTGTGGCATTTTGTTACAGTAGCCCTAGGAAATTAATATCTGCTAAGGCTTTTTACTGAGTTTAGAAAGTCTGACTCACTTGCATCTGGCTCTGAGGTTATGTTCAGGAGGCCAGTCAGACCACAGAGCTTGGCTAGTAGCTAACTGCAGAGTAGAAGGGGGCTGGGTTATCTCTTGGAAATGTTCCTCCCCTCCCAGCCAGTCCCTGCAGTTTCAAGTGTGTGTGATCTCAATTAACAGTTTAATACTTTACCAAGGTATGCACTTGAGACCCTTTAAGTTGATTAGCATTAACTTTGGGCCACAAAATGTTATATATGTTCTCATTTATTTGCACATTATCTAGAAATGTCTATCCCTTTCCAACTTCTTATATTTTTTTATGAATTTTTATTTATTTATTTTTCATCCATCTTTATGCTTCGGCCTGTGTGGGCCTCCCATTGCAGTGGCCGCTCTTTGTTGCAGAGCACAGGCTCTGGGCACATGCGCTCCAGAGTGCTGGCTCGTAATTGGACACACTGGTCCAGCTCTTCCTAAGTATATGGGCTCTTCCTGGGCCAGGAATCAAACTGGTGTCCCTTGCACTGCAAGGCGGACTCTTCACTCACTGGACCACCAGGGAAGCCCTCCTTCCAACTTCTGACAGCTCCCCTTTTTTTGAGAATAACTTTCTACCACCAACATATTTGCTAATGTTTTGAACAATGTTTCTCAATGTCTCTTCCATAGACCATTAAGACGTAGGGTTTAGTGAAAGACTTCTGAGGCAGAATTCATTTAGGAAATGGCAAACTAATCAAATTGAGGCATGTTTTTTCTTTCCTTCTTTTTGAAAAATAATTTCATTTATTTATTTATTTTTGGCTGTGCTGGGTCTTCATTGCTACACAGGCTTTCTCTACTAGTGGTGAGTGAGGGATACCCTCTAGCTCTGGTGTACTGACTTCTCATTGCAGTGGCTTCTCTTGTTGCAGAGCATGGGCTCTAAGGGTGCACAGGTTCCAGGGAGTGTGGATTTCAGTAACTGTGGCACATGGGCTCCATACGTGGGGCTCCTGGGCTCTAGAGAACAGGCTTAATAGCTGTGCTAAGGGGTTTAGTTGCTCCGCTGCATGTGGGGTCTTCCTGGATCAGGGATCAAACTCGTGTCTTCTGCATTGGCAGGTGAATTCTTTACCACTGAGCCACCAGGGAAATTCCTTCCTCCCTTCTTTATAAAATTTCTCAGCTTTTTCACCTGGAATTGCTAGTCAGACCACAAAAGCTTGGCTAGTAGCTAACTGCAGAGTAGAAGGGGGCTGGGTTATCTCTTGGAAATGTTCCTCCCCTCCCAGCCAGTCCCTGCAGTTTCAAGTGTGTGTGATCTCAATTAACAGTTTAATACTTTACCAAGGTATGCACTTGAGACCCTTTAAGTTGATTAGCATTAACTTTGGGCCACAAAATGTTATATATGTTCTCATTTATTTGCACATTATCTAGAAATGTCTATCCCTTTCCAACTTCTTATATTTTTTTATGAATTTTTATTTATTTATTTTTCATCCATCTTTATGCTTCGGCCTGTGTGGGCCTCCCATTGCAGTGGCCGCTCTTTGTTGCAGAGCACAGGCTCTGGGCACATGCGCTCCAGAGTGCTGGCTCGTAATTGGACACACTGGTCCAGCTCTTCCTAAGTATATGGGCTCTTCCTGGGCCAGGAATCAAACTGGTGTCCCTTGCACTGCAAGGCGGACTCTTCACTCACTGGACCACCAGGGAAGCCCTCCTTCCAACTTCTGACAGCTCCCTTTCTTTGAGAATAACTTTCTACCACCAACATATTTGCTAATGTTTTGAACAATGTTTCTCAATGTCTCTTCCATAGACCATTAAGACGTAGGGTTTAGTGAAAGACTTCTGAGGCAGAATTCATTTAGGAAATGGCAAACTAATCAAATTGAGGCATGTTTTTTCTTTCCTTCTTTTTGAAAAATAATTTCATTTATTTATTTATTTTTGGCTGTGCTGGGTCTTCATTGCTACACAGGCTTTCTCTACTAGTGGTGAGTGAGGGATACCCTCTAGCTCTGGTGTACTGACTTCTCATTGCAGTGGCTTCTCTTGTTGCAGAGCATGGGCTCTAAGGGTGCACAGGTTCCAGGGAGTGTGGATTTCAGTAACTGTGGCACATGGGCTCCATACGTGGGGCTCCTGGGCTCTAGAGAACAGGCTTAATAGCTGTGCTAAGGGGTTTAGTTGCTCCGCTGCATGTGGGGTCTTCCTGGATCAGGGATCAAACTCGTGTCTTCTGCATTGGCAGGTGAATTCTTTACCACTGAGCCACCAGGGAAATTCCTTCCTCCCTTCTTTATAAAATTTCTCATGACTTTTAATATGTTCACATGTGTAAGGAATCTTTATGGGATAAGCTGAAGATGGGTAGAGGTTTATAGGATTTCCCAAAGTTGATATACTTTTTATTTTTCAGGAACATATTTTGAGGGCTGTGTATGTTAGTCACTCTGTCAACCTACCCAGGGACTGTAGACCCTCAGGCTCCTCTGTGCAGGGAATTTTCTAGGCAAGAATACTGGAGTGGGTTGCCATTTACTGCTTCAGGGGATCTTCTTGACCCGGGGATCGAACCTGCATTTCCTGCATTGACAGGCAGATTCTTTATCACTGCACCACCTGGGAAGCCATGGTTATTACCACCTGTGTGTAATTTCTTTTAATAAAATACATATAAGTGAGAAGGCAAAATATTAAGTCTTACTCTATCATTCTAAAATTTTAAAATGACGCATGCACATTTAAAATAGTTACTGGGTACAAACTGTAATTTCTGAAAAAATATTTAAATTAAGCTAATTGAAATTTTTGATTTATAAAATAATCTTAATAGCAAGCTGTCAAAAAGTTTAAATAACTATGTATTACAATGGCCAGTCACATATAAGATACATGTTCTTTCAAGTTTAAAGTACCTTTCCTAAGAACTAGGTTAATGGTAGATTCCTTATTGTAGTTCAACTAGAGTAAGACAACAGGAGCATTTTCCTATATAATGCAATAATTCGTATCTGACTGTTTGTAACCCCATGGACTGTAGCCCTCCAGGCTCCTCTGTTCATGGGATTCTTCAGGCAAGGAGTGGATGGCCAAACCCTTCTCGGCCCCAAGATGTGCTGGGTCTTCATTGCTACACAGGCTTTCTCTACTAGTGGTGAGTGAGGGATACCCTCTAGCTCTGGTGTACTGACTTCTCATTGCAGTGGCTTCTCTTGTTGCAGAGCATGGGCTCTAAGGGTGCACAGGTTCCAGGGAGTGTGGATTTCAGTAACTGTGGCACATGGGCTCCATACGTGGGGCTCCTGGGCTCTAGAGAACAGGCTTAATAGCTGTGCTAAGGGGTTTAGTTGCTCCGCTGCATGTGGGGTCTTCCTGGATCAGGGATCAAACTCGTGTCTTCTGCATTGGCAGGTGAATTCTTTACCACTGAGCCACCAGGGAAATTCCTTCCTCCCTTCTTTATAAAATTTCTCATGACTTTTAATATGTTCACATGTGTAAGGAATCTTTATGGGATAAGCTGAAGATGGGTAGAGGTTTATAGGATTTCCCAAAGTTGATATACTTTTTATTTTTCAGGAACATATTTTGAGGGCTGTGTATGTTAGTCACTCTGTCAACCTACCCAGGGACTGTAGACCCTCAGGCTCCTCTGTGCAGGGAATTTTCTAGGCAAGAATACTGGAGTGGGTTGCCATTTACTGCTTCAGGGGATCTTCTTGACCCGGGGATCGAACCTGCATTTCCTGCATTGACAGGCAGATTCTTTATCACTGCACCACCTGGGAAGCCATGGTTATTACCACCTGTGTGTAATTTCTTTTAATAAAATACATATAAGTGAGAAGGCAAAATATTAAGTCTTACTCTATCATTCTAAAATTTTAAAATGACGCATGCACATTTAAAATAGTTACTGGGTACAAACTGTAATTTCTGAAAAAATATTTAAATTAAGCTAATTGAAATTTTTGATTTATAAAATAATCTTAATAGCAAGCTGTCAAAAAGTTTAAATAACTATGTATTACAATGGCCAGTCACATATAAGATACATGTTCTTTCAAGTTTAAAGTACCTTTCCTAAGAACTAGGTTAATGGTAGATTCCTTATTGTAGTTCAACTAGAGTAAGACAACAGGAGCATTTTCCTATATAATGCAATAATTCGTATCTGACTGTTTGTAACCCCATGGACTGTAGCCCTCCAGGCTCCTCTGTTCATGGGATTCTTCAGGCAAGGAGTGGATGGCCAAACCCTTCTCCAGGGGATCTTCCCAACCCAGGGATCGAAGCGTGTCTCTTGCGTTCTAGGCAGATTCATTACCATTTGAGTCATGCAGGAAGCTGATTGTCTTCAAGCAAAGTCTATCTTTGTCACGCAGGGGAAATGGGTAAAAACTCAGCTTCGGGTCTTTATCGTTTCGTCCCGGTGGTTCTTACAGCACAGCGCTGCGCAATAGTGGGGCATCGCGGTGCTGCCAGCTTGAACCGCCTAGGGGGCGCAGGCGGGCCTCCCTCCCAGAGGCGGGGCCGTAGGTCCGGGCTGCAGGCAGATTCTTTACCGTGAGAGCCACCAGCGAAGTCTATATGGAGTGCTAATGGTCTCCATAATGTATTTTTAGAAATGCTGGCCAAATCATAGGATTATTTGGAGTTGGAATACATCTCAGAGGCAATTTATCCCAATCTTGAGAATTCAAGTTACCCAGAGACACATGGATACTTAATAGCAGACTTACAGCTTGGGTCTCCTGAAGCCCAGCATCGTCACTGTCAACTATTTTGTACAACTTACAATTGAAAATAGAACTCTTAAAATTACATACATTTATTGTGGCAAAGCAAAAGAATCAAACCTGTAATTTTCAAGTTCCAATTAAATATAAAATTGATGCTCTACTAGTCCCTAACTTATGAGTCAAAGTCTCATAAGTACCATCTCATTGAAAAGCTCTACTGTTAAATTAAGCTAATTGAAATTTTTGATTTATAAAATAATCTTAATAGCAAGCTGTCAAAAAGTTTAAATAACTATGTATTACAATGGCCAGTCACATATAAGATACATGTTCTTTCAAGTTTAAAGTACCTTTCCTAAGAACTAGGTTAATGGTAGATTCCTTATTGTAGTTCAACTAGAGTAAGACAACAGGAGCATTTTCCTATATAATGCAATAATTCGTATCTGACTGTTTGTAACCCCATGGACTGTAGCCCTCCAGGCTCCTCTGTTCATGGGATTCTTCAGGCAAGGAGTGGATGGCCAAACCCTTCTCCAGGGGATCTTCCCAACCCAGGGATCGAAGCGTGTCTCTTGCGTTCTAGGCAGATTCATTACCATTTGAGTCATGCAGGAAGCTGATTGTCTTCAAGCAAAGTCTATCTTTGTCACGCAGGGGAAATGGGTAAAAACTCAGCTTCGGGTCTTTATCGTTTCGTCCCGGTGGTTCTTACAGCACAGCGCTGCGCAATAGTGGGGCATCGCGGTGCTGCCAGCTTGAACCGCCTAGGGGGCGCAGGCGGGCCTCCCTCCCAGAGGCGGGGCCGTAGGTCCGGGCTGCAGGCAGATTCTTTACCGTGAGAGCCACCAGCGAAGTCTATATGGAGTGCTAATGGTCTCCATAATGTATTTTTAGAAATGCTGGCCAAATCATAGGATTATTTGGAGTTGGAATACATCTCAGAGGCAATTTATCCCAATCTTGAGAATTCAAGTTACCCAGAGACACATGGATACTTAATAGCAGACTTACAGCTTGGGTCTCCTGAAGCCCAGCATCGTCACTGTCAACTATTTTGTACAACTTACAATTGAAAATAGAACTCTTAAAATTACATACATTTATTGTGGCAAAGCAAAAGAATCAAACCTGTAATTTTCAAGTTCCAATTAAATATAAAATTGATGCTCTACTAGTCCCTAACTTATGAGTCAAAGTCTCATAAGTACCATCTCATGAACAGCCTAAGCTTTAACTCACATATACCCAAGCATTTCTGCAGCCTGATTAAATTACAGGTCTGCTCCTTTGTATACTGTTATTCTTCAAGGGTTACCAATACCACACTTAGTAAAATCCTGATTACATAAAAGAAAAAGGATGCTCTTTCTGTTATCTGAATAACACTCTCTATAGAGTTTTTGCCATTTCCTTTTTGATCAGATCTATGCTTGCTTTTCATGAGGGAAGCTGTTCCCATTCGGTTTTGGCATTGTCTGTCTGTGCAGAAGACAATTTAGAAACAGATGGGGACCAGGAGGTCTACAAATGGGCGTCAGGCGAATGGGGGAGTGGGAGATGAAGAAAGAGCTTTCCAAGTGAATGATGTAGGAACAGCTGAGTCAATCCTCCACATTATTAAAGTTTCCTGTTTCTGTCTTGAAATTTGGAAATACTAGCATTCTGCCATTCCCCAGGGGTTTGCCCTGGCTTTTTCACAGAACAGGGAGGCAATGGCAAGCAGCCTTGCTCCATGTCCTTTCCAGCGAGCCTGAGTCTCCAATGCTCTGTGTGCCTGCCAGCAAGTTGATAACTCCAAGAAGCTGATCTCATCTCAGGCACTTGGGAAAGAGAATGTGTCCTAGGACTGGGGAAGTGTTTGTCAGCTTAGTCTATTGGGAGAAATCACAGGTAACCATGGCAGTCTTCTCAAATCATTTTCCTTCTGTCTTATCTTCCTGACCTGATCTAGGAAAACCCATAAAACTTCAGGATTAAATGGACCTGTGGAGAGGACTAGGATCTAGTCCATGGGCTTAAAACCATCAGTCCATGGACCATTTGAAGGGCCAAACATGAACTTCAAAGAATCTGAAATTCCCTGAAGTGGTATGCAGAATTTCCTCCCAAGCCCATTTTTTCTGTGAAAAAAATCCATAGCTTTGATCAGATTCTCAGATAAGTTGATATCCCCCAAAGTTAAGAACTACTGATCTAGCCTAATCTTCCTAGCTTAGAGAGTGGAGGAAACTGTAATTTTCAAGTTCCAATTAAATATAAAATTGATGCTCTACTAGTCCCTAACTTATGAGTCAAAGTCTCATAAGTACCATCTCATGAACAGCCTAAGCTTTAACTCACATATACCCAAGCATTTCTGCAGCCTGATTAAATTACAGGTCTGCTCCTTTGTATACTGTTATTCTTCAAGGGTTACCAATACCACACTTAGTAAAATCCTGATTACATAAAAGAAAAAGGATGCTCTTTCTGTTATCTGAATAACACTCTCTATAGAGTTTTTGCCATTTCCTTTTTGATCAGATCTATGCTTGCTTTTCATGAGGGAAGCTGTTCCCATTCGGTTTTGGCATTGTCTGTCTGTGCAGAAGACAATTTAGAAACAGATGGGGACCAGGAGGTCTACAAATGGGCGTCAGGCGAATGGGGGAGTGGGAGATGAAGAAAGAGCTTTCCAAGTGAATGATGTAGGAACAGCTGAGTCAATCCTCCACATTATTAAAGTTTCCTGTTTCTGTCTTGAAATTTGGAAATACTAGCATTCTGCCATTCCCCAGGGGTTTGCCCTGGCTTTTTCACAGACAGGGGAGGCAATGGCAAGCAGCCTTGCTCCATGTCCTTTCCAGCGAGCCTGAGTCTCCAATGCTCTGTGTGCCTGCCAGCAAGTTGATAACTCCAAGAAGCTGATCTCATCTCAGGCACTTGGGAAAGAGAATGTGTCCTAGGACTGGGGAAGTGTTTGTCAGCTTAGTCTATTGGGAGAAATCACAGGTAACCATGGCAGTCTTCTCAAATCATTTTCCTTCTGTCTTATCTTCCTGACCTGATCTAGGAAAACCCATAAAACTTCAGGATTAAATGGACCTGTGGAGAGGACTAGGATCTAGTCCATGGGCTTAAAACCATCAGTCCATGGACCATTTGAAGGGCCAAACATGAACTTCAAAGAATCTGAAATTCCCTGAAGTGGTATGCAGAATTTCCTCCCAAGCCCATTTTTTCTGTGAAAAAAAAAATCCATAGCTTTGATCAGATTCTCAGATAAGTTGATATCCCCCCAAAGTTAAGAACTACTGATCTAGCCTAATCTTCCTAGCTTAGAGAGTGGAGGAAACTGAGTCTCCAAGAAGGGGAATGACTTTACTAATAAAATCATACAGCTTTTTGTGGAAGTTAGGCTTGTAGGCTCCTTCAGTCCAAATTCAAATGGAGTTAGGCTCTTTCAGTCCAATTCAAGTGAACCATCTAGCATTAGATGAATGACTTAAAAAATAACTTCTTTTGTATTTGGGCATTAAAATTTTGAAGAGAATCTGGGTTTTGCATGGGTTCTGTCTATCCTCAGATAAGATTCTCAATAACTGTAAGACATCCATAAGTGAAATATGGCACAGTGGTAAAGAATCTGCCTGCTAATGCAAGAGATGTGTAAGACTTGGGTTTGATCCCTGGGTGGAGAAGATCCCTTGGAATAGGAAATGACAACCCACTCCAGTATTCTTAACTGGAGAATCCATGGACAGAAGAGCCTGGGAAGCTACAGTCCATGGAATTGCAAAGAATCAGACATGACAGAGTAAGCAAAGCATAGCACAGCACATAAGTGAGAAGACAGAGTTACTCCCTCTGCTATTTTTTTCTGTACTCCTCTGTGAAGCAACTATTTTTACCTAATTACATAAAAATAATCATAATGAGAAATAAAAATCACAGGGTAGTCTCATATTGTGTTGTGGCTAAGGTTCTGTACCAATTAGAATCCAGTAGGAAATAATATAAGCACTATAGGCTTTTCAACAAAGGGAATTTAATAAAGGGAATCAATCATATTGGTGATGAAAGAGCTCAGCCACCAAACCCGGAAAGGGAGGTGTCCAGAGAATGGCAGCACAGATACTGCTCCCACTGTCATGGGAATTGTATGTTTCCAGCTTTAGTCTATTGGGAGAAATCACAGGTAACCATGGCATTAACTTTCCAAAGGAAAACCCATAAAACTTCAGGATTAAATGGACCTGTGGAGAGGACTAGGATCTAGTCCATGGGCTTAAAACCATCAGTCCATGGACCATTTGAAGGGCCAAACATGAACTTCAAAGAATCTGAAATTCCCTGAAGTGGTATGCAGAATTTCCTCCCAAGCCCATTTTTTCTGTGAAAAAAAAAATCCATAGCTTTGATCAGATTCTCAGATAAGTTGATATCCCCCCAAAGTTAAGAACTACTGATCTAGCCTAATCTTCCTAGCTTAGAGAGTGGAGGAAACTGAGTCTCCAAGAAGGGGAATGACTTTACTAATAAAATCATACAGCTTTTTGTGGAAGTTAGGCTTGTAGGCTCCTTCAGTCCAAATTCAAATGGAGTTAGGCTCTTTCAGTCCAATTCAAGTGAACCATCTAGCATTAGATGAATGACTTAAAAAATAACTTCTTTTGTATTTGGGCATTAAAATTTTGAAGAGAATCTGGGTTTTGCATGGGTTCTGTCTATCCTCAGATAAGATTCTCAATAACTGTAAGACATCCATAAGTGAAATATGGCACAGTGGTAAAGAATCTGCCTGCTAATGCAAGAGATGTGTAAGACTTGGGTTTGATCCCTGGGTGGAGAAGATCCCTTGGAATAGGAAATGACAACCCACTCCAGTATTCTTAACTGGAGAATCCATGGACAGAAGAGCCTGGGAAGCTACAGTCCATGGAATTGCAAAGAATCAGACATGACAGAGTAAGCAAAGCATAGCACAGCACATAAGTGAGAAGACAGAGTTACTCCCTCTGCTATTTTTTTCTGTACTCCTCTGTGAAGCAACTATTTTTACCTAATTACATAAAAATAATCATAATGAGAAATAAAAATCACAGGGTAGTCTCATATTGTGTTGTGGCTAAGGTTCTGTACCAATTAGAATCCAGTAGGAAATAATATAAGCACTATAGGCTTTTCAACAAAGGGAATTTAATAAAGGGAATCAATCATATTGGTGATGAAAGAGCTCAGCCACCAAACCCGGAAAGGGAGGTGTCCAGAGAATGGCAGCACAGATACTGCTCCCACTGTCATGTGAGAGAGTCCATGGGGGGCAAGTGATGTTTCCAGGTCCTAAAACTGGGGCTTTCTGGAATGATCTAGAACCATGGTGAATACTCAATTCTTCCAGGGCCTCCCACTGGTCAAACCTACCTTACACAGTAGGAGGTGTGGGTAAGAGGGACCTGGGAGCAAAAAAGAATCTGGCATAGATTCTAAAACTAACAGGAAAAGCTGGTTGTAGAGGCCTTAGGAAAATGCCACCTTGGAGAGAAGCTCACATCCCTTATAAAGTTTAGCATGCCTAGTTACACCTCTAGTATTGGAGCAGAAAATCCTTTTTAATTTTTTTTGACTGAGCAATAAGTGATATATTTGACTTTAATCTGGGGTCATCTTGTATGAAAAATATGAATATTTCAAGGCAGAAATCACGCAACTTAGTGTAGTGATCTTAAATTTATAGAAACCGAGAGGAAGAACAAACCTGACATTTTACACTTCCTCAGAAATCTCAGTCGTCTTCTCTCTCTGTCTTTCTCAGTAGATGTAGGTATTAGCAGAATGGGTGGGTGAATTATCTGCACTACATAACTGCTCATTCTCTCATCATGCTTCTCCTTTCATTCTTCCTCCTTTTCCAGAGACCATATGCTTAAAACTCATGTAAGTTAAATGCTGCTACAGTGCTGCTTAATTCCACTGAATTCTGCTATGTTGAATTAGACCATGAAGTATTCTGCTTAGAGATGAAAATAAACAATGACTGAGACATGGCTCCTGAATTTAATGGGCTTGCTTTTTGAATCAGTAGAGTTTATGCAGACTACTGAAATAAACTGAAGAAGAGAAGTCTGTGCAAAGGGGACAGATAGAAAAGCACATAAGTGAGAAGACAGAGTTACTCCCTCTGCTATTTTTTCTGTACTCCTCTGTGAAGCAACTATTTTTACCTAATTACATAAAAATAATCATAATGAGAAATAAAAATCACAGGGTAGTCTCATATTGTGTTGTGGCTAAGGTTCTGTACCAATTAGAATCCAGTAGGAAATAATATAAGCACTATAGGCTTTTCAACAAAGGGAATTTAATAAAGGGAATCAATCATATTGGTGATGAAAGAGCTCAGCCACCAAACCCGGAAAGGGAGGTGTCCAGAGAATGGCAGCACAGATACTGCTCCCACTGTCATGTGAGAGAGTCCATGGGGGGCAAGTGATGTTTCCAGGTCCTAAAACTGGGGCTTTCTGGAATGATCTAGAACCATGGTGAATACTCAATTCTTCCAGGGCCTCCCACTGGTCAAACCTACCTTACACAGTAGGAGGTGTGGGTAAGAGGGACCTGGGAGCAAAAAAGAATCTGGCATAGATTCTAAAACTAACAGGAAAAGCTGGTTGTAGAGGCCTTAGGAAAATGCCACCTTGGAGAGAAGCTCACATCCCTTATAAAGTTTAGCATGCCTAGTTACACCTCTAGTATTGGAGCAGAAAATCCTTTTTAATTTTTTTTGACTGAGCAATAAGTGATATATTTGACTTTAATCTGGGGTCATCTTGTATGAAAAATATGAATATTTCAAGGCAGAAATCACGCAACTTAGTGTAGTGATCTTAAATTTATAGAAACCGAGAGGAAGAACAAACCTGACATTTTACACTTCCTCAGAAATCTCAGTCGTCTTCTCTCTCTGTCTTTCTCAGTAGATGTAGGTATTAGCAGAATGGGTGGGTGAATTATCTGCACTACATAACTGCTCATTCTCTCATCATGCTTCTCCTTTCATTCTTCCTCCTTTTCCAGAGACCATATGCTTAAAACTCATGTAAGTTAAATGCTGCTACAGTGCTGCTTAATTCCACTGAATTCTGCTATGTTGAATTAGACCATGAAGTATTCTGCTTAGAGATGAAAATAAACAATGACTGAGACATGGCTCCTGAATTTAATGGGCTTGCTTTTTGAATCAGTAGAGTTTATGCAGACTACTGAAATAAACTGAAGAAGAGAAGTCTGTGCAAAGCCGGTTTGTTTTGTGTGGTAGAATACTTTTTTTTGGAGGTGGGGGAGGATATGCTAAGGGATTCATAATTTGAAGTGTGTTGATATAATACAGACCTGATGACACATCAAGGAATCAATTGCCAAATACAAAGTAATATTCAGGTAAAGAAAAATAATTTTAATGGCTCCTAATCCACATAAAATTATTCTAAAAGAATATTATAATATGCCACCCAGGATTTATTCTTAGAGTCTTACTCATAAATGGCACAATAATGTATTTAAGGAAGTGGCAGGATGTTACTTTGACAAAGTCAGGAGAAATTGACCAGGAGCCTTCTCTGGGTTGATAAAGTGTGATGGTCAGAAGCAGTTTAGAAGAATCATTAGACATTGTCCATAAAGAAGCCTTGGACTCAGACCTTAACTATGATGATTGGCACTGTGATTATGGTAGCTGGAAAAAAGAGACTTAACCAAGACACAAGTAAACTGTTGAGCCATTTTCGGCCACATAAGTTACAGCACCGAACCCCAATTGTCAGGTAAGTCTATTCATATCAATAAATGTAGCCTGATTCAATATTATTGTCTGTTCTCTTTGGTCTCAGGTTCATATATACATATACTTGCATGACTGATAAGTTGCTTCAGTTGTGTCCAACTCTTTGCAACCCCCTGGACTGTGCAAAGCTGGTTTGTTTTATGGGACTGTGTGCCCATCAGTCTCTTCTGTCCAGGGATTCTCCAGGCAAGAGTACTGGAGTGGGTTTCCATGCCCTGCTCCAGGGGATTTTCTAGACCCAGGGATTGAATCCATGTCTCTCATGTCTCCTGCATTGGCTGGCAGGCTCATTACTGCTAAGCCACCAGGAAAGTCCTCCCTCCCACATATATTAGTACAATTTTGCAAGTTTTTGGTTTGTAAATTATTTCCTTCTAGGTTCAAGCTTTGTCTTTCCCTTTCTGGAACATGATGAATGATGGCCATACTTATGGGTCTTCTGCAACAAGAGATAGTTACAGTGGGTCTAAGAATGGACACCCTTTGTAAGACATCTGCCCCAGGAGAGGCATTCCTTGAATGTCAAGCAAGGAAGGGTTAGTCTCCTCAAATCTGACAGGGCAAGTTACTTCTGCTGGCAGCTAACTCTGCCTGGATGTTAAACACTCAAATTTGAAGTGTGTTGATATAATACAGACCTGATGACACATCAAGGAATCAATTGCCAAATACAAAGTAATATTCAGGTAAAGAAAAATAATTTTAATGGCTCCTAATCCACATAAAATTATTCTAAAAGAATATTATAATATGCCACCCAGGATTTATTCTTAGAGTCTTACTCATAAATGGCACAATAATGTATTTAAGGAAGTGGCAGGATGTTACTTTGACAAAGTCAGGAGAAATTGACCAGGAGCCTTCTCTGGGTTGATAAAGTGTGATGGTCAGAAGCAGTTTAGAAGAATCATTAGACATTGTCCATAAAGAAGCCTTGGACTCAGACCTTAACTATGATGATTGGCACTGTGATTATGGTAGCTGGAAAAAAGAGACTTAACCAAGACACAAGTAAACTGTTGAGCCATTTTCGGCCACATAAGTTACAGCACCGAACCCCAATTGTCAGGTAAGTCTATTCATATCAATAAATGTAGCCTGATTCAATATTATTGTCTGTTCTCTTTGGTCTCAGGTTCATATATACATATACTTGCATGACTGATAAGTTGCTTCAGTTGTGTCCAACTCTTTGCAACCCCCTGGACTGTGCAAAGCTGGTTTGTTTTATGGGACTGTGTGCCCATCAGTCTCTTCTGTCCAGGGATTCTCCAGGCAAGAGTACTGGAGTGGGTTTCCATGCCCTGCTCCAGGGGATTTTCTAGACCCAGGGATTGAATCCATGTCTCTCATGTCTCCTGCATTGGCTGGCAGGCTCATTACTGCTAAGCCACCAGGAAAGTCCTCCCTCCCACATATATTAGTACAATTTTGCAAGTTTTTGGTTTGTAAATTATTTCCTTCTAGGTTCAAGCTTTGTCTTTCCCTTTCTGGAACATGATGAATGATGGCCATACTTATGGGTCTTCTGCAACAAGAGATAGTTACAGTGGGTCTAAGAATGGACACCCTTTGTAAGACATCTGCCCCAGGAGAGGCATTCCTTGAATGTCAAGCAAGGAAGGGTTAGTCTCCTCAAATCTGACAGGGCAAGTTACTTCTGCTGGCAGCTAACTCTGCCTGGATGTTAAACACTCAAATGTGCGAGTAGTTAGAGTTGAAGCTGACTCAGTGTCATGCAATAAAATAATCGACCACCTTCTGTGATAGAGTACAACTTCCAGCAAATCATGCCTCAGAAATCATGTTGCTGCATACAGTTTATACCATCTTTCTGAGAAAGAGGCAAGAAATGGAAAATGAAACCCAAATAAATAAACTTTGGTCTTCAAGTCATCTCCAGATGATAAGTGCTTCAGTGTCCACTGAGCCTCCTTCAGCTGGTCTTAGGACTTCTTCTGTTCTTCTTTTGCTAGAATGTTACCTTTACAACAGTTCAACCCAGAATACTCACAGGGACCACATTCAAATACAATAGGCTAGGTTACAGTTACTGTACTGTATTCATTTTTACCACATGCTTTATAACTTTGTTTCTGTTGAAACACATTTTAACTTACCCCAATAGTTATTTTAAAAAATTTATTTAGATAATTATTTTTATTTTACTTTTACAGAGTTTTGTTATTTACAGCTATATATAAATCCAAGTCAGTCATAGGCATATCCTTGACCCCTCCTACCTAAACCTCCCCAATAATTTTTGACAGCAGAAACATCCCTGAAATTTTCTTTTGCTTTCTGTATGCTTATCCTAGTTTTCCTCAAACCTACATCCCTCTTGTCTCCATTCCAGGTGAGATGTCAGCAGACAGCATGTAAACAAGAACCGCTTTTAGATATTTTCATTTCCAAGCAAAAAATAAAGTTATGGCCTCTTGCCTTTTATTGTAGGGTAATTGTCCCTTGTGTAACTCTCAAATTCAGCTGCATTCTCATAGGATAACATCTACTTTAATTTTTCTTGTATCCACTATTTTTAAAATGTATTTTAAAATGATTGACCCACTTTACAGACCCAGCATTTTTGGAAAAGGAAAAGACTCACCATTAGATGATCCGGTTTCATCTTCCAGCCTAGTACCTTCTGGCAACAATGAGATAGTTACCAAAGTGGGTCTAAGAATGGACACCCTTTGTAAGACATCTGCCCCAGGAGAGGCATTCCTTGAATGTCAAGCAAGGAAGGGTTAGTCTCCTCAAATCTGACAGGGCAAGTTACTTCTGCTGGCAGCTAACTCTGCCTGGATGTTAAACACTCAAATGTGCGAGTAGTTAGAGTTGAAGCTGACTCAGTGTCATGCAATAAAATAATCGACCACCTTCTGTGATAGAGTACAACTTCCAGCAAATCATGCCTCAGAAATCATGTTGCTGCATACAGTTTATACCATCTTTCTGAGAAAGAGGCAAGAAATGGAAAATGAAACCCAAATAAATAAACTTTGGTCTTCAAGTCATCTCCAGATGATAAGTGCTTCAGTGTCCACTGAGCCTCCTTCAGCTGGTCTTAGGACTTCTTCTGTTCTTCTTTTGCTAGAATGTTACCTTTACAACAGTTCAACCCAGAATACTCACAGGGACCACATTCAAATACAATAGGCTAGGTTACAGTTACTGTACTGTATTCATTTTTACCACATGCTTTATAACTTTGTTTCTGTTGAAACACATTTTAACTTACCCCAATAGTTATTTTAAAAAATTTATTTAGATAATTATTTTTATTTTACTTTTACAGAGTTTTGTTATTTACAGCTATATATAAATCCAAGTCAGTCATAGGCATATCCTTGCCCCCTCCTACCTAAACCTCCCCAATAATTTTTGACAGCAGAAACATCCCTGAAATTTTCTTTTGCTTTCTGTATGCTTATCCTAGTTTTCCTCAAACCTACATCCCTCTTGTCTCCATTCCAGGTGAGATGTCAGCAGACAGCATGTAAACAAGAACCGCTTTTAGATATTTTCATTTCCAAGCAAAAAATAAAGTTATGGCCTCTTGCCTTTTATTGTAGGGTAATTGTCCCTTGTGTAACTCTCAAATTCAGCTGCATTCTCATAGGATAACATCTACTTTAATTTTTCTTGTATCCACTATTTTTAAAATGTATTTTAAAATGATTGACCCACTTTACAGACCCAGCATTTTTGGAAAAGGAAAAGACTCACCATTAGATGATCCGGTTTCATCTTCCAGCCTAGTACCAGAGTTGTCTCCATAATGCATTTGCAGGCAGTAATCCTGGTTCATTTGAAAAGGTTTAAGCACTAGTCTTTATAATACCCCCTTGGAATATGATACATAGAGGAAGAGGCCTCATGTAGGAAAATTTTCTTTTTTTCCCATTATAGACATATTCTGCATGTATGTGTGCTCTTTGCGACCCAATGGACTGCTATCTACTGAGCAACCTGGGAAGCCACAGGTAGTTTTTACGCATACACAAAAAATTTAAGAATAGATACAGGTATGACATTTTGATCTGGGCTTCCTGTCTTGCTTGCTGACTCATGGAGAAATATGTTTGTGTGTGTAGATACATGTTTGTGCTTGTAGGAGTGTGTAGATGTGTGTTTGGGCTTCCCTGGTAGCTTAGCTGGTAAAGAATCTGCCTGCAGTGAAGGAGACCGTGGTTTAATTCCTGGGTCAGAAAGTTCCTCTGGAGAAGGTCTACCTATGCAAAGTTCCTATTTTCCATGAAACGCTTCTATGGCCTTGATCATCATGATCTGGAAATATAGGGCAGTAATTGGGCATAGAATGAGGTTTCATATCACATCTGTGTTCCCCAGCCCTTTGTGGTCAAAAGAACCGCTCCTGCATTGGGCTCCATGAAGCAAGGAGTTAGTCCCCCATCTTCTTATCTTCAGCTTTCTTGACTATTGATTTTAGAAGGGCTGATGAGCCTGTCTAATATTGCACCCACTCCTAGCCATCAGGGCAAAGAAGCTATACTAGGAATTGCCAGTTATAGCCTCTTGGCTGTGAGATTCCACAGGGATAGAGGGGATGAGCTGGGAGCAGACTTTAAAAGAGAACTGCTCCAGGTGGACTGGCAGGCCTTCCAGAGATACACATTGAAGAGGCTTATCTGAAACCTCTTGCTGAACTTAAATGAGCCCTGGACTGTAAAACAGCTTTTTCAAAGTTGAACTCGACAAACCATCAGCCTTTCTGGGATGTCTGTATGACAGTTTGGTGGTAGGAAACCTGCTGGCAAAGATAGTGTCTGGGCACATTTTGCTCCTTGCTATCCTGCAGTGCATCACGGGGTACTGGTCCACACACAGCGGCTGCCCAGGCTTCATCTCCAGTCTTGACTTTATTTCCTCTGATACTTGACCTGCTGCTGCTACTTGTTTCTTTTCTTTTCTCAGTTTTTTTAGGTTCTAATTTCTTTGGCTCTTTTTTTTTTTTTTCTTCTGTTCTTGACATTTGGCTCATTCTTTCTGGCAAATTTATTTCCAATTACCTAAACTTTGGGGATGGTAATGGTGTGGATAAGGAGATTCTGAACAGGCCCAGGAGGTGCTTTACTTACTTTATTATGAGGATATCATTGATATTCCAATTATAGAGAATTGGCAGTAACACCAGATTTGCATAGCTGAATATAAATATGGATGCCTTTATTGTCTTTTGTAGTGTTTGCAGTTCACGTGCCCTTTAGCCCACCAGGTTCCTCTGTCCGTGGGCTTCCTGGTAGCTTAGCTGGTAAAGAATCTGCCTGCAGTGAAGGAGACCGTGGTTTAATTCCTGGGTCAGAAAGTTCCTCTGGAGAAGGTCTACCTATGCAAAGTTCCTATTTTCCATGAAACGCTTCTATGGCCTTGATCATCATGATCTGGAAATATAGGGCAGTAATTGGGCATAGAATGAGGTTTCATATCACATCTGTGTTCCCCAGCCCTTTGTGGTCAAAAGAACCGCTCCTGCATTGGGCTCCATGAAGCAAGGAGTTAGTCCCCCATCTTCTTATCTTCAGCTTTCTTGACTATTGATTTTAGAAGGGCTGATGAGCCTGTCTAATATTGCACCCACTCCTAGCCATCAGGGCAAAGAAGCTATACTAGGAATTGCCAGTTATAGCCTCTTGGCTGTGAGATTCCACAGGGATAGAGGGGATGAGCTGGGAGCAGACTTTAAAAGAGAACTGCTCCAGGTGGACTGGCAGGCCTTCCAGAGATACACATTGAAGAGGCTTATCTGAAACCTCTTGCTGAACTTAAATGAGCCCTGGACTGTAAAACAGCTTTTTCAAAGTTGAACTCGACAAACCATCAGCCTTTCTGGGATGTCTGTATGACAGTTTGGTGGTAGGAAACCTGCTGGCAAAGATAGTGTCTGGGCACATTTTGCTCCTTGCTATCCTGCAGTGCATCACGGGGTACTGGTCCACACACAGCGGCTGCCCAGGCTTCATCTCCAGTCTTGACTTTATTTCCTCTGATACTTGACCTGCTGCTGCTACTTGTTTCTTTTCTTTTCTCAGTTTTTTTAGGTTCTAATTTCTTTGGCTCTTTTTTTTTTTTTTCTTCTGTTCTTGACATTTGGCTCATTCTTTCTGGCAAATTTATTTCCAATTACCTAAACTTTGGGGATGGTAATGGTGTGGATAAGGAGATTCTGAACAGGCCCAGGAGGTGCTTTACTTACTTTATTATGAGGATATCATTGATATTCCAATTATAGAGAATTGGCAGTAACACCAGATTTGCATAGCTGAATATAAATATGGATGCCTTTATTGTCTTTTGTAGTGTTTGCAAGTCACTGCAGTCATGTCTGACTCTTTGTGACCCTATGGACTTAGCCCACCAGGTTCCTCTGTCCGTGGGATTCTCCAGGCAACAATAGTGAAGTGAGGCCGTGCCCTCCTCTAGAGGATCTTTCCAACCCAGGGATTGAACGTGCTTCTTTTTCTTTTTTTTTTTAATTTTTGACCTTTTTTAAAAATTGATTTTTTATTTATTTATTTTTCATCCATCTATTATTCTGCCTGTGTAGGCCTCCCATTGCCATAGCTTCTCTTGCTGCAGATCACTGGCTCTGGGCACATGTGCTCCAGAGTGCTGGCTCTTAATTGGACACACCGGTCCAGTCACTCTGTGGCATGCAGGATCTTCCCAGGCCAGGGATCGAACCGGTGCCCTTTGCACTGCAAGGCAGACTCTTTACCTACTGGGCCACCAGGGAAACCTGAACCTATGTCTTTCATGTCTCCTCACAGAAGGAGGCTTCTTTACCAGTTGTGCCCATATTTTGTAGGATTTGCTTAAATGTGAAATATTTGGAAAGCATTCACAGTGCATTCAGTAGACTTGTTAACATTGCCTGGGCTGCATCTAGTTTCATCATCTCTGCCACAGCATGTACTGTGTTACTATTGTTCACAGGTCATTGACCAGCCATCTGCTTGCTAACATCTGTGTGCATATGAGACAGAGAAGAACTGTCAAATTTTATTACTTGTATCTTTTTGGACTTGACACAGGTGATATTCAACTCAGTACAGATCTAACTTTCTGAGATTCTTCTTCTAAAAAACTTTAGGCCTTTAAAAAGAATTTCCTCAATTAACTGAGTTCAGTTCAACCGCTCCCTCTTTCCGTTCTTGCTGTAGATGACCTCCAAGTGGGTAATTTTCACACACATTTACCTCTGCAGATCTGCTTTCATTCTGAGTTTTTACTTTTCTGCCCTGGTGTGTATTTTTGTTTTATTATTTACAGTTACAGAGAAGAGTAATTCTCCTTCAGGCAGTTTGGAATTACCTCAGGGCCAAAACAAAGGGGCTTCTTGTTTTGTTGTCATGGCATGTTTAGGATTTGACTAGTTGGTCTAGTAATACATTCTAAATATTTAAATATTTTAGAAGTTTAAATCTATTTTCCATTTTATTTTTTCAAAGTTGCTTTTATTTTAATCATATTATTCTAGATATGGCCTTTAAAAACTTTCCTGCTTTCAACACTTGCTTCTGCCTAGAAAAAAGGAGTCAGGGGTTTCATGTCAGTAATTTTTATCCATTTATTGAGTGTTTGATTGCATTTTGATTGCAACTCACTTCAAACGATTATGACCATTGGCATATGTCTGTTAGGACTTTCTAATTAAAACATTAAAAGGTATTGTTTTTCTTCTTAAACAATTCTAAGTATCAGTTAGAAGAAGAGAGAAAATGTAGACATCACCTCAGGGTTGCAGTTGAATTGGTGCTTGAAGGGTGTGGGGGTTGAGATGGGTAAGTGACACAGAAAATGGCCAGGGAATCCCAGAGTGTCCCCTACACCCTTAGTTGAGAAGAGGTCACTGATTCAAGTGGAGGATGCTGGGAGTCTTTGTCACCAGCCTCTTCCAGAACTGAAAACTGCTTGGCTGTGAGTTCTTTACCAGTTGTGCCCATATTTTGTAGGATTTGCTTAAATGTGAAATATTTGGAAAGCATTCACAGTGCATTCAGTAGACTTGTTAACATTGCCTGGGCTGCATCTAGTTTCATCATCTCTGCCACAGCATGTACTGTGTTACTATTGTTCACAGGTCATTGACCAGCCATCTGCTTGCTAACATCTGTGTGCATATGAGACAGAGAAGAACTGTCAAATTTTATTACTTGTATCTTTTTGGACTTGACACAGGTGATATTCAACTCAGTACAGATCTAACTTTCTGAGATTCTTCTTCTAAAAAACTTTAGGCCTTTAAAAAGAATTTCCTCAATTAACTGAGTTCAGTTCAACCGCTCCCTCTTTCCGTTCTTGCTGTAGATGACCTCCAAGTGGGTAATTTTCACACACATTTACCTCTGCAGATCTGCTTTCATTCTGAGTTTTTACTTTTCTGCCCTGGTGTGTATTTTTGTTTTATTATTTACAGTTACAGAGAAGAGTAATTCTCCTTCAGGCAGTTTGGAATTACCTCAGGGCCAAAACAAAGGGGCTTCTTGTTTTGTTGTCATGGCATGTTTAGGATTTGACTAGTTGGTCTAGTAATACATTCTAAATATTTAAATATTTTAGAAGTTTAAATCTATTTTCCATTTTATTTTTTCAAAGTTGCTTTTATTTTAATCATATTATTCTAGATATGGCCTTTAAAAACTTTCCTGCTTTCAACACTTGCTTCTGCCTAGAAAAAAGGAGTCAGGGGTTTCATGTCAGTAATTTTTATCCATTTATTGAGTGTTTGATTGCATTTTGATTGCAACTCACTTCAAACGATTATGACCATTGGCATATGTCTGTTAGGACTTTCTAATTAAAACATTAAAAGGTATTGTTTTTCTTCTTAAACAATTCTAAGTATCAGTTAGAAGAAGAGAGAAAATGTAGACATCACCTCAGGGTTGCAGTTGAATTGGTGCTTGAAGGGTGTGGGGGTTGAGATGGGTAAGTGACACAGAAAATGGCCAGGGAATCCCAGAGTGTCCCCTACACCCTTAGTTGAGAAGAGGTCACTGATTCAAGTGGAGGATGCTGGGAGTCTTTGTCACCAGCCTCTTCCAGAACTGAAAACTGCTTGGCTGTGAGTACCAAAAATCTCAAGTTAGAATTTTTTCTTCAACAGATAGTTTATCAGGTAAGCTGTTTTTGTGGGTTAAATTGTACAGACTCCCCACCCCCCATAGAGGTGTGTTGAGGTCCTAACCCTCTTGCTCTGGCACCTTTGATTACAACCTTATTTGGAAATAGGGTCTTTGCAAACATTATCAAATTAAGATGAGGTTATACTGGATTAGGGTGTACCCTAATCAGAAATTTTGGACCTAAAGACACACAGTGGCAACCCCGTCCAGTAATCTTGCCTAGAAAATTCCATGGACAGAGGAGCCTGGTGGGCTACAGTCCATGGGGTTGCGAAGAGTCAGGTATGACTAAACAACAGCAATAAAGACAAGCAAAGAGAATGCCATCGATGATGGAGGCAGAGATGGGAATGAGGCATTGACAAGTCAAGGAATGCCAAGGAGTGCTGGGTGTAATGGATACACAGGTTAGAAATAAAGGCTCACTGAAAACAACAGAGCTGAACCCTTCACTCTTTTGTTTCCTTCTTTACTTTAGGAAGTTATTAAGTATAAATCATTTTTCTGTCTGTTCCAAATATATGCAAATTTCTAAAAGTGAAGTGAGCTTCTCTCCTTCTGCCCCCTGGAATGTCTTTCTCAAGGACTTGAAATGTAATCATCAAGAAAGATAATAGGGCTTCCCTGGTTGTCCAGTTGGTACAGATTCCACCTTGCAGTGCAAGGGGCACCAGTTCGATCCATGGCATGGAAGATCCCATATGCCACAGAGGGACTGGACCAGTGTGCCCAATTAAGAGCCAGCACTCTGGAGCGCATGTGCCCAGAGTTGGTGCTCTGAGACGAGAGAGGCCACTGCGATGGGAGGACCACACAGGCCAAAGAATTAAGATGCATGAAAATCGATAAATGAAGGACCAATTAAAAAAAAGAGGCCAAACTTGAAAGAAAGATAATATCCCTGCCTTCCAGTTTCTTTGGGAGCCTAACTTCTCCAGAGCTCTCACTCCTGCCATTAAGACGTGAGAAGTTTAATTTTTCTTCGGATAAAGTCAATTAAAAAATAGAGAAGGCCACTCCAGGATATGAGGTGACTCTAGGATGAGCTGTGTGTGGCAGGAGGATTTGTTAATTCCTTTTACTTGAAGATCTGTCATTGTTTATCTTGAGAACACAGATAGAATGGATTGTATCTACCTAGCTATGTAAAAGGTGAGATTTCTTTCTGGCTTTACAGTTTCTTAGCGGATTGCCTGTAATGAGCATCACATTCTGGCTTAATGTATAACATTGCTTCTTTCTCTTTTGCTTTACAGAGAGATTTTCTGGGTGGGGAGAAGATTTTGCTCTTAATTACATTTTCCCGACACCAGCAACCACCATTGGAAGCTAGGAAGAGGCAAGAAAGGGTTGTTTCCCAGAGACTCTGGAGGGAGCATAGTTCTGGTAACATATAGATTTCAGACTTCTAGCCTCCAGAACCGAGAAATCATAAATGTCCGTTGTTTCAAGCCACCGAGTTTGTGGAGTCTTAGGAAATGAATCCAGATGTTGAGGGCAGATATGGCAGCTCTGCTCCACAAAGTCCTCAAACCTGAGATGTCTGGGCTCTTGTTCTGCCAACTGAAGGGTGTGCTTTCTCGCTCGTAGTCTAGATGGAGACCTGACCAGTGACATCTGCATTCCAACAGCAGATGAGGGCTTATATGCAAATTTCTAAAAGTGAAGTGAGCTTCTCTCCTTCTGCCCCCTGGAATGTCTTTCTCAAGGACTTGAAATGTAATCATCAAGAAAGATAATAGGGCTTCCCTGGTTGTCCAGTTGGTACAGATTCCACCTTGCAGTGCAAGGGGCACCAGTTCGATCCATGGCATGGAAGATCCCATATGCCACAGAGGGACTGGACCAGTGTGCCCAATTAAGAGCCAGCACTCTGGAGCGCATGTGCCCAGAGTTGGTGCTCTGAGACGAGAGAGGCCACTGCGATGGGAGGACCACACAGGCCAAAGAATTAAGATGCATGAAAATCGATAAATGAAGGACCAATTAAAAAAAAGAGGCCAAACTTGAAAGAAAGATAATATCCCTGCCTTCCAGTTTCTTTGGGAGCCTAACTTCTCCAGAGCTCTCACTCCTGCCATTAAGACGTGAGAAGTTTAATTTTTCTTCGGATAAAGTCAATTAAAAAATAGAGAAGGCCACTCCAGGATATGAGGTGACTCTAGGATGAGCTGTGTGTGGCAGGAGGATTTGTTAATTCCTTTTACTTGAAGATCTGTCATTGTTTATCTTGAGAACACAGATAGAATGGATTGTATCTACCTAGCTATGTAAAAGGTGAGATTTCTTTCTGGCTTTACAGTTTCTTAGCGGATTGCCTGTAATGAGCATCACATTCTGGCTTAATGTATAACATTGCTTCTTTCTCTTTTGCTTTACAGAGAGATTTTCTGGGTGGGGAGAAGATTTTGCTCTTAATTACATTTTCCCGACACCAGCAACCACCATTGGAAGCTAGGAAGAGGCAAGAAAGGGTTGTTTCCCAGAGACTCTGGAGGGAGCATAGTTCTGGTAACATATAGATTTCAGACTTCTAGCCTCCAGAACCGAGAAATCATAAATGTCCGTTGTTTCAAGCCACCGAGTTTGTGGAGTCTTAGGAAATGAATCCAGATGTTGAGGGCAGATATGGCAGCTCTGCTCCACAAAGTCCTCAAACCTGAGATGTCTGGGCTCTTGTTCTGCCAACTGAAGGGTGTGCTTTCTCGCTCGTAGTCTAGATGGAGACCTGACCAGTGACATCTGCATTCCAACAGCAGATGAGGGCTTATACCAGTTATTTCTTAAGGAAGATTCCTGAAACCTGTCACAGAAACTTCTACATTAGTCCTATTGGGTAGAGCTTAAGGATCACAGAGACACCTCCCATTACTTGGAAACACAACGTCTATTCTTTGTGGCCACGTCCATAGCTAAAAATAGGTTACTCTGGAAGAGAGGGAACAATGGATATTAGGGACCACTTGTAGTTTCTGCATGACTATCTGCTTGCACACATTACATATTATTTCTTACATTCCTAACTTGAATTTATCACCTTTTACATCTTTTTCTCTCCCTAGGGTGCTCAGAATCATGGTTTGTAATTTCTACTGGATCTGATGTTATTTGGTTAGTTAAAAATATTTTCATATTCGTACCACTCTTCCTTCAGTTTGACATCCTGAAATGCACTCCCATGACCAGAAAATAAGACCCATCTCAGGCCCGAAGTGTTCCAGCAGCAGGGGGGTGCTGGGAATTCTTCACTAATGAGGGCACTGTGACCATGGACGTGCTTTCCCAGGGAAAAAATGGATTCAAGAGAAATGAAATATAAAACTCCTTAAATAATCTGTACATGACCTAACTTAAAAAAAGCTATTACATTGTAGCATGTGGTACAGATTTTAAACTGAATTTTTGTCTTCCATAGGCATGAATATTCTGGAAAATAGAAAAGAGAAGATCTTTAAAATGTTTTAAGCCTTATGTAAGAATTTATAGACACATTAAAGAATATTTTAATCTTTAGCTTTTATTGTACTATAAAATTAAATTGATGTGGTCTCTTATGAAGTCTAAATATAGTGTTTTTTTATTGAATATCAATTTGGGGGGGTGGAAGTTGTTTTTCCCGACACCAGCAACCACCATTGGAAGCTAGGAAGAGGCAAGAAAGGGTTGTTTCCCAGAGACTCTGGAGGGAGCATAGTTCTGGTAACATATAGATTTCAGACTTCTAGCCTCCAGAACCGAGAAATCATAAATGTCCGTTGTTTCAAGCCACCGAGTTTGTGGAGTCTTAGGAAATGAATCCAGATGTTGAGGGCAGATATGGCAGCTCTGCTCCACAAAGTCCTCAAACCTGAGATGTCTGGGCTCTTGTTCTGCCAACTGAAGGGTGTGCTTTCTGCGCTCGTAGTCTAGATGGAGACCTGACCAGTGACATCTGCATTCCAACAGCAGATGAGGGCTTATACCAGTTATTTCTTAAGGAAGATTCCTGAAACCTGTCACAGAAACTTCTACATTAGTCCTATTGGGTAGAGCTTAAGGATCACAGAGACACCTCCCATTACTTGGAAACACAACGTCTATTCTTTGTGGCCACGTCCATAGCTAAAAATAGGTTACTCTGGAAGAGAGGGAACAATGGATATTAGGGACCACTTGTAGTTTCTGCATGACTATCTGCTTGCACACATTACATATTATTTCTTACATTCCTAACTTGAATTTATCACCTTTTACATCTTTTTCTCTCCCTAGGGTGCTCAGAATCATGGTTTGTAATTTCTACTGGATCTGATGTTATTTGGTTAGTTAAAAATATTTTCATATTCGTACCACTCTTCCTTCAGTTTGACATCCTGAAATGCACTCCCATGACCAGAAAATAAGACCCATCTCAGGCCCGAAGTGTTCCAGCAGCAGGGGGGTGCTGGGAATTCTTCACTAATGAGGGCACTGTGACCATGGACGTGCTTTCCCAGGGAAAAAATGGATTCAAGAGAAATGAAATATAAAACTCCTTAAATAATCTGTACATGACCTAACTTAAAAAAAGCTATTACATTGTAGCATGTGGTACAGATTTTAAACTGAATTTTTGTCTTCCATAGGCATGAATATTCTGGAAAATAGAAAAGAGAAGATCTTTAAAATGTTTTAAGCCTTATGTAAGAATTTATAGACACATTAAAGAATATTTTAATCTTTAGCTTTTATTGTACTATAAAATTAAATTGATGTGGTCTCTTATGAAGTCTAAATATAGTGTTTTTTTATTGAATATCAATTTGGGGGGGTGGAGTAAGCCATTGTGGTGGAATTTCTGGATTTCTAAGTTTGTTCCTTCAGCTTTATATTATATCTAAATCCTCATGCCAAATAAAGTTCCCATCTGTTTCATGAAACTTTGAAAGACATTTAAATAACATTCATAAGCACATCTCTGAATGAAGAGGATTTTTCTTCTTCTTTTCTTAAACATGCGTTGAATCTTTCCTTGAACTCTCCCCTCACTTTAGTCTTTCTGTTTCTGCTTTGTTTCAGCAATGTGTACAGCACATTCTTGTTTGTAGTTAAAAGTTGTCATATGGATTGTTTTGACTGTTTCCATGACATGCAAATGGACAAGGATTTTAAAAAATGTTCTCGGCCCTAAAACAAACCATATTTATTTACACATCTAGGTAACCAGACCTCCTCTTAAACTTTATCACCTCTTCTTCTAGCTGAAAAGAGAATATTTTTGTGCTTTAGTGAGAGATCAATAAAATGCCTGCCAGCCTTCTGACCTCCTGCTAAATATCACTGTGGACTTTTACCTGCTTTACAACTATTCATAGTTATTCATAACACTTTGGACAAAGGTTACCCAGGGTTGCCTGCAGTCATTGGACAGAATTTGGACAGATTAGGGCTTTCAGATTTCCACACAGTGAAGTCTTCTGTAGGATCTTTAAGGTCTGTAGTGTTCATTTGGATTAGGAGAAAGGAAAATGCCAGGGGCTGGAGCACATTAAACAATCCTGTCATGTACGTCTGAAGATCTGGGCTAGGAGTCCATTGAAATGCTCCCGTTCCAATTAGAGCAGGGGAATATTCTGGAAAAAATAAGAGAAATGAAATATAACACTCATTAAATCATCTGTACATGACCTAACTTAAAAAAAGCTATTACATTGTAGCATGTGGTACAGATTTTAAACTGAATTTTTGTCTTCCATAGGCATGAATATTCTGGAAAATAGAAAAGAGAAGATCTTTAAAATGTTTTAAGCCTTATGTAAGAATTTATAGACACATTAAAGAATATTTTAATCTTTAGCTTTTATTGTACTATAAAATTAAATTGATGTGGTCTCTTATGAAGTCTAAATATAGTGTTTTTTTATTGAATATCAATTTGGGGGGGTGGAGTAAGCCATTGTGGTGGAATTTCTGGATTTCTAAGTTTGTTCCTTCAGCTTTATATTATATCTAAATCCTCATGCCAAATAAAGTTCCCATCTGTTTCATGAAACTTTGAAAGACATTTAAATAACATTCATAAGCACATCTCTGAATGAAGAGGATTTTTCTTCTTCTTTTCTTAAACATGCGTTGAATCTTTCCTTGAACTCTCCCCTCACTTTAGTCTTTCTGTTTCTGCTTTGTTTCAGCAATGTGTACAGCACATTCTTGTTTGTAGTTAAAAGTTGTCATATGGATTGTTTTGACTGTTTCCATGACATGCAAATGGACAAGGATTTTAAAAAATGTTCTCGGCCCTAAAACAAACCATATTTATTTACACATCTAGGTAACCAGACCTCCTCTTAAACTTTATCACCTCTTCTTCTAGCTGAAAAGAGAATATTTTTGTGCTTTAGTGAGAGATCAATAAAATGCCTGCCAGCCTTCTGACCTCCTGCTAAATATCACTGTGGACTTTTACCTGCTTTACAACTATTCATAGTTATTCATAACACTTTGGACAAAGGTTACCCAGGGTTGCCTGCAGTCATTGGACAGAATTTGGACAGATTAGGGCTTTCAGATTTCCACACAGTGAAGTCTTCTGTAGGATCTTTAAGGTCTGTAGTGTTCATTTGGATTAGGAGAAAGGAAAATGCCAGGGGCTGGAGCACATTAAACAATCCTGTCATGTACGTCTGAAGATCTGGGCTAGGAGTCCAAATTTGGAAACCACTCACATAGAGAAGATAGTTGAAGCTTTCTGAAAAGAAAAGTTCAAACAAAGACCTTAAGAAACTCTGAGGAGAAGGAAATGGGGCCAGAAAGATCAATTTTGATGATGACTGAACACAGGGTATCTAGCTGAGAGATCCTCTTTCGTGCGTGTACAAAAATGAGTCTGATTTTCAGAGCTTGAGGATACAGGTGAACAAGGAAACACACCCGGCTTCTTGGGTGGGTGGGTGGTAAAGGGAAGAAGCAGAAAGACACAGTCAATATAGGTTACCCAGGGGCAGATGGTTTTTTCCCAGACTAAGAAGATTCTTGATAGCCTTGTGTGTGAAAGCAGAGGAGAGAGCAATCTCACAAGAGAACTGAACAACGCCAAGAAAAGCCTATATTGAGTAGGGAGAGTCCCTGATGGTGTTGGCTAGAATCCTGGAAGTATATTATTTTGGACAAATAAGTTGATTCCCCTGACTAAGTTTCTTCATCTGGCTCAGTAAAATGAAGACTAAACAGTAAAATAGACTGATCCTAATATATGGGGGTGAGAGACATGAAGACATCTTAGAGGTTGTCTAATGGCAACACAGTTGTCTTACAAGCAAAGAAACTAAATCCCGAGGAACAGAGTGGCGTTCTTAATGTTATACAAGTAGTTAGAGAACTTGAATCTGCACCCTGGATTTGATTCTTGTTTCTCTTCTCCTCTGTGGCAGTGCTGACAGGTGGAAGAAACTTACAAGATGAATCTTATCAATAAAGTTGTTTGGGTTAAACTGTGTGAGTATAAGAAGGTGGAAAGCACAACTGACTTGATCATCCATTGGACAAATTTGGACAGATTAGGGCTTTCAGACTTTCCTTTACACTTTTTGCTTTACAACTATTCATAGTTATTCATAACACTTTGGACAAAGGTTACCCAGGGTTGCCTGCAGTCATTGGACAGAATTTGGACAGATTAGGGCTTTCAGATTTCCACACAGTGAAGTCTTCTGTAGGATCTTTAAGGTCTGTAGTGTTCATTTGGATTAGGAGAAAGGAAAATGCCAGGGGCTGGAGCACATTAAACAATCCTGTCATGTACGTCTGAAGATCTGGGCTAGGAGTCCAAATTTGGAAACCACTCACATAGAGAAGATAGTTGAAGCTTTCTGAAAAGAAAAGTTCAAACAAAGACCTTAAGAAACTCTGAGGAGAAGGAAATGGGGCCAGAAAGATCAATTTTGATGATGACTGAACACAGGGTATCTAGCTGAGAGATCCTCTTTCGTGCGTGTACAAAAATGAGTCTGATTTTCAGAGCTTGAGGATACAGGTGAACAAGGAAACACACCCGGCTTCTTGGGTGGGTGGGTGGTAAAGGGAAGAAGCAGAAAGACACAGTCAATATAGGTTACCCAGGGGCAGATGGTTTTTTCCCAGACTAAGAAGATTCTTGATAGCCTTGTGTGTGAAAGCAGAGGAGAGAGCAATCTCACAAGAGAACTGAACAACGCCAAGAAAAGCCTATATTGAGTAGGGAGAGTCCCTGATGGTGTTGGCTAGAATCCTGGAAGTATATTATTTTGGACAAATAAGTTGATTCCCCTGACTAAGTTTCTTCATCTGGCTCAGTAAAATGAAGACTAAACAGTAAAATAGACTGATCCTAATATATGGGGGTGAGAGACATGAAGACATCTTAGAGGTTGTCTAATGGCAACACAGTTGTCTTACAAGCAAAGAAACTAAATCCCGAGGAACAGAGTGGCGTTCTTAATGTTATACAAGTAGTTAGAGAACTTGAATCTGCACCCTGGATTTGATTCTTGTTTCTCTTCTCCTCTGTGGCAGTGCTGACAGGTGGAAGAAACTTACAAGATGAATATTATCAATAAAGTTCTATGTTGGCTTAAACTGTGTGAGTATAAGAAGGTGGAAAGCACAACTGACTTGATCTCAGTTCCTATAGGAAATATACGGGGGACTTTAGTTCCCACAAGTGCAATATGAGTCAACAGCACGTGCCATTGCTGAGAAGGGTGATGTGGACACGGCCCTTGCCATGCCAGGGAGGCCCAGACTGATGAGGTCAGGCCACGCTGGAGGGCTTTTTCCAATGGGTGTCTTCTCTGCAAGGAGGGTCCCTAGGCACTTCTTGCAAAACCAAAGACTGGGGGCTGGGAGTGAGGTGGAGATACACTTTGAGGAATTCTGGGGATGAAAACTATAATATTTAAAAAAATTATCCTGGCAAAGAAGATAAACTTGTATCTGTCTGGGACCTTGGAAGAGAAGCTTAGGAACAAAGCAGATTTTGGCTGAAAATTAGGAAGCACCAATAATTTTAGGCATTAAAACATGGCATGGAGTTACCTCTCTGAGACACAGTGCTTGTTGGAACCATTATTATGGCTTATGTAGGGGGCTGCTTCTTTTTTTTCCAATAAACTTTATTTTAGAATAGCTTTAGACTTAATGAAAAGTTGCAGAAATAGTAGAGGATTCCCAAAAACCCCACTCATAGTCTAGGGCAGCTTCTAAAGAAGAAAGATCTGTCTAGAACTGAAAGAGTGAAAATGATCTCAATGAGAAAAAGAGAAAGCATCCTACTGTTCATTAGATGGGGAGGATACACTCAGAGAAGCCAGCTGAAAAATCACAGGAGCCACGGTTTCTCCCAAAGTCCTGCAACAACAACTGCCACATGCTGGCTATCATGACCATGCCTTTGAGTGACTGCCTTTTATGAACCCTGACAAGTTCTGGCTCGGCTAAACAGTCTTTAGGGGCAGTCTTAGAGGTTGTCTAATGGTAACACAGTTGTCTTACAAGCAAAGAAACTAAATCCCGAGGAACAGAGTGGCGTTCTTAATGTTATACAAGTAGTTAGAGAACTTGAATCTGCACCCTGGATTTGATTCTTGTTTCTCTTCTCCTCTGTGGCAGTGCTGACAGGTGGAAGAAACTTACAAGATGAATATTATCAATAAAGTTCTATGTTGGCTTAAACTGTGTGAGTATAAGAAGGTGGAAAGCACAACTGACTTGATCTCAGTTCCTATAGGAAATATACGGGGGACTTTAGTTCCCACAAGTGCAATATGAGTCAACAGCACGTGCCATTGCTGAGAAGGGTGATGTGGACACGGCCCTTGCCATGCCAGGGAGGCCCAGACTGATGAGGTCAGGCCACGCTGGAGGGTTTTTTCCCAATGGGTGTCTTCTCTGCAAGGAGGGTCCCTAGGCACTTCTTGCAAAACCAAAGACTGGGGGCTGGGAGTGAGGTGGAGATACACTTTGAGGAATTCTGGGGATGAAAACTATAATATTTAAAAAAATTATCCTGGCAAAGAAGATAAACTTGTATCTGTCTGGGACCTTGGAAGAGAAGCTTAGGAACAAAGCAGATTTTGGCTGAAAATTAGGAAGCACCAATAATTTTAGGCATTAAAACATGGCATGGAGTTACCTCTCTGAGACACAGTGCTTGTTGGAACCATTATTATGGCTTATGTAGGGGGCTGCTTCTTTTTTTTCCAATAAACTTTATTTTAGAATAGCTTTAGACTTAATGAAAAGTTGCAGAAATAGTAGAGGATTCCCAAAAACCCCACTCATAGTCTAGGGGCAGCTTCTAAAGAAGAAAGATCTGTCTAGAACTGAAAGAGTGAAAATGATCTCAATGAGAAAAAGAGAAAGCATCCTACTGTTCATTAGATGGGGAGGATACACTCAGAGAAGCCAGCTGAAAAATCACAGGAGCCACGGTTTCTCCCAAAGTCCTGCAACAACAACTGCCACATGCTGGCTATCATGACCATGCCTTTGAGTGACTGCCTTTTATGAATGATGCCCTCAGACCTGCTTTTTATACCCATTTATTCCTGGGAAAGGGCATCCCTGGTGTCTCAGTGGGAAAGAATTGCTTGCTAATGTAGGAGACATGGGTTCAATTCCTGGCTGGGGAGGATCCCCTGAAGAAGGAAATGGCACTCTACTCCAATATTCTTGCCTGGAGAATCTCATGGACAGAGGAATCTGGGTTACAGTCCATGGGGTCGCAAAGAGTTGGATATGACTTAGCGACTAAACAACAACAATTCCTGGGGATATTTGATTGCTAAGCTGACCTTGCTTCATGACAGCATCCAGTCCTTAGTTATCCATTTTCCCAAAGAGCTGGTCCCTGCTTTGCTTAGATTCTCTTTTCACAGAAGTCAAACTTTGGAAAACACTCCCCTTTTCCCTCCCCTTTGTTGAGAAGTGTTGGTATTCCATGGTAGCTCTGGAGCATCCTCCCTTGCCTCATCTAGTCAATAAATCTGAGTTGGCCAGACCACAGACTTGCCTCTGGTGGTCTTTGCCTGCTGAGGCTTCAACAATTTGTATAATAGGAGGTCTGGTGCTGTCTGTGGCACCTTTAAGGAACTGGAAGCTGACCTTGTGTGTGAGCAGATTTGATGTGAGTCTGGGGCAATAGATGAATGAGATAGCAAGCAGCCTTCTGGAATGTCAGAAGGGGATGGTTTGTTTGGTAAAGTTGAGTAAAAAGGCTCTGCTTTACTAGCTAAGCAGTTTTAGATACTGCTTCTCTTTTGGCCAGTGGGAAATTGGTGATGGCCATAACCTCAGTAGCCCCTCTATTTCGTTGACTAGTGATAATTTTAGGCATTAAAACATGGCATGGAGTTACCTCTCTGAGACACAGTGCTTGTTGGAACCATTATTATGGCTTATGTAGGGGGCTGCTTCTTTTTTTTCCAATAAACTTTATTTTAGAATAGCTTTAGACTTAATGAAAAGTTGCAGAAATAGTAGAGGATTCCCAAAAACCCCACTCATAGTCTAGGGCAGCTTCTAAAGAAGAAAGATCTGTCTAGAACTGAAAGAGTGAAAATGATCTCAATGAGAAAAAGAGAAAGCATCCTACTGTTCATTAGATGGGGAGGATACACTCAGAGAAGCCAGCTGAAAAATCACAGGAGCCACGGTTTCTCCCAAAGTCCTGCAACAACAACTGCCACATGCTGGCTATCATGACCATGCCTTTGAGTGACTGCCTTTTATGAATGATGCCCTCAGACCTGCTTTTTATACCCATTTATTCCTGGGAAAGGGCATCCCTGGTGTCTCAGTGGGAAAGAATTGCTTGCTAATGTAGGAGACATGGGTTCAATTCCTGGCTGGGAGGATCCCTGAAGAAGGAAATGGCACTCTACTCCAATATTCTTGCCTGGAGAATCTCATGGACAGAGGAATCTGGGTTACAGTCCATGGGGTCGCAAAGAGTTGGATATGACTTAGCGACTAAACAACAACAATTCCTGGGGATATTTGATTGCTAAGCTGACCTTGCTTCATGACAGCATCCAGTCCTTAGTTATCCATTTTCCCAAAGAGCTGGTCCCTGCTTTGCTTAGATTCTCTTTTCACAGAAGTCAAACTTTGGAAAACACTCCCCTTTTCCCTCCCCTTTGTTGAGAAGTGTTGGTATTCCATGGTAGCTCTGGAGCATCCTCCCTTGCCTCATCTAGTCAATAAATCTGAGTTGGCCAGACCACAGACTTGCCTCTGGTGGTCTTTGCCTGCTGAGGCTTCAACAATTTGTATAATAGGAGGTCTGGTGCTGTCTGTGGCACCTTTAAGGAACTGGAAGCTGACCTTGTGTGTGAGCAGATTTGATGTGAGTCTGGGGCAATAGATGAATGAGATAGCAAGCAGCCTTCTGGAATGTCAGAAGGGGATGGTTTGTTTGGTAAAGTTGAGTAAAAAGGCTCTGCTTTACTAGCTAAGCAGTTTTAGATACTGCTTCTCTTTTGGCCAGTGGGAAATTGGTGATGGCCATAACCTCAGTAGCCCCCTCTATTTCTGATTGAGCAAGTAGTTGCCCTGGACAGTGTGCTAAGCTTCCAGATGTTATTTCTGGGGTACCCTCAAATCAAAACTCCAAGTTGATTTACTGTCTTTCTCAAATTGAAGTGTGTACTTAGCATTTCTGCAAGTTTTAATCAACTCTGCTAAATCTCCAATAAATTTTGTAAATCTTTTCTTAATTAGGAGACACCAGAATCATTTCCTAGAACTTTGAACTACCTTCAGTCTGGAAGAAGTTGTCTGGGACATGGTACAAGTGGATTCTCAGGTTAATTCTTGTGGTTACATCCCAGTGAATTTTTTTTTTTTTAAAGTGTTTGGGAGACACCCAAAGGGAATCAGCATTCCAGTTTTCAACTAGAAACTGAGGTTCTGAGATGTTAAATTATTCCTCCTGAGTAGCAGAGTTAGTATTTGAACTCAGGGTTGTGTGACTCTATGCACTCTTAGCTACTGCTTATAGATTTTCATTAGCTCCCAGTATGGCAGATTTCAATTGTGTATTTTTTGTACTTCCCCTTCCATTCATTGACAGAATTATTGTTCAAATTTTTTTTTAACTGTTTCTTAATTGCAAACTCGATCACTAGTAAACAGGGTCTCTGGATACTCCCTGCACCACTGTGGGGGTAGCAGTCTCTGTTTTCTGTGCTCCAAGCTGGCTTTTGTTTCCATGATCTTCTCTGGTGTTTCCATATAGACTAGGATCACCAGAGCAATCAAAACTCCAAGTTGATTTACTGTCTTTCTCAAATTGAAGTGTGTACTTAGCATTTCTGCAAGTTTTAATCAACTTTGCTAAATCTCCAATAAATTTTGTAAATCTTTTCTTAATTAGGAGACACCAGAATCATTTCCTAGAAGAACTTTGAACTACCTTCAGTCTGGAAGAAGTTGTCTGGGACATGGTACAAGTTGATTCTCAGGCTAATTCTTGTGGTTACATCCCAGTGAATTTTTTTTTTTTTTAAGTGTTTGGGAGACACCCAAAGGGAATCAGCACTTTCTTTTCCTTAGGAACCCTCCTCAGGAATTCCTTCCTTCCTTAGGAATGCCTTATGCTATTTTAATGGGCCAGTCAGTAATTCCATGACAACCAGAGCATTCACATGTTCCCTTCCTTCCTTCTCTTTTCTCCAAATCTTGGGTACTGACAGGATGCTTTTCATGGCGGGATATAGAAAAGGGGCTTCTTTGATGGCTAAGATGCTAAATAATCTGCCTGCAATGCAGCAGACTCAGGTTTGATCCTTGCCTCAGGAGGTATCCTGGGGTAGGAAATGACTACCCACTGCAGTATTCTTGCCTGGAGAATTCCATGGACAGAGGAGCCTGGCAGGCCATGGTCCATAGGGTCACAAAGTTGGATACAACTGAGTGACTTTCACTTTTTTCATGCAATAGGAAAATGTGTTATTTATTATAAATGTGTTTGGAACAATAAATATTTTATAGGGAAAAATCCTATTCTTTGCAGGAAGTTGTACTCCCTGATCTAAAAGGTCTTTTTCCTTATCATCTGATTAAATCAAGACTTGTGAGGAAATGTGTCTAGAGACTACAGCTTCAACAGGGGAAGGTCAAAAGATCAAACCTTACTTTGAAATACATTCTTTAGTAGGAAGCAGTAGAGTCCATAAAATAAGCAATACATACAGGCAAGGTTTGAATTAGAAAGATCTAAAATAAAATCCCTGCCTTGTTTTAATCTGTGTAATGTGCAATTTGCATAATCTCTCTGAACATCCGTTTTCTTATCTACAGAAGTGAGACAACAATAATCTTACAGGACTTTCATTAATAAAACCCCTGATTTATGATTATGAAAATTTACTTCAGAACTAAAAGAACATAAGTAAGTAGTATATAGATTTTAATGATTATTAAAATTTTAATGATTATTTAATGACTATTATTATTTAAATAATAAAATAAGACCCTATAAATAAGAAGTGTCCTCCAAAAAATCAACTTTGCTAAATCTCCAATAAATTTTGTAAATCTTTTCTTAATTAGGAGACACCAGAATCATTTCCTAGAAGAACTTTGAACTACCTTCAGTCTGGAAGAAGTTGTCTGGGACATGGTACAAGTTGATTCTCAGGCTAATTCTTGTGGTTACATCCCAGTGAATTTTTTTTTTTAAGTGTTTGGGAGACACCCAAAGGGAATCAGCACTTTCTTTTCCTTAGGAACCCTCCTCAGGAATTCCTTCCTTCCTTAGGAATGCCTTATGCTATTTTAATGGGCCAGTCAGTAATTCCATGACAACCAGAGCATTCACATGTTCCCTTCCTTCCTTCTCTTTTCTCCAAATCTTGGGTACTGACAGGATGCTTTTCATGGCGGGATATAGAAAAGGGGCTTCTTTGATGGCTAAGATGCTAAATAATCTGCCTGCAATGCAGCAGACTCAGGTTTGATCCTTGCCTCAGGAGGTATCCTGGGGTAGGAAATGACTACCCACTGCAGTATTCTTGCCTGGAGAATTCCATGGACAGAGGAGCCTGGCAGGCCATGGTCCATAGGGTCACAAAGTTGGATACAACTGAGTGACTTTCACTTTTTTCATGCAATAGGAAAATGTGTTATTTATTATAAATGTGTTTGGAACAATAAATATTTTATAGGGAAAAATCCTATTCTTTGCAGGAAGTTGTACTCCCTGATCTAAAAGGTCTTTTTCCTTATCATCTGATTAAATCAAGACTTGTGAGGAAATGTGTCTAGAGACTACAGCTTCAACAGGGGAAGGTCAAAAGATCAAACCTTACTTTGAAATACATTCTTTAGTAGGAAGCAGTAGAGTCCATAAAATAAGCAATACATACAGGCAAGGTTTGAATTAGAAAGATCTAAAATAAAATCCCTGCCTTGTTTTAATCTGTGTAATGTGCAATTTGCATAATCTCTCTGAACATCCGTTTTCTTATCTACAGAAGTGAGACAACAATAATCTTACAGGACTTTCATTAATAAAACCCCTGATTTATGATTATGAAAATTTACTTCAGAACTAAAAGAACATAAGTAAGTAGTATATAGATTTTAATGATTATTAAAATTTTAATGATTATTTAATGACTATTATTATTTAAATAATAAAAATAAGACCCTATAAATAAGAAGTGTCCTCAAAGTCAAAGAACCAGTGGATGAGAACAGAAAAATTAAACTTTAGGATGAAGAATTCCTTTAAAATATAAGGCATGCTGAAATTCATGTCAAAATGAGATGAACAGTAGTTTAAACTAACAAAAGCCATTTCGGGGGAATGAAAGAATAGTTGGTGGCCCTTAGTTAGTGTGGGGGGCTCCACCCTGGCTCTTAAGGGAGCGCTCTGACTCTCCAAAGGACTTCCTGGCTCTACCTTTCGACAGAAGGAACCCTAAGAGTGATTAGTGGGAACTTCATGAATGTACCTGGCTACTCATGTTTCTCTTCTCATTAAGAGTCTGGCAATGAGAAACCTCTCTTTGGTTAATAGGAAGGCTTGCAGGAGTATTAGAATACAAGGACAGGAATTTAGTTCCATTTACAATTAGCTAATTGTTGCTCAACTAAGGATGAGTAAGGAAGGGTCTAATGACTCAGATGTAGTAATATAGTTTAGCTTTTTCATAAAGATCTCCACAATATTGCAAATTTTGCTAAGTGCACAGAATGGCCTGGATTTGTGGGCTGCTTCCTTGAGTCTCTATCATTAAGATTTATTTTCCTTCCCTTTAAAATGTCAATCCCCCTTTCCACAAAAACTTCTTCACTGTAAGTCCAGGGATTTGATCATTTGTCGTCAAATTAAATTCAGAGTATACCTAAAGTCTTACTACACACTTTCCCCAGTTTCTACTGTTCTCACAGATCTCTTCTCCTTCCTTTGAACCATGTAAGTTAGCACAGTTGTTAACTGTGGCATTTGGGTCAATTTTATCTCTCTAATTGGATTGTGAATGTAAGAGCTGGTCTTCCATCGCTTCCTTTTTTGTGTTTCCAAAACACGACATAGATCTTTGGAGGTGCTCAATAAATAATTATTGATTACATGTTTTTGGCATGAATGTTAATAATAAGTTGAAGCAAAATAAATTTATTTATTGCATTAATATAAAAATGATACACAAAGAACGTGTGAAAAACAGCACTTTTCTTTAAAATTACTTTGATTTTGATTGCATTTAATGGGATTGCTTTTTGATTCAGTTCAGTTTGGTCACTCAGCCACGTCTGACTCCTTGTGGGCTTCAGCACGCCAGGCTTCCCTAGTTTGCTCTAACTCATGTCTGTTGACTCAGTGATGCCATCCAACCATTTTGTCCTCTGTTGTCTCCTTCTCCTTCTGCCTTCTATGTTTCCTAGCATCAGGGTCTTTCTCTTCTCATCAGGTGGCCAAAGTATTGGAGCTTCAGCTTCAGCAGCATTCCTTCCCATGAATATTCAGGGTTGATTTCCTTTAGGATTGACTGGTTCAATCTCCTTGCAGTCCAGGGGACTCTCAAGATTCTTCTCCAACAAGACAGTTCAAACGCATGGATTCTTTGGCACTCAGCCTTCTTTATGGTCCAACTCTCACGTCCATACATGACTACTGGGAAAACCAGAGCTTTGACTATACAGACCTTTGTCGGCAAAGTGATGCCTCTGCTTTTTAATACACTGTCTAGGCTTGCCATAGCTTTTCTTCCAAGGAGCAAGTATCTCTTAGTTTCATGGCTGCAGTTACCATCCACAGTGATTTTAGAGTCCAAGAAAATAAAGTCTGTCACTGTTTCCATTGTTTCCCCATCTATTTGCCATGATGTGATGGGACTGTATGCCATGGTCTTAGTTTTCAAATGTTAACTTTTAAGCCAGCTTTTTCACTCTCCTCTTTCACCTTTATCAAGAGGCTCTTCAGTTTCTTTTTTCTTCTTGCCAAATGGGTGCTGTCATCTGCATATATGAGGTTGTTGATATTTCTCCTGGAAATCTTGATTCCAGCTTGTGCTTCATCTAGATTGGCATTTTGCATGATGTACTCTGCATATAAGTTAAATAATCAGGGTGACAATATACAGGCTTGATGTAATCCTTTCCCAATTTGGAACCAGTCTGTTTTTCCATGTCCAGTTCTAACTGTTGCTTCTTGACTTGCATACAGATTTTTCAATAGGCAGGTAAGGTGGTCTGGTATTCCCAACTTCTTAAGTTTTGATTTTGATTGCATTTAATGGGATTGCTTTTTGATTCAGTTCAGTTTGGTCACTCAGCCACGTCTGACTCCTTGTGGGCTTCAGCACGCCAGGCTTCCCTAGTTTGCTCTAACTCATGTCTGTTGACTCAGTGATGCCATCCAACCATTTTGTCCTCTGTTGTCTCCTTCTCCTTCTGCCTTCTATGTTTCCTAGCATCAGGGTCTTTCTCTTCTCATCAGGTGGCCAAAGTATTGGAGCTTCAGCTTCAGCAGCATTCCTTCCCATGAATATTCAGGGTTGATTTCCTTTAGGATTGACTGGTTCAATCTCCTTGCAGTCCAGGGGACTCTCAAGATTCTTCTCCAACAAGACAGTTCAAACGCATGGATTCTTTGGCACTCAGCCTTCTTTATGGTCCAACTCTCACGTCCATACATGACTACTGGGAAAACCAGAGCTTTGACTATACAGACCTTTGTCGGCAAAGTGATGCCTCTGCTTTTTAATACACTGTCTAGGCTTGCCATAGCTTTTCTTCCAAGGAGCAAGTATCTTTCAATTTCATGGCTGCAGTTACCATCCACAGTGATTCTGGAGTCCAAGAAAATAAAGTCTGTCATTGCTTCTACTCTTTTCCCTTCTATTTGCCATGAAGTGATGGGACTGAATGCCATGGTCTTAGTTTTCAAATGTTAACTTTTAAGCCAGCTTTTTCACTCTCCTCTTTCACCTTTATCAAGAGGCTCTTCAGTTTCTTTTTTCTTCTTGCCAAATGGGTGCTGTCATCTGCATATATGAGGTTGTTGATATTTCTCCTGGAAATCTTGATTCCAGCTTGTGCTTCATCTAGATTGGCATTTTGCATGATGTACTCTGCATATAAGTTAAATAATCAGGGTGACAATATACAGGCTTGATGTAATCCTTTCCCAATTTGGAACCAGTCTGTTTTTCCATGTCCAGTTCTAACTGTTGCTTCTTGACTTGCATACAGATTTTTCAATAGGCAGGTAAGGTGGTCTGGTATTCCCAACTTCTTAAGTTTTTGATTAGTTCAGCACAAAATTAGTCTGTTTTTCAGTCTTGGTAAGAAAGGACTCCACCATTGTTACTTTAACTTTTTCCTTCAGATATATTTTATTCTGGGAGGTGGGGAATAGAATTTCTTGCTCTTTCTTTCTTGCCCTTCTTTTTTATTGTTTCTTTTTTTTTTCATTGTTACTTTATTCTAATGAGTACTGCTGATTGTTTCAAAGAAAGCAATTCGTGACTAGTCTGTAATACATCCACTAGATGGCAGACGATTGTTAGAAAAAGAAGAGAGCTTAAATTGTTTTTTTGAGATTGGTATATTTCCACTGAGTTGTCTCAGTTAGGAGGCCTTGCCAATAACTCCTTAATTTCTATAAAGTTCTTCAGCATTATCTTTCCAGAGATTTTAAAAGCGATTGCAAAACATTCCATGAAGTACACAGGCCAGATATTTTTCCACTACCACATCTGACTCTAGTCTGACCTCTTATTCCCCCCAATTTTCTTAAACCATGAATGGTATCCTGATTTGCCAAGGGAATTAAACTAATTCTGTTCACTAATAATGAACAGAAATGCATTATTCAGAAAAGTGGAGAAATTATACAAGATCTGCAGGTTAAAGTTTATTTTGAATCATTAGTTTTCAAAAGAATAAAGAGAAATACATTTTTGTCTCCCACGGTCTAAAGGCTGTTTGGAACACCTTGGGGAACCTTGTCTCATGTCTGTCCGCATTTGACCTATGAAAGTGATAGGGACAGAGTAGAATAGGTAGGTGGTTGTAGAGTCCTAGTAGGGGATGGTAGGTAGAAGGGAGACACCTGAGAAAGGTTGGGAGGCCAGTGAGTTGATGATAACTCAGGAGAGCTGCTCCTTGTTAAGTAAAGCAGGCTCGACTGGGTATAAACAGCTGATGAAGGAGGAGCTGGCGAAGAAGCAACCAATGGTGTACGTCCTTCATTTGCATATTTTTTCTGGAGAGTTGGAATAGTAATCAATGGTTTTAACTTTCCCAATTTGGAACCAGTCTGTTTTTCCATGTCCAGTTCTAACTGTTGCTTCTTGACTTGCATACAGATTTTTCAATAGGCAGGTAAGGTGGTCTGGTATTCCCAACTTCTTAAGTTTTTGATTAGTTCAGCACAAAATTAGTCTGTTTTTCAGTCTTGGTAAGAAAGGACTCCACCATTGTTACTTTAACTTTTCCTTCAGATATATTTTATTCTGGGAGGTGGGGAATAGAATTTCTTGCTCTTTCTTTCTTGCCCTTCTTTTTATTGTTTCTTTTTTTCATTGTTACTTTATTCTAATGAGTACTGCTGATTGTTTCAAAGAAAGCAATTCGTGACTAGTCTGTAATACATCCACTAGATGGCAGACGATTGTTAGAAAAAGAAGAGAGCTTAAATTGTTTTTTTGAGATTGGTATATTTCCACTGAGTTGTCTCAGTTAGGAGGCCTTGCCAATAACTCCTTAATTTCTATAAAGTTCTTCAGCATTATCTTTCCAGAGATTTTAAAAGCGATTGCAAAACATTCCATGAAGTACACAGGCCAGATATTTTTCCACTACCACATCTGACTCTAGTCTGACCTCTTATTCCCCCCAATTTTCTTAAACCATGAATGGTATCCTGATTTGCCAAGGGAATTAAACTAATTCTGTTCACTAATAATGAACAGAAATGCATTATTCAGAAAAGTGGAGAAATTATACAAGATCTGCAGGTTAAAGTTTATTTTGAATCATTAGTTTTCAAAAGAATAAAGAGAAATACATTTTTGTCTCCCACGGTCTAAAGGCTGTTTGGAACACCTTGGGGAACCTTGTCTCATGTCTGTCCGCATTTGACCTATGAAAGTGATAGGGACAGAGTAGAATAGGTAGGTGGTTGTAGAGTCCTAGTAGGGGATGGTAGGTAGAAGGGAGACACCTGAGAAAGGTTGGGAGGCCAGTGAGTTGATGATAACTCAGGAGAGCTGCTCCTTGTTAAGTAAAGCAGGCTCGACTGGGTATAAACAGCTGATGAAGGAGGAGCTGGCGAAGAAGCAACCAATGGTGTACGTCCTTCATTTGCATCCACTTGAGGGGGGCGGTCTTCTACCATCCTATATATATCGCTGCCCACTCAATTGAGGGAGAACTGAGCAGAGCTTTCCTGCCTGTCTGCTTGCACCTCTTACAAGTACGCGATCCTAATACATCCTCTTCTTGCCTATCACTCTTTCTCTGGCTGAATTCCTTCTGCGTTGAGGCATGAAGAACCTGAGCCTCAGAAGGCCCAGACATTGGGTGAGTGCTGGATTAAGTCCTGGCCGCGTGGGTTTGCGTCCCAGACAGGGTTTTGGCCGGAATTGAGTCCTGGCTACGTGGATTCACGTCCCAAGCAGGGTTTTGGCTGGGGTTAAGTCTTAGCCACGTGGGTTCGAGTCCCAAACCAGGTATTGGCTATGTTCAAGCCCCAGTCACATGGGTTCAAGTCCCAAACAGGGTTTTGGCTGGAAATCAAGCTCCAGAGGTGTGGGTTCAAGTCCCAAGCAGGGTTCGGTCAGGTCTGGGTCCTGGGTTTAAGTCTCAAATCGAGGTAAAACCCTTTCAAAAGTTAGAGATGGTCCTGAGCCCTGTCGGAGAACTCTCAATTCCACCTGTGTGCTCACCTCCCAGTGAAGTCGGAAAACCTGCCAAAAACTTTGTGCGTCTGGACAGGCCTAGTGAGGTTCCCTACACCCTTGCATACATGCATATGAAGTCACTTCAGTGGTGTCCAATTCTTTGTGACCTTATGCACCATAGCCTACCAGGTCCACTGTCTGTGGGATTCTCCATGAAAGAATACTGGAAATGGTTGCCATTTCCTACTTCAGGAACTCTCCCTGATCCAGGGATTGACCTCCATCTCTTAACCTCCTGTGAGTTCTTTACCACTGGTGCCACCTAGGAAGTCCTTCATATACCCCAGTTATGTGTATTTTCTTTTTTCTTGGTGTGGGGAGGGAGCAAACTAGCCAAGAAGGTGTGGCCAGGCTCTCTTTTCCCCACAACCTCTTGCTCTTAACCCGTATTTTGTAAATAATGTTTATGTAACAGCTGAGATCACTTACAGCACTGTGCATGTGCATCATGAGGTGCTTGCTTGGTCACAGGCTACCTGTGCAGTACACCTGGAGGAGCTCCACCTTGAAAGCCCTGGCTGCTGCTGCACTGGGGCGACATTGGAGTGATGTCATGGCTATGTTATATGAGGTTATGTAGTGGCTATGTTTTGCCTACTTTATGGTTATGTTATGGCTGTTGCTCCAGCTGCTCTATCAATCAAGACGGGTGCTGTGTTATGGCTACAATGCCAGCCAGGAGAGAATAAATGTCTGCAGTTCCTATGGCTCCTTGAGTGTTTTTCCAGCCTCTTATCTTGCTCCTTGTTCAGTGAACAGTGTGAACAGGGGGACAATTGTCATCACAAACAGGATCGGCAAGATACTTGGCTGCATTTTCTCATATGTCAGTCTTCTAGGGATGTTAATAAAATTCAGAGAAAGCTTTGAAAACTCTCTCTACACCTCTAAATTAAGTGAAATAAATGAGAACAATTAAATGGTGCGATCTCCTGCAGTTTCTTTTGAGTCATGGAGTTCCCCATTACTATGAATGACACTTGTGATGAATTAACTAATTCATCAATTAATTTATAGACTATTCCTTAGACTCTACATGTGTTATATTTAAAAAGCTACTGAACAGATATTACTGTAAATAGGGTGATTATATTTGTTGCTACCAACATTAGCAACCGTATCTGAAAATGAAAGTCTTTTAGAATAGATAAGTAAGCCTTTTGAAATTTTAGAAAATTAAATTTGAAATGAAGAAAATTTGACATAACAATTAAGTTCTCTTCTTTGGACAAATTTTGACTATCATAACAAATGTAAACAACACATGCATTACACATCTTTGTGATCCAGGATTCTTTCCTGGCAGAATGTTGAGCAATAAATGAGGAACAATATGCCTGGGGTTGCAAGTGGTACCTAAGTACCACTGCCAAGGGCAGTGCCTATATTCTACCGTGCTCAGCTGTTTGAAACGTCTGATGGATATGAAGAGACCAAAGCCTAGGATAATTGATCTCACCTTCCCCAATCCTGTCCAGTAAATTTACCATAATGATTGGCTATATTTTACACATTTAATTTCAATTTTTTCAATGTATAATGTATTTAAAAATTTCCCCAAACGTGGAGAATATTTATATAGTAACATGATGCTCTGTGATGACCTACATGGGGAGAAAATTCACAAAAGATGGGACATACGTTTACATACAGCTGATTCACTTAGCTGTAAGCAGAAATTAACCCAGCAGTGTAAAGTAATTATACACCAATAAAAATGAAAAAACAGACAGACGTGATTGTAACTTTTACTACATTTGTATATAGACCTACCAAAGAGGCATTATTCTGGAAGCAACCAAAGCTAGCCTTTGGCAAAAACTTGTTAATTTGGCTTAAGGAGTCAATGTGAAAATACGTGAAGTGACAATTAATTAAGCAATTTGTTCTTTAGTAACCATTTACTTAGTGTCCAACATTACCAGAATAAAATAGTTTCTTGAAAGAAATGGAAGGCAATGAATTCAAAATTTTGTAAGTGTCCACCCTTGTCTTCAAGACTTTTTGACACCATTAGACAGAATCTCACCATTAGATCAAGATGGCAGCATAGGAAGATCTTGAGCTTACTTCCTCTCACGAGTAAATCATAATTACTTATGAGAATAACTTGATAACTAGTAGAAAAGATTTTTCCATGACTAAAGATGTATAAAAGGAGCCGCAATGAAGGGTAAGAGGGGTAGAGACATGGTCTAGTCAGGGTCAGGACCCATACCCTGGGGTAGTGATGCACATGCAGGAGGTAAGAACAACCGCTGAGGTCCTTCTAAGTGTGAGGAGCCCAATACCGACATTGTGCTCTTCAGCCTGGGGGTCCTGCCCCAGGAAGGGAAGTCGTCAAAACATCGGACTTTGAACACCGGAAGAGTTTATGCTTGGAGGAACCCAAAGGCTGTAGGAAACTGGGATTCCACTCTTAAAGGGCAAAAGCGAATTACTCTGCATTCCAGTGCAGAGCCAGCAGTTGAAAGGCACTGATGTTAAACCTACGTGTTTACTTTGGACAGTCTCATAGAGGGAGGTGGCATCTGGGACTCCCTGTTAGGGACTGAGACACTGGCGACCACCATGTCTGTGATCTTATTCTACCACGTGTCATTTTGGAATCCTTCTCATGTTTTAGTGCTGGGTTTTGCCCCACCTACCAGCATGCTTGTAGCAGTTACCTGCCTCCACCATGAGCCGTGCCAGAGTCCTACCCCACCTTCCATGCACCTGTAGCAGTTGCATGTCATTGGGCTACAATTAGTCAGTCTGGCTAGTTGGCTAGTGTTAGTTGCTCAGTCATGTCTGACTCTTTGCAACACCATGCAAAGAGGATCACCAGGCTCCTCTGTCCATGGGATTCTCCAGGCAAGAATACTGGAATGGATTGCTATGCTCACCTCCAGCAGGTCTTCCCAACCCAGGGTTCGAACCCAAGTCAAGTATATCTCCGGCATTGGCAGCTGTGTTCTTTACCACTAGCACCTCCCGGAAAGCCCTTAACTCCCTTACCATAGCATTTAATAGACGATTGTAATAACTTGTTCACTCGCCTCTCTTCCACACTAAACTGTAAACTCTTTCAGGACAGGATTGTGTGCCCTTTTTCTCTAATATATTCATGTAGAACGAGTAGCTGTTTAATAAATGTTTGCTGACCACATCCTCTTTATATTATGACTTTGAGGCAAAGTCATCGGCCCTACTGGATCAGCCTGGAAAAGCCTGATATAGAACAACAGTATTTAGAGCTCATAGTATGGTATAAGTAAATGGGTTACTTATATAAACTACAAAACCTCTCTGAGGACTGAGTAAAGAACTCTCTGATGGAAAATGTTCCCATGTGAGGTTTAATTATTCTGCATTTTCCCTAACTTCTTGTGGATCTATCACTTTGATTCCTTCTGTATTTCTTGACCCTCAAGGTTCAATTTTTCTCTCTCATAAATGTGAAAAAATATTCTTTGCTTTTATTATACTCAACTGAAAGCATATGCCTTGTTTCTTTTGCATCTGGAAAATATTCATTTTAGACAGCTTATACAATTTAAGGGCAAGTATCAACTTCTTTAAGCTGAGTCTGTTTGCATATTCAACTTTCCTTGTTGAGGATATTCCTCTTAGACATGGTTCTTGGTATAAGATGAAACCCACAACAAAGCTTTAGATTACTAGCAAAGGACACCTTAAGGCATGATTAGATGATTCTAACTTTCTCAGTTCAACTCTTTAGTTCTGTTCTCCTCTGAAATTTAGGGTCCCAGCTAGTCAAGTAAGTCCCTTAGCACACATACTTGTGTGCATATGAACACATAATATTCAGGATAGAAACCTTGATTGAATTTACCCATTACACTTAAAAAATGTAATAGTTCTTATTATGCCATAATCACAGAATAAGATTGAAACTAATCATTGCACATGATCCAATATCTAGACTTAAATTCCTTTGAATGAGTTTGTATGACTTGAAGGGGCTTGTAGGGTATTTTAGAATAGATCTCTGAGTGTGGTCTCTGGACCAGCCACAGCAGGAATCACTTGGGAACTTGTTATAAATGCAAATTCTCGAGCTCCAGCTCAGATCTCCTGAATCAGAATGCTGGATCCAGAAATCAAGCCCTTCAGGTGACTCTGAAACACTTTCAAACCTGAGAAATGCAGTTTTTGGAGAATTATCTCCATTCCACAATAATCTATAAGGTTGATTGTATTCAGCTATCAAATGCTTTGGTGATAGGTAGAACATTAAGTAGCAGCTTGTAAAACTTTACCTTTTCCAGCAAGTTTCTCTGTGCCCATTAAACATTTGCCATTGCCTGTAGATTTGGCAGAAGTGAAGTTGAAGGAGGCAGATTAGAATCTCTGAACCAGTGAATAAATTAAAGTTCTTCCATAGTCAACTTAGGTTGAAGCCAGGAAAAAAAAAGGCATAAAGAAAAAAAAATTCTGACAAAATATGAGTAAAAATTACAAGTGAATAGAGGTTGGTAGTTCCCTAAAATAGAGTATAAAGTAGGCTCTGGTCACAGGGAAAGCCCTTGGTCAATATGTGCTCCAAGCTGGGAGTATTTATTCTACCTGTACCTTTGAGTATTACTTCTATCTATACCTTTAATTTATGTGACTTTCATTTGTGGCTGGATCTGCTTCTCAGGTACCCTGTATTCCAGAAAGTGAAGATCAAAAGAATTCACAGAAAGCCACTTTTCAGGATCTCAGAAATATACAGAACAGAGATGAAATCCTTCTTTGGTCTTGCCTCTTTTTTTGTATGAATGAGGTGCCTAGGTTTTTCAACCTAACACTTACTTTTGTGTTGTCAATATTTCTAACATACTGCTTTCTACAATCATTGCACAACATTTGAACTATAAATAATCCAGGAGACAAATTCAGCATTGCTTAGTGTTGCCAAGAACTCTTCATTGGTGATTTGTGATGTATATTTCAAATAGAAATCAGCTGAAGTCTTATCCTGGTTGAACAGTTGCCGCCCGATGGAAACTCCTCAGGGCAGGAATAGGAGACTGGAAATGTGCCAGGGTGTCCTGACATGGCCACAGTGACCTGGCAGTAGAAAGGGAAATGAACATTTTTTTCCACCCACTGCCTATAGTGTCCTGCCATATGCTGTCTGGGACATAGAGCCATTCTGGCTTCTAAAGCTGGTGTTTCATCTGGAAACCAAGTTTCCTTTCATCCAGCTACTTCTGTTAGCATTTGTGTGAGAAGTCATCTGGGATCCTGCTTTATTGACCTGAAAAAACGAGGTCCATTCTAATGTGCATTGTTGCCATCTATTTTTTTCTCCCCATCAAGTCTTGGCACTACAACTGGGAATTAGAAAAATGCTAGCTTGTTCTGGGAACAAATCTTTATGAGTGCTATATATGAAAAATGCATCTGGATGACTGTTTTTGTTTCAAGGTGCCTTCAAGGTCCAGACATTTTCTGAGGGTATGCCTGGCGACAGCATTCCTAAAAATAAGAGTCAACTTAGGTTGAAGCCAGAAAAAAAAAGGCATAAAGAAAAATTCTGACAAAATATGAGTAAAAATTACAAGTGAATAGAGGTTGGTAGTTCCCTAAAATAGAGTATAAAGTAGGCTCTGGTCACAGGGAAAGCCCTTGGTCAATATGTGCTCCAAGCTGGGAGTATTTATTCTACCTGTACCTTTGAGTATTACTTCTATCTATACCTTTAATTTATGTGACTTTCATTTGTGGCTGGATCTGCTTCTCAGGTACCCTGTATTCCAGAAAGTGAAGATCAAAAGAATTCACAGAAAGCCACTTTTCAGGATCTCAGAAATATACAGAACAGAGATGAAATCCTTCTTTGGTCTTGCCTCTTTTTTTGTATGAATGAGGTGCCTAGGTTTTTCAACCTAACACTTACTTTTGTGTTGTCAATATTTCTAACATACTGCTTTCTACAATCATTGCACAACATTTGAACTATAAATAATCCAGGAGACAAATTCAGCATTGCTTAGTGTTGCCAAGAACTCTTCATTGGTGATTTGTGATGTATATTTCAAATAGAAATCAGCTGAAGTCTTATCCTGGTTGAACAGTTGCCGCCCGATGGAAACTCCTCAGGGCAGGAATAGGAGACTGGAAATGTGCCAGGGTGTCCTGACATGGCCACAGTGACCTGGCAGTAGAAAGGGAAATGAACATTTTTTTCCACCCACTGCCTATAGTGTCCTGCCATATGCTGTCTGGGACATAGAGCCATTCTGGCTTCTAAAGCTGGTGTTTCATCTGGAAACCAAGTTTCCTTTCATCCAGCTACTTCTGTTAGCATTTGTGTGAGAAGTCATCTGGGATCCTGCTTTATTGACCTGAAAAAACGAGGTCCATTCTAATGTGCATTGTTGCCATCTATTTTTTTCTCCCCATCAAGTCTTGGCACTACAACTGGGAATTAGAAAAATGCTAGCTTGTTCTGGGAACAAATCTTTATGAGTGCTATATATGAAAAATGCATCTGGATGACTGTTTTTCAAATGGTGCCCTTCAAGGTCCAGACATTTTCTGAGGGTATGCCTGGCGACAGGTCACCTCTGACACGTAAGTCTGGTCTTCCTGGGGCTTTGTAGGCTGATGGCACATTCCCGGAGTGGTTGGAAACATTAGATACAAATCTATCCATTATTATTTGTTTGTTTCTAGAGTTCAGAAAATGCATTGTTAAGACTGATTTTTTTTTTTTTTTTTTTTTTTTAGCTAGAAATTATTCTGGCCCAATAGAAAAGAACTGAAAAAAGAATACAGACAGTTTCAAATAAATTAATGGTCAAATGGGACAAATAAGCATGGGTCCCTGGGATGCTTACCTTCTTCTGAACTTCATTTTGGTGCCATCTGCTTGGACGACCACGTCTTGTTGTGGGATGCACATTGAATGAAGAGGTGGGAGGCTTTGTTGCCAGTCCTATTTCTGTGACTGACAGCCTGTATGAATTTGAGTGAGACAATTTCTTCTCTGTGTTTCAGGTTCCTCATTTGGTTGGCACTCAATTTTTAAAACCCGTCAGTTTAAAAGGCTAGAAATCTTACTAGCACTATTGAATGTCTGTTAATTATGAGCTGCATTCCACCTTGCTCTCTATCTTTCTGCCCTTGAGCTCCTCTTCAGTCTCAACAGAAGAACCTGACAGAGGGAAAAGGCAGAATACAGGTTAGAGAGGAAAGACTGACTTGCTAGTACGCTGCTTTCAAGCAGCGTCAGTTCCTGCCTGCCATGGAACCACCTTGGGCCTTACTGTCAGTGCATTTATTTTCTAGTACTATCCCTGTGGAGTTCTTGAAATGATGAGAGCCAAGTCAGACAGTTATCAAGAGATCCATCCCTTAAAAATAGAAGGAGAGCTACATACCATAGAAAACAAATTTATGGTTACCGGGAGATTACGTGGGTGGGGAGGGATAAATTGGGAGACTGGAATTTGCATATACATGCTACTATATGCAGGTGAAAGTCACTTAGTTGAGTCCGTCCCTTTGCAACCAACGGACTAGTCATGGAATTTTCAAGACGAGAATACAGGAGTGGGTATCCTTTCCCTTCCCCAGGGGATCTTCCCAACTCAGGGATTGAACCCAGGTCTCCAGCATTGCAGGAAGATTCTTTACCATCTAAGTCACCAGGGAAGCCCACTATATACAAAATAGATAACTAATAAACAACTGCTCTATAGCACAAAGAACTCTACTCGATACTCTGTAATGCCCTATGTGGGAAAAAGAATTAAAGAAAAGAGTGGATATATAATATGTATAACTCATAGAGTTTGCTATACATGCGATACTAACACACTATTGTAAATCAGCTGTACTCCAATGAAACATCTAATAAAAACTTTAATCCATGCAATACTAGAATTGAGGGTGTCTATTTAGATGGGTGAGAAGTACCTGAACTACATTTCCTATTTCTAGGATTTGCTCGTCTTGTGGAAGGCTCTGGGCTTTCTGAGGTATAGTTTTAAATTCCTAGACATCTCTGTTTCTTGGAGATGCCCCAGTTTTCTACTCTGGAACAGAAGATCCTGACATTCTAGTTAACTACTGTAAGCTTACTTTTCTCTTTACAGTAGATACTGGATTCTGGCCCACACATCCCCAGTCACTGTTGGACGTCTGACTTCACAGGGAATGAACCTCAAAGGACCATGATGCTTTCACCCACAAGACTCGAAATATAGGTGCACTTTGCAGAATTCTGCTGTTGCTTCTTTCCATTATGGTCACCCTTGGGATTTAGATGTAAGTCTTGACTGAGCACAAGATTGACAAGTCTAATTGAAGTCTGTAATTCAGACTTCAATTTACCCTGGATTCATAGTTCAGTTGGGCCCCTAGTCCCATCCTTCAGCTTAGTTTTTCCTATGGATTACCATTGAAATCTTATATTTTCTGCCAGGTGAACTATAAGGAACTGTCATTTGACAAAGAAAAAAGGAGTTCTCATGTTACTGACATTTTGTGTTGTGCAGCACAGTCACTGAAGGATTTTAGTAGTTGATAGATATTTCCTCTGGAAATCTGAGAACATAAGCATTCTAGAAGCAAAACATTTTAGAACTGAAGTTGACCACATCAACAGAAATGGTTACCCATTTTTGTCTTTAATAGGTAATAAGCGCATAGCAAATTGCCATGCCAGAGCTAGCGAGGAAGTTAATTCATTGCCTGTTTGTAACACATGGAGTCATTCCTGAGTGGCTTCAATTCATTTGTCTGAAAATAACTCCAAGGATGAATTACATTTTAGATTTACTGTCTACAATTTTGCAACTTGTAAATACTACAGGACAAAGCAGTCATTACGTGACAATTTAAATTTGGGAATAGTTGAGTGGAACTAAAGGTATTTGACCTCTGCTTCATGAACTCAAATTTTGAGAGAGTATTTATGAGCTTGACCAAGAGGAGCTTTTGGGTCCATCAGTGGTCACAGCTGCTCACTATAAAGGTGGGACGTTTGCTGTATTGAAATGTTGCTGCCTAACAGCTTGCCAGGTCAAAGATATGTGGCAAGAACACAAGTTGTTTTTGAGCATTTGCAAATTCTTGGGGAAATCTTTCTTATTCCAAATGGCATTAAAAATGTTCTTTTGAGGGGGCTTCCCTGGTGACTTAGTGGTAAAGAATCCTCCTGCCAATGCCAGAGACACAGGTTTGATCCCTGCTCTGGGAAGATTCCACATGCCACAGGGCGACTAAGCCTGTGTGTCACAACTATTGAGCCTGAGGTCCAGGGCCTGAGAGCTGCAATTACGGAACCAACTGCAGAGCCTGTGTGCCCTGGAGGCCCCTGATGGACAAAAGTGATATGCACCTCTTCTTTCCCATTATGGTCACCCTTGGGATTTAGATGTAAGTCTTGACTGAGCACAAGATTGACAAGTCTAATTGAAGTCTGTAATTCAGACTTCAATTTACCCTGGATTCATAGTTCAGTTGGGCCCCTAGTCCCATCCTTCAGCTTAGTTTTTCCTATGGATTACCATTGAAATCTTATATTTTCTGCCAGGTGAACTATAAGGAACTGTCATTTGACAAAGAAAAAAAGGAGTTCTCATGTTACTGACATTTTTGTGTTGTGCAGCACAGTCACTGAAGGATTTTAGTAGTTGATAGATATTTCCTCTGGAAATCTGAGAACATAAGCATTCTAGAAGCAAAACATTTTAGAACTGAAGTTGACCACATCAACAGAAATGGTTACCCATTTTTGTCTTTAATAGGTAATAAGCGCATAGCAAATTGCCATGCCAGAGCTAGCGAGGAAGTTAATTCATTGCCTGTTTGTAACACATGGAGTCATTCCTGAGTGGCTTCAATTCATTTGTCTGAAAATAACTCCAAGGATGAATTACATTTTAGATTTACTGTCTACAATTTTGCAACTTGTAAATACTACAGGACAAAGCAGTCATTACGTGACAATTTAAATTTGGGAATAGTTGAGTGGAACTAAAGGTATTTGACCTCTGCTTCATGAACTCAAATTTTGAGAGAGTATTTATGAGCTTGACCAAGAGGAGCTTTTGGGTCCATCAGTGGTCACAGCTGCTCACTATAAAGGTGGGACGTTTGCTGTATTGAAATGTTGCTGCCTAACAGCTTGCCAGGTCAAAGATATGTGGCAAGAACACAAGTTGTTTTTGAGCATTTGCAAATTCTTGGGGAAATCTTTCTTATTCCAAATGGCATTAAAAATGTTCTTTTGAGGGGGCTTCCCTGGTGACTTAGTGGTAAAGAATCCTCCTGCCAATGCCAGAGACACAGGTTTGATCCCTGCTCTGGGAAGATTCCACATGCCACAGGGCGACTAAGCCTGTGTGTCACAACTATTGAGCCTGAGGTCCAGGGCCTGAGAGCTGCAATTACGGAACCAACTGCAGAGCCTGTGTGCCCTGGAGGCCCCTGATGGACAAAAGCCTGCACAGCAACCAAGCCACAGAACAGCCAAAAAAAACCACAAAGAAACAACAACAAACTTTTTTTTATATGTGAGGTAAGTGTTAAGGATCATCACTTGTGATTTCTTAGCTCTTAGACTTGTTGCCAAGGCCATGTCATTCACCAAATAGACCCTTTTTTGATGTGTATGTGTTTACAGATAGGAATGTTTCAGACCGAAGAAGTCTGCTAGACTTTAGAATTTGGTACCCAGTAGAATTATTTCAGGACATGCAGAGGTTAAAGTTGCAAATGTCCTTTGAGATCTTTTAAATCCGTTCCTGTTTTAAAGCTGAGGCAATCAAAACTCGGGAGATTAAAGAAGTGGATCAAGGTCACACATTTTTGTAGCAGAAGAAATGGTTGTTAAATCCAGGACTCCTGATTCCCAGTTTTCTCCTTCTACCGTATATGGAAAAGGGTTAGAACTAAATGAGAAAAAACAAGTTAAAAACACTGCTTTCTTAGATGTTTTTATGTGGCTTTCTGGTGATGAAGCTGAAAAATGTTAACATTTAAAAAAGATTTTACTCTGTTGTCTTTTTGTTTATTATCCTTCCCTGAGATGTTTCTACAGCAACCTGTTTTCTGTATTCTCAGCTTAAACCTTCTTTTACTTTTGTGCATAATTAAGATGGGTATTTCCTTTGACTTTAAGGGTTGGCTTTTGTTTTCTGTCAGCTTATTGAATAGACTCCAAATAAATGCGCTCAAATGACAATGCAGAATTTCTATGCAGTGAGGGCTACCTTCTCACATGCTAAGAAAATATGCTATTGCACTCTTGTGTGGTGGTGGTGTGCATTTAATTATGTGTAGAATGTGCTTCTGGGAGAAACTCAGACTGGATACCTTCCCCTCAGGAAAGCCCTGTTGGTGACAGGGATCCTGGGAGTGAAGTCTCAGCCAGAGTCCTGGGGATGACCCCTAGAGGGCAGCACTCACATATTGTGTCCAAGGTTAATGCAGTAAACAGTACTACTGACTGCCTCGTACAACCACTCATCCTGGAGTTTGAAACATGCAAGGTTAAGTCATTATGCTTTAGGCTGTCACTACTTTCTTTGAGCCTGAGTGTCCTGAACTCATTTTTCAGTTCTAACCTTTGTAATGGAGAGGAAAAGATACAGGGCAGAGTAGCAACAGATCTGGGATCTAGCGTTGGCGGGCCTTTTGGTTTCTGTTTCCTCGTCTGAAAGTTAAGTAGTTCTAATATGTCTGCTTTACAATCTATAAACCAGCTGGTATTTATTTTCTGCCCCATTTTCCCAGGCCTTACTCAATACTCAATTTCACCCCAGGGCCCACCTCTGGTTTTCAAAGAACTATAAGCAAGTCCTCTTTGTAGATAAGCCTTTCATTCAGTCCTGCTACCAGGTCAGGCCTCTTTTCCAGGAATGCTTCTTGCAGCATCATCCTTCCAAAGTAGCCAATGGGGTCTATCAAAATAACGTGTTAGCAGAAATGCACAGTGATGATCATTCTGGGTAGAATTGCCCCTCCTCTCAATTTCAATACGTGGCAGTTCTAACCCGAGTATCTCAGAAAGTGAACTTATTTGGAAATAGGGTTGTTGCAGATACAATGAGTTCAGTTAGAATGAGGTCATAGTGGAGTAGAGAGGACTCCTAGTGACAGGTTTCCTTAAAAGAGGGAAATTTGAACAGACATATAGAGAAGACCCCCCAGGCAAGGTAATGGCTACCCACTCCAGTTTTCTCATCTGGAGAGTTCCATGGACAGAGGACCTGGCAAGCTATATGGTCCATGAGGTCACAAAGAGTCAGACACAACTGAGTAAATAACACTTTCCCTTTCACTTTCATGCATAGAAGGAATGTAATGTGAAGGAGTTATATGGCCCTAAGCCAAAAAATTACCAAAAGTTAAGAGAGAGAAACCCTTCTTAGAGCCTTCAGAGGGAGCACGATCCTGTTCATACCTTGATCTTGGACTTTCAGCCTCAGAACTGTGAGACAGTACATTTATGCTCTGTAAGTTACTCAGTTTGTTGTTCTTTTTATGGCAGCTCTAGCAGACTAACACAACTCTAATGGAAATTTGGTAACATTGGAAAATGTGTTGAATGTGCCTTTTCCTGGATGGCTAGGAAAGCACAATGGCTTTGTCTTGCCTCCTTCAATGCACTGTATTTCATCAAGATCAATATTACTGGGTTGTTCAAAATAGCAGCAATTTTTGTATAACTTAGACCACAATAAGTTTGGTAAGAAGAATGTAGCCATTCAGTGTTAGTCGCTCAGTCCTGTCTGACTCTTTGTGACCCATAGACTGTAGCCTGCAGGGTCCTCTATACACTAGGCCAGAATACTGCACTGGGTAGCCATTTCCTTCTCCAGAGGGTCTCATCCCAACACAGGGATAGAAGCTGTGTCTTTGGCATCACAGGCAGATTCTCTACCATCTGAAGCACCCATTCATGAGTAAGACAATTTATCATTCTTTAATATTTGTTAACGCTATGTTCCTCCAACTTAAACTAGACCCAGAAGCAAATGGAATATGCTGGCAATTTAGTGATTCAAAACTATCTTCAACTTTAAATAGTATTTGAAATACAAGAATTCTCTCACTCACCAAATTAATAAGAGTTTGGTCTTAAACTGTTCCTAATAAAAGAGGTCAATTCACAATTCAGACTTTTGATTGCAGCAATGAAGAAAAGAAGGAATTAAGTCTAGGTTCAGAAGATACAACTGAGTTCAGTTAGAATGAGGTCATAGTGGAGTAGAGAGGACTCCTAGTGACAGGTTTCCTTAAAAGAGGAAATTTGAACAGACATATAGAGAAGACCCCCCAGGCAAGGTAATGGCTACCCACTCCAGTTTTCTCATCTGGAGAGTTCCATGGACAGAGGACCTGGCAAGCTATATGGTCCATGAGGTCACAAAGAGTCAGACACAACTGAGTAAATAACACTTTCCCTTTCACTTTCATGCATAGAAGGAATGTAATGTGAAGGAGTTATATGGCCCTAAGCCAAAAAATTACCAAAAGTTAAGAGAGAGAAACCCTTCTTAGAGCCTTCAGGGGGAGCACGATCCTGTTCATACCTTGATCTTGGACTTTCAGCCTCAGAACTGTGAGACAGTACATTTATGCTCTGTAAGTTACTCAGTTTGTTGTTCTTTTTATGGCAGCTCTAGCAGACTAACACAACTCTAATGGAAATTTGGTAACATTGGAAAATGTGTTGAATGTGCCTTTTCCTGGATGGCTAGGAAAGCACAATGGCTTTGTCTTGCCTCCTTCAATGCACTGTATTTCATCAAGATCAATATTACTGGGTTGTTCAAAATAGCAGCAATTTTTGTATAACTTAGACCACAATAAGTTTGGTAAGAAGAATGTAGCCATTCAGTGTTAGTCGCTCAGTCCTGTCTGACTCTTTGTGACCCATAGACTGTAGCCTGCAGGGTCCTCTATACACTAGGCCAGAATACTGCACTGGGTAGCCATTTCCTTCTCCAGAGGGTCTCATCCCAACACAGGGATAGAAGCTGTGTCTTTGGCATCACAGGCAGATTCTCTACCATCTGAAGCACCCATTCATGAGTAAGACAATTTATCATTCTTTAATATTTGTTAACGCTATGTTCCTCCAACTTAAACTAGACCCAGAAGCAAATGGAATATGCTGGCAATTTAGTGATTCAAAACTATCTTCAACTTTAAATAGTATTTGAAATACAAGAATTCTCTCACTCACCAAATTAATAAGAGTTTGGTCTTAAACTGTTCCTAATAAAAGAGGTCAATTCACAATTCAGACTTTTGATTGCAGCAATGAAGAGAGGAATTAACTGTGCTCACTTATCGTTAGTAAGACCTGTCATCTAGGCTTCTCCAAGGATACCCCAAAGCCAGCATATACTGAGAAAACTAGAAGAGAAGTTGTATGTCAGAATGTGGGAGATTGGGGTATGGATAGAAAAACCTCCATAAAAGGCATGTTTTTGTCAGCATCTATATCTCCCTGGAATCTCATTAATAAATCAAAAAGAATTATCTCTAGATATTCTATAGTTCATAAATGATGGAATATTCCCTTTATGTCAACATACACACTTAAGAAGGCCTCTTCAGTGGCTCAGTGGTAAAGAATATGCCTTAAATGCAGGAACTAAAGGAGGCATGGGTTTGATCCCTGGGTCAGGAAGATTCCCTGGAGGAGATCTTCCACTCCATTATTCTTGCTGGAAAATCCCATGGACAGAGGAGCCTGGTGGGCTGCAGTCCATAACATGGCAGAGTTGGATATGACTGAAGTGACTTAGCATGCATGCACACATACCACCCAGAAAATTCCAGAAATTTTTGGTATTTTGGCAATTATTGATAAATTCTATGGCTTTAGTTTGCATTGTTTAGTGTTGTGTGATATTCCCTGAAGCACAGATTCACTCTCTCTTCACATTGTCAATTACAGATTTATATACCATTTGGGTCCTAGGTAGATCATTGGATTTTAGTCAAGGCACAGACAACTTTAGTCTGGGAGACTAAATTTAGTTGGAAGCAGATTCCAGTTCCAGGGATGAGTGTGGTCAGTACTGTCATTTTGATTGATTCCTCAAATTTGCTTTTTTAAAAATTTTCTTTTTATTTTTTCTGTTTTTAAAAGAGTCCTTATTGTCTCTCTACAAACCCTTGTGTCGAGGGCTGACTTTCAATAGATTGCAGCGAGGGAGTTGCTTCAAATTTGCTTTTGAGATACATGTTGAGTAAGTTCCTTTACAAGTGGGGAACAGAAGGGGCTTCCTAAGATGGCTCAGTGGTAAAGAATCTGCCTGCCAAGGCCAGAGACTCTGGAGACGTGAGTTATCTCCCTGGGTTGGGAAGATCCCCTGGAAGAGGGCATGAAAACCCACTCCAGTATTCTTTCCAGAAAAATCCCATGAACAGTGGAGTCTGGTGGGCTATAGTCCATGGAGTTGCAAAGAGTCAGACATGACTGAGTGTGTGCGCACACACACACACACACACACGCACACACACATGGAACAGAAGGTTAGTATTATTTCTTTTTGGTGCTAAAAAATGAAAGATACATATTTCAAAAGAATTTCTGACAAAATATAATCTAATTATTAGAAGTAATGAAGGAAAATAATGTTTCATGCCTCCTTGCTAAAACCAACTGGGTGGTTTAAAAATGTATGTTTTTAGTCCAAGACAGGGTATAGATCATATACTACTTATTCATTTTAAGTTTTATTATTTTTCCATACTAACTAGGCTTAACTCTAAGTTTCCTAGCATTAAAGTCAGTGAAAATATCATGATTATGTCTTCCATATTTTTAATAGAAGGAAGCATGCCATTTCATCAAGAGAGGATTAAGTAACAGGCTTTGATTTATTGGAAAGGTCCTGGCTTCTTGATAGCGTACACTAGGTTGGCAGAAATGTTGGCAAATAAAAGGGTCTATTCTAAGTAAAGGATTATCTATAGAAGCATACATACTAGGCAGAAAAGCTGACCATGTGTAAATGATTCAATAGGAATAAATTACTTTTTGAGAAAGTCAGTATAGTCCATTTAGGGTCTGCTTCCAGCTCATAGAACTGCTGGTTTTTGTGCTTCTATGGGGCATAGACTGTCCGTCAGAGTCACTTGAAATTGACAACTGATTATAAGCTATCAATTATAAACTTAATCACTCCTAATTATGTTCCATGAACACAATCAACATGGGTTACATTTGTCATCTGTAGTTGTGTAATAAATTACCCCAAAACTTCATAGCTTAAAGCGACAAACTCATATTATCTTTCAGTTTTGTTGGGTCAAAATCTGGATGCAGCTCAAAGTCTTTCAGTGGCTGCAGTCAAGTTGTTGGCTGGGGAAGGATCCACTTTCAAGCTCACTCATGTGCATGTTGGCAGAATTCAGTTCTCTGCTGGATGTTGGCTAGAGATCTCCCTCAGTTTATTTTCAAGTGGAGCTCTTCACAGGGCAGCTTACAACAAGGGAGCTGAGCAAGCACTCAGGAGAGGGCAAATAGGATAGAAAACAGTCCTTCTGTATCCTAAGCTTTAAAGCCACATCTTATCACTTGTGTCACACTTTATTTGCTAAATTGCATCACTAGGTCCAGCTACATAGGAGCTGAAGGGTTTACACAAGGGTGTGACCATCAGGAGATGGGCATCACTAGGAGCCACATGGATGGGCTACCCAGGTGATGCTAATGGTAAAGAACCCACTTGCCAATGCAGGCGACATAAGAGACAAGGGTCTGACCTGTGAGTTGGGAAGATTCCCTGGAGGAGGGCATGGAAACCCACTCCATTATGCTCAGTATTTTTGCCTGTAGATTCCCATGGAGAGAGGAACCTGATGGGCTCACAAAGTTGAACACGACAGAAGTGACTTCACACACAGCACCACATGAATAATAGGCTTTGTTGCATTAACTGTGGTTGTTTTAATTAAATAATTTGAGCTATGGTGTCGTTAGTTTTCTGTTTAAAAGACAGGTTTATCCTACAGGGGTTATATAGCAAATTCTATACCTTTTGAATGGTTTTCCTTTACTGTTCCAACAGTATAATACTAAGAATGATATTGTACTCTACAGTTTCAGCATAGATAACATTAATATGGAATAAATTACTTTTGAGAAAGTCAGTATAGTCCATTTAGGGTCTGCTTCCAGCTCATAGAACTGCTGGTTTTTGTGCTTCTATGGGGCATAGACTGTCCGTCAGAGTCACTTGAAATTGACAACTGATTATAAGCTATCAATTATAAACTTAATCACTCCTAATTATGTTCCATGAACACAATCAACATGGGTTACATTTGTCATCTGTAGTTGTGTAATAAATTACCCCAAAACTTCATAGCTTAAAGCGACAAACTCATATTATCTTTCAGTTTTGTTGGGTCAAAAATCTGGATGCAGCTCAAAGTCTTTCAGTGGCTGCAGTCAAGTTGTTGGCTGGGGAAGGATCCACTTTCAAGCTCACTCATGTGCATGTTGGCAGAATTCAGTTCTCTGCTGGATGTTGGCTAGAGATCTCCCTCAGTTTATTTTCAAGTGGAGCTCTTCACAGGGCAGCTTACAACAAGGGAGCTGAGCAAGCACTCAGGAGAGGGCAAATAGGATAGAAAACAGTCCTTCTGTATCCTAAGCTTTAAAGCCACATCTTATCACTTGTGTCACACTTTATTTGCTAAATTGCATCACTAGGTCCAGCTACATAGGAGCTGAAGGGTTTACACAAGGGTGTGACCATCAGGAGATGGGCATCACTAGGAGCCACATGGATGGGCTACCCAGGTGATGCTAATGGTAAAGAACCCACTTGCCAATGCAGGCGACATAAGAGACAAGGGTCTGACCTGTGAGTTGGGAAGATTCCCTGGAGGAGGGCATGGAAACCCACTCCATTATGCTCAGTATTTTGCCTGTAGATTCCCATGGAGAGAGGAACCTGATGGGCTCACAAAGTTGAACACGACAGAAGTGACTTCACACACAGCACCACATGAATAATAGGCTTTGTTGCATTAACTGTGGTTGTTTTAATTAAATAATTTGAGCTATGGTGTCGTTAGTTTTCTGTTTAAAAGACAGGTTTATCCTACAGGGGTTATATAGCAAATTCTATACCTTTTGAATGGTTTTCCTTTACTGTTCCAACAGTATAATACTAAGAATGATATTGTACTCTACAGTTTCAGCATAGATAACATTAATAGAAATATTAATGATGCTAAAAACTCTGAAGGGGGCACTAACAAAGTAATTTCATAAATGAGAGAGGTGTCATTCAGAAAGATAAGTGGATTTTATCAGTACAGCTGGAAATATGACTTTATTGATTATTTTAAAGGCATTATTTATGAGCACTTTTTTCTGGTCATAACTTCTGCACAGATATAGGAAAAAAATGCTCAAATTATTTTTTTGACTATCTTTTGGTCATCATCTTTACATGTAATCACAACATGTATATGTTAAAAACTAAAAAGCAAGACAGAATTGTGTTATTTGCAATTCCTTCAGTCTTTCCTAATGATACAGCTCTGAAATTGAGTTGCAGTAGTTTGAGGATATTTCTACCGTGAAAATTTAGGAAATAACAAAGTGCATGCATCTACTGAAGCTTGGTTCTACTAGGAAGTGACTGAAAACATTTTATGATCTTTTTTCTTATTACCATAGTTCTTTGATTCACTCAGAAAGGAATCTTCTGTGCTCTTTTCCTACTCAGTATAGACACAAAGAATAGAGACTGAAGTATGAAGATGGACAGGGAAAAAGGAGGGAAGTAAAATAAAAGGATGAAAAAATTCACAACATATGCTTATTTCTAGCTATGAACTTGAGTTTTAATTGCTCTGGAAAAGCCACTGCATTTTTCTTGGTGAGTTGGAAGAGGGATGAGTCTCTGTCTACTGGTACACAGATCAGGCTAATGAATATACACCACCCTGGTAAGGTCAGCTGTAAAAATGGGCAGAATAGACGAGACAGCTGGACAGCTTCAGAGGGTCTGACCTGTGAGTTGGGAAGATTCCCTGGAGGAGGGCATGGAAACCCACTCCATTATGCTCAGTATTTTTGCCTGTAGATTCCCATGGAGAGAGGAACCTGATGGGCTCACAAAGTTGAACACGACAGAAGTGACTTCACACACAGCACCACATGAATAATAGGCTTTGTTGCATTAACTGTGGTTGTTTTAATTAAATAATTTGAGCTATGGTGTCGTTAGTTTTCTGTTTAAAAGACAGGTTTATCCTACAGGGGTTATATAGCAAATTCTATACCTTTTGAATGGTTTTCCTTTACTGTTCCAACAGTATAATACTAAGAATGATATTGTACTCTACAGTTTCAGCATAGATAACATTAATAGAAATATTAATGATGCTAAAAACTCTGAAGGGGGCACTAACAAAGTAATTTCATAAATGAGAGAGGTGTCATTCAGAAAGATAAGTGGATTTTATCAGTACAGCTGGAAATATGACTTTATTGATTATTTTAAAGGCATTATTTATGAGCACTTTTTTCTGGTCATAACTTCTGCACAGATATAGGAAAAAAATGCTCAAATTATTTTTTTGACTATCTTTTGGTCATCATCTTTACATGTAATCACAACATGTATATGTTAAAAACTAAAAAGCAAGACAGAATTGTGTTATTTGCAATTCCTTCAGTCTTTCCTAATGATACAGCTCTGAAATTGAGTTGCAGTAGTTTGAGGATATTTCTACCGTGAAAATTTAGGAAATAACAAAGTGCATGCATCTACTGAAGCTTGGTTCTACTAGGAAGTGACTGAAAACATTTTATGATCTTTTTTCTTATTACCATAGTTCTTTGATTCACTCAGAAAGGAATCTTCTGTGCTCTTTTCCTACTCAGTATAGACACAAAGAATAGAGACTGAAGTATGAAGATGGACAGGGAAAAAGGAGGGAAGTAAAATAAAAGGATGAAAAAATTCACAACATATGCTTATTTCTAGCTATGAACTTGAGTTTTAATTGCTCTGGAAAAGCCACTGCATTTTTCTTGGTGAGTTGGAAGAGGGATGAGTCTCTGTCTACTGGTACACAGATCAGGCTAATGAATATACACCACCCTGGTAAGGTCAGCTGTAAAAATGGGCAGAATAGACGAGACAGCTGGACATCTGACGTTTGACAGACGGCTGAATTTTGACCACCATAATGGTTAAGTCAGCTATGCATGCAGAAATTATCATGTTTATGCCTCACTTGGTGAAAAACAGTACCATATGGCACAAAAATTATGAAATAAAACAGCTAAACTTTATTGTCTCCCAGAGGTCATAATCAGAAACAATCAAAAATTTTTTTTGATTGGTGTTCTCATTTTAAATTATGTTTCTCTGGAAAATAGCTTCGATCCTCTCGAGTGTGAATGACCTCAGTTACCTGCTAAGGGGTCACCCTACCCCAGACTCTGTTAGGTTTTCCAAACCCTACACCTGTAGTCCTATAAACCTTCCTAAAACACCTAGTTAACTATCTTCACAGAGAGTTGTAATGCCTTCTTTCCTTTTTTTTTTTAAAGATTTATTTATTTATTTATTTTGGGCGGGGGTCGGGTTGGGGAGGGAGGGGAGCGGGCGGGCCACTTCTATTGGTCTTTAGCTTCTCCATTTTCATCCGCCTTTGTTCTTTGGCTCCTGTGGGCCTCCCATCGCGCATGCGTTCCAGAGCTCCGGCTCGGTGCTTGGACACATGGGTCCAGCCGCTCCGCAGCACGTGGGATCTTCCCAGGCCAGGGATCGAACCCGGAGCCCCTTGCACTGCTAGGCGGTGTCCTTACCCACTGGACCACCAGGGGAAGTCCCTGGGGAAGTCCCTGGGGAAGCCCCTGGGGAAGCCCCTGTAAATGCCTTCTTATTCCTGCAAACTGAAGGCCACGTTCTTAACACTTATTCAAGGTTTGTACAACCTGTATCAATTTTCTGTACCTTTATAACACTGCTTAACTATTAATAATATATAACCCCACTGAGTGACACTTAATTTTCAAGTGCTAATTTCCAAGTGACTACTTGGCATATCAGCTTAGGTGCAGACATCTTACATACTGTATGTCCAAAACAAAGACTTTGAATTCCTTTCTCTCCCCTGTTACTCTCCAAGACTTCCTCATTACCATTTGCCACCAGGTCACGAGGTTAGGCATCATCCTGGATTCTTACACTTCCTTCAGGACCCTGTTATAGTCAACTCATTGCCACATTCTATCCAGGATACCTGTCAATTACATCCAAATTGAACTGTTTCTTGTCACATCCCTTGCCTCCAGCTGGTCTGAATTACTATTCTTGCTAAATGACTGTGATAGACTACTAAATATTTTCCTGTTTCAATGTTTTCCCCCAAGTCTTAACTTCCATATAAATAGGAATCTTAAAAAATACATATTATATCATACAGTTATATCATTTTCCTTCTTAAAACCTTCCAGTGATTCCCCAAACGGCATTCATTCAAGTCTGCATTCATTGCCATGGCTCTAAGACCCTACATGGCTTGGCTTCTTTTTCTGCTACCATTTTACTCCACCGTTCACTGTGGTCTATCATATTGATCTTGTTTAACTCAGAACACACCAGCCTCTTCCTTTTTGATGGCCTTTGTCCTTCTTGTTACTAATTTTTGTTAATTAACTAACTAATTTTTGGCTGTGCTGAGTCTTTGTTACTGCCTGGGAGATTTCTTTACTGACTGACTAATTGACGTCTCAACTTAGTCAGCTAGTTATGGTGAGTGGGGGCTATCCCCTAGTTTTGTGTGAGCTTCTCATTGCACTGGCTTCTCTTGCAGAGCACAGGCTCTAGGTTTGGCCTTCAGTAGTTGCGATACACAGACTTAGTATTCTCTTAGCATGTGGAATCTTCCCAGACCAGGGATTAAACTTGTGTGCCCAGACCAGGGATTAAACTTGTGTGCCTTGCATTGGCAGGAAGATTCTTATCCACTTATCTGCTGGACCACCAGGGAAGTTCTTAATTAATTAATTTTTGGCTTTCTTATCACCTCTGACTGGGGTGTTCCTTTCCCAGAGCTTCACATGGCTAGCTCCTTCTGGTCATTTAGATTTCACCTCACATGCTATCTTCCCAGGGTTTTCTACCCTGACCACCCAACCTATATAAGAGTTCTGTGTACTTTTTATCCTATTTTCCTATTTTTATATTCTTCACAGAGCTTATCATTATCTGAGATGATTATCTTTGTTTATTTATTTATTGTCTGCCTCTATTAACTGGACTATAAACTCTGAGAGGTGACATCTCCTTGAACCTCTTCATTGTTCTATTACAGCACCTAGAACAGAGTTGGACTGTGGAAACTTCCAAGCATGTTTTATAAATTTAACAGCATCTGTATTTTAGCCATATTGATCTAGGTATTGACTCCTGAACATGCCATAATTTATAATCTTTGAATTTTAAAAATCATTTCCTTTGGTTTGAATATCACATGCTTTCCTTCTCTACTTTTGAAAATTGTTCACGTCCAACCTCCACATTCAAATTTTAATCCCCCATGGCCCCTTCCTTCCTTTTACCTTTTTATATATTGAAGTTGAACGGCATTCATTCAAGTCTGCATTCATTGCCATGGCTCTAAGACCCTACATGGCTTGGCTTCTTTTTCTGCTACCATTTTACTCCACCGTTCACTGTGGTCTATCATATTGATCTTGTTTAACTCAGAACACACCAGCCTCTTCCTTTTTGATGGCCTTTGTCCTTCTTGTTACTAATTTTTGTTAATTAACTAACTAATTTTTGGCTGTGCTGAGTCTTTGTTACTGCCTGGGAGATTTCTTTACTGACTGACTAATTGACGTCTCAACTTAGTCAGCTAGTTATGGTGAGTGGGGGCTATCCCCTAGTTTTGTGTGAGCTTCTCATTGCACTGGCTTCTCTTGCAGAGCACAGGCTCTAGGTTTGGCCTTCAGTAGTTGCGATACACAGACTTAGTATTCTCTTAGCATGTGGAATCTTCCCAGACCAGGGATTAAACTTGTGTGCCCAGACCAGGGATTAAACTTGTGTGCCTTGCATTGGCAGGAAGATTCTTATCCACTTATCTGCTGGACCACCAGGAAGTTTTTAAATTTAAATTTAAATTTTTTGGCTTTCTTATCACCTCTGACTGGGGTGTTCCTTTCCCAGAGCTTCACATGGCTAGCTCCTTCTGGTCATTTAGATTTCACCTCACATGCTATCTTCCCAGGGTTTTCTACCCTGACCACCCAACCTATATAAGAGTTCTGTGTACTTTTTATCCTATTTTCCTATTTTTATATTCTTCACAGAGCTTATCATTATCTGAGATGATTATCTTTGTTTATTTATTTATTGTCTGCCTCTATTAACTGGACTATAAACTCTGAGAGGTGACATCTCCTTGAACCTCTTCATTGTTCTATTACAGCACCTAGAACAGAGTTGGACTGTGGAAACTTCCAAGCATGTTTTATAAATTTAACAGCATCTGTATTTTAGCCATATTGATCTAGGTATTGACTCCTGAACATGCCATAATTTATAATCTTTGAATTTTAAAAATCATTTCCTTTGGTTTGAATATCACATGCTTTCCTTCTCTACTTTTGAAAATTGTTCACGTCCAACCTCCACATTCAAACAACACCTTTCTCAACCACTCCAGCACACAGTATGGGCCCTTCTCTGCCAGTCCTATAACAACTGCCAAATTCATCAACCCTTTTTCTGTTCATATATCATATTGAAGTTGAGACTTTCTTTCTATGTGTGTTTGTCTTGTGTCCTCAGCTGGATGATAAGTCATTTCAAAACTGGAATCTGAAGAGTCTATGTACTTTTTCCTATTATAATGATCTGGTGGTGTCGTTGCTTAGTCGTTAAGTCAAGTCTAATTCTTTTTGAGACCCTGTGGGCTGTAGCCTGTTGGGCTTCTTTGTCCATGGGATTTCCAAGGCAAGAATATTGGAGTGGGTTGCCATTTCTTAGTTTTCCAGTTGACTACCATCATATCTTGTCTTCCTTTCACATCAGCTTATAAGAAATTATTTTTGTACTATATTTCATATCCGTTTATAAGAAAGAATATTTCATACTCACTTCTCTATCCTCACATTCAAACCTAATCCTACAAAGACACTGAGGTCTCAGCATCTCCCCATTTAAATGGTATTACAGTAAACAAATGGATGAGTGGCTTAAAGCAAACTTTCAAGTACATTTGATTTTATTTTTTTGTAGTAGTTTTTTTTGGGGGTGGGTGGGTAGGGGTGGGACACTTCTATTGGTCTTTCATTTATTCAGTTTCATCTGTCTTTGTTCTTTGGCCCGTGTGGGCCTCCCACCGCAGTGGCCTTGGCTGTCACAGAGCACTGGCTCTGGGTGCATGCACTCCAGAGCTCTGGCTCGGCAATTGGACACATCGGTCCAGCCGCTCTGCGACACATGGGATCTTCCCAGGCCAGGGATCGAACTGGCGTCCCTTGCACTGCAAGGTGGTATCCCTACCCCCTGGGCCACCAGGGAAGCCCTATTTTTTTTGTAATAGTTTTATACTCTATTAAACCACCACAGATTTAGCAAATGCTGAGTCGGTGCTTCTGAGTGAAATACAGGATTAGGTTCCTGGGTGTGTCTGCCATCTTTTCATTGCCTGCACAGTATGTAACACTGTTTTTTGTGTTTCCATCTAAAGACACCCTATTTAATGCATATTGCTGACGTATTAACAATTCTAATTTCTAAATTTCCATCTCATCACTCTCATATTACTCTAATTACTGGAAGCAAGTCACCATATCCAGCTCACACACAAGGAGGGGGGAGTACAGAAGATGTGGACAGCAGGGAATGGAGATCATTGGAAGTTACGTTAGGAGTTATCTTTCTTCTAATCCTTTTCTCCTTGTGTTCTGATATAAAATATTTATTGAGCTACTGTTTTGTACTAGGTACCATGGCATGTACTTTAGACAAGCATAATCAGATCTTGTTAATGACTAAAGTTACTCAAGGAAGTGCTTATAAATATAGATTCTTGGACCTCACTGCCAGATAATTTGATGAACCAAATCTAGGTCATATCTAGGAATATGTACTTTAAGATAAAACCACATTTGGTAATTCTGATAACTTATGAGGCTAGAATCCAATACTCTAGTATTCTTTCCCTCTGGAACTCACAGTCAAATGGAGAAGATAGATGGGTAAGCCAGTAATCGCTGTTGAGTTGGACAAATGCTGTGTTAGAGGCATGCACTGGATAATTTGAAGTGTAGAACATTTAAATGTGGGAATCTGCAGGTAGAAAAGAGACAGGAGCTGCTTCTCAGAGGTTGTATTTATGAACAAGTCCTTTGTAAGAAGGATTAGAAAAGAATTAGGGGAAGAGAAATAAGTCTCAGGCATGAGGAATAATATGCAGAAAATTATAGAGATCTGAGTCACCATGATAAAGAGTTCATGGTTCCTGGTTTCTGGATGCATGTTTGCAGGTTGGGAATGGGACTACTGGAACATTCAGGGAGTGGGAGCGTCAGACCCAACTAGAGATGGAGCCCTCACAGTATGGCTCTGGGAAGACAAGACATGCAAACTGATCTTGAAGAAGGAGACTGGCTGTAATCTGTATCGACAAAGAGAAGAAAAAAAGCAGACAATGATTCCACCATACTGGAATTAGCAGAAGTTGGCTAAACACAGAATCAGGGAAAATCGAACATATTTTACTTTTTTAGGCACCAACTTGAAGGCAGGCTTCACTTTTAGTGGACAAAAGATCTTCTGGGAAGTCACATGTAATTAGAAAATTTCTTTTTATCCTAGAAAGGTGAGTGGATCCCATGAATTCTATAATGAAATAACATAAGTTTTATAATATACATTGTTTGATTACTTAGAATTGTGAAAGAGTCATGAGAATAAATCTTTGGTTTCTGTTGATTATCAAAAAGTTCCTTATTTCTCTTGAGAGGAAAAATATCAAGTTTCTAGTGGGCAGAAGCCTGCTATTTGGATATGACTCTATCCTATTGCCATGAACCTCAGGGGAGAGTCTGGTAGGGATCTGGGCCACCTTCACCCCCACCAGAGGACTCTCCTCAGTACTGGAGAGGATTCGAGATGCCGGACTTCATCCAGTGAGACACCCATTATGAACGTTTCTGAAACATTTCTCTCTGAAATACTATTGATATCAACTCTAATGTTTCCCAACCTCACACACTTAGCTTTGTTTGAACAGAGCTTGGATTCCCCACTTAATTATAGAGACCATGTTAATAAAATATATGAAATGGTTCCATAAATAACTGATGACAAATCCCACTCCAGGTGGTCGGGGAGGTAAGCAGTAACATCATTTACAGTCTCTTTAGAGGTTTTGCTCTTACTTGAAGTTGCTGGTTTGTATGGTTCCATGTTATTTAACGTCTTCTGAATCAGTGATGTTATGCTGTGGTTGGTATTCAATGTACAAACCTAAAAGAGAGATGCAGTTCTCAAACTATCACACATGAAAAATGACTCCTGTTATTTCAGTCTTCCCTTTTGGATCCAGTTGCCCATGTGTTTTGAACAGGCCAGAGAACGTTTTCTTCATTTTGTTTTCCTGAGACTGTGGTTTTTGGTGTAAAAAGCAAGGTGGAACTGAATGAAATTTGTGCTACCTAGGGATTTTCAAAGGAGTTTTCCAAATGATTCATGAATCAATAACCGATAGACTTAGCCATGCAGGGAATTTGTTTGTTGCCTCTGATAGTTTGGATCGCTTCTCTTATAAACAAATTCCTTTTGAATAATAAAGTACCTCAAATAAAACCTCATGATAGTGCTCTGTAAGATGGTATTTTCTTGGCAGTTAAGTTCTGTTCTCAAGATTTATGGAGACCTGTTGGTTGTAATTAACTAAAAACATTCCGAAGTCTAACTTTACATTAAAAACATTGAGACCAGAAAGCATATTCTCAGAGTATTTGCTTATTTATTACTCTGGTTATGGGGAGATTTCAAACAAATAAATCTAGCACACAGTCTTAGGGAACAAACGAGTCCAATGGTTTAAAGAAGTATTTAAAATATTTGGCTTGATAAATCTGCCTTTGCTCTAAGGATAAACTCTGAACCCTTTTGATTAATCTTTAAAGGTGGAAAATGTATTTGCTCTTAACATATCTATCTATCTATCTATCTATCTTCACTGATTCAGGCTGTGATAACAAGAGTGTCACACATATCCCCACCCTTACCTTTTTGTTTTTTAAGAAAAATCTTCTTTGCTCAATAGTAATTAAAGACATACATCCCCACTACAGAGAACCCAGAAAATGCAAACATTCAAAAATAACCTAAACTACTCTCAAATTCTAACCCATACAGCAATGATTACATATTCCATTCAGTTTGGCACCTGTTCTTCTTGAGCTATATGTGTCATTTTATGTTATCAGATCTCATGGCTTTATGACAAATCCCACTCCAGGTGGTCGGGGAGGTAAGCAGTAACATCATTTACAGTCTCTTTAGAGGTTTTGCTCTTACTTGAAGTTGCTGGTTTGTATGGTTCCATGTTATTTAACGTCTTCTGAATCAGTGATGTTATGCTGTGGTTGGTATTCAATGTACAAACCTAAAAGAGAGATGCAGTTCTCAAACTATCACACATGAAAAATGACTCCTGTTATTTCAGTCTTCCCTTTTGGATCCAGTTGCCCATGTGTTTTGAACAGGCCAGAGAACGTTTTCTTCATTTTGTTTTCCTGAGACTGTGGTTTTTGGTGTAAAAAGCAAGGTGGAACTGAATGAAATTTGTGCTACCTAGGGATTTTCAAAGGAGTTTTCCAAATGATTCATGAATCAATAACCGATAGACTTAGCCATGCAGGGAATTTGTTTGTTGCCTCTGATAGTTTGGATCGCTTCTCTTATAAACAAATTCCTTTTGAATAATAAAGTACCTCAAATAAAACCTCATGATAGTGCTCTGTAAGATGGTATTTTCTTGGCAGTTAAGTTCTGTTCTCAAGATTTATGGAGACCTGTTGGTTGTAATTAACTAAAAACATTCCGAAGTCTAACTTTACATTAAAAACATTGAGACCAGAAAGCATATTCTCAGAGTATTTGCTTATTTATTACTCTGGTTATGGGGAGATTTCAAACAAATAAATCTAGCACACAGTCTTAGGGAACAAACGAGTCCAATGGTTTAAAGAAGTATTTAAAATATTTGGCTTGATAAATCTGCCTTTGCTCTAAGGATAAACTCTGAACCCTTTTGATTAATCTTTAAAGGTGGAAAATGTATTTGCTCTTAACATATCTATCTATCTATCTATCTATCTTCACTGATTCAGGCTGTGATAACAAGAGTGTCACACATATCCCCACCCTTACCTTTTTGTTTTTTAAGAAAAATCTTCTTTGCTCAATAGTAATTAAAGACATACATCCCCACTACAGAGAACCCAGAAAATGCAAACATTCAAAAATAACCTAAACTACTCTCAAATTCTAACCCATACAGCAATGATTACATATTCCATTCAGTTTGGCACCTGTTCTTCTTGAGCTATATGTGTCATTTTATGTTATCAGATCTCATGGCTTTCTATGTTGTCTTCTATCTTGTCTAACTCCAAGTTATTGTTGGACACACTGACAGCTTGAGAACAGAGCTGCCTTCCACCAGTAGCTATAGGCTTGTCTGCATTATATAGTTTCCTTCTTATGTGCCCTTGTCTTCTTTCTTTTTGATTTTCCTGTAACTAACTGTGTTAAGGTAGGCAAGATACCCTCTCTGTGTATCAGTTTTCTAAAAATATTTATAAATAAGGGTTGCTGACCTTGGCCAATGACAAGGGACTTTTATTACTCTTCCCATGATTCCCTTGCAACAGGCCTTATTTATAATGGTTGCCTCTTAACTGAATGGCCCTTTGGTGTGGGGGATTCATGCTTAGAGCTGAGATACTTGGGACAATGGGTAGATACACTGTGGAGAAGTTACAAGGGTCACCAATGGCAATAAGCATAAAACAGTTCATTGTGAACATGGCATAATGGTTTACAAACCTTTTAAAAAGTCTAGACAGATTTGGTACAGGCGTACCATAATTTCCTTTAATTGCCTTTCTACTAAATCTCTTTGTTGTTTACCTCTCTTTACCTTTTATCTGTGACTAATAAAGATTGTATATTTATTTTATTCTTATTAGAATATCTTTTGAGTTGTAGAGATTATTCTGAATGTGCCTAATTGTGCCTAATATTGGTTATTGGATTAGGAAACCACGGGAAACCACACCAGTTCAAGACAATGACAGCAGGCTTTGTCAGTAACCACTAGTTCTCATGCTGTAATGTCACCCTCTCCAGGGACTCACTATGGGTGTGCAGGGGTCAGTGTGGTCTTTTTTCAGAAGCGGACATGACGTCAAAACCTCAGTCCCCTTGCAGTGGTGCTGAATCGAATCTCACAGAGTTTTGGGTGAAGGAGAAAAATACAGCTTTGTTGCTTTGCCAAGGAAAGGGGGACAGAGTGGATTCCTGCCAAATAAATTATGTGTTCCCATCAGGGAGAATTTGTTGAAGAGCTTTATAGGAATGGTTTGAGGGTGGGGTTGTTGATAATATTACACTGTGTGCAAGACCCATGCTCCTGTAATCTGGTCTCAGGTAATTTTCTTGATGGACTTCTCTGGTTCCTTTAATCTGGCCTCAGGTGGTCTTCTCTGGTATGAAAAATGCTGACATCTTCCATTTGTTGGGTTTTAATTATAGATATGAACTCCAAGTTATTGTTGGACACACTGACAGCTTGAGAACAGAGCTGCCTTCCACCAGTAGCTATAGGCTTGTCTGCATTATATAGTTTCCTTCTTATGTGCCCTTGTCTTCTTTCTTTTTGATTTTCCTGTAACTAACTGTGTTAAGGTAGGCAAGATACCCTCTCTGTGTATCAGTTTTCTAAAAATATTTATAAATAAGGGTTGCTGACCTTGGCCAATGACAAGGGACTTTTATTACTCTTCCCATGATTCCCTTGCAACAGGCCTTATTTATAATGGTTGCCTCTTAACTGAATGGCCCTTTGGTGTGGGGGATTCATGCTTAGAGCTGAGATACTTGGGACAATGGGTAGATACACTGTGGAGAAGTTACAAGGGTCACCAATGGCAATAAGCATAAAACAGTTCATTGTGAACATGGCATAATGGTTTACAAACCTTTTAAAAAGTCTAGACAGATTTGGTACAGGCGTACCATAATTTCCTTTAATTGCCTTTCTACTAAATCTCTTTGTTGTTTACCTCTCTTTACCTTTTATCTGTGACTAATAAAGATTGTATATTTATTTTATTCTTATTAGAATATCTTTTGAGTTGTAGAGATTATTCTGAATGTGCCTAATTGTGCCTAATATTGGTTATTGGATTAGGAAACCACGGGAAACCACACCAGTTCAAGACAATGACAGCAGGCTTTGTCAGTAACCACTAGTTCTCATGCTGTAATGTCACCCTCTCCAGGGACTCACTATGGGTGTGCAGGGGTCAGTGTGGTCTTTTTTCAGAAGCGGACATGACGTCAAAACCTCAGTCCCCTTGCAGTGGTGCTGAATCGAATCTCACAGAGTTTTGGGTGAAGGAGAAAAATACAGCTTTGTTGCTTTGCCAAGGAAAGGGGGACAGAGTGGATTCCTGCCAAATAAATTATGTGTTCCCATCAGGGAGAATTTGTTGAAGAGCTTTATAGGAATGGTTTGAGGGTGGGGTTGTTGATAATATTACACTGTGTGCAAGACCCATGCTCCTGTAATCTGGTCTCAGGTAATTTTCTTGATGGACTTCTCTGGTTCCTTTAATCTGGCCTCAGGTGGTCTTCTCTGGTATGAAAAATGCTGACATCTTCCATTTGTTGGGTTTTAATTATATGAAGAACCTAAAGACATTGTTACCTGTTTCCTTTGAAAAGGGATGGGACCTTCCCCCAAGGCTGCACTATTGTTTCTTGGCTGCTCCTTGCTTGACTTTGCATCCCTTCCCTTCCTGGATTAGCAACTATTTGAATAGGCCCTTTGGAGGAAAGATCATGGAGGCTGGAGTCTGCTGCCTACCAATAATGAGGGACACAGAAAAGCTTATGTGCCCAGGAGCCCCACAGGATCCTGCACAGTTTCAGGCAGTTCTAACAGAGTCAAGAACCTTGAGCTCATTTTGATTCAGCCTTCAATGTCAGGGTTAAGCACATTAAAATGACACGAGAATTTAGGACTTCCATGGCGCTATAGATTATGGACACTAAGATCTGCTCAACTGACTTTTCTTGAAGAAATTTAACTAGTTTCAGAAGCTAAACATGTGATATTAACACATTTAATTAATTGAAGGGTGAAGTATTCAGAAGAGAAAACAAAGGGGAAAATGATATAAGGATTCTCACTTCCCCACTTTTCCTCCTCCATACAGCTGACTTTCATCTTAAACTAGGCACATCAAATAGATTGTGCTACAAGTTGTTACTGCTGATATGGCTAAATCTGAACTGGCATTCGATCTTGCTGTCCTGGGACACATAATGTGTTGCTTAATCCTGGAGTGACCCTGAAAGTCAGCTGCAGAATAGTTGCCTGATTGGCAAATGTTCCAAATGATTGAGATGGTTTCAGTGAAAAATGTCAACCCCTCCCCTGGGAGTGTCTGTGATGCAGTTATGTGGGCAACAGCAGGCTTGGGTGGAACCAGCAGGGGGTCAGGAGAGAGCCAGACACATGTCAGAGTCTGAGTTAAGCCAGTGATTTGGGAGTCAGGAAATGAAGACCCGGTAGTCAGGAGTTTAACGCGGCCAAGAACAAGATGGAGGTCAGGAAGCCAGAACGGCAGAGCCAGGAAGGAGCAGTTAGGTCTGGGAGTGAAAAATGGAAGAGCCAGAGATTCAGCAGTTCAGATCACTTGCAGATCTGGAATAGCACAAGCAAGAAAAACACAAATAAGAGTTGAACCAGAAAACGTAAAAGATTACTTTTGTAGTTTTGTACTTCTTTATCTGGAAGGGTTGGGCTTGCAATATGCCATCAGGAAATCCTAGGGAATTTGAGCAATACAGTCTGTTCCACATTCCTGTACTCTTTTCTGATCAGCTGTGTGCCCAAAGTAAAGTTATATCTCTAAACTTTATTTTCTTCACTTGTTAATGGGGATTCTGTTGTTAATATTTCCCAGGTCTTCTGAACACACAAGTGTATTTGTTTTGTGATAACACAATGTATAAACTTTTCTCATTATGTGGTATATATCAATAAAATGTTTCATTAAAAATGCTTATATATACATATACATACCTGTGAGGGGCAAGAAGTACAAAATATTTGGTGGCTTGAAAAATGGAATATGATATAAGGAACAGGAAATGATTCTTGAGAAGTCACAAATCACATTTGAACAATTCTTTAAACTTGGTTGTGCTTATGCGAGTCTGTTTGGTGTATGGTCATTTTGTTTTTAAACACAGGCAAATGCCACTTTGTAAAGGTAATGGTATTACAGTCTGGCCTGTGTAACCTCAAACAGGTAAAACCTTCCAGACCCTGAATGAATAGTTAAGTTGCCACAATGTATCAAACACCCAGATCAGCAAACATATACCTCTGTTTAGGTAACTGTTAAATTTAAATTCTTTTCCTTGGAATTATATAATTACCATTTCCCAAATTGTGGGAAATTTTGTGTTGCTAATAAGTGTTAAAGTGCAAAAAGCTCCTATTGCCAACTTAGTTTGGGAAGTCACTAGCCAGAATTTTTTTTTTCATCCCTGAACTTCTCAAAGTTTTTCACTTGTATCATGCTTTGGAATTCTCAAGAAGTAATTGGAAATTTGCATGTCTCTGAAATAGAATCATAATCTCATGAAATAGGTTTGCATCTACTACTGTAGACATTTTAGGGTCCACATTTTAGGTCGAAAGAGAGAATTTAGTTGGTTAATTGATATTGATATTCCTCCAAAGCAGGAGATTATTATAGTCTCCATAATTCTTAAACCATTGCTACTACTTTACTTGGAAGTTGGGAATTTTACTTATTATTCAGTTCAATAAGCATTAAATTCTTCAAGGACAAGAACTGTCTCATGTAAATAATTTGTGTTCCAGCTTCTGCACTTGGTTAAGTTAGGACTAACTGTAAGTACTTGAAAGAAGTTTGGGTTTTAAATGAAATTATATGAAAGGTGCTTGATGAAGTTTTAATTACTCTAGTTGACTAAGGAATATGGAATTTGGGAAGGTAATTTATAAGTAGTGATTCAGAATTCTCCCAGTCCTGGATTTTACAAGGTACTGGAAGTGTTCAGTGAGAACACAAATGGATTTGGATATTTATTAAATTTTCTTCATTAAAGTATTTTGGCTTATTTTTTATAAAATAAAACCAAAAACCTTTTTTTGAGGGGCAAGAAGTACAAAATATTTGGTGGCTTGAAAAATGGAATATGATATAAGGAACAGGAAATGATTCTTGAGAAGTCACAAATCACATTTGAACAATTCTTTAAACTTGGTTGTGCTTATGCGAGTCTGTTTGGTGTATGGTCATTTTGTTTTTAAACACAGGCAAATGCCACTTTGTAAAGGTAATGGTATTACAGTCTGGCCTGTGTAACCTCAAACAGGTAAAACCTTCCAGACCCTGAATGAATAGTTAAGTTGCCACAATGTATCAAACACCCAGATCAGCAAACATATACCTCTGTTTAGGTAACTGTTAAATTTAAATTCTTTTCCTTGGAATTATATAATTACCATTTCCCAAATTGTGGGAAATTTTGTGTTGCTAATAAGTGTTAAAGTGCAAAAAGCTCCTATTGCCAACTTAGTTTGGGAAGTCACTAGCCAGAATTTTTTTTTTCATCCCTGAACTTCTCAAAGTTTTTCACTTGTATCATGCTTTGGAATTCTCAAGAAGTAATTGGAAATTTGCATGTCTCTGAAATAGAATCATAATCTCATGAAATAGGTTTGCATCTACTACTGTAGACATTTTAGGGTCCACATTTTAGGTCGAAAGAGAGAATTTAGTTGGTTAATTGATATTGATATTCCTCCAAAGCAGGAGATTATTATAGTCTCCATAATTCTTAAACCATTGCTACTACTTTACTTGGAAGTTGGGAATTTTACTTATTATTCAGTTCAATAAGCATTAAATTCTTCAAGGACAAGAACTGTCTCATGTAAATAATTTGTGTTCCAGCTTCTGCACTTGGTTAAGTTAGGACTAACTGTAAGTACTTGAAAGAAGTTTGGGTTTTAAATGAAATTATATGAAAGGTGCTTGATGAAGTTTTAATTACTCTAGTTGACTAAGGAATATGGAATTTGGGAAGGTAATTTATAAGTAGTGATTCAGAATTCTCCCAGTCCTGGATTTTACAAGGTACTGGAAGTGTTCAGTGAGAACACAAATTTGTATTCTTAAAGATCTTTCCCACCTTTCATTTACTGAAAATACTGAGAAACATTCATAAATGATGAATTTCACAAGTTGTCTCCTTGCCCTCTATTGAATCTTTCCTGCCACCAGATTTCTTTCTAAAACACTAGTCTAAATTAGATCTCAGCAAACATTTTCTGTCAAGGATCAGACAGTAAGTATTTTAGATTTTATGGGTCATACAGTTTTGGGTATGGTCTTCCCTGGTGGCTCAGACAACAAAGAATCCACCTGCAATGCAGAACACTGGATTTGATCCTTGGTTTGGGAAGATCCCCTGGAGAAGGGAATGGAGAATCCCATGAACAGAGGAGTCTGGTGGGCCACTGTCCATGGGGTTGCAAAGAGTCGGATATGACAGAGCCACTGAGCACATACATACAAAGTCTTGATATCTATTGCAACTACTAAACTCTATTGTAGAGCAAAAGCAGCCATAGATAATATTTGAAGAATGTGTATGGCTATGTTCCAGTAACATTTTATTTAGAAGAACGGGCAGTGGACCAGGTTTGAGCCATGGGCAACTTGCTGAATTGTATTACTTAAAGTCTCTTGATGGTTACCCATTGCAACAAAATGAAATTCATTATATCTAACCTGGTACACATCACACTTTATAATTTATTCCCAGTCTATCATTCTACCATCATTTTTAACTATATGTATGCCAAACAATCATCTAATATGTTGTACTGATTACTTCCTGGGTAGTTTGCACCAATAGAAGCTTCTAACCTTTAGAAACTCTGGTATTCCTGCCCTTCCAAGTAATTCTTAAACCATTGCTACTACTTTACTTGGAAGTTGGGAATTTTACTTATTATTCAGTTCAATAAGCATTAAATTCTTCAAGGACAAGAACTGTCTCATGTAAATAATTTGTGTTCCAGCTTCTGCACTTGGTTAAGTTAGGACTAACTGTAAGTACTTGAAAGAAGTTTGGGTTTTAAATGAAATTATATGAAAGGTGCTTGATGAAGTTTTAATTACTCTAGTTGACTAAGGAATATGGAATTTGGGAAGGTAATTTATAAGTAGTGATTCAGAATTCTCCCAGTCCTGGATTTTACAAGGTACTGGAAGTGTTCAGTGAGAACACAAATTTGTATTCTTAAAGATCTTTCCCACCTTTCATTTACTGAAAATACTGAGAAACATTCATAAATGATGAATTTCACAAGTTGTCTCCTTGCCCTCTATTGAATCTTTCCTGCCACCAGATTTCTTTCTAAAACACTAGTCTAAATTAGATCTCAGCAAACATTTTCTGTCAAGGATCAGACAGTAAGTATTTTAGATTTTATGGGTCATACAGTTTTGGGTATGGTCTTCCCTGGTGGCTCAGACAACAAAGAATCCACCTGCAATGCAGAACACTGGATTTGATCCTTGGTTTGGGAAGATCCCCTGGAGAAGGGAATGGAGAATCCCATGAACAGAGGAGTCTGGTGGGCCACTGTCCATGGGGTTGCAAAGAGTCGGATATGACAGAGCCACTGAGCACATACATACAAAGTCTTGATATCTATTGCAACTACTAAACTCTATTGTAGAGCAAAAGCAGCCATAGATAATATTTGAAGAATGTGTATGGCTATGTTCCAGTAACATTTTATTTAGAAGAACGGGCAGTGGACCAGGTTTGAGCCATGGGCAACTTGCTGAATTGTATTACTTAAAGTCTCTTGATGGTTACCCATTGCAACAAAATGAAATTCATTATATCTAACCTGGTACACATCACACTTTATAATTTATTCCCAGTCTATCATTCTACCATCATTTTTAACTATATGTATGCCAAACAATCATCTAATATGTTGTACTGATTACTTCCTGGGTAGTTTGCACCAATAGAAGCTTCTAACCTTTAGAAACTCTGGTATTCCTGCCCTTCCAAGTAAATCAATATTTTTGCTGACCCTGACCTAGAATCAGGTCTTTGATTTGATAGACATTTCCATGAAGTTTCCATGAAGTTTCAGTACAAATAACCAGAGATATCTATGTTTAACAAGTTGAGTTGTCCTCAGAAAACAGACATGTTGAGACATTTCCATTTATGTGGATTATGTAAAAGATTCAGACTGAATTTTTTTTTCTTTTTTCATGAAAAGGTACTATGGCGGTAGATACACAAATCTGTGTATGTGGTAAAATTGTGCAAAAATATGCATATAATTCATATATATATATATATATGTGCACACACATATATACATATGAGTACAAAGAAAGCTGGAGGAATCTGAATAAGAATGGTGGATTTTTTTCAGTGTTAATAATCTGGTTATGATGTTATTTTACAGTTTGTGAGCTGCTATCACTAGAGGGAACTGGGAAAAGGGTACATGAGATCTCTCTGTCTTATTTATTATTACAGCTATAGGTGAATTTATAATGATCTCAATACAAATTTCAGTTAAAAAAGATCCACCAGGACTTATACAGGTCTTGGTCCCTTTACATAAACATTTCCCTTTTACTGCTATGAATCACTTACATTTTCAAACTATAACCTTTCTTATGTTCATATATGTTTGAAATTGTTGCTTTAGTTCCACTAATTCCAGACTTTTGTCCTATCTGTAGGAAAGAGATTTTCAGATCTGTCTTTCTAACCCTCCACATTCATCATCCATTTATTTCTAGCTTAGTCCTTCTCCTTTTTAGTTCTTCTCTTGACCCTTTTCCTCCATACCCTGGTCAAGTTGGGCATTGTTTCTCTAGAGTCTAGTGCAAAGGTTTGACTTTCTATAGTGTTAATTTTTTACTGTTGTTCTGATTATTTTTAAATAATAATAATAATATACTTATATTTTTACTTCCTTCAATATATTTTATCCAAGTTCTTTTCTGATATTTTTAATATATGTTTTTAATTCTGAGTTATTAAACATATTGATTAAATTCTTTAGCCAATTCTTTAACAGCAACAGTTTCTTAAATTTATAGTTGATGGAAAAGTGGAGTGACATAGGACATATATACTATTATTTGTTATTTTACCAGGAAAAATTTTCAGTTCTAAAGATGATAAAAACCACAATATAGTTAAGGGAGACACAATAAAAGAATGAGATAATTGAAAAAAAATTTAATAAATAGTGTTCAAAGAATAGAAAAAGTATTTTTTGGTTTAAGATGTTTTAACTTTTGAGCATTCATTCATTTATTCTGTGAGTATTTATTGGTGGCCTACTATATTCTAGGCACTGCTTGAAGTTCTGGAATATGTGGGTGTTAAAGATGTTATGAATAAATGCCTTTGATCAGTACTGCAAATGTTAGACCAACAAACATTTGTAACATCTGCTATAGCCTCTGACTTTATTTTGGGTGAGTGTTCTTTTTTTTTTTGTGGGGCAATAATGTTTGAGGTTGGGCATTAAAGTGTTATCTCGTGTGGAAAAATACTTAAAGATTATGTTGTTATTTCAAAGAAGTAGTCCTTAGAGTTCCATTTGATTTGATGCTTTTTGTCAGTCGGCTTCTCGAAGTTAACGTTTCTACCAGATTGAAATAATCTGTCATCTCCTAGAATACCAGTCAAATTTAATTCTAATTAATTTTGAAATGAAAAATGACACATTTAATCAAGGTAAACACTCTGGTGATCATCTGAAACTTCATTTTAGAAAGTGACTTTGCCAATCAGATGCTATCTCCATGCAAATAGTGATCTCGAAGAAAGGCTGTTTACAAAGTAAATTTACTTTGTTGGAGTTGGCTCTCAGCAGGAGTGGATTGTCATCCTTATTCTTTGACCAGGAATGGTTCAGGACAGTGCTCTTGACTCCACCCCAAAGTGGAGGCCCCTGTACAGGGTCAATGGTGGTGGCTAGGGCAATGACTCTGTGTGTGGTCTTCCTCTCTCCTGAGATTCCACTCTCTGGGGAGCCTCCCACTGATGGCACCCAAGTGATAGACTGTTTCCAGCAATCTGAATTCAGATGTGTAGACCAGCTCTCATTGCTCGGGGAGTGAGTATGCGGCCTGTTCCATGCAATTTATTCTTTTTCTTCTACTTTGTATTTTTCCTTCAGCTTTTGTTTCCTTATCCGCTAATACATTGGAATTATGCAATTTTCGTGAGATTGTTTTCTCTAAATATTCATTCCATAAACCCCTTTGCATGACCAAATTTACGCCCTCGCTCCAGTCTTGCCCCTGGAAAAAAAAAAAGGTAAAATGATGCTTTCTAAAATGTGGCAGAATCCCTTTGGTCCTGTGTAGTTTACAAGAACCTACATTAATGTGTAGTTGAAACACTGGCAATTTTGTATCCCTTAATGGGTTACATTAAAAAAAGAAAGCAGCAACCAAAAAGCAAGTTTCTTTTTTTCCCCATTTGATGTTTCCATTGTTAGAAGGAGAGACTAAAGGCCTGTCAAGCTTACAAAAGGGCCACTGTTTCCTGCAAAGTCTGGAGTGTAGGAGTGAAACTGTGAGGTTGAATTAATTTATTTCATCAATAAACATTTTTGTACATCTTCTTCAAGTCCTGACTTCTTTTTGAGTTGGGTCCAGGCCACACAGAGCTCTGCATCTGAAGTCCCCAGCCCTGACCTTTCTGCTGGATTTCTTCCCCAGAGGACACCACTGGGAAATGTTTGGACTAGCTGTTTGGACTAATTTGGACTATGTAGATCCTGATCACCACACAGACGCTTGAAGCATATCAAGGTCAAACTATGAATGTAATTCATATGTGTTACCTCTGGAGAGGTTGAAGTACGTTATTGATTACACAGATTTTGGTTTATTTTGTTGAGAAAAGTTTAAGGTTCGAACATGATGGTGTGTGACATGGGAGCACATATGAAGGCAAAACCAGAAGAAGGATTCCAGGGCGAGACAGGGACACTGGGAGATTGGGAAAGTAAGATCACATTTTACGTGGGGAGATTCCTCAAGACAAAACACATGACAACAAAAGAAAGTAATGGAAGACATGAGCGGTCTTCTAAATTTTGCCTGAGGCAGACTCAGTCTGACTCACACTCAGCCTTTTGACCTCTAAAACATGCCCTTTGCCCCGTGATCACTCACTGAAGACAGAAAGCAGCTGGGACTTGTGGTTGAAAGTTCGATGACCTGAGAATTTCAAATGATAAACAGCTAAACCAAGTTGACTGTAAAATAAGCAAGATGCATCTTAATTTAGCCTAGAAATATTTAAGTGAATAGAGCGCTCTAACTAGACTTGATAAGGTCTTGGGAAATTGGTGTCAGTCCAGCAGAGAAAAGTACTGCGAAGTTGGGTCATTCAAGAATGTGGTTTTCTATAACACAGGGAGCCCAGCCTCGTGCTCTATGACAATGCAGAGGAGTGGGATGGGGTGGGGAGGCTCAGTAGAGAGGAGATATATTTTTAATTATGACTGATTCACATTGCCCCGTGATCACTCATAGTCCAAATTAGTCCAAACAGCTAGTTGTATGGCAGAAGCCAACCCAACACTGTAAAACAATAACCCTCCAATTAAAAAAAGACTGTGGTTATTTGGTCTTCATAATTAGAAAATTTTGTAAAAGATGAATTTATTAGGGTGACAAAATTGAATGGTGCAAGGATGCCAGTAAATGCATATATGTGCAAAAATGTCATAAGAGAAAATGGAGAAAAAAACAATATATAATTTTATTCTTTTTAGGGTAAATATGGGGATGCAGGTATCTAAAACCCCATTCTGGCATTTTGTTTAATATATACAAACATAAATTCTTCTGGGTATGACAGAGATCCAACAAAGTATTGATTGTGACTCATTTTATATATATATATATATATATATATTTATATATATATATGTATATATAATGCAAGAAAATAAAAATTCTTTGAGGTGTGTGGTGGTTAAGCTTCCCTATTTGGTTGAAATATTATTTCATTTCTGTATCATCTCCCCTTGCATCTAATTAGTTCACATCTTCTGGCAGTTCTTTCATATGCTCTCTTGCACACATTCCTTTTCTTCCATCTCCACGGCTGTTGCCTGCTTTGGCCGGTTGCTCTTTAATTTGCATTTCTTCTGGGGATTGTTGCAACTGCACCTCCCTTCATCCAAGCCTTTCTCATGTTTCATATCTTAATTAAAATGTGACATTTTCATTCACTTTATTTTAGCCATTATTCTGATAGATGTGAAATAGTGTCTCACTGTGGTTTTTGCTTATGTTTCCTGAGTGAATAGTGAGTTTGAACATTCTTTTTGTATTTTTTGGACATTGGGATATCTTGCTTGAGAAATTCCTTTCAAATCTTTTGCCAGTTTTTTCTACTTGGTGTTCTATCTTATTCTAATCAATTTATAAAAACTTTTCTGTATATTATGGTAATAAGACCGTTGTGAATAAGACCATTGTGAATTGTATGCATGATGAGGGTTTTCTACTGGTCTGTGGCTTTTTTTTTTTTTTAATTGTCTTCATGGTATCTTTTTATAAACAAAATTTGCTAAATGTTACCCAATTAATCAATATTTTCCTTCATAATGATAACATTATGAGCATTATTCAAGCAATAATTGCTGACACAAAAGTCATAAAATAATCTCATATTATATCTTAGAAGCTTTATTATTACTTTTCACATTTAGATGCAAAATCCATCTGGAATAGATCACTGCATAGCACCGTATGAAGCAAGAGTTAAGGCTCACTTTTTCCCATGTGGATGTCAGATTGTCACTATATCATTCATTAAATCAAGTCTTTATGTACTGCTCTGTAGTGCTGCTTTCATCATAAGCCATGCTTCCATATGTGTGGAGATCTTTTCCATGGCTCTCTATTCTAGTCTGTTGGTCTACTTATCAAAATTTTATCAAATCACTGCTGTGCTTGTTGTGCTTCGTCTTGGAGAGGAAAAGTATTTTTCTGGATTCATCTCAAGAAAACACAAAAGGGTAGTAAAATATATTAACAGTTTATATAATTATATGTGGTGTTTATTGAGGTATAACTTACATACAGTAAAATCCACTTGTAGCTGTATAGACCTATGACTTTTGACAAATGCATACAGGCATACATACACCAGCACAATCAAGAGATAGATTTCCAGCACTTCCTCGTAGCCAGCAATTTCCCTTATTCTCAGCCCTTGGCAAGCTCGAATCTATTTTCTATTTATACAGTCTTCATTCTGTTAGTGTCTTCTGAAAAGAGATAGTTTTAACATGAATGAAGTCAATTTTTTTGTATAGATCAATTTTTTAATCTATGTAATTTATTAAAATTTTATCAATTTTCTGTATAGATCATACTTTTTAAATCAATTTTTCTATATAGATCATACTTTTGGTGCTGTATCTAAGCAGTCTTTCCTGATATCACAAAATTTTTCTGCTATTGTTTTGCATTTTAGTCTATGATCTGTTTTGAATTTTTAGAAGATGTGAAATGTGAATCCAAGTTTTGTTTGTTTTTTTCACAGGGTTATTCAATTGTTCAAGTGCCACTTATTGAAAAGACATTCTTTTCCCCATTGAACTGTCTTTGCACCTACATCAAAACTCAGTTAGACATTGGCTATACATGTAGGTTTTCCTATATCTATTTGATATTTTAAATTCAGCTTGGAAATTTTTATAAAAATATCCTTCTGGGATTTGATTGCAATGGCATGGACTACATCATCAGCCTAAGGACAATTGATTTCTTCAATATGGAATTCAAAACATGAAAACAGTGTAACTCTTCATTTGTTTAGATTTTTAAAATTTTGTTAGTGTTTTGTAGTTTTCAGCACATGGATCTTACATGTTGTTTGTTATGTTTATATCTAAATAGCTCATGCCTTTGTTGCTACTATATACTTTTTAAAAAGTCTATTTTCCAATTGTTCTCTCCTAACCTATAGAAACACAGTTGAACTTTTCTATGCTTGCCTTATATCTTGTAAACTTTCTAGACTCACATTGCTTGGGACACTCAGTTGGACATCTGCCAAATAAAGCCCGAAAGCCTGTGGAAACTCCCTTGTGTGTGGAGCTCTCTCTGCTCTCAAGGAAGTGCTCATGGATACTGATTGATTTATTTTCACCCACTTTAATGAAAGCCTCGTTTTCCTTCCTTGTTTTGCCACAGGTGGGACTATGCTTGTTCCCATTCTTCTTGGTGAGGCCTCCCCATCTCAGGATTTCAGGTGGCTTGGTTGTCCTGCAATGCCAACTCTTTGATGTCTTCAGGAAAAGTGATGTTGTAGTTGTACGTTGTTAGGTGACACGTGACTCTTTTTACAGGTTTTTACTCTCTAGGTAGAAGCAATGCAAAAAACTATGTGTTGATGCTTAGTCAGAATAAATTATTGCTCTTTTTGAGGTTCTATGGCAAATTTTCTATTATCAGAGTTCTAAATCATCATTTGAATATAAATGTTAACATCACAGTGTTTTCTAGAGTACTGTACGACGATAAAGTTTACGATGATTTGTCACTGAAACATACATGGACCCCAAGTTGCCATTAGTATCATCAAAACTATTAAATTTAATATAATTTTAGGACTGTATTTATTTGAAGAATATTCTTTGAATGATAGGAGTCTACCTAGGTGCCGCAGTGGTGAAGAATCTGCCTGCCAATGCAAGATGTGGGTTGAATCCCTGGGTCAGGAAGGTCCCCTGGAGTAGGAAATGGCAACTCATTCCAGTACTTCCATGAACAGAGGAGCCTGAGGGGTTATAGTCTATGGGGGTCACAAAGAATCAGACATGACTGAGCAACTGAACACTCACAGGTATAGCGTCTATTATTAAAGTCTATTAATTTTGTCACTAACTGAATTTGAATATATATATTCATTTTGCTGTCAGGTATTTTAGGCAATAAATATTGAAAGTGTTCAGTCAACTGGAGATGCTGCCTGGTTTTGTTTGATGTCTGCACAGTCTTTTACATGCAACTGATAAACTTTCACTTCACACTGTGTGTTAATTGTACTATACTATTGCATACCTCAAGGAGAGGAGAAGTTTGTTAGTACACATGAAAGAAAAATTTGAGTTTTTTATCTATCTTTTAGGTAAATTTTTTGAATGGAAGTCAAGTTTAGCAGACTAGATACAAAACTAGTATACAATGTTATGAATTAGCCAATTTAATTTTATTTTCCTCTAATCAGCATTTATGTCTTGTGGCTTTGTAGAAATTATAAGAAATATGGATTAAATCTTGTGAGGTAGAGACAATGTCTAATTTTACAATGTACACAGTGCCTAGAAAATTGCAGAATGAAACTTAACGCATTGTTGGAATTCATCAAGCGTAAATAGCTATACTTCACTTGGCAAATAGTAACGGTTCAGCATACATGTGGGATTAAGGGTACTATAGTACGTTCTGTACTTTAGGAATTCCCATAGCTATCAAATACTATAGAGGAAAATTCTTGACATTTATTTATCTTGAAAGATCTTATTCAACATCTGTTTTGGTGTGTTTGTGTGTATGCCGAACACAGTTTAAAATGATTACATCATTGCCTTTTTAAAAAATACGAGATGATTAATCTCTTTATTGTTGTGAAATGAGTCCTAGAAAGAATTTCAAGTCTGATTCAGGAGAAAAAACCTTGGCCACGGTGGTTCAACTTTGAATTCTACAGTGTGGAATATGTTTACAATACTATCAACTTTGATTCCTTAATATTGTAAAGCTAAGGAGAAACTCTGCTACATAGGGAAATCAGAGAGAAAAAGCAGTGAGGTGGCACACAAGTCTGACTTTTCTCCTTTCTTCTGCCACAGTGAGACGTTTGCTACTGGGACAAAGTCGGGAAACAGGATTCATTTGGATGTCCAACTAGGAGATGAAGCTGGGGTGAGAATTTGATTTGGACTACAATTAAGGTTAAATGATTCCTGGTTGGCCAGTATGGCCAGGGTCTAGTATTGATCGTGAAGCAGTTAATCCATACAACCTTGATACCCCAGGGTAATGATCCCTAGGGTTGCACAGAAAGTGTTGTAGCACTAGGCAGTGAATGGAATCCAGTTTTAGTTTACTATTGGTAACCAGCTACTCACATCCCAAGTGGATTTTATGATTCTTCCTATCACGGAAACCCAGTAAAGGGTGCTGACTGTGCAAGAGGTTACAGGTGCAGAGATAAAGAGGATGGGAGAGAGGCCAGCAGAGATACACAGAGACTGTTCACAAAGTTACACAGTGTCCAGCATGGTATAGCTCACACTCAAGGAAACCACTACTTGGTAAAGACTCGGTATTTAAAGGTTAAGAATGTGTGATGCACACTAAGGACTGTGTGGAGAATAGTCAAAGCAGTGAAGGGAAAGGCCTGATCAGGGTGGCCATGGGAAGAGGACTGAGCAGACTGGAGGGCCACCTCCATAGGGCTTGAAAGAGAAATCTAGTTGGAACACAACAGAAATCTCACCCTTCACACTAGTGAGGAGCTCCTTCTGCTTCCTCAGAAAAGGGAAGTTTGATGTGGGTATGAGCCTCCTGTATACACTTTCAATAAAGAATCAACTATTCAATAATACAATGTATATAGTTCACATTGTACAGAGTGGGTGTAGCTTCACTCAAGCGCCCTCTTTTTTTGCTGTCTTCTTAAAAGTCTTGAACTCTGTGAACCTAGTTGACCATTGTAGTAAAAAGCATACGTGTGTGTGTGTGTGTATGTGTGTGTGTATATAAATTGGAGAATAATTACTTTATAATATTGTGTTGGTTTCTGCCGTACATCAGCATGAATCAGCCATTGATATACATGTGTCCCCTTCCTCTTGAACCTCCCTCCCACCTCCCACCCTAAAGGCACATATTTAGATTGATATTACATGGCATCTGTTTGAGGATATTGTTTTAAAACAGTTCTGTTTGAGTATTCTGTACTTTACACTGAATACATACCCTACTGCCTCCCAGTATTTTGGTGATGATCAAATGAGACAATCACAGTCTTTCATTTCAAAACTAGACTGTTTAGTGTATCTGCCTTGATTATAGAAGAAACAGAACTGCTCAAGTTCACACATCTCCTAGGAGGCTGAGGTGGATTAAAGCCCAGGTTTTTTAACTTCCTATCTCCCTCTATTTGGTATAACATTCTATAAACACAGCAATAACATTCTAAAACTCTTTATAAAAAACTTGTGAAAAATTTAAAGTAAATAGAGTTATTACTCAGGAATGTATATTAACAAATATGTTTAAGCTACAGTTACTCAGGAATATTTGTTAACAAATGTTTTCACCGTCAAAAGAATCTTTGTAGGAATGAAGGCATCGTGCGTTGTTCTTTGGCTGGATACTCTAGCTTCTGAGAATTGTATTAGTTGGGAGCAGTTTCAGCTATGTGTGTCATAGGTTACAAAATCACATGGTCTTGACCACAAGAAAATCAAGTCCAGAGTCAGCAGGCTAGCCCTAGCTGCAGCTCCACTGTGCCTTGAGTTCTGGAGCCCAGTGGGCTGGCTGTCCCTTGGGTGGCTCTCATCCTCATGGAGCTAGAGGGCTGCGGGAGGTCTTGTCATCAGTATCACACCATGATAGCAATTTGTGAAACCATTCATTTTGTCCTCAAAGTAACAGATAGTTTTTGTTTTATGGTTTTCATGCTTTTTATCATTTCTGGAAATAGGAAGGCAGATACATAATTTAGGATGGCAATAAAACCACTGCTAGGGAACACCTGGGACAACTTGATCTCTGAGCAAATTTTGGATAAGGAGAGTTATTACTTGGAAACACTTTGATCCTTCTGAGGCTTGCTGCTAAAACTTTGTTAGGCAGACCCAGCCCTTGGTCTAGGGCCAATTTTGCTCCATTTCTGAGGAGACATTCAATTCTGTGAGTTATAACATTTTTCAGTCTGCCCAGTGGCAGCATGACCACTTCAAACCTGGTGTGAATCCTGGGGATTGTTCTCTCTGCTGCTTTTTTTTTTTTTGACCTCTTCTATTGGTTTTTTATTTATTTATCTTTATCCATCTTTTATTCTTTGGCCTGTGTGGGCCTCCCATTGCAGCGACCTCTCTCCTTGCAGACCATCAGCTCTGGGCGCGTGCGCTCCAGAGCACTGGCTCATAATTGGATGCATTGGTCCAGCTGCTCCATGGCACGTGGGATCATCCTGGGCCAGGGATTGAACTGGCGCCCCTTGCACTGCAAGGCAGACTCTTTACCAACTGGACTACCAGGGAAGCCCTCTCTGCTGGTTTTGATGGTAATTTATCCACCTTTACATAGTGTCCGCACAGGCATACACACACACACACAAGCTGATCAGCACTCATCTCAGCCCTTGAGGACTTTGTGTGGCTGTCTCTTCTCCTACAATCTGCCCTTGGATGCTCATTTCCTGGGCCTTGCAGATGACCTCTCTGTCTTCTCAACTCTGGTCACATGCTGGACTCTACCTGAGTCCCTCTCCCTGCTCTGTGGCCTGGAAGCTCTCTCTAGGCAGCAAGATGGGGCACATGTGGATGCCCCCTCACTCTTATCTTGGGGATCACTGTCATGTTCAGTCCAAAGTCCAATGTCTGAAAACTGAATTTTGTCCATTTCCCCCCAGGGTTTTAGTAGTTTCAAATGGGAAGCTACCTTCAACCCCTTTTTGGTCAGAGACAGAAGTCTTCTAGTGTCTTCTCTGTTTTCCATTCAGTTCTTCTCTTCCCTGGTTGCCATGCAGGCTGCGGCTTGTCCCAGGCTGAATTGAGGGGGATGCGAGTGAGGTAAAGGGCTGAGGGTCTTTGGGGTATGTAGCTATGATGCTGCCAGAGCTCCTGCTGACTCCCTGTCTCATCTAGTGGACACTTTAGCTGCAGCATCTCTAGAAAGGAGCACCCTGAGACAGTGAGCATACCACTTATTTCTGCTGCTCACAGCTTCCCTTAGCTTCTGGCTTCTGTTGCTCCACCCTCATGGACTCCTCTGGGGGTCACCTTTGCTTTCCAGCTGACTCTTTTGGGCGGTATCCACTTCAGTGGCAGCCAGCACGCTCCAGACAGTTTCTCACTAGATTTTTCAGGAAGATGTCACAGGCCAGTCTCTGTGACTGAAACGCCTGAGGTCACAAAGTTTTTCTGAGCGACTCTCTGATTCCTTTTCTCACTTGGTTTACAGGACAGGGGAAATAGAGGAAGAAGGGAAAAACCATAAACCACTAGTAACTTTCTTGAAGAAAGTTAGTACTACCAAATTCTTCATCAATATTTAAGAGTTTTCTTGATGTGGGTGTTTAACTAAGGATCTACATTTGGTGGGGGAAGATGTCATTCACTTCCATAGAGGCTCTGGCTCATTTTTCTAGAATATATGAGACTTTTTAATATTGCTTATTTTCAGTTTTGGGTTTTCCACAGAAGTTGAGAAAAGAGAGTTCAAATTTAATCTCTTATTGTATGTATGATATATTCTTTTAACTAAATAATAAAATAACTTTCTATTTTTTAAACGTCAATTGATCTTCTTTCTTAAATATATTATTACACCCTGGGAAGAAAAGCTATAGATATTATGAATTTAGTTTAGTCTATTTCTCAGCAGGTAGCTCCCAAACCCTTAGAGAACAAAGTGTCCTTCTCCCCAGAGCTGTTGCTTCCTCTGTCACAGTCACCCAAAATGCTCACACATGCACACATTTATTATATAGCCCTGAGACTGGGGTTTTTGACAGAGAAAAGGAAGCAGAGCTTGCTCTTTTTGGTATCTGTTGGCCTGGAAACTCAAATTGTTTTTACGTTCTTATAAAATTCTTTCAAGACTAAATCTCCAAGATGATATTTAGTCTTCTACTCGACTCTATCCTCTACTCTGCCCTCTTTGTGGCATCCCGAATGTAACCTGCTTGCACACCTCTGCATTTGTGTATGCTGTTCCCACAGGAAATCCCTTTCATTCTTTGGAAAATTCCTGCTCATCTTCTGAGATGAGGCTCAGGCATCTGGGAAGCCATCTCTGACCACTGCACGGAGTTAGGTTTCTGTGCGATGTTCTCCTATGTACTACCTGTCTATGGTCCTCAGCAAGCTGCCTTGTTGCCATGATCTCTGTCTGCCTACCACAAGTGTGAGCTCCTTGACCACAGAAATTTTTCTTCCTTGACTTGTGTCCCCAGTGTTTGGCGGGTCATCTAAACAGTCATGAAAGCTAACATTTCTTAAGTACTTGCTTTATCTCAAGCATGTTCTGTGCATTTGCCTAACAACCCTATAAAGTAAGTGCTGTTGTCCTATTTTATTGATGGGAATACTAGGCACAGAGAAGTTAGGTAAGTTGTAGAGCCCAGTTAAACCTAGGTAATCTGACCTTAAAGACCACACTTAATTTATTTGCTGCCCACCCCTGTAAGGAAAATAATGAACAAATGGGAATACTTAATAAATTCACATGCAATGAGTGAACAGTTGTATCATTCTTCAGTTCTTATTTTCTCAACTCCTAATAAGTCCCTTAATACCTGTATGTAGCTGTATTTAGTGACCTTTAAGACAGAGGGGAAATGTCTAGAAGCCTCAGAATTTGAAACACATTTGAAATAAGCCCCTTGCTTGAACTCCTGAGTTGGCTGCTTCTCAGGTCCAGCTTCTCTTGCTACCCTATATTAGAGGCTTTCTGCTAGATCTTCCAAACAGCCAAGCAGTAGCCACGGAAGTCCTGAATAATCAGCATTTTCCAGGTATCAACAGAACCTCTTCAGAGCTGTTGCTTCCTCTGTCACTGTCACCCAAAATGCTCACACATGCACACATTTATTATATAGCCCTGAGACTGGGGTTTTTGACAGAGAAAAGGAAGCAGAGCTTGCTCTTTTTGGTATCTGTTGGCCTGGAAACTCAAATTGTCTTACGTTCTTATAAAATTCTTTCAAGACTAAATCTCCAAGATGATATTTAGTCTTCTACTCGACTCTATCCTCTACTCTGCCCTCTTTGTGGCATCCCGAATGTAACCTGCTTGCACACCTCTGCATTTGTGTATGCTGTTCCCACAGGAAATCCCTTTCATTCTTTGGAAAATTCCTGCTCATCTTCTGAGATGAGGCTCAGGCATCTGGGAAGCCATCTCTGACCACTGCACGGAGTTAGGTTTCTGTGCGATGTTCTCCTATGTACTACCTGTCTATGGTCCTCAGCAAGCTGCCTTGTTGCCATGATCTCTGTCTGCCTACCACAAGTGTGAGCTCCTTGACCACAGAAATTTTTCTTCCTTGACTTGTGTCCCCAGTGTTTGGCGGGTCATCTAAACAGTCATGAAAGCTAACATTTCTTAAGTACTTGCTTTATCTCAAGCATGTTCTGTGCATTTGCCTAACAACCCTATAAAGTAAGTGCTGTTGTCCTATTTTATTGATGGGAATACTAGGCACAGAGAAGTTAGGTAAGTTGTAGAGCCCAGTTAAACCTAGGTAATCTGACCTTAAAGACCACACTTAATTTATTTGCTGCCCACCCCTGTAAGGAAAATAATGAACAAATGGGAATACTTAATAAATTCACATGCAATGAGTGAACAGTTGTATCATTCTTCAGTTCTTATTTTCTCAACTCCTAATAAGTCCCTTAATACCTGTATGTAGCTGTATTTAGTGACCTTTAAGACAGAGGGGAAATGTCTAGAAGCCTCAGAATTTGAAACACATTTGAAATAAGCCCCTTGCTTGAACTCCTGAGTTGGCTGCTTCTCAGGTCCAGCTTCTCTTGCTACCCTATATTAGAGGCTTTCTGCTAGATCTTCCAAACAGCCAAGCAGTAGCCACGGAAGTCCTGAATAATCAGCATTTTCCAGGTATCAACAGAACCTCTTCAGAGCTGTATTCACTGTTTTATCAAAATCAGCAACTTTGCTAATGAAAGATGTCTTCAGCTTCATTAACCATAATCAGCCCTGGCCAAGCTTGAATGCAGAAAAATGTTATCAACAAAATTATTATCATATTCTACTGCTACGTTAAAATGCCATTCCTCGGTGAGAAATGAGAACTATTTCTCTGATGTCACACATTGAAAACTAGTTAAGGGTCATCAACATTCTTTCAAAAATGTTTTTTAAATCATAGAGTAAATATGATTAGGCCATTGTGGTAGGCACAATAATGGCTTTACTCAAACATGTTCACATTATAATTCCTTAAAGTGTGAATCTGTTACCTAATTTGACAAAGGAACATTCTGGCATGATTAAAGTAAAGGATTTGCGAGGAAGAGATTACCTTTTATCTGAGTGAGTTCAGTCTAATCACACTGATCCTTTCTTTGCTCTGGGTAGAAAATGTAAAAGGCAAGGAAATGGATTTTCTCTTAGAACCTCCAAGAAGAAATACAGTTTTGGAGACACCTTGATTTTAGCCCAGTGAAATCTACATTAGATTGTAGGATAATATATTTCTGTTTTAAGTTCATGGTAATTTTTTACAGCAGCCATGGAAAGCTAATATAACCAGTGTTTCTCCAACTGTGGTGCTCTGGATTAGCTGTTTCATAATCAAGTTGTCTTTCAGAGCAAGGAAAACTACCAGGGACAGAGAGCATTACCTAGTGATAAAGGGGTCAATTCTCCAAGAAGACATTACAGTCTGGGTGTGATGCTGTTGAATTTATTGCCCAAGGGTTTGGCTTGGATCAAACGTGCACCTCCCAGCAGCGCTCCCAGGCACTGGTGATTCCGAGTCAGGCTTGTTCATATTTTCTGGATTACTCCGGGGAATGGCACCTTGGTATTCTTTCTTTGCTCCCTACACGCACCATAGTGTTTCCTACAGGACCCATTTTCTGAGACTAGTATTTGGAACTATTAACATGTGGGAATCCTTTGAATTTATCTCTTTGGAAGAGTGACCCCTATTTCTCTATTTTGTTTTTTTCATGTTGTCTTTTCTTTCTCTGTCAAGATTTTTGCCCAAGGATTCAACGGAGATTACTGTCTTCATTTTTTTACTTTGGACAAAGGATTACTTGGTTTCCCTCAGTCACAGGACATAAAGAATGGTCTTTAGAGGCATAGGCCTCCCCTCCCCTCAAGCCCACTGCCAACTGACCTTCACCAGCCTTGTTGCCTTCTTATATTTCATGGTGTGTGGGAAGTAGGGGTTCATTGCAAAGTCATCTTTCTGAATTAGTCTTCCTTAGTAAGTCCTGTAGGGAGATCACAGTGTTGTGGATCCTAGACGAGTGGCCAGGTCTTACTCTTTGTACCTGTGGGCCTTTACCTGGATTCTAGGCACATAAGAAAAGTTTCACTCAATATCCTGTTATGTTCCATATTGGGAGATTGATGTGCATTTCTTTCTTTTTTTAAAATTTTTATTTTATTTTTTACTTTTATAGAGTTTCGTTGTTTATAGATATGTATGATCCCAGATTAGTCATATGTATATCCCCCCCACCTCACCCCTCTAGGCCATTGCACAGCACTCCTGAAGGATCCCCTTTTCTCACAGTGCAATGACAATAGTTTCACATATGATAGTATAGGTTTTCATGCTACTACCTTTATGCCTCCCACCCACTGTTCATTCCCCAAAATGTTCATATGTCTATTCTCCATGTCTGTTTTTTCATCACTTCACTGCGTGTGCTATCATTACCATCCTACTAGATTCCATATATATATGTTAGTATATTGTACTGATGTGCATTTCTGAGTCAAGAGATAGCAGTTGTCACCAACTTTCTTCCAAATATTAATATTAATGACATGAATCACTGTAAATGAGCTTGTCTTTTCAAGGCTTCCTTGGTGGCTCAGGTGGCAAGGAATCTGCCTGCAATTTGGAAGACCTGGGTTCAGTCCCTAGTTCAGGAAGATGCCCTGGATAAGGGAATAGCAACCCACTCCACTCTCATTTTTGTCTAGGAAATCCCATGGACAGAGGAGCCTGGTGGGTTACAGTCCTTGGGATTGCAAAGAGTCAGACATGACTGTGTGACTAACACTGTCTTTTCAAAACCAGTGACTGCAAATTGTAACAGAAACTTAACCAAGTACACATTAAAATAACTTGAAGAAGTTATTTTTTAAAACATTTATTTTATTTTGTTTAAAAATATTTTATTGGAATATAGCTAATTTACAATGTTGTATTAGTTTCTACTGTACAGCAAAGTCAATTAGTTATACATATACATATTTCCACTGTTTTTTTAGATTCTTTCCTTGTACATGTTGTTACTGAACAGAGAATATTCAGAATACTGAATAGAGTACCCTGTGCAGTAGAGTAGGACCTTATTAGTTTTCTATTTTCTGAATAGCAGTGTGTATTTGTCAATCTCAACCTCCCAGTTTATCTGTTCCTTCCCCCATTTTTCCCTGGTAAGCATGTTTGTTTTCTACATTTGTGACTCTACATTCCTGCATTTGTGCTTTCTACGTTTCTGTTTGATATAATAGCCAGAAGATGGAAGCAACCTAAATGTCCATCAACATCAACAGAAAAGTGGATAAAGAAGATGTGGTACCTATATCCATTGAAATTTAACTTGGCCATAAATATAAGAATGAAATAATGCCATTTGCAGCAATACAGATGGACTTAGAGATCGTAATACAAAATTAAGTAAGTCAGAAACAAGCATCATATGCTTAGTGGAATCTAAAAAATTGTACAAATGAAATTATCTACAGAAAGCTATCTTAAGGGCTTCCCTGGTGGTCCAGTGTGTAAGGACACTGCTTTGCAGTGCAAGGGGCGCTGGTTTGATCTCTGGCCCAGGAAGACCCCGTGTGCCACGGAGCGGCTGGACCAATGAGTCCAGCTACCAAGCCGAGCTCTGAAGCGCATGCGCCCAGAGCAGGTGCTCTGCGAAGAGAGAGGCCACTGCGATGGGAGGCCCACACAGGCCAAAAGAAGAAAGATGGAAATAAATGAAAGACCAATAGAAGTGGCTGAAAAAAAAAAAAAGAAAACTATCTTAAATAAGACCTGGGTTCAGTCCCTAGTTCAGGAAGATGCCCTGGATAAGGGAATAGCAACCCACTCCACTCTCATTTTTGTCTAGGAAATCCCATGGACAGAGGAGCCTGGTGGGTTACAGTCCTTGGGATTGCAAAGAGTCAGACATGACTGTGTGACTAACACTGTCTTTTCAAAACCAGTGACTGCAAATTGTAACAGAAACTTAACCAAGTACACATTAAAATAACTTGAAGAAGTTATTTTTTAAAACATTTATTTTATTTTGTTTAAAAATATTTTATTGGAATATAGCTAATTTACAATGTTGTATTAGTTTCTACTGTACAGCAAAGTCAATTAGTTATACATATACATATTTCCACTGTTTTTTTAGATTCTTTCCTTGTACATGTTGTTACTGAACAGAGAATATTCAGAATACTGAATAGAGTACCCTGTGCAGTAGAGTAGGACCTTATTAGTTTTCTATTTTCTGAATAGCAGTGTGTATTTGTCAATCTCAACCTCCCAGTTTATCTGTTCCTTCCCCCATTTTTCCCTGGTAAGCATGTTTGTTTTCTACATTTGTGACTCTACATTCCTGCATTTGTGCTTTCTACGTTTCTGTTTGATATAATAGCCAGAAGATGGAAGCAACCTAAATGTCCATCAACATCAACAGAAAAGTGGATAAAGAAGATGTGGTACCTATATCCATTGAAATTTAACTTGGCCATAAATATAAGAATGAAATAATGCCATTTGCAGCAATACAGATGGACTTAGAGATCGTAATACAAAATTAAGTAAGTCAGAAACAAGCATCATATGCTTAGTGGAATCTAAAAAATTGTACAAATGAAATTATCTACAGAAAGCTATCTTAGTGGCTTCCCTGGTGGTCCAGTGTGTAAGGACACTGCCTTGCAGTGCAAAGGGCGCTGGTTTGATCTCTGGCCCAGGAAGACCCCGTGTGCCACGGAGCGGCTGGACCAATGAGTCCAGCTACCAAGCCGGAGCTCTGAAGCGCATGCGCCCAGAGCAGGTGCTCTGCGAAGAGAGAGGCCACTGCGATGGGAGGCCCACACAGGCCAAAAGAAGAAAGATGGAAATAAATGAAAGACCAATAGAAGTGGCTGAAAAAAAAAAAAAGAAAACTATCTTAAATAAGGCCAGTTTGTCTGTCCTGCTCAGTGCTTCCCAAACTGATTATTGTGTGTAGACTAGCTAGCTGTTCTGGTTTTGGAATATCAGTACTATGCGGCTAAAATTCTTCTTGTTTGGAAAACCATCCAGCTATTACGAGTCTGCAGGGGGCAGAGCATGGGGGAGGGGTATATTATAAAGCTTGGGTTAATTCTAAGAAATGTCTTGATGCAGTAAAGCAGCCATGATTCTGGGCTGTGCATTGAGTCTTTTCACCCAGTCTAAACTCTTTTCAAGCCAAAGCATTCTTTCTGCTTGTTGTCATTTAATTTTATTCTAGCAGCACTTTCTCTTATGAAGTATTTTCATACTTATAGCTACTGAAATGGGAAAGGAAAACTGAGTTCTAATTTTTTTATAGCCTTTTGAAAACATCAATGAATTCAAAATTTATAGAATTATAAGTCTTAAGGCATAAGTCAAATGGGGATGATTAAGATTGAGGTAAAAATCAAGTAATTTAAACATGTAATATTCAATGAGCACACAAGCTTCTCAGTTTACAAATGTCACAAATTATTTAAAAATATGTGACATTTAATAAAGCCCAAGCTCATTGTAACCAGAATTTTCCCCTTTTATTTAATTTTAGACCATATGTAATTTTTAAAGGAAAATTTAATTCACATGTTTTGAGCTCATTTGGCTATGTCATCAAAATTCTGTTTTGTAAGAATTACATACATTCAAGCAGTGTATTGTAAAATGATTTTCTTTTTGTATGAATGAACTAATTCATCCAGAATTTGTGATGATTCAGAATTGCTTTTAGGTTGAAAAATAGAATAACCATGTGTAGATCAAATTCAGTTAATAAATTTTTCGTGCACTTCTTTAGTATTGAAATTCACTGCCTTGCAGTGCAAAGGGCGCTGGTTTGATCTCTGGCCCAGGAAGACCCGTGTGCCACGGAGCGGCTGGACCAATGAGTCCAGCTACCAAGCCGAGCTCTGAAGCGCATGCGCCCAGAGCAGGTGCTCTGAAGAGAGGCCACTGCGATGGGAGGCCCACACAGGCCAAAAGAAGAAAGATGGAAATAAATGAAAGACCAATAGAAGTGGCTGAAAAAAAAAAAAAGAAAACTATCTTAAATAAGGCCAGTTTGTCTGTCCTGCTCAGTGCTTCCCAAACTGATTATTGTGTGTAGACTAGCTAGCTGTTCTGGTTTTGGAATATCAGTACTATGCGGCTAAAATTCTTCTTGTTTGGAAAACCATCCAGCTATTACGAGTCTGCAGGGGGCAGAGCATGGGGGAGGGGTATATTATAAAGCTTGGGTTAATTCTAAGAAATGTCTTGATGCAGTAAAGCAGCCATGATTCTGGGCTGTGCATTGAGTCTTTTCACCCAGTCTAAACTCTTTTCAAGCCAAAGCATTCTTTCTGCTTGTTGTCATTTAATTTTATTCTAGCAGCACTTTCTCTTATGAAGTATTTTCATACTTATAGCTACTGAAATGGGAAAGGAAAACTGAGTTCTAATTTTTATAGCCTTTTGAAAACATCAATGAATTCAAAATTTATAGAATTATAAGTCTTAAGGCATAAGTCAAATGGGGATGATTAAGATTGAGGTAAAAATCAAGTAATTTAAACATGTAATATTCAATGAGCACACAAGCTTCTCAGTTTACAAATGTCACAAATTATTTAAAAATATGTGACATTTAATAAAGCCCAAGCTCATTGTAACCAGAATTTTCCCCTTTTATTTAATTTTAGACCATATGTAATTTTTAAAGGAAAATTTAATTCACATGTTTTGAGCTCATTTGGCTATGTCATCAAAATTCTGTTTTGTAAGAATTACATACATTCAAGCAGTGTATTTTAAAATGATTTTCTTTTTTTGTATGAATGAACTAATTCATCCAGAATTTGTGATGATTCAGAATTGCTTTTAGGTTGAAAAATAGAATAACCATGTGTAGATCAAATTCAGTTAATAAATAGAGTATTTCTTTACACGTGCACTTCTTTAGTATTGAAATTGCAATCAGGGATGCGATTCATACATTATGTGATCCAATATGTATAGTTAAAATAGATTCTGCCAGTATCAGCGTATTATTTCAATGATCTTCTGGTAGTTGTTCTAGCTAGATGTTAGATGTGTTAATTAGTAGTTAGATGTTTTATCATGTCTGCCAGTCATACTGATTCCATCTTCTTCTGTATCAATTGTATCTTTTTTCAGTCTATTGGATAGATTTAAAACCTCCATTTCCCCCTTCTCTCATGATCTTATACATTAACTTCTAGGGTCAAGAGAGGACTGCTTTTGGTAATGTAGCAGAAAAAATGCAGAAACTCTAACTTGGGTATATCTCGTTTGCAAATGCAAAGCCAAAACCTTGAGTTTTCCCTGTGGCCTCACCATCTGTAGTAAAGCTGTATGGAAGGAGGCCAGGAAGTAAAACAAAGATAGGTGTTGGAAACCTTATGAGAAGGCTTTTCTTTTTTAACCGTAAAGATTATTTTGTTTAAACAAAGCCTTTCTTTTCCAAAACATCCTTAGCAAGTATTAAAATTTCCAGTACTTGAGCTGAATTGCTATAGAGCATTTGCATAAAAATGTTAATAGCTGAGGAAAATTCCTTTGTTTTCCTATGAAATAATAATGGTTTGCTACATTCCTAAGGAAAGATGTTTCTTGATCTAAAATATTTTATAAGTCTGGGTCAAATGTTTTTTTTCTGTTCCCCTGTAGGAAAGCACCTCTTATATGATCATGGGAGTCAAGGAGAAAACACTACCAATTAAAAAGATTGTTTTTAAGTTTTAATAATTTTTTGAAAAAGAAAAATCAAAGCATTCTTTGAGTTCTGTGATACTTCTGTAATACTTCTGTGATAGTCACATTATTGTACAGATTATAAGTGGTAAAAACAGTGTCTTAAAGGAATATATTCAAGTGTGCTTGCAAAGGGGCAAGTGTTTGTATAAATGGTATGGAAATAAGATAAACAGATGAAAAACATAGAACAAAATTATGGCATTTGTTATATCTGTGTTTATTAAGTAGTTATTATTTTTTTCCTCCAACTTCAATTCACGAAAATCATTGAGAAGTCCCTAAGAGATTTCAGAATTATTATTAAAAACAGTGACTCAAAGAAAACTGTAAGTAACAAAAATGAAATCTACTCCTTAAGATTGTTCGGTGTAATTAAGAATTTTCCTTGGAGACTAGATTCTTTAACAAGTGCCTTGACCATTGTTTTCATTTGTATTATTTATTTATTGCTCTATGGTGACCAGACCACATCAGTTCAGTAGTCAGGTGCTTGGCAATTGTTTTCTTGAAATAGTCATTCTGAACATTCTTGTACTAAAATAACCTTTTGGTCACCACATTCAATTAATATTTTGAGAAAAACAAATTCTTGTATGAGTCAAATAGATGACTAATGAAATTTAATTATAACTACATTCTTCATATTTTATCATTATTTCAGAGATTTAAAGAAATTTCTGAAACTCAATTGCTTTACCAGCAGCTCTAGATGGTAGGGACAGTAGGTGAACTCAAATTTCTCTTTTTTCTTTCAACATTTTTATTCCAAGATCTACTATAGTTAAAACTATTTGCCTATTAGCAGAGAAATAATTAACTTGAGGGTTTGTTTTTAGGTCTTTATTTGCTTTTATTTTTTAATTGAGATATAGATGGTGTACAGTATTATGTTACAAGTATATGACCGTGATTCATATTTTTTAAAGGTTATACTCTGTATATAGCTACTGTAAAATACTAGGTATATTCCCTGTTGTTGTACACTCTATCCTTGTAACATTTATTTTATACACAATTGCTTATACTTATTCCTTCCCCCATCTCGGTCCTTCCCCTTCCCTCTCTTCACTGGTAATCACTAGCTTGTTCTCTGTATCTATCTGTAAGTCTGCTTATTTTTTGTTATATTCAGTACTCTGCTTTATTTTTTAGATTCCACATATAAATGACATCATATATTATTTGTCTTTTTCTTTTTCATAATATTTTGGAATTTTTTTTTTTGCCTCTAAGTCATCATTTATTTTTCATATATCTTTATTATTCTTTGGCATGTGTGGGCCTCCCATTGCAGTGGCCTGTCTCACTGTAGAGTGCTGGCTCTGGGCAGATGTGCTCCAGAGTGTTGGCTCATAATTGGACACACCGGCCCAGCCCTTCCTCAGTACATGGGATCTTCCCGGGCCAGGGATTGAACCAGTGCCCCTTGCACTGCAAGGTGGACTCTTTACCCACTAGACCACCAGGGAAGCCCTATTTGGCCTTTTCTGTTTGAGTTGTTTCATTAAGAATAATATTCTCCTGGTTCATCTATATTGCTGCAAATGACAAAATTTTATTCTTTTTTATGGCTGACTAGTTTTTCACCTCCTTTATTCATCTGTTAGACACTTCCATAACTTGGCAGTTGTAAATAATTCTTTTATGGACGTTGGGTGAGTGGGTGAAATAGGAAAGTGAAGAAGCTGGCTTAGGATTCAACATTAAATAATACTAAGGTAATAGCAACTAGTTCCATCACTTCATGGTAAATTGAAGGGGAAAAAGTGATATACTTCACTTTCTTGGGCTCCAAGTGTCATCACTGATGATGGTGACAGCATGACAAAACTCAGTTCAGTTGCTCAGTCATGTCCAGCTCTTTGTGACCTTATGGACTCCAGCACACCAGGCTTCCCTGTCCTTCACCGTCTCATGGAATTTGCTCAAACTCGTGTTCATTGACTCAGTGATGCCATCCAACGATACAGCTTATTAAAAAGCAGAGACATCACTTTGCCCACAGAGGTCCAAGCAGTTAAAGTTATGGTTTTTCTAGTAGTCATGTTCAAATGTGACAGTTGCATCATTAAGAAGGCTGAGTACCAGAGAATTGATACTTTTGAGTTGTGGTGCTGGAGAAGACTCTTGAGAGTTCCTTGGACAGCAAGGAGATCAAACCAGTCAGTCCTGAAGAAAATCAACCCTAAATAGTCATTGGAAGGACTAATGCTGAAGCTGAAGCTCCAATACTTTTGCCACCTGATGTGGAGAGTTGACTCAGTGGAAAAGACCCTGATGCTGGGAAAGGCAAGAGGAGAAGGAGATGGCAGAGTATGAAATAGTTAGGTAACATCACCAACTCAACCAATCTGGAAGATAGTGAAGGACTGAGGAACCTGGTGTGCTGCAGTCCATGGGGTCACAAAGAGTTAGACATGACTTAGTCATTGATCGAGTGTGCTCCAGAGTGTTGGCTCATAATTGGACACACCGGCCCAGCCCTTCCTCAGTACATGGGATCTTCCCGGGCCAGGGATTGAACCAGTGCCCCTTGCACTGCAAGGTGGACTCTTTACCCACTAGACCACCAGGGAAGCCCTATTTGGCCTTTTCTGTTTGAGTTGTTTCATTAAGAATAATATTCTCCTGGTTCATCTATATTGCTGCAAATGACAAAATTTTATTCTTTTTTATGGCTGACTAGTTTTTCACCTCCTTTATTCATCTGTTAGACACTTCCATAACTTGGCAGTTGTAAATAATTCTTTTATGGACGTTGGGTGAGTGGGTGAAATAGGAAAGTGAAGAAGCTGGCTTAGGATTCAACATTAAATAATACTAAGGTAATAGCAACTAGTTCCATCACTTCATGGTAAATTGAAGGGGAAAAAGTGATATACTTCACTTTCTTGGGCTCCAAGTGTCATCACTGATGATGGTGACAGCATGACAAAACTCAGTTCAGTTGCTCAGTCATGTCCAGCTCTTTGTGACCTTATGGACTCCAGCACACCAGGCTTCCCTGTCCTTCACCGTCTCATGGAATTTGCTCAAACTCGTGTTCATTGACTCAGTGATGCCATCCAACGATACAGCTTATTAAAAAGCAGAGACATCACTTTGCCCACAGAGGTCCAAGCAGTTAAAGTTATGGTTTTTCTAGTAGTCATGTTCAAATGTGACAGTTGCATCATTAAGAAGGCTGAGTACCAGAGAATTGATACTTTTGAGTTGTGGTGCTGGAGAAGACTCTTGAGAGTTCCTTGGACAGCAAGGAGATCAAACCAGTCAGTCCTGAAGAAAATCAACCCTAAATAGTCATTGGAAGGACTAATGCTGAAGCTGAAGCTCCAATACTTTTGCCACCTGATGTGGAGAGTTGACTCAGTGGAAAAGACCCTGATGCTGGGAAAGGCAAGAGGAGAAGGAGATGGCAGAGTATGAAATAGTTAGGTAACATCACCAACTCAACCAATCTGGAAGATAGTGAAGGACTGAGGAACCTGGTGTGCTGCAGTCCATGGGGTCACAAAGAGTTAGACATGACTTAGTCATTGATCAACAACGACAATAAACAATGTTTTCAAGTTTCTGTTTTCATTTTTTTTGAGATATATACAGTGGAATATATGGAATTCCAGTAGGATAGCTGGGTCATATAGTAGCTATAGTTTTAGTTATTTTTGAGAAACCTCCATAATGTTCTCCATAGAGACTGCACCAATTTACATTCCCACCAATGGTGTATGGGTTCCCTTTTCTCCACACCCTCCTCAGCATTTGTTATTTATGTTCTTTTTTGATGATAGCCATTCTGAAAATTTGAAGTGATATCTCATTGTGGCTTTAATTTGTATTTCTCTTATGATTAAGGATGTGAGCATCTTTTCACGTGCTTGTTGCCCATTTTTAATCAGGTTGTTTGTTTCTGGATATTAAGTTGTATGTACTATTTAGACATTTTGTATCTCAACCTCTTGTTGGGATGCCCTGGTGGCTTAGATGGTAAAGAATCTATGTGAGGTCACATTATTTGCAACTATTTTCTGCCATTATTTTTAGCCTTTAAGGATACTTCTGTCATGATCACCCATTTTTCTAGCAAGGTGGTGAAAGGAAAACATTCCTGACACTATAAACAAGATCATTTTATACTTAGGAAAGGTAGAATATTATTTATATGATTATAATTTGTAGACTCTGAGAGTGACCACTTCTCCCAGATCTCTGTTGTTGATTGCCTGATGACTACCATTTTACCATCCTGTTTTTCCTATATACAGACAAGGAGCAGAGAGAAACACTTGAGCTTCATTTGTCATTTCTCCCTTAGAAAATTTTTCTTTGTTCAAGAGTTCAAACCAGTCAGTCCTGAAGAAAATCAACCCTAAATAGTCATTGGAAGGACTAATGCTGAAGCTGAAGCTCCAATACTTTTGCCACCTGATGTGGAGAGTTGACTCAGTGGAAAAGACCCTGATGCTGGGAAAGGCAAGAGGAGAAGGAGATGGCAGAGTATGAAATAGTTAGGTAACATCACCAACTCAACCAATCTGGAAGATAGTGAAGGACTGAGGAACCTGGTGTGCTGCAGTCCATGGGGTCACAAAGAGTTAGACATGACTTAGTCATTGATCAACAACGACAATAAACAATGTTTTCAAGTTTCTGTTTTCATTTTTTTTGAGATATATACAGTGGAATATATGGAATTCCAGTAGGATAGCTGGGTCATATAGTAGCTATAGTTTTAGTTATTTTTGAGAAACCTCCATAATGTTCTCCATAGAGACTGCACCAATTTACATTCCCACCAATGGTGTATGGGTTCCCTTTTCTCCACACCCTCCTCAGCATTTGTTATTTATGTTCTTTTTTGATGATAGCCATTCTGAAAATTTGAAGTGATATCTCATTGTGGCTTTAATTTGTATTTCTCTTATGATTAAGGATGTGAGCATCTTTTCACGTGCTTGTTGCCCATTTTTAATCAGGTTGTTTGTTTCTGGATATTAAGTTGTATGTACTATTTAGACATTTTGTATCTCAACCTCTTGTTGGGATGCCCTGGTGGCTTAGATGGTAAAGAATCTATGTGAGGTCACATTATTTGCAACTATTTTCTGCCATTATTTTTAGCCTTTAAGGATACTTCTGTCATGATCACCCATTTTTCTAGCAAGGTGGTGAAAGGAAAACATTCCTGACACTATAAACAAGATCATTTTATACTTAGGAAAGGTAGAATATTATTTATATGATTATAATTTGTAGACTCTGAGAGTGACCACTTCTCCCAGATCTCTGTTGTTGATTGCCTGATGACTACCATTTTACCATCCTGTTTTTTTCCTATATACAGACAAGGAGCAGAGAGAGAAACACTTGAGCTTCATTTGTCATTTCTACCTCTCTGTGAATGAGTTGATAAAATACTTTCTTTTGCTTTGTATGAGTGAGAGGACATAAGATATATCAAGGATAGAGTCTGGAGGAGGAAAGCAAAAGGAACCCTGTGAAAGAGGATAGAGAAAAACTATATTAAAGTGTCACCTGTTTCCTAACCTTGCTGAGAAATGATTTTATGCATTAATACCCAGATTTGCAGAAATAAGGAGAAAGTAGGAAGTACTTTCTGGATCTGAGGTCTCTCCTTCATTTTCCTGGATGGATTTAAAGTCCCTTTAAATCACTTTTGGAGCGGTATTGATCTAACAACTTCTTTACAAACCCGTAAACTCTGTTTCTCAAACACTCTAGTGTCTTACTTGACTTCCTTACACAACGACTGAATCATTTTGAAGTCAATGACTTAATTTTCAGTGAAATGGAGCTTTTCAACAGTCTGCATAAAAATTATAAAAGACTGGCTCAACTAAATGTGACACGTCACCAAGCACATGATTGCAGACCAGATGGCACACTTAACAATTTGACTGCTGACCAACAATGTGCTGATTTCTTAAAGAAGTGCTAGCCTTGAAACCATCCTCCTAGATTAGGATTGTGAATTTAAGAAATATTTGTTAGCCATTAAAAGATGGACACGTGGTAAACAGTATCACCACCTGTCACCTGCTACTTAAAACCTGAAGCAAATCTTTCCCAGTCACACTACCGGAGCAGGCGAAGTCCAGGATGTGACAGGGAAATCCCTGGATGCTTGTTCTGTTGCTATCATTAGCTGCTGTGAGTAAGCAGCTGGAGACCCTGGGGAGTGACTGCAACATTAACCAGACTCTCCAGATGCTCTCCAGTATTCTGACTTCTGTGCTAGAAGGCAAAGAGCCCCTGGGAACTGGGCCACTTTTTGCAGCTTTGGCAGCTGCTGATGGCTGAGTCTGAGGTGGGGGGAATGCAGTTGGGATGCAGCTATAGGGGAAACGCGTTTCCTTTTGTGGGGCTGTAAGTAATTCTGTGAGGGAAAAAAAAAGTTTCTAATTTTACTTTATTTGAATAATTCTAAGAATGACTGCATTAGACAATGATGGAATTGGAAGATTCGTGAAAGGTCCAACTCCCAAGTTTTATAGATGAGAAAATTAGGATCCAGAGAGGGTGAGGAATTGCCAGACTGTGGAGCCAGTTTTGTGCAGGGGCTGACGATTTCTTCTCTGTTGATTTTTGAGTAGTTTTACTAAACGCGAGTCTCGATTTGGCAAACATAGGAGGTTTGGAGGTTTGGTTCTATGCTGTGTTATGTTAAGTTACAGGATCACATTATGTTTTATGTTATGTTGAATGTTCCATGGTTGAAATCAAATAAAGTGTCATTTCTAGGGCTGTTTTCACAGCTCAGATCCACAGAACTGTTTGTTTTGTACCTCCTTTTCCAGCAGTTGGGCTATTTTCTTCTTTTACTTTTCCAAACAATTCTTCATGGTCCTAAACACTGAGCAGAGCTTGAACAGGAAGCAGTGTTCGTTACGGTCCTTAAAAATGTGGTTCTCCGCAGTCCCAAAGTGGCCACTTAAGTCTTCCTGAGACTGTCTCCCACTGGACTCTCCCGCCAATGGCAAACTGAGTGGTGGCGAGATTTTTCTCTTCCAGCTCCTGGTGCTTCATCAGGTACTCAGAGCCTTTGATTTTCTATTAGACTTTGAGGTATGACCTCACGTCCTGCCTAAGACCTAGGTTCCTGTGCGCTTAGTTCTGCTTGCTTTCCTAATCTTTCTCTTCTCTCACAGCCCTAGCCACAAGCCTACTCCTTCTTATTCCTGTACACAGAGAAAACAAGTGCATTCTTCTTGTTGTCTTGCTTTTGACTAAATCTTTGTGAAAAACTTTACTTTCAAATGCTTCACTATGATAGAATTCTTTGTATCTTTGTAACGAAACAATTGAATGTCACATTTCCCATTATCTTGTTATCAAAACTCTTAAGGAGAACTGATGAAATGCAGCTATAGGAAACGCGTTTCCTTTTGTGGGGCTGTAAGTAATTCTGTGAGGGAAAAAAAAAGTTTCTAATTTTACTTTATTTGAATAATTCTAAGAATGACTGCATTAGACAATGATGGAATTGGAAGATTCGTGAAAGGTCCAACTCCCAAGTTTTATAGATGAGAAAATTAGGATCCAGAGAGGGTGAGGAATTGCCAGACTGTGGAGCCAGTTTTGTGCAGGGGCTGACGATTTCTTCTCTGTTGATTTTTGAGTAGTTTTACTAAACGCGAGTCTCGATTTGGCAAACATAGGAGGTTTGGAGGTTTGGTTCTATGCTGTGTTATGTTAAGTTACAGGATCACATTATGTTTTATGTTATGTTGAATGTTCCATGGTTGAAATCAAATAAAGTGTCATTTCTAGGGCTGTTTTCACAGCTCAGATCCACAGAACTGTTTGTTTTGTACCTCCTTTTCCAGCAGTTGGGCTATTTTCTTCTTTTACTTTTCCAAACAATTCTTCATGGTCCTAAACACTGAGCAGAGCTTGAACAGGAAGCAGTGTTCGTTACGGTCCTTAAAAATGTGGTTCTCCGCAGTCCCAAAGTGGCCACTTAAGTCTTCCTGAGACTGTCCCCCACTGGACTCTCCCGCCAATGGCAAACTGAGTGGTGGCGAGATTTTTCTCTTCCAGCTCCTGGTGCTTCATCAGGTACTCAGAGCCTTTGATTTTCTATTAGACTTTGAGGTATGACCTCACGTCCTGCCTAAGACCTAGGTTCCTGTGCGCTTAGTTCTGCTTGCTTTCCTAATCTTTCTCTTCTCTCACAGCCCTAGCCACAAGCCTACTCCTTCTTATTCCTGTACACAGAGAAAACAAGTGCATTCTTCTTGTTGTCTTGCTTTTGACTAAATCTTTGTGAAAAACTTTACTTTCAAATGCTTCACTATGATAGAATTCTTTGTATCTTTGTAACGAAACAATTGAATGTCACATTTCCCATTATCTTGTTATCAAAACTCTTAAGGAGAACTGATGAAATGCATCTCATTTGCTCAGTGTATAAACCCAGGGTTTTTTTTTTGGGGGGGGGGGGCATTAATATCTTGATTCAATTTAATTATGGATTACTTTTAAAAAATTTTGTCTCAAGTCAATTATTTCCAACTTGCCTCTAAAAGTGGCAGCCTTATTAATAAAGCTCAAATATATAGTCAGGCAATTTTCTTATATTTTTGGGGTGTTACGGTAGATATTTTTTTCCCAAACTTTAAACATTTTTAGTTTGTATTGGGGTATAGCTAATTAATAGTGTTGTGGTAGTTTTAACAGCAAAGGGTCTTAGTCATACGTGTGCGTGTATTCATTCTCCCCCAAACACCTCTCCTATCCAGGCTGCCACAACACAGTGATTAGAGTTTCATGGGCTATACAGTAGGTCCTTTTTGGTTATTCATTTTGAATACAGCAGACTCCTTATCTCTTTCCCACCCACCCCCTGCAATCTTAAGTTCATTTTCTAAATCTGTGAGTCTCTTCGGTTTTCTGAGCTCATTGTACCAGATTCCACTTTTAAAGATGTCATACAATATTTTTTTCTTTTCTGCCAGACAATTTTGCAGTTTTTCTCTTATGCTAAAATCATGGTGAAGTGTTACTCTTTTTAGAGCTACTTGTCAGGTAGTGATATAAAACAAGAACTACATTTTCTTCTTGGCAGCGCAAAAAAAGATATTTTTAACCAAAGTTTTTTGAGCTCTTTTATTAAATCTTGCCCAGAAACAATCTTATGCAAATCCATAAAAAAGGAGAACTGAACGCCTCTCTCTATCCCCACCAGCCTTCTCCTCCTCTGGGTCCTTAATCCTTGAGACAACATGTCAGAACACAGTTTAAACATCACAATTTTAAACAACAATTTACATAGGCAGCTTCAAAATCAGAACTGGGTTATCTTCCAAAAGAACGTAAATTAGTTGCTTTAAACCCAGAATGTAAGATGTTTCAAATTGGAGAACAAGCTGGTATGGTATTTCGAGGCAACAGGAAATTTGGTAATGTAAATTAAAACTATGTTTCTATTCTAATTGGATTTAATAATTCCATTCCTAGGCATTTACCCCTTGGAAATAAATGATCAGAAAAGTTTCCAAAATGTATACGTAATTATGTTAATCACAATGTGATATGTAATAGTGAAACATGGAGAACAGTCTACAAGTCAGACAATAGGGTAATTTATTGATCATGTACATTCATGCAGTGGAGTCTATGTAGCTTTAAAAATCATGATATACTTATATTGTCCTTGTGTTTGACATGGAAACATGTCTATAACCTATTAAGTAGAAATATTAAAGATGGTATTTATGCTTTATAATCCCATTTGGACACATGCATGTGTGTATGTTTTTTATATATACAAATATAAAATATGAACAAATGTTAATCAAAATATTAATGGGTGATTTGTACGTGGTAGACAGAAAAGCTTTAATTATTTTGTTATCTTTATTCATTTTTTATCTCAACAGAGCAATTTGAATGTGTTGCTTTCACAGTCAGAAACATATTAATTTTTCTGTTAATATTACTATATACCAGACAGCTTTTTTTTTTTTTTGGCCACTTTTATTGATCTTTCATTTATTTATCTTTGTTCTTTGGCCTGTGTGGGCCTCCCGTCACAGCGGCCTCTCTCGTTGCACGCGCTCCAGAGCTCCAGCTCTGTAGTTGGACACATCAGTCCAGCCACTCCGCAGCACATGGGATCTTCCTAGGCCAGGGATCGAACTGGCGCCCCTTGCACTGCAAGGCAGTGTCCTTACCCACTGAACCACCAGGGAAGCCCCAGACAGCTTTTATAATTGATAATTTCACACAAAGAATGTAAAATTAGAACTTCCTTTTGTCTACAGTGTATACTTCCTCCTCTTTGCATTCTAAGATTAAACCTTGAATCTTTTGATCTTTTTAATCTTTTGCCCATTATAGGGCTATAGGTAGGTTAAAACTGCAAGGGACTGGGTGGGCTTTTGTTGGTGACAACCACCACAATGGCTGGGGACATTTTGGCAGGCATCCAGAAGGGCAGGAAGTCCCCAGAGATGGCTACAAGGAATTTAAAATTTCATAAGACAGAGACTGCTTGTAGTAAACATCACTACAAAGTGTTATCAACCAAAATTAAAGTAGACACTATTCATTTTGTATCAAAGTCCCTAACTTTTTTTTACAAGAAGGCAGTGAAGGGCTATTCTGAAGCAAATTATACAGTTCTCACTGGCTTGAAAGATGAAATGCTCCTTTGTCATCCTGAGGCATTACCACAGTCCAGGTGCACGAGTTCATATCTTCCAGGAAATGTCTGAGGAGGTTATTTCTACTGAGGAGGTTACTTGTCTAGCTTTCTAGAAGTATTATTGATTAGATGGAAACATGCATACCTAAATAGTAAAATGTTTTGCTTTATAATCCCATTTGGACACATGCATGTGTGTATGTTTTTTATATATACAAATATAAAATATGAACAAATGTTAATCAAAATATTAATGGGTGATTTGTACGTGGTAGACAGAAAAGCTTTAATTATTTTGTTATCTTTATTCATTTTTTATCTCAACAGAGCAATTTGAATGTGTTGCTTTCACAGTCAGAAACATATTAATTTTTCTGTTAATATTACTATATACCAGACAGCTTTTTTTTTTTTTTGGCCACTTTTATTGATCTTTCATTTATTTATCTTTGTTCTTTGGCCTGTGTGGGCCTCCCGTCACAGCGGCCTCTCTCGTTGCACGCGCTCCAGAGCTCCAGCTCTGTAGTTGGACACATCAGTCCAGCCACTCCGCAGCACATGGGATCTTCCTAGGCCAGGGATCGAACTGGCGCCCCTTGCACTGCAAGGCAGTGTCCTTACCCACTGAACCACCAGGGAAGCCCCAGACAGCTTTTATAATTGATAATTTCACACAAAGAATGTAAAATTAGAACTTCCTTTTGTCTACAGTGTATACTTCCTCCTCTTTGCATTCTAAGATTAAACCTTGAATCTTTTGATCTTTTTAATCTTTTGCCCATTATAGGGCTATAGGTAGGTTAAAACTGCAAGGGACTGGGTGGGCTTTTGTTGGTGACAACCACCACAATGGCTGGGGACATTTTGGCAGGCATCCAGAAGGGCAGGAAGTCCCCAGAGATGGCTACAAGGAATTTAAAATTTCATAAGACAGAGACTGCTTGTAGTAAACATCACTACAAAGTGTTATCAACCAAAATTAAAGTAGACACTATTCATTTTGTATCAAAGTCCCTAACTTTTTTTTACAAGAAGGCAGTGAAGGGCTATTCTGAAGCAAATTATACAGTTCTCACTGGCTTGAAAGATGAAATGCTCCTTTGTCATCCTGAGGCATTACCACAGTCCAGGTGCACGAGTTCATATCTTCCAGGAAATGTCTGAGGAGGTTATTTCTACTCAGAAGTATTAGATTAGATTTTTCCAAGTTAACTCTCCCTGACTGCACTTTAAGCCTCTGGTGATTCCTTACTTCTGTTCCTTAATATAGTAATTGCTACTTTGTGTTATTTAATGTGAACAGTAAGAGGTAAAACTACCAGAAACAGAGGTGAGTGATTATCTAAGGAGTACAACTAATAGGTCAAATTCTTAGCTAGTCTTTTAATCATAGGACGCAAACAGTGTTATCCTTAAGTGAGAAGACAACATTTTGTGTGTTTATAGAAACACGTGTGTTACGTATGTTTATACCTATATTTATATCTGTATGAATGTACACACAGGACAAAGTTCTCTTAAAAAAGCCAGGTAAGGCAGTTCAATTACGACTGAATCTATATGACCACAAACATCTTTATTAAAAAAAAATGAGCAGCAATGGTTAATTAATTGATTTCTATTTATACATTACCCTGTAGTAGACATAGTCAGGGAAATAAATATGAAATAATAAGGCTATCAAAAGACTTAGAGAGAACATAAAGATTCACCATGGAGGTTGGTCTTTGAAGAAAAATGTGAGGTGGACAAGAATCTTTTGGGAAGAAAATGGTAAATGTGGATTGTTGAAGAAGATAAATAAAGAATTACAAGTGAAGAAACAGTAGGAGAAAAACACAAAGGCAGGATGGTTGTGATTTGCGGGGGCTGGTTGTGTGGACAGTTCTTTGTTTTATGAGACTTGCAGGATATTAATCATCCTTGGCTGCTGGGTAGTAAAAGCCAGCAGCTCTTCCCAGTCATTGTGACAACCATGGTTGTCCTACAAGTTTCCAAATATCCTTGATGGTAGATTTATTATTCAGCTGCAAGAGCCACCGGGAAAGATAATCAACCAAAATTAAAGTAGACACTATTCATTTTGTATCAAAGTCCCTAACTTTTTTTTACAAGAAGGCAGTGAAGGGCTATTCTGAAGCAAATTATACAGTTCTCACTGGCTTGAAAGATGAAATGCTCCTTTGTCATCCTGAGGCATTACCACAGTCCAGGTGCACGAGTTCATATCTTCCAGGAAATGTCTGAGGAGGTTATTTCTACTCAGAAGTATTAGATTAGATTTTTCCAAGTTAACTCTCCCTGACTGCACTTTAAGCCTCTGGTGATTCCTTACTTCTGTTCCTTAATATAGTAATTGCTACTTTGTGTTATTTAATGTGAACAGTAAGAGGTAAAACTACCAGAAACAGAGGTGAGTGATTATCTAAGGAGTACAACTAATAGGTCAAATTCTTAGCTAGTCTTTTAATCATAGGACGCAAACAGTGTTATCCTTAAGTGAGAAGACAACATTTTGTGTGTTTATAGAAACACGTGTGTTACGTATGTTTATACCTATATTTATATCTGTATGAATGTACACACAGGACAAAGTTCTCTTAAAAAAGCCAGGTAAGGCAGTTCAATTACGACTGAATCTATATGACCACAAACATCTTTATTAAAAAAAAATGAGCAGCAATGGTTAATTAATTGATTTCTATTTATACATTACCCTGTAGTAGACATAGTCAGGGAAATAAATATGAAATAATAAGGCTATCAAAAGACTTAGAGAGAACATAAAGATTCACCATGGAGGTTGGTCTTTGAAGAAAAATGTGAGGTGGACAAGAATCTTTTGGGAAGAAAATGGTAAATGTGGATTGTTGAAGAAGATAAATAAAGAATTACAAGTGAAGAAACAGTAGGAGAAAAACACAAAGGCAGGATGGTTGTGATTTGCGGGGGCTGGTTGTGTGGACAGTTCTTTGTTTTATGAGACTTGCAGGATATTAATCATCCTTGGCTGCTGGGTAGTAAAAGCCAGCAGCTCTTCCCAGTCATTGTGACAACCATGGTTGTCCTACAAGTTTCCAAATATCCTTGATGGTAGATTTATTATTCAGCTGCAAGAGCCACCGGGAAAGATAATGAGAGCTTCTGATTGCCAGGGTGAAAGGCCAGGGTGCCATCAGGTTTTCATATGTGAACCACTTTGTTTTAATATTCCTATTTTCTTTAGAAAGACACACTGTAAAAAAAACCTACACTTTTCGCCATAGTATTTACAACAAATTCACATCTATGATTAACTGTGGTGAACTCAGTGTAGAGGTAATTCTGATTCTTATGACATCCACTCTATGCTGCCTTAATTTCAGTTATTCCTGTTTATAATCATCTTTATTTATGGCAGGTTTGGGTGAAACTTACGGGCACCAGTGGGTTGATCAAACATCTGGAACAATTTTTCAAAAATTCTGGATGTACTAAACCCCAAACATTCTGCCAAGCACCTCTTCTCACCCCCTTTCTCTAAACTTAAAAAAACCCACATATATTTTAGAGAACATTGATTCCATGTGTTATTAATTCATTTTAGTTTAACTCATCAAAGTAAAAAAAAAATGATTTGGCAACCAATAAACCCACTGAGCCTTTAAAAGAAATAAACTTTTAACAACTTAAAAATTGTCGCATAAATATATTGAAATAGCAAAAGGATAAAGTTTTGATGGAGAATGATTGGAAATGAAATTTGGCAACATTATTTTTCCACACTAATTTGTAGTTTTCCATCCAACTTCCAATCCATGATCTGAAGAGAATTGAATTGGGTTAGTTAATCTGAAAGAAATGCTGTATCAAATTCTCTACACAAAGACATTCAGCATCATGGAGAAAATAGTAAGAAACCAACTGAAAATGGTCCTATTAATTCTTAATATTGTTTGTTTTTAACCATATAGTCAGTTATACTTATGTAAGAAACTCTTAGGGCAAACTGGAAAATATAAGAAGTGACAAGAATAATAGTAATTTGAAAAAGAAAATGAATTTTGTCATGCATTAACTTGTAATTGTGATGTCAGTTATTCTAATGATTTCAGTGGCTGAAGGTTAGATTGTTGATGTTCACTGATACTAAATGTACACACACAGACATGCAGCTACATAAATATACTTGTTCATATAAAATACCTAATAATGAAAAACCCACGACAGCACTTAGGCTGAGGCAGTGGAAAGTCCTGTTTAAAATCTGTCCATCTAAATCATTGAGGATGTTCAGGAAGATTACAGAGATGAGGGTATGAAAATAAGAACTCTGACATTATACTAAAAACTAAAGATGCAGATTCTGTAATAAACTTGGAGAAAAATGTTAAATATTATTAGTATGGGAATGCAAATATAAATGATACCATTTTTTACTTCAGAAAAGATATTTCAGCTAAGAATATCCTATGATCTTCCATCATATCTTCCTTCAATCTTATTCAAGGTCTCCAATAGAAATATTCATGTATGCTGACAGAAAAGGAAAATAAAAGGTAAATAAGTTAATAATCTTTAAACCCAGTAATTCTACTCTTAACAATAAATCTAAATGCACACACTAATATGTTTGAGGTCAAAAAGTTAAAATAATCTAAGTGCCCCAAAGCAAGGAAGAGTTGAACATATTATAGTATCTATATGGAAAGTTGTGTGATGTCAAAAATGATGTTGATGAATATTTATGATAAATTAGAGAAATGACTGGGCTTCGCTGGTGGCTCAGACCCAGACAGCATTGGTGGTAACATGCAGGAGACATAAGAGATGTGGGTTTGATCCCTGCGTCAGGAAGATCCTCTGGAGGAGGGCATGGAAATATCCTCTTGTCTTCCTGCCCAGAGAATCCCATGGACAGAGGAGTCTGGCAGGCTACAGTCCATATAAAGTGAAATAGACAATATTATATCATGATTTTTCAAGTTACATAGAAAAAATATGGTATGCAAATGCATCTGATTTCATTTTATCCATTTCACAGCTTTGAGTCAATGTCAGTGGCACAGTTCAAGTATCAAATAATTCTTAACTTTATGTTTGCATAGAGTAAGTGCTCAATAATTGGAGAATATTTTTAATATTAAAATTTTCAAATTAATTGCATGTAGAGTCAATTCTTTTGTAAGAAAAAAGAAATTATTAGGGAAACATCAAGATTTTTTGTATTTGAGAATTAAAGTTATAGTGTTAATTGATTTTAGAGAAAAATGAAAAATTTTAAAAAGTAGAAGTCTGCATAGTTTAAATTAAAATTTGAGTTAGGCTTAATCATTATGAAAACTAGCTGTCTATTGAAGGTAAATGTTTGTTATTAACATTTATACTGTGTACAGCTGGGGTATTAAATCTGAGGGGAAAATTGCATGTCTTATTTAGGCCTGAGTGGTCTTTTACCATTGCCAATAGGAGCAAGAAATCTAGTATATTCCCTTCCAAGATCTCATCATTCCTCTTTTATATGTACATGAGTCCGTGTCTATTTTTCAAGGCTCTGAAAAGCAGAAGAAAGTTCTCTGATTCAGTCCTAACTCACTATGCTGACTCTCTTAGAGGTTGCCTGCCTCCTGTATAGAAGCAGCCTTAGTAGGCTCTGCTGGAAATGATGCGGCAGGGTTCTCTGTGCTCTGGAATGGTGGTCTGTCTAGTCTGGAAAGGAGGCTCCTCCACTTTCTACGGCAGCTCGAGTTTCTCACAAACTGACTGGTGCCTTCAGAGTCAACGTTCTATCAATTCTTGAGCCACGTCATTTCCAAGGGCTGCACCAGGGAGCAGAATCAGGACAAAATTTGACTTTCATCATCTTACAGGTGAGACAAGATGGAGAGCTGGACTCTAAGGGAAACACACCAGTGGGTAAGGCTGGTTAGGAGCAGCCACACTGTCTCCTGAGGGAAACATGGGTGACAAGGTGGGGACAAGATGAAATATCCTCTTGTCTTCCTGCCCAGAGTCCATTCTGGCAGGCTACAGTCCATATAAAGTGAAATAGACAATATTATATCATGATTTTTCAAGTTACCTAGAAAAAATATGGTATGCAAATGCATCTGATTTCATTTTATCCATTTCACAGCTTTGAGTCAATGTCAGTGGCACAGTTCAAGTATCAAATAATTCTTAACTTTATGTTTGCATAGAGTAAGTGCTCAATAATTGGAGAATATTTTTAATATTAAAATTTTCAAATTAATTGCATGTAGAGTCAATTCTTTTGTAAGAAAAAAGAAATTATTAGGGAAACATCAAGATTTTTTGTATTTGAGAATTAAAGTTATAGTGTTAATTGATTTTAGAGAAAAATGAAAAATTTTAAAAAGTAGAAGTCTGCATAGTTTAAATTAAAATTTGAGTTAGGCTTAATCATTATGAAAACTAGCTGTCTATTGAAGGTAAATGTTTGTTATTAACATTTATACTGTGTACAGCTGGGGTATTAAATCTGAGGGGAAAATTGCATGTCTTATTTAGGCCTGAGTGGTCTTTTACCATTGCCAATAGGAGCAAGAAATCTAGTATATTCCTTCCAAGATCTCATCATTCCTCTTTTATATGTACATGAGTCCGTGTCTATTTTTCAAGGCTCTGAAAAGCAGAAGAAAGTTCTCTGATTCAGTCCTAACTCACTATGCTGACTCTCTTAGAGGTTGCCTGCCTCCTGTATAGAAGCAGCCTTAGTAGGCTCTGCTGGAAATGATGCGGCAGGGTTCTCTGTGCTCTGGAATGGTGGTCTGTCTAGTCTGGAAAGGAGGCTCCTCCACTTTCTACGGCAGCTCGAGTTTCTCACAAACTGACTGGTGCCTTCAGAGTCAACGTTCTATCAATTCTTGAGCCACGTCATTTCCAAGGGCTGCACCAGGGAGCAGAATCAGGACAAAATTTGACTTTCATCATCTTACAGGTGAGACAAGATGGAGAGCTGGACTCTAAGGGAAACACACCAGTGGGTAAGGCTGGTTAGGAGCAGCCACACTGTCTCCTGAGGGAAACATGGGTGACAGGAAGCGGCAAAGTTGTCCTGAACTGAGGGATTGTACCCTCTCTCCCAGCTCCAGCCCTCCCTAGAATGGGAGCAAAAGTGAAAGTCAAGTCACTCAACTGTATCTGACTCTTTGTGACCCATGGACAAGCCATGGAATTCTCCAGGCAAGAGTACTGGAGTGAGTAGCCTAACCCTTCTCCAGGAGATCTTCCCGACTGAGGAACTAAAGCCAGGTCTTCTGCATTGCAGGCAGATTCTTCACAGTCTGAGCCACCAGGGAAGCCCAAGAGCCCTCTTTTAGGCTCAAGGAAATACCGTGGGAGACAGCTTCCTTTCTTTCGGCTCTGTCAACAGTCTGCACTGTTGTTAGGTTGGACTCTCATTTCTTAAGGCAATTAAAATTTTAATCTAATAGTTCTTGGGACACAGTGGCTCCAAGTAGTTCCAGACAGATTCAGGCTTGTACCTTGTATGTTAGTCTGTGTCCCTCAAGAAGTAGACACCAAGGTGGAATTAAATATGTAAGAACTTTATTGGGTGGGAGGAGTCCCTGCATAAAAGGAGAGAGATGGAAGATGCTAATCTGATCCATGTGAAAAAGAGATGGAGAGCCAGTTGGCTGCCAGTCTTTTAGATGGCTTTATCGTGTAAGGAACTTTTGGCAAATTCTTAGGGGAGTTCTTAAGTCAAAATCAGCCAAAAAAGGGGTCTCATGTCACCCATAAACAGGTTATTGGCATAAGGTCATCCAGTAAGCCATGGGAGACATGGCCTTGGCACAAACTTGGGAATGGTTTTCAGAGTGAGGCCACTGGGATCTCAGTGGATGATATTTCTGTACGTGGAGGTCCACCAGGCTCATTTCACAGCTGCCACACCATGAGACGCAGAAACCCGGATGACACCTGATTCATCCCTGGCTTCCACAGCGCTCCTTTTGCTCTCCTTGTTTTAGCTCTTGTCCAGTCTTATTCTTCACTGCTTCTTGAGGCCACCCAAATCCATCTTGACTCTCATGGAGAGGAAGTTAGTAAAAAAGTAAAGTAAGTGGCTTCAGTCATGTCTGATTCTTTGTGACCCTATGAACCTGTAGCACGCCCGGCTCCTCTGCCCACGGGATTCTACAGGCAAGAATACTGGAATGGGCTGCTATGCCCTTCTCCATGAATCTTCCTGACCGAGGGATCAAACCCAGGTCTCCCATATTGCAGGCAGATCCTCTACTGTCTGAGCCATCAGTAAGCCAAAGAAGAAGTTGGGGACAGTAAAAAGTATTACGGTCCTTTTTATTCCATAAAATTATTGGTTCCTTATGCAAATTGGCCCACAACTTCCAAGATCTAATAAAGGAAGGACTGATTTAGTAAATAAAATATTTAAAAAATTCAATTGCTTATTTTCAAAGGTGAGGTTCTGTGTGACAAAAATCTGTAAAATAGAGGTCACAGGCATTGGATCACATTTTGAAAACCTACATTCAGATACACTAACCACTTTATTTCATCAATAATGGTGAAAAATGGCTATAATAGGACTCCAAGCTGCATATAACAACCTATAATAAGAAAACCCACATGGTAATAAAATTAACACATACCAAATGTGAAAGTATTTCCTTATATTATAAAATCATCATTATAAATTACATTTAATTTTTATTGTTGAAATATAAAGCTTGAAAGTGAAATTTGTAAACAAATAATATATGCAAGTGCTTGAGTATATATTAAGACTGAGTTTTTGTTGGGAAAGTTAAAATGCAAATTGAATAATTGCCTCAATGACTAATTAAACAAAAGTTTTTTTGACTTTTACTTAGCTTTTGTCTAAGGACAACTGGGAGAAGAGAAATCAATCAAGTTACCTGTGGAACTTCTCACTTCTCTCTCAAGTACAGAGCAGATTTTTTGGGAGAAACTTTAGCCGTGATCTTAAAAGCATATGTAAATTAAACTTATGTGAGAAAAGAAAACTCTCAAAATAAATGTTGAAAGGAAGGATGAAAACAGTATTAGAATTCTCCCTGTTCTTGAAGGGGAGACTAAAACCATCCATATAAAACTTCCAGGAGATCTGGCAAATGTGCCCTTACATGTTCCTTATACAAGACACAGTCTTACACAGTTCTTCCATTCACTCACGGACTCACATCTGTTGGCCACCCATGCTCCCTGAAGACAGCTTAGGGCACTGGATTGCATCAGTGAGGCATGATGAATGATAGGGAGGACATCATCTGGGAGGGAGTACTGTCTTTTTTGGCTTGGTTTAGAGTCAGATGTGAAGGAAAGAGGAGCAGTAAATTTGGAAGCAATGTTGGAAGAAACTAAAATTTATATTTAATCTGTGTAAGTTCCAAAGAAGGAATAAAATCTGCAAATATGATGATGAGATGATTGGACTAATTTGTAAGATAATTTATCAGAACATGAGAACTGGGAGTTCCACTCTGCAGGCACAGAGAGGTGCCTAGGAAGGACTATATTTTAACTTCCTCATTTGGGAGTCTTTTTTTTTGTTTACTGTGAGATTTTTTCTTTTCATTTTATTTTTCATCCATCCTTATTCTCTGGCATGTGTGGGCCTCCCATCGTGGTGGCCTCTGTCGTCGCAGAGCGCTGGCTCTGGGCGCATGCGCGCCAGAGCTCCGACTTGGTAGTTGGACACATTGGTCCAACTGCTTCGCGGCACGTGGGATCTTCCCTGGCCAGGGATCGAACCAGTGCCCCTTGCACTGCAAGGCGGACTGTTTACCCACTGGACCACCTGGGAAGCGCCATTTGGGAGTTCTTAAATAGACTTCAAACTCTGATTCTACAAGTGCAACTGGAAAGGCAGAGAAAGTACAATCTTGTTTATACTCTACTTTGTGATCAAGGTATATTTTGATGTAATATTGGAACAAAACCTCCATAAAAAGGAGGTTAAACACAAATGAAAGTGATTTGATGTGGAGCACATAGATTTAAGTAAGGTTACTAGGACATAATGACATCACAGAAAACCTAAATCAACAAGTTTTGGAGGAATTTATCCAATTTTTCTTTCATTCCACCAGTTAATAAAACTGCATCTAAGAACAGTGAAAACAGAAATTTTTGCAAAAGTGATTGTGTGATTTCTTTGATTCTTATGCTATTTTGCTAATGTCTGTGGGGGCAAATTTTTTTGAAGGAGACTAAAACCTTACCATGTTCCTTATTTACAAGACACAGTTTTACTCAGTTCTTCCATTCACTCACGGACTCACATCTGTTGGCCACCCATGCTCCCTGAAGACAGCTTAGGGCACTGGATTGCATCAGTGAGGCATGATGAATGATAGGGAGGACATCATCTGGGAGGGAGTACTGTCTTTTTTGGCTTGGTTTAGAGTCAGATGTGAAGGAAAGAGGAGCAGTAAATTTGGAAGCAATGTTGGAAGAAACTAAAATTTATATTTAATCTGTGTAAGTTCCAAAGAAGGAATAAAATCTGCAAATATGATGATGAGATGATTGGACTAATTTGTAAGATAATTTATCAGAACATGAGAACTGGGAGTTCCACTCTGCAGGCACAGAGAGGTGCCTAGGAAGGACTATATTTTAACTTCCTCATTTGGGAGTCTTTTTTGTTTACTGTGAGATTTTTTCTTTTCATTTTATTTTTCATCCATCCTTATTCTCTGGCATGTGTGGGCCTCCCATCGTGGTGGCCTCTGTCGTCGGGGCGCTGGCTCTGGGCGCATGCGCGCCAGAGCTCCGACTTGGTAGTTGGACACATTGGTCCAACTGCTTCGCGGCACGTGGGATCTTCCCTGGCCAGGGATCGAACCAGTGCCCCTTGCACTGCAAGGCGGACTGTTTACCCACTGGACCACCTGGGAAGCGCCATTTGGGAGTTCTTAAATAGACTTCAAACTCTGATTCTACAAGTGCAACTGGAAAGGCAGAGAAAGTACAATCTTGTTTATACTCTACTTTGTGATCAAGGTATATTTTGATGTAATATTGGAACAAAACCTCCATAAAAAGGAGGTTAAACACAAATGAAAGTGATTTGATGTGGAGCACATAGATTTAAGTAAGGTTACTAGGACATAATGACATCACAGAAAACCTAAATCAACAAGTTTTGGAGGAATTTATCCAATTTTTCTTTCATTCCACCAGTTAATAAAACTGCATCTAAGAACAGTGAAAACAGAAATTTTTGCAAAAGTGATTGTGTGATTTCTTTGATTCTTATGCTATTTTGCTAATGAGTTTCTACTGGTGTCCAGTGACTTTGTGGACTGCATTTTTTTTGTGGCAATGTCTCTCTACTTATTTTTAAGGAAATTTCAGTAGACTTTGCAAAGACCACAGAATACTTCAATGATGCTATGCTTTCATCTAGGTAAATAAGATCTTAAACTGCAATTAAATTTATGCTTACAGATTTAAAGCCAAGAAAGGCATTTCATACCTATTTTGACAATTTGATGATGTGACATATGTAAAACTCTGTGCTGGATAGAATGGTGCATTGAAAATTGTCTCCTTTATAGGTCTTGGCCTTGTTCACTTGCAGTTCATATGGAAAATAAGGCATGTGCTTAGATGATTAGATTTGAAAGTATAAAATAGAATGTATTGCAAAAATATTATGGATGATTTGGGAAATTCATAACAGGTGAGAAATTACTTGTGTACGTGGTAGAAATGAGAATCTCAGTAGAGATAGTGGAAAGGATTCAAGGTAGGAGAAAGCATGAACAAACAGTGATGCTGTCATTTCACTGGGTACCAGAATGAGCAAGTGATTCAAGTTGGCTGGAGTAAAGGAGTCATTAAGAAGAGCTGGTGGGAAACAATGTTCAAAACACAACACAGAATATGGACCACGTCATATAGAACTAAGAATGCCAGGAAAAGGGACTGTCTAGGTAATGGTGAACCACCAAGTTTTTGAACAGGTAAACTATTTATGGAGAATTGTGACTAAGAACAGTATACTGTAAAATGATTTTGGATTGGGGAAGATTCTGAGGGCAGAAAAACTCATAGGAGACCTTTTCAATATCATAGATCATTAATGGTAAGGACTAAATTAAGAAAGAGAGAAGACTGGGATGAAAGAATTATTTAAAAAGTTACCACAAGAGCAGAATTTATAGACCTTAGGTAAAACTTAAGTATTAGGGAGGACAAGAGAAAAAAAAAAGTGATTCCAAAATTGTAAATGTTGGTTCATGGGAAGATGGTAACACTATTAGCAGTAATGGATCAGTCAAGAGGAGGATCTAGTTGGGTGGAAGTGGGGCAAATATACTGAGTAGGGAGTGCAGATGGCATAGGTGGAGCCCTCCAGGAGGTGGCTGGAAATACGGTACTGACACTTAGGAGAGAGAACATGACTTGGCTTTTGGATTTGGAAACTGTCTTCATAGAAGTGTTGACTAAAGAGAAAGGATTGAATATACTGCTCAGGGGGAAGAGAGTTGATAAAGAGAAGTGAAAATGCAATGAAGCTTGGATTGATAAAGACCTATATTCCAGGAACTGAAGTAGAAAAGAAGAGAGAAATGATGAGGTGTGGGAGGAGACGCAGAGAACAGTTCCTGATTGGAAGTCATGGTAAGAGCAACCAAAATTAACAAGATGATCAACAAACGAGAATGAGAAAATAGAGAAACAACCACTGAATTGTAGTTTTAAGACCTCTAGAGTTTTAATTTGAAAGATTTTTTTAAACCTGAATCACTCTTAATTTCTATTAGCTTTGTCCTAACCTTGAAAGCTTGCCTTAATTTTTGCCCTGAAAGACACAGTTGTTTTACTAATGTGCAAAGGCTCATTTCCCCTTCATGGATCACAGTCTTGTCCTAGTGAAGGCATTTATGTGACTCAGTAAAGTTATTAAACCCCCAGATCAGTAGGTGTCCAATATGTTACTGGAGAAGAGCAGAGAAATAGCTCCAGAAGAACAAAGAAGCTGAGTCAAAGTGGAAACAATGCCCAGTTGTGGATGTGTCTGATAGTGAAAGTAAAGTCTGATGCTGTAAAGAACAACAGTGCATAGGAATCTGGAATGTAAGGTCTGTGAATAAATTAGAAGTGGTCAAACAGGAGATGGCAAGAGTAAACATTGACATTTTAGGAATCAGTGAACTAAAATGGATGGGAATGGGCACATTTATTTCAGATGACCATTATATCCACTACTATGGCAAGAAACCCTTAGAAAAAATGGAGTAGCCCTTATGGTTCACAGAAGGGTCTGAAATGCAGTACTTAGGTGCAGTTTCAAAAACAACAGGATGATCTCATCTCAATTTATTTCCAAGGCAAACCATTCAATATCATTGTAATCCAAGTATATGCCCCAGCCACTAATGCTGAAGAAGATGAAGTTGAATGGTTCTTTGATGACCTACAAGACTATCTGGAACTAACACCAAATGAAAAAAAAAAAAACAGAAGAAAAGGGAAATGTCCTTTTCATCATAGGGAACTGGAAAGCAAAAGCAGAAAGTCAAAAACACCTGGAGTAATGGCCAAGTTTGGCCTTGGAGTACAAAATGAAACAAGGAACAGGGTAACACAGTTTTGCCAAGAGAACACATGGGTCATAGTAAACACCATCTTCCAATAACACATGAGATGACTCTAAACATGGACATCACCAGATGGTCAATACTGAAATAAGATTGATTATATTCTTTGCCAAAGGCGGAGAAGCTCTAAAAAGTCATCAAAAACAAGATGGGAAGCTTACTGTGGCTCAGATCATGAACTCCTTTTTGCAAAATTCAGACTTAAATTGAAGAAAGTACGGGAAACCACTAGGCCATTCAGGTGTGACCTAAATCAAGTCCCTTATGATTATACAGTGTAAGTGCCAAATAGGTTCAAGGGATTAGATCTGATAGTGTGCCTGAAGAACTATGGACGGAGATTCATAACATTGTACAGGAGGCGATGATCAAAACTGTCCCTGAGAAAAAGAAATGCAACAATGCTAAATGATTGTCTGAAGAGGCCTTATAAATAGCTGAGAAAAGAAGAGACATGATAGGCAAAGAAGGAAAGGAAAAATATACCCATCTGAATGTCGAGTTCCAAAGAATAGCAAGGAGAGATAAGAAAGCCTTCTTAAGCGAATATGCAAAGAAATAGAGAGAAACAATAGAATGGAAAGACTAAAGATCTCTTCAGGGAAATTGGAGATACTAAGGGAACATCCATGCAAAGATGGACACAATAAAGGACAGAAATGGTATGAATCTATCAGAAGCAGAAGATACTAAGAAAAGGTGGAAAGAATACAACAGAAGAACTATTCAAAAAAGGTCTTAATGACCCAGATAACCATGATGGATGTGATCACTCACCTAGAGCCAGACATCCTGGAGTGTCAAGTCAAGCGGAACTTAGAAAGCATCATTACAAGCAAAACTAGTGAAGGTGTTGGAATTCCAGCTAAGCTATTTAAAATCCTAAAAGATTATGCTTTTAAAGTGCTGCACTCAATGTGCTAGCAGATTTGGAAAACTCCGCATGGCCATACAACTGGAAGGGGTGAGTTTTCATTCTAATATCAAAGAAGGGCAATGTCAAAGAATGTTCAAGCCACCATACAATTACATTCATTTCATATGCTAGCGAGGTAATGCTCAAAATCCTCCAAGCTAGGCTTCAACTTCCAGAGGTACAAGCTGGGTTTACAAAAAGCAGAGGAACCAGAGATCAAATTGGCAAGCTCTTTTGCATCATAGAAAAAGCAAGAGAATTCTAGGAAAACATTGACTTCATTGACTGTATTAAAATCTTTGAGTGTGTAGATCAAAGGAAAAACTGTGGAAAATTCTTGAAATGAAGGGAATACCAGATCACCTTATCTGCCTCCTGAGAAACTTGTATTCAGGACAAGAAACAACAGTTAGAAACATACATGGAACAACTGATTGGTTCAAAAGTGATATAGGAATATGTCAAAGCTTTATATTTTCACTCTGCTTGTTTAATTTCTATGCAGAGTTCGTTATGTGGAATGCTGGGCTGGCTGAATCCAAGCTGGAATCAAGATTTCTAGGAGAAATATCAATAAATTCAGGTATGCAGATGAGACCACCCTTATACTAGAAAGTGGAGAGGAACTAAAGAGCTTCTTGATGAAAGTGAAAAAGGAGACCGAAAAAGCTGACTTAAAACTCAACATTCAAAAAAGACCATGGCATGCAGTCCCATCACTTCATGACAAACAGATGGGAAACAATGGAAACAGATTTTATTTTCTCAGGCTCCAATGTCACTGCAGATGATGACTGAAGCCATGAAATTACAAGGCACTTACTCCTTGGAAGAAAAGCCTAAACAGTGTATTAAAACCTAGACAGCATCACTTTGCTGACAAAAATCCATATAGACTAAGGTATGGTTTTCCCAGTAGTCACGTATGGATGTGAGAGTTGGATCGTAAAGCACCAAAGAACTGATGTTTTTGAATTGTGGTGCTGAAGAAGTTCTTGAGAGTTCCTTGAACAGCAAGGAAATTAAACCAGTCAACTCCAAAGGAAATAAATCTTGGGTATTCATTTAAAGGACTGGCATCTAAGTTGAAGCTCCAGTACTTCGACCATCTGTTGTGAAGAGCTGACTCATTGGAAAGGACCCTGGTGATGGGAAAGATTGAAAGTAAGTGGAGAAGGGAGTGGCAGAGGATAAGATATATAGTATCACCTTTTCAGTGGATGGGAAAGGATAGATAGATAGTATAACCATCTCAATGGACGTGAGTTTGAGCAAACTCTGAGAGACAGTGGAAGACAGAGGAGCCTGGCGTACTACAGTCTATGGAGTCATAAAGGGCCGGACACTACTTAGTGACCAAACAACAGTAACAACAGCAAAGCCTCATTTTCAACTAATTCTTTAAAAAGTAATAACCATGTGTTAAGTTTTCTTAGTATGGGTAGGTACTATATACTAAGGTCTTTATATAAGTTATTTTAATTTAATTTTGATAATGACGTTTGTTACTTTATTCTGCCTTGATAGATCAGTCCATAGAGATTATGTGGCTTGTTCAAGATCATTAAATGAACAAGTCTCTTCATCTCCTGCTCCTTATCCTTAATGACTAATCTACATTACATCCCTAATATCATATGCTTTCACACATATGAAAGCACCAATAACCTGAAAAATGTGTATTTGTGACATTAGTAGGCAGAGCATTTTTATCAAGTGCTTTCACATAGAGAGTTAAATTACTTCATTGATGATATTTTCTTATGAATACATCTACTTTCCAGGTTTCTTTTATTTCCCCTATGGATAGCATATGAATCAAATGCTCATTTTATAATGGAAAAGTCTTAGGTATATAGTGTCTTTATAATATTAGGATCTAGTAATTGCCAAGAGACTTTGAATATAATATGATGTATGAGACATTAAAGGAAAAAAGCAATTTGTTATCCCAGTCTTTCAGAAATGTGACATCAAGTACCCATTCACAATTTACAAAACCCAGAAACTGGATGCTTTGGACTCATATGAAAGGATAGAAACATTCCTGTTAAGTCTGAAATAACCAAGAAAACAGCAAATGTGTACAGCTTTAAAAAAAACTTTAGGGTGAAATGGGAGGGAAAATAATAATGTGAATGATCTCCCATTTTTAAAACCAAGAATGTAATCTTGGAAAAGACCATATTTTGATCGACTGTCTTGTTATAATTCATGACTATAGTGTTATTTGAATCTTGTGATCATTTTTCATTAAAAAGCTCTATTTCCCTAACACTGCAATAGTGGAATTGATTATTCTGTATGTTGAATACCCAGTGGTTATTTGGGCAAATAATGCTTCCCAGTGAATCAGTGGTAAGGAATCAGCCTGCCGAGTAAAAGATGAGAGTTTGATCCTCGGGTCAGGAAGATTCTCTGAAGAAACAAATGGCAGCCCACTCCAGTATTCTTTCCTGGAAAATCCCATAGACATAGGCACCTGGCAGACTACACTCCATGGGGTAACAAAAGAGTTCAGCATAACTTAGCGACTAAACAACAAACAACATTTGGACAAAAACTCATATTTGTCTAGGAATAGATTGAGAATTTGCACTGTCATGCTCTCTCATATCTCCACTCACACTTACTTTCTACTCTGAAGATTCTCCTCTGCTTACTTCAGTGCTCTGAGTATTTCTATTAAATGACAAAACCAACAGGAAAATCTTGGAAGAGTAGAGAGCACTCTTGTTTTCATCATTATCCATCAAGAAGGGGGATTAAAAAGTATGCCATCTCTCCCTTCCTTTTATTTTATTTTATTTTATTTATTTTGGGCGGGGGTCGGGTTGGGGAGGGAAGGGAGCAGGCGGGCCACTTCTATTGGTCTTTCATTTATTCAGTTTCATCCATCTTTGTTCTTATGAATCAAATGCTCATTTTATAATGGAAAAGTCTTAGGTATATAGTGTCTTTATAATATTAGGATCTAGTAATTGCCAAGAGACTTTGAATATAATATGATGTATGAGACATTAAAGGAAAAAAGCAATTTGTTATCCCAGTCTTTCAGAAATGTGACATCAAGTACCCATTCACAATTTACAAAACCCAGAAACTGGATGCTTTGGACTCATATGAAAGGATAGAAACATTCCTGTTAAGTCTGAAATAACCAAGAAAACAGCAAATGTGTACAGCTTTAAAAAAAACTTTAGGGTGAAATGGGAGGGAAAATAATAATGTGAATGATCTCCCATTTTTAAAACCAAGAATGTAATCTTGGAAAAGACCATATTTTGATCGACTGTCTTGTTATAATTCATGACTATAGTGTTATTTGAATCTTGTGATCATTTTTCATTAAAAAAAAGCTCTATTTCCCTAACACTGCAATAGTGGAATTGATTATTCTGTATGTTGAATACCCAGTGGTTATTTGGGCAAATAATGCTTCCCAGTGAATCAGTGGTAAGGAATCAGCCTGCCGAGTAAAAGATGAGAGTTTGATCCTCGGGTCAGGAAGATTCTCTGAAGAAACAAATGGCAGCCCACTCCAGTATTCTTTCCTGGAAAATCCCATAGACATAGGCACCTGGCAGACTACACTCCATGGGGTAACAAAAGAGTTCAGCATAACTTAGCGACTAAACAACAAACAACATTTGGACAAAAACTCATATTTGTCTAGGAATAGATTGAGAATTTGCACTGTCATGCTCTCTCATATCTCCACTCACACTTACTTTCTACTCTGAAGATTCTCCTCTGCTTACTTCAGTGCTCTGAGTATTTCTATTAAATGACAAAACCAACAGGAAAATCTTGGAAGAGTAGAGAGCACTCTTGTTTTCATCATTATCCATCAAGAAGGGGGATTAAAAAGTATGCCATCTCTCCCTTCCTTTTATTTTATTTTATTTTATTTATTTTGGGCGGGGGTCGGGTTGGGGAGGGAAGGGAGCAGGCGGGCCACTTCTATTGGTCTTTCATTTATTCAGTTTCATCCATCTTTGTTCTTTGGCCTGTGTGGGCCTCCCATCACAGTGGCCTCTGTTGTCGCAGAGCACCGGCTCTGGGCTCATGCGCTCCAGAGCTCTGGCTTGGTAATTGGACACATCAGTCCAGCCGCTCCACGGCACGTGGGATCTTCCCAGGCCAGGGCTCGAACTGGTGCCCCTTGCACTGCAAGGCGGTGTCCTTACCCGCTGGACCACCAGGGGGAGCCCTCCCTTCCTTTTTATAACTGAATCAATAATTGGCTGTTCTAATGCTTTGATAGTGTGCATCTGTACCAAGTAACCCATTGCGCTGACAGCACCTGCAATTCAGAGTTTTTTTTTTCAATTTTTATTCTAATTTTTACTTTTACAGAGTTTTGTTGTTTATAGATATGTATGATCCCAGATTAGTCATCAGATTTATACAGTATAATTTTTCACTTGATAAAAATTGTATCTCTTTGTTGCTTTTAGAATAGGATTACACACTTATCCTCTTGATATGTTCAGGAAAGATGGAGATAGTGATATAACTTTATACCAGTCATTCACCAGTGGAACATTGTTGAATGGCTGCCATTTGACCTGTGAATTCAAAGGCATGACTTCTATCCTGAGTAATTTTGACCTCAGGAGTCCTGATCTTTCTTTTTTTTTTTTTTCACATGTGCACCAGAGCGCTGGCTCCTCATTGGACACAGAAGTCCAGCCGCTCCACGGCACGTGGGGTCTTCCCAGGCCAGGGATCCAACTGGTACCCCTCGCACTGCAAGGCGGACTCTTTACCCACTGGACCACCAGGGGAGCCCGAGTTCTGATCTTAAATGCGTGCTCAGTTGCTAAGTTGTGGCCAACGTTTTGCGACCCTGTGGACTGTAGCCTATCAGGCTCCTCTGTCCATGAGATTCTTCAATACACACTAATTCTTTGTTTTCCTATTACTGTCTCACATTAGCCAGACTTCTCTTTATTTCGTCTGCTGTGCGTTTGGCTTCAGTGCTATACTCAGAGAAGATACTTTCATCATGTGGGGATTTGGGAAAAAGGGCTTGTGCGCTTATTTGTTAGAACACTGCTTTTTGAGGGATTTTTATCCTTCTCCCAACCTAATTTTAAAAATCAGGCCAAGATAGAAATAACTTCTCAGCTAGAACCATGCTGTCTTACTAGGCATTAGGCGTATATTCTCCATTTTGTTGAGTGATTGAAGGAGCTCTTTTGTACTTTGGAGTATGGTGAAAGCTGGTTCCAATCATTTAAAAAATAATACATTTGTCTTTATATTCTCAACCCTTAACAAAGTCTTTGTACATTGAGTGAATGGAGCTATGTGGTTCTCTGATATGATAAACAGGGCAAAAGATAATAAACTGAAACAGTTTTCTCACCCCCTCAGGGGAAAAATTTAACATACTATTGAAAATCCATTGACTTTAAAGACTCCCGACCTTTCAGAAATACCCTTTATTTATATTCAAACAATTTTTGTGCTTTTGACTTTATTAAAACATGTATCATATTAATCATTCCTTGAAACACTTTTCAAGCTCAAATGAAATTATATAATCAGTATAATTTTTCACTTGATAAAAATTGTATCTCTTTGTTGCTTTTAGAATAGGATTACACACTTATCCTCTTGATATGTTCAGGAAAGATGGAGATAGTGATATAACTTTATACCAGTCATTCACCAGTGGAACATTGTTGAATGGCTGCCATTTGACCTGTGAATTCAAAGGCATGACTTCTATCCTGAGTAATTTTGACCTCAGGAGTCCTGATCTTTCTTTTTTTTTTTTTTCACATGTGCACCAGAGCGCTGGCTCCTCATTGGACACAGAAGTCCAGCCTCTCCGCAGCACGTGGGGTCTTCCCAGGCCAGGGATCGAACTCCTACCCTGCCCACTGCAAGGCCGTCTCTTTACCCACTGGACCACCAGGGGAGCCCGAGTTCTGATCTTAAATGCGTGCTCAGTTGCTAAGTTGTGGCCAACGTTTTGCGACCCTGTGGACTGTAGCCTATCAGGCTCCTCTGTCCATGAGATTCTTCAATACACACTAATTCTTTGTTTTCCTATTACTGTCTCACATTAGCCAGACTTCTCTTTATTTCGTCTGCTGTGCGTTTGGCTTCAGTGCTATACTCAGAGAAGATACTTTCATCATGTGGGGATTTGGGAAAAAGGGCTTGTGCGCTTATTTGTTAGAACACTGCTTTTTGAGGGATTTTTATCCTTCTCCCAACCTAATTTTAAAAATCAGGCCAAGATAGAAATAACTTCTCAGCTAGAACCATGCTGTCTTACTAGGCATTAGGCGTATATTCTCCATTTTGTTGAGTGATTGAAGGAGCTCTTTTGTACTTTGGAGTATGGTGAAAGCTGGTTCCAATCATTTAAAAAATAATACATTTGTCTTTATATTCTCAACCCTTAACAAAGTCTTTGTACATTGAGTGAATGGAGCTATGTGGTTCTCTGATATGATAAACAGGGCAAAAGATAATAAACTGAAACAGTTTTCTCACCCCCTCAGGGGAAAAATTTAACATACTATTGAAAATCCATTGACTTTAAAGACTCCCGACCTTTCAGAAATACCCTTTATTTATATTCAAACAATTTTTGTGCTTTTGACTTTATTAAAACATGTATCATATTAATCATTCCTTGAAACACTTTTCAAGCTCAAATGAAATTATATAATCAGTATAGGCCAATTTTGCTTTAGTAACTCATTTTATAGTTCATCTTATTTTCCTGTTGAACTATTCAAATGTTGTTATATTTGTTTATATGGGTGATTTTCTCCTGATAAATGGGCAGTCTGTATAGTTCATCTAACAAAAATCAGTTAAGAACCGTTTTAACATATTCTGTTAAATTTCCATGCTTATGAGTAGTGAAACTAAGTAGTAAATGTCATAGAAAATAAAGGTAATATATAATAACCTAAGTTAATTTATATAAAATAATTTAATAGCAATAATTAAATAACAGGTGAACTTTTTACTAAGGAGTTATATAGGAAAAGGAAATGATTTTCTAGTGTAATAGTGAGAACACAGTTCTCAGACATTTGGATAGGAGCTGATGAAGTACTAAAATGAACAGCAGGAGAAAAGGATAGACTGAAAAACTCTTGGGTGAGCAATCTGTTATGTCTTTTCCATCTGCTTTATGCTATTCACATTTTGCATTTTTGTATGTAAAGTCATTCAGCCACTGGAGGTCTCTGTTTCTCTGCACAATTTTAACAAGATGAGTGTATGTCATTAGTTTTTTAAAAACAAAACAATGATACCAAATAAGGAGGCCAATAGGCTATATTTTTCATTAACTTTTTAAAATTAAATTAAATTTATTCAGTTAGTTTAAATTGAGGTATAATTGACTTTATATGAGTTTCAGGTGTACAACATAGTGATTGGATATTTTTATACATGACAAAATGATTACCACAGTAAGTCTAGTCACCATCTATAATCCTACGAAGATATTACAATATTATTGACTATATTCTCTAAACTGTACATTATATCCCTGTGATTTATTTTGTAACTGGAAAGTTGTACCTCTTAATCTCCTCCTTTGTTTTTTCCTTAAAATCAGAAATACCCTTATGATAAACAGGGCAAAAGATAATAAACTGAAACAGTTTTCTCACCCTCAGGGAAAAATTTAACATACTATTGAAAATCCATTGACTTTAAAGACTCCCGACCTTTCAGAAATACCCTTTATTTATATTCAAACAATTTTTGTGCTTTTGACTTTATTAAAACATGTATCATATTAATCATTCCTTGAAACACTTTTCAAGCTCAAATGAAATTATATAATCAGTATAGGCCAATTTTGCTTTAGTAACTCATTTTATAGTTCATCTTATTTTCCTGTTGAACTATTCAAATGTTGTTATATTTGTTTATATGGGTGATTTTCTCCTGATAAATGGGCAGTCTGTATAGTTCATCTAACAAAAATCAGTTAAGAACCGTTTTAACATATTCTGTTAAATTTCCATGCTTATGAGTAGTGAAACTAAGTAGTAAATGTCATAGAAAATAAAGGTAATATATAATAACCTAAGTTAATTTATATAAAATAATTTAATAGCAATAATTAAATAACAGGTGAACTTTTTACTAAGGAGTTATATAGGAAAAGGAAATGATTTTCTAGTGTAATAGTGAGAACACAGTTCTCAGACATTTGGATAGGAGCTGATGAAGTACTAAAATGAACAGCAGGAGAAAAGGATAGACTGAAAAACTCTTGGGTGAGCAATCTGTTATGTCTTTTCCATCTGCTTTATGCTATTCACATTTTGCATTTTTGTATGTAAAGTCATTCAGCCACTGGAGGTCTCTGTTTCTCTGCACAATTTTAACAAGATGAGTGTATGTCATTAGTTTTTTAAAAACAAAACAATGATACCAAATAAGGAGGCCAATAGGCTATATTTTTCATTAACTTTTTAAAATTAAATTAAATTTATTCAGTTAGTTTAAATTGAGGTATAATTGACTTTATATGAGTTTCAGGTGTACAACATAGTGATTGGATATTTTTATACATGACAAAATGATTACCACAGTAAGTCTAGTCACCATCTATAATCCTACGAAGATATTACAATATTATTGACTATATTCTCTAAACTGTACATTATATCCCTGTGATTTATTTTGTAACTGGAAAGTTGTACCTCTTAATCTCCCTCCTTTGTTTACCCCATCTCTCCTTTCCCTTTATTTCTGGCAACCAGTTTGTTGCCTGTATCTATGAGCCTGTTGCTGTTTTGTTTTGTTTTTGTTTTTAGACTCCACATGTAAGTGAAATCATGCAGTATTTGTCTCTCTACTTGACTTAGTTCACTTTGCATAACACCCTCAAGATCTATCCATGTTGTCACAAATGGCAAGATTTCATTTTTTTGCACAGATGACTAATATTCTATTTTATATATATGCCACATCTTTTTTTATGGGTATATGTCATTTATATGCATTATAAAATATTGGCTTCATTCCCTATGTTGTATAACATATCTATATGGTTTGTTTATTTTATATATAATAGTTCGTACCTTTTAATCTCCCTCCCCTCACTTGCCCCTTCCTCCTTTCCGCTCCCCACTGGTAATCAGTAGTTGTTCTCTACATCTGTCAACTCTTTCCCATTATTTTCACTACTTTGTTGTATATTTTAGATTCTAGTATCTGTTCAGTTCTGTTCAGTTCAGTTTAGTCTCTCAATTGTGTCTGACTCTTTGCAACCCTGTGGACTGCAGCATGCCAGACTTCCCTGTCCTTCACCATCTCCCAGAGCCTGCTCAAGTTCAGGTCCATTGACTTAGTGATGCCATACAATCATCTTGTCCTCTGTTGTCCCCTTCTCCTTTTGCCTTCTATTTTCCCCAACATCAGACTTCTTTTGAAAAACTCTTGGGTGAGCAATCTGTTATGTCTTTTCCATCTGCTTTATGCTATTCACATTTTGCATTTTTGTATGTAAAGTCATTCAGCCACTGGAGGTCTCTGTTTCTCTGCACAATTTTAACAAGATGAGTGTATGTCATTAGTTTTTTAAAAACAAAACAATGATACCAAATAAGGAGGCCAATAGGCTATATTTTTCATTAACTTTTTAAAATTAAATTAAATTTATTCAGTTAGTTTAAATTGAGGTATAATTGACTTTATATGAGTTTCAGGTGTACAACATAGTGATTGGATATTTTTATACATGACAAAATGATTACCACAGTAAGTCTAGTCACCATCTATAATCCTACGAAGATATTACAATATTATTGACTATATTCTCTAAACTGTACATTATATCCCTGTGATTTATTTTGTAACTGGAAAGTTGTACCTCTTAATCTCCCTCCTTTGTTTACCCCATCTCTCCTTTCCCTTTATTTCTGGCAACCAGTTTGTTGCCTGTATCTATGAGCCTGTTGCTGTTTTGTTTTGTTTTTGTTTTTAGACTCCACATGTAAGTGAAATCATGCAGTATTTGTCTCTCTACTTGACTTAGTTCACTTTGCATAACACCCTCAAGATCTATCCATGTTGTCACAAATGGCAAGATTTCATTTTTTTGCACAGATGACTAATATTCTATTTTATATATATGCCACATCTTTTTTTATGGGTATATGTCATTTATATGCATTATAAAATATTGGCTTCATTCCCTATGTTGTATAACATATCTATATGGTTTGTTTATTTTATATATAATAGTTCGTACCTTTTAATCTCCCTCCCCTCACTTGCCCCTTCCTCCTTTCCGCTCCCCACTGGTAATCAGTAGTTGTTCTCTACATCTGTCAACTCTTTCCCATTATTTTCACTACTTTGTTGTATATTTTAGATTCTAGTATCTGTTCAGTTCTGTTCAGTTCAGTTTAGTCTCTCAATTGTGTCTGACTCTTTGCAACCCTGTGGACTGCAGCATGCCAGACTTCCCTGTCCTTCACCATCTCCCAGAGCCTGCTCAAGTTCAGGTCCATTGACTTAGTGATGCCATACAATCATCTTGTCCTCTGTTGTCCCCTTCTCCTTTTGCCTTCTATTTTCCCCAACATCAGACTCTTTTCCATGAGTCATCTCTCCACATCAGGTATCCAAAGTTTTGGAGCTTCAGCTTCAGTATCATTACTTCCAATGAATATTCAGGGTTGATTTCCTTCAGGATTGACTGGTTTGATCTTCTTGCAATCCAAGGGACTCTCAAGAGTCTTGTCCAACACCACAGTTCAAAATCACCAGTTCTTCAGTGCTCAGCCTTCTTTGCGGTCCAACTCTCACATCCATACATGACTAATGAGAAAACCACAGCTTTGACTATGAATACTTTTGTTGGCAAAGTGATGTCTCTGCCTTTGAGTATGCTGTCTAGGTTTTTCATAGCTTCCCTTCCGAGGAGCAAGTGTCTTTTAATTTCATGGCTGCAGTCACCATCTTAATGATTTTGGAACCCAAGTATAATTCCAGCATAACTGATGCCATATAGTATTTGCCTTTTTGTATCTTACTTATTTCACTGAGAATAATACCCTCCAAGTTCATCTATCTTGCTGCAAATGTCAAAATTGCATTCATTTTTATGACTAAAGAGTATTTGATTACATTATTTGATAGATTGCTTATCTTTAGTCCCTGCTTTATCTTGTTCCTTATTTTGGAAAACATTTATTTTTGCCTCATTTCGTCTAGCTTGCTGTTTTTATTTATGTGTATATGGTAGGCTGGTTATGTTTCCCAATCTTGGTTAAGTGGTCATGTATTACAGACATCCTAAAGGGTCCTGAAGTGCACTCTGCTCTGGTCACCAGAGCTCTTGGGGTGTTCCCTACTTTATCTACTTAAGTTGTTCTGTTGTGATAGGCTGACCTCTGTGGGGCTGCTGGAAGGTGTAGCTGGCCTTTAGTCTGGTTGGTTACCATATTAATACTCCATGGAAGTTGGGGGAGTTCATCACGGCCTATTCACCCAACAGAACATAGGATAGGAGGAGTGGACCACAGTTTGATTGGAAACGTGTCCTTAAAATGGAATTATACTTGGGTGATCTGCTGGATTTTTCAACTAGGCATTTTAATACAGCTGAAATAAATAAATATGGACATAATGAATAGCTTTGAAAGAGTAAGTGATTGTACAAGTATACATATGATGACGTATGCAGCTAAGAAAGTTGAAAAAGCAGAAATTACTTAGGCTATACAGTCCAGTATATAGAAATGGATGTTCATTGACAAGCATGTTGTTGTTATTGTTCAGTCCCTAAGTTGTGTCTGAATCTTCTGTGGCCCTATGGACTGTAGCCTGCCAGGCTGCTCTGTCCATAGAATTCTCCAGGCAAGAACACTGGAGTGGGTTACCATTTTCTTCTCAAGGGCATCTTCCTGATCCAGGGATTGAACCTTGGACTCCTGCACTGGTAGACAAATTCTTTATCACTGTGCCACCAGGGAAGCCTATATGCATGTATAAAAGCTAAAAATCAGGGCCCCCTTTGGACTGTCTTAGTAAGGTATTGTATTCAAAAGAAATGCCACTTAGATACCTCAAAAATGATTTTGGAACCCAAGTATAATTCCAGCATAACTGATGCCATATAGTATTTGCCTTTTTGTATCTTACTTATTTCACTGAGAATAATACCCTCCAAGTTCATCTATCTTGCTGCAAATGTCAAAATTGCATTCATTTTTATGACTAAAGAGTATTTGATTACATTATTTGATAGATTGCTTATCTTTAGTCCCTGCTTTATCTTGTTCCTTATTTTGGAAAACATTTATTTTTGCCTCATTTCGTCTAGCTTGCTGTTTTTATTTATGTGTATATGGTAGGCTGGTTATGTTTCCCAATCTTGGTTAAGTGGTCATGTATTACAGACATCCTAAAGGGTCCTGAAGTGCACTCTGCTCTGGTCACCAGAGCTCTTGGGGTGTTCCCTACTTTATCTACTTAAGTTGTTCTGTTGTGATAGGCTGACCTCTGTGGGGCTGCTGGAAGGTGTAGCTGGCCTTTAGTCTGGTTGGTTACCATATTAATACTCCATGGAAGTTGGGGGAGTTCATCACGGCCTATTCACCCAACAGAACATAGGATAGGAGGAGTGGACCACAGTTTGATTGGAAACGTGTCCTTAAAATGGAATTATACTTGGGTGATCTGCTGGATTTTTCAACTAGGCATTTTAATACAGCTGAAATAAATAAATATGGACATAATGAATAGCTTTGAAAGAGTAAGTGATTGTACAAGTATACATATGATGACGTATGCAGCTAAGAAAGTTGAAAAAGCAGAAATTACTTAGGCTATACAGTCCAGTATATAGAAATGGATGTTCATTGACAAGCATGTTGTTGTTATTGTTCAGTCCCTAAGTTGTGTCTGAATCTTCTGTGGCCCTATGGACTGTAGCCTGCCAGGCTGCTCTGTCCATAGAATTCTCCAGGCAAGAACACTGGAGTGGGTTACCATTTTCTTCTCAAGGGCATCTTCCTGATCCAGGGATTGAACCTTGGACTCCTGCACTGGTAGACAAATTCTTTATCACTGTGCCACCAGGGAAGCCTATATGCATGTATAAAAGCTAAAAATCAGGGCCCCCTTTGGACTGTCTTAGTAAGGTATTGTATTCAAAAGAAATGCCACTTAGATACCTCAAAAAACTCTGAAAAGCTATTTAAGCATGTACTAAAGTCTGATGAAAAGATTTTAAAGGTATAAACCATTTGCCACACAGAAAACTACCTTAAAATACTTTCTCCACCAATCTCACTATATTTCATTGCTGTTTGACAGTGACAAGTGTCTCATAATACTTTGTCAAAGCTCCATAGCATTTACTTTCCAAACCCAACTCATATTGGCTCTTCTTTTCATCCTCTTCTACCTTTCTGGTTTGTTTTCTTCCACTGGAGAGATTACTCAGCCATGACAAACTGAAAGGTAATGCAAGTATGTACTGAAATCTCCTTGGAAGGCAGACTCTGCTAGTCTTACTAAATCAGAATATAACTGGGGCTTTCTGTGGCTCAGAGTCTGGGTCACATCACTGTCAAAAACCAGCAGCCTGACTCCAAAAGTCAGGAAAATAGTGTTGATCTTTACATGTTTTGAAAGAGTGTAGTGCAGAGGTTTTATTCAACACTTTATGTAGGAAGTTTTCTAAAACATTTCTACATATTTTTCTGTCCTCAAAGTATCCCACTGGAGACAAATGTGAGGAATCCCCAAGTAGGGGAATTCATGACGTCACCACCAGGGGGAGGGAAAGGGCACGTGAGAGTAGTTAGTGATATTCCTGGTAAAAGATTATTCTTAGAGCTTTTCAATCAACAAGTGTTCATGAAGTCCCACCTAGAGACTGGGAGGCGATGGGGATGCTATAGTGAATTTCACACCTACAGTCTGTCAGGAAAGTAGATATAAAACATTAACATTGTGATGAGTCCTATAATGATATCTTACATATCTTGAATGCTAACTGTGTCAGGTATTATCTAAAAGCTGTACCTTTAATCTTCATTTAACTAACATTTTCAAGAAATTAATATGATATATACAATTATTATTTTCATTTTAAAGTAGAGAAGCTGGGTGCCATTTTCTTCTCAGGGATCTTCCTGATCCAGGGATTGAACCTTGGACTCCTGCACTGGTAGACAAATTCTTTATCACTGTGCCACCAGGGAAGCCTATATGCATGTATAAAAGCTAAAAATCAGGGCCCCCTTTGGACTGTCTTAGTAAGGTATTGTATTCAAAAGAAATGCCACTTAGATACCTCAAAAAACTCTGAAAAGCTATTTAAGCATGTACTAAAGTCTGATGAAAAGATTTTAAAGGTATAAACCATTTGCCACACAGAAAACTACCTTAAAATACTTTCTCCACCAATCTCACTATATTTCATTGCTGTTTGACAGTGACAAGTGTCTCATAATACTTTGTCAAAGCTCCATAGCATTTACTTTCCAAACCCAACTCATATTGGCTCTTCTTTTCATCCTCTTCTACCTTTCTGGTTTGTTTTCTTCCACTGGAGAGATTACTCAGCCATGACAAACCGAAAGGTAATGCAAGTATGTACTGAAATCTCCTTGGAAGGCAGACTCTGCTAGTCTTACTAAATCAGAATATAACTGGGGCTTTCTGTGGCTCAGAGTCTGGGTCACATCACTGTCAAAAACCAGCAGCCTGACTCCAAAAGTCAGGAAAATAGTGTTGATCTTTACATGTTTTGAAAGAGTGTAGTGCAGAGGTTTTATTCAACACTTTATGTAGGAAGTTTTCTAAAAACATTTCTACATATTTTTCTGTCCCTCAAAGTATCCCACTGGAGACAAATGTGAGGAATCCCCAAGTAGGGGAATTCATGACGTCACCACCAGGGGGAGGGAAAGGGCACGTGAGAGTAGTTAGTGATATTCCTGGTAGAGAGATTATTCTTAGAGCTTTTTCAATCAACAAGTGTTCATGAAGTCCCACCTAGAGACTGGGAGCGGCGATGGGGATGCTATAGTGAATTTCACACCTACAGTCTGTCAGGAAAGTAGATATAAAACATTAACATTGTGATGAGTCCTATAATGATATCTTACATATCTTGAATGCTAACTGTGTCAGGTATTATCTAAAAGCTGTACCTTTAATCTTCATTTAACTAACATTTTCAAGAAATTAATATGATATATACAATTATTATTTTCATTTTAAAGTAGAGAAGCTGGGTGTTATGCAATAATTTATCTAGGATTAATATATTTCATAAATATTGGAGTCAAGATTTAAAACCAAGTCTACTTACTTTTTTGGGAATTCCTCAGTGCCTTGGCAGTAAAGAACCCACCTGCAATGCAGGAGTCTTAGGGGTTGTGGACTTGATCCCTGGGTTGGGAAGATCCCCTGGAGAAGGGCATGGCAACCCACTTCAGTATTCCTGCCTGGAAAAGCCCGTGGACAGATGGGGCCCAACAAACTACAGTCCATAGGATCGCACAAGGTTACAAAGAGTCGGCCACAACCAAAGCAACTCAGCATGCATTACTTAACATTTGACCTAAAGTTCTTAGCCAGTGTTAAATTATGGTTGCTTCTAAAAGGGAGGGAGTGGTCAGAGAACAGAGGGTTTCATCATGAAAAAATTCTGCCACCACCTTTCAGAAACTGGGCCAGCCTCAAGGAGTGAAGAGAACAGGACCAACAGAAGAAGACTGTTAGGGGCTGAGTCCCAGAGCACTCAGCTGATGCTCTGGCAGAGGCTATAAAGTAAACAGGTAGCCCATAACTTGAGAAGCAAGGTAAGGGGCATGGATCTTAGTGAGAGGAAGCTTACTCTGGGGAGAGGCCCCCATGACCATTGCATGCATATGCATTTAAAAGACTGTTGTTTGGAGCTTATCTGCTGGTCCAGTGAGTAGGGACACTGCCTTGCAGCGCAGGGGACACTGGTTCAATTCCTGGTCTGGGAAGATTCCACCTGCCGTGGAGCGGCTGGACCAATGTGTCCAACTATCGAGCCGGAGCTCTGGAGCACATGCGCCCAGAGATGGTGCTTTGCGATGAGAGAGGCCAATTCAATGGGAGGCCCACACAGACCAAAAGAACAAAGATAAATGAATGAAAGATCAATAGAAGTGGCCAGGAAAAAAAGTCTTAAAAAAAAAAGACTGTTGTTTGGTAGGATTCTCAGTTCCTGTCTGAGATGTGATAAACTCAGTTAGCAAATGGTTGAGAGCATCAGGTCTGGCCTCGAACAGTCCTGGTGTAAAGATGCACCTCAGTAGCTGTGTAGTTTGGGCAAAGTATTGACTTTCTGTGCATCAGTTTACTGATGGGTAAGATGACTAATTTCAAGTTTCAAATGAGTAGGTCTAAGGTAGTTATTAATATTTAGATTAGATTAAGTTCTTAAAAAAACTGCTTAGTCCAGAAACAGATGCAGATGCTGTTGCTTCAGTTGTGCCTGACTCTTTATGACACTGTAGACTATAACTTGCCAGAATTGTCTGTCCATGGAATTCTCCAGGTAATGTTTGAAAGGAGATGTTTTCAAGGAGATGAACTGGTCTCTAGGGTAGGCCATGTGACAGTCAGAACTGCTCCACTCTGCACACACATCTGTGGCCTTTTTCCTCACCCCTTAGTTACGAGCCTCTTGGCACATGTCCAGGTCTTGCAGAGGAGCAGGATCACCCACAGGATGGAGATGGAGGTAGGCCTGCTCCAGAGGGCTGGAGGCTTTCAGTGTGTGTGAAGTATTTCATGCTCAGTGGCTCATCTAAAATCTTTAAACGTGCCTATGGGCCTCTGAGGTGAAGGATGAAGGTCCAGGGAGTAGCAAGGCCAGGGGCAATTCTAAGCTTCACAGAGTGAGAGCTTCCAGTCACTCAGGCTCCATTTCTTCCTGGAAAGTTTTCTTTCTTTTTTCTTTTGGACACTCTATCTGACTGGGATTATCACATTTTGATTTTCTTGGAATGCTTCAGCACTTGATGGAAAATGGAAAGCTGGTGTGAATGTTCTTTCCCTTCTAAGGGATTTGGAGTCTTATTACTGTATGGTTTTACCTTTCCATGACTTGGTTTTTAACTTTATGGTCTACATGAAGCTAAGAAATGTGTAATGCTATCATTGTGCTTTCCTGAGATTTTCTTCAGATCTGTTATTGTTTATAATTTTAAACATTCAATTTCCAAATTGCCTATGAGGTGGTTTCCAATATAAAATAAACATAATACAGTGCAATTATCAACAAACTTTCAAATGCAGATCTGAAGTTAAATAGAAGGTGATAAATAGATGTGGTGATTATCCAGGATGAGTAAGTTAGTACATCTGAGGTTTAAATTTAGCTTTGAGAGTTTTGGAGATCAAGGTATGGATGACATAATGGATTTTAAAATCTTTTTGAACCTAAGAAAGGAAGTTGTTTTTGTAGAAGAGAATTCTTTCCAGCACCAAAATACTAGTAGACAAAATGTGCAGACGTATATGTTATAGAAACATATGAGAGTATACCTACAATTTGCTTTTAAAACATATATAGGCATATATGTTGAATACAGATATGCAAACATGAATATGTGCATATTAGTCCTTGTGTATATACAGATACGTGCACACATACCTACATATGTGCTTGCATATTAGGGTAGGCAGATGAATGGCCACCCAAAGATGTCCACATTCTACTCCCTGAAATATGTGAATGTGTTACATTAGGGGAATTAAATTCCATGTGGAATTAAGGTTGCTAATCATGTGACTTTAGAATAAGAATATGCTTGTCTTTCTGGATTAGCTAAATATAATCAGAAGAGTCTTTTAAAGTGGAAGAGGGTGGTAGAAGAGGAGTCAGAATAATACAACATGAGAAGAACTGAATTTGCTGTTTTGGTTTTAAGGATGGTGGCAGAGGACCGTAAACCAAGGAGTGCAGATACTTTTTAGAAATTGAAAAAGGGCAAGGGCATGGATTCTCCCATAGAGCTTCCAGAAAAAACACAGTCCTCATAACACCTTGATTCTAGCCCTAAGACCTATGTCAGATTTCTGGCCTATGTTACTAAAAGATAATGAGTTTTTGTTAAATTGTAGGAATTTACTTCAATGGTAATAGAGAGCTCACACACACACACACACACACGCACAGAGGAATTTACATGACTACTACTAAAGCAAGGAAAAGAGCAAAAAAGAGAGAGAGTAAAGAGAAAAAGGATCAGTGAAGATATTTCTGTGGGGATTAAAATAAGGCAGTGTAGGTACCTTGATTGTTAAAAATGCCACTTAGATCTCATATAAATAGAAGGTGATAAATAGATGTGGTGATTATCCAGGATGAGTAAGTTAGTACATCTGAGGTTTAAATTTAGCTTTGAGAGTTTTGGAGATCAAGGTATGGATGACATAATGGATTTTAAAATCTTTTTGAACCTAAGAAAGGAAGTTGTTTTTGTAGAAGAGAATTCTTTCCAGCACCAAAATACTAGTAGACAAAATGTGCAGACGTATATGTTATAGAAACATATGAGAGTATACCTACAATTTGCTTTTAAAACATATATAGGCATATATGTTGAATACAGATATGCAAACATGAATATGTGCATATTAGTCCTTGTGTATATACAGATACGTGCACACATACCTACATATGTGCTTGCATATTAGGGTAGGCAGATGAATGGCCACCCAAAGATGTCCACATTCTACTCCCTGAAATATGTGAATGTGTTACATTAGGGGAATTAAATTCCATGTGGAATTAAGGTTGCTAATCATGTGACTTTAGAATAAGAATATGCTTGTCTTTCTGGATTAGCTAAATATAATCAGAAGAGTCTTTTAAAGTGGAAGAGGGTGGTAGAAGAGGAGTCAGAATAATACAACATGAGAAGAACTGAATTTGCTGTTTTGGTTTTAAGGATGGTGGCAGAGGACCGTAAACCAAGGAGTGCAGATACTTTTTAGAAATTGAAAAAGGGCAAGGGCATGGATTCTCCCATAGAGCTTCCAGAAAAAACACAGTCCTCATAACACCTTGATTCTAGCCCTAAGACCTATGTCAGATTTCTGGCCTATGTTACTAAAAGATAATGAGTTTTTGTTAAATTGTAGGAATTTACTTCAATGGTAATAGAGAGCTCACACACACACACACACACACGCACAGAGGAATTTACATGACTACTACTAAAGCAAGGAAAAGAGCAAAAAAGAGAGAGAGTAAAGAGAAAAAGGATCAGTGAAGATATTTCTGTGGGGGATTAAAATAAGGCAGTGTAGGTACCTTGATTGTTAAAAATGCCACTTAGATCTCATATAAATAGAATTAATGTCTTGACTCTTGGGTATCTAACAGGGTTTTAAACTTTAGTCCAGACCACACTAGGATTCTTGACTTTATGACTTTATTCCTTCTTCAAAACTTGTTCCAACAATGATGTGCTCAAGTAGACTTCCCCTGGGTCCTGAAAGTCAACTTAGGACTATCTCTCATTCATTGATGTCATGTCTGTAGAATGAGTTAGACTGTGGTGGGAGTATCCACATCCTGAAATAAAACACCCATTTTTCCTCCAAAGGGATTTTTCCTCTGAAGAGTTGGTTGTTGCACATAACCAGAATACCATTGCCTTCACAGATTTACCTACTTCAGTAAATGCTATGACCATGCACCTAGTTGTTAAATACTTAGGGGTCATCTTTGATTCCTTTTCCCTTTATAGGCTATATCTAATTAGTTATTTAGTTCTGCCACATGTGTGTTTTGTTGCTCAGTTGTCTCCAACTCTTTGTGATCTTTAGACTGTAGCCCGCCAGGCTTCTCAGTCTATGGGGATTCTCCAGGCAAGAATACCAGAGTGGGCTGCTGTGTCCTCCTTCAGGAGATTTTCTGAACTCAGGAATGGAACCCACATCTCCTATGCTCTCTTGCCCTGTGGGCATATTCTGTTTGCTGAACTACTGGGGAAAGCCCAGTTCTGCCACCTTTACCTCAAATCACAGCCACGTTTCTATTTCCACCGTTACCATTCGAATCTAAGGCATTAGTACATCTTGCCCAAAGTATTGCAAAACCCCTTTCTTCTATGGTCTTTTCTAAAAAAAGGGCAAGGGCATGGATTCTCCCATAGAGCTTCCAGAAAAAACACAGTCCTCATAACACCTTGATTCTAGCCCTAAGACCTATGTCAGATTTCTGGCCTATGTTACTAAAAGATAATGAGTTTTTGTTAAATTGTAGGAATTTACTTCAATGGTAATAGAGAGCTCACACACACACACACACACGCACAGAGGAATTTACATGACTACTACTAAAGCAAGGAAAAGAGCAAAAAAGAGAGAGAGTAAAGAGAAAAAGGATCAGTGAAGATATTTCTGTGGGGGATTAAAATAAGGCAGTGTAGGTACCTTGATTGTTAAAAATGCCACTTAGATCTCATATAAATAGAATTAATGTCTTGACTCTTGGGTATCTAACAGGGTTTTAAACTTTAGTCCAGACCACACTAGGATTCTTGACTTTATGACTTTATTCCTTCTTCAAAACTTGTTCCAACAATGATGTGCTCAAGTAGACTTCCCCTGGGTCCTGAAAGTCAACTTAGGACTATCTCTCATTCATTGATGTCATGTCTGTAGAATGAGTTAGACTGTGGTGGGAGTATCCACATCCTGAAATAAAACACCCATTTTTCCTCCAAAGGGATTTTTCCTCTGAAGAGTTGGTTGTTGCACATAACCAGAATACCATTGCCTTCACAGATTTACCTACTTCAGTAAATGCTATGACCATGCACCTAGTTGTTAAATACTTAGGGGTCATCTTTGATTCCTTTTCCCTTTATAGGCTATATCTAATTAGTTATTTAGTTCTGCCACATGTGTGTTTTGTTGCTCAGTTGTCTCCAACTCTTTGTGATCTTTAGACTGTAGCCCGCCAGGCTTCTCAGTCTATGGGGATTCTCCAGGCAAGAATACCAGAGTGGGCTGCTGTGTCCTCCTTCAGGAGATTTTCTGAACTCAGGAATGGAACCCACATCTCCTATGCTCTCTTGCCCTGTGGGCATATTCTGTTTGCTGAACTACTGGGGAAAGCCCAGTTCTGCCACCTTTACCTCCAAATCACAGCCACGTTTTTCTATTTCCACCGTTACCATTCGAATCTAAGGCATTAGTACATCTTGCCCAAAGTATTGCAATGGGTTTGTAAGGAACCTCCTGTATTTTACTGTACCTATGGTCTTTTAAGATCTAGGTCATATTAGTCACTTGACTTCTTACAATAGTTCGTGACTCTTAAAGTCCAAGTGTCTTCATTCCAGTCTACGCCACCGTCCTTCTCTTGCCTCAGCTTAACTTTCCAGTTGCATTTTGTCTACTCTCCAACCAGCTCCCTGAGTTCTGGTCACAGTGTTCTTTCTGTTACTCAATTCACCAAGCTCATGTCTGTCTTAAGGCCTTTGCCACACTGGTTTCCTGTACTGTGAATGCCTCTCTTCTCCCTCTGGGTCTTTGTGCAGCTGCCTCTTTCCCATAATTTAGAATGTCACCTAAATATTCCCACCTCAGTGAGACTTTCTCTGATCACCCAGCCTAAAATAGTCTTTAACATTCCTGTAATATCACTCTTTGTTATTTTCATCTTAACACTTACTCCTACTTACTGTTTCCTCATTCATTTATAGTGTCTGGAATACAGTAGATTCTTAATAAAGTTGTTTGTTGAAAGAATGAGTAAACTTAGGGGGTTTAAAACATTGGCTAGAAATATGCTCCATAGACAGCTTCTTTCCTTTCTGGAGGTGAGTGACAGTGGGTAGACAGTAAAAACTATCACCTCTGGCATGGATAAGAAGGTGGGAAATGGTTGGGGTAGCAAAATGCAAATTAAAGGGTCTAACAAGGAAGGGAGCGTGGGTGAGGATATTGCAGCTTTGATAAAAGCTGTCTTAAGAATCAGATATCAGGATGAGGATAGCAGTTAAATGCTAATCTATAAGCAAGAAAATGTGGGGGGTGAATCCTGCTCTCGACAGTGGTGGTTCAGGCCATCCTCCCTGGCTCTATCAGATGGGCTTACCTATCCTGGGCTCTTTCTGAAGGTCTCTTTATAAAAGCCTAACTCTTACATATCATTTATCACAACTGGTATGTCCCCCTTGAGCTTGTGAGGTGGTGCTAGTGGTGAAGAACCCACCTGCCGATGCAGGAGACTGAATAGACATGGGTTGGATCCTTGGGTTGGAAAGGTCTCCTGGAGGAGGGGACGGCCACCCACTCCTGTATTCTTGCCTGGAGAATCCTATGGATAGAGACGCCTAGCAGGCTACAGTCTGCAGTGTCACAAAGAATTGGACACAACTGAAGCAATTTAGCACACATGCAGGCAGACACACATGCATTTCCCTCTTAGAGAAATTTTATGAGAGAGAAATACTCCACTGCTTGAGTTCATGGCTCTTCCAAATAGAATTTTCATACTCCCAAGGCATAAAAAGTCAAACTATTCTTCATTGTTACATTAATGACTTTCTCTGTTTAAAAATTTTTGTTGCAGTGTAGTTGATTTATAATGTTGTATTAGTATCAGGTGTACAGCAAAGTGAATCAGTTATACATATACATATATCCTCTGTTACTGAGTAGAGTTCCCTGTGCTACACAGTAGGTCCTAATTAGTTATCTATTTTATATACAGTAGTGCATATATGCCAATTACAATCTTTCAATTTATCCCTCCTCCCACCGTTTACCCCCTGATAACCTTAAATTTGTTTTCTGCATTTGTGACTCTATTTTTGTTTTGTAGGTAAGTTCATTTGTTCCACGTTCTTAGGTTCCATATATAAATGATATATTTATTTGTCCTTATCCGTCTGACTTACCTCAGTCAGTATGACAATCTCTAGGTACATCCGTGTTGCTACAAATGACATTATTTCCTTATTTTTTATGACTGAGTAATATCCATCGACATATAAGAAGGTGGGAAATGGTTGGGGTAGCAAAATGCAAATTAAAGGGTCTAACAAGGAAGGGAGCGTGGGTGAGGATATTGCAGCTTTGATAAAAGCTGTCTTAAGAATCAGATATCAGGATGAGGATAGCAGTTAAATGCTAATCTATAAGCAAGAAAATGTGGGGGGTGAATCCTGCTCTCGACAGTGGTGGTTCAGGCCATCCTCCCTGGCTCTATCAGATGGGCTTACCTATCCTGGGCTCTTTCTGAAGGTCTCTTTATAAAAGCCTAACTCTTACATATCATTTATCACAACTGGTATGTCCCCCTTGAGCTTGTGAGGTGGTGCTAGTGGTGAAGAACCCACCTGCCGATGCAGGAGACTGAATAGACATGGGTTGGATCCTTGGGTTGGAAAGGTCTCCTGGAGGAGGGGACGGCCACCCACTCCTGTATTCTTGCCTGGAGAATCCTATGGATAGAGACGCCTAGCAGGCTACAGTCTGCAGTGTCACAAAGAATTGGACACAACTGAAGCAATTTAGCACACATGCAGGCAGACACACATGCATTTCCCTCTTAGAGAAATTTTATGAGAGAGAAATACTCCACTGCTTGAGTTCATGGCTCTTCCAAATAGAATTTTCATACTCCCAAGGCATAAAAAGTCAAACTATTCTTCATTGTTACATTAATGACTTTCTCTGTTTAAAAATTTTTGTTGCAGTGTAGTTGATTTATAATGTTGTATTAGTATCAGGTGTACAGCAAAGTGAATCAGTTATACATATACATATATCCTCTGTTACTGAGTAGAGTTCCCTGTGCTACACAGTAGGTCCTAATTAGTTATCTATTTTATATACAGTAGTGCATATATGCCAATTACAATCTTTCAATTTATCCCTCCTCCCACCGTTTACCCCCTGATAACCTTAAATTTGTTTTCTGCATTTGTGACTCTATTTTTGTTTTGTAGGTAAGTTCATTTGTTCCACGTTCTTAGGTTCCATATATAAATGATATATTTATTTGTCCTTATCCGTCTGACTTACCTCAGTCAGTATGACAATCTCTAGGTACATCCGTGTTGCTACAAATGACATTATTTCCTTATTTTTTATGACTGAGTAATATTCCATCGCATATATATGTGCCACATCTTCTTATCAGCTTTTATGTTGATGGACATTTACTTTGCTTCCATGTCCTGGCTATTGTAAATAGTTCTGTCTGCAATGAACATTGGGGTGTACATATCTTCTCAAATTATGGTTTTTCTGAATATATTCCCAGGAGTGGGACTGCTGACTCAATCACACTTAATTAGATAGTAAAATATCTAATTATGATCATGATTGCCAACAATTGACTTGAAAAAAAAATTAAGATTTCAAACTCTTCAAAGTTGAATGGAGAAGATGCAAGAAATGTTTACTAAAGACCTAGAAGAACCAAAGACCAAACACAGAGATAAACAATACACTTGAAAGAATTAGAAGAAGTAGAAGTAGAAAAGTGGGCTATAGATAGTATGTATTAATAGTATGGTATTATTTTAATAACAACTATGTATATCTGTCTTTAGAGAAAAAAATTGGTAAGAGGCTATACCAATATAGTATTAGTGTTTATTCTTTTTGGTTGGGTAAGAACATTAAGGACATTAGATTCTTTATGTTCTTTCTGTTTATATGGATTTTTCTTATACAATTTTTTGTGAGTAAATTTTTTTAAGCTTACTGAAAAAGTTCCTATGTTGAAGCATTACCCTCATAATGTGATGGTAGTAGGAGATTTAGGTCTTTGGGAGGTAATTAGGATCAGATTAGGTCATGAGGGCAGAGCCTTCATGAATTGGTTAGTGACCTTATCAGCATACTCTGCTGTCCAGTGGATAAGCTGACACCTGCAACTTGGAAAAGAGCTCTCACCAAAACCCAACCATGTAGAATCCTATTCCTGAGCTTCCAGTTTCCAGAACTGTGAGAAATAAATGTCTATCATTTATAAGCCACCCAATCTATGGTAAATTTTTATGGCAGCTGGAACTAAAATGATTGGATATCCAATTGCTTCTATAAACGTAAAACATACAATAAATGATTAGGAATATTGCTGTTATCAAACAGTAAATGCTTCTGTCAGCACTCTAGAATAATGAAAGCTTCATTTAAGCATAATTTATGGCTTCTAAATCCTTTATTATTTTAGGCTAAAACTTACCAAGTTTTTTCTAAAATATAATTTTACTTTTAAATAAATTATATACATAAACCTAGTTAAGTACATGCTTTTCTTTGAGGAATAAATCACTCTTTAAATAAGAAAATGATGAATACATTACATATGTTCCTTTAGTACAGATGAATAAATTATTTTAATATTTTGGAAAGAAAAGTCTGCTATTAATAAAGATGTTTTATGGAAATGTTTTAAACTGTCTTGTGTTTATACATGAATTGACTCCATCTTCTCTTCACTGTAAATATTTTTCATAGTAGAAAGAATATTCTGTGCTGAGATGTCCATTTCTAGTCTACCCATATTCTGCTGAATTTAGAAAAGCATGAGCTATATCCAATCAGAGTTTGCCTTACTTATCATTGTGATTAATATTACTTTACTTTTTGATTAATACTACTTTCTGAGCTACTTACTATTTCTTTATTGAAATATAACAAGATTACTGTATTACTTGATTATTTTGTAATTCCTCAAAACCTAAATATGGATCTTTTTTTGGGTAAGAACATTAAGGACATTAGATTCTTTATGTTCTTTCTGTTTATATGGATTTTTCTTATACAATTTTTTGTGAGTAAATTTTTTTAAGCTTACTGAAAAAGTTCCTATGTTGAAGCATTACCCTCATAATGTGATGGTAGTAGGAGATTTAGGTCTTTGGGAGGTAATTAGGATCAGATTAGGTCATGAGGGCAGAGCCTTCATGAATTGGTTAGTGACCTTATCAGCATACTCTGCTGTCCAGTGGATAAGCTGACACCTGCAACTTGGAAAAGAGCTCTCACCAAAACCCAACCATGTAGAATCCTATTCCTGAGCTTCCAGTTTCCAGAACTGTGAGAAATAAATGTCTATCATTTATAAGCCACCCAATCTATGGTAAATTTTTATGGCAGCTGGAACTAAAATGATTGGATATCCAATTGCTTCTATAAACGTAAAACATACAATAAATGATTAGGAATATTGCTGTTATCAAACAGTAAATGCTTCTGTCAGCACTCTAGAATAATGAAAGCTTCATTTAAGCATAATTTATGGCTTCTAAATCCTTTATTATTTTAGGCTAAAACTTACCAAGTTTTTTCTAAAATATAATTTTACTTTTAAATAAATTATATACATAAACCTAGTTAAGTACATGCTTTTCTTTGAGGAATAAATCACTCTTTAAATAAGAAAATGATGAATACATTACATATGTTCCTTTAGTACAGATGAATAAATTATTTTAATATTTTGGAAAGAAAAGTCTGCTATTAATAAAGATGTTTTATGGAAATGTTTTAAACTGTCTTGTGTTTATACATGAATTGACTCCATCTTCTCTTCACTGTAAATATTTTTCATAGTAGAAAGAATATTCTGTGCTGAGATGTCCATTTCTAGTCTACCCATATTCTGCTGAATTTAGAAAAGCATGAGCTATATCCAATCAGAGTTTGCCTTACTTATCATTGTGATTAATATTACTTTACTTTTTGATTAATACTACTTTCTGAGCTACTTACTATTTCTTTATTGAAATATAACAAGATTACTGTATTACTTGATTATTTTGTAATTCCTCAAAACCTAAAGATAATTATATTCAACTACGTGTGAAAGAGTTTATTTTAGTCTGAATCAAAATGTAAAAACAAGGCTTGAAAAATTCACTCATTCATTATTTCAGCAAATATCTATTGAGTAATTACAGGTGTCACACATTGTATTAGCCCCTTGAAATTTCCTGACTTCATTGAGCCTTGGCAAGAGGAAATTAAGGAAGGAAACCCAGAAATTATAGCACACACATATTATGATAAGGTGAGATAGAAAAGCTAGGATGGGCTATAGAATAGGCTGAACCTAGGTGCCAGGGAAGAGTGCCAGAAGAAGATGACCTCCACAGTGAGGTGTTATTCCAAGGGGAGAGTATGGCCAAGGTCCTATGTTGAGAGAACAGATTTGGAATTTAGGAATGGGGAGGTGAAGGCAGGGATGGAAGGAAAGGCAAGGTTGAAGGTGTGAGAAGTTCCAAGGATATTCTGGATGGAGCCATGTTGGATAAGTTTGGAACCTTGAAGAGAAAGCCTTCCAATGAAGCTTTCCTGCTTTTTCTTTTCTTTTTTTAAAATTTTGTCCTCTTTTTTTTTTTTTGCCACTTCTTTTGGTATTTCATTTATTTATTTTCTTTGTTCTTTGGCCTGTGTAGGCCTCCCATCACAGTGGCCTCTCTCATTGCAGAGCACCAGCTCTGGGTGCATGTGCTCCAGAGCTCCAGCTTGGTAGTTGGACACATTGGTCCAGTCACTCTGCGGCACATGGAATCTTCCCAGACCAGGGATTGAACCGGCACCCCTTGCACAGCAAGGTGGTGTCCTTGCCCACTGGACCACCAGGGAAGCCCCTGCTTTTTCTTGTTTAATCTTTGCCTTAAGGTTTTACTGAGGAAGACATCTCCAAGTTAGCCGGTCACATTTTTTAAAATGTAGAGATTGTTTATTCTTGGTATCCCAAAAGTCTAAGATTCTGTCCTTTTTCCAGACTCAGGGAGTTTTTCAGCATGGGAACATGAACAACAGTTGCAGTGGAAAGTTACTGAGCCAAGTTGTTGGAAAGGAATTCTTCTGCAACGACATTATTCCCATGAACAAGTATTTGACTGTCGGTAGACTGGAACATTAAAGCTGTGGAATAAGAGGAAAAATGTGGTGTGTTGAGGGGAATGGGAAGTAATGGCTATAATCAAGTTTGAAGAATTTGAAGTCTTGATTTTTTTTCAAGTCAATTGTTGGCAATCATGATCATAATTAGATGTTTTCCCTACCATTTTCATTACTAGTGACTCAAATCGCTTACACTGAATTTTCTACATGATGTGAACAGAGACAGAGGAGAATGACGGAGCATCTGAGAGTCCACAAGGAAACTTTGCCTTATTTCTAACTCTAATAGCCAAAATTTGAAGAATCCTTGCTTGAATCGAGGAGCTCATTAACTGGCTCCAAAGAACAATTGGGTCCAATTTGTATGGAAAGATGGAGTAACTGAGACAGGTTCCAAACTTCCTTCTAAGGATTTAGAGTATAGAATGCTTATTTTAGGAACAAAAATCCTGCCAAGTTTTATTTTTTGTTCCCTTCTCCTTAATGTTGATATAGATTTAAGCTTTGGCTTTTAAATATATATTTGAAGTGACTGTCCATACGTAATACCATCCAGTAGAAGAAAAAAGTATTTCCAGATGCTGATCCTTTATAACCAAATGTTAGACTTGGCAGAAATCAGAGGAATTTTGCCACCTGATATAGTAGTTCCGCAGAATGACTGCCTGCTTCTGCCACTGCAGTAGACAAAGTAGGTGGTGGGAGGCCCTATCCTTATAGTATTTTTCTCTCCATATTTCATCTCAGATACTATGGAACCTTGTGGATGGGAAGCCAACATCTTTCTTGATCTCTGGGCTGTCCTGATGTCTTCTTCCTTCACTATTACAAGAAACTACCTTCATGAAAATGAAAGTTTCTGCTGAGAGCTGTGCAGTTTTTCTGTAGGGAAGGTAATAGGTTTTACTTAAGAGTCTTCTGAACTTACAGTACTCTAAGGTCCTCACAGAGTTGAAACTGAGGCAATACTGTGTAGAATGTTGCCCAAACTTCTACAAGCTTTGGCCTTGGAGGTTACCGGTCTTTGACCAAAATTTTCTTGCTCTGTTCTTTATGATGAAATTATATCTTTTCAAACTACTTTCATATAACAATGGTGATAATTAATGGTAGTTTTTCTTTTGACCTCTTTTCTTATTGATTCTTTTTTTTTGTTGTTTTTCATTTATTTTCATCGATCTTTATTCTTCTGCCTGTGTGGGCCTCCCATTGCAGTGGCCTCTCTCGCTGCAGAGCACAGGCTCTGGGCACATGCACTCTGGTGCACTGGCTTGCAATTGGACACACTGGTCCAGCTGCTGTGTGGCATGTGGGATCTTCTTGGGCCAGGGATTCAATCGGTGCCCCTTGCACTGCAAGGCGAACTCTTTACCCACTGGACCACCAGGGAAGCCTGGTAATTTTTTTTAAAATGAAAATTTAGAGGAAAAAGTGTTGGTAATTATTTTGGTCTGCATTTTAAAAAACTGCCAAGAACGCTGAAGGTTCTAAGATTTTACTATACTTGCAAGCTAATAAGTTAGTGTGTTATAGTTCCCTGCATACTGGCTGAAGACAAAGGACTCCTCATTCAGAGACAAAGAATTTTATTTTTATATAATAAAACATGCAGTATGGGCATCAATACATGTGCATTAGTGCCTTCCATCTTACGGGAAATATATAGAGAGCCAGATGACACTAGCACATGCGAAGAGTTGCGTGAGAGCAGAGGAATCCTGAGTTTAGGGAAATTGGCTCTTTCGTGGTGGACAGCAAGCATGCCTGCCCTTCAATAGAGTAGAGATGCCATCTTTATCCTGCAAAGCTATTTGTATAGACACATCTTGGAAAGACTTTGAAACAAGAGACGGTAAACATAACATATTGCAACACTTTTCTCTCAATAAAAGGAAATTATTTCTGGTTTGTCAGATCTCTAAATCTGTAAACTATTGATTTGAATACAATTTCAGAGAATAAAGGGAAAGTGAAAAAAGCCAAAAAGACAGGAAAATTGCTTTGTACAGTGTGTGGAAGTGAAAGAAGTTCTTCCTGAGATTCCATGTCTAACTGATGCTTAATTCTAATTCAGCTTTGAAAGTTAGCTTTGTACTGTCTATGCTATTAATAAAGATATCAACTTGAATTCTTTTCAAACTACTTTCATATAACAATGGTGATAATTAATGGTAGTTTTTCTTTTGACCTCTTTTCTTATTGATTCTTTTTGTTGTTTTTCATTTATTTTCATCGATCTTTATTCTTCTGCCTGTGTGGGCCTCCCATTGCAGTGGCCTCTCTCGCTGCAGAGCACAGGCTCTGGGCACATGCACTCTGGTGCACTGGCTTGCAATTGGACACACTGGTCCAGCTGCTGTGTGGCATGTGGGATCTTCTTGGGCCAGGGATTCAATCGGTGCCCCTTGCACTGCAAGGCGAACTCTTTACCCACTGGACCACCAGGGAAGCCTGGTAATTTTTTTTAAAATGAAAATTTAGAGGAAAAAGTGTTGGTAATTATTTTGGTCTGCATTTTAAAAAACTGCCAAGAACGCTGAAGGTTCTAAGATTTTACTATACTTGCAAGCTAATAAGTTAGTGTGTTATAGTTCCCTGCATACTGGCTGAAGACAAAGGACTCCTCATTCAGAGACAAAGAATTTTATTTTTATATAATAAAACATGCAGTATGGGCATCAATACATGTGCATTAGTGCCTTCCATCTTACGGGAAATATATAGAGAGCCAGATGACACTAGCACATGCGAAGAGTTGCGTGAGAGCAGAGGAATCCTGAGTTTAGGGAAATTGGCTCTTTCGTGGTGGACAGCAAGCATGCCTGCCCTTCAATAGAGTAGAGATGCCATCTTTATCCTGCAAAGCTATTTGTATAGACACATCTTGGAAAGACTTTGAAACAAGAGACGGTAAACATAACATATTGCAACACTTTTCTCTCAATAAAAGGAAATTATTTCTGGTTTGTCAGATCTCTAAATCTGTAAACTATTGATTTGAATACAATTTCAGAGAATAAAGGGAAAGTGAAAAAAGCCAAAAAGACAGGAAAATTGCTTTGTACAGTGTGTGGAAGTGAAAGAAGTTCTTCCTGAGATTCCATGTCTAACTGATGCTTAATTCTAATTCAGCTTTGAAAGTTAGCTTTGTACTGTCTATGCTATTAATAAAGATATCAACTTGAATTCTTTTCAGCTATTAGTTTATTACCATAATGATTCTGAAGTATTTCCTGTAAGAATGTAAAAAATTTTGACCATGTAAAATTTATTCATCACTGGCTTTATACTACTAAATTTGGAATTTTTATCAACAATATGAATATTAGCTTTCCTTAATGAAAAAGCAACATAATTTATATTTTTGTAAAGTGTTCACTACAGTTTTCAAAATAATTTCAAAAATAACTATGAAAGGGAATGTGAATTTTTTGGAGAGAAAAACTTAGACAATTTACTACAAACATCTTATATGAAGTTTTCCCTTTTGTAACTACTTTGATTTTTTTGTATTAAGATTTCAGTTTTAGTAGGATTGAATCCAGTCAGAAATAACTGCGTGTTTCCAAAAAACACAAGCAAAGGAAGGTTGTGGATCCTGAGTACATGTCAGACCTACTTGATTGAAGAAAGAGGAAACTGTAGAAACTGGGGAAAAAAAAAAAGACTGCGGGCTTTTGTGGCAGGAGTCATTAAAAAAATGGATTTCCAGGAAGTATTTCCATAGAGGATACTAAACTATATGCTCTGAAACTTTTCATGAATTTTGAATACTTGACTAATATGGTAAAATTTTAGAGTTTCTGAATGACTTTGGTAAATGTACACAAACAAGATTTTCAATAGTAAAGTTTCAAAAATCTTCATGAGAGTGTATTCATAAAGTCCTTATAACATGCCAAGAGATGGATATGAGGCACAAGAGACACAGTTTTCACCCTTTTGTGAGCAACTACAGTGAACTACAAAATAGAAAAAAATGTTAAATCAAATGCTTCCATATTGCATTCCAATAATGGAGATACAAAGTGGTTTAAAAGGAAAAAAAGGAAAAGAAGAAAACAAAGACAGGAAAATTGCTTTGTACAGTGTGTGGAAGTGAAAGAAGTTCTTCCTGAGATTCCATGTCTAACTGATGCTTAATTCTAATTCAGCTTTGAAAGTTAGCTTTGTACTGTCTATGCTATTAATAAAGATATCAACTTGAATTCTTTTCAGCTATTAGTTTATTACCATAATGATTCTGAAGTATTTCCTGTAAGAATGTAAAAAATTTTGACCATGTAAAATTTATTCATCACTGGCTTTATACTACTAAATTTGGAATTTTTATCAACAATATGAATATTAGCTTTCCTTAATGAAAAAGCAACATAATTTATATTTTTGTAAAGTGTTCACTACAGTTTTCAAAATAATTTCAAAAATAACTATGAAAGGGAATGTGAATTTTTTGGAGAGAAAAACTTAGACAATTTACTACAAACATCTTATATGAAGTTTTCCCTTTTGTAACTACTTTGATTTTTTTGTATTAAGATTTCAGTTTTAGTAGGATTGAATCCAGTCAGAAATAACTGCGTGTTTCCAAAAAACACAAGCAAAGGAAGGTTGTGGATCCTGAGTACATGTCAGACCTACTTGATTGAAGAAAGAGGAAACTGTAGAAACTGGGGAAAAAAAAAAAGACTGCGGGCTTTTGTGGCAGGAGTCATTAAAAAAATGGATTTCCAGGAAGTATTTCCATAGAGGATACTAAACTATATGCTCTGAAACTTTTCATGAATTTTGAATACTTGACTAATATGGTAAAATTTTAGAGTTTCTGAATGACTTTGGTAAATGTACACAAACAAGATTTTCAATAGTAAAGTTTCAAAAAATCTTCATGAGAGTGTATTCATAAAGTCCTTATAACATGCCAAGAGATGGATATGAGGCACAAGAGACACAGTTTTCACCCTTTTGTGAGCAACTACAGTGAACTACAAAATAGAAAAAAATGTTAAATCAAATGCTTCCATATTGCATTCCAATAATGGAGATACAAAGTGGTTTAAAAGGAAAAAAAGGAAAAGAAGAAAACAAAGACAGAAACAAAGCAATGTTGGTTTCCCTAAGGGAATTATTCTGCTTTCTGGCTGACTGCCAAACTATACAGTCCTAAGGCATCTTCTCTTCAAATACAGAAGCTTGACCTAAGGCCATTCACTGTTAATTACAGCACTAGATGCAGGGTTTTCATTCTAAGAAACACACAAAAATTGACTTGAGAACACTGATAGGATTGGTGGCTTTGTGGCAGGTAGTGAAAAAGATGGGGAAAGAAAGAAGTACCTAAAAGAACAAGCCAGTGAAATTCCGTTTTTTGTAATGTAATAGGAATGACCAAGACTGACTCCATATTCCATCTGTTCCTTTCAACTTAACCTTTGTGCTCTGTTGCTTGTGCTTAGTCATGCTGTCTCTGCCCTTTTCGTAAAAGAATGTTGCCTATAGTCTGAAACATACAGGAGATCCCTTTCTCAAGGTTCTGACCTTGAAGGGTATAACACTTGTCCATTTTCATAGAGATATTTATAGAGATAAAAAGTTGCAGAATGCAGAATAACATTTGTCTTGTTAGAGGTTTACAGGAACAAAGTCAAATATGAAAATAACCTCAGGTGTCCAAAATCAAATCAGGGAGCTCATTTCACTCTGTAATGCCTTTCGTCTGCAGCAAATGTATAACTGAAACTCACTGACATTTAAAGAGAAGCATAAAATATCTAGTTTTTTTCAAGCAAACTTAAAGTTCCTCCTATTAAAGAAAGACGCTACGTTTAAATTTATTTGATCTTTGTAATATGGTAAAATTTTAGAGTTTCTGAATGACTTTGGTAAATGTACACAAACAAGATTTTCAATAGTAAAGTTTCAAAATCTTCATGAGAGTGTATTCATAAAGTCCTTATAACATGCCAAGAGATGGATATGAGGCACAAGAGACACAGTTTTCACCCTTTTGTGAGCAACTACAGTGAACTACAAAATAGAAAAAAATGTTAAATCAAATGCTTCCATATTGCATTCCAATAATGGAGATACAAAGTGGTTTAAAAGGAAAAAAAGGAAAAGAAGAAAACAAAGACAGAAACAAAGCAATGTTGGTTTCCCTAAGGGAATTATTCTGCTTTCTGGCTGACTGCCAAACTATACAGTCCTAAGGCATCTTCTCTTCAAATACAGAAGCTTGACCTAAGGCCATTCACTGTTAATTACAGCACTAGATGCAGGGTTTTCATTCTAAGAAACACACAAAAATTGACTTGAGAACACTGATAGGATTGGTGGCTTTGTGGCAGGTAGTGAAAAAGATGGGGAAAGAAAGAAGTACCTAAAAGAACAAGCCAGTGAAATTCCGTTTTTTGTAATGTAATAGGAATGACCAAGACTGACTCCATATTCCATCTGTTCCTTTCAACTTAACCTTTGTGCTCTGTTGCTTGTGCTTAGTCATGCTGTCTCTGCCCTTTTCGTAAAAGAATGTTGCCTATAGTCTGAAACATACAGGAGATCCCTTTCTCAAGGTTCTGACCTTGAAGGGTATAACACTTGTCCATTTTCATAGAGATATTTATAGAGATAAAAAGTTGCAGAATGCAGAATAACATTTGTCTTGTTAGAGGTTTACAGGAACAAAGTCAAATATGAAAATAACCTCAGGTGTCCAAAATCAAATCAGGGAGCTCATTTCACTCTGTAATGCCTTTCGTCTGCAGCAAATGTATAACTGAAACTCACTGACATTTAAAGAGAAGCATAAAATATCTAGTTTTTTTCAAGCAAACTTAAAGTTCCTCCTATTAAAGAAAGACGCTACTTTTAAATTTATTTGATCTTTGTAAAATCTGAAAGCATTTAGTTTTGATGAGTTAATGTTCTGAAGGTAGTGTGAAATAAACAGGAGGAATTATTCTCCTAAGAGACACATTCCTGTCTCTATTCAGCAAGCTGCATTTAAGTATTTAGCACAGTAGGCCTTGTTAATTGTTTCTTAATCTCTCAATTGCTGCTAGCACCCATTGATAGAGGTGAAGACTGCAAAAGCTGGTTTGGCCCAGTCCTCCCCATAGTCTCTTCCTGCCATGACCTCTGGGGACACAAAGCTTTCCTACCTGCAGACTCAAGTCAGCACCAAACCCTCCCCTGGCCACTCTCCTGACTATGCCCAGATACTTAAGGTCAATCCCCTCGCTCCATCGGCCCTTCTTCCTGGATGTCCCCCTTGAACCCTTCACCGTCTTGGTCATCCATGCTGTCTCTACCCTTATGGCCCCCTTCTCTCTCTGATCCCCCTCACTCTTTCTCTTGTCTCTCTCTCCCGGTCAAGTCTCTGTAACCAGATCCCTCGTGGTGGCTCCTACTTAAGCCCAATATGAATAAACCTGACCCTGCCTGGAATCCCCATCTTCTTTGTCTTTTCTTTTTACGCTTTTCTTACACCCATCATTTTCTGCAACAGCTTAACATGTAAATTGATTTCTGTTGAGTAAAGAATGCTTTCTATTTCAAAGATAGAACTATATTTTTTTCTCCTAAAGCACTTTTCTTGATTGCAGGTCTGATTTTTTCTTTCTTAAGTCCTTCCTTAAGGATTTTCTGACAATTCAGGGATCAAGATTGAGTATTTTCCCAAGAAACTCCCATAAGCTTGTAGTGGAGAGACTGACTTTTTAACCAAATTCTCTCTGGAAAATCACTTGCTAGGAAAGCATACAGACCCTTCTAATGTCACATTCAGACTTCTTTACTTTCAAATATCTCTGGAAAAATCAGCTTGAGGCATAGGCTCATATGCTCAGGGCACTGACAGTGCCAGAAAGAGAAGTTTTACCTTTAAAAATCCACTTTAAATGTACACTATGGTGGACCAAATGTACTGGCAAGAAGTGCTTTGATACACTTGTGGGTTTCTGTTGTGTATCTAATGGAATAGGGCTGAGTCAATCTGTCATAAAATACATGATAAATGGTCAAGGCAAAAGCTGTGGGACATTGATCAGAAATCATCAAAGAATCTATTTCAAGAAAATGGGGAGATGATTGCTTTTAAGAGACAAAGCAGTACAGGGGGCTTCCCTGGTGGCTCAGTGGTAAAGAATCTGCCTGTCAGTGCAGGAGATGCAAGTTTGATCCCTGGGTCAGGAAGATTCCCTGGAGAAGAAAATGGCAACCCATTCCAATATTCTTGCCTGAATCTCCAGGACAGGGGAGCCTGGAGGGCTATAGTCCATGAGGTCGCAAAAGAGTTGACTAAATAATAACAACAACAACAACAAAGAGAAATGCAATGGAAAAGAAGATGGTCAACAATTTTTATGTGAATTTTAATTTCGTTGGAAATCAGTGGATAGCTATATGGGAAACAGTGCTTTCATAAATGTTTGGAAATCCTGAAAATAGAAATGCATCTTACTCATTTTAAATACAATATCTACAAAGTATAAAATAATAAGAGTTTAAAATGTTATTAAAAACAGTTACTAATGTTATATTATAGCTTCATATTAATAATTTAATAGATGAAATTCCATCAGTGAATAATTCTATGCAAGCAAGAAATCATTTTTTTTAAGTCCCAAAGGGATAAAAGTAGCATCAAAAGGAGCAGGGAGCTCTTCCTAGAGTCTTTGATTGGTTTATTTCTTCTTAGTCATTCATTAATCTGACAAGTATTTATGATGCCTACTATGGATGAGGTCCACTTCTAGGCAGTGGAGAAATAGCTACGAGGAAAGAGACAAGCTCAAATTCTTGTTTTTTTCTCAAAAGTAAGCAAAAGTATACATATATGCACAAATATTCATACAGCTAAATGTTTCGTGGAGAAAAAGAAGCTAGTAACAGGGCCAGGAAGTGATGGGGAGGTTAGGTCGGACAAAATCTGTCAGGATTTGCAAATGTTTAGAGGTCCAAAGAGAAGTAAAGGAAGCAGTAGTGAGGGATGGAAAGTGCTTTTTTTTGAGCTGGATAAGACTGGAGAAGGAGGAAGGCTGCGAGGAAGCAGGGAAAGTGTTACTGGGAGGTCAGAAGTTCATGCTCAAAGGAAGATGTTGAGTTACCAGTTGTATAGCAAACCTGGAGCTGGGGAAGTCAGGGAGTCTGGATTTTGTATGTAAATTTGAAATTCATGAACATATTAATGGTATTTGACGCCACAGTTTGGCTAAAATAACGTAGGAAATAAGAAGAAAGAGTTTAAATGGAGGAGGAGACTAGAAAACTGAGTCGGGGCACTCCATCATCAGTTAAGAGTTGAGCAGAGAAGGAGCAACCAGCAATAGAAAATGAAGTTGTGGACAGTGTGGTGGAAGAAAACCGAGTGTGTGCCCTACAAGAATTTCAGTTATTAATTTTTCTACAAGTAAAGAAACAGTACGAAATCATCCATGACAAGTGCTGCAGAGAGTAAAAGGAGCATGAGAAAAGACTTAAATTTGTTTATGTAGAAAATACACAAAATATTTAGGAAGAAAGAACATGACAAATTGAGAGAGAAATATTTAGATGTCATTTTAAATACAATATCTACAAAGTATAAAATAATAAGAGTTTAAAATGTTATTAAAAACAGTTACTAATGTTATATTATAGCTTCATATTAATAATTTAATAGATGAAATTCCATCAGTGAATAATTCTATGCAAGCAAGAAATCATTTTTTAAGTCCCAAAGGGATAAAAGTAGCATCAAAAGGAGCAGGGAGCTCTTCCTAGAGTCTTTGATTGGTTTATTTCTTCTTAGTCATTCATTAATCTGACAAGTATTTATGATGCCTACTATGGATGAGGTCCACTTCTAGGCAGTGGAGAAATAGCTACGAGGAAAGAGACAAGCTCAAATTCTTGTTTTTTTCTCAAAAGTAAGCAAAAGTATACATATATGCACAAATATTCATACAGCTAAATGTTTCGTGGAGAAAAAGAAGCTAGTAACAGGGCCAGGAAGTGATGGGGAGGTTAGGTCGGACAAAATCTGTCAGGATTTGCAAATGTTTAGAGGTCCAAAGAGAAGTAAAGGAAGCAGTAGTGAGGGATGGAAAGTGCTTTTTTTTTTGAGCTGGATAAGACTGGAGAAGGAGGAAGGCTGCGAGGAAGCAGGGAAAGTGTTACTGGGAGGTCAGAAGTTCATGCTCAAAGGAAGATGTTGAGTTACCAGTTGTATAGCAAACCTGGAGCTGGGGAAGTCAGGGAGTCTGGATTTTGTATGTAAATTTGAAATTCATGAACATATTAATGGTATTTGACGCCACAGTTTGGCTAAAATAACGTAGGAAATAAGAAGAAAGAGTTTAAATGGAGGAGGAGACTAGAAAACTGAGTCGGGGCACTCCATCATCAGTTAAGAGTTGAGCAGAGAAGGAGCAACCAGCAATAGAAAATGAAGTTGTGGACAGTGTGGTGGAAGAAAACCGAGTGTGTGCCCTACAAGAATTTCAGTTATTAATTTTTCTACAAGTAAAGAAACAGTACGAAATCATCCATGACAAGTGCTGCAGAGAGTAAAAGGAGCATGAGAAAAGACTTAAATTTGTTTATGTAGAAAATACACAAAATATTTAGGAAGAAAGAACATGACAAAGATTGAGGGAGAGAAATATTAATATAGTAACTGGTCATTTAGTCCCTGCATATCCTTGATGCAATGTTTCCTTGGACCATTACCTATCATGATTTAAATCTTAAGATGAGAAGAGGCATTTAGCTCAATGAATCTCAAAGAAAACTTTGTTTTGTAATATAAAACAAAACTTTGGCAGTTATACCCAAATATTAGAGGTGCTGTCCAATGCTATTTGATTTAATTTAAAAAATTCTTGCATTCCACCTTCCCTTACGTCTAATCACATAGCACACAGTTGTGCATTATTTCACTATAATATATATCAGTACGTGTAGTATCTGCCCACATTACTTCATCTCCACTGGCAATTTCCTCTTTCAAACTGGTGTCATCCCTTGCCTGGACTAGTGTAACTACTTCCAAGTTAGTTCATTTAGTTCTGCTTAGCCAACAAGGTGAAATTGTATGTACAAGAGATTTGCTGCAGAAAGTGACTATAGGGATAAATGAGAAAGAAATAGAAGTAGGCAGGGCTTCCCTGGTGGTCCAGTGGGTAAAGAGTCCACCTTGCCTGAGAAGATCCCATGTGCAGTGGAGTGGTTGGACCGGTGTGTCCAATTGCAAGCCATTACTCTGGAGAGCATGCGCTGAGAGCCTATGCTCTGCAATGAGAGAGGCCACTGCAATAGGAGGCCTACACAGGCCAAAGAATAAAGATGAATGAAAATAAATAAATTAAAAAAACCAATAAAAGAGGTCAAAATTAAAAAAAAAAAGAAGTAAACAGAAACAGTTTTCAGACCTTGAGATAGGTCTGATACCTGTTTAAAAAAAAGAGGGAGTCAGAAAACTCTTAGAGGAATGGCTCTGAGAAAATATCAACCAGAATTGTGAGGAGTTCCTAGTCCAAATTGCCCACTAGTGGAGTCTCACATCCTATAGGAATGGGTTAGTCCTAGAGCCACATCATGCCCAAGCATGAGTAGGAATTGACCATGGCTTGGGTGAAAAGGGTAGAGGTAGCGGCCAGAGGGTTTGACTTCAGCTCATCTGTGTTGACTTTAGGCCACAGTGCAAGCCTCAGCTGGTGCCATCAGTCAACAACTTCAGAGCCAGTTCTCTCAAAGATTTGAGTTTAATATGTTTGAAATCACACACACACACACACACACACACACACACACACACACACACACACACTTAGAGAAGAGGACCCAGAGAATGGAAACTATAAACCTCTGAGGAAATACCCCTTGGACTGTACTGTTATGTTTGAGACTGATTTTGAAGGTGCTGGGAAAATTGCAAACAAAATTAAGATGCTTTAGCAGGAAACAACTGCTGCTTTTGCCAGGGTGAAGAAGCTTTGCTTACCAGGAACTTCTATAGACACGAAGTCCTCAGGAAACAGATAGGAAAGCAAATTCCTTCTTTCTCCTCTAAACTTGCAGTCTCCTACAATTGCTCCAGTTTGAGGACTCTAGCTGGGAAGGAGCTGGCAAAGCAGAAATGTGGTTTTCATAGTTCTATATACAGTATCACAAGGAGTAAAGAAGGGTGTGTTTGAGGCTGAGACAATGGTGTAACACCTTAATAGCTGGCACACTATTCAATTCTTTTTTTTTTTTTGCCATAAGGGAATTTCTGTTTTTTGTCTTGTTGACTGGAAATAGATAGACCAATAGATATTTCTCCAGAAAAGGGGGGTTTATTCAGAATCAGCAGAGAACTGTAATTTGTAGTCTGCTACCACGGTGAACCATATGCAAGTCCTCATGTGGTAAAGATAAGAGAATACTTTTACAGAGAAAAGGTAAGTTGGGAGGGCTATAATAAGGTCCATAACTATTCATTGGCTGAGTCCTTGACAGCAAAGAAGAGGTATCTTTCTTCTTCCTGTGGGACTCTGTTGTCATCACATGGTGTGAGAGCTCCCTACTGGTCTTCCAACTCCATTTAATTGAGATTTCTATTAAATAATTTTTACATTTTCCCTTTTGACCGAGGAATGGCTCTGAGAAAATATCAACCAGAATTGTGAGGAGTTCCTAGTCCAAATTGCCCACTAGTGGAGTCTCACATCCTATAGGAATGGGTTAGTCCTAGAGCCACATCATGCCCAAGCATGAGTAGGAATTGACCATGGCTTGGGTGAAAAGGGTAGAGGTAGCGGCCAGAGGGTTTGACTTCAGCTCATCTGTGTTGACTTTAGGCCACAGTGCAAGCCTCAGCTGGTGCCATCAGTCAACAACTTCAGAGCCAGTTCTCTCAAAGATTTGAGTTTAATATGTTTGAAATCACACACACACACACACACACACACACACACACACACACACACACTTAGAGAAGAGGACCCAGAGAATGGAAACTATAAACCTCTGAGGAAATACCCCTTGGACTGTACTGTTATGTTTGAGACTGATTTTGAAGGTGCTGGGAAAATTGCAAACAAAATTAAGATGCTTTAGCAGGAAACAACTGCTGCTTTTGCCAGGGTGAAGAAGCTTTGCTTACCAGGAACTTCTATAGACACGAAGTCCTCAGGAAACAGATAGGAAAGCAAATTCCTTCTTTCTCCTCTAAACTTGCAGTCTCCTACAATTGCTCCAGTTTGAGGACTCTAGCTGGGAAGGAGCTGGCAAAGCAGAAATGTGGTTTTCATAGTTCTATATACAGTATCACAAGGAGTAAAGAAGGGTGTGTTTGAGGCTGAGACAATGGTGTAACACCTTAATAGCTGGCACACTATTCAATTCTTTTTTTTTTTTTTTTGCCATAAGGGAATTTCTGTTTTTTGTCTTGTTGACTGGAAATAGATAGACCAATAGATATTTCTCCAGAAAAGGGGGGTTTATTCAGAATCAGCAGAGAACTGTAATTTGTAGTCTGCTACCACGGTGAACCATATGCAAGTCCTCATGTGGTAAAGATAAGAGAATACTTTTACAGAGAAAAGGTAAGTTGGGAGGGCTATAATAAGGTCCATAACTATTCATTGGCTGAGTCCTTGACAGCAAAGAAGAGGTATCTTTCTTCTTCCTGTGGGACTCTGTTGTCATCACATGGTGTGAGAGCTCCCTACTGGTCTTCCAACTCCATTTAATTGAGATTTCTATTAAATAATTTTTACATTTTCCCCTTTTGACCAAGATCTTTCTCTGGAAGCTTGGTTAATCAAGAGTCAGTTTTTCTAGTTGCATTGACTTTTTGTTCCTCAGTGTCAGGCAAGATCTTTCCTGATTAGTGTCTTGCATCAGAGGGAAAATACAAATTGGAAATCTATTAAGATCAACATAGGTAAAAGGAAAAGGTAGGAGGGAGAATGCTCAGGTACTTTTTATCTAAAATGCTTATGTTATCAAGATCATAGACACTGGAGATCTCCTGAAGCATTATGTTATCCTTAGAGCTTTAGTGACAAACTTCAACGGTCCCGGTATGGATATTTTGGGAGAACTGTCTCATCAGCTTTTGTTTGCTTCAGTTCTAGGAAATATTTACTTTGGGGTCACCAAATGATATGGAATTCTGATCAGCATTTAGTGCATCCTTCAGGTCATAATTATAAACCCAGGAGCCTATTCCTTGGAGTTTAGCAGCATAAGGATTGGTTAGCAGTGCCTGATGGAAGCCTTTCTAAGGAGGCATAGAGCTTTTGGAGTGTTTTCCTAATGGGTAAAATCTCTAGGTTGTAAGGTGAGATACTCAAAATTTTCATCTTCCAAGGGAGCACTGCGAAAGACTGCTTTATCAAAGCATGGCTATTTTTAAAATTTTTATTTTACTTTTAAGCATGGCTATTTTTAATAGAAACAACCACACCTTAGCAATTCTGGAGTATCTATCTTGTTATTACTTGTGGGTCAAAACAAACAGGAGTCAAGTCCTGTTACTGTCTCAATGACTGAGTGTTTGAGTTCCAAAATGAAGTATCTGACAGGCAGGAGAACCTGTCAATGCTTTTGGCCAAGATATATGGAGGCCTCTACACATTTTAACAATGCAGTCTTAATAAAGTCATTACTATGTTTAATTAAAAACAAATGCAGTGCTTATAAAGATAAGAGAATACTTTTACAGAGAAAAGGTAAGGGGCTATTCATTTTGGCTGAGTCCTTGACAGCAAAGAAGAGGTATCTTTCTTCTTCCTGTGGGACTCTGTTGTCATCACATGGTGTGAGAGCTCCCTACTGGTCTTCCAACTCCATTTAATTGAGATTTCTATTAAATAATTTTTACATTTTCCCCTTTTGACCAAGATCTTTCTCTGGAAGCTTGGTTAATCAAGAGTCAGTTTTTCTAGTTGCATTGACTTTTTGTTCCTCAGTGTCAGGCAAGATCTTTCCTGATTAGTGTCTTGCATCAGAGGGAAAATACAAATTGGAAATCTATTAAGATCAACATAGGTAAAAGGAAAAGGTAGGAGGGAGAATGCTCAGGTACTTTTTATCTAAAATGCTTATGTTATCAAGATCATAGACACTGGAGATCTCCTGAAGCATTATGTTATCCTTAGAGCTTTAGTGACAAACTTCAACGGTCCCGGTATGGATATTTTGGGAGAACTGTCTCATCAGCTTTTGTTTGCTTCAGTTCTAGGAAATATTTACTTTGGGGTCACCAAATGATATGGAATTCTGATCAGCATTTAGTGCATCCTTCAGGTCATAATTATAAACCCAGGAGCCTATTCCTTGGAGTTTAGCAGCATAAGGATTGGTTAGCAGTGCCTGATGGAAGCCTTTCTAAGGAGGCATAGAGCTTTTGGAGTGTTTTCCTAATGGGTAAAATCTCTAGGTTGTAAGGTGAGATACTCAAAATTTTCATCTTCCAAGGGAGCACTGCGAAAGACTGCTTTATCAAAGCATGGCTATTTTTAAAATTTTTATTTTACTTTTAAGCATGGCTATTTTTAATAGAAACAACCACACCTTAGCAATTCTGGAGTATCTATCTTGTTATTACTTGTGGGTCAAAACAAACAGGAGTCAAGTCCTGTTACTGTCTCAATGACTGAGTGTTTGAGTTCCAAAATGAAGTATCTGACAGGCAGGAGAACCTGTCAATGCTTTTGGCCAAGATATATGGAGGCCTCTACACATTTTAACAATGCAGTCTTAATAAAGTCATTACTATGTTTAATTAAACCAGAGGATGAGGGTGGTAGGCATAGTGAAAGTGTTGTAAAATCAGTTTTGGTTTTGCTGTGCAGACTTGTCAAAGTACCTGTACCAGTAAAATGGCTTCCTTAATGGCTGTCAATGTCCACAGGAGTTCCACAGGAAGAGATAATCTTTTCCAAAAAGACATTAGCTGCACAACAGGAAGTAGTCTGTCTGCAAGAAAAGGCTTAAGTTCATTGCAAGAACTTATGCATGCTAAGTCACTCCAGTCATGTTCGACTCTTTGTGACTCTATGGACCGTAGCTACCCAGGCTCCAATGTCCGTGGGACTCTCCATGCAAGAACATGGCAGTGGATTGCTATATATTCCTCCAGGGGATATTCCTGACTCAGGGATTGAACCCACATCTGAAATGTTTTCTGAATTGGCAGGTGGGTTCTTTACCACTTATGCTACCTGGGAAGCCTTTGGGAGCTTATAGACCATGACTAAAACATATTTATATCCATTAGTCAGAGGAAGTTTTATGAAGTCCATTTTCCAGACCCTAAATGGCCCATTAGGCCATTTAAAATGTTTGGGAGCAATATGAACAGGCTTCTCTAGGTTGTACTCCAGATAAAAGGAGCAAGTGAGGAAGACACTTTTTGTGACTTTGTTAATGTTTCCTTGCTAATATTTGATTCATGAAAGCTATCATAATGTATGTATTATGGTGAAGAATGGGAATTTAGAGGCTCCGGTAGGCCTGGATTTTTATTTGGTCCAAGACAGATCTTTATCTTTTTAACAAACCAACAATTGTTGAATTTCCAGTCTTCTGTATTCTTTTATGAGGTCAACAGGTGGACTTCTATAGCCAGTTTTTCTAAGTTATCATTTGAAATAGTATCCCTTTGGACCATGACAAAATTTGGCTGCTATCTATATCTTTAAGGACAGCATTTGTTATAGAAATATCATCAAGATGATTTCCCCTGATTTTCAGAAAGTCAAATTTAGAATGTCTCTGAATTTTAATAATAGTTAAAGTGGTAGGTAAAAGCATCACATTCAATAATTCCTGAACATAGGAGTCATAGGAAATATTACTTCCTATGCTTCTTATTGAAAGCAAGAAAACCACATTACTTCTACAACATTCTATCCTGAGACACTCCAGAAGCATACCTACTCTCAACATAAATACTGGCATTCTGTCCTTGGCTGAAATATAAGCCAATATAAAAACCTATCAGTTTATTTGACTAAAGTATCCATAGGTAAGGATGCTGCCTGAACAGCATCAGAAAAAGTTGTGATAGCGTAGCATGTAACAGCACATCACCTTTTATATTGTAACCTTGTAAATAAGAAATATGAGTGAACCATGAGAAGTCAGTGTTACCCAATGGAATTTCCTATAGATTATCAGAAGGGGTCAGAAGTTGTTTTGTCAGCATTACATAGTCATGAGAGACTTCTTGATTAAAGTGAGGAGAAGTAAAATAGGTTTAAGACTATTACAATGTAAAAGAGTTCTGTAAGGATAGTTAACAGAGGGACTTCCTAGGAAGTGAAGAAATTGAGAAATATTGAGTATGATGAAAATTCAGGGGAGCTTTTACTGCACGAGGGACAAAGGTGGTTAAAAGGGATCCCCTTTAAGGACTCAAAGGCTATGTTGTCCAATTCTTCCCATAAAATTTGGGAGAAATAAGGATTCTCAGTGAGACCCTGGGCCATTATTGTCTAAGTGAATTGTTTTTCTCCCAAGATGAAGACAAAAAGGTAAAATGATGGTATTCCTAGCTCTGTCAACTGGAATACTAAAGAATACATTACATAAATCAATGACAGTGAAAAATATCTTCTGGTGGTGTGGGAAGAGAGCAAATCAGCCAAGGTGGAGTGTTCAGGCTCTATCATCCCATGTTTTGTAAATAATGACTATGTAACAGCTAAGATCATTTACAGCACTGTGCATGCACGTCACAAGGTCACTTGGTCATGGACTACTTTGTGCAGTGTGTCTATATAAGCTTCATCTGAAAGCCCTGGCTGCAGCTGCATTGGGACTACTTTGTGTGGTATGCCTGTATGACTGTTAGTCTAGCATTTGTTAAAAAAAGATGATTTCCTGATTTTCAGAAAGTCAAATTTAGAATGTCTCTGAATTTTAATAATAGTTAAAGTGGTAGGTAAAAGCATCACATTCAATAATTCCTGAACATAGGAGTCATAGGAAATATTACTTCCTATGCTTCTTATTGAAAGCAAGAAAACCACATTACTTCTACAACATTCTATCCTGAGACACTCCAGAAGCATACCTACTCTCAACATAAATACTGGCATTCTGTCCTTGGCTGAAATATAAGCCAATATAAAAACCTATCAGTTTATTTGACTAAAGTATCCATAGGTAAGGATGCTGCCTGAACAGCATCAGAAAAAGTTGTGATAGCGTAGCATGTAACAGCACATCACCTTTTATATTGTAACCTTGTAAATAAGAAATATGAGTGAACCATGAGAAGTCAGTGTTACCCAATGGAATTTCCTATAGATTATCAGAAGGGGTCAGAAGTTGTTTTGTCAGCATTACATAGTCATGAGAGACTTCTTGATTAAAGTGAGGAGAAGTAAAATAGGTTTAAGACTATTACAATGTAAAAGAGTTCTGTAAGGATAGTTAACAGAGGGACTTCCTAGGAAGTGAAGAAATTGAGAAATATTGAGTATGATGAAAATTCAGGGGAGCTTTTACTGCACGAGGGACAAAGGTGGTTAAAAGGGATCCCCTTTAAGGACTCAAAGGCTATGTTGTCCAATTCTTCCCATAAAATTTGGGAGAAATAAGGATTCTCAGTGAGACCCTGGGCCATTATTGTCTAAGTGAATTGTTTTTCTCCCAAGATGAAGACAAAAAGGTAAAATGATGGTATTCCTAGCTCTGTCAACTGGAATACTAAAGAATACATTACATAAATCAATGACAGTGAAAAATATCTTCTGGTGGTGTGGGAAGAGAGCAAATCAGCCAAGGTGGAGTGTTCAGGCTCTATCATCCCATGTTTTGTAAATAATGACTATGTAACAGCTAAGATCATTTACAGCACTGTGCATGCACGTCACAAGGTCACTTGGTCATGGACTACTTTGTGCAGTGTGTCTATATAAGCTTCATCTGAAAGCCCTGGCTGCAGCTGCATTGGGACTACTTTGTGTGGTATGCCTGTATGAGTTTCACCACAAAAGCCCTAACTACTGCTGTGTTAAGACTACATTGGAGCAACATCATGGTTATGTTATATGAGTTTATGTTATGGACATTATGACTACATTACAGTTATGTTATGGCTGCTACAGTTGCTGTGTCAGCCAGGATAGAGGCTTTGTTATGGCTTCCATGCCAACCAGGAGAGAATAAATGTGTCTGCAGTTCCTACAGCTCCTCAAGTCTCCTTCCAGCCTCAGCTCAAGCCTTGCCTACCCTAAGTTTAGTGAAGAGTGTGACCAGTATAAACAGCAAGAGAACTGGTGCTGTGAATAGGTTCAGCGCTATGGTGGGAGTGGATGTTAGTAGCATATGAGGGTTAGAAGCAACAGGGTGTCAAGGGAAACAGTGTTTACTACTCTGAGATCTGGGACAAACCTCTACTCTTGGCCCTAAGATTTTCTCAAAAGTAAAAGGGAAGAGTTACAGGGACTTAGCACAGGGATAATGAGATTTTGAGCTGTGATCTTCTATTATGGGTTTTATGCCTGAAGAGCTTCTTTACTTATGGGCATTGATAAATTCTGGAAAGAGGTTTTAAAGAGTTTATTTGATTTGTGATGGGAAGTGTGATGTGAATATTGCCAAAATCAGTTGGAGGTTTGGCCCATAAGCGAGATGGTATAGTGTGATGCTCAGTCATGCCTGACTCTGCTCCATGGACTGTAGTCCACAGGCTCCGCTGACCATGAAATTTTCCAGGCAAGGATACTGGAGTGGGTTGCTATTTCTTACCCCAGGGGATCTTCCTGACTCAGTGACTGAAACCATGTCTCTCACATCTCCTGCACTGGCAGGCAATTCTTTACCACTGGGCCACTTGGGAAGCCCTAAGCAAGATGGTAGCTGACTTAATAAGAAAAAATGATCAGTGTTTCCAGAATCTGCTCTAGTACTGTTAGAGATGAAACAAATTGAAAATGCCAACGGGTCATTTAATTCATCCAATTGGCTATTTTTATGACTATTGTCAAATTTTAAAATTATTTCTCCCTTTTAGAAGAAAAATTCTGGCATGATACTTCTCTAAGAAATCTCAGTTATTACATGAGCAGGGGTAGAATAACTAAGGAGAAAAGAGTATTTATTAAAGGGCCTAAACAAAAGGAAATTGGCTCAGAGACAATGCCCTCTGAGGTTCATTAGAGATGCCCACTAATTAAACTGGTTTAGTGCTCAGAGGCGGGGGCTGTTTTATAACAGTGGGATTGAGCATCAAGCGTGTGGCTCTGCTGTCATTTAGGATCAGAAGAGATTCACCCTTGATGTGAAGAAATATTTCTCCAAGGCCATTAAGAGGGATGATTGGGTCGAGTCCCTGTAATTCCTTGGAGCCCCCTTATTGAGAGTAGGAGAACATTGGAAATGCTCGATAGTGGACTAAATGTTCCTGAAGTGCTTAAGTTTGTAAAATCTTTCTTCCAATGTCCTGTCTTTTTGCAAGAATAGCATAAGCCAGGTGGATTTTGGTTTGGCTCAGGTGCCTTTATTCACTGAACTTGCAGATGAAAAATTCTGGCAGGCTTTTTTTGAGGGGATTCATTTACAGTTCAGGAGAGCTAGATTTGTCAGATTAATTCTTGAGTGGCCATAATTTCCTATTTCATCCTGGTTCTTTTTACTAGAAATGAAAAGTCCCTGTTCAGTCATTAATAAACATAGAACTAACAGCTAACAGGGTAAAATCAACATCTGAAAGAAGACCAGAATTTTCTTTAAAACCTATTTGAAGTCATTTGCAGTTATCATTATAGGTTCATTATTTTCTTTAAAACCTATTTAGGGGGGGATTTTCTATTTCTCAGTCATGGACTCTGCTCCATGGACTGTAGTCCACAGGCTCCGTGACCATGAAATTTTCCAGGCAAGGATACTGGAGTGGGTTGCTATTTCTTACCCCAGGGGATCTTCCTGACTCAGTGACTGAAACCATGTCTCTCACATCTCCTGCACTGGCAGGCAATTCTTTACCACTGGGCCACTTGGGAAGCCCTAAGCAAGATGGTAGCTGACTTAATAAGAAAAAATGATCAGTGTTTCCAGAATCTGCTCTAGTACTGTTAGAGATGAAACAAATTGAAAATGCCAACGGGTCATTTAATTCATCCAATTGGCTATTTTTATGACTATTGTCAAATTTTAAAATTATTTCTCCCTTTTAGAAGAAAAATTCTGGCATGATACTTCTCTAAGAAATCTCAGTTATTACATGAGCAGGGGTAGAATAACTAAGGAGAAAAGAGTATTTATTAAAGGGCCTAAACAAAAGGAAATTGGCTCAGAGACAATGCCCTCTGAGGTTCATTAGAGATGCCCACTAATTAAACTGGTTTAGTGCTCAGAGGCGGGGGCTGTTTTATAACAGTGGGATTGAGCATCAAGCGTGTGGCTCTGCTGTCATTTAGGATCAGAAGAGATTCACCCTTGATGTGAAGAAATATTTCTCCAAGGCCATTAAGAGGGATGATTGGGTCGAGTCCCTGTAATTCCTTGGAGCCCCCTTATTGAGAGTAGGAGAACATTGGAAATGCTCGATAGTGGACTAAATGTTCCTGAAGTGCTTAAGTTTGTAAAATCTTTCTTCCAATGTCCTGTCTTTTTGCAAGAATAGCATAAGCCAGGTGGATTTTGGTTTGGCTCAGGTGCCTTTATTCACTGAACTTGCAGATGAAAAATTCTGGCAGGCTTTTTTTGAGGGGATTCATTTACAGTTCAGGAGAGCTAGATTTGTCAGATTAATTCTTGAGTGGCCATAATTTCCTATTTCATCCTGGTTCTTTTTACTAGAAATGAAAAGTCCCTGTTCAGTCATTAATAAACATAGAACTAACAGCTAACAGGGTAAAATCAACATCTGAAAGAAGACCAGAATTTTCTTTAAAACCTATTTGAAGTCATTTGCAGTTATCATTATAGGTTCATTATGTTTTAGCATGTAGGCCTAAATTCTAATCCAATCAACACTCTTTAGAAAAGCCCTAGGAATTGCTCAATGACGTCACCTAGTCATTGCCTGAGCCTGTTCATATAATAAGTGGGCAGGATGCTCTCATGGCTGTAATTCTGGAGACCTTTTAGGATTTTGATCCAGCACCAGGCCAGACCTTTACTGAAAAGAGTATGAATTAGCTAATATAAGAGAAACCAGGTTGATAAGTCTGAATGATGCATAACTTCCTCAGCAAACTTATGAAGGTCTTTGATTACTTTGAAAAAATCTTCATCTATGGCTATCCATTCAACTTTAGTCCAGAGAATAGAAAAAATTAAAGATTTAGCCTCTGGATTCTTAGAATGCTAAATTTTATTTTGTTTTTAATATTGAAGTATAGTTGCTGCAGAACATTGTATAAATTACAGATATACAACATGGTGATTCATAATTTTCAAAGGTTATACTTCATTTATAGTTACTATAAAATATTGGCTATATTCCACATGTTGGATACTATATCCTTGTAGCTTATTTTTTTGCCTAAAGTTTGTCCCACTTAATCCCCTACCCTTATTTTGCACCTCCCCCCATATCCTTATCCACTGTTAACCACTTATTTGTTTTCTATATCAGAAGACTTAATTTTAAAGGGACAGGTTCTGACAAGTTCAGAAGAAAGACAAATGGGGAGAGTTTTAGAGAAAATGAGAAGTTTGGCAAGATTATTAGCATTGGTGGATTGATGGTACATAGGAGGCATAAACAGCATAGACATAAAAGAGAAAGATGGTAGAGGAGGTGGCATCTGACCATGAGAAGCAAGAGAGAAGACAAAATGGCTCTAGAGGTGGAACCTGGGAAAAAGAAGTCAAGGGAGAGAAGCCTGAGGTTTGGGAACCATTTTGTCTTTCCTTCATTGATAATTCTTAAATTTTATTTTTTTAGAGTAAACTTTAGACTCCCAGTAATGATAGGAAGCCTCAAAATATCAACAGAAATAAGCATTATACTCATTTCTGGAAATTTGGGGGCCATTATAGTGAGTTCAGTTTGACCAATGCTATTCTAAATTACCTTTGGTCAGGGTTGTCAATTTAGTTAGGAAGTCCTTGTGTGTATGTGTGTGTGATGGGGGTGGGACATGACATACTTAGAAAACTAAGATCCCATTTCTAAGAGATTTTCTCTCTAAATAACAATTTCTAAATAGCTCAAAAAACTTACAGAACAAACAACTCAATTCAAATATCTTGCAAGCTAATTCCAGCCTGTCCTTAGGAGACAACTTGATCCCAGAGTAGCCAGTCTGAAGGCTTTTTCTGGCAATCTTCAGAGGACATATTCCCAAGGAATAAGGAAAGGTTGAAAAACCACCAGTTTCAGAGAAATAACCCCTGGTCCTGAAGAATGGGTTGAGGCTAGGCACTTTCAGTGAAGTTTGATCTCAAAAATGAGACTAAAGAGACGAACAAGTACATACATATAGAACAAGGTCTTAATGAGAAAGAAAAGAAAAGAAAAGAAAACTTAAATAGATTGGAATAAAATCTGGAGAGCTTCAAATGCAAAGAGGGGGTGTGAGTTCAAATCCCCCGAAAACTAGGTTTAGTAAGAAAAACAGTGAGTGACAATGGGCTCAGTTGTGAGCACTGTCCCTGTTTGCTCTCTGGCCCTGGAACCTTTGGGAAGGTCCTCTTTGGACCCCGTATGGATCACCAAAATGTTGACCTGAAACAAATAGACTGCTAGATATTTCTCTAGTGAAGATGGGTTGTTCAGGATTGGCTGAGAATTGCAACTGGAGTCTGCAACCATTGTGAGCTGTGTGCAAGTCCGCTGCACAAGAGAAAGAGAAGACTTTTATGGAAGGGGAAAGGAAGGTGGAAGGGCTGCAGGAAACAAAGAGTCCATGACTTTTCATAGTCTGAGTGCTTGACAGAAAGGAAGAGGAGTCTTTCTTCTATCTGTTGGGCTTTGCTGTCTTCACAGGTTGTGGGAACTCCTCCTTCTGGTCTCCCTACTCTCCTTATTTATTTATGTTCTGAGAGATCAGTTTTTGATGTGGACCATCTTTAAAGTCTTTATTGAATTTTTTTAACCATACTGCTTCTGTTTAATGTTTTGGTTTTATTGGCCATATGGCATGTGGAAAGTTAGTTGACCAGGGATCGAACTTGCATCCTTTGCTTTGGAAGGTTTTAAAATCTTAACCATTGGACTTCCAGGGAAGTTCTTTCTGAATCTATTTAACTGAGATTTCACTTTATTAACTTTTTACATTTTCAGCCTTTATGGTGGATCCATAGTGATCTCTGGGCCCTCTTGATGTGTTCCATCATTCCAAGTCCAGGCAGAGTGCAGTAAGATAACATGTCAGAGATGTTTCTGCTCTTGAGCCTACTTTGTTTGTTCCAGTTCTCCCAGGACCAGAACTAGCATGACTTCTCACAGAGGGAAATGCCCTCTTCCCCTTTCCTTTGGATCCTGATTTCTGTTAGTGAATCCTGCTATTGAGGCCTAGCTCCCTTCAGCGTCAGCATTTTCACCAAGGAATGTCCCTTAGCTATTCTGATTGCCTCAGGATTCTTCAGTTTACTTCCAAATAAGCACTAAGACCAGTCTGTCTTTGTATTCTTTGTATTCTCTCGAGGACTCCTCACATAGTAGATGCTCATTAAATGTTGCTTGGCTTGATAGAATTATTTCAACAGCCCTGAAATCCAGTGATCTGTGTGCAGAGAGGCCATTTACTGCAGAAGTTCATAAATTCATTATTCTTAAAGGCTATGTAGTAAAACTTTTAGAATTTTCAGGCCAAAATGCAAAGTCAAGGATATCACATACATACTTATATTTGGGTTGCCATATAAAATATTTTTAAGTGTAAGTATGTCTCGAACATACTTGCATGGGTTTGGCTCAACAGCTGTAGTTTGCTGACCTCTAAACTATTGTATCATTCAGGTTCCAGTTTTAGGAAACAGAAACCATTGGCACAAAGGGATATAATAGAGACATAGGTGCTTAAAACCACTGGACTAGTCAGAGGAGCAGGCTTTACACTGACCTCCAGATGAACACCAGAACAGCAGGGAAAGAATGGGCTTTCCAAGGAGACTGCCGTCTAAGTCTATCTCCAGTATTAATCTCCTCACCCTCTGAAGAAAATCCTTTTCCTGAACCTGATCCCACACAAGGTTTCATCTGTTTCTCACATTACTTTTGCTTCCAGAATTGTTAAAAGTTTAGTATATCTATACTTTCTTTTCTTTTTACCATGTAGTCTCCTGGATGTGATTTCCATCACTCCTTCCTTTTCTACTCCAGGAACATAGCATCTTACCTCTCAGTAAGTAAGTACTTACTGGGGAGTCCTAAAGAAACTGCCAGAACAGATGATTTCAGAGCTACTCAGTGTCTGCTGATCAGCACTAGTTAATTACATTTTAAGTGCTCTCTGTCTGTCTAGTTCAGTTAACACAAGTCTCATGTGTGTGCATCTGATTGGCAGAGACCAAGTCATACCCAGAACAGTAGCAGAAAGGGGTCTGAGAAACAAAATTTTTAGCTTTCTGTAGAATATGCAAAGCTGATTACAAAAACAGAGCAAATTTGATATGAAACAAATCTATCAATACTATACCTGCTACCTTCCACCTACCTTCTCAGGCTTCTTAAGAGTCTCATTACCTGGGCTGGCACTGAACAGAATTTTGACTTGTATCTCTGAAGATATGGGTCAAATTTTTAATGGAACATCAGTGAATATAGATATCCCATTTCATAGTCTGAAATCTCATCATTTTTCTTTTATTTTTTTAGAAAAAAGACAGAACTTTTGTTCCTTATGGCTTTGTTTGTTGCAAAATGCAAAGTCAAGGATTACTGAAACATAAATTCATTATTCTTAAAGGCTATGTAGTAAAACTTTTAGAATTTTCAGGCCAAAATGCAAAGTCAAGGATATCACATACATACTTATATTTGGGTTGCCATATAAAATATTTTTAAGTGTAAGTATGTCTCGAACATACTTGCATGGGTTTGGCTCAACAGCTGTAGTTTGCTGACCTCTAAACTATTGTATCATTCAGGTTCCAGTTTTAGGAAACAGAAACCATTGGCACAAAGGGATATAATAGAGAGACATAGGTGCTTAAAACCACTGGACTAGTCAGAGGAGCAGGCTTTACACTGACCTCCAGATGAACACCAGAACAGCAGGGAAAGAATGGGCTTTCCAAGGAGACTGCCGTCTAAGTCTATCTCCAGTATTAATCTCCTCACCCTCTGAAGAAAATCCTTTTCCTGAACCTGATCCCACACAAGGTTTCATCTGTTTCTCACATTACTTTTGCTTCCAGAATTGTTAAAAGTTTAGTATATCTATACTTTCTTTTCTTTTTACCATGTAGTCTCCTGGATGTGATTTCCATCACTCCTTCCTTTTCTACTCCAGGAACATAGCATCTTACCTCTCAGTAAGTAAGTACTTACTGGGGAGTCCTAAAGAAACTGCCAGAACAGATGATTTCAGAGCTACTCAGTGTCTGCTGATCAGCACTAGTTAATTACATTTTAAGTGCTCTCTGTCTGTCTAGTTCAGTTAACACAAGTCTCATGTGTGTGCATCTGATTGGCAGAGACCAAGTCATACCCAGAACAGTAGCAGAAAGGGGTCTGAGAAACAAAATTTTTAGCTTTCTGTAGAATATGCAAAGCTGATTACAAAAACAGAGCAAATTTGATATGAAACAAATCTATCAATACTATACCTGCTACCTTCCACCTACCTTCTCAGGCTTCTTAAGAGTCTCATTACCTGGGCTGGCACTGAACAGAATTTTGACTTGTATCTCTGAAGATATGGGTCAAATTTTTAATGGAACATCAGTGAATATAGATATCCCATTTCATAGTCTGAAATCTCATCATTTTTCTTTTATTTTTTTAGAAAAAAGACAGAACTTTTGTTCCTTATGGCTTTGTTTGTTGCGATAAGTCCATAAATCATGTGATATTTTTACTTCGTCGTTATGACTCTAGCCTCTCAATTCAAGTTGTTTAAGTATTTTCTTTCTCAATCCAATGCAAATAGAGCATAGAGACAAGGCATGCACTCCAGAGCTCAGGCTCCGTAGTTGGACACGCCTGTCCAGCCACTCTGCAGCACATGGGATCTTCCCAGGCCAGGGATCAAACTTGCGCCCCTTGCATTGCAAGGTGGTGTCCTTACCCACTGAACCACCAGGGGAGCCCTATACATGGATATTCTTTAATAAATCTAATAGAAGCTAGAAGTTATAAATAATCAATTCTGAGTGCTTATACAATTGTGCACCAAGAAAATGCTGACTATAAGAGAAAGGTTCAACACTGCTATATTTAAAATGGATAACCAGTAAGGACCTACTGGGAACTCTGATCAGTGTTATATGGCAGCCTACATGAGAAGGGAGTTTGGGGGAGAATGGATATATGCAACTATATGGCGAAACTCCTTTGCTGTCCACAGGAAACTATCACAACATTGTTAATCTGCTATGAGTGATGAGTGATAGTTGCTTAGTCATGTCTGACTCCTTGTGATCCCATTGACTGTAGTCTGCCAGGCTCCTCTGTCCATGGAATTCTCTGGGAAAGAATACTGGAGTGGGTTGCCATTCCCTTCTCTAAGATGTCTTCCCAACCCACGGATTGAACGTGGATCTCCTGTTGCAGGCAAATTCTTTACTGTCTGAGCCATGAGGGAAGCAAATAATCTGCTATACTTCAATGCAAAATAAAAAGTTTTTAAAAATTAGAGAGTTCTACAGCAAATTCCCATTGATTTTCTATTTACATGTGTTAGTGTATGTGCATCCATACTACTCTCTCCATGACTCAGGGAACTCAAACTTGGATTCTGTAATAGCCTAGAAGGGTGGGAATGAGTGGGAGGTAGGAGGGAGATTCAAGAGGGTTGGGACATATATACACCTGTGGTTAATTCATGTTGATGTATGACAGAAATCAAGCCAATATTTTATTTATTTATTTATTTATTTATTTATTTTGGGCGGGGGTCGGGTTAGGGAGGGAGGGGAGCAGGCGGGCCACTTCTATTGGTCTTTCCTTTCTCTATGTTCATCTGTCTTTGTTCTTTGGCTCCTGCGGGCCTCCCATCGCAGTGGCGTCTGTCATTGTAGAGCGCCGGCTCTGGGCGCATGCGCTCCAGAGCTCTGGCTCGGTAATTGGACACATCAGTCCAGCCGCTCCGCGGCACATGGGATCTTCCCAGGCCAGGGCTCGAACCGGCGCCCCTTGCACTGCAAGATGGTGTCCTTACCCACTGAACCACCAGGGGAAGCCCCAAGCCAATATTTTAAAGCAATCATAAATTAATTAAAAATAATTATATAAAAGTGAGAGATTCTGTAGCAATTCAAAGGATCTTTCTCTGCCTCTTTATGTTTGCTCTTTTATATTCATTCCTCTTAACCTTTGAGGATACTGTGACTCCATTTTATTGGCAAACTAATTTCAAGGAGAGCTGGAATGAAAGATTACTTATGTTTTAATGGTTCTGCCTGTCAACAGCTGACTTTCTGTTAATAGGCAAGCATGCTGTATTTGCATACACAGGGGAGCACAAAATGCATTTCACGATTTGTATACTCTTGCGTCCATCGGAGTTACTGATTGTCAATATTAGAGATGCTGACAAGTGTAGACAGAGGTGCAGACGTCTTTTTTCACAAACTTTTTCTTTGAAGTTATGTAAAGCAAACCTGTGATGTCTGGGTACTAGAAGAGAAATATTCTCACTTGCTTTCTTTCATAACACATTTTTTGGTCCAGAAAAATTACCTTTCAGTACAAAATTACAGAAAAAGTTGCTATGGTAAATAAATTCTCCATTAAATGCTTAAAGGTCATGACCTGAAAATCAGGAATTTTAGACCAGTGCTAGTTTGATAAGATTAGATAGGTATACGTTAGCCTTAGGAAGCCTTTACAGAAGTTTTTGTGGGTAGGAAAAGCCATGTGGGGAAATAATAATAATCAATAACAATAATAATATGTCATACTTAAAACTTTGTGTCCTCTCTTGTCTATTCAAGGAAGGTTGCAATCCTTAATTGACCACTTTCTTTAAGAAAAGAATGTTGAGAATAATGCCTTAGGGAAACCATTTAGAAAGGAAAGTTTAACAATTCAAATCTTTAGTCCTTAGGATTTTCAATTTGAAATTTACTTTTCACTATTTTCACTCCATTAACCCTAGCTGAAATGCTTTATTTCCTCTAAACTCTGTTTAAGACTTTAAAAACATAAACAGTGATGGATTGAGAGAGCAGCTGTGCTCTTTCCTATTTGTGTCTTGATAATAAAGAAATCTGCAGTGAGACTGTGTGAACCTGATGAAAGAGAAAGGCCCGCCTGCAGCTAAGCTGTTCTTCCCTTGTGGAGGTACCCAGGAGAGAAAACAAAGGGAGATCTCTTCACTCAACCTTTGAAGAGAATGTGCCGCCTTCCCCTTTTTGTTTTGGCTTCATGTTTATTTAGTCTCTGAAGTCCTGGGGAAGGTGATTTGGTTTCAGACTCACATGGGGCTCCACACAGGCTGCCAGCCCACTTGTGGGGTTTTGCACAGTGTCATTGCATGTTGGACGCCTGGATGGTGTCCAAAGCAGAAATGAGCTAATGCGTTTTATTATAGGATATTGCTTTTAAAAAGGCTTTATTCCTCATCATTCTCTGTCGAGACAGAATACAGTGTGTGGGAGGTGCAAAGTTTCAGGGGATGTTGAGAGGATTGGCACCTGCTGAATCAGATACTAGCACTGCGTAATCTTGGGAACATTTGCCACAGGCTTCAGAAGGTGAGCTCTTGTTCCTGGAAGGGGTAATGGAGCAGGCTCTGTGGTTGTATATTCTTTATACTTTTATTTTTAGAACTCAAAATTTATTTTATGACTTAAACATCAGGTGGATAAAATGTATTATTTTGCCATCTTCTTAATCGGGAGAAGATTAAGATGAATCTCCAGATTAAGAAGATGACATCATGAGATTCCTCTTCAAAATATTTACTTATAAAGGGAAACTTGGGAGTTGAGGTGTGGAAGAGGTAACTTTTTAGCTGTGATGGTTCAAATTGTTTGGTTCCATTGCCTTTCTTGACTGTTCAGAGAAAATGGAAATGGGCTGTGACTTCTTTAAAAATCAGGCTTGCTTAGTTCTTCAAGAATGTGATGCGAAAAGGCCTGTGTTTTCTTTCTGAATGGTGGTATGATTACAGAGATGAAAGATTCTTTGAGGGGACAGGAAACAACATGGTCACTCAGAGAGATGAAAGCCAGAATTAGTGGGAAACAAGGCTACCCCTGGAGAGTGTCACACAGGGGACCACATCTAAGGAAGCTCCAAGCAAGCTGGAACCGTCAGGGAGCTTGCATGGCGAGCTGGTGGGACCAGGTTTCCATGGTCTCTGTGGAGTCCAACTGGCTTGCGCACACAGAAACTGTCCCAGGTTGTCAGGTACCTGGCTATGTGGTGATGAGGGCTAGTATGTGCTGGGCCTGAGTGTGAGAACCTGATGGAAGAGTGTGGGAGTGTAGACGTTAGAGGAGCCAAAACATTCCTGAAAGAAATCAACCCTGGGTCGTTTTCATTATAGGATATTTGGTTTCAGACTCACATGGGGCTCCACACAGGCTGCCAGCCCACTTGTGGGGTTTTGCACAGTGTCATTGCATGTTGGACGCCTGGATGGTGTCCAAAGCAGAAATGAGCTAATGCGTTTTATTATAGGATATTGCTTTTAAAAGGCTTTATTCCTCATCATTCTCTGTCGAGACAGAATACAGTGTGTGGGAGGTGCAAAGTTTCAGGGGATGTTGAGAGGATTGGCACCTGCTGAATCAGATACTAGCACTGCGTAATCTTGGGAACATTTGCCACAGGCTTCAGAAGGTGAGCTCTTGTTCCTGGAAGGGGTAATGGAGCAGGCTCTGTGGTTGTATATTCTTTATACTTTTATTTTTAGAACTCAAAATTTATTTTATGACTTAAACATCAGGTGGATAAAATGTATTATTTTGCCATCTTCTTAATCGGGAGAAGATTAAGATGAATCTCCAGATTAAGAAGATGACATCATGAGATTCCTCTTCAAAATATTTACTTATAAAGGGAAACTTGGGAGTTGAGGTGTGGAAGAGGTAACTTTTTAGCTGTGATGGTTCAAATTGTTTGGTTCCATTGCCTTTCTTGACTGTTCAGAGAAAATGGAAATGGGCTGTGACTTCTTTAAAAATCAGGCTTGCTTAGTTCTTCAAGAATGTGATGCGAAAAGGCCTGTGTTTTCTTTCTGAATGGTGGTATGATTACAGAGATGAAAGATTCTTTGAGGGGACAGGAAACAACATGGTCACTCAGAGAGATGAAAGCCAGAATTAGTGGGAAACAAGGCTACCCCTGGAGAGTGTCACACAGGGGACCACATCTAAGGAAGCTCCAAGCAAGCTGGAACCGTCAGGGAGCTTGCATGGCGAGCTGGTGGGACCAGGTTTCCATGGTCTCTGTGGAGTCCAACTGGCTTGCGCACACAGAAACTGTCCCAGGTTGTCAGGTACCTGGCTATGTGGTGATGAGGGCTAGTATGTGCTGGGCCTGAGTGTGAGAACCTGATGGAAGAGTGTGGGAGTGTAGACGTTAGAGGAGATCAAACCAATCATTCCTGAAAGAAATCAACCCTGAATATTCATTGGAAGGACTGATGCTAAAGCTGAAACTCCAGTACTTTGGCCATCTGATGCTAAGAGCCAACTCACTGGAAAAGATCCTAATGCTGGGAAAGATGGAAGGTAGGAGGAGAAGGGGCCGACAGGATGAGATGGCTGGATGGCATCAGTGACTCAATGAACATGAGTTCATTGAGCTACAGGAGCTAGGGAAGGACAGGAAAGCCTGGTGTGCTGTAGTCCATGGGATCGCAGAGTTTCACGTGACTAAGCAACTGAACGCACCAACAAGAAAGGGAAATAGTCCAGTCAGGCCTCAGGGCTTGGTCAAGACAGCACTAAAACAACAACAAAGCTCCCTAAGGCTCCAGCATTATATGAGATGACAGACCTCCTAGAGTATGGTTTAAATACTTGTGCTAATTAAAAACATAGGTTCTGCTTATGCATACACTTAACTCTTGCCAGCATCATATAAATGAACAAGTAAAAGTCAATGCTCAAGTGTGGATGGCAAGAACAAAAATGAATACCCCATTCCCACATCTTTCTGTCCTTCTGTCATTGGATTTGTTTTAGCTTCCAGGGTTATTTGGAATGGAAGGGAAGGTGGAAGGCTCTATGTGTGTGTGTGTGTGTGTGTGTGTGTGTGTGTGTGTGTGAGGGTAGGTAACTTTGAATATCATAGTGGTGCTGTTGAGTTAGGGAAAGATGCTCAAAGTACATTCTTTCTCTGATGTAACTGTGAGGCTGAATTAGTCCTCTAGTTTAGAATTAGGGAGAAATTCCTAAAAACCCGAGAAGTGCAGGAAAATTAGGCTGCATATTTATGACCAGTTGAAAAAAACTGTTTTTTTTCTCCTCTGTTTTTGGGGTCCTGTTTGTGGCTTTAGCTGAGTCTCTTCCTGGACATGTGTGCTGCTCTGGATGAGACTTAGAGGACCTCTGTTTGTTCTGGGTGTTTGATTTCCAACAAAGGTTAAGCATGCTCAATCAGATGTATGTACCACATTCCAAATGCTCAGTTATTAATAATTAGAAGGACCCCAGACACATCAGTTGAAGGGAACCATATTTTCTTCATTGTCATACGATGGGGTAGCCACTGAACGACTGTACTCCTGACTGACCTTCACCAAACCCATGTTACATTGATTCTATAATGAAAATATCATGTAGCTATAAGGGTCCTACGGGGCCTCACATCTTGAATTCAGGCTGAGGTAAACTGCCTTACCCTGAGGCAAATCCTTGCACTACATGGTTAAAGATACCCCAGAGTCTGTACAAAAGAGGAATTGATTGGACAACTCCAGGTTTGACTTCATTCTGCTTCTCCAAATGGATTCTCAATTTAGTTCAAGGACTAAATGGTCTTTACTTTGGTAGTGAGGTATTTGGCTGGACCTCAGTCATTGACTGAGTAACTGTAGGAAATGGCCTCAAGTAGAGCTTCATTCCAAGGAATATATATATATATATATATATAATTTTCAGTAACGATCATTACATTTGTATGTTTCACCATTTTGAATCTTGAAACTGAAACCAATTTGTAAACAAACAGTAAAAGCAGCATTTTGGCCTTTTCTCAAACTTACTCATGGGGCTTTATTGGCTACTTGAGAGTAATTCAAGATCTTTAAAATTTCTTTGTTATTTGTACAAATAGACTAATAAGTACAATTTATTGTCTAGATGCAGAAAACATAGAAAAACTGGAATAAAATGATGTCCTCTGGAAATGCTTCACAGGAACCATTGAAATCTTTGCCAGAAGTTCAGAGTGATGCTAATTGGTCATTCTTATCCATTGATAACACTGCACTAGAACTTCAGTTGTGGATTTCCAGATAAGTTATTGGACGATTTTCCTACCCTAATTTAAACCTGGAGTAGGGAGAGAAGAATATAGAGAGCAGACATTTCATTGATAGGGAAGCTGGAAGAGAGTTCTGCATTATGGGGACTCAAGGATAAATTGCATTCCAGTAGAACACAGAAATTACAGGTAGTATAACCAAGCAGTATCATACACTTCTTGCACAAAATCTTACATCCCCTCAATTTCACCTCATACTCTAAACATGGCTGTGGTAACAAGTTCTGGACTGGTTTTGAGCAAATCATTGCATATAGAAAGGGAAAAGTGGAAAGTGACAGATTTTATTTTCTTGGGCTCCAAAATCACTCTGGACAGTGACTGCAGCCATGAACTTAAAAGATGCTTGATAATTGGAAGGAAAGCTATGACAAACCTAGATCGCATACTAAAAAGTAGAGACATAACTTTGCCAGCAAAGACTCATATAGTCAAAGTTATGGCTTTTTCAGTAATCATGTATGGATGTGAGAGTTGGACCACAAAGAAAGTTGAGCACCAGAGAGTTAATGCTTTTGAATTGTGGTGCTGGAGAAGACTCTTGAGAGTCCCTTGGACAGCAAGCTGATCATACCAGTCAATCCTAAAGGAAACTAAGCCTAAATATTGATTGGAAGGACTGATGCTGAAGCTCAAATACATTGGCTACCTTATGTGAAGGGTCAAATCATTAGAAAAGATCTTGACGCTGAGAAAGACTGAAGGTGAAAGGAAAAGAGGAGGTAGAGGTTGGGAGAGTTAGATAGCATCATTGACTCATCATTGGGCATGAATTTGAGTAAACTCTGAAAGATAGGGAAGGACAGGGAAGCCTGGAATGCTCGAGTCCATGGGGAATCACAATGAGTTGGACATGACTTAGCGATTGAACAACAGTAACAAAACCTGAAATCCTCTCATTCAAGCCCTGTGTGTGAGCCTCTGCCTTCTTGCCCATAGGCTTCACTGGCACTGAGATCTGGGGACTCACAGAAACCATCCAGAACTCAGGCATATACCATTGTCTAGAAGTGCGTGAGACTTTTCACTCAGCAAGGCAAGACTTGATCAGTGGGGTACAGGAGCCAGGAGCCTTCCTGATCCACATCGTATGAGGTTCCTCAGGAAATCTGTGGGTCTCTGCAGCCACAACTTGAAAACTGCCCTTTGTGCTGGCTCTTCTTGCACATATACTCTCCTGTCCCTTATTCTTATTTTATGAGAGCATATTCCTAAGTAAATCATGCCTACATTAACTATTTTCAGAGGAGCCCAGGGAAAGATTATTAAACATTTTCACAAATTCATACTAAATGGCAAAATATGCCACAATCATGGGCAAAGAAACAAGCTAGAAGTTTAACAAAAAGGAAAAAAAGACATGCACATTTTAAAGGATATGAATATGTATACTTATATCTGATTCACATTGTACAGCAGAAACCAACACAGTAAAGCAATTATCCTCCACTAAAAAAAAAAAAAGACACATAAATTAAGGGAAAAATAAATTTTTGCTTTTGTCCAATTTTGAGATAAAATTTTCCTCATTATAATGGCAAACTAAAAGAAAATTGATAACATTGCTGTAGTAAATATTTGAGGAAACAGTCTCAATACTTAGTGTTAGGGATAGAAAGCTTCAGGTGAATTTTCTAGCATCCTTTATGCAACCCAGTTCTTCACAAAAATTCTCAAGTTTCTTCATGGTCTGGGCTTTCTGAGCAAGGAAGCTTATTTGAATAGCAAAATTTTTGGAAGCTAAAGGTTGTGACTTTCTGCAGAGAGATGAACAAACTTTATTAGAGAGGAAGTTGCTTACCTTCCAGGGTTGTAAAGCTCTCTCTCTCTTTCTTGTCTGCTGATGGGGACAGCAATCTGATATAAACCATGTGTCCCCTATTTTCAAGTATCCTCTCCTATGGTGAAAAGCCTGCTGCCTGCACAGGTGAACACCTGGCCCCCACCATATGGCCCTGTGGGCAAGATGCTGTTCTGTTCTTTTTGCTGAGAGTGATAAATGCTCTGTTCTCTGACCCAGAGATCTGTCAGTTCACACACACACAGGCACGTACACACCCATCTGTAATTATTGCAAGCTAACTTGTAAGCCTGTGGGCTAAAATCTCTGACCTTTTGCAGTTTTGGACTCAACATAGCTCTCGAAATGAAAGGTAAAACCTATTTTATATGAGGTCCTAGGGTCGCATGTGTTGGGAACATGCCAAGAATCCATTCCTCCCCTTCGCAATAGTATTTCTTTTGGAGAACTATGCACCCCTATCGCACAGCGGCTGCACAGTGTTTGTTGGAGTGTGTGTTTGGGGATTAACTACACCCTAGTTCCCAAAGTAAGGCCTCACAGGCCTATGCAAATTTGCCTCATATGACACAGTTGTCATGATTGGCTCAGTAACCAGTCCTTTGAATTCAGTTCATGTTATTTACCTGAATACTGCTGTTGCTTAAGATTTTTTTAAAAATTTTGGCCTCTTTTATTGTGTCTTTTATTTATTAATTTTCATCCATCTTTATTCTTAGGCCTGTGTGGGCCCTCCATTGCAGTGGCCTCTCTCCTCATAGAGCACTGGCTCTGGGCACATGCACTCCAGAGAGCTGGCTCACAATCGGATACACTGGTCCAGGCCGGGGACCAAACCAGTGCCCCTTACACTGCAAGGTGAACTCTTCACCCACTGGACCACCATGGAAGCCCTTGTTGCTTAAGATTGGGCAAAGCAGAGTGGAATAAGCAAAATAAAGGGCATCTATTCTAAGACAGGATGAAGAGAAAGTCTTTCTCCCAACAATGTGGGATCCAGTAGTGTAGATTGCAACTGCTGTCACAATTCCTCTCCAATGTAAACATGGAGAGGAATTAGGCTAAATTGTTAATAGAAGACTAGGAAATAATTAGAGAAAAATGGAGCTAGCACTCTGATTAAACCATATCTGAACTGTCTTTGAATTTTCAAGTTATGTATTAATGCATAGTATCCATTATTGGCTATGCCAATTTAAACTGAGCTTTCTAATGTGTGTAATAAAAACTTACCTACCTGTTAAGAGGTCTGTGAGAGGAAGGGAGAGACGAGGCTAATACTCAGTCCGTCTCTCAGTAGATGTATATAATATACCTGTTTAAAGTTTCTACACTCAGAGATATTCCTTTGTGTTAAACTATTGATCTAGTCCAGTTTATTAGATAATGAAACTTTCTGCCATGATGGAAATATTCTATATTGGGGCTGTCCAATGTGGTAGACATTAGGGAACATTGCTAGTGACATTGGGGAAGTGAATCTTAAATTTCACTTAATTTTAATTAATTCAAGTTTAAATTTAAATAGCTGGATGCAGTTAGTAGCTATCATATTGAACAGAGAAAATATAGATTTCAGTGCTAAAAAGCTAAGTGAAGGGAAAGTCACTCAGTCATGACTGACTCTTCTCAACCCCATGGACCATAGCCTGCCAGGTTCTAGTCCATGGAATTCCTGGAAGAATACTGGAGTGAGTAGCTGTTCCCTTCTCAAGGGGATCTTCCCAACCTGGGGATCGAACTCAGGTCTCCCACACTGCAGGCGGATTCTAAATAATAACTTGGCCTCATCATTTAAACTGATTAAATAACTTATTTAAAAACAACATTTTAAATAACTTATTAAAAGCTTTTTTTGGAAAATTTAAACTTGAGTCTGGAACACAGGAGATTTGGTGTATTTGATAATTTGATTTGTGTTTGTTTTGGAGTTGGGTCAAGTGGGAGAGACCCAGAAGAGGGAAACACTTTTAGGTTTCCTCCCAATTGGCAAACTCACCCTTCAAGGATCCACTATTCTGTGAAATTGCTTTAAAACACAAGTCGTTGCCAATTTTTCTTGATATGGGCAGTGTATTTTCTTAGAGTTAAGTTTCACACCAATGGGAATATAAACAAGAGTGGTATAAATAAATATATCAGAAATTCCTTACAAACGAAGTAAATGATGTGTTCCAGATGTGAGGATTTTGAAAACAGACTATGTTACATCAATGAAGCTAATCAAGAAATAAAAGGGAGTCCTATCAATTTCTTTCCCTCTTTCTTTCTTTCCTTTCCCCCCTCTAAGGTTGCCATGAAGAATGCTACAGATGGGAGATGGCATACAAGATTCAGCTGTGCTTAGACTTGCTTTCCCCTGAGATGCTCTTCTTGACTTGCAGGTAGCTGCAATCTTGTTGTGTCCTCATATGGTCTTTTATAGCATGGTGGGCACTTCTCTGGTGTCTCTTCCTCTTCTTATAAGGTCACTGTTTCTATTGAATCAAAGTCCCATCATTTTTACACTGTTAACCTTAATTTCCTCTTTATAGGCTTTATCTCTAAATATAGTCATATTAGGGATGAGTGCTCCAGCATATGGATTTGGGTTGAACAAAATTAAGTCCATAAGCCTGTCTTCCTTTCTTTCACAGATGTTTGTTAAGGACTTATGTTGTCAAAGGCACTGAGGTCACAGTAAGAACAAGGGAGCTATAGTTTTAGTCCTAACAAAGCATCAGTCTCTCTGTGTGAAAGAGAGAGACTGACAACAAAAGCAACAAACATCTCAAAGGAAAAACATATTATGAAAGCACATGAGAGGGACAAGTAAACCTGTCAGGTGGATACAAGGGGACATTTTTGGGAGTAAGTGACCCAAAGAAGACATCTGAAGAAAGAGTAGGAATGAGCCCAGAAGGGGATGCTGACATTGGAGGATGAAGCTGGAGGGAACAGGAGGGGTTAAGGTGTGGAGAACAGAGCAGGGTGACAAATAGAGAAGGCAAAATTGGTAGAATTTTTTGGTTGCCCATATGGGTTGGGAAGGTATAAGGTGCTGGGTGATGGCCAGGCCAGCCTTTGCTCCCCTTAATTCCAGAGAAGAGATGGAGGGAGGAGGAGGCCATGATTGTCACATCATGTCATCTGAAGGGTTCTATGTTGGTAACTGGGTGCTGTCTCCTCTTCAGTTCTCTCTTGTGCATTTAAGGACTGGAATTCTGGAAGCTACATTTTCTAGACTTTCTGTCAGCAAGGTTTCTATTTAAATGTTCTTGGTGAGAGGCATTTATATTGGACTTGGGAATCTGGGAGAAGCCAATGGACTATTTCAATGTAAAATTTTGTCTCCAGAGAATGGCCCACTTCGTTGCTGTAGACAGCTGAGATCATCAGTGCTGTTCCTCTGCAATTCCTTCACTGCCCATGCCTTCCAACAGTTTTTGACACTTCTAATTTCTAGAATTAAGTTCCTTCCTGCTCAAAATACCTAAAATGATTCTTGTTCCCTTGATCATACTCTTGGCTTATGATATAACCATTGAGTTGAGCATTACAGATTCTAGAACTTAGTTCTATCAGTCCTCTGAGATGTTCAGAACCAGTACCATCATTCCTCATACTCAAGTTTGGCTCAGTTACACCCAAAGATCCAAGTATCCTTGTCAAATATTATCACCCAGAGCTTCCGTCCCATCTATTCTAGCCATCATCAGATTGAATCCAAACCCCTTTCCTTCTCATTCTCTTAAATTTCTAAATGTATGTATCTTCTGGAACTCTCCATCTCTGTTTCACAATCTCACTGCATCTTCAACATCTCCTCTGAATGCTCTTTCTACTCCCTCACTAACGATCTTGCTGTCCTTGAGGACACCAGTTTCTCTGGAGCAATGTATCTCAGGAAGAAGACAATGCTTTCCAATGACCCAAAACTGTTTCCAGGTCTGATAACAGGCCCCGTCTTCTTACTGCAGGTCTACGATGATAGTCACTTGGCTGCATGAACTGTTCAGCTCTTGCCTCCCTCTTTAATATTTTGCTTGTGATGTATCCACCCAGGATTGTTCAAAATTCATCACATATAAAACATTTTGAAAAATGGTGCAAGGTAAGTTCTCAATGAGTATTATCATCGTCATCATCCTCTTGTTTCCTTGCTTGCACAAGAACAAGTAAATATTGCTGGGGAAAAAAAAATCACATAGCTGGGTTTATTAGTTTCTCTTTAAATTCATGATTTCATCCTTGAAGCCGGCCCCCAACCCTGCCCTGCCATCAGTATTGTCCTTTATTACGCTTACTTTCCCATTCAAGGAGATGACATTATATTTTCTTTTTTCCTAACCTACACCCTCTCAACTTTAATTCTCCGTTGATGATCTCAGTTCACACTTAATTATAATAGACTCTGAAAGACATTACAGATGAACTTGGAAACTCTCTCATCTTCCTTCTTTCACCTCCTTTCTCTTTAATGCATTTGCCCCCCTCTTCTTTCTTCCTCCATCTTTTCACGAGGAAAGTGGCCCTTCTTTAATCACCGCCAGTCCTTCTACTTGTTCTTTGCATCCCTTTTCTACGTTCTCTTATGATCCTGCTTCTCCTGGTATCTGCTTTCCCACTACCACCAACTGAAAAAATATTAGTAACAAACAATTTCCAACAAGCACCCTTTTTTTGTTCGCATTTGTGGTAAGACTTCTAAGATGGTGTTCTGCAGTTTCTTTCCCCATTTCCTGTATCCCAATCACAGTCAGTCCTTTGCAATCTGGCACTTGGTCTTCTACCTCTGTAGAGACCAACAGTCCTTCTGATGAGATCAGTCCTTCTGATGGAGTCAGTATCTCCATGTATTCAAACTCAGTGGCCCTGCTTTGTCCTCATGTTTATCAGTCTCACCGTAGCATTCAGTCCAGCTGAACAATTCTTTCCTTTTTGAAGAATTTTCCTATTTTGCCTTAAGTGACTCCATAGCTCCTTGGTTTCATTCAAAGTTCTACTCTTTTCCATTCAACCTGAGGCATGTTTCTGAGCTATTTACTCAGGTGTTATTCTTACATTATCTTTTTAAGTTTGTGAACACCAATATAAAATGGAGGAGAAGAGTGCAGATGAGGAACCATGTATCTGCATATACATCATGACTGTACCATTTCCTAGCTGTGTGATGTTGGACATATTACTTTGTCTCTCTGTATCTCAGCTTCTTCACCCATCTAATTAGGATTACAGTGTTTTAGTTATGTGATTATTCTGAGGGTTATATTAATGGTGTGCATTTTGCACTAAGCACTCAGTAAACGTTAGGTGTTCTTACAGTGCTAAAATCTCTTAGATGTGTATCTCTTGTCTAGATATATATCTGATAATTTCACCTAAATTTCAGATTCATATGCAGCTGCCTATTTAAAAACTCCACATGGATGACTAATAGGATTTCCAGTTTAATGTGTTCAAAAGGGAATTAAAAGCTAGTTGAATCCCCAAATTAACTAATCATTAATTTTTCCAAACAGACTTCAGAATTCTTGATTAGTCACCAAACCTGTTCCTCAGTGTTAACTCTCTCACTACATGGCATTATCTTTATTCAGCAAAAGTTATTTTTGAATAATTAATATCTAAAATTAGGAAACTGAACAATAGAAAAAAATTAAAACCATTGTAGTGTTTCTTGGATTAGACAAAGCTACCATTAACTTAAAGTACCTTGTTGAACTTTCATGATAGAACAACTCACCGTGTGTGTGTGTTCTCATTGTGTGTGTGTGTGTGTGTGTGTGTGTGACGTGTTTGCCTACTAGAAGTTAGGAAGAAAGTGACATGTTCTCAAGAAATAGAAGGTCTGGTCCATCACTGCTATTCCTTGGGTTGTGTCATTGAAACATTACAGTAGTTCTATCAGGTAGGAGTATTATTAACTATAATACTAGATGCAGAAAATGGGCTAAAAGATACAAATTCATTTGCTTTTATTAAGGTCATAAAGTTGTTAAAGAACACAGTATCCAAGCCCATATCCTCCTATCTCCAAAGTCAGTACTCTTTACCATTAATCTATTGATTTAAACCTTTCCATAGTGATTACAAAGAAATAGCTTTTTCAGTAGTGTGCCCTAAAAATTTATTACCCAGCCAATTCTTTCTCATTATATATTGCCTTTTTTTCAACTGATGAGTTCTTAATTTTCTGAGATTTTCACATGAGCAGTTTTATTAAATTTTTTAACACATTGGAGAGAAAACTTAATTACCTCATTCTCTACTATTTACCCAACTGTAAGATTCAACTTCCAAGTTCCAGCTAAGGGTTTATAAATCAGTTTTTGTTGTAGTCACCATCTCTCTTAGTACTATGGTTTCATTGTACGATGATCATTTTGAAGTCTGCATTTATTGCAAAGGTAAGAATTTCCACATATTAGTTCTTTTAAAAATTTAGCTCAATTCCCAGATCATGTTCTTGGGCTGCCAAAATGGCTCTGTGGCAACATTGAAAACTTATGATAAATAGGGAATGTTTAGATTGAGACTTGTGAAACTGAACTGAAGTACTTATCTTTAGATCCAATTTTGGTGATGTATGTATTACTATTCCTGGCAAGGAAAAAGCAGTTTCTAGTGGATGGAAACCTTTCTCTGAAGTAGACTCTTTCAGAAACTCCCTATGGAGCAATGAAAAGAAAATGTTGAATTCTCCGACTTTGTTATTGAAGAATATAATAAGCAGTGTCTTCCATAGCAGCTTTGCCAGTCATGCAGAAAATGTCTTCATAGGGCTGTTTCCACAATGTTGGCGTTCAGTGGACAATTAGGGAATCATTTTCATGTTGTAGTGTGGAGGATATTCCCACAAGGAACTGACATGATGAAGGCCAGCAAAGTAACTTTCATATGACTAAGCTGACTCAGAAACAGGACTGAGGTTATTGAGCCAGGGTGATTTGGCTACAATACTCCTTACATTTTTTTCCCTGTCAGTCTTAATTAGTTAATCAACATCCCATATCATTCTGAAAAAGATCTTAGTCACATTAACACATTCAGTTTAAAACTCAAAGAATTGAGTAAATCTGGGAAAGGAGAAAAGCTGGGTAAGTAATTAATACAGACATGAGGAAGATTGATGTCCATACCACAGCATCCTGAAGAGTGGGTAGAGGATGACCAAGAATTTGGCTCTAAGTTTCCTAGAGAGTAAGGAAAAGTGGAAGATAGTTATAAGTGTCAGTGTTCATAATAAAGAAGTCAACTTATGGGTAATGAGAAATGTTGATATGTCTGATATGGAGACTTTAGAGTATTTTTTCCCAGAAGTAGTTGTAGACAGACTAAAATCCCTCATGACATCATCTTGAGGCAGTTACATATTATAGTGTTTGAATGTATCCTTTGGAATAAGGTAAATACATGATTCAGTCTCATCTTTCAATGAAAGCATTTCTGTTGCCAGAGTTGGAAGTGGGCACATAATAATTTGGCCCAGATATTTAGTTCTGAGATATTATGGAGTGTTTCAAGAGAGAAGTTAGACCAACTTGTTATAACATAGATGATGGATTATATATTCTTAAAACCATAAGCATTTTCTAATTAAAAATAATCATGTAGTATAAAAGTAGTATATGTTTTTAGTTTCTAATTAAAAATAAAAACATGTAGGTTTACTGAACAAAAAAAAAAGAAACTCTTTCCAATTTTGGTGATGTATGTATTACTATTCCTGGCAAGGAAAAAGCAGTTTCTAGTGGATGGAAACCTTTCTCTGAAGTAGACTCTTTCAGAAACTCCCTATGGAGCAATGAAAAGAAAATGTTGAATTCTCCGACTTTGTTATTGAAGAATATAATAAGCAGTGTCTTCCATAGCAGCTTTGCCAGTCATGCAGAAAATGTCTTCATAGGGCTGTTTCCACAATGTTGGCGTTCAGTGGACAATTAGGGAATCATTTTCATGTTGTAGTGTGGAGGATATTCCCACAAGGAACTGACATGATGAAGGCCAGCAAAGTAACTTTCATATGACTAAGCTGACTCAGAAACAGGACTGAGGTTATTGAGCCAGGGTGATTTGGCTACAATACTCCTTACATTTTTTTCCCTGTCAGTCTTAATTAGTTAATCAACATCCCATATCATTCTGAAAAAGATCTTAGTCACATTAACACATTCAGTTTAAAACTCAAAGAATTGAGTAAATCTGGGAAAGGAGAAAAGCTGGGTAAGTAATTAATACAGACATGAGGAAGATTGATGTCCATACCACAGCATCCTGAAGAGTGGGTAGAGGATGACCAAGAATTTGGCTCTAAGTTTCCTAGAGAGTAAGGAAAAAGTGGAAGATAGTTATAAGTGTCAGTGTTCATAATAAAGAAGTCAACTTATGGGTAATGAGAAATGTTGATATGTCTGATATGGAGACTTTAGAGTATTTTTTCCCAGAAGTAGTTGTAGACAGACTAAAATCCCTCATGACATCATCTTGAGGCAGTTACATATTATAGTGTTTGAATGTATCCTTTGGAATAAGGTAAATACATGATTCAGTCTCATCTTTCAATGAAAGCATTTCTGTTGCCAGAGTTGGAAGTGGGCACATAATAATTTGGCCCAGATATTTAGTTCTGAGATATTATGGAGTGTTTCAAGAGAGAAGTTAGACCAACTTGTTATAACATAGATGATGGATTATATATTCTTAAAACCATAAGCATTTTCTAATTAAAAATAATCATGTAGTATAAAAGTAGTATATGTATATTATAGAAAATAAAATAATGACATAATAAGTAATCATAAGAATAAGGAAAGAAGTCATTTTATCCCTACCCAGAAGATACTCATAGTGTGTTTTGCAAAAAAGGTCATATTATGCATAATGTTTTATAAATTGCTTTTTCAGGTTAAATTTTTAGTTAAAATATTTATTTTTTCAAGTCAAAAAGTTTATGTCTTCTAAAACTAGTCCATATTCCATATTTCATCCTCCAACTTACTTCCAGATTTCTTTTATACAACTGTTTGTAGAAACTAGAATCCAATTCAGATCCATGTATTGAATATTTTTATGGTATTTAAAGTTTGTTCATCTACAACAGTGCTTTTTACTACTACACTGACATGCTGAAGAGATTGAGCTAGCTGTCCTACATAATATTTTATCTTCTAGATTGATCTGGCTGTTCTCTTATAGCAAACCTCCTATATTTCCTAATGAATTGGAATGAATTTCAATTAAATAATTTTGACTGGAATACACTGTGAGTAATGCCTCCTTGTTGTTCTACCTGGGTGGCTCAGTGGTGATGACTCTACCTACCAATGCAGGAGATGTGAGTTTGACCCCCCGGTTGGGAAGATTCCTCTGAAGAAGGAAATGGCAATCCGCTTCAGTATGCTTGCCTGGGAAACCCCATGGAGAGAGGAGCCTGGAGGGCAACAGTCTATGAGGTCACAAAGAGTTGGTCACAACTTAGCAACTAGAACAACAGCAACAATAGTTTGTGTCAACAAACTTATCTGGTTATGGGTAAGTTATGTCTGATATGGAGACTTTAGATATTTTTTCCCAGAAGTAAAATCCCTCATGACATCATCTTGAGGCAGTTACATATTATAGTGTTTGAATGTATCCTTTGGAATAAGGTAAATACATGATTCAGTCTCATCTTTCAATGAAAGCATTTCTGTTGCCAGAGTTGGAAGTGGGCACATAATAATTTGGCCCAGATATTTAGTTCTGAGATATTATGGAGTGTTTCAAGAGAGAAGTTAGACCAACTTGTTATAACATAGATGATGGATTATATATTCTTAAAACCATAAGCATTTTCTAATTAAAAATAATCATGTAGTATAAAAGTAGTATATGTATATTATAGAAAATAAAATAATGACATAATAAGTAATCATAAGAATAAGGAAAGAAGTCATTTTATCCCTACCCAGAAGATACTCATAGTGTGTTTTGCAAAAAAGGTCATATTATGCATAATGTTTTATAAATTGCTTTTTCAGGTTAAATTTTTAGTTAAAATATTTATTTTTTCAAGTCAAAAAGTTTATGTCTTCTAAAACTAGTCCATATTCCATATTTCATCCTCCAACTTACTTCCAGATTTCTTTTATACAACTGTTTGTAGAAACTAGAATCCAATTCAGATCCATGTATTGAATATTTTTATGGTATTTAAAGTTTGTTCATCTACAACAGTGCTTTTTACTACTACACTGACATGCTGAAGAGATTGAGCTAGCTGTCCTACATAATATTTTATCTTCTAGATTGATCTGGCTGTTCTCTTATAGCAAACCTCCTATATTTCCTAATGAATTGGAATGAATTTCAATTAAATAATTTTGACTGGAATACACTGTGAGTAATGCCTCCTTGTTGTTCTACCTGGGTGGCTCAGTGGTGATGACTCTACCTACCAATGCAGGAGATGTGAGTTTGACCCCCCGGTTGGGAAGATTCCTCTGAAGAAGGAAATGGCAATCCGCTTCAGTATGCTTGCCTGGGAAACCCCATGGAGAGAGGAGCCTGGAGGGCAACAGTCTATGAGGTCACAAAGAGTTGGTCACAACTTAGCAACTAGAACAACAGCAACAATATTGTGTCCTTCATGGTGCATCAAATCAGGAAACACATTATATCTGGTTACCCGACTCTTAGCACAGTTTAGCCTGATCCACTCTTTGCACAGATGTGTTTTCTCACTGAATTGTGTAAATGATCAATGGGGTGCTACTTTGTCGCTGTATAAAAGTACATTCTCCGCCCACCACTTATCTGATGGTTTTAGTGAAAACTGTAATCCTTAAATGAATTAATATTTTTCTTTTATTTGTTATTTATTTACTGGCCTTCCTCCAGAACTTAGAAGAAAGCCTCCAGTTGGTCTATTTAGTTGCCTTGAGGTACACTTTCTCTAGGAAATTCAGGATACCAACTTAACTCTCTCACTTTAATTGCCAATTTTCAAATTATGAATGTGACTAAATAGACACCCTAGAGAATGAGAACTAAACTTTCTCACGTCTATTTTGAGCATAAATTTCTGGATTTCAAGGGGTCTATGATTTACTAGAATCATTATTCTTTGTGTTCAAAGTTCACAACGTTAGCAGTGGAAGTCCATTCATATTAGCTCTTGTAACCTGATGATCACCCCCACTATCTTTTGACAGCTTCTGGCTTCCTGTCACTGCACATCTTGGACTCACCTGTACCATCCCTGCCTCAAAATCAACCATGTCTGCCTTGAAATCAACTATTTCTTCAAGCAGAGAATGGTATTAGAGACTAAGACATGACACGAGAGTCACAAGGTAATAATTGCTTCTAATGACTAAAAATATTTTCCCATATGGTTTTTAATAAGCACTTGGCAACTAACATTTCAAGGATGTATTCACTGGGCATCCTCTGGTATAGCTAGGATGCTCGTTAAGGGCAAATGTTTATAACAACAGCTCACAGGTGCAAAAATGTCCTCTTATGAAAAGTAAGAAGTCTTTTCTGTTGTCATTTTTATAACGAAGTCTTCTAGGTGACTTAATTTTTGAGCAAGTTCATCATTGGGTTTTGTGACTGGATACACTGTAGTATGCCTCCTTGTGACCTGGGTGGCTCAGTGGTGATGACTCTACCTACCAATGCAGGAGATGTGAGTTTGACCCCGGTTGGGAAGATTCCTCTGAAGAAGGAAATGGCAATCCGCTTCAGTATGCTTGCCTGGGAAACCCCATGGAGAGAGGAGCCTGGAGGGCAACAGTCTATGAGGTCACAAAGAGTTGGTCACAACTTAGCAACTAGAACAACAGCAACAATATTGTGTCCTTCATGGTGCATCAAATCAGGAAACACATTATATCTGGTTACCCGACTCTTAGCACAGTTTAGCCTGATCCACTCTTTGCACAGATGTGTTTTCTCACTGAATTGTGTAAATGATCAATGGGGTGCTACTTTGTCGCTGTATAAAAGTACATTCTCCGCCCACCACTTATCTGATGGTTTTAGTGAAAACTGTAATCCTTAAATGAATTAATTTTTTTCTTTTATTTGTTATTTATTTACTGGCCTTCCTCCAGAACTTAGAAGAAAGCCTCCAGTTGGTCTATTTAGTTGCCTTGAGGTACACTTTCTCTAGGAAATTCAGGATACCAACTTAACTCTCTCACTTTAATTGCCAATTTTCAAATTATGAATGTGACTAAATAGACACCCTAGAGAATGAGAACTAAACTTTCTCACGTCTATTTTGAGCATAAATTTCTGGATTTCAAGGGGTCTATGATTTACTAGAATCATTATTCTTTGTGTTCAAAGTTCACAACGTTAGCAGTGGAAGTCCATTCATATTAGCTCTTGTAACCTGATGATCACCCCCACTATCTTTTGACAGCTTCTGGCTTCCTGTCACTGCACATCTTGGACTCACCTGTACCATCCCTGCCTCAAAATCAACCATGTCTGCCTTGAAATCAACTATTTCTTCAAGCAGAGAATGGTATTAGAGACTAAGACATGACACGAGAGTCACAAGGTAATAATTGCTTCTAATGACTAAAAATATTTTCCCATATGGTTTTTAATAAGCACTTGGCAACTAACATTTCAAGGATGTATTCACTGGGCATCCTCTGGTATAGCTAGGATGCTCGTTAAGGGCAAATGTTTATAACAACAGCTCACAGGTGCAAAAATGTCCTCTTATGAAAAGTAAGAAGTCTTTTCTGTTGTCATTTTTATAACGAAGTCTTCTAGGTGACTTAATTTTTGAGCAAGTTCATCATTGGGTTTTTGTGATTTCCAAATCTCTGAATGGATCAAAGTACTGTCAGAATGTCACTGAATGTAAAAGGCAAAAGTAAGTAAAATGAGAAGGCTATAAATTCCTGTAAGGGACAGTTAAATCAGCATTTTTTATTTTATTTTATTATTTTTTTAAACTTCTATTTTACTTTTAACTTTTACAGAGTTTTGTTGTTTACAGATATGTATGTTCAGATTAGTCAGATGCATATCCCCCCCTTCCCACCCCTCCAGACTGTCACACAGCACCCCTGCAGGATCCCCTTTTCTCACAGAGCAATGACTATAGCTATTTTCTTCACATACGATAGTACAGGTTTTCATGCTATTTCCTTTACGCCTCCCACCTACTGTTCCTTCCCCACAACGTCCATATGTCTACTGTCCATGTCTGTTTTACTGTCGCTTCACTGCATGTGTTATCATTACCATCCTACTAGATTCCATATATATGTGTTAGTATATTGTACATGTCCTTCTCTTTCTGACTGACTTCACTTTTTATGATAGGTTCTAGATCCAGCCACCTCATTAGGGCTGATTCTTCTGCATTTCTTTTTATAGCTGTGTAGTATTCCATTGTATATATGTACCAGAGCTTTTGTATCCATTCGTCCATGGGCATCTAGGTTGTTTCCATGTTCTAGCTATTAGTATATTTCTTAAGATACAACTTGATTTGGTAGTGGATTTTTCAAATAAGGTTGTGTGTATATTTCCTGTATGACTTTGTAATATAAGCACTAAACTAGGAAGGACCATAAGACTTTCAAGAAACTCCAGGTTTTTTTTTTTTTTTTTTTTTTTTAAAGATTTATTTATTTATTTACTTTGGGCGGGGGTCGGGTTGGGGAGGGAGGGGAGTGGGCGGGCCACTTCTATTGGTCTTTCATTTCTATATTTTCATTCGTCTTCGTTCTTTCGCTCCTGTGGGCCTCCCATCGCGGTGGCGTCTGTCGTTGCAGAGCACCTGCTCTGGGCGCATGCGCTCCAGATCTCCAGCTCAGTAGTTGGACACATCAGTCCAGCCGCTCTGCGGCACGTGGGATCTTCCCAGGCCAGGGATTGAACTGTCGCCCCTTGCACTGCAAGGCGGTGTCCTTACCCACTGGACCACCAGGGGAAGCCCGAAACTCCTGGTTTTTAAAGGTATGTATAACTTAAACAAGTCTGATGGGATCTAATTTTTAAAAGACAAATTAATTCAGCAATAAGTCCTTCTGTTCACATGACCCCTAGTCTGGAAAAATCAATCTTAAGGACAAAATCAACAAAGAATCCTAGAATTTGTCTGAGAATCCATATTTAAGATATATATATATATGTGTGTGTGTATATATATATATATATATATATATATATATATATATATATATGTAGGAGATTTGTTTATGAAAATACTGAAACAGAAAAATGTAAGCAATTACTGAATGGTTAGGACACAAATGTACAATTTTTGAAGTGCTTTACTTTCTACATTCTAGTTTCAACTAAACATTCTCAGTTCAGTTCAGTTTACTTGCTCAGTCATATCTTACTCTGCAACCCCATGAATGGCACCATGACAAGCTTCCCTATCCTTCACCATCTCCCAGAGCTTGCTCAAACTCATGCCTATTGACTCAGTGGTGCCATCTGATAATCTCGTCCTCTGTCATCTCCTTCTCATTCTGCCTTCTATTTTTTTCCAACATCAAAGCCTTTTCCAATGCGTCATCTCTTTGCATCAGGTGGCCAAAGTATTAGAGATTTAGCTTCAGCATCATTCCTTTCAAAGAATATTCAAGCTTGATTTCCTTTAGAATTAACTGGTTTGATCTTCTTTCAGTCCAAAGGACTCTCAAGAGCCTCCTCCAACACCACAGTTCAAAGGCATTTATTCCTCGGCACTCAGACTTCTTTATGGTTCAACTTTTATGTCCATACATGACTACTGGGAGAACCATAGCTTTGACTATGCCATCTTTTGTCAGCAAAGTGATGCCTCTGCTTTTGAATATGCTGTCTAGATTTATCATAGCTTTTCTTCCATGGAGTAAGCACCTTTTAATTTCGTGGCTGCAGTCACCATTTCTCAAATTGAATTTTCTCAATTTTCAACAATATCTAGGGACACTGTCATAAAATTCTTAATCCATTTAACCTCTCAAGTTTTCAGGATAAGAATCTCATGGAGCAATTCCACAGGAGTCAGATACATTTCCCCTGTCTTCTTGCCACGACCTCCCCTATGTTTCTGCCTCTGTCACCTCTGGTGGGAAAACTGCCTGTTCATCCCGCAGGTCCATGTGGGTTCACTATTCAGTGTCTCTTGCCTGGGACCTTCATGATTCTGAGACCTGGAAGCCGTTCCTGTCAACTCTCCCTGCTTCTGAGTGACCATCACTCAGACTGATCTGTGACTCAGAATCCTTTCCAAGACTTTGGGTCACCAACTCTGAGCATGGGTGAAGATGGAGGATTGAGAAGAGCTGTCTCTCATATAGTCCTCTGTTTTGGCGGTGCCTGCCCCAGGGAGAAAACTACACTCTGCTGAAGATGGAGTAGAGGCAAGACCCCTCTGGCTACAGGGTTACAACTTGTTCCATGAACAGATTACTAAAGTGGAAACATGCTTACTTATGCGTTTACTCTATGCTGCTGCCTGGCACTGAGCAGACAGAGACCATATGTTATACGAACGGGACAGTGGAGGCAATGCTTTCTGATTCTTCTTCACTCCATAAACTATCTAAGTCAAAAGCACTTCTTTCTTCTTTGAAAACAGAAACAACATTTTTCATCTCCAAACTCATGCCTATTGACTCAGTGGTGCCATCTGATAATCTCGTCCTCTGTCATCTCCTTCTCATTCTGCCTTCTATTTTTTTCCAACATCAAAGCCTTTTCCAATGCGTCATCTCTTTGCATCAGGTGGCCAAAGTATTAGAGATTTAGCTTCAGCATCATTCCTTTCAAAGAATATTCAAGCTTGATTTCCTTTAGAATTAACTGGTTTGATCTTCTTTCAGTCCAAAGGACTCTCAAGAGCCTCCTCCAACACCACAGTTCAAAGGCATTTATTCCTCGGCACTCAGACTTCTTTATGGTTCAACTTTTATGTCCATACATGACTACTGGGAGAACCATAGCTTTGACTATGCCATCTTTTGTCAGCAAAGTGATGCCTCTGCTTTTGAATATGCTGTCTAGATTTATCATAGCTTTTCTTCCATGGAGTAAGCACCTTTTAATTTCGTGGCTGCAGTCACCATTTCTCAAATTGAATTTTCTCAATTTTCAACAATATCTAGGGACACTGTCATAAAATTCTTAATCCATTTAACCTCTCAAGTTTTCAGGATAAGAATCTCATGGAGCAATTCCACAGGAGTCAGATACATTTCCCCTGTCTTCTTGCCACGACCTCCCCTATGTTTCTGCCTCTGTCACCTCTGGTGGGAAAACTGCCTGTTCATCCCGCAGGTCCATGTGGGTTCACTATTCAGTGTCTCTTGCCTGGGACCTTCATGATTCTGAGACCTGGAAGCCGTTCCTGTCAACTCTCCCTGCTTCTGAGTGACCATCACTCAGACTGATCTGTGACTCAGAATCCTTTCCAAGACTTTGGGTCACCAACTCTGAGCATGGGTGAAGATGGAGGATTGAGAAGAGCTGTCTCTCATATAGTCCTCTGTTTTGGCGGTGCCTGCCCCAGGGAGAAAACTACACTCTGCTGAAGATGGAGTAGAGGCAAGACCCCTCTGGCTACAGGGTTACAACTTGTTCCATGAACAGATTACTAAAGTGGAAACATGCTTACTTATGCGTTTACTCTATGCTGCTGCCTGGCACTGAGCAGACAGAGACCATATGTTATACGAACGGGACAGTGGAGGCAATGCTTTCTGATTCTTCTTCACTCCATAAACTATCTAAGTCAAAAGCACTTCTTTCTTCTTTAGGCAAATATAGCAACTGAATTTCATCTTTAATCATTTTTTTCAGGTAAGAAACAGTGAGTCAAATGAAGAAAAGGCTATGGCCTTGAGCTAGGGAACTGTGACACTCTGCTGAGAAAGTGGGCTTGTGAGGATAAGCCTGAGCCTTGCTGGACTGGACCTGGTTAGCAAACCTTCTCCAGGGAGTCTCAGTAGCACTGTACACACTTCTCATAGATGGTCTCAAAATCAGAGTTGTTACCCTAATAGCAATCTTTAGTAATGAGTTGTTTCTGTGGGTCATAGCTCCCAAGTGATTCAAATTTAATTTAGTTACTTTTTCTGTTTAAATCCCTCCAGTCAGTTTCATCCATATGTTGTATACGGTCAAAAGTGGCAAAGTCTTTTTCAGTAACCTGCTGGACAAACTGACTCATGGGAACACCACACTTCTTCATGCAAGCCTGTCCCTGATAATCAGGAGGGTTTCCATGTTCATATGAACATAGCTGCACTGTCTATCTTCTGATTATTTGAAAAGTTTTGATCATTTACAAGTTTCCTGAACATTGTTTCTGCAATGGGTGATTGACAGATGTTACCAGACACACAAACAGCACTGACTTGGTCATCTGCTCAGCCACTTCCGTCATGGCAAGAAATATTAATTAAGATTGATGCCTACATCAATGACATTCTCACCTTTGCATAAAAGTGAAATTAAGTAAGACAGTAAGTCTTCAGTTCCAAGCCAGTTTATTTATCAGAGTTTAGCAAAATCTAAGAGTAGGAGAGTTGTGCCTAAGTTCAATTTTTTCTTAGGTAGTATTTTTGTTAAAAACACAGTTTGTGAAAATCTTCTAATTTGAGAACCCTAGTCATCAAATCTATAAGCATGAACAAGATATAGAAATTCTACGGGACTCTTTCAAGTCAGAAATTTGATCCGCGATCCTCATTGAATAATGTCTCCAGAATCTCTACTTATCTTTATATAAAAAAAGAAACAGAATATAAAAATGTTTACATTTAATGAATTCTTTCTTTGGACTCTCCATGAAATGGGATCCTTTTTCGTTTGCTAGACCTGTGTTTTCTTTAAATTTCTTAGACTTAAGAAGGTGTACATCTATTTTGTAGTGTCCTCTATTGTCAATGTAGGCTTTATATCATCTTCTTGTTTCTTTCTCTTTTGTGATTTTGCATTTTTTTATTTGTGACTTATGATTGGTGGGTAAATATTTCCTAGAAATTTCCTAGGACATTTCAAATTATGTGGAATAGATATTAATTATTGTTCAAAGAAGTCTGTATTCCAACTCAGATTTCTGAGTTCTGCCTAATTCCAATCTTGCTATTTCAGACATGTAAGTTAAAACTCGTAAGACAGACTAAAAACTAGCAAAAAAAAAAAAAAAATCAAAATTATTTATGCAAGGAAGAAATACTTTCTACTTAGTGTCTAAGTTGTTCATCTGATAGGAGGACATACATTTGAATATTTAATTATTAAATAAGAAATAACTCTGCCTCTTTGCATAAAGTTAAATAGCCATAGGTTGGAATTAGAGGGTTTTGGTTAAATACTATTCTCTTTGATTGAGATAGCTCAACCACAGGTATGTGTATATCTATATTCACACTATATACATCTATATATAGTTGTTTATTACTATTGATTGAGAATTGAAAACTGCTTACTAAACTTTTTCAACCCTAGAATTTCCTGGCTTCTGAGCCTAAGACAGAGTTAGGGACTTTCACTGTCCCAGGAAAGTGTTTACCTACTTTTGAAATTATTTTGTTGCTCTCTGATACAAGCATCTTTGTTGCAGTTTTTACAAGTCCTAGGACTCAGTTGTCTCCATGTTTTCTTTTGAAGTCAGTCGCCTGATTTATAAACCACACGTGTTTGTGCTCCAGGCATGGCTGATGCATTGTCTTCATACCTTACATAGAAGTCTTGGTGTCAACCACACTACAAAACCTCACCAGGATGAAGTCAGTTTGTTCTGAGTAGCACAGTGCTAAGAGAAACTTTCCATTATGTTCCCTGCAGTTCTTTAAACAACCGAAATGTGGTTCATCCATAACTACTTCCTATGATTTAAAATGCTGAGAGTTTTAATAAAAATATTTACTGAATGATACTGCAAGTTTAACATCCTCCTACTTCTACTTTGGGAATATTTACATTCCAGATGAAAAATTACATTAATAGAAAAGTTTTAAGAATGCAGACTGCATGGCAACATATTAATGAAAACAAATATTCTCCATGGAGTTAATGTTTTCCCAAAGTTTAATGATTTAGATTTCTCTACGCATTATAATATTCTTAAATGTAGTCTTTTATAACTAATGAAAATAGAATTCAAATAACAGAATCTAAATGTCAGAGTTTTAGATACTGCAATGTTTTTCTTTGGCAATTTTACAATTATTAAAATGTTGTATGATAATAAAAATATCCAAGATAAAAATGTATTTTATTATCATACACTGTGATAATAGAAGTCTTTGAAAATCTGGAAAAATGTATCTAAAGTGAGATGATAGAGAACTGAATTTTCACAAATGTGATGGAGAATTGATGAAAGTTTAAGTAAAGACATTAAAATCTTAAGAAAGAGTCATACAGTAATGCTTGACCTCCAATCTAACACTTGCAGAAGTGTTTTATACATTTTGGGAGAATTTTTAAAGAATATTTCAAGCCAACACAAAAGTCAATGCTCTGTGAAAGAAGATGTAGCCATATGGACATATGATGGCCACCCACAATGAGCTCATTAGAAGGTATTTGGAGAAATGTAAATTTGCAAATATTTGTTGACTTAAAATTATATCTCAAATTTGAATTGGTTTTAAATTTTAATATTACTAAAAATTTTAGATATACATTAATTAATTTAACAACAACTTAGTAAATTTTATGTCCCAGGCACTGTAACAGGCACTGGGGATATGAATTAGCATAAATGTGCTATGTTAGAAACGGTTTTCTATAGTAATTAGAAGTAATTTTGATGGTAGGTAAGGCAAATATGACTATTAGTACTTTAAATGAATAGTTTTCTCTTACTAAGGATTTCTGGAGTTGGCTTCTGGCTTTGGTTCAATGGCAGTGAATGATGGGCCCATCCTTATGGTCATTCTTTCACATTTGCAAGTTCCAGTCATTGGCACTGAGAGTACTTTAAAAGAAACTGTTAATGAGATCTTTTCTTTCTGTCAGGAAAACAAATGCTTTCTTAAATGTCACCGAGCAAAATTCTATTTATTATTGGCCAAAACTTGTCACATTTCCACTTCTAGCTGCAAAGGGAACTACTGAGTATTTAGCTTTTTCAACTTCTGTGATGGAGATGGAATTCAGGAAGACAGTGAATAATAAGTTGAATTAATTGGTCAGTAAAGACTACTGTAACCCTTCCTACTTGAAAAGTAATATAACATATATGATAAAGAATCCAACTATATTTTTCAGCAACTAGAGAGTGATATGATAGATAAACTTCATTATTCTCTAGCTATTGTGGGAGAGCAGGAAGAAGGGCTATACTAGGAAATTAGAATAAGCCTGTGAAGTTACAGTACAAGTTACTGCAGCAGAATTTCTGTGTATTTTTAAAGGGGCGAGGGAAATTTTAACACGTAATAGAATGATTACCTTTTTGACTTTGTGGGAGTTGCATGGATATATTTCAAACTTTTTTTTCAGTAAAAGTAGGGAACTCGGCTTTCAGAAAGTTTCTTCTATTCAAATAAGCAGGAGTTAGGTATTGTGTGTGTGAGTCTCTCAGTGACGTCTGACTCTTTGTGATCCCCTGAGCTGTAGCCACCAGGCTCCTCCGTCAATGGAATTCTCTAGGCAAGAATACTAGAGTGGGTAGCTATTCTCTTCTTCAAGAGATCTTCTCGACCCAGGGATCGAGCCTGGATCTCCTGCATTGTAGGCGGATCCTTTACTGTCTGAGCCACCAGTGAAGCCCACTCCACCCCCACCCACTTTTCAGATACCATAAAAATTCAGTTGTTGTATGAGGAAATGGAAGCATCATGACTGCCCAACCCCAGACCTCTATTAGCCAGTCCAAGGGCTAGTCTACACCCTCCTACTATCTACCCACAATGGATTAAGCTGCATGCAGGCAGCCTTTTGCCAGGGAGAGGATTTCAGGAGCGCATCTGGTGACCTGTGTCAGAAGTTAGGTATTATTTCACCTTAAAGACTATAAATAGAGAACCTTACCTCTATGAAGAGGTAAATGGTAGTTTGTATTTGATGAACCGTTATGCAGAGAAGAATAATAAATTCTTTATGAAGTAAAATTCAGCTATTTGAAGGCATTGGGGAGTGACCTAAAGCAGGCAGAAATAGGAGTATAGACACTTGAAAAGGGAAACTGCAATGGATGAATTTTACAGTTATGAATTTTCTGCCTGTAGGCCTTCTCCTTAAGAGTGACATGCGATGGCTAGAATTCAAGCAGAAATTGACTCTAGGAGTCAAAGAATGGAGTTTGATATTGCCAAGATTGAAGATAACTGAGGAGAGGCTTTCTGGAAAGGGAGCTAAATGGCCGAAAGAGGAAATAGATAAACTTCATTATTCTCTAGCTATTGTGGGAGAGCAGGAAGAAGGGCTATACTAGGAAATTAGAATAAGCCTGTGAAGTTACAGTACAAGTTACTGCAGCAGAATTTCTGTGTATTTTTAAAGGGGCGAGGGAAATTTTAACACGTAATAGAATGATTACCTTTTTGACTTTGTGGGAGTTGCATGGATATATTTCAAACTTTTTTTTCAGTAAAAGTAGGGAACTCGGCTTTCAGAAAGTTTCTTCTATTCAAATAAGCAGGAGTTAGGTATTGTGTGTGTGAGTCTCTCAGTGACGTCTGACTCTTTGTGATCCCCTGAGCTGTAGCCACCAGGCTCCTCCGTCAATGGAATTCTCTAGGCAAGAATACTAGAGTGGGTAGCTATTCTCTTCTTCAAGAGATCTTCTCGACCCAGGGATCGAGCCTGGATCTCCTGCATTGTAGGCGGATCCTTTACTGTCTGAGCCACCAGTGAAGCCCACTCCACCCCCACCCACTTTTCAGATACCATAAAAATTCAGTTGTTGTATGAGGAAATGGAAGCATCATGACTGCCCAACCCCAGACCTCTATTAGCCAGTCCAAGGGCTAGTCTACACCCTCCTACTATCTACCCACAATGGATTAAGCTGCATGCAGGCAGCCTTTTGCCAGGGAGAGGATTTCAGGAGCGCATCTGGTGACCTGTGTCAGAAGTTAGGTATTATTTCACCTTAAAGACTATAAATAGAGAACCTTACCTCTATGAAGAGGTAAATGGTAGTTTGTATTTGATGAACCGTTATGCAGAGAAGAATAATAAATTCTTTATGAAGTAAAATTCAGCTATTTGAAGGCATTGGGGAGTGACCTAAAGCAGGCAGAAATAGGAGTATAGACACTTGAAAAGGGAAACTGCAATGGATGAATTTTACAGTTATGAATTTTCTGCCTGTAGGCCTTCTCCTTAAGAGTGACATGCGATGGCTAGAATTCAAGCAGAAATTGACTCTAGGAGTCAAAGAATGGAGTTTGATATTGCCAAGATTGAAGATAACTGAGGGAGAGGCTTTCTGGAAAGGGAGCTAAGTGAAGTAGAGGCCTCCAAACCAGCAGATAAATTTCATCATGATTGGCCCCTAAACTTCACATATGTAGGGTAATGCAGCAGATCCTTAAGAATGAAAAACTGAGTAGAGATTTCAGGTGTTTACAGAGGAGTCAGAAATTGGAACTTTAAGTCCAAAAAAAGGTAACTGGCTACTCGAGCAAAACTCAGATGTACAGGAAAAATGGACAGAATCCAGGATACCAAGATGCATAATTCGTAGTGGTCAGTATGAATTGAAATATAATGAAACAGGAGAACATGACCTATGGACAAGATAAAAAAGCAGTGGAGAGAAATCAAGTGCAAGATGACTCAGATGTTTGAATTAATGGAAAAGTTATTTTTTCAAAGTTACTCTAAAGTTTTTCTTGGATTGGAACAAAAATATGTTATAATGAATGAACAGATGAGGAATCTCAGAAAAAAAAATGGAGACTGTAAAAGAAGACCAAATAGAAACTACAAAACTGACAATAAAATATTTGAAATGAAAAGTTTGAATTGAAGGGGCTTAGTATCAGATTGGAAATGAGTGAATGTGGAGAGAAAACAATAGAAGAGGGGAAAAACTAATAGAAAAAAATCCATTCCCCCAAATCTATTGCTTAAATCATAAGACTTGAGAGTGAAAATTACTCTCTGATTCATGAGTTGCAGAATAGATGTGTTGGCAGGCTTGAAAATATTAATCTCATTGTATATCTTCATCAGATCCTCAATTACGAAGAGTGGAAAATTATTCTTATTCATGGTGTGCTTAAAATATTTTGTACTAAAAAACCTCTATGAAGAGGTAAATGGTAGTTGTATTTGATGAACCGTTATGCAGAGAAGAATAATAAATTCTTTATGAAGTAAAATTCAGCTATTTGAAGGCATTGGGGAGTGACCTAAAGCAGGCAGAAATAGGAGTATAGACACTTGAAAAGGGAAACTGCAATGGATGAATTTTACAGTTATGAATTTTCTGCCTGTAGGCCTTCTCCTTAAGAGTGACATGCGATGGCTAGAATTCAAGCAGAAATTGACTCTAGGAGTCAAAGAATGGAGTTTGATATTGCCAAGATTGAAGATAACTGAGGGAGAGGCTTTCTGGAAAGGGAGCTAAGTGAAGTAGAGGCCTCCAAACCAGCAGATAAATTTCATCATGATTGGCCCCTAAACTTCACATATGTAGGGTAATGCAGCAGATCCTTAAGAATGAAAAACTGAGTAGAGATTTCAGGTGTTTACAGAGGAGTCAGAAATTGGAACTTTAAGTCCAAAAAAAGGTAACTGGCTACTCGAGCAAAACTCAGATGTACAGGAAAAATGGACAGAATCCAGGATACCAAGATGCATAATTCGTAGTGGTCAGTATGAATTGAAATATAATGAAACAGGAGAACATGACCTATGGACAAGATAAAAAAGCAGTGGAGAGAAATCAAGTGCAAGATGACTCAGATGTTTGAATTAATGGAAAAGTTATTTTTTCAAAGTTACTCTAAAGTTTTTCTTGGATTGGAACAAAAATATGTTATAATGAATGAACAGATGAGGAATCTCAGAAAAAAAAATGGAGACTGTAAAAGAAGACCAAATAGAAACTACAAAACTGACAATAAAATATTTGAAATGAAAAGTTTGAATTGAAGGGGCTTAGTATCAGATTGGAAATGAGTGAATGTGGAGAGAAAACAATAGAAGAGGGGAAAAACTAATAGAAAAAAATCCATTCCCCCAAATCTATTGCTTAAATCATAAGACTTGAGAGTGAAAATTACTCTCTGATTCATGAGTTGCAGAATAGATGTGTTGGCAGGCTTGAAAATATTAATCTCATTGTATATCTTCATCAGATCCCTCAGATGACTTGGTACATTGTCAATGAGCAGTAATAGTTTGAAATGGAATCTTATTCAGAGTATTAGTTTTCAATGGTGTGCTTAAAATATTTTATTCAGCAAAGCATGTTGTAAGCAAATGTGCCGTCATCTAGGTTTGTTGTTCCATTTGTAGAGCAGAACTGTTAAGGATTCAGAATTTTCAGAATGGTAACTGAGCTTTGGCTTCAACTTAAAGTCACCAGCTGCATGAGCTTCTAACAAGATAATCAACTGTACTTTGAAACTCTGAAGTCAGGCATTGACTTCTTTCTAGTGATGAGGGTTCCAGATGGCATCTTCTTCCAGTAGAAGGCTATTTTGCTTACATTGAAAACTCTTGTCTAGTAAAGCCACCCATCTAGCTCTTCTGGTCCACATGCTGCAGCTTCCACATCAGCTTCCTCATTTTACATGCTCGTTATAGAGATGTCTACTTTCCTTAAACCTCTTGAACTAACCTCTGCTAGCTTCAAACTTTTGTGTTTTCTTCACCTCTCTCAGCCTTCATAGAACTGGAGAGAGTTAGGGTCTTACTCTGAATTCAACTTTGGCTTAAGGGAGTTGTGGCCGGTTTGATCTTCTATCTAGACCACTAAAGCTTTCTTCATATTAGCAAATTGGCTAACTCTTTGATGCAAGATGCTTAGTTTTCTGCCTATCTTGATCTTTCGATATGCTTTCCTCATTAAGCTTAATTATCTCTAGCTTTTGGTTTAAAGTAAGAGACATGAGATTCTTCCTTTCACTGAAACACTTAAGAGGCCATTGTAAGGTTATTAATCAGTCAAATTTCATTATGGTGGTGTTTTGGAAAATAGGGAAGTCCAAGATGAAGGAGCGAGATGGAAAAAAGGCTAGTCATTGGAGTAGTTAGAATACACGTAGTTTATTCTTTAAATTTGTCACTTTATATGGATACAATTTGTGGTGTTTCAAAATAATCACAATAGGGCCTTCCCTGGTGGTCCAGTGGGTCATAAGACTTGAGAGTGAAAATTACTCTCTGATTCATGAGTTGCAGAATAGATGTGTTGGCAGGCTTGAAAATATTAATCTCATTGTATATCTTCATCAGATCCCTCAGATGACTTGGTACATTGTCAATGAGCAGTAATAGTTTGAAATGGAATCTTATTCAGAGTATTAGTTTTCAATGGTGTGCTTAAAATATTTTATTCAGCAAAGCATGTTGTAAGCAAATGTGCCGTCATCTAGGTTTGTTGTTCCATTTGTAGAGCAGAACTGTTAAGGATTCAGAATTTTCAGAATGGTAACTGAGCTTTGGCTTCAACTTAAAGTCACCAGCTGCATGAGCTTCTAACAAGATAATCAACTGTACTTTGAAACTCTGAAGTCAGGCATTGACTTCTTTCTAGTGATGAGGGTTCCAGATGGCATCTTCTTCCAGTAGAAGGCTATTTTGCTTACATTGAAAACTCTTGTCTAGTAAAGCCACCCATCTAGCTCTTCTGGTCCACATGCTGCAGCTTCCACATCAGCTTCCTCATTTTACATGCTCGTTATAGAGATGTCTACTTTCCTTAAACCTCTTGAACTAACCTCTGCTAGCTTCAAACTTTTGTGTTTTCTTCACCTCTCTCAGCCTTCATAGAACTGGAGAGAGTTAGGGTCTTACTCTGAATTCAACTTTGGCTTAAGGGAGTTGTGGCCGGTTTGATCTTCTATCTAGACCACTAAAGCTTTCTTCATATTAGCAAATTGGCTAACTCTTTGATGCAAGATGCTTAGTTTTCTGCCTATCTTGATCTTTCGATATGCTTTCCTCATTAAGCTTAATTATCTCTAGCTTTTGGTTTAAAGTAAGAGACATGAGATTCTTCCTTTCACTGAAACACTTAAGAGGCCATTGTAAGGTTATTAATCAGTCAAATTTCATTATGGTGGTGTTTTGGAAAATAGGGAAGTCCAAGATGAAGGAGCGAGATGGAAAAAAGGCTAGTCATTGGAGTAGTTAGAATACACGTAGTTTATTCTTTAAATTTGTCACTTTATATGGATACAATTTGTGGTGTTTCAAAATAATCACAATAGGGCCTTCCCTGGTGGTCCAGTGGGTAGAGTCCACCTTGCAGTGCAGGGGGCACCGGTTCGATCCCTGGCATGGGAAGATCCTGGACTGGTGTGTTCAATTACGAGCCAGCACTCTGGAGAGTATGCACCCAGAGCTGTTGCTTTGCAAGGAGAGAGGCCACGGCGATGGGAGGCTCACGCATGCCAAAAAATAAAGATGGATGAAAATAAATAAATAAAAAACCAATAAAAGAGGCCAAAATAATAATAAAAAAACCCAATCACAATAGTAACATGAGAGACCATTAGTTACCAATTACCATGATATATGTAATAATAATGAAAAAGTTGGAAATATTGTGAGAATTACCAAAATGTAACGCAGAGACACAAAGTGACAAAATGTCATTGGAAGATGGCCTATTCAATAGACTTGCTAGGTGCAGGTTGCCATAAAACTTCAATTTATAAAAATATACACAATAATGAATACTTAAAGTCTAAAATGCATATAATTGTAGGACCAGAATGAAAAACAAAAAGTGGAGAATGGGCCACAAAAAGTACGTGAAGACATCATGTCTAAAGTGTCTCCAAAACTATTAATAATAATGGCTCTTATCAGTTAGTGTATGGCACCTTTGAAATGTTGATTGTTGTGTAGTCATGCCCATCTGTTGTCTCCTGTGAGGAAAAGCTGGGAGACACTAAACATCAAGTTTAGCCCTTGCTAGGGATTACCCCCCCAAAACAAATCTCTTACTTTTTATTGTGAAAATAGGTCATCAACATATTTTATACTCTGATAAGTCTATTTCAGCGACACTGGTATTTCTCAAATAAATCACGAAATCCAAGGATGTCAGTATTTTAGATCAGGCCAGTTCTTATCAGTCAGTCCTTCACATCCATGGGGCACACCCATAAATATGGGTTGCTAACTCTAAGGAACTGGAACAAGGGCAGATTTTTGGTTCCCACAGGGTGCCGGATGCCCCGTGGACACTGAAGGATGACTATATATTGTTTTCTTTTTTAAAAGTAAGCTCAATTGTACATTGAAATATAGTGAATTAACAATGTTGTAGGGCTTCCCCTGGTGGCGCAGTGTGTAAGGACACCGCCTTGCAGTGCAAGGGGCGCCGGTTCGATTCCTGGCCTGGGAAGATCCCACGTGCCGCGGAGCGGCTGGACCCATGTGTCCAATCACCGAGCAGGAGCTCTGAAGCGCATGAGCCCAGAGCCGGTGCTCTGCGACAACAGAGGCCACTGTGATGGGAGGCCCACACAGGCCAAAGAACAAAGATGGATGAAACTGAATAAATGAAAGACCAATAGAAGTGGCCCGCCCGCTCCCCTCCCTCCCCAACCCGACCCCCGCCCAAAATAAATAAATAATTTAAAAAAAAAAACAAATAACAATGTTGTAGTAGTTTCAGGTGGATACCAAAGGGACTCAACCATATATATACATGGATCCATTCTCCTTCAAGCTCCCCTCCCATCCAGGCTGCCACATAACACTGAACAGAGTTTCCTGTGCTATACAGTAGATTCTTGTTGGCTATCCATTGTAAATTTAACAGTGTGTACATGTCCATCCCAAACTCTCTATTTATTCTCCATTCTTCTCCCTGGCAACCATAAGTTTATTCTTTAAGTCTGTGAGTCTGTTTCTGTTTCTTTAAGTCTGTTCTATTGAACGTACTTTTTTTTTTTTTATTCTCTGGTTTAGTCATTTTTACTCTATATAATATAATAAATGATATCTGAGTAAAAGAGTGGCCACATCCAAGTCCTTATTTTATTGGCAAAAGTTAATGTAAGTAACAGCAAGTCTTTTGATGATTTGTTAGTCTGAATGTTTGTAGTGTAAAAATTAGAACTTAGTTTTTTTTGTTGTTGTTGTTAATTTCAGGCTTATATATATGCTTCTCAGGTAAAAAACCTGCCTGTCAATGCAGGAGATACAAGAGATGACGGTTCTATTCCTAGGTTGGGAAAATTCCTTGGAGGAGGCCATGGCAACCCATTCCACTATCTTGTCTGGAGAAGCCCACGGACAGAGGGGCCTGGTGGGCTGTAGTTCATATGGTCACAAAGAGTTGGACATGGCTGAAGTGACTCAGGAAGCATGTATGTTTCTGATGTAATTTGTTTGTCTGAAATGTTCAAAGTAGTTTAATTATTTGTAACAGCTGAGATTCCCACTTTGATTTGCCAGAAATTAGGAAAAATAGTTCCAACTGAAGCCAAAACTCTTATTAAAAAATTTTCCCAAGGAAAAACCCTTTTCAAAATTATCATATGACTTAATGTGATACAACATAATTAAACATAATTCCATTTTCTTTTATTTATTCTACCATGTCACAGTATATCACATTAGACTGATTTGTCTTGGAAGAAAAGCCAACTTTGGGAGGTTTTTGGTATGGACCAATAATTATTTTGCAGCAGCATAAGGGTATTTCTATCCTAGGACTTTCGAATTTTGAAACACATTTTGAAATTCTGAACTTCAGAGCATGGTAAATAAAATTCTGTCACAGACAAGGCTGGGATCAGCCCCAAAGGAGCTTGTGACATACTGTGTGATTATCTGGAGTAGAAAAGAGATTGTGCAGGTCACTTTAGAGGCAAAATATTATGCATAATATTAAGTTCAAAGCAGTTGACATGTTTTATACTGTATACTATATATATGCTAAATTTAATTTCAAGCAGATTAACTAAATATTGAAGTGCAAAGAAAAGATCTCCCCCTTTTACTCATTTCAAAACCCATTTCTCAAGTTTGATAATTATTACATTCCTTGCTATATTTTATGGGAACTGATCTATACTTTTAAAAGGTTGAGAGCCAGAAAATTACTTTTTGAATACAAAAGAGTAAGTCACATTTTTACTAAAGAAAGTTTTCCGTAAGCACAGGTTGTTCTCATTTTATCAGTCTTCCTACCAGTGTTATTGGTGAGGGTGAATATGAGATACCCCTAATTGTAATATGAATGCTTGCTGTCCAGACAGGGTGCATTGCTTGCCTGCTTCTGGGCAGAAAAGGAATACTGAACCCATGAGAACTTGTTCAAACTTCCCATGTCTTTAGCAAGGTCTGTGATTTCTAAATAATGGGTTCCTACTTTAATCTAGCATTCCACCAGGAACACATCATGACATCTTTGATTTATCAATCCATTTAGTTTGTCTGAAATGTTCATGGCTGAAGTACTCAGGAAGCATGTATGTTTCTGATGTAATTTGTTTGTCTGAAATGTTCAAAGTAGTTTAATTATTTGTAACAGCTGAGATTCCCACTTTGATTTGCCAGAAATTAGGAAAAATAGTTCCAACTGAAGCCAAAACTCTTATTAAAAAATTTTCCCAAGGAAAAACCCTTTTCAAAATTATCATATGACTTAATGTGATACAACATAATTAAACATAATTCCATTTTCTTTTATTTATTCTACCATGTCACAGTATATCACATTAGACTGATTTGTCTTGGAAGAAAAGCCAACTTTGGGAGGTTTTTGGTATGGACCAATAATTATTTTGCAGCAGCATAAGGGTATTTCTATCCTAGGACTTTCGAATTTTGAAACACATTTTGAAATTCTGAACTTCAGAGCATGGTAAATAAAATTCTGTCACAGACAAGGCTGGGATCAGCCCCAAAGGAGCTTGTGACATACTGTGTGATTATCTGGAGTAGAAAAGAGATTGTGCAGGTCACTTTAGAGGCAAAATATTATGCATAATATTAAGTTCAAAGCAGTTGACATGTTTTATACTGTATACTATATATATGCTAAATTTAATTTCAAGCAGATTAACTAAATATTGAAGTGCAAAGAAAAGATCTCCCCCTTTTACTCATTTCAAAACCCATTTCTCAAGTTTGATAATTATTACATTCCTTGCTATATTTTATGGGAACTGATCTATACTTTTAAAAGGTTGAGAGCCAGAAAATTACTTTTTGAATACAAAAGAGTAAGTCACATTTTTACTAAAGAAAGTTTTCCGTAAGCACAGGTTGTTCTCATTTTATCAGTCTTCCTACCAGTGTTATTGGTGAGGGTGAATATGAGATACCCCTAATTGTAATATGAATGCTTGCTGTCCAGACAGGGTGCATTGCTTGCCTGCTTCTGGGCAGAAAAGGAATACTGAACCCATGAGAACTTGTTCAAACTTCCCATGTCTTTAGCAAGGTCTGTGATTTCTAAATAATGGGTTCCTACTTTAATCTAGCATTCCACCAGGAACACATCATGACATCTTTGATTTATCAATCCATTTATTTCTGAGTTTATATGTGGTCACTTTTGTCCAAATTTCTAGACACTAAATAAGCTTCAGAAAGAGACTGTTCTTAAAAACCACTCTTTAAACAACATGCATAATGTAAAATGATGTAAAAAAAAACTTCGTGTCCTTAGCTTACCACAGTCCTCTAAAGATCAATTACGTGGTTTCATTTTTGTGGAGTTACATACGAGTACAAATATATCTATTTTAATCTCTATCTGTATATGATGAAAAATTACTAGTCCACTACTGTGGACACAAGCTGTGGAATTAATCTTCTTTCTACCACAAGCTAAGTCTATGCCCTGGACAAGTTAATGAATGTCTCTGAGATTAGGTTCCCATTCTGAGCTGTTGAAAGTGAATGGGGACAGACCAACATCAATCTCTCATTTTTCCTCTTTCCCTTACCCTTGTCAAATACTACATACTTTTCCATTTCTCTGTTTTGGATATCACTAATTCTTCTCTCTGGAATTCCTTCTCCTTTTACCAGAATCCAAGATTTCTTTTAGAGCATCAGTAAGAAAGGAAATGCTCCAGTGAGAAAGTACAATTATACATGGATCACTGGAAGACAAGAGTAAGTTAGCTAGGCATTAGACCCTGAATTGGTGTCACTTAAAGATCAAATACTTACTGAGTAATTGCCATGTGCCATGTGTTGAGCTGAAGATATGACTGGAAAATCAAACACCTGCCCTCATGCTTTCCTGGCAGTGTGGACAACAGTAAGTGACATAATAGAAGTTTTTACAGTTCTTCTGTAGGGTCTTAAAGGATGATATAGATACTATTTTCTGAAGTGATGAAAGAGGAAGAATCTTCTGATAGTCAAAGACAAATATTCAATAAAGTCCACTTTACCATTACAGAGATCAAGTGATGAGTTATTTGTATCTCTATCTTCACCAGTCAGAATGACATTTTCCCCTGAATTAAAGGGCCTGTTCCTGCATTGAAATCATGTAGACTACCTAATTTAACACAGCAACTGAAAATAACTACATATTTATCAAAGAGATAAATGCAAAGAGTTTAAAAAACAAATGCTTTGAAGTTTATAAGAAAAACAGCACACTCCTACCAGACTCCATGTGTCATCTAATTTCTTTACTGGTGAACACCATCACCTCTTAAAGCAGTTTATGCTGGTATGTTTCTTTCTACATGTTTTAAAATGATGTATTCATATTGTTATTTATTCATTCATCATTTAAAAGTATTCTATTGACTGATTAAAGGAACAGGGCTTACTTTTCTAGTACCACCACTTTGTTTCACTTTCCAAATAGTTATACCACAATTATTAATGAAATCAATATCCAGTATTTATTTTATATATATATGTATATATACATATATATATAAATTTTGGCCTCTTTCACTGGTTTTGTATTTATTTATTTATTTCCTTCCATCTTTATTCTTTGACTTGTGGGGGCCCTCCCAGTGCAGTGGCCTCTCTCACTGCAGAGCACCGGCTCGCAACTGGACACACCTGTCCAGCTCACGTGTGGGATCCTTCTGGGATCCAAATGGGCACTGCTTGCACTGCAAGGCAGACTCTCCACTCATTGGACCACCAGGGAAGCCCTTTTTTTTTTTTAATTTTTAAAATATGTTTTTTTTTTTTTATTCTTTATTTTAAAGGTTTTACAGAGTTTTGTTGTTCATATACATGTATGTTCCCAGATCAGTCATATGCATATCCCTGGTCCCCACCCACCCAGATCCCCCCATCCCACCCCTCCAGACCTTTGCCCCAAGCCATTGTAAGCACTCCTATTCCCTTAGCACTGTGACACTAGCTATCTTTTCCACACATAACACTATAGGTTTCCTTGTTACTTCCTCCATGCTCCCCCCTCCCTATTTATTTGCCACGATGTCCCTATGTCTATGCTCTGTCTTTTTTTTCATGAGTTCCCTGTGTGTGATATCAAGACCGTCCTACTAGATTCCATATATGTGTGTTAGTATACTGTATTTGTCTTTCTCTTTTTGACTTACTTCACTTTTTATGATAGGTTCTAGAGCCAGCCACTTCATTAGGATTGAGTCTTCTGCATTTCTTTTAACAGCTGAGTAGTATTCCATTGTATATATGTACCAGAGCTTCTGGATCCATTCATTCCAGGGAAGCCCTTTTTATATAATCAAAAAAAAAAAAATTACTTTGGCCTCTCCTACTGGCCTTTTTATTTATTTATTTTCATCCATCTCCATTCCTTGGCCTGTGTGGGCCCTCCATCACAGTGGCCCCTCACGCTGCAGAACATCTGCTCTGGGCACACACGCTCCAGAGCACTGGTTTGCAATTGGACACACGGGTCCAGCCACTCCACAGCACTTGGAATCATCTCAGGCCAGGGATCGAACTGGTGCCTCTTGGACTGCAAGGTGGACTCTTTACCCACTAAACCACCAGGGAAGCCCAAGTGTTTATTCTTGTGACATTATAATAACATATTATTGCTAAGTGAAGTGATGTATTCTAAAGACATCTCCTTTTTTAAGCAATTTTGTTTTCCCTGGAGTTAATAATTGCTTCATATGTTATATTTCATATTTATTTTGCTTAGTTTTCTTTGTATCTATTTCTTCCTAGATATTTAGGAAACATGTGATTTGATAGAAGAACATAGCAGGGCCTTAAATTGATTGAAGTTTATCTATCATTGGAAAACAGAGTTACTGAGTCTGTAGATGAGAAGTTGAGAGTTATCAAGGCAAGACTGGTCATCAATGTTTAAGAAAGAAAGTCAAGTTGCTCTGTTATGTCCGACTCTTTGAGACCCCATGGACTGTAGCCTGCTAGGCTCCTCTGTCCATGGAATTCTCCAGGCAAGGATACTGGAGTAGATAGCCTACCCTCCTCCAGGAGCTCTTTCTAACCCAGGGATCAAACCTAGTCTTCCTCTTGTAGGTGGATTCTTCACTGTTTGAGCCACCAGGGAAGTCATCAGTGCTTAAGTCTTCTTTTATCTTGTTACTCTTTCATTTTCAATACATGACTTGCACCTTATGATTCAGGATAGCCACTCAGGTTCAATCTAGTTGCCCACTTTATATTCAAAGGCAGAAAGAAAAAAAAAGACCATGTATTCTTTCCTCTTCCTTCTTTTGTGTGTGTGTGTGTGTGTGTGTGTGCATGATATGATGCCTATCTTTAATGTTGTGCTCAGATTCTTTTCTCTTTTTTTTGTGTGGATGTCTATGGTAGATTTTTGGTCTGTGGTTACCATGATGCTCCTCCATGGCAGTCTATACATATGTGTGTGTGCTTAAGCTGCTGATCTGCTCATTTCAAATGCATTTTTGATACCATGTATTTGTGCTAGCCTCCCTTCTCCAACTAGCTTTTGATATCACATTTTGCATCTAATTGTTTTGTGTGTCCTTTACCTTTTTTTGCAACCCCCCTTTCATTGGACACAGGGTCCAGCCACTCCACAGCACTTGGAATCATCTCAGGCCAGGGATCGAACTGGTGCCTCTTGGACTGCAAGGTGGACTCTTTACCCACTAAACCACCAGGGAAGCCCAAGTGTTTATTCTTGTGACATTATAATAACATATTATTGCTAAGTGAAGTGATGTATTCTAAAGACATCTCCTTTTTTAAGCAATTTTGTTTTCCCTGGAGTTAATAATTGCTTCATATGTTATATTTCATATTTATTTTGCTTAGTTTTCTTTGTATCTATTTCTTCCTAGATATTTAGGAAACATGTGATTTGATAGAAGAACATAGCAGGGCCTTAAATTGATTGAAGTTTATCTATCATTGGAAAACAGAGTTACTGAGTCTGTAGATGAGAAGTTGAGAGTTATCAAGGCAAGACTGGTCATCAATGTTTAAGAAAGAAAGTCAAGTTGCTCTGTTATGTCCGACTCTTTGAGACCCCATGGACTGTAGCCTGCTAGGCTCCTCTGTCCATGGAATTCTCCAGGCAAGGATACTGGAGTAGATAGCCTACCCCTCCTCCAGGAGCTCTTTCTAACCCAGGGATCAAACCTAGTCTTCCTCTTGTAGGTGGATTCTTCACTGTTTGAGCCACCAGGGAAGTCATCAGTGCTTAAGTCTTCTTTTATCTTGTTACTCTTTCATTTTCAATACATGACTTGCACCTTATGATTCAGGATAGCCACTCAGGTTCAATCTAGTTGCCCACTTTATATTCAAAGGCAGAAAGAAAAAAAAAGACCATGTATTCTTTCCTCTTCCTTCTTTTGTGTGTGTGTGTGTGTGTGTGTGCATGATATGATGCCTATCTTTAATGTTGTGCTCAGATTCTTTTCTCTTTTTTTTGTGTGGATGTCTATGGTAGATTTTTGGTCTGTGGTTACCATGATGCTCCTCCATGGCAGTCTATACATATGTGTGTGTGCTTAAGCTGCTGATCTGCTCATTTCAAATGCATTTTTGATACCATGTATTTGTGCTAGCCTCCCTTCTCCAACTAGCTTTTGATATCACATTTTGCATCTAATTGTTTTGTGTGTCCTTTACCTATTTGTTGTGGATACAAATAAATTGGGTACTTTTGTCTTTTAATCTCTCTACTAGTTTTATGTATGATTTACTACCCTTATTGTATGTTTGCCTTGACCAGTGAACTTTTTCGTTGTATACTTTTATTCTTTCTAGTTGTGGCCTTTTCTTCTCCTCCTGAAGAAGTTCCTTTAGCATTTGTCATAAAGGTGATTTGGTGGTGCTGAATTCTTTTAACCTCTACTTATGTGTAAAGCTTTTGATTTCTCCTTCAAATCTGAATGAGAGACTTACTGAGTAGAGTATTCTTTGCTGTAGGTTTTTCTCTCTCATCACTGCCATTCCCTTCTGGTCCACAAAGTTTCTGCCAAAAAGTCAGGTGACAGCCTTATAAGAATTCCCTTATATGTTATTTGTTGCTTTTTCCTTGTTGCTTTACATATTCCCTGTCTTTAATTTTTGTCATTTTAATTACAACATGCCATGGGGTATTCCTCTGTGGGTTAATTTGGTATACTTCTCTGAGCTTCCTGGACTTGGGTGAATATTTCTTTTACCAGGTTATAGAAGTTATCAGCTATTATCTCTTCAAATATTTTCATAGGCTCTTTCTCTCTCTCTTTCCCTCTGGGACCATATAATGAGGACATTAGCACACCTAATGTTGTTCAAGGGGTCTTTTAATATGTCCTCATTAATTTTCATTCTTTTTTCTTTTTTTCCCCTGTTTTGCAGTAATGATTTCCCCTACTCTATCTTTTAGCTTACGGATCCATTTTTTCTGCCTAACTTAGTCAAGTATTGATTCTGTTTAGTTCATTTTTCATTTGAGTTATTGTATTATTCAACCCTGGTTGTTCTTTGCTTTTTCTAATTTTTTATTAAAGACTTCTAATTTTTTGCTCTGTGCATCCATTCTTCTTGCAAGTTCCTTGATCATCTTTATGGACATCAGTCTGAAGTCATTGCCTACCTCCACATTACTTAGTTCTTTCTCTGGGGTTTTATCTTGTTCCTTTATCTGAAACATATTCCTCTGTTATTTTGGCTGCTCTCTCAGAGCATATATCCTTTTTTTGAGGATAAAGAAACCAGAAACCTTGGAGAAATGGCTTATTTCAAGTCTGTATCAGGAAATTTAAAAGAAGGGTCCAAAATTTTTTATTGTACTAGAAAGCAAGGAAACTGGAAAAACTGTTGGATCGTGCCACAAAGACCTGAGGCCAATTTGAAAATGCTTACATGGCCAAAGAGCGAATGGTTTGAGTATAAGCAAGAATAATAATCTCAAAAGACTGAAACACTGAACTTAAGTTCGTAGGTTCTTATGAGCCTCCCAAATTCATTGGCTACTATTGGAAGATACCAGAAAAGTAACTGCTTATTTTGAAAACTGGTAAAAAGAGAAAAATCAAGAATTTATCTTGCCTTCCAAATAAGAACTACTTAGGTCAGGTAACTAAACAAATATAGAGGATATTTTTTATATAACTATTCTAGATAGTAAGTTACAAACAAACAAATATCAATTTTAGCACTTCCAAATAAGAATTCCCTTATATGTTATTTGTTGCTTTTTCCTTGTTGCTTTACATATTCCCTGTCTTTAATTTTTGTCATTTTAATTACAACATGCCATGGGGTATTCCTCTGTGGGTTAATTTGGTATACTTCTCTGAGCTTCCTGGACTTGGGTGAATATTTCTTTTACCAGGTTATAGAAGTTATCAGCTATTATCTCTTCAAATATTTTCATAGGCTCTTTCTCTCTCTCTTTCCCTCTGGGACCATATAATGAGGACATTAGCACACCTAATGTTGTTCAAGGGGTTTTTAATATGTCCTCATTAATTTTCATTCTTTTTTCTTTTTTTCCCCTGTTTTGCAGTAATGATTTCCCCTACTCTATCTTTTAGCTTACGGATCCATTTTTTCTGCCTAACTTAGTCAAGTATTGATTCTGTTTAGTTCATTTTTCATTTGAGTTATTGTATTATTCAACCCTGGTTGTTCTTTGCTTTTTCTAATTTTTTATTAAAGACTTCTAATTTTTTGCTCTGTGCATCCATTCTTCTTGCAAGTTCCTTGATCATCTTTATGGACATCAGTCTGAAGTCATTGCCTACCTCCACATTACTTAGTTCTTTCTCTGGGGTTTTATCTTGTTCCTTTATCTGAAACATATTCCTCTGTTATTTTGGCTGCTCTCTCAGAGCATATATCCTTTTTTTGAGGATAAAGAAACCAGAAACCTTGGAGAAATGGCTTATTTCAAGTCTGTATCAGGAAATTTAAAAGAAGGGTCCAAAATTTTTTATTGTACTAGAAAGCAAGGAAACTGGAAAAACTGTTGGATCGTGCCACAAAGACCTGAGGCCAATTTGAAAATGCTTACATGGCCAAAGAGCGAATGGTTTGAGTATAAGCAAGAATAATAATCTCAAAAGACTGAAACACTGAACTTAAGTTCGTAGGTTCTTATGAGCCTCCCAAATTCATTGGCTACTATTGGAAGATACCAGAAAAGTAACTGCTTATTTTGAAAACTGGTAAAAAGAGAAAAATCAAGAATTTATCTTGCCTTCCAAATAAGAACTACTTAGGTCAGGTAACTAAACAAATATAGAGGATATTTTTTATATAACTATTCTAGATAGTAAGTTACAAACAAACAAATACAAGAAGGAATAGAACAAAAGGACTAATGTTTTGAGGTCACAGATGAATAAATGGATACAGGCAATGCTCACTAATGGCTGCTAGCATCATCTTTATGTAGCTCTCGATTGAAATACAGAACACAACCTATGAAGTAACCTAGATTAAAAAAAGACTTGAACTTAACTATGTTCAAGCCTCATGATCTCATGACCAGTTTATAGGAATTACAAGGGAGCATGTTTATGATAACTGATGACATTGAGAAACAATCAGCAAAATCCAGGCAATGAGAAACATCAAAGGAAAAAAATGACTGCTTCTTCAACAACAATTTTGCAACATCTTTTGTATCCAAAAATTTTTGCAAGATCTCCTTTATCTAAAAGAGGGATGGAGAGACAATTTATTGATTAAAAGAGATCAAAATATATTAACAATGGCAATGTATGAATTTTACTTATATCCAGACTCAAAACTGCTAAAAACAAAAAAGAAGAAGAAGAAAAAGAGAACAGTTAGAGGATATTCATGGAAATGTGAACATTGACTTGATTATTAAAAAATTTATAATTGTTAGAGGGCTTCCCTGGTGATCCAGTGGGTAAAGAGTCTGCCTTGCAGTGCAAGGGGCACCGGTTCAATCCCATGTACTGCAGAGCAGCTGGATCAGTGTGTCCAATTGTGAGTTGGCACTCTGGAGCACATGCACCCAGAGCCAGTACTCTGCCACTGCAATGTGAGACCCATACAGGCCAGAGAATAGAGATGGATGAAAATAAATAAAAAACCAATAGAAGAGGTCAAAGTTTAAAAAAAAAATTAAAAAATACAAAATAAAAAGAATTTATAATTATTTGGGATGATATTTTATGTTTTATTTATTTATTTATTTATTTAGATACACAGTGATATATTTACAAATGATTTACAAATATATTTACAAACATATTTACCTAGATTTCATTCAAAATATTCAGAGAAGGGAGAGATAAATGGGGGTAAAAAGAAACAATATTTACAATGAGTAAATAATTGGTGAAACTGGATATAAGGCATTGAGATGTTTTATACCATATTCTTTACATTATATAGGTTTGAAATTTCCATAAGCAGATGTTAAAGTAAAATTTGTGACTATTTTCTATTTGTTTTCAATTTCCAACAATGCTTTGCTGAAGTGGAGAGTGCTAATTATTAGGTAGGTTGATAGGAAGGCTAGGGGGTCCTTCAAGAAGGAGGAGGAAGAGGGGGAACAAACATTTTTTAGCCAAGGTGCCTTCATCTTGGTTGCCACACCTATGACAATAATCCATTTTGCCTAAGGCTTTCTCTAAGCCCAGAACTAATGATTATAACAACAGTGCTTGAGGACATGTTTCTTTGTCTTAACAGGAGCTTGTTCCTTTGGGCTAGTCTCATACTTATGTTAATTATCTCAATATGTATATTGTAGGTGTGGTTCTGGTGAGGTCTTAAAATATTCTTTTCATCTATTGTTAATAACTAATTGAAAAAGTACATAATGTCCCATCTGAACTAGCTTACTGGGTACTCTCCTACGCCCTTCCAGTGCCTTTTGCTGGAAGCATTCTCTATCCCTTTTTACTTCAATAAAACTTTATTTATTTATTTATTTATTTTGGGCGGGGGTCGGGTTGGGGAGGGAGGGGAGCAGGCGGGCCACTTCTATTGGTCTTTAATTGGGCTCCGGGATCGGGGTGGCTGCCTTGCAGTGCAAGGGCACCGGTTCAATCCCATGTACTGCAGAGCAGCTGGATCAGTGTGTCCAATTGTGAGTTGGCACTCTGGAGCACATGCACCCAGAGCCAGTACTCTGCCACTGCAATGTGAGACCCATACAGGCCAGAGAATAGAGATGGATGAAAATAAATAAAAAACCAATAGAAGAGGTCAAAGTTTAAAAAAAAAATTAAAAAATACAAAATAAAAAGAATTTATAATTATTTGGGATGATATTTTATGTTTTATTTATTTATTTATTTATTTAGATACACAGTGATATATTTACAAATGATTTACAAATATATTTACAAACATATTTACCTAGATTTCATTCAAAATATTCAGAGAAGGGAGAGATAAATGGGGGTAAAAAGAAACAATATTTACAATGAGTAAATAATTGGTGAAACTGGATATAAGGCATTGAGATGTTTTATACCATATTCTTTACATTATATAGGTTTGAAATTTCCATAAGCAGATGTTAAAGTAAAATTTGTGACTATTTTCTATTTGTTTTCAATTTCCAACAATGCTTTGCTGAAGTGGAGAGTGCTAATTATTAGGTAGGTTGATAGGAAGGCTAGGGGGTCCTTCAAGAAGGAGGAGGAAGAGGGGGAACAAACATTTTTTAGCCAAGGTGCCTTCATCTTGGTTGCCACACCTATGACAATAATCCATTTTGCCTAAGGCTTTCTCTAAGCCCAGAACTAATGATTATAACAACAGTGCTTGAGGACATGTTTCTTTGTCTTAACAGGAGCTTGTTCCTTTGGGCTAGTCTCATACTTATGTTAATTATCTCAATATGTATATTGTAGGTGTGGTTCTGGTGAGGTCTTAAAATATTCTTTTCATCTATTGTTAATAACTAATTGAAAAAGTACATAATGTCCCATCTGAACTAGCTTACTGGGTACTCTCCTACGCCCTTCCAGTGCCTTTTGCTGGAAGCATTCTCTATCCCTTTTTACTTCAATAAAACTTTATTTATTTATTTATTTATTTTGGGCGGGGGTCGGGTTGGGGAGGGAGGGGAGCAGGCGGGCCACTTCTATTGGTCTTTCATTTCTCCATTTTCATCCGTCTTTGTTCTTTGGCTCCTGTGGGCCTCCCATCGCGGTGGCGTCTGTCATTGTAGAGCTCCGGCTCAGTGATTGGACACATCGGTCCATCCCAGGCCAGGGATCGAACTGGCGCCCCTTGCACTGCAAGGCGGTGTCCCTACCCACTGGACCACCAGGGGAAGCCCTTCAATAAAACTTTTGCTCTGGATGACCAAAGCCATGTCTTTTGATCCTGAAGTGAAATTTTCTCCTTTGGAGGCCACGAATCCAAAACCATTCACTACTACCAAAGTCTCACCCTATTCTTACCATCAGTACTTTGTATATGAATTTTTAAGTTTCTCTCTAGAATCTTATCCGTGGTACTTTTAAAATTGACTTTGATCTGAGTCTTTATTCATCCGTTGTACTGAACATTTGTTGAAACTTAAATGAAAAGTCTCATTTTTCAATTCTGGGAATTTTTCTTTTATTATTTTTTTGATAATTCAGTTTTACTTGTTACCTACTTTTTGACACTTATTAATCATGCCAGATTCCTACCATGACCTCATTATATTTGTCCTTTCTTTCCTGCTATTAATCTCTTGTTCTTTAATTCTGCTTTTCAGAAAACTTTTTTTTTTTCTTCTTTTCCCCATCATGCCTCTTTTTGTTTATATTTGTTTTCACCCATCTCTTTTTTCATTCTTTGGCATGTGTGGGCCTCCACACCTATGACAATAATCCATTTTGCCTAAGGCTTTCTCTAAGCCCAGAACTAATGATTATAACAACAGTGCTTGAGGACATGTTTCTTTGTCTTAACAGGAGCTTGTTCCTTTGGGCTAGTCTCATACTTATGTTAATTATCTCAATATGTATATTGTAGGTGTGGTTCTGGTGAGGTCTTAAAATATTCTTTTCATCTATTGTTAATAACTAATTGAAAAAGTACATAATGTCCCATCTGAACTAGCTTACTGGGTACTCTCCTACGCCCTTCCAGTGCCTTTTGCTGGAAGCATTCTCTATCCCTTTTTACTTCAATAAAACTTTATTTATTTATTTATTTATTTTGGGCGGGGGTCGGGTTGGGGAGGGAGGGGAGCAGGCGGGCCACTTCTATTGGTCTTTCATTTCTCCATTTTCATCCGTCTTTGTTCTTTGGCTCCTGTGGGCCTCCCATCGCGGTGGCGTCTGTCATTGTAGAGCTCCGGCTCAGTGATTGGACACATCGGTCCATCCCAGGCCAGGGATCGAACTGGCGCCCCTTGCACTGCAAGGCGGTGTCCCTACCCACTGGACCACCAGGGGAAGCCCTTCAATAAAACTTTTGCTCTGGATGACCAAAGCCATGTCTTTTGATCCTGAAGTGAAATTTTCTCCTTTGGAGGCCACGAATCCAAAACCATTCACTACTACCAAAGTCTCACCCTATTCTTACCATCAGTACTTTGTATATGAATTTTTAAGTTTCTCTCTAGAATCTTATCCGTGGTACTTTTAAAATTGACTTTGATCTGAGTCTTTATTCATCCGTTGTACTGAACATTTGTTGAAACTTAAATGAAAAGTCTCATTTTTCAATTCTGGGAATTTTTCTTTTATTATTTTTTTGATAATTCAGTTTTACTTGTTACCTACTTTTTGACACTTATTAATCATGCCAGATTCCTACCATGACCTCATTATATTTGTCCTTTCTTTCCTGCTATTAATCTCTTGTTCTTTAATTCTGCTTTTCAGAAAACTTTTTTTTTTTCTTCTTTTCCCCATCATGCCTCTTTTTGTTTATATTTGTTTTCACCCATCTCTTTTTTCATTCTTTGGCATGTGTGGGCCTCCCATTGCAGTGGTTCTTTCGCTGCAGAGTGCCAGCTCTGGGAGCATGCACTCCAGAGTGCCGGCCCGCTATTGGACACACTGGTCCAGCCGCTCCCTAGCATGTGGGATCCTACCAGACCAGGGGTTGAAACGGTGCCCCTAACACTGTAAGATGGCCTCCTTAACCACTGGACCATCAAAGAAGTCCCATGGAAAACTTAATTTTTTTCCAATACTTGTATTGGATGTTTTTCTTCTATCATATTTGTAATTTTAGAGTTTTAATCTGGTGCCTGCTTTATTGTCTTCTCCTTTCCCCCTACAAATGCAATAATTCAGTGTTGCAGATGTTGTCTTAGTTTTCTTTTGCTTTACATAGTGTCCATTTTATTTGAATATTTCTGTTTGGGAGGATGGATAGGCTTTCCTCAAATATTACATCTGGTAATCTCTGCCTTTCACATCTGAGAAGGAGAAGCTAAAACTCATGGGGTTCATAAGACCAGGAGTGTTGTTTTTTCACTGTGGGATCATTGAATGTCAGATTTGGTAGCATTTTCTCTTGAATTTACCAGTTTCTTGCTGGAGAGTATTACCTTAGCTCCTGCATTCTGGTAGCATTCTGGTTGATGAAGGAGGAAGCTAGGCATCTCACTCTTTTGAGATGGTAACTCTCATTAAACCCCACCCTGAGTTTAGTAGGTGTGCTTCCTTCAGCTCTTACGAACCCAAAATTCACTACTACCAAAGTCTCACCCTATTCTTACCATCAGTACTTTGTATATGAATTTTTAAGTTTCTCTCTAGAATCTTATCCGTGGTACTTTTAAAATTGACTTTGATCTGAGTCTTTATTCATCCGTTGTACTGAACATTTGTTGAAACTTAAATGAAAAGTCTCATTTTTCAATTCTGGGAATTTTTCTTTTATTATTTTTTTGATAATTCAGTTTTACTTGTTACCTACTTTTTGACACTTATTAATCATGCCAGATTCCTACCATGACCTCATTATATTTGTCCTTTCTTTCCTGCTATTAATCTCTTGTTCTTTAATTCTGCTTTTCAGAAAACTTTTTTTTTTTCTTCTTTTCCCCATCATGCCTCTTTTTGTTTATATTTGTTTTCACCCATCTCTTTTTTCATTCTTTGGCATGTGTGGGCCTCCCATTGCAGTGGTTCTTTCGCTGCAGAGTGCCAGCTCTGGGAGCATGCACTCCAGAGTGCCGGCCCGCTATTGGACACACTGGTCCAGCCGCTCCCTAGCATGTGGGATCCTACCAGACCAGGGGTTGAAACGGTGCCCCTAACACTGTAAGATGGCCTCCTTAACCACTGGACCATCAAAGAAGTCCCATGGAAAACTTAATTTTTTTCCAATACTTGTATTGGATGTTTTTCTTCTATCATATTTGTAATTTTAGAGTTTTAATCTGGTGCCTGCTTTATTGTCTTCTCCTTTCCCCCTACAAATGCAATAATTCAGTGTTGCAGATGTTGTCTTAGTTTTCTTTTGCTTTACATAGTGTCCATTTTATTTGAATATTTCTGTTTGGGAGGATGGATAGGCTTTCCTCAAATATTACATCTGGTAATCTCTGCCTTTCACATCTGAGAAGGAGAAGCTAAAACTCATGGGGTTCATAAGACCAGGAGTGTTGTTTTTTCACTGTGGGATCATTGAATGTCAGATTTGGTAGCATTTTCTCTTGAATTTACCAGTTTCTTGCTGGAGAGTATTACCTTAGCTCCTGCATTCTGGTAGCATTCTGGTTGATGAAGGAGGAAGCTAGGCATCTCACTCTTTTGAGATGGTAACTCTCATTAAACCCCACCCTGAGTTTAGTAGGTGTGCTTCCTTCAGCTCTTGGTATTTTCATAGACCCTGTTCTGCATACTCTCCTGAGAATGATTGTTTTGTTTCCTGGTCTAGGGGTGATGGTCTAGATCTTTGATTGCATCTTTGAAACTTTGAATTAATATCACCTTAGCTGCCTTCAGATGTAATCAAATTTTCCAATTTTGAAGACTTTTGGCTCCATCTTCCTTCTTTTCAGATGTACTTGAATAATTTAATTTTGAGCCTTCTAAACCAAGAGGAGTAAATAATTTTCAACATGTGCATACAACATTTAATTGATAATGCTTCTCTCCCAAAAATTTGCTGATATAGATTCTTTTCGGGTAAGGTTTATGATAGGATGGTTTAGGACCTTCACTTGTCAAGTAAAGATTTTGAGGCAAAGTTTTCAAGTAGAGTCTTGCAAAGTGAACAGTAATTTGAAGGCATCAATTGAAAAGTTGAGTAGTTTGATGTGTTCATCTATTTTCAACTTCTTTTTGCCCTCTGGACAAAAGTGTCTTGGAGTAGTAAAGTGATGTTGAAGAACATAGCCCAAGAAGACTGCCATATTATTGAAGACAGTACATTGAAAGGGTGTGGATGTTTTCATTTCTCACTAGTAACAGTAAGATAAGAAGGATTCAAAATAGTCATTTTAGAAATCTGGACGAAAAAAACTGATTTGTACTTTCATTAGGCAGGATTGTTTGGGTTATACTGCAGTAAAGATTCTCAAATTTTAGTGATTTAGCATTAGTTTGTGATGCTACAGTCTCATATAGGTTGGTGGGAAGCTCTGCTTTCAATGAATCTTGGGTGATAGAGGCTACACCATCTTTCAGTGACTCCCTCTTAAATCCAAGGAGAAGGTGAAGAGAGGAAGAGAGTTTTGCACCTGCAGTTAGGTCATTTGTTTGGTCAGGATAGGTTTCCTCAAATATTACATCTGGTAATCTCTGCCATTAAAGGGGCTAAAACTCATGGGGTTCATAAGACCAGGAGTGTTGTTTTTTCACTGTGGGATCATTGAATGTCAGATTTGGTAGCATTTTCTCTTGAATTTACCAGTTTCTTGCTGGAGAGTATTACCTTAGCTCCTGCATTCTGGTAGCATTCTGGTTGATGAAGGAGGAAGCTAGGCATCTCACTCTTTTGAGATGGTAACTCTCATTAAACCCCACCCTGAGTTTAGTAGGTGTGCTTCCTTCAGCTCTTGGTATTTTCATAGACCCTGTTCTGCATACTCTCCTGAGAATGATTGTTTTGTTTCCTGGTCTAGGGGTGATGGTCTAGATCTTTGATTGCATCTTTGAAACTTTGAATTAATATCACCTTAGCTGCCTTCAGATGTAATCAAATTTTCCAATTTTGAAGACTTTTGGCTCCATCTTCCTTCTTTTCAGATGTACTTGAATAATTTAATTTTGAGCCTTCTAAACCAAGAGGAGTAAATAATTTTCAACATGTGCATACAACATTTAATTGATAATGCTTCTCTCCAAAACTTTGCTGATATAGATTCTTTTCGGGTAAGGTTTATGATAGGATGGTTTAGGACCTTCACTTGTCAAGTAAAGATTTTGAGGCAAAGTTTTCAAGTAGAGTCTTGCAAAGTGAACAGTAATTTGAAGGCATCAATTGAAAAGTTGAGTAGTTTGATGTGTTCATCTATTTTCAACTTCTTTTTGCCCTCTGGACAAAAGTGTCTTGGAGTAGTAAAGTGATGTTGAAGAACATAGCCCAAGAAGACTGCCATATTATTGAAGACAGTACATTGAAAGGGTGTGGATGTTTTCATTTCTCACTAGTAACAGTAAGATAAGAAGGATTCAAAATAGTCATTTTAGAAATCTGGACGAAAAAAACTGATTTGTACTTTCATTAGGCAGGATTGTTTGGGTTATACTGCAGTAAAGATTCTCAAATTTTAGTGATTTAGCATTAGTTTGTGATGCTACAGTCTCATATAGGTTGGTGGGAAGCTCTGCTTTCAATGAATCTTGGGTGATAGAGGCTACACCATCTTTCAGTGACTCCCTCTTAAATCCAAGGAGAAGGTGAAGAGAGGAAGAGAGTTTTGCACCTGCAGTTAGGTCATTTGTTTGGTCAGGAACGGAAGCATACCACTTCATCCCATAGCCTACCAGATGGAACTAGTTACATGGCTCTGCTTAATTACTAAGGGATTGAGAAAAAGTAGAAGTAAACAATGGTTAGTTTATCCCATTGCTTAAGAAACACTTAGGCCACTGGCTTTGCCCACTGTGATGGCCCACACTCTGTGGAGTCTGTTTTCTCTGAATCTGAATAAATCCATTTCTTACCTATCAAAAAAGGAAGAAAGAGTAATTACACTGATAGAATAGCAATTTTTAAATATTTTTTCATTTCTTAAATATTGCACCGTGTTTTATATTGATGTCCAATTCTCATGGATTGCTGCTTGTATTAAAACCCATCTCAGCTTTTACAGGCAACATTCTAAGAAGTCTGTATTTTCATGACCCATTGACGAAGACATAGGGTAATAACCCAGAGTTATTTATTCATTTTTAATAATGCTGACTTTACTAGGCTTAGGAATTAGATATTTTGCAATAACTGGAAATGTAGGACATGGAAAGAATAGTGGAATTTCTTCCACCAAATATCTTCCACAAAATATCTAAACTTGGATTGGTCTCTAAAGAACCTCCTATCTCCATCACTCACAATAAATATGCTTCTCTTATGGCATTTTAGAGTCTTGCAAAGTGAACAGTAATTTGAAGGCATCAATTGAAAAGTTGAGTAGTTTGATGTGTTCATCTATTTTCAACTTCTTTTTGCCCTCTGGACAAAAGTGTCTTGGAGTAGTAAAGTGATGTTGAAGAACATAGCCCAAGAAGACTGCCATATTATTGAAGACAGTACATTGAAAGGGTGTGGATGTTTTCATTTCTCACTAGTAACAGTAAGATAAGAAGGATTCAAAATAGTCATTTTAGAAATCTGGACGAAAAAAACTGATTTGTACTTTCATTAGGCAGGATTGTTTGGGTTATACTGCAGTAAAGATTCTCAAATTTTAGTGATTTAGCATTAGTTTGTGATGCTACAGTCTCATATAGGTTGGTGGGAAGCTCTGCTTTCAATGAATCTTGGGTGATAGAGGCTACACCATCTTTCAGTGACTCCCTCTTAAATCCAAGGAGAAGGTGAAGAGAGGAAGAGAGTTTTGCACCTGCAGTTAGGTCATTTGTTTGGTCAGGAACGGAAGCATACCACTTCATCCCATAGCCTACCAGATGGAACTAGTTACATGGCTCTGCTTAATTACTAAGGGATTGAGAAAAAGTAGAAGTAAACAATGGTTAGTTTATCCCATTGCTTAAGAAACACTTAGGCCACTGGCTTTGCCCACTGTGATGGCCCACACTCTGTGGAGTCTGTTTTCTCTGAATCTGAATAAATCCATTTCTTACCTATCAAAAAAGGAAGAAAGAGTAATTACACTGATAGAATAGCAATTTTTAAATATTTTTTCATTTCTTAAATATTGCACCGTGTTTTATATTGATGTCCAATTCTCATGGATTGCTGCTTGTATTAAAACCCATCTCAGCTTTTACAGGCAACATTCTAAGAAGTCTGTATTTTCATGACCCATTGACGAAGACATAGGGTAATAACCCAGAGTTATTTATTCATTTTTAATAATGCTGACTTTACTAGGCTTAGGAATTAGATATTTTGCAATAACTGGAAATGTAGGACATGGAAAGAATAGTGGAATTTCTTCCACCAAATATCTTCCACAAAATATCTAAACTTGGATTGGTCTCTAAAGAACCTCCTATCTCCATCACTCACAATAAATATGCTTCTCTTATGGCATTTTCTCCATTAGACCAGTAAATGTTTTTGCTTCCATCTGGACTCAATTCTGAACTATGTCACTGATGACACTGTCCAGACTATAACGCAGATGGGATTAGAGACAAGGAATGTCTATAATCACACATGCAGGCACTCTTACACAACAGAAGACCTATAATCCAAGTAGTCTTATGTAATATGCTCCATGTGTTTGAGCACAGTGTGATATGGGTATTACTGAAGATTTACTTACTTGTTTTTGGAACAGTGTGAATTTTGCATGCTATTGATTGACAGTGTATATTTTTGAAATTACAATGTATTAGATTTTAGTCTGTTCTCCCAGACAAAAATTAAAACATTTCCCTTTTAGAGCAGAGCTAACAGCTAAAGTTTTTGAGAACTTATTATGTGCCAGAGAGAATAATTGCTTTATAATTCATGAAATTCTCTACACAGCTTGTGGTGTTGGTACTCCTATTATATACCCATTTGGAGGTGCGGAAACAGACTCAGGGAGGCTGTCACCTGCCCTGACCACATAGTTGAAGTGAGGTTCCAGCTCAGACATCTGACTCCAGAGCTGAAACTCTCTTTTATTTTTTATTGTGGTATACTTGTTTTACAATGTTGTATTAGCTTCAGGTGTACAGAGAAGTTATTGTTACATGTTTTTACAGAGTTTTCTTGTTTACAGGTATACATAATTCCCAAACAGTCATAGGTAAATCCCTGACCCCTCTCCCCTGAGCCCTCCCTCCCTTTTCCCCCTTCCCACCCCCCCCAGATTGATGCTTAGTCCCCATGTAGGTTCCTTTAGTCTTACAGCTTAATCACAGTGGTTATCTTTACTACATATGATAGTGTAGGTTTTCTTGTTACTCTTTCCATACCTCTCATCTGATCTTCCCTCCCCACAATGACCATAGGTCTGTTCTCTAAGTCTGTTTCTCCATCGCTGCTCTGCATGTGTGTTTATCAGTACCATCTTACTAGCTTACATATACATGCATTAGTATACTGTATTTGTCCTTTTTTTTTTTGACTTACTTCACTTTGTATAATAGGTTCTAGATTCATCCACCTCATTAGGACTGATCCTTCTGCATTTCTTTTTACACAGAGAAGTATTCCATTGTATATATATACCATAGCTTCTTCATTCATTTGTCAATGGACATCTAGGTTGCTTCCATGTTCTAGTTATTGTATAGAGTGCTGCAATGAACATTGGGGTACAGGTGTCTCTTTCAATCTTGATTGTAGGATATATGCCTAATAATGGGATTGCTGGGTCATATGGTGCTTCTATTTTTAGTTTTTTAAGGTAGCTCCATACTGTCTTCCATAGTGGTTGTATCAATTTACATTCCCACCAACAATGCAGAAGTGTTCCCTTTTCTCCACACCTTCTCCAGCACTTATTATCTGTAGTTTTTTTAATGGTGGACATTCTGACTGGTGTGAGGTGATATCTCATTGTAGTTTTGGTTTGCATTTCTCTAATGAGCGACTTTGAGCATCTTTTCATGTGTTTTTTGGCCATCTGTAAGTCATCTTTGCACAGGTGTCAGAGCTGAAACTCTTAACCATGGCCAAGGCTCCTCCAGAGTCAAAACTGCCTCATACACTTCTTTGGCAGCTGGAAGAAGTTCTAGTTCCATTAGAATTCTATTAAAAGTGAGATTAGTATAGAACATGTTATTTAATTGTAGAGAACACTGAATGTTTAACAGTATTTTCTCAAGCTCTGTAATTGCAAGATTCCATAGAAAGATTAAAATGGATTCTTTTTTATTCCTGACCCTAATTCAAGTAAGAAGATTTTAAACAACAAGGTGTGGGTTGTAAAGTTAGAATTTATACACAAAGATGGAAGTTTGAGGCCCAAATGCTACTTAAAGAAACAAAAAAACCCCTTCTGACTCTGCCTAGTTTTTAATTCTGACTCTATTATTCTCTTTTTGTATAGTTTTTGGTAAGTTAAATTGATTTGGTTTTTATTTCCCTGTCTGAAAACTAAAGGTATATCTGCCTTAAATACCTCACTGAATTGTTGGGATCACCAAATGGGGTGAAAGTGGTCCTTCAGAATTCACAAGAAATCGCTCTCCTTGGCCTTCTCCTTTCTCCTTTAGTCCCCTGTCTTTCTCCTTCTCTTCCTTTTCTTCCTTACCATCTGGATATATTTTCTTCTAGCAGTTGTTACCATCAGAACATGGAAACACATTTGACTGAATTTTTGTGTGTTAAAGTGGACATTTGAATGAATATTAGCTATTTATTCTTTTACACAGAGAAGTATTCCATTGTATATATATACCATAGCTTCTTCATTCATTTGTCAATGGACATCTAGGTTGCTTCCATGTTCTAGTTATTGTATAGAGTGCTGCAATGAACATTGGGGTACAGGTGTCTCTTTCAATCTTGATTGTAGGATATATGCCTAATAATGGGATTGCTGGGTCATATGGTGCTTCTATTTTTAGTTTTTTAAGGTAGCTCCATACTGTCTTCCATAGTGGTTGTATCAATTTACATTCCCACCAACAATGCAGAAGTGTTCCCTTTTCTCCACACCTTCTCCAGCACTTATTATCTGTAGATTTTTTAATGGTGGCCATTCTGACTGGTGTGAGATGATATCTCATTGTAGTTTTGGTTTGCATTTCTCCTATAACAAGCGACGTTGAGCATCTTTTCATGTGTTTTTGGCCATCTGTATGTCTTCTTTGGAGAGATGTCAGAGCTGAAACTCTTAACCATGGCCAAGGCTCCTCCAGAGTCAAAACTGCCTCATACACTTCTTTGGCAGCTGGAAGAAGTTCTAGTTCCATTAGAATTCTATTAAAAGTGAGATTAGTATAGAACATGTTATTTAATTGTAGAGAACACTGAATGTTTAACAGTATTTTCTCAAGCTCTGTAATTGCAAGATTCCATAGAAAGATTAAAATGGATTCTTTTTTATTCCTGACCCTAATTCAAGTAAGAAGATTTTAAACAACAAGGTGTGGGTTGTAAAGTTAGAATTTATACACAAAGATGGAAGTTTGAGGCCCAAATGCTACTTAAAGAAACAAAAAAACCCCTTCTGACTCTGCCTAGTTTTTAATTCTGACTCTATTATTCTCTTTTTGTATAGTTTTTGGTAAGTTAAATTGATTTGGTTTTTATTTCCCTGTCTGAAAACTAAAGGTATATCTGCCTTAAATACCTCACTGAATTGTTGGGATCACCAAATGGGGTGAAAGTGGTCCTTCAGAATTCACAAGAAATCGCTCTCCTTGGCCTTCTCCTTTCTCCTTTAGTCCCCTGTCTTTCTCCTTCTCTTCCTTTTCTTCCTTACCATCTGGATATATTTTCTTCTAGCAGTTGTTACCATCAGAACATGGAAACACATTTGACTGAATTTTTGTGTGTTAAAGTGGACATTTGAATGAAGCCTATGGAATTCCTACATTTTATATAAATGTGAGCAGTAAATTATTTTGATATGTTTTTGAGAATTGAACAGTTGTTTCATTGACTCATCTAGATGTTTAGATTATTTATAAACATAAAGCCCAAAGTAGCATAAAACTGAGGCAAAACTGATGGATTTTTTTTTTAGATCATAGAATCTCTTTACTACACTCTTAGAGCATTAGGTGCTAAACTGAAAATCAATTAACTTAAAATGAATTTGAAAAACCTCAATGAACAAAATTTACTAAATTGGTTAAATTTATTAAAACTTTGTTTCTTTTAAACTATTTTAAAAGTTTTTGTAAATTATGGAATGATATTAACATAATGATTCCTCTAAAAGTTTTATCAACTGTTTTATAATAACAGGACAAAACATTTAACTTATTAAAATTGGATATCACTTTTTTTTTCAGTTACTGTGAATGTACTTAATGTTCAGGAAAGTATTTTTGTAAAAAACGTTTTATTTTGTATTGGGGTATAGTTAATTAACAAACATTGTTGCGATAGTTTCAGGTGACAGCAGAAGGAACTCAGTCAATACATATATATGTATCCATTCTCCCCCAAGCTCCCCTCTCATCCAGCTGCAGAGTTCCATGTATTATACAATATATCATTGTAACCCATTTCAAATATAGCAGTCTGTACATGTCCATCCCAAACTCCCTATCATTTCCCCTCAACCTTATCCACTGCAGCCATAAACTCGTTCCCAAGGTCTGTGAGACAGAAAAGTATCTTTTAAAGTCAGTAAACAATTTTTTCAAAGCTTAATAAACATATTTTCAATTTATGCTGATTTTTTTCTAGTTCACACTTCCAATAATTTTTTATTTTGTCAAAATTTTAGCACTTTGCGTTTTTGTCTTCAATTTCTTAATTAGAATATTAACCTTGATTTATAATTTGTAGCAATTAGCAGCTAAAATTTGTTATTAATTCCTGGTACATTTCTTATTTTATCCTTCTGTATTTGGATATTTTTAAATAATTATTTTTTGAAAATTATTTTATCTTTTTATTTGTGATTATCAAATACAAAATTTTAGGTTTCATTTCCTTGGGGCTGTCCAGGTAACAATTATAAAGTTTAGGATGCTGAAACACATTAGATGTTCTATGCAAAGACAGTGATTTTACAATATGTGATTTTAGATTCTAATCTGGTTCAGATTTTTTTTTTTTCCTCTAAGACACATGATTAGGTCAATTGGGAAAATTTGAATAAGATTCACATTTTAGGAAATGATGTTGCATTAATGTTCATTTTTTAATTTTCACAATCATTCTATGGATATGTAAGGGAATGTCCTTGGTCTTCATTTTCCGGAAATATATGCTAGATTTTTAGGGTAAAAAGTCCATAAAACATTCAATTTATGCTTAAATAACTGAGAAAAGTACTAAAACTTATATATATATACAGAGAGAGAGAGAGTGAGAGAGAGAGAAAACCAATATGTATGATGTTAAACATTGATGAATCTAGGTGAAAGGTATAAGGAGAATTTTTATATTATTTTTGATATTTTAAAGATATTTCAATATGTCTTTATATAAAATAAAATCTAAAAATCAAAAAAGAAAAGGTTGATTGAAGAAAGTTTAATAAAGGGACAAAGAAGGGAAAGCTAGGGATGTGAACCATCCAGAGTTGGCAACAGGATGAAACTGTTACCCTGAAGGAACAAGTTGATAGAGAAGTTACCAGAACCAAGAGATACCTGCAGATGCAAGAGAGAACAACCTAAGAAGACTTTCCATCTTGTAAGCCAACAGGGAAAAGCTTAGGGAAATGAGTATTCTTGCCTTCTCTTCTTATCCTCTGTATTGGTTTAGGGCCTTCAAGAAACAGACATTAAGATGGACTTAGTTGTGCAGTGAAATGTAATGCCTGTGAGAGAAACAGAGAGGGAGCTGGAGAAGGCTGTAAGTCATCAGATCACCATCTAACACCTGTAGAGAGAGGGAAGGAGGAAAGCTTGGTAGGAAAAGTCAGACTAGGATGCAGTTTTAATAAAGACTTGGAAAGGTCATTGGGAAGTCCTCAAATCAAACTATTTATCAGAGGAGTCATAGGTCATTTAGGTGTGCACCTCCTTTAGGTTCTCTGTTACAGTCAATGACTTGCCTGAGTAGCACATGGGAAATGCAGTGATGGATTTTTGACTGCACCAGTTGACCTTGGAGTTGGAGACCTGAGGAGGTGCATTTTTATAGCTGTAATTCTCTCCATTGCCCAACCTTTTGAGAGCTAGAGGGCAAGGGAGTCAAGTTATCATGGTATATGAAAGGCAAATTTCCTACAGAAGACTGGGGAGAGTTGGAGTACAATGAAGCTGGATGGATCGTTAGGGTCCAACAGAATCTACTGAGTTAAAAAAAAGAGGAATTTTCAGGGAGATGTAGGGCATAGGGTAGTTGTTCTTAGAAGTTGGATGCAATTAAGGGGTTGGGAAAGGTACAACCAACCCTTTGTAATTGAGGTTTGAAAAGCACAGAAGGAAAATTGCCTAATCCTGGCAGTGATGAAGTCTTGGGGGAAGGAAAGGGGACACATATTTCAAGTGTGGTATGGCTGATACCCAGGGAAATGGCTATGAATGAAAAAAATTAAAATAACTCAAGAGCTAAGATTTGTGATACTAAGAACCCAAGTGAGGTCAGCTTAGTTGAGTGAGCCAGATAGCAAAGCTATCAAAAAAAAAAAAAGAAAAGGTTGATTGAAGAAAGTTTAATAAAGGGACAAAGAAGGGAAAGCTAGGGATGTGAACCATCCAGAGTTGGCAACAGGATGAAACTGTTACCCTGAAGGAACAAGTTGATAGAGAAGTTACCAGAACCAAGAGATACCTGCAGATGCAAGAGAGAACAACCTAAGAAGACTTTCCATCTTGTAAGCCAACAGGGAAAAGCTTAGGGAAATGAGTATTCTTGCCTTCTCTTCTTATCCTCTGTATTGGTTTAGGGCCTTCAAGAAACAGACATTAAGATGGACTTAGTTGTGCAGTGAAATGTAATGCCTGTGAGAGAAACAGAGAGGGAGCTGGAGAAGGCTGTAAGTCATCAGATCACCATCTAACACCTGTAGAGAGAGGGAAGGAGGAAAGCTTGGTAGGAAAAGTCAGACTAGGATGCAGTTTTAATAAAGACTTGGAAAGGTCATTGGGAAGTCCTCAAATCAAACTATTTATCAGAGGAGTCATAGGTCATTTAGGTGTGCACCTCCTTTAGGTTCTCTGTTACAGTCAATGACTTGCCTGAGTAGCACATGGGAAATGCAGTGATGGATTTTTGACTGCACCAGTTGACCTTGGAGTTGGAGACCTGAGGAGGTGCATTTTTATAGCTGTAATTCTCTCCATTGCCCAACCTTTTGAGAGCTAGAGGGCAAGGGAGTCAAGTTATCATGGTATATGAAAGGCAAATTTCCTACAGAAGACTGGGGAGAGTTGGAGTACAATGAAGCTGGATGGATCGTTAGGGTCCAACAGAATCTACTGAGTTAAAAAAAAGAGGAATTTTCAGGGAGATGTAGGGCATAGGGTAGTTGTTCTTAGAAGTTGGATGCAATTAAGGGGTTGGGAAAGGTACAACCAACCCTTTGTAATTGAGGTTTGAAAAGCACAGAAGGAAAATTGCCTAATCCTGGCAGTGATGAAGTCTTGGGGGAAGGAAAGGGGACACATATTTCAAGTGTGGTATGGCTGATACCCAGGGAAATGGCTATGAATGAAAAAAATTAAAATAACTCAAGAGCTAAGATTTGTGATACTAAGAACCCAAGTGAGGTCAGCTTAGTTGAGTGAGCCAGATAGCAAAGCTATCAAGTGCCTTCTTTCAGAGAACCATGGAAAACCTGTGATGGAAGACGGGCCAGTGAACCTTCATACTCGAGCATATTCTAAATCTATTAGCATCTATTTTGCTAAGGGAATGAGCTTAGAACATGACATTCTTGAGACACAGGAAGAAATAGCAGTGGTGAATTGATTAGAATCCAAGCTCTCCCTGGCTATCAGAGATGTTGGTTACTTCATCAAATCTGAACAGCAGCTTGTCCAGTGTGGGGATGGTTCTAGACCAATGCTGAGCCCTTTGAAATTTCTCTAAAAATGTTTGAAAATAGTTGACAAATTCAGGTGCAAAAATGTTTATATCTTATGTTCCACTTAAATACAATATCCTTCCAGAGAGAGACTGGAAGGCACTTTTCAGGATTTTTTCTACTTTTTACACAAGAAGTGCAAAAGAGAAGAAAAATAAGTAGGTAACAAAGTAAGTGTCAAAGTTAGTTGATAAACTAAGTTTCACTAGGGAGACAGAATACGATGCTTAGAGGGAGAACAGCATACAGTTATTACAAGAAAGACTCAAGGAGAGCCTTTGTCCAATTATTAGCAAGAGATACAAGATGAAAAGAGAAAAGCCAACAGCAATAAACTCTGAAAACCACATCAAATGCTAGATTTCTTCTACTATGAAAGGAGCCATGACACAGTGTTTCCAAAACTCAGGCCTCTCCTATAAGAGAAAGAAAGATAAATGTAAATCATTGGTCACTTCAGTCTTATTATGACCAGCGATGTAATATCTAATTTCTAAAGTTTTCTACTGATTTTTGGAAAAGTATAGGGAAGTAAGCATTTTTTATGACAAAGTTGATGATATTTCAATAGTTAGTATCATGTTGAGAATTAGTGCTATTTTGGCAGCTCTTTCATTAATGAAAAAAGGATTATCCAGTGAATATTTTCTAAGATTCATAACAGATGGGAGTTGTAAAATATTAAAATAATTTAGTGTCCTAAAAAAAATACCTATGAAAATTTACAGCTTTGATGTTCTGTGACACTTATTTTTGGAGGAGAGGGTGAAAAAATTAAAATAACTCAAGAGCTAAGATTTGTGATACTAAGAACCCAAGTGAGGTCAGCTTAGTTGAGTGAGCCAGATAGCAAAGCTATCAAGTGCCTTCTTTCAGAGAACCATGGAAAACCTGTGATGGAAGACGGGCCAGTGAACCTTCATACTCGAGCATATTCTAAATCTATTAGCATCTATTTTGCTAAGGGAATGAGCTTAGAACATGACATTCTTGAGACACAGGAAGAAATAGCAGTGGTGAATTGATTAGAATCCAAGCTCTCCCTGGCTATCAGAGATGTTGGTTACTTCATCAAATCTGAACAGCAGCTTGTCCAGTGTGGGGATGGTTCTAGACCAATGCTGAGCCCTTTGAAATTTCTCTAAAAATGTTTGAAAATAGTTGACAAATTCAGGTGCAAAAATGTTTATATCTTATGTTCCACTTAAATACAATATCCTTCCAGAGAGAGACTGGAAGGCACTTTTCAGGATTTTTTCTACTTTTTACACAAGAAGTGCAAAAGAGAAGAAAAATAAGTAGGTAACAAAGTAAGTGTCAAAGTTAGTTGATAAACTAAGTTTCACTAGGGAGACAGAATACGATGCTTAGAGGGAGAACAGCATACAGTTATTACAAGAAAGACTCAAGGAGAGCCTTTGTCCAATTATTAGCAAGAGATACAAGATGAAAAGAGAAAAGCCAACAGCAATAAACTCTGAAAACCACATCAAATGCTAGATTTCTTCTACTATGAAAGGAGCCATGACACAGTGTTTCCAAAACTCAGGCCTCTCCTATAAGAGAAAGAAAGATAAATGTAAATCATTGGTCACTTCAGTCTTATTATGACCAGCGATGTAATATCTAATTTCTAAAGTTTTCTACTGATTTTTGGAAAAGTATAGGGAAGTAAGCATTTTTTATGACAAAGTTGATGATATTTCAATAGTTAGTATCATGTTGAGAATTAGTGCTATTTTGGCAGCTCTTTCATTAATGAAAAAAGGATTATCCAGTGAATATTTTCTAAGATTCATAACAGATGGGAGTTGTAAAATATTAAAATAATTTAGTGTCCTAAAAAAAATACCTATGAAAATTTACAGCTTTGATGTTCTGTGACACTTATTTTTTGGAGGAGAGGGTGTAATATAACACACATGCTTCTTATTATAATACTTATTTTAGATTTGTTTAGCGAAATTCCTAACCATAATTTTTCCTAGCTGAGGACTTCACTTAACTCAATTATATATACAGATGGCTTTTCTGATAGGTTGCCTTTTTATTCTAAACTCTATGCTTTTTTGGTTGTTATCTTCTGGGTTGCCAGTCAATTCAGGCTTCTTGGTGGTGCATGTATACTTCTATTCCACTTAGCCCAGAGTATAGTAACTGGAAAGCAATGGTTCTCTTGAATTATTTTGTTGTTATTATTGCTGTTTAGTGGCTAAGTAGTGTCCAAATCTTTTGTAACCCCATGGAAAGTAGCCCTCCAAAGACAGCCTCTTCTGTCTATGGGATGTCCCAGGCAAGAATACTGGAGCGGGTTGACATTCCCTCCTTCAGGGGATCTTCCTGACCTAGGGATCGAACCTGCATCTCTTGAACTGGCAGGCAGACTCCTTACCATTGGGACACTAGGCAAGCTCATGGGCGAATGATTATAGAGAATAAATAATATGTTGAAATCTACTGGATTAATAGAAAATGAGAGTTTTAAAATATTCTATAAATCTATATTGTAATCTCATTAAGCATGTCACATAAAGTGTTTCACTGACATTATAATTCTATTTATAGACTAACAGTTCCAATACTTTTAGTGTTTGGACTGTTGTAACATCAATTTAAATACTCCAAACCATTAAAAGTAAGACTGAAATGTCCCGATCAAAGAGTTCTCTGGTTCAATCTTTTAACTACAAATAATGATGTTTTAGGCTAGATAGCATTACCAACTCAGTGGATGTGAATTTGAGCAAATTCTGGGGGATGGTGAAGGAAAGTCCTGGCCTGCTGCAATCCATGGAGTGTTTCAGTCCATGGGGTTGCGTCAGATAACTGAAAGTTTTCTACTGATTTTTGGAAAAGTATAGGGAAGTAAGCATTTTTTATGACAAAGTTGATGATATTTCAATAGTTAGTATCATGTTGAGAATTAGTGCTATTTTGGCAGCTCTTTCATTAATGAAAAAAGGATTATCCAGTGAATATTTTCTAAGATTCATAACAGATGGGAGTTGTAAAATATTAAAATAATTTAGTGTCCTAAAAAAAATACCTATGAAAATTTACAGCTTTGATGTTCTGTGACACTTATTTTTTGGAGGAGAGGGTGTAATATAACACACATGCTTCTTATTATAATACTTATTTTAGATTTGTTTAGCGAAATTCCTAACCATAATTTTTCCTAGCTGAGGACTTCACTTAACTCAATTATATATACAGATGGCTTTTCTGATAGGTTGCCTTTTTATTCTAAACTCTATGCTTTTTTGGTTGTTATCTTCTGGGTTGCCAGTCAATTCAGGCTTCTTGGTGGTGCATGTATACTTCTATTCCACTTAGCCCAGAGTATAGTAACTGGAAAGCAATGGTTCTCTTGAATTATTTTGTTGTTATTATTGCTGTTTAGTGGCTAAGTAGTGTCCAAATCTTTTGTAACCCCATGGAAAGTAGCCCTCCAAAGACAGCCTCTTCTGTCTATGGGATGTCCCAGGCAAGAATACTGGAGCGGGTTGACATTCCCTCCTTCAGGGGATCTTCCTGACCTAGGGATCGAACCTGCATCTCTTGAACTGGCAGGCAGACTCCTTACCATTGGGACACTAGGCAAGCTCATGGGCGAATGATTATAGAGAATAAATAATATGTTGAAATCTACTGGATTAATAGAAAATGAGAGTTTTAAAATATTCTATAAATCTATATTGTAATCTCATTAAGCATGTCACATAAAGTGTTTCACTGACATTATAATTCTATTTATAGACTAACAGTTCCAATACTTTTAGTGTTTGGACTGTTGTAACATCAATTTAAATACTCCAAACCATTAAAAGTAAGACTGAAATGTCCCGATCAAAGAGTTCTCTGGTTCAATCTTTTAACTACAAATAATGATGTTTTAGGCTAGATAGCATTACCAACTCAGTGGATGTGAATTTGAGCAAATTCTGGGGGATGGTGAAGGAAAGTCCTGGCCTGCTGCAATCCATGGAGTGTTTCAGTCCATGGGGTTGCAAAGTCAGATAACTGAACTATAATTATAGTTTTATAATGTTGTGTGTACCACACAGGAAGATCCCGTGGAGGATGACATGGCAACCCACTCGAGTGTTCTTTCCTGGAGAATCTGTTGGACAGAGAAGGCTGGTGGGCTACAGTACATAGATTTGAATAGAATCAGACACAATTGAAGTGACTTAACTTGCCTGCCTAGCCTCTATACTACATTAAATTAAACAGATAGAGTTTTAAAGGAACAGTGCCATGGTTATCATTTAAATGATAAATTGTTGAGTATTTTCCTTTAGGATATAGGATCAGTCAAATTAGTTTCATCAGTCAAAAAACTGGCCTATTGTGTAAAAATAAATTTCAAATTTGTCCTTTGTACTGATGAATCAATCATTAGTTGATCCTTTGAATTTTACAGTTGAACTTTGTAGTTATGTGTGGTCTTGAATCTCCCATTTTTGGCACAATGTAGTTGAGAAAATATTGTGGAATTTTTAGGTTCAGACGTTCATCTCTTTTGGAACTGTTATATTAAGAAGAAAATGTTAATAACATAAGGATATTAATTTATCAGTATAATTATTATAATTTGAAGTATTATTTAATGTTGAAATTACTACCACTGCCATTGTAACAATATTACATATTAACTATTCTGAAACTCTATAACCATGCTAGCATTAACCGAAACTATTTTCAACAAATATTCTATTTATTCTCTGTGGTTTTTATGGCCTTTAATCTAAAACTGAAAGTATTTCCCAATAGGAAAATCCAAAATATTTTAACCTGTTGACTTGACAGAATGAGATATGTGATGGTTAAATATAAATAGGAAAAAACAAACCCTCCATAAAAAAATGGTATGGGCTTTTTTTCCTATAAAATGAGTCAACTTTTTGATGAGTTTGGGAACAGAGATTTAAACAAATTGTCAATTCCATGTAAAAAATTCTTTATATAAAAAAATGGGTCTATACATTTCGAAGCTAACTTAGCTTTTATTTAACCCCTGGTCTGTGCCAGAAATTGTACTGAGTTGTCTATTTTATGGATTATTTCTACTTAAGTTCTTTTTTTAGATAATTTCTAGTTCTGACACTGTCCTGAGCTTATAACTTTGTTGTGAAAAATTTCATTTTCAACTCAGTTAAAAAGCATAAATTGAGCTTAAGAGGTAAAGGCTTTAGTACTTGGACAATTAATTTTAGGTAATGATAAAGACTTTTTAAAAATATATAAAGTGGTTACCCTCCCCTGGAGTGGATGAAACTAGAAGAGCAAAGACAAATTTTTTGAGGTCACCCTTCATGATTCTGTTTATCTTTAAGCTGAAGTGGTTTGAAAGTAAAGGAACACTAACATTTATAAATAGGATTAAGTCTTCCAGACACTGAACAGTGAATAAGAAGGGCAAATTGCAATTTCTATAAGAGCTTTACTTATGATCACTTATATAAATAAGGCAAGAGAGAGAATTTTGCTAATTTATGTGAAGAAAACCAGTTGAAAAATGTGGTGGTATTTCTAGTATAGTAAATTTCTTTGGTTTATTTATTGATTTTTAGTTCTCAAGAAAACACAAATTTACTTTTCGGTGCTTACTCACATTTTTTTGAGAGTAAACATTTGGTCCCTTCAACAGGTGTTTAATATCAAAAATAAATAAGTGTACAGTATGCTTGGATTCAATCTACCAGAGACCATGTGGTACCATAGTAGTTACTATTGAAAAAAAAACTCTATAACCATGCTAGCATTAAACCGAAACTATTTTCAACAAATATTCTATTTATTCTCTGTGGTTTTTATGGCCTTTAATCTAAAACTGAAAGTATTTCCCAATAGGAAAATCCAAAATATTTTAACCTGTTGACTTGACAGAATGAGATATGTGATGGTTAAATATAAATAGGAAAAAACAAACCCTCCATAAAAAAATGGTATGGGCTTTTTTTCCTATAAAATGAGTCAACTTTTTGATGAGTTTGGGAACAGAGATTTAAACAAATTGTCAATTCCATGTAAAAAATTCTTTATATAAAAAAATGGGTCTATACATTTCGAAGCTAACTTAGCTTTTATTTAACCCCTGGTCTGTGCCAGAAATTGTACTGAGTTGTCTATTTTATGGATTATTTCTACTTAAGTTCTTTTTTTAGATAATTTCTAGTTTTGACATTGTCCTGAGCTTATAACTTTGTTGTGAAAAATTTCATTTTCAACTCATTTAAAAAGCATAAATTGAGCTTAAGAGGTAAAGGCTTTAGTACTTGGACAATTAATTTTAGGTAATGATAAAGACTTTTTAAAAATATATAAAGTGGTTACCCTCCCCTGGAGTGGATGAAACTAGAAGAGCAAAGACAAATTTTTTGAGGTCACCCTTCATGATTCTGTTTATCTTTAAGCTGAAGTGGTTTGAAAGTAAAGGAACACTAACATTTATAAATAGGATTAAGTCTTCCAGACACTGAACAGTGAATAAGAAGGGCAAATTGCAATTTCTATAAGAGCTTTACTTATGATCACTTATATAAATAAGGCAAGAGAGAGAATTTTGCTAATTTATGTGAAGAAAACCAGTTGAAAAATGTGGTGGTATTTCTAGTATAGTAAATTTCTTTGGTTTATTTATTGATTTTTAGTTCTCAAGAAAACACAAATTTACTTTTCGGTGCTTACTCACATTTTTTTGAGAGTAAACATTTGGTCCCTTCAACAGGTGTTTAATATCAAAAATAAATAAGTGTACAGTATGCTTGGATTCAATCTACCAGAGACCATGTGGTACTATAGTAGTTACTATTGAAAAAAAAAATCTGTGTATAAGTGGACCTATGTACTCAGTTCAAACCCTCATTGTTCAAGGGTTGATTGTACTTATCACAGAATCTAGTCCAGAACAAACACCTTGTGTTTGTTATAATTATTGTTTAAAGTCCCAGTTTCCTTTATGCCTATGAATATAACCACTGTTTTTTTAAAATGCTGCAGAGCAGAACAGTGTGTGGAATGTGTGTGATCATCAAATGGGGAATATAGAACATTTTAACCCAATGAGAGCCTTCGCTTCCCAGGGTGATCTTTTTGTACTCTGTGCCAAAAGATCTCTAAAAGGCCCACAGCTGCTTTCATTTTGTCATTCAGACATGAAGTGCAGCCCCCTGCAAGCAGCTGCAGAGGCCCCTACCACCTGCTCTGCATATACTCAAGACAGGGGCTTTTTAATCTCTGGGCTTGGGAGGCGTGTTTATTAAGGAAAGAGATGGAACGTCAGAATTCCTGGTGTGTGCCTCAGGAATACAGCAGGTGGTGGCCAAGAAGCCATGACAAAATGAGGGAAAAAGCTTCAGATTCTATTCAAGGCTATGCGTGATTAGCAAAGTACATATGGGTTACAGCTGTCCCTTAGAGAAAACCATGCTTTTCATCTCCAAGAATAAAGGATGGTTTTCCATCTAAGGAACTTGGAAGACTCTCCTGGCAGGTTGCTTGGTTATAAGCTAGATATCTTCAGTTATACTTTGTTTTTATTCTTTTCTGAAACTGACTCCATCCAAGGTAGCAAGTCTGAAAGCTTTTCCAAAGTTTACAACAGGAAATGAGATTTCTTTTCTTCTGTACTCTCATTTCATTTCATTTCTCTTTTCTTTATTAAATGTCTTCTTTATTAACTCTTGGATGAGACTGCTCTCTTTGTTGCTGGCACTAAGGAAGATCTGGTGATGTCTGTTTGTCCTTCTGCTTCGGTAAACTCACTGGGTATTGACAGAGAGGTAGGTCAGGCGGGACAAAGGCTGATGACAAAGAAAATGGCAACAGCAATAGCAGGTTTCAAAAAATACCAACAATACCAGGAATTTTTAGGGACAATTGACTAGAGAAAAGTGAACCAACATTTTGAACACCCTACAACATGGTATTACCGACAGTGTGCGTGACTCCCAATCTGTCATAGATAATGAGAGATGAGGGGAGCTTGATCTTATTCGTCTAATTCATGATCATTTTTTTCTCTTATAGATATTTCATGTGTTTGTATCCTCTGTATATTATCTCCTGGAATACCATGTAATTAAAGTGGAATAAATGTACTGATATCTCTCATGGAAAATACTGCTGAATTTATTATTCACTGCACATGCTATCCAAATATTCTTTTTTTTTTTAAAGATTTATTTATTTATATTTATTTTTGGGCGGGGGTCGGGTTGGGGAGGAAGGGGAGCGGGCAGGTCACTTCTATTGGTCTTTCATTTCCCTATTTTCATCCGTCTTTGTTCTATGGCTCCTGTGGGCCTCCCATCGTGGTGGCGTCTGTCGCTGCTGAGCGCCGGCTCTGGGCGCATGCGCTCCAGAGCTCCGGCTCGGTCATTGGATACATTGGTCCAGCCGCTCCGTGGCACGTGGGATCTTCCCAGGCCAGGATGCGCCCCCAGAGGGCTCTGGGGCTATGCGTGATTAGCAAAGTACATATGGGTTACAGCTGTCCCTTAGAGAAAACCATGCTTTTCATCTCCAAGAATAAAGGATGGTTTTCCATCTAAGGAACTTGGAAGACTCTCCTGGCAGGTTGCTTGGTTATAAGCTAGATATCTTCAGTTATACTTTGTTTTTATTCTTTTCTGAAACTGACTCCATCCAAGGTAGCAAGTCTGAAAGCTTTTCCAAAGTTTACAACAGGAAATGAGATTTCTTTTCTTCTGTACTCTCATTTCATTTCATTTCTCTTTTCTTTATTAAATGTCTTCTTTATTAACTCTTGGATGAGACTGCTCTCTTTGTTGCTGGCACTAAGGAAGATCTGGTGATGTCTGTTTGTCCTTCTGCTTCGGTAAACTCACTGGGTATTGACAGAGAGGTAGGTCAGGCGGGACAAAGGCTGATGACAAAGAAAATGGCAACAGCAATAGCAGGTTTCAAAAAATACCAACAATACCAGGAATTTTTAGGGACAATTGACTAGAGAAAAGTGAACCAACATTTTGAACACCCTACAACATGGTATTACCGACAGTGTGCGTGACTCCCAATCTGTCATAGATAATGAGAGATGAGGGGAGCTTGATCTTATTCGTCTAATTCATGATCATTTTTTTCTCTTATAGATATTTCATGTGTTTGTATCCTCTGTATATTATCTCCTGGAATACCATGTAATTAAAGTGGAATAAATGTACTGATATCTCTCATGGAAAATACTGCTGAATTTATTATTCACTGCACATGCTATCCAAATATTCTTTTTTTTTTTAAAGATTTATTTATTTATATTTATTTTTGGGCGGGGGTCGGGTTGGGGAGGAAGGGGAGCGGGCAGGTCACTTCTATTGGTCTTTCATTTCCCTATTTTCATCCGTCTTTGTTCTATGGCTCCTGTGGGCCTCCCATCGTGGTGGCGTCTGTCGCTGCTGAGCGCCGGCTCTGGGCGCATGCGCTCCAGAGCTCCGGCTCGGTCATTGGATACATTGGTCCAGCCGCTCCGTGGCACGTGGGATCTTCCCAGGCCAGGGATCGAACCGGCGCCCCCTGCACTGCAAGGCGGTGTCCTTACCCACTGGACCACCAGGGGAAGCCCTATCCAAATCTTCTTAACATCATTTTTTTGTATCCACATATCTGCCAATGGAAATAATTTGGTAACAAAGTTATTTATTTTGGTAAATTAAGATTTAGATCAAAATAATTTGCTTTGATATTTATCCAAAATTTGAGCAAAAACCCCCCAGAAGACAAAAAATGGAAAAGAAAAAGAAAGCTAAACAAAATTACACTGGATTTTGTAGAGAACATTTATATTGTTTGTTGTATTTTTGTCCTGACAGGAGAGTGTATGGGAGTCACGTGTGCTTGATGCCTCTGAACAGTTGGTCAGACAAGGAACCCTCCCTTTCTCAAGGTGACCTGCTCATGTGCCAAGTCACTTCAGTTGTGTCCAACTCTGTGTGACCCTATGGACTGTAGCCTGCCAGGCTCCCCTGTCCATGGAATTCTCCAGGAGAGAATACTGAAGTGGGTTGTCATACCCTTCTCCAGGGGATCTTCCCAAGCTAGAAATAGAGCCCATGTCTCTTACGTCTCCTGCATTGGCTGGCAGGTTCTTTGCCACTGGTGCAACCTATTCATAGTCAGTGCCGAGAACCTCCAAGGAAGGCTGCAGCTAGCTACTTGCATTTTGCCATTTCAGACACAAACCATAGATGTTGCTGTAGCTGCAAGTCCCCCAATTCTACTCTCTAAGCTGCCTTTTCTTTCTGTTCAGAGTTCTCCCCTCTACACCCCAGGATCAGGAGGCTCAGAATGACAGATTGTTCCCCAAACCTACTATGTTGCCAAAATGACTAGAACCTCAGTCTCAAATGCCCTTCCCCTCTTTCTTCAGCTGGCCAACTCCTACTCATCCTTTAAAGAAGTAGCTATGATATCACCTGCTCCAGGAGGCATTCCTTGATTTGTCACCATCCTAACCCTAAACTTAGATGGTTACTCCTTTGTGCTCACACAGCATACAAGTTGTATCCTGCAGTTACTGGCATTGTTTGCTTATTTCCTTCTCCCAAAATTTTAGAAATTTTTGGTGGCAAAAAGTTTATTTGACTAATTTTTCTATCCTTTGTAATTGTAGTGATGAGGAGCTGAACAATAGTGCTGTTGAATGAAAAGAACTCATTGACTCCTGGCAGATATTCAAGTTATATTTAAAGAGTGGGGCTTTATGCTAATAATAGGTGCCCTTTCAAATATACTTAAAACAAGTGTGGCTCAAACACAACAGAAATCTATTTCTTGTTCATATAGCAGTTTGAGGTGACATTTCTGGTCAGAGAGACCAAAAACCCCCAGAAGACAAAAATGGAAAAGAAAAAGAAAGCTAAACAAAATTACACTGGATTTTGTAGAGAACATTTATATTGTTTGTTGTATTTTTGTCCTGACAGGAGAGTGTATGGGAGTCACGTGTGCTTGATGCCTCTGAACAGTTGGTCAGACAAGGAACCCTCCCTTTCTCAAGGTGACCTGCTCATGTGCCAAGTCACTTCAGTTGTGTCCAACTCTGTGTGACCCTATGGACTGTAGCCTGCCAGGCTCCCCTGTCCATGGAATTCTCCAGGAGAGAATACTGAAGTGGGTTGTCATACCCTTCTCCAGGGGATCTTCCCAAGCTAGAAATAGAGCCCATGTCTCTTACGTCTCCTGCATTGGCTGGCAGGTTCTTTGCCACTGGTGCAACCTATTCATAGTCAGTGCCGAGAACCTCCAAGGAAGGCTGCAGCTAGCTACTTGCATTTTGCCATTTCAGACACAAACCATAGATGTTGCTGTAGCTGCAAGTCCCCCAATTCTACTCTCTAAGCTGCCTTTTCTTTCTGTTCAGAGTTCTCCCCTCTACACCCCAGGATCAGGAGGCTCAGAATGACAGATTGTTCCCCAAACCTACTATGTTGCCAAAATGACTAGAACCTCAGTCTCAAATGCCCTTCCCCTCTTTCTTCAGCTGGCCAACTCCTACTCATCCTTTAAAGAAGTAGCTATGATATCACCTGCTCCAGGAGGCATTCCTTGATTTGTCACCATCCTAACCCTAAACTTAGATGGTTACTCCTTTGTGCTCACACAGCATACAAGTTGTATCCTGCAGTTACTGGCATTGTTTGCTTATTTCCTTCTCCCAAAATTTTAGAAATTTTTGGTGGCAAAAAGTTTATTTGACTAATTTTTCTATCCTTTGTAATTGTAGTGATGAGGAGCTGAACAATAGTGCTGTTGAATGAAAAGAACTCATTGACTCCTGGCAGATATTCAAGTTATATTTAAAGAGTGGGGCTTTATGCTAATAATAGGTGCCCTTTCAAATATACTTAAAACAAGTGTGGCTCAAACACAACAGAAATCTATTTCTTGTTCATATAGCAGTTTGAGGTGACATTTCTGGTCAGAGAGACCAAAAATCCTCTATGTGTGCATGCTAAGTCAATTTAGTTATGTCTGACTCTTTGCAACCCAATAGACTGAGGCCTATCAGGCTCTTCTGTCCATGAGACTCTCCAGGCAAGAATTCCGAAGTGAGTTGCCTTCCCTTCTTCAGGAGATCTTCCCAACCCAGGGATCTAACTCATATCTCTTACATCTTCTGCATTGCAGGCAGGGAGTCTTTACCACTGAGCCAGATGAATCAATAATCAATAAAACTGACAGAGGCTCTGCCATCTTTGATGCATGGCTTCCAACCACTGTGGTGGTCTCAGCCCAGGCTGGCAAGAGTAAGAAACAGCTCTGTGAAGAGCTCCAAAAAGCAGAACTCATGCACCTGAGAAGTTCTTCTGGGTCACGCCCAAAAGGAGCACATGCCTTTCACTGCCTGAAGCTCAGTCACTTGGGAGCATGGAACTCTTCCAGAGCTAACACACTGGTACACAAATTTAGTAAAGCATCAACATGACTCTTCATACTTGGCCAATCATTAATTACACTTTTATAAAACCATGGAATTTCTAGTTTCTGAATGTTTTACGTCTTTGGAAAGAAAGCTGCTTTGTCTATTTTGAAATACTTTTCAAAAAATAAGATCATAACAAAAGATAACTCAAAATATACTTTGTTTGCCTAAATTCCACCACATGTTTCCCTGTTCTAATCTGGATTCTACTGTCCAATCTAGGTCTGAGAGAGAAAGGGAAAAATGGGGGCATGCTCATTGATCCAGTTACTTATTCCTAGTAGTGAATGAGGAGCTGAAAAAAAAAGTTTATTTGACTAATTTTTCTATCCTTTGTAATTGTAGTGATGAGGAGCTGAACAATAGTGCTGTTGAATGAAAAGAACTCATTGACTCCTGGCAGATATTCAAGTTATATTTAAAGAGTGGGGCTTTATGCTAATAATAGGTGCCCTTTCAAATATACTTAAAACAAGTGTGGCTCAAACACAACAGAAATCTATTTCTTGTTCATATAGCAGTTTGAGGTGACATTTCTGGTCAGAGAGACCAAAAATCCTCTATGTGTGCATGCTAAGTCAATTTAGTTATGTCTGACTCTTTGCAACCCAATAGACTGAGGCCTATCAGGCTCTTCTGTCCATGAGACTCTCCAGGCAAGAATTCCGAAGTGAGTTGCCTTCCCTTCTTCAGGAGATCTTCCCAACCCAGGGATCTAACTCATATCTCTTACATCTTCTGCATTGCAGGCAGGGAGTCTTTACCACTGAGCCAGATGAATCAATAATCAATAAAACTGACAGAGGCTCTGCCATCTTTGATGCATGGCTTCCAACCACTGTGGTGGTCTCAGCCCAGGCTGGCAAGAGTAAGAAACAGCTCTGTGAAGAGCTCCAAAAAGCAGAACTCATGCACCTGAGAAGTTCTTCTGGGTCACGCCCAAAAGGAGCACATGCCTTTCACTGCCTGAAGCTCAGTCACTTGGGAGCATGGAACTCTTCCAGAGCTAACACACTGGTACACAAATTTAGTAAAGCATCAACATGACTCTTCATACTTGGCCAATCATTAATTACACTTTTATAAAACCATGGAATTTCTAGTTTCTGAATGTTTTACGTCTTTGGAAAGAAAGCTGCTTTGTCTATTTTGAAATACTTTTCAAAAAATAAGATCATAACAAAAGATAACTCAAAATATACTTTGTTTGCCTAAATTCCACCACATGTTTCCCTGTTCTAATCTGGATTCTACTGTCCAATCTAGGTCTGAGAGAGAAAGAGAAAAATGGAGGCATGCTCATTGATCCAGTTACTTATTCCTAGTAGGTGCCAAGTATCATGCCCAACGCTAAGAAAACAAAATGAGTGAGACAGTATCTGCTTTCAAGGATCTCATAGTCTAGTGCACTAACAGAAATAGAAAATTATCAGTGAGCTAGGCAAGCTTCTCTCTTCCTGTTGTTCATTTCCAGTCCATATCTTGACTTACTTTCGCCTATTTATTCCCCAAATTGAACTTCAAGCTACCAATCTTGTGCAATTATAGTTCTTTACAAATTCTGTTTGTGTAATATCCTGTAAGAGTTATCATTTTGTAGAGACTTCTTCAAAAAAGAAAAATACTAGTGATTTATGAGACTATTTGAACCTTTTATTTTATATGTTCTTTGCATAGAGGAAATAAGTCTTATTCAGTGTCTCTTAGAAGTTTGAATGCTACATAGTTAAAGAATGTGAACATATCCAAATCATCAGGAAAATGCAAATAAAAACCCCAATGTGCTATCATCTCATATCTGTGAGAATGGCTATCATCAAGAAGACAAGAGATATGTGCTGATGAGGATGTAAAGAAGGGGAATTTTTTTTTTTAACTTTTATTTTACTTTTAACTTTTACGGAGTTTTGTTGTTTACAGATATGTATGTTCTCAGATTAGTCATATGTATATCCCCCATCCCACCCCTCCAGACCATCATACAGCACCCGTGAAGGATCTGCTTTTCTCACAGAGCAATGACTATAGGTATTTTCTTCACATATGATAGTACAGGCCTTCATGCTACTTCCTTTATGCCTCTCACCCACCGTTCCTCCCCCACAATGTCCATATGTCCCTGTCCATGTCTGTCTTTCCATCGCTTCACTGCATGTGCCATCATCAGCATCCTCCTAGATTCCATATATATGTGTTAGTATATTGTAATTGTCAAGAAGGGGAATTTTTGTACACTGCTGGTGGAAATACAAATTGTTTCTTCTTAGTATCTTCTGCTACTCTTAGATCTTCGCCATTTCTCTCCTTTAACATGCCTACCCTTGCATGAAATATTCCCTTGATATTTCTAATTTTCTTTCCCATTCTATTGCTTTCCTCTCTCCCTTTGCATTGTTCACATAGGAAGGCCTTCTTATCTCTCCTTGCTATTCTCTGAAACTCTGCATTCTGTTGGTCATATATTTCCCTTTCTTCCTTGCCTTCTGCTTCTCTTTTTTCCTCAGCTATTTGTAAAGGCTCCTCAGACACTTTGCTTTCTTGTATTCTTTTTATTTGGTATGGTTTTGATCACTGCCTCCTGTACAATGCTATGAATCTAACAGAAATAGAAAATTATCAGTGAGCTAGGCAAGCTTCTCTCTTCCTGTTGTTCATTTCCAGTCCATATCTTGACTTACTTTCGCCTATTTATTCCCCAAATTGAACTTCAAGCTACCAATCTTGTGCAATTATAGTTCTTTACAAATTCTGTTTGTGTAATATCCTGTAAGAGTTATCATTTTGTAGAGACTTCTTCAAAAAAGAAAAATACTAGTGATTTATGAGACTATTTGAACCTTTTATTTTATATGTTCTTTGCATAGAGGAAATAAGTCTTATTCAGTGTCTCTTAGAAGTTTGAATGCTACATAGTTAAAGAATGTGAACATATCCAAATCATCAGGAAAATGCAAATAAAAACCCCAATGTGCTATCATCTCATATCTGTGAGAATGGCTATCATCAAGAAGACAAGAGATATGTGCTGATGAGGATGTAAAGAAGGGGAATTTTTTTTTTTAACTTTTATTTTACTTTTAACTTTTACGGAGTTTTGTTGTTTACAGATATGTATGTTCTCAGATTAGTCATATGTAGATCCCCCCCATCCCACCCCTCCAGACCATCATACAGCACCCGTGAAGGATCTGCTTTTCTCACAGAGCAATGACTATAGGTATTTTCTTCACATATGATAGTACAGGCCTTCATGCTACTTCCTTTATGCCTCTCACCCACCGTTCCTCCCCCACAATGTCCATATGTCCCTGTCCATGTCTGTCTTTCCATCGCTTCACTGCATGTGCCATCATCAGCATCCTCCTAGATTCCATATATATGTGTTAGTATATTGTAATTGTCAAGAAGGGGAATTTTTGTACACTGCTGGTGGAAATACAAATTGTTTCTTCTTAGTATCTTCTGCTACTCTTAGATCTTCGCCATTTCTCTCCTTTAACATGCCTACCCTTGCATGAAATATTCCCTTGATATTTCTAATTTTCTTTCCCATTCTATTGCTTTCCTCTCTCCCTTTGCATTGTTCACATAGGAAGGCCTTCTTATCTCTCCTTGCTATTCTCTGAAACTCTGCATTCTGTTGGTCATATATTTCCCTTTCTTCCTTGCCTTCTGCTTCTCTTTTTTCCTCAGCTATTTGTAAAGGCTCCTCAGACACTTTGCTTTCTTGTATTCTTTTTATTTGGTATGGTTTTGATCACTGCCTCCTGTACAATGCTATGAATCTCCATCCATAGTTCTTCAGGCACTCTATCCCAGATCTAACCCCTTGAATCTATCCATCACTTCCAGTGTTTAATCATAAAGGACGTGATTTAAGTTATACCTTAATGTCCTGGTGGTTTTCCTTGCTATCTTCAATTGAATCCTGAGTTTTGCAATAAGGAGCTGATGATCTGAGCCACAATAATCTCAAGGTCTTGCTTTTTCTTCATCCTTGGCTGCAAAGAACATAATCAGTTTGATTTTGGTATTGACCATCTGGTGATGTCCATATGTAGAGTCATCTCTTCTGTTGTTGAAGAAGGGCGTTTGCTATCACCAATGTGTTCTGTTGTCAAAACTCTGTTCACCTTTCCCTGCTTCATTACAAAATGAATGCTCAAAATGAATGAATTTCTCAAGGCCAAACTTGCCTTTTATTCTGGGTATCTCTTGATTTCCTATTTTTTTACTCCAATCCTCTTTGATGAAAATGCCATTTTGGGGGGTGTTAATTCTTGTAGGGCTTGTGGGTCTTCATAGAATCAGTCAACTTAAGCTTCTTCAGCATTAGTGGCTGGGGTATAGACTTGGATTACTGTGATGTTGAATGGCTTGCCTTGGTAGCAAACTGAGATCATTCAGTCGTTTTTGAGGTTGTAGTCAAATACTATATTTCAGATTCTTTTGTTGACTATGAGGGCTACTCCATTTCTTCTAAGGGATTCTTTCCCACAGTAGTACATATAATCATCATATGAATTAAATTTGTCCATTCCTGTCCATTTTAGTTCACAGATTCCTAAGATGTCAGTGTTCACTCTTGGCAACTCCTGCTTTATCACATCCAGTTTACTTTGAATCATTGATCTAACATTCCAGGTTCCTAGGCAATATTTTTTCCAGCATCAGACTTTACTTTTACCAGCAGACACATTCACAATAGAGTGTCATTTCCTTTTTGCACCAGCTGCTTCATTATTTCTGAAGCTATTAGGAATTGCCCTCAGTTCTTTACCCAGATGACACTAGTGGGTAAAGTATCCACTACCAATTCAGGAGACATAAGAGACACATCCTTGATCCATGGTTCAGGGAGATTCCCTGGAGAAGGGCATGGCACCTCATTCCAGTATTCCTGCCTGAGGAAACCTATGGATAGAAAAGTTTGGCAAATTTGTAGTAAATAGTTCATAGTGTCAGAAAGATTTGGACATGACTGAAGTGACTTACACAGCACACACTATTCACCAGTGGTATTTGGACACTTTTCAACGTGGGGGGCTCATCTTCTAGTATCTAGTATCATATCATTTTGTTTTTTCACACTATTCATGGGGTTCTCCAGGCAAGAGCACTGGAGTAATTGTCATTTCCTCCTCTGGTGGACCACGTTTTGTTAGGAGCTTCACTATAACCCATCCATCTTGGATGGCCCTGCACATCTTGGCTCATAGTTTCATTGAGTTGTATGAGTCCCTTCTCCATAACTAGGCTGTAATCTATGAAAGGGGCCTTTAATCTTCTCCAGTGTACTTTCCTTTAGGAAGTGATTGATAAACAAAACATTTTGACTCTATACTAAGACCAATTTACAGTGGTATTCAACTTGGCATGCTGCTTATATTCCTCCCAAACTCACCGGGAAACTTCCTAGTACATTTTGAATATTTAAAAAATATTTTAGAGAATATCTTATCAATTCTATGGCATTATTTCTATTTTTCATCATTCTTGTTGCACACCTTGATGTTAAATTACCATATCATCTTTTGGACCTTGCATATTAATAACATCCAGGCAAATTCTGTTCTATAAGCATATTAGCTTAGTTATAATAACATACATAAAATATTTATTTTTCTAGTGCTAAATGAGGAATGCATTTGAGTCAGTCCTAATGAGGCGGATGAGCCTAGAGCCTATTATACAGAGTGAAGTTAAGTCAGAGAAAGAGAAATATCATATACTAACACACACACACACGCACATATGAAATCTAGAAAGATGATATTGATGAATTTATTTGTAGGACAGCAATGGAGAAACAGAGAGTAGAGAACAGATTTATGGACATTGGGTGGAGGGAGAAGAGGGTGAGGTATGTGTAAAGAATAACATGGAAACTTGTTTTTTTACATTCCCCTTTTTAATATTTTGTTGTTAGTATAAAGAAATGCAATGAATTTCTGAATGTTACTCTTGTATCTTGTTACCTTACTGAAGTTTTTGTGTAGAGTCCTTAGCATTTTCTCTATATCATATTGTGTCATCTGCATAGTGTGATGATTTATCTCTTCCCTTTCAAATTTTATTTCTTTTTCTTGCCTAATTGCTGTGGTTAGGACTTTTAATACTATATTGATGACAAATGGTGAGTGTTGGCATCCTTGTCTTGTTCCAGATTTTAGTGGGAAGGCTTTCAGCTTTTCACTGTTGAGTATTATATTGATTATGGGTTTGTCATAAATGAGGACAAAATGCCACCCTATGACGAGCAGACACAGGCCTTCATCGATGCTGCCTGTGAGGCCAGCACAAGAGTGGCCCTGCACATCTTGGCTCATAGTTTCATTGAGTTGTATGAGTCCCTTCTCCATAACTAGGCTGTAATCTATGAAAGGGGCCTTTAATCTTCTCAGTGTACTTTCCTTTAGGAAGTGATTGATAAACAAAACATTTTGACTCTATACTAAGACCAATTTACAGTGGTATTCAACTTGGCATGCTGCTTATATTCCTCCCAAACTCACCGGGAAACTTCCTAGTACATTTTGAATATTTAAAAAATATTTTAGAGAATATCTTATCAATTCTATGGCATTATTTCTATTTTTCATCATTCTTGTTGCACACCTTGATGTTAAATTACCATATCATCTTTTGGACCTTGCATATTAATAACATCCAGGCAAATTCTGTTCTATAAGCATATTAGCTTAGTTATAATAACATACATAAAATATTTATTTTTCTAGTGCTAAATGAGGAATGCATTTGAGTCAGTCCTAATGAGGCGGATGAGCCTAGAGCCTATTATACAGAGTGAAGTTAAGTCAGAGAAAGAGAAATATCATATACTAACACACACACACACGCACATATGAAATCTAGAAAGATGATATTGATGAATTTATTTGTAGGACAGCAATGGAGAAACAGAGAGTAGAGAACAGATTTATGGACATTGGGTGGAGGGAGAAGAGGGTGAGGTATGTGTAAAGAATAACATGGAAACTTTTTTTTTTACATTCCCTTTCTAATATTTTGTTGTTAGTATAAAGAAATGCAATGAATTTCTGAATGTTACTCTTGTATCTTGTTACCTTACTGAAGTTTTTGTGTAGAGTCCTTAGCATTTTCTCTATATCATATTGTGTCATCTGCATAGTGTGATGATTTATCTCTTCCCTTTCAAATTTTATTTCTTTTTCTTGCCTAATTGCTGTGGTTAGGACTTTTAATACTATATTGATGACAAATGGTGAGTGTTGGCATCCTTGTCTTGTTCCAGATTTTAGTGGGAAGGCTTTCAGCTTTTCACTGTTGAGTATTATATTGATTATGGGTTTGTCATAAATGAGGACAAAATGCCACCCTATGACGAGCAGACACAGGCCTTCATCGATGCTGCCTGTGAGGCCAGCACAAGAGTGAAGAGGCTGAGTGGTCCCTGAAGGACATGGACGGTCCAGCAGGAACCTGGAGCAGGAGATTTCCTTTGATGTTGGCTCCAATGACAAGTTTGCCTACTTGCTACAGCCAGTGCTACGAGCTCACCACCAACGAGTAGGTTTACAGACTCTGCCCTTCAAGCTCATCTCCCAGAAACCCAAACCTGGCAGCTCCCCCACCAGCCTCATCACATGGGGCTCATGGGCTCCCCCGATTCAGTGACTTGAAGAATGAGCAGGGCACCAGCTGCTGGCAGGGCCCCAACAGCTCCACCACCATGTGCCTGCTGTGAAGGGAAGGAGACTGTGGTGACCAGCACCATGAAGCCCAGTCACTGAGATCATGGAGCTGATGACTCTGGCCACCTGGCAGGAACTGCCACCCAAACTATCTGCCACCGAACCACCCCAGGGCAACCACAATGAGCTCTAGTCTTGTCCTACCCAGTGCAAAGAACCTCAAATTATGGAACCAGCCCCTGGTGGTGCTGCCTACTTGGGCCTCAGTCTGTGGACCAAGGCCTGCCCCTCAGAGTTTCCTCTTTGTCCACCCCATAAGAAAGGAACCATGTGGGGGTCCGTTCCTTGATCTCAGAGGGCCAGTGGGGCAGAGACACATTCCCAGTCCCAACTGCCTCCACAAATAGAGTAAAGGAGCATGCCTTTCCTGGGCTGCTACTCTGGTGGGCCCCCATCCCATCCTTCCCTGCCTCCCATCCAGTGCAATGAATTTCTGAATGTTACTCTTGTATCTTGTTACCTTACTGAAGTTTTTGTGTAGAGTCCTTAGCATTTTCTCTATATCATATTGTGTCATCTGCATAGTGTGATGATTTATCTCTTCCCTTTCAAATTTTATTTCTTTTTCTTGCCTAATTGCTGTGGTTAGGACTTTTAATACTATATTGATGACAAATGGTGAGTGTTGGCATCCTTGTCTTGTTCCAGATTTTAGTGGGAAGGCTTTCAGCTTTTCACTGTTGAGTATTATATTGATTATGGGTTTGTCATAAATGAGGACAAAATGCCACCCTATGACGAGCAGACACAGGCCTTCATCGATGCTGCCTGTGAGGCCAGCACAAGAGTGAAGAGGCTGAGTGGTCCCTGAAGGACATGGACGGTCCAGCAGGAACCTGGAGCAGGAGATTTCCTTTGATGTTGGCTCCAATGACAAGTTTGCCTACTTGCTACAGCCAGTGCTACGAGCTCACCACCAACGAGTAGGTTTACAGACTCTGCCCTTCAAGCTCATCTCCCAGAAACCCAAACCTGGCAGCTCCCCCACCAGCCTCATCACATGGGGCTCATGGGCTCCCCCGATTCAGTGACTTGAAGAATGAGCAGGGCACCAGCTGCTGGCAGGGCCCCAACAGCTCCACCACCATGTGCCTGCTGTGAAGGGAAGGAGACTGTGGTGACCAGCACCATGAAGCCCAGTCACTGAGATCATGGAGCTGATGACTCTGGCCACCTGGCAGGAACTGCCACCCAAACTATCTGCCACCGAACCACCCCAGGGCAACCACAATGAGCTCTAGTCTTGTCCTACCCAGTGCAAAGAACCTCAAATTATGGAACCAGCCCCTGGTGGTGCTGCCTACTTGGGCCTCAGTCTGTGGACCAAGGCCTGCCCCTCAGAGTTTCCTCTTTGTCCACCCCATAAGAAAGGAACCATGTGGGGCTCCGTTCCTTGATCTCAGAGGGCCAGTGGGGCAGAGACACATTCCCAGTCCCAACTGCCTCCACAAATAGAGTAAAGGAGCATGCCTTTCCTGGGCTGCTACTCTGGTGGGCCCCCATCCCATCCTTCCCTGCCTCCCATCCAGGACAACTGCCTCCCCTTCTGTTGGGGAAGTAACTTGATCTCTGACCTCTAAGCAATAAACATGATCCCTCCAAAAATAGGTTGAGATATGTTATGTTCCCTCTATTCTCGTGTTGGTAAGTGTTTTTATTATGAATAGATGTTGAATTTTGTCAAATGCTTTTTCTGAATCTATTGAGATAGTTTTTGACTTTTCATTGTTAATGTAGTGTATTGCATTGATTATTTATGTAGGCTGAACCATTCTTATGAACTTGGAATGAATCCAATTTGGTTGTCATACATGGTTTTTTGTTGTTATTAGATTTGGTTGGCTAATTTTTTGTGGAGAATTTTTGTATCTATATTTATCATAGATATTGATCTGTAATTCTCTTTTTTGGTGGTGTCTGTCTGATTTGGTATCAGAAGGATGGTGATTTCATATAATGCCTTTGGAAGTATTACTTTCTCTGCAATCTTTTGGAAGAGTTTGAGAAGAATCATGACAAATTTTCTTTGTATTTTTTTTCTCTATCTTTTTCTTCTTTTTTTAAATTTTGGACACTTTTATTGGTTTATTTATTTATTTATTTTCATCCATCCTTATTCTTTGGCCTGTGTGGGCCTCCCATTGCAGTGGCCTCTCTCATTGCAGAGCATCAGCTTTGGGCGCATGCACTCCAGAGTGCTGGCTCATAATTGGACACACCAGTCCAGCTGTTCCACAGCCAATGGGATCTTCCCAGGCCAGAGACCAAACCGGTCCCCTTTACACTACAAGACAGACTCTTTACCCACTGGACCACCAGGGAAGCCCTGTATTTTTGATAGAATTTGCCTGTAAACACATCTGGTCCTGGACTTTTGTTTGTAGGATTTCTATTTCACTTCTAGAAATTGGTCTGTCCAAATTATCAATTTCTTCTTGATTCAGTTTTGATGATCTGCATGTTTCTAGAAATTTCCAGCCTTGCCATGGGGCAAGTTCAGAGTTTCCTCTTTGTCCACCCCATAAGAAAGGAACCATGTGGGCTCCGTTCCTTGATCTCAGAGGGCCAGTGGGGCAGAGACACATTCCCAGTCCCAACTGCCTCCACAAATAGAGTAAAGGAGCATGCCTTTCCTGGGCTGCTACTCTGGTGGGCCCCCATCCCATCCTTCCCTGCCTCCCATCCAGGACAACTGCCTCCCCTTCTGTTGGGGAAGTAACTTGATCTCTGACCTCTAAGCAATAAACATGATCCCTCCAAAAATAGGTTGAGATATGTTATGTTCCCTCTATTCTCGTGTTGGTAAGTGTTTTTATTATGAATAGATGTTGAATTTTGTCAAATGCTTTTTCTGAATCTATTGAGATAGTTTTTGACTTTTCATTGTTAATGTAGTGTATTGCATTGATTATTTATGTAGGCTGAACCATTCTTATGAACTTGGAATGAATCCAATTTGGTTGTCATACATGGTTTTTTGTTGTTATTAGATTTGGTTGGCTAATTTTTTGTGGAGAATTTTTGTATCTATATTTATCATAGATATTGATCTGTAATTCTCTTTTTTGGTGGTGTCTGTCTGATTTGGTATCAGAAGGATGGTGATTTCATATAATGCCTTTGGAAGTATTACTTTCTCTGCAATCTTTTGGAAGAGTTTGAGAAGAATCATGACAAATTTTCTTTGTATTTTTTTTCTCTATCTTTTTCTTCTTTTTTTAAATTTTGGACACTTTTATTGGTTTATTTATTTATTTATTTTCATCCATCCTTATTCTTTGGCCTGTGTGGGCCTCCCATTGCAGTGGCCTCTCTCATTGCAGAGCATCAGCTTTGGGCGCATGCACTCCAGAGTGCTGGCTCATAATTGGACACACCAGTCCAGCTGTTCCACAGCCAATGGGATCTTCCCAGGCCAGAGACCAAACCGGTCCCCTTTACACTACAAGACAGACTCTTTACCCACTGGACCACCAGGGGAAACCCTGTATTTTGATAGAATTTGCCTGTAAACACATCTGGTCCTGGACTTTTGTTTGTAGGATTTCTATTTCACTTCTAGAAATTGGTCTGTCCAAATTATCAATTTCTTCTTGATTCAGTTTTGATGATCTGCATGTTTCTAGAAATTTATCTGTTTCTTCTAGGTTGCCAAATTTGTTGCGTGTAATTGTTCATAGCATTCTCTTATGGTTATTTGTGTTTCTACTGGATCACTTGAGATTTCTCCTTTTTCATTTCTTATCTTGTTATTTGAGTTCTCTCTCTTTTCTTTTGTTGGAAGCCTGGCCAGAGGTTTGTCAATTTTCTTTAATCTTTCAAAGAACCAGCTCCTGGTTTTATTGATTTTTTTCAATTTTTAAAAATTCTAGTTAATCTATTTATTCCTGACCTTTGTTATTCTACCTTCCACTCATTTTGGGTTTCGTTTGTTCTTCTTTTTCTAAATCATCAAGGTGAAGTTTAGGTTGTTTACTTGAGATTTACCTGGGTTTTCTGATTAAGGCTTATATTTCACATGCTAACAAGGTTATGAGAAATGCCAGGCTGAATGAATTACAATCTAGAACCAAGATTGCCAGGGTATCTGGGTAACAAATACTCTCAATGATCATAGGCTCCCAGGAAGGGAGAAGCAGCAGTTGGTTTCCAGTCATGGGACCCTTTGTAGCAGCAAGTCAGACAACCCTGGGGAAGTTGACCCAAGATTATGTGACTCTTGGCTGTGATGGGCTGTTCAGGCTCCTGGGAAGGTGGGAACAGTGACCTGTGCCTGCTCACTGTACCCTCAGCAGTGGTGGTGGCAGCAGAGGCAGTGGTCTGTACGCATTTCTGGGGTCCAAGATAGCAACCGCGGCTTATATGTTGGGACTATCCCTCTCCTTGTGGGCCTCCCATTGCAGTGGCCTCTCTCATTGCAGAGCATCAGCTTTGGGCGCATGCACTCCAGAGTGCTGGCTCATAATTGGACACACCAGTCCAGCTGTTCCACAGCCAATGGGATCTTCCCAGGCCAGAGACCAAACCGGTCCCCTTTACACTACAAGACAGACTCTTTACCCACTGGACCACCAGGGAAGCCCTGTATTTTTGATAGAATTTGCCTGTAAACACATCTGGTCCTGGACTTTTGTTTGTAGGATTTCTATTTCACTTCTAGAAATTGGTCTGTCCAAATTATCAATTTCTTCTTGATTCAGTTTTGATGATCTGCATGTTTCTAGAAATTTATCTGTTTCTTCTAGGTTGCCAAATTTGTTGCGTGTAATTGTTCATAGCATTCTCTTATGGTTATTTGTGTTTCTACTGGATCACTTGAGATTTCTCCTTTTTCATTTCTTATCTTGTTATTTGAGTTCTCTCTCTTTTCTTTTGTTGGAAGCCTGGCCAGAGGTTTGTCAATTTTCTTTAATCTTTCAAAGAACCAGCTCCTGGTTTTATTGATTTTTTTCAATTTTTAAAAATTCTAGTTAATCTATTTATTCCTGACCTTTGTTATTCTACCTTCCACTCATTTTGGGTTTCGTTTGTTCTTCTTTTTCTAAATCATCAAGGTGAAGTTTAGGTTGTTTACTTGAGATTTACCTGGGTTTTCTGATTAAGGCTTATATTTCACATGCTAACAAGGTTATGAGAAATGCCAGGCTGAATGAATTACAATCTAGAACCAAGATTGCCAGGGTATCTGGGTAACAAATACTCTCAATGATCATAGGCTCCCAGGAAGGGAGAAGCAGCAGTTGGTTTCCAGTCATGGGACCCTTTGTAGCAGCAAGTCAGACAACCCTGGGGAAGTTGACCCAAGATTATGTGACTCTTGGCTGTGATGGGCTGTTCAGGCTCCTGGGAAGGTGGGAACAGTGACCTGTGCCTGCTCACTGTACCCTCAGCAGTGGTGGTGGCAGCAGAGGCAGTGGTCTGTACGCATTTCTGGGGTCCAAGATAGCAACCGCGGCTTATATGTTGGGACTATCCCTCTCCTTGTGTGCCTCCAAACAATAGACCTTCACCTCTCTGGTGGGTCCAGGCTTCTTCCAAGACTTCCTCAGTGTGACACACTGCACCCTACCCTCCTCAGGCTATCTTCGTATAGTCAACCTCTGAGATCTGATCTCCAAAGCCTGCCTGAGTCACAGGATCAGCCCTCACTCACCCCAACAAATAAGTGGACAATTGTCTCTGTCTGGACAGTGCTGGTCAGCATCAACCCATTGTGCAGGTCTTTTCCCATGTTGATCTTCACAGCCTGTTGCTGTGCTCTCCTGTGAGGGTCTAAAGCACTTCTTCTGTTCCCACAAGTGAAAGAACTTCCCAGTAGGTAGAAACAGTTCTTCTTTCATAGTTCTTTCCCCAAAGCTCTGCTCCTATCCCAATTCCTTTTTCTCTTTTGTCTTTTGCCTACCCAGTTACATGAAAACTTTCTTGCCCTTTAGGAGGTCTGAGGTTTTCTTCCAGCACTCAGTAGATGTTCTATGAGGGTCATTCCATATGTAGATGTATTTCTTTAGCTCAACTCCCCACACTTGACATTTAGACACTTCAAAAATAAAGCAGTTTTAGAATAATCTGTCTCTGAATATCACTAAAGTTGTAGAGATGAAAATGAGAGCGATTATATGGCAAAGATTGAGGTATTAAAAGTTTTTACTTGATTAATCCTGCAAGTCACTTTTTCAGTGACATTATGGAAATCAGTGAAATCTGGTCCCTCAGCTAGCTACTATGCAGCTACAATGGCGGCACCAATTGACTGATTCAGTGAAAACTGAATTCTGTGTTCTATAGACCCAACTCTTTGTAAGCAAAAGAAATGACTTTAAATGTATTCTACTTTATATATCGAAGTGACACTTGCCTATCATCTGTGGGGCATGTGTTCTCAGATTTTGCTGACATTGGGGATACCTTTCTGATTCAGCCAAATTACGTTGAGCAGCAAGTCAGACAACCCTGGGGAAGTTGACCCAAGATTATGTGACTCTTGGCTGTGATGGGCTGTTCAGGCTCCTGGGAAGGTGGGAACAGTGACCTGTGCCTGCTCACTGTACCCTCAGCAGTGGTGGTGGCAGCAGAGGCAGTGGTCTGTACGCATTTCTGGGGTCCAAGATAGCAACCGCGGCTTATATGTTGGGACTATCCCTCTCCTTGTGTGCCTCCAAACAATAGACCTTCACCTCTCTGGTGGGTCCAGGCTTCTTCCAAGACTTCCTCAGTGTGACACACTGCACCCTACCCTCCTCAGGCTATCTTCGTATAGTCAACCTCTGAGATCTGATCTCCAAAGCCTGCCTGAGTCACAGGATCAGCCCTCACTCACCCCAACAAATAAGTGGACAATTGTCTCTGTCTGGACAGTGCTGGTCAGCATCAACCCATTGTGCAGGTCTTTTCCCATGTTGATCTTCACAGCCTGTTGCTGTGCTCTCCTGTGAGGGTCTAAAGCACTTCTTCTGTTCCCACAAGTGAAAGAACTTCCCAGTAGGTAGAAACAGTTCTTCTTTCATAGTTCTTTCCCCAAAGCTCTGCTCCTATCCCAATTCCTTTTTCTCTTTTGTCTTTTGCCTACCCAGTTACATGAAAACTTTCTTGCCCTTTAGGAGGTCTGAGGTTTTCTTCCAGCACTCAGTAGATGTTCTATGAGGGTCATTCCATATGTAGATGTATTTCTTTAGCTCAACTCCCCACACTTGACATTTAGACACTTCAAAAATAAAGCAGTTTTAGAATAATCTGTCTCTGAATATCACTAAAGTTGTAGAGATGAAAATGAGAGCGATTATATGGCAAAGATTGAGGTATTAAAAGTTTTTACTTGATTAATCCTGCAAGTCACTTTTTCAGTGACATTATGGAAATCAGTGAAATCTGGTCCCTCAGCTAGCTACTATGCAGCTACAATGGCCGGCACCAATTGACTGATTCAGTGAAAACTGAATTCTGTGTTCTATAGACCCAACTCTTTGTAAGCAAAAGAAATGACTTTAAATGTATTCTACTTTATATATCGAAGTGACACTTGCCTATCATCTGTGGGGCATGTGTTCTCAGATTTTGCTGACATTGGGAATACCTTTCTGATTCAGCCATATTTATTGCCAAGACCCCAAATTGCCAACAATTTGGTCAGGGTGAGAGGCTGCTCGCTACAGACAGAGATCACAGAAAAACTCACTGATTTTCTTGAGTTTGAAACTTTTTGCCCAGTCTAGTATTATGACCAATCAGTGTCTTTATAAATACGAACTTGTTCAGAATAGTAGAGCCTATAGGGAAAACTCTCAACTACAGCCATGCAGGTATACCATGCCTGTGCCAGGCATAGTCTTTTTGGCATAACTTCTAACAGTAGAAAGATACAACAGAGAGTATCTCAGTGCTAAAATATTTTTAAGTCTTTGAAGCTATACTGAGAATTAATAATGCCTGTCAGCCTATCAGCAACACAAATGATTTTGGAATTATTTGACATTTAGAAAATAATTCCTAAAACAAAGCCATGTGAGGGTAATTGATAATAAGATACATAAAGAATACACATGTATGAACACCAGAATGATATATTCAGTAATAAATATTCAGCTGAAAATCATAGGTAGGTATGAGCATTATTTAACTTTCAAAAACTATATGCCAGAAATACTTCCCAGTAATTAATTTTATTAACCATCGTCAGTCAATGTTTAAAACAAGAAAAATACAAATTTTGGACACTATTCTAGATAATGTTCATATAGAGTATTTATTTAAAATAAACTTTAAACTATGGTAAAAATAAACTAAAAATGAACTCATAGTTCTAATACATAAACCTACTGCCTCATAGGAGCATCTGTTGCATGGAGGGTGTACAACATATCCTTCTCTCCAACTGTTGGTATCTGTGTTCTACAGAAGGATAAGATGTTCTCCATGTCCTCTATTGACATAGTTAAGTTTCCTGGAAGATTAACTTTATGCCCAGGGAGTCAAACCCCAAGATTCAAACATTGCAAGTCACTGAAAAAAAAGCATTTAAAAACATATTTGCTACTGTTCTTATCTGAGAAAGCATCCAAATAGTTTGAATAAATATTCATAATTTATGTTTTTAGCTGAGCATGTGAAAGTGAACAATAAACCTCAAAAACAGTTACCACAGGGTTCATATTTAGGAACAAAATAGTCTGTCTTTGTGACTTGTATTGATTTTACTCGTATTGTTGTTGCTGTTGTTGGTGGCTAAGTCATGTCTGATTCTTTGTGACCCCATGGACTGCAGCACACCAGACTTCTCTGCCCTCCACCATACAGTTTATTCAAATTCATACAAATTTGACTTAGCAATCTCACTACTAGGCATATGCCCTGAGGAAACCAAAACTGAAGAAGACACAGGTACCTCAGTATTCACTGCAGAACTATTTACAATAGTTAGAACATGAAAGCAACATAGATGTCCATCTACAGATAAATGAATAAAGAAGCTGTGATACATTTATACAATAGTGTAACCATAAAAAGTAATGCACTTGAGTCAGTTCTAAAGAGGTGGATGAACCTAGAGCCTGTTACACAGAATGAAGTAATGAGAAAGACAAAAACACATGTCATATACTAATGCATATATATAGAATCTAGAGAGATGGTACTGATGAAATTTTTTGTAGGACAGGAATGGAGACAGACTTGTGGACATGGGGTAGGGGGAAGAAGGAAAGCGTGGTATATCTGGAGACAGTAATATGGAACTGATAGGGACAGAATAGAATAGGTAGGTGGTTGTAGAGTCCTAGCAGTGGGTGGTAGGTAGAAGGGAGACACCTGAGAAAGGTTGGGAGGCCAGTGAGTTGACAAAAACTCAAAAGAGCTGCTCCTTGTTCAGTAAAGCAGGCTCGACTGGGTATAAACAGCTGATGAAGGAGGAGCTGGTGAAGAAGCAACCAATGATGCATGTTCTGCATCTGCATCTACTTGAGGGGGGCAGTCTTCTACCATCCTATATATATTGCTGCCCACTCAATTGAGAGGAGAGAGCAGAGCAGAGCTTTCCTGACTGCTTGCTTGCACCACTTACAAGTGCCCTATCCTAATAATTACTCTTCTTGCCTATCACTCTGCTTCTCGCTGAATTCTTTCTGTGCAAGTTTAAAAAACTAGGGTCCAAATAGTTTGAATAAATATTCATAATTTATGTTTTTAGCTGAGCATGTGAAAGTGAACAATAAACCTCAAAAACAGTTACCACAGGGTTCATATTTAGGAACAAAATAGTCTGTCTTTGTGACTTGTATTGATTTTACTCGTATTGTTGTTGCTGTTGTTGGTGGCTAAGTCATGTCTGATTCTTTGTGACCCCATGGACTGCAGCACACCAGACTTCTCTGCCCTCCACCATACAGTTTATTCAAATTCATACAAATTTGACTTAGCAATCTCACTACTAGGCATATGCCCTGAGGAAACCAAAACTGAAGAAGACACAGGTACCTCAGTATTCACTGCAGAACTATTTACAATAGTTAGAACATGAAAGCAACATAGATGTCCATCTACAGATAAATGAATAAAGAAGCTGTGATACATTTATACAATAGTGTAACCATAAAAAGTAATGCACTTGAGTCAGTTCTAAAGAGGTGGATGAACCTAGAGCCTGTTACACAGAATGAAGTAATGAGAAAGACAAAAACACATGTCATATACTAATGCATATATATAGAATCTAGAGAGATGGTACTGATGAAATTTTTTGTAGGACAGGAATGGAGACAGACTTGTGGACATGGGGTAGGGGGAAGAAGGAAAGCGTGGTATATCTGGAGACAGTAATATGGAACTGATAGGGACAGAATAGAATAGGTAGGTGGTTGTAGAGTCCTAGCAGTGGGTGGTAGGTAGAAGGGAGACACCTGAGAAAGGTTGGGAGGCCAGTGAGTTGACAAAAACTCAAAAGAGCTGCTCCTTGTTCAGTAAAGCAGGCTCGACTGGGTATAAACAGCTGATGAAGGAGGAGCTGGTGAAGAAGCAACCAATGATGCATGTTCTGCATCTGCATCTACTTGAGGGGGGCAGTCTTCTACCATCCTATATATATTGCTGCCCACTCAATTGAGAGGGAGAGAGCAGAGCAGAGCTTTCCTGACTGCTTGCTTGCACCACTTACAAGTGCCCTATCCTAATAATTACTCTTCTTGCCTATCACTCTGCTTCTCGCTGAATTCTTTCTGTGTTGAGGCACGAAGAACTTGGACCTCGGTGGGCCCAGACGTTGGGTGAGTGCTGGATTAAGTCCTGGTCATGTGGGTTCAAGTCCCAGGCAGGGTTTTGGCTGGGAATGAGTCGTGACTGCATGGGTTCAAGTCCCAAGCAGGGTTTTGGCTGGGGTTAAGCCTTAGCCACATGGATTCGAGTCCCAAACTGGGTTTTGGCTAGGTTCAAGCCCCAGTCATGTGGGTGCAAGTCCCAAACAGGGTTTTTGCGGAATTCAAGCTCCAGTCACATGGGTTCAAGTCCCAAGCAGGATTCAATCAGGTCTGGACCCTGGATTTAAGTCTCAAATCGAGGTAAAGCCCTTTCAGAACCATATATTAACGTATGTAAAATAGATGGCCAATGGTAATTTGCTGATGACTCAGGGAACTCAAACTGGGGCTCTGTGACAACCTAGAGGGTTGGAATGGGGATGGAGGTGGGAGGGAGGTTCAAGAGGGAGGAGACATATGTATACCTATGGCTGATTCATGTTGATGTTTGGCAGAAACAAACACAATTCTACAAAGCAATTATCCTTCAATTAAAAAATAAATAAGTTCAAAAAATTTATGTTCTTTGAGTCACTGATGCTATCTATCTCATCTTCTGCTCCCCCCTTCTCTTTTCCCCTTCAATCTTTCCTATCATCAGGTGAGAGTTTTTTTTATCATGAATGGATGTTGAATTTTATCAAGTATATTTCTGCTTCCATTGAGATAGTTATGTGCTTTCATCCGTCAGTTATTAATGTTGTTGTTCAGTTACTCAGTTGTGTCTGACTACAACTCCATGGACTGCAGCACACCAGGTTTCCTTGTCTTCCACTATCTCTAGGACTTTGCATAAACTCATGTGTATTGAATCAGTGATGCCATCCAACCATCTCATTCTCTGTCACTCTCTTTCCTCCTGCCTTCAATCATTCCCATCATCGGAGTCTTCTCCAATAAGTTGGCTCTTCACATCAACTAGCCAAAATATTAGAGCATCAGCATAAGTCATTCCAATGAATAGCCAGGGTTGGTTTCCTTTAAGATTGACTGACTTGATGAATTTGTTCACATGATTTTGTTTTTATCTCTGTAATATCAATTGTTATTTCCCCTCTTTCATTTCTTATTTTGTTGTTTGGATACTCTCTGTTTTTGTCTCAATGGAGCCTTGCTAATGACTTATCAATTTTGTCTATATTTTCAAGAAACAGGAAACCAACTATTTATTATATTGGTCTTTCTGTTCTATTTTTATATTTTTAGTCTTTATTTCCTTTCTGGTCTTTATTATTGCCTTCCTCTTGCTTGTTCTTTCTTTTTCCCTAATTCATTTAGACTGTAGTTATGCTGTCTATTTGAGACTTTTCTTGTTTCTCAAAGCTTACATATTGACTTCTACAAAGTTACTTTCTATGATTAAAGTTTAGAACATTTATTTTTTTCCCAATTCTACTTAGTCAATATGCTTTATCTGTAGTATTATTTTAGAAATTGACAATTAATAATAAGTGATTTTGATTTATTTTACATCATCAGTTGCTTATAATATCCATCACTGAGGGTTGACAATTAATAAATAAGTGATTTTCATTCTTGGCTATCATACAGTAAATACTTTGGCCAACAGTCCATGGAGGAGGCAGAGGAGACATATGTATACCTATGGCTGATTCATGTTGATGTTTGGCAGAAACAAACACAATTCTACAAAGCAATTATCCTTCAATTAAAAAATAAATAAGTTCAAAAAATTTATGTTCTTTGAGTCACTGATGCTATCTATCTCATCTTCTGCTCCCCCCTTCTCTTTTCCCCTTCAATCTTTCCTATCATCAGGTGAGAGTTTTTTTTATCATGAATGGATGTTGAATTTTATCAAGTATATTTCTGCTTCCATTGAGATAGTTATGTGCTTTCATCCGTCAGTTATTAATGTTGTTGTTCAGTTACTCAGTTGTGTCTGACTACAACTCCATGGACTGCAGCACACCAGGTTTCCTTGTCTTCCACTATCTCTAGGACTTTGCATAAACTCATGTGTATTGAATCAGTGATGCCATCCAACCATCTCATTCTCTGTCACTCTCTTTCCTCCTGCCTTCAATCATTCCCATCATCGGAGTCTTCTCCAATAAGTTGGCTCTTCACATCAACTAGCCAAAATATTAGAGCATCAGCATAAGTCATTCCAATGAATAGCCAGGGTTGGTTTCCTTTAAGATTGACTGACTTGATGAATTTGTTCACATGATTTTGTTTTTATCTCTGTAATATCAATTGTTATTTCCCCTCTTTCATTTCTTATTTTGTTGTTTGGATACTCTCTGTTTTTGTCTCAATGGAGCCTTGCTAATGACTTATCAATTTTGTCTATATTTTCAAGAAACAGGAAACCAACTATTTATTATATTGGTCTTTCTGTTCTATTTTTATATTTTTAGTCTTTATTTCCTTTCTGGTCTTTATTATTGCCTTCCTCTTGCTTGTTCTTTCTTTTTCCCTAATTCATTTAGACTGTAGTTATGCTGTCTATTTGAGACTTTTCTTGTTTCTCAAAGCTTACATATTGACTTCTACAAAGTTACTTTCTATGATTAAAGTTTAGAACATTTATTTTTTTCCCAATTCTACTTAGTCAATATGCTTTATCTGTAGTATTATTTTAGAAATTGACAATTAATAATAAGTGATTTTGATTTATTTTTACATCATCAGTTGCTTATAATATCCATCACTGAGGGTACAAGTAGTACAACTTGATATTAAAAATGTAAGTATAAGAATTTTCATTCTTGGCTATCATACAGTAAATACTTTGGACCAACAGTCCCATTTAGAACAACGAAATAAAGAGGACAAAATTTTTTTGAGGACCTATGAAGATACAAACACAGTAAGGAATTGTGAGGCCAATATTCAGGAAAGGCAAGAACCATAGATATGTGATCCCAAGATTTGAAACCATTTTTATGCAGAGAAATTTTATGATTCTGAAAATGGTGGCTGAGAAAATAAAACATTAAACAAATCTTCCAACAGATTTATTAGACTGAAAGAGCAAAAATGGGAGTCAGAATCTGGTGAGAACGGATACGAGGGGGAAAAAGCATAAACTTTCGTTTGTATTCCCAATACTTACCCATTAGGCATAAGAGTAATCCACCAAAATGTCACCTCTCAAGGAATTTGCTTCCAGATTCAAATTATCTCAGTACCTAATTTGATTAAGATAATCTAAAAATTCACTTTGGCAAGTCTAGTGTCTTTCCAAAAAAAAAATGCTGTCAGATAGACTTAACATAATTCAGTCTAAAATTATCTTTATAAATTTTGAAATATAGCATCTGGTATTTCATGAGAAAGAAACCCAAGTCAAAGAAAAACAATACAAGTTGAAAGTGACCCACAGAGAATTCAAATAATCATGAGTGATCAGAGACAGATTTTTAAATTATTATGATGAACATCCTCAAGGAATTCAAGATATGGCTGAAAATTTGTCAGAGAAATGGATATAACTGAAATATATCTGATTAAAATAGAATAGTAAGAGGAAAGAAAAAAACTCAATGGATGAATTGCTTGCATAATCCAAAGTATAAAACAGGTATCTGTGAGTCCATACTGAAATTAAATAAATGACGGAATAAATAAATAAATGGGGAGAAAGAGACAAATTTCTCTGTAAAAGAATTACAGCCAATTTACACAGATACTCCACCTGCAAGGAGGTGGAATATAACTTAAGTATCAGAATATTGGAGTAACTTTCTTCCAAAGCGTATAGTATGAAACTTTACAGTGGAAAAACCTGACAAACATGACTTCAGTTAGGTATTCAAGGTCAACATCAACTGTTATGTCATCTTGATAATATGTACCAGTGATATGTTATTACATTCTTCTATAGAATCTAATATTCCACACTAATTATAAGAGAAAAATAAGTCAAATCCTAATAGAGGACATTCTACAAAATACCCAAATGATACATCCCCAAATTGTTAATATCTTTAAAAATACTGAAAATTTGAGAGATTGCCACACTGGAGACTAAGGCAAAATGTAACTAAATGTAATGCTATGTAATTGATGATATTGTGGAACGTAAAGAGGACATTAGGAAAAAAATTTTGGAAATTTGAAAGTAGTTGCATTTTGTTAAAATAAGTAAATTAGTTAATAATTTATCAATATTTGTTCTTTCATAACAACAAATATATCATGCTAACATAAGATATTAATAAAAAGGGAAATTGGTCATTTAGTTTTATATATATATATATAATATAATATATACATATAACTATATATATGTGTGTAGTTATATATATTCTTTCCTGTATAACTAAAAAACTCTATACTCTTTCTGCAACTTCTCAGTAAATCTAAAACCATCGAAAAGCAGTTTGTTTCTAAAATGTGATTTAGAAGTATTTGACTTTGAATGTGAGATGTTTTAAAAACAATTTAAGAACAATACATTTTATTTGTATATGCTACATATTTTAAGATATATTATATAATAGAACTCATGCCTAAATAAACCTAAATCTCTAAAAATTTAAAAAATTTATTAAAAAAATTTGTATATGCTACAAAATATTTTAAGATTATTAAAATAGAATAGTAAGAGGAAAGAAAAACTCAATGGATGAATTGCTTGCATAATCCAAAGTATAAAACAGGTATCTGTGAGTCCATACTGAAATTAAATAAATGACGGAATAAATAAATAAATGGGGAGAAAGAGACAAATTTCTCTGTAAAAGAATTACAGCCAATTTACACAGATACTCCACCTGCAAGGAGGTGGAATATAACTTAAGTATCAGAATATTGGAGTAACTTTCTTCCAAAGCGTATAGTATGAAACTTTACAGTGGAAAAACCTGACAAACATGACTTCAGTTAGGTATTCAAGGTCAACATCAACTGTTATGTCATCTTGATAATATGTACCAGTGATATGTTATTACATTCTTCTATAGAATCTAATATTCCACACTAATTATAAGAGAAAAATAAGTCAAATCCTAATAGAGGACATTCTACAAAATACCCAAATGATACATCCCCAAATTGTTAATATCTTTAAAAATACTGAAAATTTGAGAGATTGCCACACTGGAGACTAAGGCAAAATGTAACTAAATGTAATGCTATGTAATTGATGATATTGTGGAACGTAAAGAGGACATTAGGAAAAAATTATGGAAATTTGAAAGTAGTTGCATTTTGTTAAAATAAGTAAATTAGTTAATAATTTATCAATATTTGTTCTTTCATAACAACAAATATATCATGCTAACATAAGATATTAATAAAAAGGGAAATTGGTCATTTAGTTTTATATATATATATATAATATAATATATACATATAACTATATATATGTGTGTAGTTATATATATTCTTTCCTGTATAACTAAAAAACTCTATACTCTTTCTGCAACTTCTCAGTAAATCTAAAACCATCGAAAAGCAGTTTGTTTCTAAAATGTGATTTAGAAGTATTTGACTTTGAATGTGAGATGTTTTAAAAACAATTTAAGAACAATACATTTTATTTGTATATGCTACATATTTTAAGATATATTATATAATAGAACTCATGCCTAAATAAACCTAAATCTCTAAAAATATTTTTTCAACAGAACCTTTAGAGCATATTCAGCAAAAGCAACACTATAATGAACCCAATTATATCTTTTATCTAGCTTCCAAAGTGACCAGCTTCCTGACATTTTTGTTTTATCTATCCTTGCTCTTATTTTTTGGAGGGGTGCAGGTGGAACAGAGAATTCATAATCAAATGCTGGATATACGTTATTTTTAAACTCTTCATTGTATATGTCTAACATACAAAGAATTAAAAACCCATGACCTTCATATTATCATTTCACTCACCAATATTAATAAAAATTATTTGATAAAAGTTAATGCCCTATTCATATTCAATTTTTCTTGGCTACCTGAAAAATTAATTTCTGCATTTGGTTTGTTAGAATTAGGTTTCAAATATGATCCACATGTTTAATTAATTAATATGTTTTAACTTTCCTTTTGTGTATAATAGTTCACCCTTTCTCCATGCTATTTTTGCTGTTAAATAAACAGCCTTGTTTTTATGGCAGAATTTCTCACAGTTTGGATTTGGGTGACTATATTTTAATGATGTCTTTCATCATGTTCTTCTAAAATAGCTGTTTTATTAAGCATAAAATAAAATTCTAAATTATAAAGAACATTGTGTGATAGTTTAATGACATTCAGTTTTCTTCTTTGGTGATACATTAAAAATGGTATATCTTACAATGATTTTTTAAATTAATTTATTTATTTATTTTGGGGGTGTGGGGTGGGGAGGGAGGGGAGCAGGTGGGCTACTTCTATTGGTCTTTCATTTGTCTATTTTCATCCGTCTTTGTTCTTTGGCCCGTGTGGGCCTCCCATCGCAGTGGCCTCTGTCATCGCAGAGCACCGGCTCTGGGCGCATGCACTCCAGAGCTCTGGCTCGGTAATTGGACACATCAGTCCAGCCGCTCCGTGGCACGTGGGATCTTCCTAGGCCAAGGATCAAACCAGCGCCCCTTGCACTGCAAGGCGGTGTCCTTATCCACTGGACCACCAGGGAAGCCCTACAATGACTTTTAGATCTAATTAAATAGAATGAAAGTAAATTAATTTCTCTATGCCTGGTTTTCCTTTCTGTATGCATCAAAGCCTCAGATCTCTGAGGCTTTTTCTCATTTTAAAAGTCAATGAGTTTGCATACATGATGAAAATATACTGTAAGTATTAAGCCAGCGGGCACAAACATAAGCAACCTTTTTTTCCCACTTTGAAATAAATAGAATTTCCTTGCATGTTCTTGAAATAAATCCAGTGTCATGATGTTAGGGAGCAATAAATTTTACTAAAGATTTTGTGAGCAATGGAGAGCTCAGACTCAAAGACCATACAGTAAGCTTTAAAAAATCATTAGAAATTCTTGTTCTACTCCTCTCCAACTTCTTTTTCTGTCTTTGATTGCTTTCTCCATGAAAATTCATCCTGCAGCTTCTCCAATTTATATTGTCTTTTTTTCCACTTCCTGAAATGCTTCTCTATTTATCTTTACCTTTTCTTAAGCAGATAAATTTGCCTCTTTGATGCTTTTCCTCCTCATATCCACCACTCTGTTCATTACACAATCTACCCCTCTTAGAAGCAAGGTGTGGGGGAAGTGGAAAAATGATAGATTTTCTTTACAATAACAATAATATTTCACAATACACTTTTACTAAATTCATACTCTTACGAAGCACCTACCAATGCATGCCAGGGATTAGGCTGAACAGGAATAACGTCTAACAATACCTGCTTCCTTTCTCTTGTGAATTTATGGTGAAATTATTTATACGCATTAATAAGATGTCAAGGTTATGTACAGAATAAAAATTAGTGTGAGTGATTTTAAAAAAAGAGAACCACTATTCACACTATAATCCACTTTTGCAAATCTGTTGAACATTTGCATATTTCCTTAGGGTTTCTGGGTGACAGCAAGCTGTAGTAAAGCCAGGATTTTCCTGCCAGGATTCCATCAGGAGTTATACACTGGCTCTGTGTCTCAGTCTGCACTCAGAGCCAGGACGAGAAAACTTTGCCACAGGAAATGAGATAATACATCCACAAACTCTTCTCAGGAAAAAACGTTATCCTAAGATGCATATTTATGCCCTAGACTTTTAAACAGATCCATAACAGTTACATTCAGTTCTTCTTTTTCTTTAGTGTTACTGATTCACAATCATAATTAAGACTGTTAACTATATCTCTATGTGGAATAAAAGAAAATGTTCTAGTGTTCCAGGCAACACTTTTCAAAATGGCATATTATCCTATAAAAAAGATAGTAAGTTTGTGTAGAGTAAGGGGGGAGGGTGATATGGAGTTAGAAGACCTCAATGGGCATTGGTTTTGATTTTGCTATTTGAAAATGTAACCTTGACCAAAATCATCTACTCAACTTATGAAATGGGAAGAGGTAATCTAGTTCATAGAAATTTTGAGAGGATTTAATTAGATAATGTAAATGAAAAGACTACTGAAATAAGAAAGCACATGCAGAAACTTTGTCTGGTAGTCTACGGGGAGCAAACTGGTACTTTGAACTTCAATGGCCCCTTTTTCAGGTTAACATGTAAAAAACAAATACAAAATATTTAACATGTAGAGAGGAAGTGACATCACTGGCTGAATTGAGTCAGCGATTTCAATTCAAAATGGTCAGACTGTGTATACAGGAGAAAATTTCTATTCAAATAGGAACATTTCAGCAGTCCAGCAATAACTTAGACATAGTTTCCTGTTTACCTTGAAAGGGATGTTGTGGTTTGTTCTTAATCATTGGAGGAAGTTCCAGTTCTTGCTGGAATGATCTCATTTAAACATAAAGCAGGATATGAGAAAGAACAATTGACTTGTGATTCCAGTTGATGTATATTTTAGACACAGCTGGAGAGATCTATGCTTGTAGTAATTAACAATTTCCTACATAAATTTATTTTTTTCCTTTTATGAGTATTCATTAAATACCTATTATATTCCAGGCATTGTTAACAAGAATTAGTTATGGCAACAATGAACAAACATAGTTCTTGGTTTCAAGGAACAGGTAATCTGGTTTAGAAAGCAGACAAGGAGATCAGTTAGTACTATAAAAGGAGGCAATTATTTTTCAGAAGTTGATGTGATTCGTTCCATATCCTCTGGAATTAATTTTTTTTTTAGAAAGCAGACAAGGAGATACATCCACAAACTCTTCTCAGGAAAAAACGTTATCCTAAGATGCATATTTATGCCCTAGACTTTTAAACAGATCCATAACAGTTACATTCAGTTCTTCTTTTTCTTTAGTGTTACTGATTCACAATCATAATTAAGACTGTTAACTATATCTCTATGTGGAATAAAAGAAAATGTTCTAGTGTTCCAGGCAACACTTTTCAAAATGGCATATTATCCTATAAAAAAGATAGTAAGTTTGTGTAGAGTAAGGGGGGAGGGTGATATGGAGTTAGAAGACCTCAATGGGCATTGGTTTTGATTTTGCTATTTGAAAATGTAACCTTGACCAAAATCATCTACTCAACTTATGAAATGGGAAGAGGGAATCTAGTTCATAGGAATTTTGAGAGGATTTAATTAGATAATGTAAATGAAAAGACTACTGAAATAAGAAAGCACATGCAGAAACTTTGTCTGGTAGTCTACGGGGAGCAAACTGGTACTTTGAACTTCAATGGCCCCTTTTTCAGGTTAACATGTAAAAAACAAATACAAAATATTTAACATGTAGAGAGGAAGTGACATCACTGGCTGAATTGAGTCAGCGATTTCAATTCAAAATGGTCAGACTGTGTATACAGGAGAAAATTTCTATTCAAATAGGAACATTTCAGCAGTCCAGCAATAACTTAGACATAGTTTCCTGTTTACCTTGAAAGGGATGTTGTGGTTTGTTCTTAATCATTGGAGGAAGTTCCAGTTCTTGCTGGAATGATCTCATTTAAACATAAAGCAGGATATGAGAAAGAACAATTGACTTGTGATTCCAGTTGATGTATATTTTAGACACAGCTGGAGAGATCTATGCTTGTAGTAATTAACAATTTCCTACATAAATTTATTTTTTTCCTTTTATGAGTATTCATTAAATACCTATTATATTCCAGGCATTGTTAACAAGAATTAGTTATGGCAACAATGAACAAACATAGTTCTTGGTTTCAAGGAACAGGTAATCTGGTTTAGAAAGCAGACAAGGAGATCAGTTAGTACTATAAAAGGAGGCAATTATTTTTCAGAAGTTGATGTGATTCGTTCCATATCCTCTGGAATTATTTTTTGATGGTGCCTCATGAGAATTTATAGTGTTAATATGAGTATGTAACAGAAGGTCTACAGAAGCTCAGGTTCACTTACTGGCTTCCTATTGCTCTAACCCCCTGAAAGTACTTACTGAATTCTTGTGTGACAAACAGGAACTGACTGTCATTGTAAGCCCTTTACAGTGTCCTTTCTTTGTCCCATATTTACAAAATTTCTGCTTTTGCAGAGAGAACCCAGTCTGTAGAAACACAGAGACAGATTAGTTTGAATAGTTTAGATTAAAGAGTTAGTCAAGAACAGTGGAACATTGCATTCTCACAGCCAGTATTTTGTCAAGCAAACTGGAAGCAAGCCAGTCGCTTTCATAGAAGGCAACTGATGATGATTCAACACTTAAAATTAATAGTTTGAAAAAGTATAATAGAAAGATGATTTGTTAAGAATTAAAGTCAAAAAGTAGCCATATCAGTGTGGACAGCAGGGACAAATGGGACATAGAGGTTTCTGATCAGGCCAGTATATTTGTCTCTCTGGGTCAGAGTTATCACTAGATTTCTAGCGAGGAAGAATTTGAGATCAGTATCAGAACTTACTGTTATACCATACAGGTCATTATTTTGTGGATACTATTTTCAGAGAAGAATGTGAAAAATGTGATACTTTTTCTTGCAAATCAGTTTAATGTTACTTTCTCAGTCCTCATTCTGTTTGATGGTAGGAAACTTAATTTAGTCAATTTCAGATGAACTCAGACATCTTCCAGTGTTTTATTTATCTTCAGAAACTTATCTGAGGTCTGGGGGTCCACATAACCTGCTGGCTACACAACCTATGCTGGCATCTGTCGAAATGCCTGTATTGGCATCACTCTGAGTTCTGCTTATTCTGCCTACCGGAATATCTCCAGATCTCCAGGGCATTTCATTTCTCAGCTAGCTTCCACGCTGATGTGCTGTTTTGCTTTGCCACTTGCAGAGGGGACTGCAGCAGGTTCCCTGTGCTGTTGAGCTCACGTGGTCAGACTGCCCTGCAGCTACTCGCCACCTGGCCCTGTGGAGGCAAGCGGGAGCTTTGACCAGACCGCTGCCGGGAGCTTGACAGGCACACAGCTCATGCCCCTGACAGTGGGGCCCCTCAGAATGCGTCCTTCCCTGGAAGTCTGCCTAAAGAGAGGTGGACATGGCTATCTCCTGCACCTTCCAAGCTAAGACTCTCCAGCTAGCTTGGAGATGGGAGACAGGGATAAAATCCCTGTGTCTGATCACATCTTCTGCCAAATGTCACTGTCATATAGATGGACTATTTTCAAAATGAGAAATCTGAGAATTTTATGTCTTATATGTGCTCTGATTCTCATCTCCTTGGGGATGATGGAGTACTCATATCTAGTTTGGAAAAACACGTATTCTTCCCTCTCCATTAAATATAATTATATATCATGAACTGAGAAAGATTCTTGTTATAAAATGTACATATAGTCATTCTTGGGAAATTTTGCTATTACCCTAGTAAAGTTAGGTTTAACACAATTCCTTCTTTACTTTACAGGCAATTATGTTCATTGAGTTGCTTTTAAATACACAGTTTCAATGCTTAGAGCAAATAAAATTGATTAGCAGTATCCTTGGGGAATTCTATTAGTTAGTTTCTCGGGGTAGCAACAGTTGCTTATGTGAGGAGAGCAAAGAATCTTAGAAGAAGGATTATGTTAACATTTTAATTGAGGAACGCAGAAAATTAGCGATGGATCTACCTTATTGAGGGTGCTCCCAGTGGTAAATAACCCACATGCTGATGCAGGAAACATAAGAGACATGGGTTCAGTCTCGGGGTTTGGAGGATTCCTTAGAGCAGGAAATGACAACCCACTCCCGTATTCTTGCCTGTAGAATCCCATCGACGGAGGAGCCTGGCAGGCTACAGTCCATGGGGTACCAAAGAGTCAGACATGACTGAGCATGCATACACTAATTTATCTTACTGCCTATGTCCCTTTGGATATGGAGCTAATAGAAATTTATATCTGAAAGACCTAAAATGACCACATTATGGGAAATTTCTTAAGGAAAAGATCTATGTATTATAGTTTCAAATTAATCCTACTGTCGAAGAACACATAATAGGCCTTCAATTTTGTTGCACCAATATTATTTCAGACTACTAGAGTACCTAGTTGTCTATACATTTTTCAGTAATTTGATATTTTTCAAGCATATTTCTCAGGACATAGTCTTCAGTAAAGCCAAATGACAAAAACAAATATTAAACAAAATAATAGAAGAGTCTCTTGGCAACTAAATTTGAAAAGTAGCTGTATACCATATGTACCTCTGACAGAATATGTTCAATAATATTGAAAATTCCTTTTTTTCCCTTTCTGTATCCCCTCTAATTGATAGGCTATTCTTTTTCTCATTTATTAAACATTTGAATTTAGTATGCTTTTTTCTTTTCTCCCAGCTATAACTGATCATCATAATAGTTATGATTTATTGAATCATAAGACATGATATTGGGGTGATATGAAACCTGCAAGGTAAGCTTTATTTATCTTCAGGTGGTTCAATTATTCTGCTTCTTGATCTTTCAAATGACAGTTTTTTTGGTGGTTCTAATGGTAAAGACTCTGCCTGCAATTTAGGAGACTCAAGTTTGATCCCTGGGTTGGGAAGATCTCCTGGAAAAGGGAATGGTTACCCACTCTAATATATTCTTGCCTGGAGAGTTCCATGCACAGAGGAGCCTGGTGGGCTTCAGTCCACGGGACTGCAAAGAGTCAGACATGACTGAGTGACTAAAACATTCACTTTTTATGTTCATATGAGACAGTATTCCAGGTTGAAGTATACACATTGGAAACCAAAAGATTAGAAACTCAACATTTTAGAGATTTCTCATGTATAATACAAAGCTGATAACTAAAAAGCAGTTTGTGGAGTCTTCTTACCTACCTTCCTATTTATTGAAAATTTATTTTAAAATTAACCTTTCTGATTTTCTTCATGACTATGTTTGACTGCATGAGTTGTTTTTGTCTGCCTATCTATAAACATATTTTTCTTTGAGACGGCTAAATTAAAGGAAGGGATTATAAATGGTTAAAAATACTATACTGAACTGGAGATATGAATCATTCCTTAGATTCTAATATATTTGTTTATTCTATTACATACTACTCTATTTCTAAAATAATTTGAAGATACTTACTATTTTATACAAAGAATTTTTGGTGGAGACCATAATGAATATAGTGAGCACAGCTGTAATTACTATTCCAGCTTTGAAAGCCACTCTGATGAAGTCATGGAATTATGATCTCTTCTAAGCTTATAATTGTGTGTGAACACATGTACAAGTTTATATTACTGCAGTGGGATCTTCAGAAAGAAGCACATTCTGGAAACATTTAAGACAAAATAAGTCTTTCTGATTTGTTAATAATGTAAACAAACTTGATTTGAAAAGAATAAATCATATGTTAGGGAATAAAATGTCAAGGTCTTTATATGGGATCACAACTCAGTGTTTTCATCTCTTTAAAAATGGGGGGAAAAGCCATGCTGATATATTTTTTTTTTTCTTAATGGTTGAAATATAAAAGATTCACATTCCAAGGGTTTTCTCAGGTTAAATCAGCATGGTTACATTTGTTTGCTTGTTCTCTTCTTTGAGTTTACTGGTTCCTGAGCTGATCTTCTAGAGTTGGTAGGACATGTTCTGTAGAATAATTGGGACATCAGTCATTAATCAAGTCAGAGGCACATTTCAAGGTCATTGGACACCTGTACCTACTTCATAAGAGGCTGTGCCTGGCAAGAAAAAGCTTTGGCCATCCAAATGACTGTACTTGGAGATTCTACAAAGAGATTTTTCCTAATAACAATGCCTTTATGTAGCCCATGTTTTACTGTGCAAAGTAGCAAGACAGAAATGAAAACTGTGAATTGATCTACCTGCTCAGGAAGCCAAAATTATAAAGAAAACAATTCATTTGACTTTCTGACTGCTTTATTTTGTCTGAGAGCCCCAAAGGAACTGGACCTTGTCTATGGCCATACCACCCTGAACGCGCCCGATCTCATCTGATCTCGGAACTGGACCTTTTTGTCTTTTTTTTTTTTCCTGCTTCTCTAGCTTGGCATGACTTTTGAATTGGCAACAGAGCTGAAAATGTTTTTTTGGTGTTAGGTTTATTTAGGGAAAATATATATCCAAGAATGCACAACTCTGAACTTTCAAGGAAACATTCTAAGTGAAGAAAACAACATACTTTTAAGCAAGCATGAAACCTTATATGTTATAATTTACTAAAACTGCTGATGAGTTTTAAGACATTGAAAAATTCATTTATTAAGACCACTTGCATTTATATACTTATTGTAGAAAACTTGAAAACTGTAAAGAAGTAAAAAGGAATCCACCATCATTCTATTTTCCAAAGAAATGCTCTGTTAACCTTAACTGTTTTTCTTAAATGTATGTAATAATAGGCACAACATATAGATACAATTTTCGTGTATTTGAAAGTTTTGTCTATGGCCATGATAATCTTGGCAATTAATATCAGGAAGATGCAGTGCAAACTAAGAAAAGTAGCTATTAAAATAAATAAAAAATAACATGGAGAACTGTATTGTCTCTGGGGAGATTGTCATCATTTAAAACTCCTTCCAACAACTATGTGAACAAGCTCAGAAGTTGATTCTCCCCAGCCAGTCTTCAGATGAGCTCTTAGTCTTAGCCAACAGCTTGACTGCAACCTTATGAGAGATTCTGAGCCAGAAATATTCAACCAAGACACACTTGAGTTTCCAACCTGCAGAAACCTGCAAGTCGGACTCTTTACCCACTAGACCACCAGGGAAGCCCCCTCTAATTTTTTTTTTTTACCGAGTTCTTTGAATTATATCATGATGCAAAATTGCTTTTCAGACAATTAAGTCATTTAGCAAACATCTCTTCGATGAATGAATCCTCCAGTGGTTATATGTTGGTAAAGGATACCTTCCTCTTTATGACAACTTTGTTACCAGATAATATATTGCAATGAATGAAAGTTCTCAGATCAAATGCTGTAAAATGTGCAAACATTTTTCATATTTTACCAAAACTGAGATATTATCTATTATAAGATACATAATAATTCTATAAACTACTGAGAATGAAAGAAATGCTTCTAATCATAACTTTAATGGGATTAATTATATGACATGTCCAAATCTAGGCATGTTAAAATGTAAGGAAATGTGCACTTTAAGATGAAAGAAATAAGGTATTAACAACTAAGAACAATTCTCTGAGAATCTTCAGCGTCCTACTTCTGTCCTAAATTCACTAGCTTTAGCAAGAAAGACTTCTCCCAAAGGGACATCACAGTGTTCTGATGCTAGTGTTCTGACTGCAGAGTTCTGATTGGAGCCATCCTTGGAATATGATCAGGCAACGAGCAGATGTAGGATCAGGAGTGTAACACTCCTTCCAACTCATTGCTTCTTTGAATAACATTCATTTAAACCAACAAAGATGATCTCTAACATATCTTATAATTGACAAGGCATTTGGTATAAGTTTGATTAGGGACATGTTGTAGTGTAGCGCTCTTTAGATATTGAGCCCTGATTAAATAATGAACCAATTCTGGAGTGTAAATTAGATCAACTTATTCAGAATGTATATCCCACTTTTTACACTAATGCATTTTAAAGTAAATAGTCAAAAAATAGTCATATCTGAAGTATTAAAGCACTTTTATTTCACAAAAGTAAATTTATCTAGAACTGAAAAAAGAATAACAATACTATGAATAGAAGTCACCTCTAAAAATGAACACAGTGCCTCAGAGCAACACAGGGTACCATGGCTTAGGGAAGGCTCTGTGCTAAGGCCAGTGCTTTCTCTGTTTTCAAGAAAAAAAAGGATGAGCAACTGAGATTATATTCCTTGACTGAATCGGGAAAGGAAAAACTAAAAAGGGAGTCATTTCCTTAGATGTAGGTGTACCACCAGAGTCTAGGCCTTGGAGTTGTGATAAAACTGGATTGGATGAATTCAAAGTTCCTCACAAGTTTGATAGTCTCTGAAATTCAATTTTTCTCATTCTTTTTTCTAAAGCTGAGAGTGGAAATAGATGTAATCTCAGAAAATTGTACCTAGGTCATTGGTATCTTATACAGATTAGCTGCTGTAAATACTGTAACTAGGAAAGAATTTACTTTCCTAATGAACTCCCTAATACATGAGAATATTATAGGAATATATTTTTTCCTTATACTGTTTATAGTATGCATGTATACTATGTAAACATTACAGATATTAGACTGTATTAAGAATGCAAGTTCAAGACTCACGCTTTCCTGGTTTTAGTGAACACAACACAAAACAAACCCCAAATGGTTTATCCGTGTAAAAGCTTTCAGCATCTAAGAAGTCAATGATGAAGTAACAGTATCTGGTATGATTTGAATTGGGATTCCACTCAGTGTTCCTCCCTCCGCAGGTACAGAACTCACATGCTTAATTGATAAATCCAGGTTTGTTCTGACTGCAGAGTTCTGGATCACAGTGTTCTGATGCTAGTGTTCTGACTCCTTGGAAATTTATGATCAGGCAACGAGCAGATGTAGGATCAGGAGTGTAACACTCCTTCCAACTCATTGCTTCTTTGAATAACATTCATTTAAACCAACAAAGATGATCTCTAACATATCTTATAATTGACAAGGCATTTGGTATAAGTTTGATTAGGGACATGTTGTAGTGTAGCGCTCTTTAGATATTGAGCCCTGATTAAATAATGAACCAATTCTGGAGTGTAAATTAGATCAACTTATTCAGAATGTATATCCCACTTTTTACACTAATGCATTTTAAAGTAAATAGTCAAAAAATAGTCATATCTGAAGTATTAAAGCACTTTTATTTCACAAAAGTAAATTTATCTAGAACTGAAAAAAGAATAACAATACTATGAATAGAAGTCACCTCTAAAAATGAACACAGTGCCTCAGAGCAACACAGGGTACCATGGCTTAGGGAAGGCTCTGTGCTAAGGCCAGTTCTTTCTTTGTTTTAAAGAAAAAAAAAAAGGATGAGCAACTGAGATTATATTCCTTGACTGAATCGGGAAAGGAAAAACTAAAAAGGGAGTCATTTCCTTAGATGTAGGTGTACCACCAGAGTCTAGGCCTTGGAGTTGTGATAAAACTGGATTGGATGAATTCAAAGTTCCTCACAAGTTTGATAGTCTCTGAAATTCAATTTTTCTCATTCTTTTTTCTAAAGCTGAGAGTGGAAATAGATGTAATCTCAGAAAATTGTACCTAGGTCATTGGTATCTTATACAGATTAGCTGCTGTAAATACTGTAACTAGGAAAGAATTTACTTTCCTAATGAACTCCCTAATACATGAGAATATTATAGGAATATATTTTTTCCTTATACTGTTTATAGTATGCATGTATACTATGTAAACATTACAGATATTAGACTGTATTAAGAATGCAAGTTCAAGACTCACGCTTTCCTGGTTTTAGTGAACACAACACAAAACAAACCCCAAATGGTTTATCCGTGTAAAAGCTTTCAGCATCTAAGAAGTCAATGATGAAGTAACAGTATCTGGTATGATTTGAATTGGGATTCCACTCAGTGTTCCTCCCTCCGCAGGTACAGAACTCACATGCTTAATTGATAAGTACTTCCAGGTGACCCGTACAGAAGTCATTGTGATGTGAGCTGAGCTAAAAGAGCCTGTACTGATAACTAGTAGTTTGATTTTTCATCTTCTTCATGACATGTTTGGCAGAGTATCTGCATTATTTATGACTCATTGGAAAATAGAACTGTTCTCTCTATAACTTATAGGAAAATGAGGAAAAAAACCATTTTATGACTATGGGGAGTAATATGGGTTTTGGTTCTTGGAATTGCTCACCCACAGATAACTTCACATCTACATTCTCTACAATGGAAAGTGAAGTTCAGGAACAGACATTTATCCGTTTATTCCATTTTCACCATTTGTTTTAAAGTTTGACCCTAAATACACATTTTATCATCCTGACTAAAATTTTGAGAGAGAGATCTATTTGAGTTCTTCTAAAAAATTCTCTGAAGTCTTAAATTTCTTTCAGACATTTCTATTTAGAACAACAACAACAAAGTCAACATTGGTTATTTCTGCCACAGAATTTTATCAACAGGTAGAAGGTATCTTTTACTGTAACATCCCAGTCTACATCTGTCTTAACATTTTGTTTAAAGATTTTAGCATTTTAAAGCCTTTTGAAGTTTAATATTGAAACTAGTTTTTTCTTTCTTTAATATTACAATATTTATTCCAAGGAGCGTGTTTTTCCAGCATCAAAGCTGAGAGTGGAAATAGATGTAATCTCAGAAAATTGTACCTAGGTCATTGGTATCTTATACAGATTAGCTGCTGTAAATACTGTAACTAGGAAAGAATTTACTTTCCTAATGAACTCCCTAATACATGAGAATATTATAGGAATATATTTTTTCCTTATACTGTTTATAGTATGCATGTATACTATGTAAACATTACAGATATTAGACTGTATTAAGAATGCAAGTTCAAGACTCACGCTTTCCTGGTTTTAGTGAACACAACACAAAACAAACCCCAAATGGTTTATCCGTGTAAAAGCTTTCAGCATCTAAGAAGTCAATGATGAAGTAACAGTATCTGGTATGATTTGAATTGGGATTCCACTCAGTGTTCCTCCCTCCGCAGGTACAGAACTCACATGCTTAATTGATAAGTACTTCCAGGTGACCCGTACAGAAGTCATTGTGATGTGAGCTGAGCTAAAAGAGCCTGTACTGATAACTAGTAGTTTGATTTTTCATCTTCTTCATGACATGTTTGGCAGAGTATCTGCATTATTTATGACTCATTGGAAAATAGAACTGTTCTCTCTATAACTTATAGGAAAATGAGGAAAAAAACCATTTTATGACTATGGGGAGTAATATGGGTTTTGGTTCTTGGAATTGCTCACCCACAGATAACTTCACATCTACATTCTCTACAATGGAAAGTGAAGTTCAGGAACAGACATTTATCCGTTTATTCCATTTTCACCATTTGTTTTAAAGTTTGACCCTAAATACACATTTTATCATCCTGACTAAAATTTTGAGAGAGAGATCTATTTGAGTTCTTCTAAAAAATTCTCTGAAGTCTTAAATTTCTTTCAGACATTTCTATTTAGAACAACAACAACAAAGTCAACATTGGTTATTTCTGCCACAGAATTTTATCAACAGGTAGAAGGTATCTTTTACTGTAACATCCCAGTCTACATCTGTCTTAACATTTTGTTTAAAGATTTTAGCATTTTAAAGCCTTTTGAAGTTTAATATTGAAACTAGTTTTTTCTTTCTTTAATATTACAATATTTATTCCAAGGAGCGTGTTTTTCCAGCATCTATTTAAACATTAATAACTGAAAGTAGGTGTATTAAGGACAAGATGTAACAGAACAAATGCAGCCAAAGGTAAAATTAGAAATTAATTGGTGGAGTGTTTTTTTTTTTTTTTTTTTTAATGCTTATCCAGCTCCTTTGTAGCATTTGCTCCATCTGTTTATTGATTTTCTATATTTCCAATCTTCCATCTATCAATACTCATATTTTATGTCTCAATTCCACAGGAAATAACATAATAGCTTAACCATCTCTAAGACATTGCTATTGACAGATTTTTACTCAAAGGACAAATATGGTTTGACAACTGCCTTTTATTGAGTCCAGAGCAGTAACCAACAGTGACAATTTTGGCACCGAGGCAAGAAAGTCACAAAGAGCTTGTTGTCATAGTTTGTAAGGCTTTTTTTTTTTTGGTATGCATAGACTGCACCATGCAGATGGTTAAATATGGCACAGATTCTATCTGAAGTAGAATATAATCTTTCATTAAAATTATAATTTTTGTTCACCCAGTTAACAAAACTTTTTTTTTTCTATAAAAGAATGTGTTTCTCATTGAGATACAGGCATGCCAAGTCTGAGATGCATAATCCAAAACATACTGTATTATCTAAGAGCAAATAAAACTTTGGAAAAAATTATCTGATGGAAAATTGCTAGCTTGTTTTTGTCCCTTGTGCCCAGATTTGTTTTTCTTTAAACATTTATCAACTAATCATTTTGTAATTTTAGGGGAATTAATATTTATTTAGGAATACTTAGAGGCCATTAAAACCACTAATGGCAAAAATGATAACCTTGGAAGTTTATACTATATATCCATTAACGCTGTCACAAATGTTTGAATTTCTTACTCCATGTGATTTATTTACCTCATTTTTTACATTAAGATATGTTATGGGTAAATAAGTAGTCACTGTATAATGTTTTTTTTATATTAACATCCCAGAATTTTATCAACAGGTAGAAGGTATCTTTTACTGTAACATCCCAGTCTACATCTGTCTTAACATTTTGTTTAAAGATTTTAGCATTTTAAAGCCTTTTGAAGTTTAATATTGAAACTAGTTTTTTCTTTCTTTAATATTACAATATTTATTCCAAGGAGCGTGTTTTTCCAGCATCTATTTAAACATTAATAACTGAAAGTAGGTGTATTAAGGACAAGATGTAACAGAACAAATGCAGCCAAAGGTAAAATTAGAAATTAATTGGTGGAGTGTTTTTTTTTTTTTTTTTTTTTAATGCTTATCCAGCTCCTTTGTAGCATTTGCTCCATCTGTTTATTGATTTTCTATATTTCCAATCTTCCATCTATCAATACTCATATTTTATGTCTCAATTCCACAGGAAATAACATAATAGCTTAACCATCTCTAAGACATTGCTATTGACAGTTTTTTCCTCAAAGGCAACATATGGTTTGACAACTGCCTTTTATTGAGTCCAGAGCAGTAACCAACAGTGACAATTTTGGCACCGAGGCAAGAAAGTCACAAAGAGCTTGTTGTCATAGTTTGTAAGGCTTTTTTTTTTTTGGTATGCATAGACTGCACCATGCAGATGGTTAAATATGGCACAGATTCTATCTGAAGTAGAATATAATCTTTCATTAAAATTATAATTTTTGTTCACCCAGTTAACAAAACTTTTTTTTTTCTATAAAAGAATGTGTTTCTCATTGAGATACAGGCATGCCAAGTCTGAGATGCATAATCCAAAACATACTGTATTATCTAAGAGCAAATAAAACTTTGGAAAAAATTATCTGATGGAAAATTGCTAGCTTGTTTTTGTCCCTTGTGCCCAGATTTGTTTTTCTTTAAACATTTATCAACTAATCATTTTGTAATTTTAGGGGAATTAATATTTATTTAGGAATACTTAGAGGCCATTAAAACCACTAATGGCAAAAATGATAACCTTGGAAGTTTATACTATATATCCATTAACGCTGTCACAAATGTTTGAATTTCTTACTCCATGTGATTTATTTACCTCATTTTTTACATTAAGATATGTTATGGGTAAATAAGTAGTCACTGTATAATGTTTAACTCTGTATAAATTGTATCAATTTGATAACTGAGTGAATTAATATGCAGAAGAATCTATCCTTGTGATGACGACATTATATATAATTATATTGATTAGGGAACAATAGATGTATTTTAACCAAATGTTTTCTTAATTGTTTCCTACCTTTTATATCATTTGTCCTGTGACTTACGCTTCTCCTGAGGTACAACCAGTTCATATACTCAGGATAGAAATACCTGAGAGTGAGACCAGACAAAGCAACAAGGATGTGCTGCACTCTACATTCAGACAGCTAAACTCTATCTCTACTGCTGTTACAGAGTAGTACCCTTAGTTAGTAGCACCCAGGTGGCACTATTGGTAAATAACCTAAGTGCCAATGCAGGAGACTTAAGAGACTCAGGTTCATTCCCTGGACAGAAGAAATCAAGTTCTTGCCTGGAGAATCCCATGGACAGAAGAGCCTGTAGGCTACAGTCCATAGGGTCACAAAGGGTCAGACACGACTGAAGTGACTTAACATCATGCACCCTTAGATATAAAAGTCGGAACTAGTGGCCTTACTATAAACCTGAGATCATAATTGACCTATGATGATCAAATATATAAGACAAGTAACATTCTTGGTGAATGGAAGTTATACAACTATATATATTTTTATTTTAGGGAATCAAATTGTCCAGCAGATGATATAGGTTGAGGACATGATGGCTGGGATTTTGCTAGATAGCATTAGTGATAATTCCAACTGTACTGGCTAGAATTCAATCTATTATTTCTCTTTTCTTAGGCTTGAGTCACTCTTTTGGAAAAATTATCTGATGGAAAATTGCTAGCTTGTTTTTGTCCCTTGTGCCCAGATTTGTTTTTCTTTAAACATTTATCAACTAATCATTTTGTAATTTTAGGGGAATTAATATTTATTTAGGAATACTTAGAGGCCATTAAAACCACTAATGGCAAAAATGATAACCTTGGAAGTTTATACTATATATCCATTAACGCTGTCACAAATGTTTGAATTTCTTACTCCATGTGATTTATTTACCTCATTTTTTACATTAAGATATGTTATGGGTAAATAAGTAGTCACTGTATAATGTTTAACTCTGTATAAATTGTATCAATTTGATAACTGAGTGAATTAATATGCAGAAGAATCTATCCTTGTGATGACGACATTATATATAATTATATTGATTAGGGAACAATAGATGTATTTTAACCAAATGTTTTCTTAATTGTTTCCTACCTTTTATATCATTTGTCCTGTGACTTACGCTTCTCCTGAGGTACAACCAGTTCATATACTCAGGATAGAAATACCTGAGAGTGAGACCAGACAAAGCAACAAGGATGTGCTGCACTCTACATTCAGACAGCTAAACTCTATCTCTACTGCTGTTACAGAGTAGTACCCTTAGTTAGTAGCACCCAGGTGGCACTATTGGTAAATAACCTAAGTGCCAATGCAGGAGACTTAAGAGACTCAGGTTCATTCCCTGGACAGAAGAAATCAAGTTCTTGCCTGGAGAATCCCATGGACAGAAGAGCCTGTAGGCTACAGTCCATAGGGTCACAAAGGGTCAGACACGACTGAAGTGACTTAACATCATGCACCCTTAGATATAAAAGTCGGAACTAGTGGCCTTACTATAAACCTGAGATCATAATTGACCTATGATGATCAAATATATAAGACAAGTAACATTCTTGGTGAATGGAAGTTATACAACTATATATATTTTTATTTTAGGGAATCAAATTGTCCAGCAGATGATATAGGTTGAGGACATGATGGCTGGGATTTTGCTAGATAGCATTAGTGATAATTCCAACTGTACTGGCTAGAATTCAATCTATTATTTCTCTTTTCTTAGGCTGAGTCACTCTTGTAGAAATGTTTTCTACTTTAGCAAGCTGAAATCAGGTATGATGATTCAGTGTAATAGCAATGCACTCTAGAATCAAGGAATTTCATTTCTAGCTGTGGCTTTGCTATTTAATTGTTGGAAATGAATGTGGTCTATTGCGAAGTGCCAGGTGTGGGATGGAGCAACTGCGCTAATCAGATTACCTGTGTTGTCTTCCTTCCTCCCCTCTCCTGGACTTTTGTATCTTCCAGAGTCAAGAAAGACAGTGGTACAACATTGCAACTCAAGACATTTGATTAGCTAGACTCCCCTGTTGGAAACTCCCACCTTGTTTTAGAATAGACTCTCCCCTGTTGCCATTTTCACAATAGTGGTAGCAAAGTTGTGGTCAGCTGCCTTTTGATACTGAAGTAGCTCCAGCCTTTTAAACCCAATAAATGTCACACAGCATATTCCACTCTTTTTTAGGACAATTCTCTTTTAACTCAGATACTGTAGCAGTCATTTGGAGTCAAAGACTAAGAGATGATGCTGAAATTATGTGGTTCTCAAGAGACAGAATGGAACAATTTTAAAAATTAGACTGGTGGTCCAGTGGGTAAAGAGTTTGCCTTGCAGTACAAGCAGCGCCTGTTCGATCCCTGGCCTGGGAAGATCCCACGTGCCACGGAACAGCTGGACCAGTGTGTCCAATTATGAGCCAGCACTCTGGAGCATGTACACTCAGAGCCGGTGCTTTGCAATGGGAGAGGCCATTGCAATGGGAGGCCCACACAAGTCAAAGAAAGAAGATGGATGAAAATAAATAAATGAAAGCCCAATAGAAAGAGACCAAAATTAAAAAATAAAATTAAACATATCGCCTCCCTTACCACAAACAGTTCTGAAAGCAATGTCAAAATATGCTCCCCAAACCTTCCTATAAACCTGAGCGCCTCATGTCCCTCCCTTCAAACAGAAGTCTATTGGGGAGTCGGGGATCAGCACCAAAGTGTTGTCATGTGTGGATGGTTTCATGATCTCTTATTCAAGGGGTGGGAATGCAATGTTGGTTTCAGGATGCCTGCTTCATTTCTACCACCATATATGCAAGACACTCTTTTCCCTCAAGTACCTCTTGGGGATGCATCTCACATCTTTGTACAGTACATACTAGCCTGCCAGGGCTTTGTCGGAGTCCCAGGTTGCAGCTTGACTTTTCCTGAGAATTTCATCATCCTCTCCATCCACACTTTCAAAAGTGTTAAGAAACTATCATTGTATGATTCATAATACTATTCTAATGGAACTAATAGTATTCACCCACTTGGGGGACAGTCTTTAGTTTCTAAATGCGGAGATGATTCTCCTTTCTCCTAAAGTCCACCTTTTGTCTTTCTCAGTTCAGTTCAGGAAGGGAGGTAGGCAGGTTGAAGAAGAGATGGCATAATGACATTTTATGGTCAAGTACTTGCTTATTAAAGTTTGCTCTGCTACAAGAGCCATTTTATACCTTCTACTCTTTTGTATGATCGTGAGTCTTTTTTTTTTTTTTTTATGAGGATTAGTTTTATAACAATTTCCAATGGTGTGACATAGCTTTTCATTCTAAAAGGAAATAAGTGAGCAAAGGACTCAGGAGAGTATTGCACGGTTTCCTAATTTGAGAAAACTCCCAAGAGCAGTTCTGTTTACTAATACCTGGATTCCCCAGTTATGGTAAATTTAGCATCCTTCTGGCCAGCTCATCCTTGTTCCTCACTTCAAATGTCTGCTCCCAAACAGATGACACTCCCAAACAGATGTTCTGGCTCTGCATTCTGACGCCCACCTAGCAGCTTTTGGCTGCTGCTCGCTTATTTCTCAACATGAGTTTCTCCTGGGGCAGAGGAAGGCCAGATTCCAGCACCTGGGAGGGGTCTTCGAATACCTTAGCTCTTGTTTCTTTCTGCTTAATCATCGTATAATTTACTTTGTTCTATTGCTGCTACCACTGCCTTACAAGTGACAAGAATCTGCCTCTTCTGCTACTACTCAAAATCATACACCATATTTCCATAGTTTTTAAATCCTCAGTGTACCATTATATCTAATACATAGCTAGTTACTTCCATAAGTTAATAAAATTTCCAATGTCAAATAAAATTTCCAACTTTAAATGCTGAATGTATATTTCAGAAATCACCCAGTTCTCTAACAGGAAATCAAAAATAGGACTTTCATTAGTTCACGGATTTCCTTACTCACATATTCACTTGACCCAGTTTACTTCTAATCATCTTTGCTAATGATGAGAACAGAAACCATAAATTCATTAATATTCAATCAGATCCCCAACCCATTTGACTTTGGAATGCATTCTGTGTTTACAGGCAGATTCCTATGTCAAAAGACTGGGAGAGACACTACAAAGTATCAAGAGAGAGATCTGGACATCTTCCAAGTTGGGAGGAATTGGAAAAAGCTCTCTCTTCTATTTTTCTCTCCCTCCATCTCTCCATCCTATGCATGAACATCTTGGTCTCATTCTGAAGCACAGAATGAGTAGAAGTGACCTCTCAGACTTTTTGGAAAAAAGAGACATTCAAATGTCTGAGGTTAAAGGACTTCTTCGCATGGTTTGTTCAAAATAATTAGGCTCAACTTCTTAGACAAACAGGATATCTGGGCAATAAAAATAGAGGTTGATTTTCAGACAGGGGAAATCAAATCACTATCCACAGGAAAAAAATTACATGTAATACACAGACATTAAAAATTCTGGGTCTTTGGAAGAAGGATAAATTGTCTCATCTGGAGGCGAGGAGGATTGACCAATAGTTGGGACAATTTTTACTTAGACTTGTGATTGTGGAATGAACATACTGGTAGAGTGGGTTAAGCCATTCTGGATGGAGAGAGTAGCCTGAACATAAAGACAGAGGCAAAACATAGCCACTTGTGTGAAGATAACAGGATAAATGTATGAAAACGGTGCCATCTAAGAGAGCAGAAGAGCACAGTGGCTTTACAGCATGTTTACTGTTGTTGAGTGAGCAAGGGCACGGTGCTAGAGAACCACTAAAGTGGAACCAGTTTATGGGACAACTAGAAAGCTGGGGTCAGAAAAGTAGGCTAGAAATTACTTTCAGTAAGAGAAAACGTGTAGTAAAAAGTGTATGAATAAGTTGGCAACCAGGGCCAGTTTCCCAGTCCTGGGCCAGTCTAGAGGGCCTCATGCCTGGTGTAATGCTCTGCTATTGCTGCCTATTAATAAGTTTTGATCAAAAGATTCTATTTTTTCATTCTGCACTGGAGCACTGCAGGTTATATAGTTGATTCTGCTGCTCAACAATGGAAATTAAATAACAAAGGGGCCTGCATTGGGTTATAAGGAAGGAAAAAGGGACATGACTGGTGACCAGAGTATGAAAACTCACAGGGTTACACACTGGCTTAAGAGCAGGAAAATTAGTCAGTGTATACTGGGAACTGGGCTTCCCAGATGGCTCAGTGCTAAAGAATCTGCCTGCAATGCACGTGCCATAGGAGATGCAGGTTTGAGTCCTAGGTTGGGAAGATCCCCTGGAGGAGGGCATGCAACTCTCTCTGTCTATTTTCTCTCCCTCCATCTCTCCATCCTATGCATGAACATCTTGGTCTCATTCTGAAGCACAGAATGAGTAGAAGTGACCTCTCAGACTTTTTGGAAAAAAGAGACATTCAAATGTCTGAGGTTAAAGGACTTCTTCGCATGGTTTGTTCAAAATAATTAGGCTCAACTTCTTAGACAAACAGGATATCTGGGCAATAAAAATAGAGGTTGATTTTCAGACAGGGGAAATCAAATCACTATCCACAGGAAAAAAATTACATGTAATACACAGACATTAAAAATTCTGGGTCTTTGGAAGAAGGATAAATTGTCTCATCTGGAGGCGAGGAGGATTGACCAATAGTTGGGACAATTTTTACTTAGACTTGTGATTGTGGAATGAACATACTGGTAGAGTGGGTTAAGCCATTCTGGATGGAGAGAGTAGCCTGAACATAAAGACAGAGGCAAAACATAGCCACTTGTGTGAAGATAACAGGATAAATGTATGAAAACGGTGCCATCTAAGAGAGCAGAAGAGCACAGTGGCTTTACAGCATGTTTACTGTTGTTGAGTGAGCAAGGGCACGGTGCTAGAGAACCACTAAAGTGGAACCAGTTTATGGGACAACTAGAAAGCTGGGGTCAGAAAAGTAGGCTAGAAATTACTTTCAGTAAGAGAAAACGTGTAGAAAAAGTGTATGAATAAGTTGGCAACCAGGGCCAGTTTCCCAGTCCTGGGCCAGTCTAGAGGGCCTCATGCCTGGTGTAATGCTCTGCTATTGCTGCCTATTAATAAGTTTTGATCAAAAGATTCTATTTTTTCATTCTGCACTGGAGCACTGCAGGTTATATAGTTGATTCTGCTGCTCAACAATGGAAATTAAATAACAAAGGGGCCTGCATTGGGTTATAAGGAAGGAAAAAGGGACATGACTGGTGACCAGAGTATGAAAACTCACAGGGTTACACACTGGCTTAAGAGCAGGAAAATTAGTCAGTGTATACTGGGAACTGGGCTTCCCAGATGGCTCAGTGCTAAAGAATCTGCCTGCAATGCACGTGCCATAGGAGATGCAGGTTTGAGTCCTAGGTTGGGAAGATCCCCTGGAGGAGGGCATGCAACGCACTCTAGTATTTTTGCCTGGAGCATCCCATGAAAAGAGAAGCCTGGTGGCCTACAGTCTATGCAGTTGTAGAGTTGGACATGACTGAAGCGACTAGGCAAACAACTGGGGATTAACAGATCCTTTTCATTTGTGACCAGCCAAAAATCTTAAGTATCTTCTCTGCATGTTGATGATATATGACTATCAACTTCTCAAGAAAATTAGAAACCTCCATCTCCTTCCTAGCTAGGAATAAGCTTATTTTCTGATGGGAGTCCCTTTGAAAGCTCTTTCTCAAATAAAACCTCAAAAAGAGAAGGGTTATACACTTTGCCCCATCTTGCATGAAATTCAGATACATCACCTTGTGGACTTTCTTCAAACCTAAGAGGTGCCACAACCTCTTATATGTCTGTGATAAATGCTCTAAGAGTAGTGGAACCAGGAAACTGGAGGGAGCATAGATCCTCTATGTCATCTTTACTTCAGCCTTGCAGTCTGATTAAAAAAATAAGTGAAGCCACTAAAGATTGAGTGTTTCATTCCTTGTAGCCAAGTAGATGATTTCTGGCTAATGCTTGGGGTATCTCAGAGAAGCAAGGGCATTGATGTGACTGGTTCCCAAGAACAGGAGTACAGAAGAAGTCAAGACTCTCCATTTTCACTTTTCTTTCTGTTTTGGCTTCATTCTTAACTAGCAATGGAGTAGACTTTGTGGTGAAAACATGACAGCTCCTAGCTCCCAGCTTTACATCATACAGCCCCTGCCACAAGGTCCTCAAATTCTGAAGAACAGTGTCCTTGCCTTGGCTTAGGTAAGGTTTCATTTCTATATCAATCAACTTTGGCCAGATTATTGAAATATTTTAAGAAATTAACAGTTCCTGGGGCTTCTTTGCTGATTCCATGGGTAAAGAGTCCACCTTGCAGTGCAGAGGGCATTGGTTTGATCCCTGACCTGGGAAGATCCCACTTGCCGTGGAGTGGCTGGACTTGTGTGTCTAATTATGAGCCAGCACTCTGGATTGCATGTGCCCAGCACTGGTGCTCTGCAATCAAAGAGGCCATTGCAATCGGAGGTCCACGCATGCCAAAGAATAAAAAAAAAGATAGATGAAAATGAATATAATATAAAATAAAAAAGGCATGATGGGGGAAAAAAAAGAAATTAACAGTTCCCATAGAAAGCATAAAGATGGAGAAACTGCTGGGGGAACTCAAAGAGGCATTAGCAGTGGGGCATTCTGGGAACATAAGTCAATAGCTCTCTGTTACAGTATGCATTAGTTACAGGAGCAAATGATACTGTGTCTAATTGCTCACTATGAGCTATGTGTTTTATACGATTAGGGGTAGGAGCAGTTGTCTCAACATTTTTTATTTTTAATTTTTGTGGCTTATTTTTAATACCCAGGCATAATATGCTTGAGCAAAATAGGAGATATCAGATTTCCATGACATGATACAATTTGGTAATTTCAGAAAGCAGAAAAGACTGCTTTTCAACCATGTGGCTCTTCTGAATATAACAGTTCAATTTGTATGTTAGCAAATTCTGCACTGCCTTTTCCCATAAAAACCATGATAAATCTCATCAGCATTGAAGATGCCTCCATCACGTGTCTAACTGGTAACAGAAATTTCTGTCTTTCCACATCCCTTTAGTGATTTCACTCTTTACTGTTTAAGCTGTACAGCAGCTGTTTAAGTGCTTGTGTACACAGTGAATAGTAGAAATATTCTCCTGAAATTGAAATTATTTGTGTGGCAAAATGTATAGAATTCATTTTATGACTCAGGGAACTCAACCTGGGTTCAGTAAGAGCCTAGAAGTGGGATGGGGAGGAAGGTGGAAAGGATGTTCAAGTGAGAAGGAGAAAACCTATGGCTAATTCATGTTTGGTAGCCAAGTTTTCATTTCTATATCAATCAACTTTGGCCAGATTATTGAAATATTTTAAGAAATTAACAGTTCCTGGGGCTTCTTTGCTGATTCCATGGGTAAAGAGTCCACCTTGCAGTGCAGAGGGCATTGGTTTGATCCCTGACCTGGGAAGATCCCACTTGCCGTGGAGTGGCTGGACTTGTGTGTCTAATTATGAGCCAGCACTCTGGATTGCATGTGCCCAGCACTGGTGCTCTGCAATCAAAGAGGCCATTGCAATCGGAGGTCCACGCATGCCAAAGAATAAAAAAAAAGATAGATGAAAATGAATATAATATAAAATAAAAAAGGCATGATGGGGGAAAAAAAAGAAATTAACAGTTCCCATAGAAAGCATAAAGATGGAGAAACTGCTGGGGGAACTCAAAGAGGCATTAGCAGTGGGGCATTCTGGGAACATAAGTCAATAGCTCTCTGTTACAGTATGCATTAGTTACAGGAGCAAATGATACTGTGTCTAATTGCTCACTATGAGCTATGTGTTTTATACGATTAGGGGTAGGAGCAGTTGTCTCAACATTTTTTATTTTTAATTTTTGTGGCTTATTTTTAATACCCAGGCATAATATGCTTGAGCAAAATAGGAGATATCAGATTTCCATGACATGATACAATTTGGTAATTTCAGAAAGCAGAAAAGACTGCTTTTCAACCATGTGGCTCTTCTGAATATAACAGTTCAATTTGTATGTTAGCAAATTCTGCACTGCCTTTTCCCATAAAAACCATGATAAATCTCATCAGCATTGAAGATGCATCCCTCACGTTTATAACTGGTAACAGAAATTTCTGTCTTTCCACATCCCTTTAGTGATTTCACTCTTTACTGTTTAAGCTGTACAGCAGCTGTTTAAGTGCTTGTGTACACAGTGAATAGTAGAAATATTCTCCTGAAATTGAAATTATTTGTGTGGCAAAATGTATAGAATTCATTTTATGACTCAGGGAACTCAACCTGGGTTCAGTAAGAGCCTAGAAGTGGGATGGGGAGGAAGGTGGAAAGGATGTTCAAGTGAGAAGGGAGAAAAACCTATGGCTAATTCATGTTGATGTTTGGTAGAAACCAATGAAATTATCCTTCAATTAAAAATAAATAAATTTAAAAAATTATATTCACTCACTATGCAAAATTCTGCATGACTTTTTTTTTTTTTTTGCTGTGGATACTATATAAAGACTATTTCAAGTAATAAAGATGTTTCTCTTTGTTATGTATGTTTGCCACATTATTACTCTGTATTGATGTTAGTGTTGTTTCTTAGCAATGATGCCCTTTGATGGATGACACATTCTTGCTGGAATCTGACTTATGGCAGATTGCATTTTCTAAAAAGTGCCACACCAACATAGACAGCCCATTCTGTGCTCTGCTTACCATGTGACATGCCCTTCTTGGGCTGAAGTTTGGGAAGCTGAATACTTTCTTTGAATATGGTTTTTTTTTAAAATTTTTGGCTTATTTATTTGTTTACTTATTATTTATTGAAGTATAGTTGATTTACAATATTACATTAGCTTCAGGTGTACAACCTAGGAGTTAATATTTTTATAGATTATATGCCATGTCAGGTTGATACAAAATAATAGCTATACTTTCCTAGGCTGTACAATATATCTTTCTGCTTTTCTGTTTTATACATAGTAGTTTGTATCTCTTAATCCCACAGGGGGTTGATACAAAAGAAATTAGATAGCTAATTTTAGCTTTCCTAGGCTGTACAATATATCTGCTGACATTTTTTCAGAAAGCAGAAAAGACTGCTTTTCAACCATGTGGCTCTTCTGAATATAACAGTTCAATTTGTATGTTAGCAAATTCTGCACTGCCTTTTCCCATAAAACCATGATAAATCTCATCAGCATTGAAGATGCATCCTCACGTTTATAACTGGTAACAGAAATTTCTGTCTTTCCACATCCCTTTAGTGATTTCACTCTTTACTGTTTAAGCTGTACAGCAGCTGTTTAAGTGCTTGTGTACACAGTGAATAGTAGAAATATTCTCCTGAAATTGAAATTATTTGTGTGGCAAAATGTATAGAATTCATTTTATGACTCAGGGAACTCAACCTGGGTTCAGTAAGAGCCTAGAAGTGGGATGGGGAGGAAGGTGGAAAGGATGTTCAAGTGAGAAGGGAGAAAAACCTATGGCTAATTCATGTTGATGTTTGGTAGAAACCAATGAAATTATCCTTCAATTAAAAATAAATAAATTTAAAAAATTATATTCACTCACTATGCAAAATTCTGCATGACTTTTTTTTTTTTTTTGCTGTGGATACTATATAAAGACTATTTCAAGTAATAAAGATGTTTCTCTTTGTTATGTATGTTTGCCACATTATTACTCTGTATTGATGTTAGTGTTGTTTCTTAGCAATGATGCCCTTTGATGGATGACACATTCTTGCTGGAATCTGACTTATGGCAGATTGCATTTTCTAAAAAGTGCCACACCAACATAGACAGCCCATTCTGTGCTCTGCTTACCATGTGACATGCCCTTCTTGGGCTGAAGTTTGGGAAGCTGAATACTTTCTTTGAATATGGTTTTTTTTTAAAATTTTTGGCTTATTTATTTGTTTACTTATTATTTATTGAAGTATAGTTGATTTACAATATTACATTAGCTTCAGGTGTACAACCTAGGAGTTAATATTTTTATAGATTATATGCCATGTCAGGTTGATACAAAATAATAGCTATACTTTCCTAGGCTGTACAATATATCTTTCTGCTTTTCTGTTTTATACATAGTAGTTTGTATCTCTTAATCCCACATGTGGGTGGGTTTTTATAATGCCTGGACCAATGCAATATGGCAGAAAGGATGCCATGTGACTTCTAAGACTAGAGCATAACATGTCCTGTGACTCCTTCCTTGCTCTTTCTCATGGGATGTTTCCTTTGGAACCTTGATACCATGGTGTGAGGAGCAGCATGGGGAGGCCACATGTAGCTGTGGCAGGCTGCAGCTGCAGCGTGATTCCTAGCCGACAACCAACGCCCACTGTCAGACACGTGAGTAAATAAGTCCTTATTTCATTTCAGACCCCAGCCTTTTAAGTTCTCTTGCTGGAGCCCCAGGTTATTTTATTCTATTAATTTTCAGGGTAACTTTTTTTATACAATCATAGAAATGGAACAGAGTCCATTTTGTTTCTGAAAAACATTTAAGGGTAAAAACGTTAAAAATCAATTAAGGTGTTTCTAATAGTGATATGCTCTATATAACGTGAGAATCCTTTTGTAAGGATCCAACTAGCTATTCCAAGGGGTTGTTTATATATATATCATTGACTTTGGAATACTGTGTACTTACAAATTATATCAATAAAATGATCTCAGAATGGTTAGCTCTCATTGATTTGAAAGAGTAGATCTCAAAACATTTTAGAAAAAAAAATATTTAGGAATAAGAAGACCCAAGAAGATGTTTCTATTATGAAATATTGGAATGGATGACAGATGGAGTCAGGTTTATACCCATCTCTAGCAGTGTTTGAAAGTAACTGCAGTAACTGCCTGGCCTACCTTTTTTCAGAGAATAGACATATACACTGGAACAGTTTTTGAGATCTTGTATTACTTTATTTTTATGGCTTTGGAAAGTACTCAATTTACCAGTTTCTCATGAAGACAAAATTATACCTTTCAGACATAATGGCTAAATATCAGTTTTGGCTAACACTCTTGCAAAGAAAGTTACAATCTTGCATGTAGGAGTTTAATCTCCTACATATGAAATAGATCTCTTAATTATGGCTTCTCAATGTTTTGAAAGAGTTATTTTGATGGCTAGTTTTAGATTTTCTAAAATGTATAAAATTTTGGATTTTATTTATACAGAGTTGAGTTTGATTTCTGAAGAATTTCTTAGTCATCAGTGCTTGTTAGATATAATAGCTTTGTATCCACAAGATTGAAGCACATTTTGGCTTTTGCATTCTCGCCCAGCCATATTTTTTTGGTTTAGACTGTGTTCATATTAAGTTTTATAACTTCAAATATTTGTTGCTACATGATCAATTCTTTATCACCCTTGGAACACTAATAAACATAAAGAATCCAAACAAACAATTTGACAATAGCATTATATTTTGCCAGAAACCACAAGCACCATCAACTAGAAGCTCAAACTTCTGGAACAAATTCCTACACTGAAAGCAAGTTTTTTAGTTTTATGTTTTGTTTTAGGAATTTCTTGGTCTTCTATTAACTTGATATTGAAGAATTAAAATTCTACATAAGTAAATCTCCAGTTTCCTGGAGGATAGAGGAGATGAAGTTAAGCCAAATGCATTCTTACCCTTTCTGTTGTCTGCTTTCAGAGAGGGCCATTCTGCCCAATATTTGTTTATAGAAAAACAATCTCACTCGGTTAGTGATTACTAGTCGTCTTCTTGATATGAGTTGTCTGAGTACGACTGAATTCTATAACATTCATTCATACTGAGTGGATGGGCTCATATCAGATCAGATAAAGCATGGATCATTATTGAGATAAGACACCAGCTCCTCAGAGAACAAACTTAGAGTGAAAAAAAGAAAAAAAAATATATAGAAAGGCATATGAAGAATCTATACAGAAAATATGTGGGTAATTGTGACTTTTCCAAGCACTCTCCTGCTGACTGCTCAGAGGATATTCGTACTACATAGTGGAGGGTGGAACAGAGCCAGGATTTTTAGATGAACCTCTCTTGGTTTATCACTTCCCACAGTAAGTCCCACCCTCACTCCCATGAGAGCAACATTTGTAAACACTCCACAATTTACCTAACGTGCATTTATGTATAAACTAAACTATGTACAGATACTTTCTTGATAACTTCAAGACTCAGCTTTTCTTGTCCTTTAGTCACTGGATGCTCAGCTTGGTAATACAGAGAATCATACAGGCAGATTGTTCAAGACTTCTTAATTCTTTCAAAGCAGAAAGAAGCACACATGGTAGGCAATCAACAGGGGAAAAAAAGCTCTTTTAGGAAAATAATTGTGAAGATAAGAACATATCCCTCTCTTTGTGAGCTTGCTTCAGTTCCAATGGCTCAGTCTGAGATTTGATTTTTTTTTTTTCTTTCTATCCTTCAACAGACTGAAGTGACATTTTTTCTGGTACTCCGTCATTTATTCCCCTCCTCAAAAAACAAATCTCCCTCCTCTATTTCCTGTCTCAATTATGACCCAATCAAATATCCAAATGGCTAAGCCAGGGAGATAAGGATAATTCTAGACCCCTCCTCTTTCTCAACCATCAATAAAGTTCCTTTCCAAATCCTATCTATCTCTGTGGTCATTTCTCAGATCTGTCTCCTTTTTGTCTCTGTTCACCACTGCCCCATCGCTGATCTGATACCTCTAGCCTCCATCTATAGTGAGTCTTTCTTCTCTGCCCAAGCTCTCTTAGGTACATTTCCACTAGGACATTAGAGGCGCTACACAAAATTCAAGTCAGGTCCTGTCAATGCACTGCTCAAGATCAGTTAAAAGCTTTCCATAACCTATAAGACAAAAGTAAAATCTACTCATGTAGCTTGCAGGAACCTCTATAACTCTTTCAGTCTCTTTTTTTATTTCTTTTTCTTTTTTTCTCCTAGTACCCAACATGGATGGACTTCCCAGGTGGCTCAGTGATAAAGAATCCACCTGCCAATACAGGAGATACAGGAGACAAGGGTTTGATCCTTTGGTTGGGAAGATTCCCCAAAGAAGGACATGACAACCCACTCCAGTATTATTGCTTTGGAAATTCCATGAACAGAGGAACCTGGAGGGCTACAGTCTGTGAAGCTGCAAAAGAGTAGGACATGATTTAGCAACTAAACAGCAACAACCCAGCATGAACACTAAACTTCCTCTGGTTTTCCCCAAACACATGAGTCTTCTATCTTTGTGCATTTACTTGTAAGATTGCTTCTAGTGAAGAAGCCTTGTCCTTTCTATACATCCCAACTCAGGCAGCCCCTAGTCCAGGACAGTGTTTCTTTTGTCTTCAGCCAAAGTGTCTCTGCTGGGTGCACCTACAAACTGCATGGCTCACTTTTCTCATAGCACTTACTTCATTATACTGATATTATTATTATTATTATTTTTAATTCTTTATTTTAAAGGTTTCACAGAGTTTTGTTGTTCACAGACATGTATGTTCCCAGATCAGTCATATGCATATCCCTGGTCCCCCCACCCCTAGTTCCCCCCATCCCACCCCTCCGGACCATCACCCCAAGCCATTGTGAGCACTCCTATTCCCTTAGCACAATGACACTAGCTATCTTTTCCACACATGACAGTATAGGTTTCCATGTTACTCCCTCCATGCCTCCCTGTCCCTATTTCTTCCCCACAATGTCCATATGTCTATTCTCTATCTGTTTTTCCATGAGTTCACTGTGTGTGTTATCAAGACCATCCTACTAGATTCCATATATATGTGTTAGTATACTGTACTTGTCTTTCTCTTTTTGACTTACTTCACTTTTTATAATAGGTTCTAGATCATCACCTCATTAGGACATTAGAGGCGCTACACAAAATTCAAGTCAGGTCCTGTCAATGCACTGCTCAAGATCAGTTAAAAGCTTTCCATAACCTATAAGACAAAAGTAAAATCTACTCATGTAGCTTGCAGGAACCTCTATAACTCTTTCAGTCTCTTTTTTTATTTCTTTTTCTTTTTTTCTCCTAGTACCCAACATGGATGGACTTCCCAGGTGGCTCAGTGATAAAGAATCCACCTGCCAATACAGGAGATACAGGAGACAAGGGTTTGATCCTTTGGTTGGGAAGATTCCCCAAAGAAGGACATGACAACCCACTCCAGTATTATTGCTTTGGAAATTCCATGAACAGAGGAACCTGGAGGGCTACAGTCTGTGAAGCTGCAAAAGAGTAGGACATGATTTAGCAACTAAACAGCAACAACCCAGCATGAACACTAAACTTCCTCTGGTTTTCCCCAAACACATGAGTCTTCTATCTTTGTGCATTTACTTGTAAGATTGCTTCTAGTGAAGAAGCCTTGTCCTTTCTATACATCCCAACTCAGGCAGCCCCTAGTCCAGGACAGTGTTTCTTTTGTCTTCAGCCAAAGTGTCTCTGCTGGGTGCACCTACAAACTGCATGGCTCACTTTTCTCATAGCACTTACTTCATTATACTGATATTATTATTATTATTATTTTTAATTCTTTATTTTAAAGGTTTCACAGAGTTTTGTTGTTCACAGACATGTATGTTCCCAGATCAGTCATATGCATATCCCTGGTCCCCCACCCAACTAGTTCCCCCCATCCCACCCCTCCGGACCATCACCCCAAGCCATTGTGAGCACTCCTATTCCCTTAGCACAATGACACTAGCTATCTTTTCCACACATGACAGTATAGGTTTCCATGTTACTCCCTCCATGCCTCCCTGTCCCTATTTCTTCCCCACAATGTCCATATGTCTATTCTCTATCTGTTTTTCCATGAGTTCACTGTGTGTGTTATCAAGACCATCCTACTAGATTCCATATATATGTGTTAGTATACTGTACTTGTCTTTCTCTTTTTGACTTACTTCACTTTTTATAATAGGTTCTAGATCCAGTCACCTCATTAGGACTGAGTCTTCTGCATTTCTTTTAACAGCTGAGTAGTATTCCACTGTATATATGTACCAGAGCTTCTTTATACTGATATGATTTTTGTTCAGATGTTGGTCTTTCCAGTTAGGAGTATTTTAAATTTTTGGAGCCATGGAAAATTTTGTCTTGTACCCCCAGATCCCGGCACAAATACTATACATTCAATAACTATTTGTTTGCCTGACAGAAAGTAAATTAACTGGGAACAAAACTTTGGTTTGAATAATCACAAGATCCTTAACCAAACTCACTTCCCTGAACCTGATTACTAGAATCTAAAACATTCAATGCACATTTGTTTTAGCTAACTAAATGAACATGTTTTGATTCAGCTTTTCTTAAAAACAAAAAAATGAATTTTACTTGTAACAAGGCATTTTTTAATGGTTGGACTGGGATCTACTTAGAGAGTGAAAATAATGACGTCTTTCTCCCCACAACCTCTATCCATTTGCATTAGTTTCCTATTGTTATAACAAATCACCCAATACTTAGTGGGTTGAAAAACTCAAATTTATTATCATATAGTTCTGGAGGTTAGAAGTCTGAAATGGAACATCAGGTTCTGTTCCTTTTGTAAACTCTAGGGGAGAATTGTTTCCTTTCCTTTCCCAGTTTCTAGTGGCTGCCTAGTTCCCTGATCTGTTGCCAAAGAACTGCATCATCAGATCTTCTCTGATTCTTCTCCAACTTTCCTTTTCTCTAATAAGGACCCTTTACAGACATGTATGTTCCCAGATCAGTCATATGCATATCCCTGGTCCCCCCCAGCCTAGTACCCCCCATCCCACCCCTCCGGACCATCACCCCAAGCCATTGTGAGCACTCCTATTCCCTTAGCACAATGACACTAGCTATCTTTTCCACACATGACAGTATAGGTTTCCATGTTACTCCCTCCATGCCTCCCTGTCCCTATTTCTTCCCCACAATGTCCATATGTCTATTCTCTATCTGTTTTTCCATGAGTTCACTGTGTGTGTTATCAAGACCATCCTACTAGATTCCATATATATGTGTTAGTATACTGTACTTGTCTTTCTCTTTTTGACTTACTTCACTTTTTATAATAGGTTCTAGATCCAGTCACCTCATTAGGACTGAGTCTTCTGCATTTCTTTTAACAGCTGAGTAGTATTCCACTGTATATATGTACCAGAGCTTCTTTATACTGATATGATTTTTGTTCAGATGTTGGTCTTTCCAGTTAGGAGTATTTTAAATTTTTGGAGCCATGGAAAATTTTGTCTTGTACCCCCAGATCCCGGCACAAATACTATACATTCAATAACTATTTGTTTGCCTGACAGAAAGTAAATTAACTGGGAACAAAACTTTGGTTTGAATAATCACAAGATCCTTAACCAAACTCACTTCCCTGAACCTGATTACTAGAATCTAAAACATTCAATGCACATTTGTTTTAGCTAACTAAATGAACATGTTTTGATTCAGCTTTTCTTAAAAACAAAAAAATGAATTTTACTTGTAACAAGGCATTTTTTAATGGTTGGACTGGGATCTACTTAGAGAGTGAAAATAATGACGTCTTTCTCCCCACAACCTCTATCCATTTGCATTAGTTTCCTATTGTTATAACAAATCACCCAATACTTAGTGGGTTGAAAAACTCAAATTTATTATCATATAGTTCTGGAGGTTAGAAGTCTGAAATGGAACATCAGGTTCTGTTCCTTTTGTAAACTCTAGGGGAGAATTGTTTCCTTTCCTTTCCCAGTTTCTAGTGGCTGCCTAGTTCCCTGATCTGTTGCCAAAGAACTGCATCATCAGATCTTCTCTGATTCTTCTCCAACTTTCCTTTTTCTCTAATAAGGACCCCTGGATAATGGATAAAGGTATTAAGAAGGAAGAATAGTTAGACAAATTGGTATAGCTCCTTTATAAACCAGTTTGGCAATACCTTATAAAGTTGAAAACATACATATCTTATGACCCAGAAATTCCTTTCCCTGAGTATATTCCTTAGAGATGCTATTGTATGTTTCTGCCAGAGGTCACATATGAGACCATTCAGGTTAGCATTGCTCCTAAGAGTAAAAACCAAGACACAGTTCAATGTTCATCAACTGAAAAGTCAAGAAACAAATTGTTTTATGTACATACAACAGAAAGGTTTGCAACAGTGAAAATGGTTTAACTATAACTACTCATATCAACATCTGATCCTCATGCAATGCTAAGCAGAAAATGTGACAGAATGCATATGAAATGACACCATTTATGTAAATGACAAAATGAGTAAAAATGAGTATTAAACATAGGTACATTTGGTTGGGTCCACTAGAATTTGGGGGGTACATGGGTCAGAATATCGAGGGTGTAGTCATGTCAGTATCAGTATTGTTGATCACCTTATGGTCCTTAGAAGAGCCCTTGAGTTCTATTTCTCTGTGTCTCAAGTGATTGGATGCATACCTCCTGTGTATACTACTGTGCAGGACGCTGCAGTTTGGTTATTGCATCCTTGTGGGGACCTTCCTTTTCAGCTCTTTCCACTCAGGTTCCATCTCTTGTGTGGGGAGCTTCAATTTAGTGGTCAATCTGAGAATACAGACCAACTCACGGACAAAACAGATTTCCTAGGTATCTCCCTGGAGAGAACCTTTGCTTATTTTCTCTGTCTGCATCATGCTACACTTTGCCATGAATTTTATTGCCTAAATCATTCCCATTTACTTACCTGAGGAGTAGGAGACCAGAAGAATGTTCACTTTATGAATTCTCGTGGATAAGGGCTCTTGAGATGGCAGTTTGTTGGACACGCATATTTTCTTCAGATTTATGCTTACACCAACTCTGTTGGGACACAAAAACTCAAATTTATTATCATATAGTTCTGGAGGTTAGAAGTCTGAAATGGAACATCAGGTTCTGTTCCTTTTGTAAACTCTAGGGGAGAATTGTTTCCTTTCCTTTCCCAGTTTCTAGTGGCTGCCTAGTTCCCTGATCTGTTGCCAAAGAACTGCATCATCAGATCTTCTCTGATTCTTCTCCAACTTTCCTTTTTCTCTAATAAGGACCCCTGGATAATGGATAAAGGTATTAAGAAGGAAGAATAGTTAGACAAATTGGTATAGCTCCTTTATAAACCAGTTTGGCAATACCTTATAAAGTTGAAAACATACATATCTTATGACCCAGAAATTCCTTTCCCTGAGTATATTCCTTAGAGATGCTATTGTATGTTTCTGCCAGAGGTCACATATGAGACCATTCAGGTTAGCATTGCTCCTAAGAGTAAAAACCAAGACACAGTTCAATGTTCATCAACTGAAAAGTCAAGAAACAAATTGTTTTATGTACATACAACAGAAAGGTTTGCAACAGTGAAAATGGTTTAACTATAACTACTCATATCAACATCTGATCCTCATGCAATGCTAAGCAGAAAATGTGACAGAATGCATATGAAATGACACCATTTATGTAAATGACAAAATGAGTAAAAATGAGTATTAAACATAGGTACATTTGGTTGGGTCCACTAGAATTTGGGGGGTACATGGGTCAGAATATCGAGGGTGTAGTCATGTCAGTATCAGTATTGTTGATCACCTTATGGTCCTTAGAAGAGCCCTTGAGTTCTATTTCTCTGTGTCTCAAGTGATTGGATGCATACCTCCTGTGTATACTACTGTGCAGGACGCTGCAGTTTGGTTATTGCATCCTTGTGGGGACCTTCCTTTTCAGCTCTTTCCACTCAGGTTCCATCTCTTGTGTGGGGAGCTTCAATTTAGTGGTCAATCTGAGAATACAGACCAACTCACGGACAAAACAGATTTCCTAGGTATCTCCCTGGAGAGAACCTTTGCTTATTTTCTCTGTCTGCATCATGCTACACTTTGCCATGAATTTTATTGCCTAAATCATTCCCATTTACTTACCTGAGGAGTAGGAGACCAGAAGAATGTTCACTTTATGAATTCTCGTGGATAAGGGCTCTTGAGATGGCAGTTTGTTGGACACGCATATTTTCTTCAGATTTATGCTTACACCAACTCTGATTTGGGACACAGTGGAAAGCCCAGAGAAGTCCTAGTAGCTTCCCTATCAGAACAACCCTGTAAAGAGCATTTATTAGCACAGCCTCTGGCTTCCATGAAGTGTAACCTTTCTTGCCTTCCAAATTAAAAATCTCCATGCCACTCCTAAAAATAAATAGACATTAAAAAATGCTAAATAAAAAGTAAAAGAAAAAACACAGTCATTAATACATCTATGTTGTGAATGGTAAAATTTTTTAAAAGCAAAGAAAACATAAAAATTTGTGATAGTAGTTTCCCAGTGATGGAGAGAGAGGGATCTCATCATATAAAGAATTGGAGACTTCACATCTATACTGGTCATCTTCTATTTTAAGCATGGTGCAGAAGGTACTTGGATGCTTATTTTTTCCTAATATTATTGTTTAAAATGAATATATATAGGCATGTATGTTTATTCATGAAATAGTGTGTTAGTCACTCAGTCGTCCAGTTCTTTGCAACCCCATGGACTGTAGCCCACCAGACTCCTCTGCCCATGGAATTCTTTAGGCAAGAAGACTGGAGTGGGTAGCCATTCCCTTCTTCAGGGGATTTTTCCAACCCAAGGATTGAACCTAGGTATCCCGCATTGCAGGTGGATTCTTTACCATATGAGTCACCAGGAAAGTCCATTTGATAATAAAAATGAGTATTTTTCTTTAAAGAAAGAGTACAGGTAAAAGTCCCTAGGAACTCAGGGCAAATGTTTGAGCTTGAATTTTCCCATTTATAAACATAGAATTTAAAGTAGACAATCTTGAAGGAGACTTACAACTCAGGTTGTTGGTTTTTGTAGATAGTCATCTTTTTCAATTTGGTTGTGATGTTTTTAAAAAACAGAAGAATAAGATTCCTCTTAGGAAAAATACATTATATTCTGAAGATCAATGATGAACCCAATGAATTTGAAGGCCTCCCAGCAGTTCATCTTCTTTGGACTTATCTCATTTACTCATATCATACTCAGTATTTTCATATTGTGCCATAAGTCATTCATCATGACTTGATATTTTCTGATTTCCCAGTGACCCAAGAGGAATGTTAAGTGTTTATGCTTATTCTGACCATGGATTTATATCGATGTCACGTGGAGGCAGATGGGGGATGATGGACATATGAATGTGGCTAAAAAGTGTATTTGGTGGTTTATTTCTGGCATTAGAGGTATTGTGAGAGGAATCCATATAATTAACAAAAGGAATTAAAAAGTTAAAAGGCCAGAGGGGGAGTGTAGCTAACACATTGAGAGTTATTGCTTTACTATCAAGTTAATTCCTGGCACCACCACCTAGTCACAAGGCTTTGTTTATGCACAACATCTGAAGACAAACTCTATTTTATAAAGTGGTTTATTATGTTATTTGTTTTCTTTTTTGTAAAATGATACTGGAATCTAGCTGAAGAATTATTCTGGGATGCTATTATTTAGAGTTAGGAATGTATTTGATCTTGTGACTTCAGGAAACAGAAATCATTTTACTTAACAAGCTGCCACACTAAATACATAATTTTAAAATAATTACATGCTTATGAAATATAATGCATATGACAAACAATATCCTCCCTGTTTATCACTAAAATCTTTTAAAATATATGAAATACATTTAGATAAGTAATGACAAGTTGGGAGTATAATTTAGGTTCATTGGCAATAAGTAAATGATGTAATAATATTTTTAAAAAATCTGAGCTCCATTCTATAGATCTTCTTGCCAAGCTACTAAGCCAGATTCTCTATTATAGAATCTTTTCAATTATTAAAATGACTTTTCAATTTAAAAAAAATGAAATAATATTGTAGACGGCTATATATCAGTTGAATTGTGAACATTCTGTTCTAACTTTCCCCATAAACCAAAAGTATTGTATCATGCTAACATCTGTGGCCTGAATATGAAGTTGACAGAAATCAACTTTAATGGCTTTTCCCACTCTAAAACAATGTCTAATTTTAATCTGTGGTTAAAAAAAAATCTGGAGTGTCAAAGTAATATATGCTTCATGTTTTTGACCTTTTAGTGTTTCCGCATTAAACATAGTTTCTCTAGAATCTCAGTTAAGAATTTTTTAAAAATTGGTTTATTATGATGTTTTGTTTTCATGTGACCTCAAGTGTTCTTTAGGTCAAAGATTGAGAACCCTGAGAGCTGTAGGAATTGTCTAAGACAACATTTTAGTTTTACCTAAGCCAGAAAAGGAACTCTCTATTCCATACGATCTAACTTTGTAGAAAATGGAAAAATCACTCCATAAGTGGACTCAGGTAGTGGTAGCTTCCATGTGTATATTCTGAACAGGTTGTTGATAGGAATCGGGCACAAGCTGTACAGTTGATTATGTGAGTGTGCGTGTGTATAACATGATGTACTAATTTTATGATTAAAGTTCTATTTTTTTTTTTTTGGTTAAAATGCTCTACATCTGAAGGAGCTCACATCCACGATCTCTTTTCTCAGTTCAGTTCAGTTCAGTTGCTCAGTTGGGTCTGACTCTTTGTGGCCCCATGGACTGCAGCATGCCAGGTTTTCCTGTCTTTCACCATCTCCCATGGCTTTCTCAGACTCATCTCCATTGACTCAGTGATGCCTTCCAACTATCTCATCACCTGTCGACCTCTTCTCCTTTTGCCTTCTATGTTTCCCAACATCTGGGTCTTTTACAGTGAACCATCTCTTTTTCATCAGGTGGCCAAAATACTGGAGCTTCAGCTTCAGCATCATTCCTTCCAATGAACATTCAGGATTGATTTCTTTTCTGATTACTGCTAAATATGAACTCTGAGGCATCTGTGATTTCTGATCCCTAGTATAGCCTGTTCTTTGCTTTTGGTTTCGATAGAAAATGCATACTTTTGTATTCAGTCTTCTTGCCAATTAAAATTTAAATTTTTTTGACTTTTCAATTTAAAAAAATGAAATAATATTGTAGACGGCTATATATCAGTTGAATTGTGAACATTCTGTTCTAACTTTCCCCATAAACCAAAAGTATTGTATCATGCTAACATCTGTGGCCTGAATATGAAGTTGACAGAAATCAACTTTAATGGCTTTTCCCACTCTAAAACAATGTCTAATTTTAATCTGTGGTTAAAAAAAAATCTGGAGTGTCAAAGTAATATATGCTTCATGTTTTTGACCTTTTAGTGTTTCCGCATTAAACATAGTTTCTCTAGAATCTCAGTTAAGAATTTTTTAAAAATTGGTTTATTATGATGTTTTGTTTTCATGTGACCTCAAGTGTTCTTTAGGTCAAAGATTGAGAACCCTGAGAGCTGTAGGAATTGTCTAAGACAACATTTTAGTTTTACCTAAGCCAGAAAAGGAACTCTCTATTCCATACGATCTAACTTTGTAGAAAATGGAAAAATCACTCCATAAGTGGACTCAGGTAGTGGTAGCTTCCATGTGTATATTCTGAACAGGTTGTTGATAGGAATCGGGCACAAGCTGTACAGTTGATTATGTGAGTGTGCGTGTGTATAACATGATGTACTAATTTTATGATTAAAGTTCTATTTTTTTTTTTTTGGTTAAAATGCTCTACATCTGAAGGAGCTCACATCCACGATCTCTTTTCTCAGTTCAGTTCAGTTCAGTTGCTCAGTTGGGTCTGACTCTTTGTGGCCCCATGGACTGCAGCATGCCAGGTTTTCCTGTCTTTCACCATCTCCCATGGCTTTCTCAGACTCATCTCCATTGACTCAGTGATGCCTTCCAACTATCTCATCACCTGTCGACCTCTTCTCCTTTTGCCTTCTATGTTTCCCAACATCTGGGTCTTTTACAGTGAACCATCTCTTTTTCATCAGGTGGCCAAAATACTGGAGCTTCAGCTTCAGCATCATTCCTTCCAATGAACATTCAGGATTGATTTCTTTTCTGATTACTGCTAAATATGAACTCTGAGGCATCTGTGATTTCTGATCCCTAGTATAGCCTGTTCTTTGCTTTTGGTTTCGATAGAAAATGCATACTTTTGTATTCAGTCTTCACTGTGGTGCTGTTTCTCCTGATTGTTTGTGGTCAACTTTGGTTGATCATCTCAATTAGCTGCAGGGTTCAGCTACATTCCTTGATTCATACATACGACATAGTTCTACTGAGTGGCTGTAAGTTTGGTTTCAGCCCCAGCAACACTCCACAAGTCTGGTTTTATCCATTGGGCAATTTTTTTGTCTTTTTATTTGTTGTTGATGTGGTTTCTAGGTGACTTTAATGAAAATGTCCAGGAAGTTGTGGGTGATGTTGTTGACAGTTCCAAGTCTAACAGCTACTTATTAGGGCAGTTGTCTGACTTTATCTGGTGCCTGAGGATTTTGTTGTGGTTTAGTATTCCACTGACTGGACGGTATTGTGCTATCCATAACAAACACACAATTGGCCTCTGCCATTTGAGAGCTAATGCCATCTACTTCACAGGGCTTGAAATGGTGCAGGACCACCCTCAGAATGTCTGGAAAGAGTGAAATTCTCCTTAGAGCTTTTGTCTTTTAAAACCATTTCCTGTTTTCCCCTCCTTTGTGCCCCTAATCTCTCACCCTTTGTTGATCCTAAAAAGAATAATGCTCCTCAAACAAGATAATTCACTGAAGTGGATTGAGTTTTAACAGGAAGCTAATCTCCAACATATAGGAATAAATAGTAATATTTGAACTTGAAATATTAATAACAGAGGAATAATTTTATACAATGGAGTCTTTTTATTACTCACTAGTGGTCCAGGTGGTGATTGATATTGATATAATTTTCTAATAAAAACTTCACATTAGTCTGACTCTTTGTGGCCCCATGGACTGCAGCATGCCAGGTTTTCCTGTCTTTCACCATCTCCCATGGCTTTCTCAGACTCATCTCCATTGACTCAGTGATGCCTTCCAACTATCTCATCACCTGTCGACCTCTTCTCCTTTTGCCTTCTATGTTTCCCAACATCTGGGTCTTTTACAGTGAACCATCTCTTTTTCATCAGGTGGCCAAAATACTGGAGCTTCAGCTTCAGCATCATTCCTTCCAATGAACATTCAGGATTGATTTCTTTTCTGATTACTGCTAAATATGAACTCTGAGGCATCTGTGATTTCTGATCCCTAGTATAGCCTGTTCTTTGCTTTTGGTTTCGATAGAAAATGCATACTTTTGTATTCAGTCTTCACTGTGGTGCTGTTTCTCCTGATTGTTTGTGGTCAACTTTGGTTGATCATCTCAATTAGCTGCAGGGTTCAGCTACATTCCTTGATTCATACATACGACATAGTTCTACTGAGTGGCTGTAAGTTTGGTTTCAGCCCCAGCAACACTCCACAAGTCTGGTTTTATCCATTGGGCAATTTTTTTGTCTTTTTATTTGTTGTTGATGTGGTTTCTAGGTGACTTTAATGAAAATGTCCAGGAAGTTGTGGGTGATGTTGTTGACAGTTCCAAGTCTAACAGCTACTTATTAGGGCAGTTGTCTGACTTTATCTGGTGCCTGAGGATTTTGTTGTGGTTTAGTATTCCACTGACTGGACGGTATTGTGCTATCCATAACAAACACACAATTGGCCTCTGCCATTTGAGAGCTAATGCCATCTACTTCACAGGGCTTGAAATGGTGCAGGACCACCCTCAGAATGTCTGGAAAGAGTGAAATTCTCCTTAGAGCTTTTGTCTTTTAAAACCATTTCCTGTTTTCCCCTCCTTTGTGCCCCTAATCTCTCACCCTTTGTTGATCCTAAAAAGAATAATGCTCCTCAAACAAGATAATTCACTGAAGTGGATTGAGTTTTAACAGGAAGCTAATCTCCAACATATAGGAATAAATAGTAATATTTGAACTTGAAATATTAATAACAGAGGAATAATTTTATACAATGGAGTCTTTTTATTACTCACTAGTGGTCCAGGTGGTGATTGATATTGATATAATTTTCTAATAAAAAACTTCACATTATGTTAATTTTTGAATATCCTTCTAAGTAACTCCTGTCAGAACAATTCCTATTAATGAGAGTATGGGAGGTTATCAGCAGAACCATCTGTGCATTATGTATCATACACATGTAAGTAAGCAGACTAATATCAAGAGAAGCAATCACAGAATCTGAATTGGGGTCAAGTTTTATTTTTTCCAGGTTTATTGAGCTATAATTTGTATATAACATTATGCGAGCTTAAGACGAGTAATGTGATGATTTGATACACATTTATATTGTGAAATGATTAAGGTATGCTTTAGATTATTAGTACCTTTGGGGCATACAAGGCATATATATCTTAGGAGAGAACATATGGGGGTTTTTAATTTATTTGCATATTTTTAAATATCATATGGTATTAGTTATCAATTCTTACATAACAAATTACCCAAAACTAGTGACTTAAAACAGCAAACACTTACTAAGACACAATTTTTTGTGAGTCAAAGCGTGTGAAAGTGGCTTAGCTGAGGTTCTCATGCAACATTTCTCATTAGTCTGAAGCTCAGCTGTCAGCCAGGGGTATGTCATCTGAAGAATATACCTATAGCAATCAGTCAGCATCATTTGACTGTTTCTGGAGGATCCATTTCTAAAGATGTCTCATTCACATAGCTTCTAGGAGGCCTTGATTCCTTGTCTTCTGTGTGTGTGTGTATGTGTTTGTGTGTGAGTGTTCACTTAGTCACTTAATCTTGCAACCCCATGAACTGTAGCCTACCAGTCTCCTGCATTCATGGGATTCTCCAGGCAAGAATACTGGAGTGGGTTGCCATTTCCTACTGTAGGGGATCTTCCCAACCCAGGAAGTGAACCTGTGTCTCTTGCATCTCTTGCATTAGTAGGAGGATTCTTTACCCCTGTGCCACCTAGGAAGCCCCCTTGCCTCATGGTATCCTTGAAAATCCTTAAAGCATGACAGCTGTAATCCTTCAGAGTAAGTGGCCCAAGAGAAAGAAAAAGGAGTACCCTAAATGACTTTTACATCATAGTTGTAGCGTATCAATTCTGCCATATTCTATGTCTTAGACATTAATCAGTCAATGTAGCCCATATGCCAAGAGAGGGAAATTAAGCTCCAGCTCTTGAAGAGAGGAGTACAAAAGAATTTGTGGATGTATTTTAAAACCATTGCATAAATGGAAAAGGCAGGAAGAGGATTCTGAAGAAATCATCCAGTATAACTGAGTCACTAAAAATTAACTTTATTTTGAAAGGTTTCTTTCTCTGTTTCTCCTATTATCTAGGAAATAGGTTCTCTTGACTTCTGGAGTGATTGATCTGTATCTGATTGCTATAAATCTGTTCTTAATGAAGTCTAAACTAATGTTTAGGCTAAGTGAACCCACAGAAACTATATGTTCATTATTCTCACCTCTTAGAGCATCATATAACCCTCCTGTTGGTATAAAGCTTCAAAGCTCGGAACAGTGAAATTTAAGTGGTGTCTCATTCTGAAGTCAGCACTGATATTTTCATACAATTTGCTAAAAGGAAAACTGAAAATGATCTTGTGACCTTAGCCCATATTACATGAGATGATAAAGGAGAGCAGAAGGATCCTATAGAGGAAGAAGATGCTTTGAAAAGAATCTTGCTTTGCCTGGAGGGAGCTGTTTTTCACTGACAAAAGTGAAGTGGGTTATGTGCCTTCTTTGTTGGGGAGGAAAACTTGGGATGAGGAGAAAATGACCTCCTCCTGGCTGTTTGCTGACTGATCCGCAGGAATGAGTAGGCCACCAGAATGGAGTGGATTAGCAAGTTCTTGGGTGATGTGGATCCATTTCCCCTGGTTTCAGTATGCAGAAGGTGTGTGCCTGATTTTCATCTAGAAAAATCTAAATATGAGAAGCTGGTTTTCGCAACCCCATGAACTGTAGCCTACCAGTCTCCTGCATTCATGGGATTCTCCAGGCAAGAATACTGGAGTGGGTTGCCATTTCCTACTGTAGGGGATCTTCCCAACCCAGGAAGTGAACCTGTGTCTCTTGCATCTCTTGCATTAGTAGGAGGATTCTTTACCCCTGTGCCACCTAGGAAGCCCCCTTGCCTCATGGTATCCTTGAAAATCCTTAAAGCATGACAGCTGTAATCCTTCAGAGTAAGTGGCCCAAGAGAAAGAAAAAGGAGTACCCTAAATGACTTTTACATCATAGTTGTAGCGTATCAATTCTGCCATATTCTATGTCTTAGACATTAATCAGTCAATGTAGCCCATATGCCAAGAGAGGGAAATTAAGCTCCAGCTCTTGAAGAGAGGAGTACAAAAGAATTTGTGGATGTATTTTAAAACCATTGCATAAATGGAAAAGGCAGGAAGAGGATTCTGAAGAAATCATCCAGTATAACTGAGTCACTAAAAATTAACTTTATTTTGAAAGGTTTCTTTCTCTGTTTCTCCTATTATCTAGGAAATAGGTTCTCTTGACTTCTGGAGTGATTGATCTGTATCTGATTGCTATAAATCTGTTCTTAATGAAGTCTAAACTAATGTTTAGGCTAAGTGAACCCACAGAAACTATATGTTCATTATTCTCACCTCTTAGAGCATCATATAACCCTCCTGTTGGTATAAAGCTTCAAAGCTCGGAACAGTGAAATTTAAGTGGTGTCTCATTCTGAAGTCAGCACTGATATTTTCATACAATTTGCTAAAAGGAAAACTGAAAATGATCTTGTGACCTTAGCCCATATTACATGAGATGATAAAGGAGAGCAGAAGGATCCTATAGAGGAAGAAGATGCTTTGAAAAGAATCTTGCTTTGCCTGGAGGGAGCTGTTTTTCACTGACAAAAGTGAAGTGGGTTATGTGCCTTCTTTGTTGGGGAGGAAAACTTGGGATGAGGAGAAAATGACCTCCTCCTGGCTGTTTGCTGACTGATCCGCAGGAATGAGTAGGCCACCAGAATGGAGTGGATTAGCAAGTTCTTGGGTGATGTGGATCCATTTCCCCTGGTTTCAGTATGCAGAAGGTGTGTGCCTGATTTTCATCTAGAAAAATCTAAATATGAGAAGCTGCGTGGGTTTGGTCTTGAAAATCCAGTGAAGAGAAGACTACAGTCTGAGCAAATAACTCCATGAATGGGAGGGCAGGATTCCATTTTCTTGGACTAGAAAGGGCACTGTGAAAGTAAACAAATGCAGAGCCCTGCAAGAAGGAAGGTTGAACCATGGTGGAGAGTGTATAGGATGCAGTCAGGAAGGTGAAGTTATCCAAAGAAAATATTACCTAAACTTGCAAATGGTTTAATGTTGAGGGTTTCTAAGGGGAGAACCCAAAAACATCCCTTACGTGAGGGAGCCAATAGGGCATCTTTCATGAAAGAGGGCTTCCAAAATCCAAGAGCTACACACAGCACATTGAAAAATAAGATAGATTTTTCTCTTCTAATATTCATCAGATTTTTCTCTTCTAATATTCTCCAATTTTGAAGAAGCAACATAGTGCATCAAGATGAAGATGGAACAGCAAGGTGGGGACATAGTGAAAGATCAAGACTTGCCCCTGCTTCTAGCTGCTATGAAATCACAAGTCAAGTTTCAGGGCTGGTAGAGAAGAGAAGGCTAAAAATGGGTGAAAATGGATTCTTTGAGTTATATTTAACTGGAAAGGAAATGGAAAAGAAGACTGTTCTAATGCCTGAAAGTAAGCAGAAAGCTATGGAATCTGCCTGAGATATGGCCAATGCGTACAGAAGGAAAATACGACAGAATAGATTTGAAGACAGCTGTGTGAAAAATAAAAAATATTTCCTATTTGTACTCTTCAGTCCCCTCAATAAACTGGCTTGCATGAGAGCTTATTGAGCACCATATTTTAAAATCAGTGTCTTGTGGCATGCTGGCTGCTTGCCCAGATGGTCATCAAGTGATGATGAATGGGGACAATGTATCTCTATTCCCACTGAGTAATCTTCCGGTGAAGTCTGTGGGATGAAATGGTAGGTCAAGGGGCTCTTGCAAAGCGATTCTGTGGGGCAAGCTGGTTATAGATGAGAGGGAAGAAGCCTAGAAGGATGTTGAGAGGTTGCACACACTGGGGTGTGCTTATCTCATCAGTCAGAGCAGACATGGGAATAAACGGTGACAAGCAGACAGGTAACACCAGGAGTACTCTTCTAGACACTATAGCTCTAACAATTGGATGGTGATTACTTCTGATTTGTGTTGGAAATATTTAAAATCTTTGAATCCCTCAATTCTATAAACTCCTATTTGAAAGTGTACCTGGAATCATTGTGGTGGATAACAATTGTGGTCCAAAGTCAATTGACGTCCAAAAGGAAAATACAATTGAAAATATTGCTGCTGATGATAGTGATAATAATGATAACTGCTGAACTTATAACAATTCAGCATTGTTCTGCATTTTACAAGTATATTAACTAAATTACTTGAATACACTTGCCTGGTCATAATATCCATAAGATTTTTCTCAAATTTTTCATATATGGGATTTTTATTTAATTCTTGTTCTATGTCATGTGTGTGCTCTGTTGTTTAGTTGTATTTGACTCTGCAATGCCATGGACTGTAGCCCTCTAGGCTCCTCTGACATGGAATTTTCCAGGCAAGGATACTGAATCAGGTTGCTATTTCCTTCTTCAGGGGATCTTTTCAACCCAGGGATCCTGGCCACTTGCATCTTTTCATTGGCAGGAGGATTCTTTACCACTGTGTCCCCTGGGAAGCCCTCCTTGCCATAAGCATCCTATTTAAATGCTATTTTTTTAACTTTTCAGAAATGATGTTTCAAACTTCTTGGAAAGCCAGTCTTTGTTTTCAGAATCCCTATTTGTGATGCAAATTGCAATGCAGACTACAACTAAAAAGTGTAACTGTTCAAGGTTTATTTTTTAAATCGTCATATAGGCTCAATCCAAAGGAAATGATAGACTACTTTTTTCCCCCTGCTTAGTACAGTTTGGCAGATGAGCTTCTTTTAAGTATCTGAGACTTTTCACCTAGAAGAGGTGTTTAATTTGTGGTTTGTAACTCATATGTTTCAATTAAATATACTATAATATCAGTATTAAGTTTTCTCTTAAGCAATAGGATTTTCGTTACCATATGTGGTAGTTTACTGGGCATACTAGTTACTTAAAATAAAAGTTAAAAAAAACCAAAAAGAACAGATGTAAGTAAAACAAGATTTGTTGAGAGGAGGAATACGGTTTCTCCAGGATAAAGAATACAGAGACCAAATGGAAACATACCTGTTTTACTGCTTGCGGTTTCTGTACTTGGCCCTGTTGGCTTACAATTTTATGGTTACCAAATTTATATCCTTTGAAATTATGAACATTGGATTAAATTCTCATGTTGGAAAACATTCCAAGGTGATATTAAATGAACATGCGATTTGAACTACTTACAATTTTCACACAAGTTTGGATCGCCGAAGAAAAAATATTTCCCATAAAACGCTGTAAATTTGCTAAAATTGAATACAACCCCCAAGTGGTATAATAATATAAAGAAATTTTGTTTACTAAAAAAATATGAAGTATCTTTTCTGGATTTTATTTTAAACAGTTTCTATGGAGAAACATCTTACAGATATCACAGAAGTATGCCATCTGTTCAATTTAAGGAGTTATTTTTAAACAAGTGACTAACATGCTACATTATCAGAGAAGGTTGTTGTTAAAAACACAGAATCTCAGAGTTAGAAGTCCCTTTACATTCACTATGTAAAGGGACTTTTTCTAAGATTAATCATAATTGATCCAGCAAACACATCTTAGAAGCTGTGGTGCATGTATACAATGGGATATTACTCAGCCATGGAAAAGAATACATTTGAGTCAGTTCTAATGAGGTGGATGAACTAGAATCTATTATATGGAGTGAAGTAAGTCAGAAAGAGAAAGATAACTATCATATACTAATGCATATATATGGAATCTAGAAATAAGGTGCTGGTGAATTTATTTGCAGGGTAGCATTGGAGAAACAGACAAAGAGAACAGACTTATGGACATGGGGGTGGGAGGAAGGAGAGACTTACGGAGAGAGTAACATTGAAAGTTACATTACTGTATGTTCAATAGATAACCAATGGGAATTTTCTGTGTGACTCAGGGAACTCAAATAAGGACTCTGTAACAAGCTGGAGTGGTGGGATAGGGAGAAAGGAGGAAGGGAGTTTAAAGACGGAGGGGACATGTGCATTTCTATGGCCGATTCATATTGATGTTTGGCAAAAACCAACACATTTCTGTAAAGCAATTATCTTTCAATTAAAAAATAAATATGTTAAAGAAATTTGTAAGAATGTTCTATTGCTTTAGGGCTTTCCAGGTGGTGTGAGTGATAAAGCACCTAATGTAGGAGACATAAGAGACATGCATTCGATTCCTGGGTTGGCAAAACCCCCTGGAAGAGGAAATGGCAACCCACTCCAGTATTCTTGCCTGAAGAATCCCCTGGACAGAGGAGCCCTGAAATTATGAACATTGGATTAAATTCTCATGTTGGAAAACATTCCAAGGTGATATTAAATGAACATGCGATTTGAACTACTTACAATTTTCACACAAGTTTGGATCGCCGAAGAAAAAATATTTCCCATAAAACGCTGTAAATTTGCTAAAATTGAATACAACCCCCAAGTGGTATAATAATATAAAGAAATTTTGTTTACTAAAAAAATATGAAGTATCTTTTCTGGATTTTATTTTAAACAGTTTCTATGGAGAAACATCTTACAGATATCACAGAAGTATGCCATCTGTTCAATTTAAGGAGTTATTTTTAAACAAGTGACTAACATGCTACATTATCAGAGAAGGTTGTTGTTAAAAACACAGAATCTCAGAGTTAGAAGTCCCTTTACATTCACTATGTAAAGGGACTTTTTCTAAGATTAATCATAATTGATCCAGCAAACACATCTTAGAAGCTGTGGTGCATGTATACAATGGGATATTACTCAGCCATGGAAAAGAATACATTTGAGTCAGTTCTAATGAGGTGGATGAACTAGAATCTATTATATGGAGTGAAGTAAGTCAGAAAGAGAAAGATAACTATCATATACTAATGCATATATATGGAATCTAGAAATAAGGTGCTGGTGAATTTATTTGCAGGGTAGCATTGGAGAAACAGACAAAGAGAACAGACTTATGGACATGGGGGTGGGAGGAAGGAGAGACTTACGGAGAGAGTAACATTGAAAGTTACATTACTGTATGTTCAATAGATAACCAATGGGAATTTTCTGTGTGACTCAGGGAACTCAAATAAGGACTCTGTAACAAGCTGGAGTGGTGGGATAGGGAGAAAGGAGGAAGGGAGTTTAAAGACGGAGGGGACATGTGCATTTCTATGGCCGATTCATATTGATGTTTGGCAAAAACCAACACATTTCTGTAAAGCAATTATCTTTCAATTAAAAAATAAATATGTTAAAGAAATTTGTAAGAATGTTCTATTGCTTTAGGGCTTTCCAGGTGGTGTGAGTGATAAAGCACCTAATGTAGGAGACATAAGAGACATGCATTCGATTCCTGGGTTGGCAAAACCCCCTGGAAGAGGAAATGGCAACCCACTCCAGTATTCTTGCCTGAAGAATCCCCATGGACAGAGGAGCCCCGCGGGACAGGGCATGACAAACTTGATAGCTTAAAACAACACCCATTTATTGTGTAGGTCAGAATTCTGGCCACAGTGCAACTAGGATTTTGGCTTGGGGTCTCACTGGGCTGAAATCAAGGTATTGTCTGGGGCTGCTGTTCTCTTTCGAGGCTTGGGATCTCCACTAAGTTCATTGGTTGCAGACAGAATTCATTTCCCTATGGGTGCATTGTCTATTGTCAACGAGGCATGTCTCAGCCACTAGACACTGCCCTGAGGCCATACTATGTGGCATCTTCTCTCTTCAAGTCAAGGACAATGCTTCAAATCTCTGACTTCTCATTTTGCCCCAAGCTAGAGAGAATTCTGTTTTTTAAAGGATCCTGTAATTAGGTCATGCTCACTTAGATAATCTCCTTTGACTGCATCGTGTTAATGTGATCACGGGGTGCTATCTCATCCTATTCATAGATTCTGCTTATGCTCAAAAGGAAGGGGTTTTATGAAGGCATGGGTCACTTGGGGGTAGCTTAGAATTTTGCCTACTAAACAGCTATATATATAACCAGCAACTATAATTTTGAAATCTGCAGGACTATTTATATCAGGAAATCCATATTTTGAGAAGTGGTCAGTGATTTTGCCTACTAAACAGCTATATATATAACCAGCAACTACAATTTTGAAATCTGCAGGACTATTTATATCAGGAAATCCATATTTTGAGAAGTGGTCAGTGGCTCTGATGTCAGGATGACTTCAAAGTACATGATAAGCAGGCAGGTTCTAGTTCTGTCGCATTTAAAATAAAATCCTGGGCTTCCCTGGTGGTCCAGTGGGTAAGGACACCGCCTTGCAGTGCAAGGGGCGCTGGTTCGATCCCTGGCCTGGGAAGATCCCACGTGCCGCGGAGCGGCTGGACCGATGTGTCTTTCAATTAAAAATAAATATGTTAAAGAAATTTGTAAGAATGTTCTATTGCTTTAGGGCTTTCCAGGTGGTGTGAGTGATAAAGCACCTAATGTAGGAGACATAAGAGACATGCATTCGATTCCTGGGTTGGCAAAACCCCCTGGAAGAGGAAATGGCAACCCACTCCAGTATTCTTGCCTGAAGAATCCCCATGGACAGAGGAGCCCCGCGGGACAGGGCATGACAAACTTGATAGCTTAAAACAACACCCATTTATTGTGTAGGTCAGAATTCTGGCCACAGTGCAACTAGGATTTTGGCTTGGGGTCTCACTGGGCTGAAATCAAGGTATTGTCTGGGGCTGCTGTTCTCTTTCGAGGCTTGGGATCTCCACTAAGTTCATTGGTTGCAGACAGAATTCATTTCCCTATGGGTGCATTGTCTATTGTCAACGAGGCATGTCTCAGCCACTAGACACTGCCCTGAGGCCATACTATGTGGCATCTTCTCTCTTCAAGTCAAGGACAATGCTTCAAATCTCTGACTTCTCATTTTGCCCCAAGCTAGAGAGAATTCTGTTTTTTAAAGGATCCTGTAATTAGGTCATGCTCACTTAGATAATCTCCTTTGACTGCATCGTGTTAATGTGATCACGGGGTGCTATCTCATCCTATTCATAGATTCTGCTTATGCTCAAAAGGAAGGGGTTTTATGAAGGCATGGGTCACTTGGGGGTAGCTTAGAATTTTGCCTACTAAACAGCTATATATATAACCAGCAACTATAATTTTGAAATCTGCAGGACTATTTATATCAGGAAATCCATATTTTGAGAAGTGGTCAGTGATTTTGCCTACTAAACAGCTATATATATAACCAGCAACTACAATTTTGAAATCTGCAGGACTATTTATATCAGGAAATCCATATTTTGAGAAGTGGTCAGTGGCTCTGATGTCAGGATGACTTCAAAGTACATGATAAGCAGGCAGGTTCTAGTTCTGTCGCATTTAAAATAAAATCCTGGGCTTCCCTGGTGGTCCAGTGGGTAAGGACACCGCCTTGCAGTGCAAGGGGCGCTGGTTCGATCCCTGGCCTGGGAAGATCCCACGTGCCGCGGAGCGGCTGGACCGATGTGTCCAATTACCGAGCCGGAGCTCTGGAGCGCACGCGCCCAGAGCCAGCACTCTGCAATGACAGACGCCACCACGATGGGAGGCCCACACGGGCCAAAGAACAAAGACGCATGAAAATGGACAAATGAAAGACCAATAGAAGTGGCCCGCCCGCTCCCCTCCCTCCCCAGCCCGACCCCCGCCCAAAATAAATAAATAAATAAATTTTTAAAAAATAAAATAAAATAAAATAAAATCCTTTCATTTTCTATTTATAATCAACTTTTGGACTTATAAATTTGTATATAAATACACGAAATCGATCCCCTTTGCTTTTTCCTATAACGAAACAACAACATTGGTCCTGTGATTTTTTAGGTTTCTGAGAAAATCACAGCAGTGGTGACTGGAGCCATGAAATTAAAAGACACTTGCTCCTTGGAAGAAAAGCTATGAAAAACCTAGACAGCATATTCAAATGCAGAGACATCACTTTGCCGACAAAAGTCCATATAGTCAAAACTACGGTTTTCCCAGTTCTTATGTATGGATATGAACGTTGGGCCATAAAGAATGCTGAGTGCTGAAGAATAGATGCATTTGAACTCTAGTGTTGAAGAGTCCCTTGGACTAAAGGGAGATCAAACCAGTCAGTCCTAAAGGAAATCAACTGTCAATTTTCAATTGTCATTGATAGGACTGATGCTGAAGCTGAAGCCCTGATACTTTGGCCACCAGATACAAAGAGACGATTCACTGGAAAAGAGCCTGATGTTGGAAAAAGTAGAAGGCAGAAGGAGAAGGAGATGACAGAGGATGAGATGGTTGGAAGGTATCACTGAGTCAATAGACATAAGTTTGAGCAAACTCCAGGACATGGTGAAGGACAGGGAAGTCTGGCGTGCTACAGTCCACGGGGTTGCAAAGAGTCAGACATGACTAAGTAACTGAAATGAGCTAGCTCAACAAGAATAAATGCATATTCCTTCTTGTTAACATTTCTTTATTTTAGTAGAAGGTAAATTTTTGTTTGCACGTAGGACTTGCTTCAATTTTCACACACATTTCTAAGAATGTGCATATTGAGATTGGTGGGTATTACTGTATCTAGTGTTAGTCATGCAGTCATGTCTTACTCTTTGTGACTCCATGGACTGTAGTCCACCAAGCTTCTCTGTCCATGGAATTCTCCAAGCAAAAATACAGAAGTGGGCTACCATTTCCTTCTGCAGGTGACCTTCCTGACCCAGGGACAGAATCTGGGTCTCCTGCATTGTAGGCAGATTCTTTACCATTTGAGCCATCAGTGAAGCCCTACTGTGCATAAGGGATTTTTATTATGTTATTTATTTATATTATTTATTTTATTTATATTATCTTTTGGCCTGTATTTATTGGAAAGACCATCTTGCCAAGGTTCTTTGATGAGTTCAGGCAAATGCATCTGAATATTTTTCATTAAACGGAAGGTAGAGGATCAAGCATGGATTTTTTCTTTATAGCAGTTCTGACAAGAGGCTTTTGGAATAAAATTCATGGATTCCTTCTCCCACTTGGTAACCACAACATCTGTTTGTGTCCATTGGCTTTTGGCCACTGATCTACTGTCTCTTGTATAAGACACCCACAATCCCTCGTAAGACCAAATGACAGTGAGAAACAAGCAGTTCTCAAAAGATTTTAGTCATGGAATGAATCATAGCCCAGTCATGGCCTGGTTACATCATCTAAAGTCATTGAAGAGGGGATTAATTTTATGTTTTCTCTGATTTGGGGGACTGAATTATTAGTAGTAGTCATTTATTTAGAAGACAAAAGTCAGGATGGAAAATGCTGAAGCTGAAGCCCTGATACTTTGGCCACCAGATACAAAGAGACGATTCACTGGAAAAGAGCCTGATGTTGGAAAAGTAGAAGGCAGAAGGAGAAGGAGATGACAGAGGATGAGATGGTTGGAAGGTATCACTGAGTCAATAGACATAAGTTTGAGCAAACTCCAGGACATGGTGAAGGACAGGGAAGTCTGGCGTGCTACAGTCCACGGGGTTGCAAAGAGTCAGACATGACTAAGTAACTGAAATGAGCTAGCTCAACAAGAATAAATGCATATTCCTTCTTGTTAACATTTCTTTATTTTAGTAGAAGGTAAATTTTTGTTTGCACGTAGGACTTGCTTCAATTTTCACACACATTTCTAAGAATGTGCATATTGAGATTGGTGGGTATTACTGTATCTAGTGTTAGTCATGCAGTCATGTCTTACTCTTTGTGACTCCATGGACTGTAGTCCACCAAGCTTCTCTGTCCATGGAATTCTCCAAGCAAAAATACAGAAGTGGGCTACCATTTCCTTCTGCAGGTGACCTTCCTGACCCAGGGACAGAATCTGGGTCTCCTGCATTGTAGGCAGATTCTTTACCATTTGAGCCATCAGTGAAGCCCTACTGTGCATAAGGGATTTTTATTATGTTATTTATTTATATTATTTATTTTATTTATATTATCTTTTGGCCTGTATTTATTGGAAAGACCATCTTGCCAAGGTTCTTTGATGAGTTCAGGCAAATGCATCTGAATATTTTTCATTAAACGGAAGGTAGAGGATCAAGCATGGATTTTTTCTTTATAGCAGTTCTGACAAGAGGCTTTTGGAATAAAATTCATGGATTCCTTCTCCCACTTGGTAACCACAACATCTGTTTGTGTCCATTGGCTTTTGGCCACTGATCTACTGTCTCTTGTATAAGACACCCACAATCCCTCGTAAGACCAAATGACAGTGAGAAACAAGCAGTTCTCAAAAGATTTTAGTCATGGAATGAATCATAGCCCAGTCATGGCCTGGTTACATCATCTAAAGTCATTGAAGAGGGGATTAATTTTATGTTTTCTCTGATTTGGGGGACTGAATTATTAGTAGTAGTCATTTATTTAGAAGACAAAAAGTCAGGAGACTTAAATTGGAACCCAGCAACACATTCCTTACTTATTCAATATAGGACAGGATGTGTAGATTTAATTTTTGATTAGAATAGTTACCAAAAGAAACTAGTTGGTGTTGATAAATTTAAGAAATGAAAGACTAACTAAACTTGATATATGTGTATGTTTAAGCATTTAAAAAAATCAAAACCCTTTTTTTTTGCAAGTTTTTAAAAAATGAATAACTTTGCCACAACATTGCTACCTCTAAAACTGTGATTTGTTACTTCTAGGCAGAACAAGGAAAGGCTTAGGAGAGGAGGTTGCATTCAAGACTGGTGGTGTTGGAATCTTTCATTGGTCTGGAGCCTTCAAACTATACTTTCATCAAGGATTCTCTTAATTTTTGTATGACTCCTTGGATTATTGCTTAATTTTGCTTTTTCCTGGCTGACCACATCCTGACCAGCTGTGAAAGATCATTTAGCTGCCCTTTTTCTTTCCCCTTTTTCTTCTTCTTCTTCTCTTGGTTTAACGGAAATTATTTACATTACCCTAGGTGGTACTAGTGGTAAAGAATGTACCAGCCATGCAAGAGATGTAAGAGAATCTGGTTAGATTCCTGGATCTGGAAGATTCCCTGGAGTAGGAAATGGCAACTCGATCCAGTATTCTTGCCTGGAAAATCCATGGACAGAGGAGTTGGACATGACTGAGCACAGCACAGCACTGTATAGAACATATAAATTAGGTCTGTTCAGAAGCAGGAAGACTAGGACTGGAAGTCTAGGCTAATGATGCAAAACAACTCCTCCCACAGACAATGATTAAAGCATGTTTCCTTAGATTTTTGACCTGCAGTGTCTAATCTGTATTTGCCTCCACCTACAGTCATAGCATCTTCTCTGACAGATCTGCTGCCCATCCTGTGCTTCTGATTTCTGTTATGGTCCTCAGTAATGGACTCAAAATGAGTAAGTTCTGCTCCCCTGTGTCTATAACACCTCCTAGTTTCTGGATCATTCTAATTAATTTATGTCATTGAAGAGGGATTAATTTTATGTTTCTCTGATTTGAGGGACTGAATTATTAGTAGTAGTCATTTATTTAGAAGACAAAAAGTCAGGAGACTTAAATTGGAACCCAGCAACACATTCCTTACTTATTCAATATAGGACAGGATGTGTAGATTTAATTTTTGATTAGAATAGTTACCAAAAGAAACTAGTTGGTGTTGATAAATTTAAGAAATGAAAGACTAACTAAACTTGATATATGTGTATGTTTAAGCATTTAAAAAAATCAAAACTCTTTTTTTGCAAGTTTTTAAAAAATGAATAACTTTGCCACAACATTGCTACCTCTAAAACTGTGATTTGTTACTTCTAGGCAGAACAAGGAAAGGCTTAGGAGAGGAGGTTGCATTCAAGACTGGTGGTGTTGGAATCTTTCATTGGTCTGGAGCCTTCAAACTATACTTTCATCAAGGATTCTCTTAATTTTTGTATGACTCCTTGGATTATTGCTTAATTTTGCTTTTTCCTGGCTGACCACATCCTGACCAGCTGTGAAAGATCATTTAGCTGCCCTTTTTCTTTCCCCTTTTTCTTCTTCTTCTTCTCTTGGTTTAACGGAAATTATTTACATTACCCTAGGTGGTACTAGTGGTAAAGAATGTACCAGCCATGCAAGAGATGTAAGAGAATCTGGTTAGATTCCTGGATCTGGAAGATTCCCTGGAGTAGGAAATGGCAACTCGATCCAGTATTCTTGCCTGGAAAATCCATGGACAGAGGAGTTGGACATGACTGAGCACAGCACAGCACTGTATAGAACATATAAATTAGGTCTGTTCAGAAGCAGGAAGACTAGGACTGGAAGTCTAGGCTAATGATGCAAAACAACTCCTCCCACAGACAATGATTAAAGCATGTTTCCTTAGATTTTTGACCTGCAGTGTCTAATCTGTATTTGCCTCCACCTACAGTCATAGCATCTTCTCTGACAGATCTGCTGCCCATCCTGTGCTTCTGATTTCTGTTATGGTCCTCAGTAATGGACTCAAAATGAGTAAGTTCTGCTCCCCTGTGTCTATAACACCTCCTAGTTTCTGGATCATACCTCTTTTGTTATGATCCTCTCATATGACCTTGGTTTGTCTCTGGCCCAAATTGAACCTCTTGAATTCTACCTTCTTGACCTTCTTCCCAACTAGAACTGTATCCTATCATCATATAGTGCTAGAACTGAGGAAATTCAGAGCAAAATGATTGATGTGGCATTCACCCTCAAGGAACCCACAGACTAGTGGAAAAGCAGACATTCATCAATTAATTATAGTATTAATCCCTCATGCTCTAATTCTAGATTGTCTAAATATTGGAAACAGTTTTTTCTTTCTGTCCAGCTTTCATGTTAGTTATTTCTAAATTTTTGATTGCTCACTCATTTAAACTAAGACTGGTTCCTGATCTGGCGGCCACTCTGCTCTACGGTGCTCACTAAATCCCCAACTTTGGGGTCAATAGTAAAAAATAAGGAAGGCATTGAGTAAATGGATTTGACCTTTGACTGCCCTTTGTCATGAAAGTGCCCTGGTCTCTGAGCTTTGACTGTCAGTGGTTCTGTACTCCTCAAAAACTTTAATCCATATGAAAATGCTCTCTGTGACTCTGCATGCTGACTGAAGAGGAAATAGGAAGGATTGAATTTAAGTTGTTACAGAATTCTCCAATATAGAGGCTTGTTTTTCCTGTACATTTAACCTTTATTTTATTGCCTGTAATATTTTATGGAAAACATCTTGGGAAATATGTGAAATCTTAATTAGAAGTCATCAAATATGGTAAGATTAAAGGAATTGTCCAGGGACCCACACAAATGAAGGACAGATCCAAGAACTCTACACTCATCCTCTTGTGTTCTATCCATTGCATTTCTTTCTTGGTCTCTTTTTTTCCTAGCTGCCAAAACATGACCAGAGCAGAAAACATCCTCAATCAGTTATTCAAGCTCCTTTATTTGATGATTGCCTTGTTCTGAGAACATCTTGTGTATTACCACAAATAAAGTTCCATTTGGAGCTTCATTCACCTTTGGGCACAGCTTCTTCCAAGGAACTGACCTTCTGACTGAGCCTGGAGGAATTGGGCTAAGCTGGAAGTTACACACTATGTATTTAAAATGTGTCATCACTTCAGATCTTTATAAGGAAGGGGAAGAAAACCTATGCCTTACAGGGCTCCTAAGTCTGTCTCTGATCCTGTAAGTCCAAATTGGTTGCTGCTAGATTTACTCAGGTAAAACTTTGTCTGGCATCTTTATATCTCTGACTATAGAAGAGTTTCACCAGAATATTTTAATGTTTGCTAACTGAAAATCTAGGCCATTTTAGTCTGTTTAACTATTGTATCAAAATCAACTTAATTACAGTGTTTAAAGATCCTAGATTGTCCAGATATGACAACTATGAAAATAAAATATTAGCCAAAAAGTAAAGTTTGTCTATTAAGATACTAATCTTTCATACTTTCCCTTCCTTGCTGTTTCTCTATTAAATTTTTGATTGCTCACTCATTTAAACTAAGACTGGTTCCTGATCTGGCGGCCACTCTGCTCTCGGTGCTCACTAAATCCCCAACTTTGGGGTCAATAGTAAAAAATAAGGAAGGCATTGAGTAAATGGATTTGACCTTTGACTGCCCTTTGTCATGAAAGTGCCCTGGTCTCTGAGCTTTGACTGTCAGTGGTTCTGTACTCCTCAAAAACTTTAATCCATATGAAAATGCTCTCTGTGACTCTGCATGCTGACTGAAGAGGAAATAGGAAGGATTGAATTTAAGTTGTTACAGAATTCTCCAATATAGAGGCTTGTTTTTCCTGTACATTTAACCTTTATTTTATTGCCTGTAATATTTTATGGAAAACATCTTGGGAAATATGTGAAATCTTAATTAGAAGTCATCAAATATGGTAAGATTAAAGGAATTGTCCAGGGACCCACACAAATGAAGGACAGATCCAAGAACTCTACACTCATCCTCTTGTGTTCTATCCATTGCATTTCTTTCTTGGTCTCTTTTTTTCCTAGCTGCCAAAACATGACCAGAGCAGAAAACATCCTCAATCAGTTATTCAAGCTCCTTTATTTGATGATTGCCTTGTTCTGAGAACATCTTGTGTATTACCACAAATAAAGTTCCATTTGGAGCTTCATTCACCTTTGGGCACAGCTTCTTCCAAGGAACTGACCTTCTGACTGAGCCTGGAGGAATTGGGCTAAGCTGGAAGTTACACACTATGTATTTAAAATGTGTCATCACTTCAGATCTTTATAAGGAAGGGGAAGAAAACCTATGCCTTACAGGGCTCCTAAGTCTGTCTCTGATCCTGTAAGTCCAAATTGGTTGCTGCTAGATTTACTCAGGTAAAACTTTGTCTGGCATCTTTATATCTCTGACTATAGAAGAGTTTCACCAGAATATTTTAATGTTTGCTAACTGAAAATCTAGGCCATTTTAGTCTGTTTAACTATTGTATCAAAATCAACTTAATTACAGTGTTTAAAGATCCTAGATTGTCCAGATATGACAACTATGAAAATAAAATATTAGCCAAAAAGTAAAGTTTGTCTATTAAGATACTAATCTTTCATACTTTCCCTTCCTTGCTGTTTCTCTATTAAATTATGTCTTTTGGTTTTATTGATCATGAGAGCAGTTTGAAGCATAGAATGAGCCATACTGAGGCTTCCCAGGTGGCTGAGTGGTAAAGAATCCACCTACCAAGCAGGAAACACAGATTTGATCCCTGGGTCAGGAAGATCCCCTGGAAAGGAAATGACTGTTCACTCCAGTATTCTTGCCTTGGAAATCCCATGAAAAGAGGAACTTGGCAGGCTACAGTCCAGGGGGTTGCAAAAGTCAGACATGACTTAGCGACTATACAACACAGTATGTATTAATTTTTGTTTGCTTCTTTATTCTCACTTTCTCAGTGTAATATATTTGATATTAATTCCTGTTATTGTATGTATTAGTAGTTTATTGCATTCTAATTCTGAGTAGTATTCCATTGCATGAAGACCTTAATTTGTCCATTCTCCTACTGTTGGACATCAGTATTCTTAACAATTTAGGCATGCGTCAATAAGGCTGCTATGACTATTTCCATAAAAACTTTTGTGGATATCTGTTTTCATTGCTTTGGGGCAAACACTTAGGAATAGAATAGTCAGGCCAAAAGATATGTTAATGCTTAACTTTGTAAAAAATTACCAAGAATTTTCCAGAGTACTTGGTCATTTTGTATTCTCACTAACAATTTATGAGAGTTCCAGTTGTTTCAGATCTTTGTTAGTCATTTAAGGATAGCCATTCTAGTGGGTGTGAAACAGTATCTAATTGTGATTTCACTGTGTATTTTCCTGATGACTATGTACTTTTTCTTTCTACAGATTGATGGACTTACTAGCCCTTAAAAGTGATTTAAATTTGCAAATCATTCTTACCTGAGCTAGTACTAAGAAAATGCTTCCTATTTGTACAATTAAATATTTGAAGAAAAATATAAAACATTAAATTTATTTTTTTTCTTTTGCCCACCATGTCTCTTTTTTAAAATTTATATTTATTTTCATCCATCTTTTTATTCTTTGGCATATGTGGCCCTCCCACTACAGTGACTTCTATCACTGTAGAGCACTGCCTTTGGACACATGAGCTTCAGAGGGATGTCTCCTAATTAGACCCATTAGTCCAGCTGCTCCACAGCACAAGGGATCTTCCTGGGCCAGGGATCCTCCAGCCAGTGCCCCTTGCACTGCAAGGCAGACTCTTTACCCACTGAACCACCAGGGAAGCCCCTTAAATTTATTTTAATACAATTAGGTATTATTAATGATTTTAACCTATTAATTTCATTTTTACTGTATTAGCTAATCAAACTTCATTTTAGATCTCTGGCTAATTTACACAAAATATGTAAAATACTTGGCTTTATAACTTTATCACCACCCCTTCATATTAAAGAGTAAAGTCATAAGTAAAATCTTGTGCTTCTTCACTAGAAAAGACATTCTATATTAGCATGTATTCTGGAACTATTTGATTTTTTAATCTTCTTATACAACTATTGAATTTTCTTATCAATTTTCTTACATATTACTATATCTCATGAAGGAAAAGATCTCAAGGAATCTGATAAATGATGAGTTAATCATTTTTATAATCTGCTATATGTGAGCATGTAATCTAATATTCTAACAATGCTATGAAGTTAGAGATAGTTTACTATAATAATTCTTAATTATTGAAAAACCGCAATGTAAAGAAATCGTTACTAGATTTATATCTTAGCTATTTCACTTTCTATCTGGATTTCTAAGAAAAGCCACTACATTCCTCTGATTTCTAGACTTCACATCTGTTAAATGAGGATGGTATTATCTACTTTATCATAAAGCTCTTTTAATCAGTCTCCCTGATTCTTCTCTTGCCCATAGTGTCTGTACTCAGTTGTTAAGTCTGTTGAAATAAAGATCAAGGCACATTTTACGCTAAGTCCTCCAATAGCATCCCATCTAAGGGGTCAAAGTCAGGCCCATTATGGTATTCTACAAACAGTAGAAGTTTTCACCCTGCGACACTGCATCTATGATTCATCTTTCTCTCTGTCTCTACATTTTTTTCCAGTTTCAACAGTCATCCTCTATTCTGTATTCACTCGCCTCAAGAACTTGCACTTGGTGTTTCCTGTGCCCTGACTATCTACAGGGCTCATTCTCTCATCTCTCAAGCATGTGTGCAAATGTCACCTTCTCAGTGAGGCCTTTCCATGACTACTCAGCTGAAATTTGAAATTTGCCCGCTCCCTGCCCCAGGTCAGCAGAATCCCTTCTCATCTTCTGTTTTTATTTTTCTTCAAAGCACTAAAAGGGAACTAACTAAATAATCATTTTTATTATTCATTGCCTGTCTTCTCTTTGAATGTAAGTGCCATGATAATAAAAAATTGTATGCTCTGTTATGGCTAAACAGTTCCGGCTACATCATCATCTACTATATTCAACAAGTATTTCCATGTGCATTTATTTACATGGACTAATGAGTGAACTCTTGCTATTTTATATCTTAAGGACGGAAAGAAGTCCCAGAGGCTAACTGATACCATTTTCAACTAGGATTTCCTCATTGGGATGTGCAAATTTCTACATTCACTCGAATGTCAATCTTTGTATTATCTACCTCTCTTAGGGCAATAGGTTCTTCTTGCTTGTTTGTTTGCTTTTTTGGCCACAGCATGTGACTGGGGGAGTCTTAGATCCCAACCGGGATCAAACTTGGGCCCTAAGTAGTAAAAGCATGGATTCTTAACCACTGGACTTCCAGGAATTCCCCAGGGCAGTAAATCCCTAACACAGATTTTTAGAATAAATTAATAAAGTCAATAGAAAGTACCTTCAATGTACTATAATTTCTACTTTTATGATTTTTTTCCTAAGAGTTCATATTCATTAGGATTTGAGTGTATGCCTGTTATTGTGTTTTTAAAAAGTCACAGTGTATTACATTTTCATAATTTGTTTCCATTATATTATATTAAAATACTTTTGAAATGCTAATTCATATCTCAATGATACTCTAAATATGTAACAATTCCTTTTTTTAATTTCATCTTAAATTATATTCTATAACACAGATTTATATGTCTATATCATGATCTCCAATCTGTATTTTTCATGCAATTAAATACTTTTAGAAAAGAGCAGTTTTATACTCACAAATGTACACAGGCACCACACATATGGTACAATAAGAAACTTTGGAACAAATGTTGAAAGGAGCTGAAGAATGCCAAATACTGTCCAAATCCAGGGGTCAAGCCAGATGTCACTTAAAAACAACAATATAATAATTTATACACTTAATTATTCTCCTAGGAAAATGAAAAGAATTTATGGGAAATGTCTAACAATTAAAATAATATCTGCTCTATGTCAAGTAAAAATTATCCTCAATAAAGTTGAAATATGTATGTATAAATGCACCTTAAATTAATTCAACGTCCCAAAGTAGAACGATGTTATATTCACAAGATTGTTAAAAAATTTTTTTCATGGAACTATAATAAAAATTGTATGCTCTGTTATGGCTAAACAGTTCCGGCTACATCATCATCTACTATATTCAACAAGTATTTCCATGTGCATTTATTTACATGGACTAATGAGTGAACTCTTGCTATTTTATATCTTAAGGACGGAAAGAAGTCCCAGAGGCTAACTGATACCATTTTCAACTAGGATTTCCTCATTGGGATGTGCAAATTTCTACATTCACTCGAATGTCAATCTTTGTATTATCTACCTCTCTTAGGGCAATAGGTTCTTCTTGCTTGTTTGTTTGCTTTTTTGGCCACAGCATGTGACTGGGGGAGTCTTAGATCCCAACCGGGGATCAAACTTGGGCCCTAAGTAGTAAAAGCATGGATTCTTAACCACTGGACTTCCAGGAATTCCCCAGGGCAGTAAATCCCTAACACAGATTTTTAGAATAAATTAATAAAGTCAATAGAAAGTACCTTCAATGTACTATAATTTCTACTTTTATGATTTTTTTCCTAAGAGTTCATATTCATTAGGATTTGAGTGTATGCCTGTTATTGTGTTTTTAAAAAGTCACAGTGTATTACATTTTCATAATTTGTTTCCATTATATTATATTAAAATACTTTTGAAATGCTAATTCATATCTCAATGATACTCTAAATATGTAACAATTCCTTTTTTTAATTTCATCTTAAATTATATTCTATAACACAGATTTATATGTCTATATCATGATCTCCAATCTGTATTTTTCATGCAATTAAATACTTTTAGAAAAGAGCAGTTTTATACTCACAAATGTACACAGGCACCACACATATGGTACAATAAGAAACTTTGGAACAAATGTTGAAAGGAGCTGAAGAATGCCAAATACTGTCCAAATCCAGGGGTCAAGCCAGATGTCACTTAAAAACAACAATATAATAATTTATACACTTAATTATTCTCCTAGGAAAATGAAAAGAATTTATGGGAAATGTCTAACAATTAAAATAATATCTGCTCTATGTCAAGTAAAAATTATCCTCAATAAAGTTGAAATATGTATGTATAAATGCACCTTAAATTAATTCAACGTCCCAAAGTAGAACGATGTTATATTCACAAGATATAAAACTTAGAATGAGTTTGAAAGTGAACCTGTGGATTTAGGGGTGAAAAGCCAAAGACTTAGTTTCTGCATTTGTTCTTGAGCCCTCCTATATAGAATATACAGCCTGGCTTCGTGCACGGGTTAAGAGCATTTGCTATTTCCAACACTGCCTTTGCTATTTCCAACACTGTTTCTTGCACTACCAAATATCAGAAAGCATAAGTAGAATGACTAAACAAATACAAAAAATAAAAGTTGTAGAATTTGTCACCCAGAGGGATTGTGAGTTTTATAAGATTATACAGACATTTAGTGGACTTACTGTAACTAGCACCTATGCTTTCCTGACTTCCTTATTAAGTAAAACTGTTATAGTCACATGAATAATAAAATGTTTTAGGGCAAAATGTTATAGTACCAAAGACTTTTTCAAACAGTTTTTTTATATTCTACTGATATAATATTTAAAATTACAAATAAGTTTCACTTTCTTAAAAAAAGAAATTCTTTTTTAAAATTTTTCCTTTATTAAGTATAGTTGCTGAACAAAATTCCATTAGTGTCAGGTGTACAGCATAATGATTTGACATTTATATATATTACAGAGTGAACATTGTAAGTTTTGTAAACATTTCTCATCATAAAAATTTAGTACAACATTGTAGACTATATTGCCTATGCATTACATACCTGTGTCTTATTTATTTTACAAAAGGAAGTATATACGTAACCATTTCATTTACTTCTTTTACTCTACTCTTTGCCCTCCTTCCCTCTGGTAACCTGAATAATTTTTTTTTTTTGTATTCAGATGCTTTTATATTGTGTGCATATATAGTTATAATTATTATATCTTCTTATTGGATTGGTTCTTTTATCATTATGTAATACCATTCTTTGTCTTTTGTTACAGTCTTATTTTAAAATCTGTTTCATTTGATGTAATATTTCTACTTAGCTTTCTTTGCATTTCTATTTGCATGGAATGCTTATTTCTATCCTCTCACTTTCAGGTCTGAAGTGTGTCTCTTATAGACAAGATACATTGGGTCTTGTTTTCTAGCCATTCAGTCACTCTATGTTTTATGAGTGGAAAATTAGTCCATTTACATTTAAAGTAATTGTTAATAGATGTGGTTGGTCTTGTTACCATCTTATTAATTGTTTTGGAAGTTATATTTGTAATTCTTTTTGTTGTTTCTTCTTTTGTGTTTCTCTGTTTGATTTGATAACTATCTTTAGTGTTTTGTTAGGATTATTTTCTCTTTTGTGTTTATCTATCTATTATAGATATTGGGTTTGGTTTGGTTTTCATATAATGATTGGTATATATATGTATATGACTTCTCAGATGATACTAGTGATAAAGAACCCATCTGCCAATGCAAGAGATGTAGGTTTGATCTCTGTGTTGGGAGGAAGCTCTGGAGGAGGGCATGGCAACTCATGGAGCATCCCATGGGCAGAAGAACCTGATGGGCTATGTTTCATAGAGTTGCATAGACTTGAACATGAACGAACTGACCTAGCATGCACACATGCATGCATTATATATACATATACATGCATATATATATATATATATATGTATAAAGTTCAAATGCATTTTTAAAACCTTACATTTTACTCTCCCTCCTCCTATGTTTACTATTTTGATAATTATGCAGGTGCATGCATTTGACTTATATTTTCCATCTTTTGTGTGTATCCCTTGAATCATGAGTATAGATGATTTCAACACTTGTCTTTTAACCTTCCTATTTTACAAAAGGAAGTATATACGTAACCATTTCATTTACTTCTTTTACTCTACTCTTTGCCCTCCTTCCCTCTGGTAACCTGAATAATTTTTTTTTTTGTATTCAGATGCTTTTATATTGTGTGCATATATAGTTATAATTATTATATCTTCTTATTGGATTGGTTCTTTTATCATTATGTAATACCATTCTTTGTCTTTTGTTACAGTCTTATTTTAAAATCTGTTTCATTTGATGTAATATTTCTACTTAGCTTTCTTTGCATTTCTATTTGCATGGAATGCTTATTTCTATCCTCTCACTTTCAGGTCTGAAGTGTGTCTCTTATAGACAAGATACATTGGGTCTTGTTTTCTAGCCATTCAGTCACTCTATGTTTTATGAGTGGAAAATTAGTCCATTTACATTTAAAGTAATTGTTAATAGATGTGGTTGGTCTTGTTACCATCTTATTAATTGTTTTGGAAGTTATATTTGTAATTCTTTTTGTTGTTTCTTCTTTTGTGTTTCTCTGTTTGATTTGATAACTATCTTTAGTGTTTTGTTAGGATTATTTTCTCTTTTGTGTTTATCTATCTATTATAGATATTGGGTTTGGTTTGGTTTTCATATAATGATTGGTATATATATGTATATGACTTCTCAGATGATACTAGTGATAAAGAACCCATCTGCCAATGCAAGAGATGTAGGTTTGATCTCTGTGTTGGGAGGAAGCTCTGGAGGAGGGCATGGCAACTCATGGAGCATCCCATGGGCAGAAGAACCTGATGGGCTATGTTTCATAGAGTTGCATAGACTTGAACATGAACGAACTGACCTAGCATGCACACATGCATGCATTATATATACATATACATGCATATATATATATATATATATGTATAAAGTTCAAATGCATTTTTAAAACCTTACATTTTACTCTCCCTCCTCCTATGTTTACTATTTTGATAATTATGCAGGTGCATGCATTTGACTTATATTTTCCATCTTTTGTGTGTATCCCTTGAATCATGAGTATAGATGATTTCAACACTTGTCTTTTAACCTTCCTACTAACTTTGTTAGGTTGATATGTACTCATCTTTAATGAAGATATTTTTCCTTTAGCAATTTTTATATTCCTGGTTGTAGTCTTTTATTTTCCATTTAGAGGAGCCTCTTTAACATTTCTTGTAAAGCTGGTTTGGTGGTGTTGCATTCTTTTAGCTTTTGCTTCTCTGTAAAACTCTGTATCTCCTTCAACTCTGAATGATAGCCTTGCTAGATAAGAGTATTCTTGGTTGTAGGTTTTTCCCTTTCATCTTTTTAAATATATTGTGCTACTCCTTCTTGCCCTGAAGAGTTTCTGCTGGAAAGTCTGCACATATTCTTATGAGAGTTTCATTGTACATTACTATTGCTTTTCCTTTTTTGCCTTTAATATTCTGCTTTCTCTGTTTTCATCATTTTAATTATGATGCGTCTGGTGTGAATTTCTTTGTATTGATTCTGTATGGGATACTGTGCTTCCTGGATATGGATGTCTGTTTTTCCCAGGTTGGAGAAGTTCTTATTTATTATGTCCTCAAATATGTTCTCTGCCCCTTTGCCTCTCTTTCTTTTGCTCATGGCATACCTATAGTATGGATATCAGTATGGTTGATGTTGTTTCCAAAGTCTCTCAAACTGTATTCATTTGTCTTCATCCTTCTCTCTTCAGGTTGTGTGATTTCCACTATTCTGTATTCCAGTTAATTTGATGATTCATTTATTGGTATAATCGTATACACTATGTATTTCTTCTAATTCATTTTTAATTTATTGCATACCTTGGCTTAATTTGGTTCTTTCTTTCTTCTTTTTTTTTTTGTATTTTCTAAGTCTTTGTTAAAAGCCTCACTCTGCTCATCCACTCTTCTCTCAGATTATTTGAGAATCTTTATGGTAATGACCTTGAATTCTTTATTGGGTAAATTTTTTCTCTCCACTTGACTCGTCTTTTGAGGTTTCATTTTTTTCCTATGTTTCAAAAATATTCCTTTGTCACCTCATTTCCCATGATTTTTTGTTTTGATTTCTGTATCAGACTGGCTATTTATATTTCCTGATTCTGATCTTGGTGATGTGCCTGTACATAGGTGTCTTATGGGGATTCAGCAGATCCTTTTTATTTCTTTAGAAACTTGATTAAAATCAAGCAACTAAATTGTGGTAGAGTTAAGATTCAAGCCCAGGTCTATATCACTGATTAATTCATCCAAAATATGGATTGGGAAAATCCCTTGGAGAAGGAAAAGGCTACCCACTCCAGTATTCTTGCCTGGCGAAGTCCATGGTTCATCCACGGGTTGCAAAGAATCGGACAGGACTGAGTGACTTCACTCTCACTTTCTCACGTGTCAAGAACTGTGTTAGAAGTTACAGATCCAAGAGTGAACAACGTCAGACATTCTTCTTGCCCCCAAGAAATTTACAGTCTGGTTGCCGAGATTAACCTTACCCAAGGGATGACACCAACTATGTACATTGCTAATGATAGCAATGTACATAGTTATTTATTCCTTAATGATAGTTAAGGAATGCTACAAGAGATTATAAAGGGGAGTTCCATTTTATCTATGGAAGTATGAAAGGCTTTTGTAAAGGAGTGATGGCTAAGTTGACTCCGACAATGAGTGCAAAGGCCAGCGAGGTCTGGTCCAGGCAGACGCATCAGCTTGCACATGGAAGGTTCTTGGACTGAGAGAGCTTGAGATTAAAAGAGAGAAACCTCATTGGATTTTGATCATTTGGATAGGATTTTGGTCTTTATCTCAAGAGTAATTAGAAGCTATTGGAAGTTTCAAAATTAATTTGTAAAAAGAAAAGATGACTTTTTCTGCTTGTAAAAAACTCAGCCTTTCGACCACATTTTCACTTACTTTGCAACTGGTAACTCTACGTATGCTTGGGGGAAGAAAAGTTGCCTTACATTTTTCCCCCTCTTAATAGTTCTAATTTTTGGTTTGTACGAAATTTAAAAAATGGCTAATAAAATTTCACCTCGATTCTTGAAAGGGAGATTCCATAGTTTCAGACTTGGATGAGAAAACAAAATACTAGCAATGTGACATTGATCAAGATCTTGTTTTGGTATTTCCTGCCTGCCTCCACATAGTCGTCAGATTTTTGAGCCTAGTTTTTATACAATGGACATTACTAATTTCCTCTAGTCCCAGTGGGAATTAGTGTTTGCAACAAAGAGGAAAACTTGTCTGAAAGGTTAATAACAAAAATAATGAAACACAAAAATATCTTGATCTTGGAGGTTTTTTTGTTACTTTTTTAAGGTGTCTTATGGGGATTCAGCAGATCCTTTTTATTTCTTTAGAAACTTGATTAAAATCAAGCAACTAAATTGTGGTAGAGTTAAGATTCAAGCCCAGGTCTATATCACTGATTAATTCATCCAAAATATGGATTGGGAAAATCCCTTGGAGAAGGAAAAGGCTACCCACTCCAGTATTCTTGCCTGGCGAAGTCCATGGTTCATCCACGGGTTGCAAAGAATCGGACAGGACTGAGTGACTTCACTCTCACTTTCTCACGTGTCAAGAACTGTGTTAGAAGTTACAGATCCAAGAGTGAACAACGTCAGACATTCTTCTTGCCCCCAAGAAATTTACAGTCTGGTTGCCGAGATTAACCTTACCCAAGGGATGACACCAACTATGTACATTGCTAATGATAGCAATGTACATAGTTTTTTATTCATAATGATAGTTAAGGAATGCTACAAGAGATTATAAAGGGGAGTTCCATTTTATCTATGGAAGTATGAAAGGCTTTTGTAAAGGAGTGATGGCTAAGTTGACTCCGACAATGAGTGCAAAGGCCAGCGAGGTCTGGTCCAGGCAGACGCATCAGCTTGCACATGGAAGGTTCTTGGACTGAGAGAGCTTGAGATTAAAAGAGAGAAACCTCATTGGATTTTGATCATTTGGATAGGATTTTGGTCTTTATCTCAAGAGTAATTAGAAGCTATTGGAAGTTTCAAAATTAATTTGTAAAAAGAAAAGATGACTTTTTCTGCTTGTAAAAAACTCAGCCTTTCGACCACATTTTCACTTACTTTGCAACTGGTAACTGTACGTATGCTTGGGGGAAGAAAAAGTTGCCTTACATTTTTCCCCCTCTTAATAGTTCTAATTTTTGGTTTGTACGAAATTTAAAAAATGGCTAATAAAATTTCACCTCGATTCTTGAAAGGGAGATTCCATAGTTTCAGACTTGGATGAGAAAACAAAATACTAGCAATGTGACATTGATCAAGATCTTGTTTTGGTATTTCCTGCCTGCCTCCACATAGTCGTCAGATTTTTGAGCCTAGTTTTTATACAATGGACATTACTAATTTCCTCTAGTCCCAGTGGGAATTAGTGTTTGCAACAAAGAGGAAAACTTGTCTGAAAGGTTAATAACAAAAATAATGAAACACAAAGTTGAATAGTTACAATAGTGAGTGCTTGAAAATGGTATAATCTGAAATTCAGGGTTAGAGACTGAGTATGAATGATTTTTAAAAGTGGAAAGAATTTCTATGTAGTTTTGGAAATAAAAAAGAAATGGAAGCATTCTGCTTAAATGTTTAGTTTCTTTTTAAAATAATTTTTTATATTTCATTGCTGAGATTTTTTTCATTTTATTAGATAATATTTGATATTTCATTAACATTGAATATCTTTTTAACATGAAGTTTCTCTTCATCTTTAAAAGAGCCTTCAGTGATACCAAAAATTGGGGAATCAATTGACATTAATTTCAAATGGAGAGCATAATATTAATTTTCAAGTTATAGAATTTCTACCAAAGAGGACTACGGTTATATTTATGAAAATACTCCAAATATATGATAAACAGACACAGTTAATACAAGGAGCAACAAGTTTATGAATTACTTTCACTGTATAGTTTCATAATCAAACTTCCTGTCTACTAAGAGGACCAAAAATTTGTTAAAACATGACATGAATAGAACAATTTACTGGTTGGTAGAAGTTACAGTTTATATTTTGTAGAACTGCACAAAGAAACATGAATGATAGTGCAGACAAGCAGGTGGTTTTGGGAAATGGTTAGACTTAGAATAAAGTGTTTGAAACATTATGCTAACACCATGAAGTTAGTTACTGTTAAAATACAAAAAGAAAAAAAAAATTGCTTTCCTAAGGCTAGCTAAGTGACTAGAAGTGAAAAACCTGCCTAAGCCAGATCCAGATTAAAAGTTTTGTGCCCAAACTCAATCTGAAAATCCTTTTTTCTTTCTTTCTTGCATAAGTATTTCATGAGAGAATAAACTACATCATATATGAAATATATGGTATTCCCTCATTAAGAAATTATATTCAAAACAATCTATTGTTCTCTTCAACTCAGAAATAAATGTAGTTAGTTTACACTTTTGCTCAGGTTTATGTTAAAAAACAATTCACTTGAGCTGATACATTTCGAAACATGTTCAAATTTATATTTGTTTTATTAAATTTTGTAACTTTAAAAAAATTCTGCCATTGAAAAAATATATCACCTCTGCTCTGGAATAAATAACATTCAAAGATTTAAAAAGTCTACAAGCTGAACTTCAGAAATACTAGTCCCTCAGACATTTTCTTCAATTACAAAATGTTTCTGTTACTAGCATCAGATGGTCAGAGTCTACAACAATTGGAAATTTAGGAAGTTAGTTAGTCGTGTACAAATTCCCCCTCATAAATTTTAGTTGCCTTCACTGAAGGTTCTCACCAAAGTGCTATCAGTTTTCATCTCTTCTTCTTTCCCATGCTTTTATGAAAACAAAAGGAAGAAGAAGAAAAAAAACCCAAGATAAAATAACTCTTCCACAGATTCATACTCAAAGTTAAAATAAGGACATTTCGGGGAGGGGTCATATAATACAACCATTTCCCCCCCTAAAAGTATCAAGAAATTGGAATGAATTATTGTTGCACATAAAAACATAGACCAAAATATAAGTGGAAAATATAGTATTTGTCTTTCTCTGACTTATTTTAGGAAACACAATAAATCAAATCAGTGAATATAACAAAGCTGAAGCAGATTCAGAGACAGAGAAAACAAACCAGTGGGAAGAAAGGTAGGAGGAGGGGCAAGATTAGGGAATGGGATTAAGAGATATAGGCTGCCATGAATATAATAAATAAGATACAAAATGTAATGTATAGCACAAGGAATAGTAACAATAGTTTTTATAATTTCATTTGTAATATAATCTATAAAAATATTGAATCACTTGTATACAAAAGAAAAAAATTGCTTTCCTAAGGCTAGCTAAGTGACTAGAAGTGAAAAACCTGCCTAAGCCAGATCCAGATTAAAAGTTTTGTGCCCAAACTCAATCTGAAAATCCTTTTTTCTTTCTTTCTTGCATAAGTATTTCATGAGAGAATAAACTACATCATATATGAAATATATGGTATTCCCTCATTAAGAAATTATATTCAAAACAATCTATTGTTCTCTTCAACTCAGAAATAAATGTAGTTAGTTTACACTTTTGCTCAGGTTTATGTTAAAAAACAATTCACTTGAGCTGATACATTTCGAAACATGTTCAAATTTATATTTGTTTTATTAAATTTTGTAACTTTAAAAAAATTCTGCCATTGAAAAAATATATCACCTCTGCTCTGGAATAAATAACATTCAAAGATTTAAAAAGTCTACAAGCTGAACTTCAGAAATACTAGTCCCTCAGACATTTTCTTCAATTACAAAATGTTTCTGTTACTAGCATCAGATGGTCAGAGTCTACAACAATTGGAAATTTAGGAAGTTAGTTAGTCGTGTACAAATTCCCCCTCATAAATTTTAGTTGCCTTCACTGAAGGTTCTCACCAAAGTGCTATCAGTTTTCATCTCTTCTTCTTTCCCATGCTTTTATGAAAACAAAAGGAAGAAGAAGAAGAAAAAAAACCCAAGATAAAATAACTCTTCCACAGATTCATACTCAAAGTTAAAATAAGGACATTTCGGGGAGGGGTCATATAATACAACCATTTCCCCCCCTAAAAGTATCAAGAAATTGGAATGAATTATTGTTGCACATAAAAACATAGACCAAAATATAAGTGGAAAATATAGTATTTGTCTTTCTCTGACTTATTTTAGGAAACACAATAAATCAAATCAGTGAATATAACAAAGCTGAAGCAGATTCAGAGACAGAGAAAACAAACCAGTGGGAAGAAAGGTAGGAGGAGGGGCAAGATTAGGGAATGGGATTAAGAGATATAGGCTGCCATGAATATAATAAATAAGATACAAAATGTAATGTATAGCACAAGGAATAGTAACAATAGTTTTTATAATTTCATTTGTAATATAATCTATAAAAATATTGAATCACTTGTACACCTGAAATTAATACAGTGTGGTAATTCAATTATACTTCAATTGAAAAAAAACAGTGTAACTAATAATGAATAGTATTACAGCCTTTTGGGTAGCATTGCCTTTCAAGTTTTCTTTAAAGGATCTGGGTCTCAACTACTCTTCCACTTTGCCTAGTAGATATTTACGACCACAATGTGTGATTCCTCTGGTGAAGATTTATGGAGGGTTGTGATGAAAAACAGAACATTGAGGTGGTTTTCACCATGTTTTTGGAAATAAGAAGGTACGTACAAACATCAAAGTATTGTTGAGGAAAATGTCCCTGCCAATAGAAACCATTTGCAAAAGATCTTGTCATTCATTTCCTTCCTCTGTATTTTCAAACATTTTTTTACTTTACTAATGACATTGTTTTTTACAATGTTAATTTTAAAATTTAATGTTCAGCTTTCAACAAGATAAAAATAGCATGGGAGAGTTCAATGGAAGAAAAGAAATACTATATCCACCAGCGAGATAGGTGTATCTTTAGAGCAAGTCACCATCAACACATATAGTCACGATGTCTAATGGGTGTCCTGAGGGTTTATTTGTCCCATAGAACTCTTTCTACATTAGTAGATTTAAGAAAATACGTAAGGAAAACACAAGAAAATTTAGACTCCCTTCTCTCAAGCATGATTAAAATGTTTCCTTTACAGCAGTAGTTTTTTGCTTATTAGAACTATAACCGATATTCTTACTTCCTTTAGGTAATCAGTTGAAAGTGTTCAAATATCTAAAATTAAAGCAGTAAAAAATATTCATGTATTAAAATAATAGGGAAAGCTTTCATTGGATCATGAAGAAAGCAAGGGAATTCCAAAAAAAGATCTACTTCTGCTTCATTGATTATGCAAAAGCCTTTGACTGTGTGGATCACAACAAATTATGGAAAATTAAAGAGAAGGAAATATCAGACCACCTTTCCTGTCTCCTGAGAAACCTGTGTAAAGTCAAGAAGCAACAATGAGAACAACACATGGAACAACTGATTGGTTCCAAATTGGGAAAGAAATATGACAAGGCTGTATATTGTCACTCTGCTAATTTAACTTCTATGCAGAGTACATCATCTGAAATGCCTGGCTGGATGAAGCTCAAGGTGGAATCAAGATTGTCAGAAGAAATTAACAACCTCAGATATGCAGACAATACCACCCTAATGGCAAAAAGTGAAGAGGAACTAAAGAGCCTCTTGATGAAAGTGAAAGGGGAGTGGAAAGCTGACTTAAAACTCAACATTCAAAAATTAAGGTCATGGCATCCAATCCTACCACTTCATGGCAAATAGAAGGGAGAAAGTGGAAACAACAACAAATTTTATTTTCTTGGGCTCCAAAATCACTGAGGATGGTGACTGCGGATGGTCATGAAATTAAAAGACTCTTGCTACTCAGACGAAAAGCAATGAAAAACCTAGAAAGTGTATTAAAAGCAGGGACATTGCTTACCTCTGTATTTTAAACATTTATTATTGTTACAATGTTAATTTTAAAATTTAATGTTCAGCTTTCAACAAGATAAAAATAGCATGGGAGAGTTCAATGGAAGAAAAGAAATACTATATCCACCAGCGAGATAGGTGTATCTTTAGAGCAAGTCACCATCAACACATATAGTCACGATGTCTAATGGGTGTCCTGAGGGTTTATTTGTCCCATAGAACTCTTTCTACATTAGTAGATTTAAGAAAATACGTAAGGAAAACACAAGAAAATTTAGACTCCCTTCTCTCAAGCATGATTAAAATGTTTCCTTTACAGCAGTAGTTTTTTGCTTATTAGAACTATAACCGATATTCTTACTTCCTTTAGGTAATCAGTTGAAAGTGTTCAAATATCTAAAATTAAAGCAGTAAAAAATATTCATGTATTAAAATAATAGGGAAAGCTTTCATTGGATCATGAAGAAAGCAAGGGAATTCCAAAAAAAGATCTACTTCTGCTTCATTGATTATGCAAAAGCCTTTGACTGTGTGGATCACAACAAATTATGGAAAATTAAAGAGAAGGAAATATCAGACCACCTTTCCTGTCTCCTGAGAAACCTGTGTAAAGTCAAGAAGCAACAATGAGAACAACACATGGAACAACTGATTGGTTCCAAATTGGGAAAGAAATATGACAAGGCTGTATATTGTCACTCTGCTAATTTAACTTCTATGCAGAGTACATCATCTGAAATGCCTGGCTGGATGAAGCTCAAGGTGGAATCAAGATTGTCAGAAGAAATTAACAACCTCAGATATGCAGACAATACCACCCTAATGGCAAAAAGTGAAGAGGAACTAAAGAGCCTCTTGATGAAAGTGAAAGGGGAGTGGAAAGCTGACTTAAAACTCAACATTCAAAAATTAAGGTCATGGCATCCAATCCTACCACTTCATGGCAAATAGAAGGGAGAAAGTGGAAACAACAACAAATTTTATTTTCTTGGGCTCCAAAATCACTGAGGATGGTGACTGCGGATGGTCATGAAATTAAAAGACTCTTGCTACTCAGACGAAAAGCAATGAAAAACCTAGAAAGTGTATTAAAAAGCAGGGACATTGCTTCACCAAAAAAGATCTGTATAGTCAAAGGCATGGTTTCTTCAGTAGTCATGTATGGTTGTGAGAGTTGGACCATAAAAAAGACTGAGCACAAAGAACTGATGCCTTTAATTGTGATGCTGGAGAAAACTGTTGAGTTCCTTAGACTATAAGGACATCAAACTATAATTCCTAAAAGAAATCAACCCTGAATATTCATTGAAAGTACTAATGCTGAAGCTGAGGCTCCAAAATACTTTGGTCACCTGATTTTCATTTGAAAATACCCTGATGCTGGGAAATATTGAAGGCAAAAGGAGAAGGGGACGACAGGGGTTGAATGGCATCACTGAGTCAATGGACATGAATTTGAGCAATCTCTGGCAGATAGTGAAAGACAGGGATGCTTGGTGTGCTGCAGTCCATGGGGTTGCAAAGAGTCAAACAGGACTTAGCGAGTGAACAATCAGGGGATATGTTATAACAAAATCAATTATAGCCTCTGTGAGATTGGATACCATGACCTGAAAAATTATACACTCTATTCCAACAGTGAGAAGAATTTTAAATTAAATATTCACATTTTAATAAAAGTACACCCAGATTCTTGACATATTGTCTCCTGCAACACTTTAATATGTATACTCAGCTGGTCATTTTAAGTTCATGGTAAAAAAATTTAATTCTGTTTTAATCACAGAAAGAGGAAGTACATAAATTCATATAATTCATTTTTTCTAGTAAACTTATATTAGAAAACATTTCTTCAAAATTTGTGTTGTTTCATTTGGCATTTCTATGCTGTCAAATTATGCTTAATGTCCCAGGTGTTTTAAGAACATAAAAGTGTATATGATAGAAGATTATCAATCATGATGTCTCATAGCTTTAGGGGAATTTATTTTAGTTGAAAAATATTTTTATCCAGAATTAACAAAATATAAGAAATTGAACCCTGCCATCTACTAACTCGATATATTTTTAAACCTTTTTGAAGCCCAAATTTCTTACCAAAATATAAGAAATTGTAAGTCATGAAAAACTTTTAGACGAAAAGCAATGAAAAACCTAGAAAGTGTATTAAAAAGCAGGGACATTGCTTCACCAAAAAAGATCTGTATAGTCAAAGGCATGGTTTCTTCAGTAGTCATGTATGGTTGTGAGAGTTGGACCATAAAAAAGACTGAGCACAAAGAACTGATGCCTTTAATTGTGATGCTGGAGAAAACTGTTGAGTTCCTTAGACTATAAGGACATCAAACTATAATTCCTAAAAGAAATCAACCCTGAATATTCATTGAAAGTACTAATGCTGAAGCTGAGGCTCCAAAATACTTTGGTCACCTGATTTTCATTTGAAAATACCCTGATGCTGGGAAATATTGAAGGCAAAAGGAGAAGGGGACGACAGGGGTTGAATGGCATCACTGAGTCAATGGACATGAATTTGAGCAATCTCTGGCAGATAGTGAAAGACAGGGATGCTTGGTGTGCTGCAGTCCATGGGGTTGCAAAGAGTCAAACAGGACTTAGCGAGTGAACAATCAGGGGATATGTTATAACAAAATCAATTATAGCCTCTGTGAGATTGGATACCATGACCTGAAAAATTATACACTCTATTCCAACAGTGAGAAGAATTTTAAATTAAATATTCACATTTTAATAAAAGTACACCCAGATTCTTGACATATTGTCTCCTGCAACACTTTAATATGTATACTCAGCTGGTCATTTTAAGTTCATGGTAAAAATTTAATTCTGTTTTAATCACAGAAAGAGGAAGTACATAAATTCATATAATTCATTTTTTCTAGTAAACTTATATTAGAAAACATTTCTTCAAAATTTGTGTTGTTTCATTTGGCATTTCTATGCTGTCAAATTATGCTTAATGTCCCAGGTGTTTTAAGAACATAAAAGTGTATATGATAGAAGATTATCAATCATGATGTCTCATAGCTTTAGGGGAATTTATTTTAGTTGAAAAATATTTTTATCCAGAATTAACAAAATATAAGAAATTGAACCCTGCCATCTACTAACTCGATATATTTTTAAACCTTTTTGAAGCCCAAATTTCTTACCTTATGAGTGGAAATTATAAGCAACATCATAAGAATATTGTTAAAACTATGAGACTTAATAAAGTACAATGTCTGCTACATGATTTATTATTATAGTTGTTATTTTCACTTTTTTGGCAGTATAAATGTAATATGGTATTTCATTTTGTTAATTTGACTGACATATAAGAAGCACATGAATTCCCACTGCTATCTATAACCTAAATTTATGAAGAAACAATTGTCCTGAAGTACTTAAAGTTGAAAGACATTATTCATAACAATATTGCATATTATCATTTCAGGAATAGTGAAAACACATGGCTGTCAATAAAACACTAAAAAATGTCTAGTATTGTCTCATTCAAAAATAGAGGTAATTTTTCATAGTTCTGGAAACATCAAAGAATGGATGAACTCAGGGGTTAAAGAACATTTACATTTCTGTAATATGTAGTTATAGAGCAATAAAAGTGAGTCTGTATAAGGAGACAATTACATGGTCATTTTCAAAAAATAAGAACTAACTTAATACCTAGGTATTCTCTTTTTTATTTAGATATTTTGACAAAAGTGATAAAGAATCTAATCTAATACATTGATGATTCCATTTCCTTTCCTAATGTAGTATTTGCTTATTATTTATTATGATTTTGAATTACTGTTGAGATTATATATATATATATATATATATATATATATATATATATATATACCTTGATGTATAATATATTGCAAAGAAAAAATATGAAATATTTAAAAAATTGCATTCTTCATGCAGTTTCTTAATCATATTTTGCCTGTTTCCCAAAAGAAATAATAATATCAAAGACACATCTCAGATTTTCAGTTTCCCTTTTTTTCAATTTTTCCTTTGCATATTTAGAACTGACTATGAGCAAAAAAAAAAAAAAAATCCATGGAGTGAATTTGTTTTGTTTTTCTTTTCATTTCTTTTCCCATATATGACATTATTTATCCACAGGTGCCAGAGCATGTCCTTGGAGTTGTTTTTCCAGTAGTGTTGATGGATCTACATTGATTCATCCACAGTCTCTGGCTCCACCTCTACTAACTCGATATATTTTTAAACCTTTTGAAGCCCAAATTTCTTACCTTATGAGTGGAAATTATAAGCAACATCATAAGAATATTGTTAAAACTATGAGACTTAATAAAGTACAATGTCTGCTACATGATTTATTATTATAGTTGTTATTTTCACTTTTTTGGCAGTATAAATGTAATATGGTATTTCATTTTGTTAATTTGACTGACATATAAGAAGCACATGAATTCCCACTGCTATCTATAACCTAAATTTATGAAGAAACAATTGTCCTGAAGTACTTAAAGTTGAAAGACATTATTCATAACAATATTGCATATTATCATTTCAGGAATAGTGAAAACACATGGCTGTCAATAAAACACTAAAAAATGTCTAGTATTGTCTCATTCAAAAATAGAGGTAATTTTTCATAGTTCTGGAAACATCAAAGAATGGATGAACTCAGGGGTTAAAGAACATTTACATTTCTGTAATATGTAGTTATAGAGCAATAAAAGTGAGTCTGTATAAGGAGACAATTACATGGTCATTTTCAAAAAATAAGAACTAACTTAATACCTAGGTATTCTCTTTTTTATTTAGATATTTTGACAAAAGTGATAAAGAATCTAATCTAATACATTGATGATTCCATTTCCTTTCCTAATGTAGTATTTGCTTATTATTTATTATGATTTTGAATTACTGTTGAGATTATATATATATATATATATATATATATATATATATATATACCTTGATTTATAATATATTGCAAAGAAAAAATATGAAATATTTAAAAAATTGCATTCTTCATGCAGTTTCTTAATCATATTTTGCCTGTTTCCCAAAAGAAATAATAATATCAAAGACACATCTCAGATTTTCAGTTTCCCTTTTTTTCAATTTTTCCTTTGCATATTTAGAACTGACTATGAGCAAAAAAAAAAAAAAAATCCATGGAGTGAATTTGTTTTGTTTTTCTTTTCATTTCTTTTCCCATATATGACATTATTTATCCACAGGTGCCAGAGCATGTCCTTGGAGTTGTTTTTCCAGTAGTGTTGATGGATCTACATTGATTCATCCACAGTCTCTGGCTCCACCTCATTTGTGGACACCATCCTGCATTTGTTGAATGCCAGGCCCACATCATTGTTCTCACTTAGCCTTGAACCTGAGTGAAATCAAATATTCCACCTGTAGACTTCACTCAACTCATCCCATGCGAAACAATAGTAGGGCCGCCCTTCTCTCAATCATCCTTCCTAAGCCTTCAAACAACTCACCAATGTACCTGAGCTCTAAGAGTTCTAGGGAAGTTATCTGTACTTAATCCTGTTCTTTTCTTCAAGGTAGGACTAGGAGGCCAGAAGATATGAGAAAAACTTTCAAGTATGTATTAAAAAGAAAGCCCAGAAATTGCAGCTCCATTCAAGTGAGTAAAATATCTTTTTAATGTGCTCTAGGTAGCTGTGTGCTTCAGTTATAATCTGGCCTACTAAAGGTAGTGATGTCTTCAGTGTTATGCTGGAGCCACACTTCACCTCTTATTATCTTGTGTCAGTTGCCATTAAGAAATTCATATCCTGCATTCAGCTGTTTAACTTCTATGTCTCCAGAGAGCCTTGTCATTTGAGAGCTCTTGTTTTTTTTTTCTTTTTTGGCCACTTCTACTGGTCTTTCATTTATTTAGTTTCATTCATCTTTGTTCTTTGGCCTGTGTGCGCCTCCCATCACAGCAGCCTCTGTCGTTGCAGAGCACCAGCTCTGGGCGCATGCGCTCCAGAGCTCCGGCTTAATAGTTGGACACATCAGTCCAGCTGCTCCGCGGCACGTGGGATCTCCCCAGGCCAGGGATCAAACTGGCGCCCCTTGCACTGCAAGGTGGTGTCTTTACCCACTGGACCACTGGGGAAGCCCAGCTCTTGTATTTTTGAGTTCCTTTCGTAAACAATATTTAGCCTGCTGAAGGTTTCAACTAACAGATTTTATGCTAACTTTAGGTCAAAAATTCCTAAAATAATAGAAGTATTATCAAATAATTCATTTCTTATCTCTACAAACAATATTGGTTATCCTTCCTATAAACATAGATTGTTGTAACATAATTGTTTGTATTTACCTAATATTTACATGTAGCACATTTTTTATCCCAGAAGATGAAATCTTGTGAATCAATGATTAAGAAGTATGTTTTCTCATTGGCCTTTGAGTACACTTTACACTGTGCATTTTTAATGCTTTTTGTAAAAAAGGAAGCCTTCTCAGGTGTGCTGGTGGTAAAGAAACTGCCTGCTAATTCAGGAGACAACGAAATGAGGATTGGGTCCCTGGGTTGGGAAGATCCCCTGGATGAGAGCAAAACAATCCACTCCAGTATTCTTGCCTGGAAAATCCCCATGGATAGAGGAGCTGAGTGAGCTACAGTCCACAGGGTTGCAAAGAGTAGGAGATGACCAAGGCCAGTTATCATGAATGCACATAGAAAAGAAGGACCTGTTTTGTTTATTTCTTCAGTATGTGAAATAAAAAACAGATAACACTCTAAATACATTATGTTGTAACAGTCACAATAATGTAGAAATGCCACACCAATCTAATCCATAGTTTTTCTAGCATAATGTTCAATTTCTTACTGAGAAAATTTCTAATTTTGATGTTGGTAACAAAAAAAATCACAGATAAATGTTAGAAATGCCAATCCTGCATTCAGCTGTTTAACTTCTATGTCTCCAGAGAGCCTTGTCATTTGAGAGCTCTTGTTTTTTCTTTTTGGCCACTTCTACTGGTCTTTCATTTATTTAGTTTCATTCATCTTTGTTCTTTGGCCTGTGTGCGCCTCCCATCACAGCAGCCTCTGTCGTTGCAGAGCACCAGCTCTGGGCGCATGCGCTCCAGAGCTCCGGCTTAATAGTTGGACACATCAGTCCAGCTGCTCCGCGGCACGTGGGATCTCCCCAGGCCAGGGATCAAACTGGCGCCCCTTGCACTGCAAGGTGGTGTCTTTACCCACTGGACCACTGGGGAAGCCCAGCTCTTGTATTTTTGAGTTCCTTTCGTAAACAATATTTAGCCTGCTGAAGGTTTCAACTAACAGATTTTATGCTAACTTTAGGTCAAAAATTCCTAAAATAATAGAAGTATTATCAAATAATTCATTTCTTATCTCTACAAACAATATTGGTTATCCTTCCTATAAACATAGATTGTTGTAACATAATTGTTTGTATTTACCTAATATTTACATGTAGCACATTTTTTATCCCAGAAGATGAAATCTTGTGAATCAATGATTAAGAAGTATGTTTTCTCATTGGCCTTTGAGTACACTTTACACTGTGCATTTTTAATGCTTTTTGTAAAAAAGGAAGCCTTCTCAGGTGTGCTGGTGGTAAAGAAACTGCCTGCTAATTCAGGAGACAACGAAATGAGGATTGGGTCCCTGGGTTGGGAAGATCCCCTGGATGAGAGCAAAACAATCCACTCCAGTATTCTTGCCTGGAAAATCCCCATGGATAGAGGAGCTGAGTGGGCTACAGTCCACAGGGTTGCAAAGAGTAGGAGATGACCAAGGCCAGTTATCATGAATGCACATAGAAAAGAAGGACCTGTTTTGTTTATTTCTTCAGTATGTGAAATAAAAAACAGATAACACTCTAAATACATTATGTTGTAACAGTCACAATAATGTAGAAATGCCACACCAATCTAATCCATAGTTTTTCTAGCATAATGTTCAATTTCTTACTGAGAAAATTTCTAATGTGTTGGATGACATAGATACCTTTAATTTTTAAATTTTTATTTTATTCACTTTACTGGTAACATTATAATAATAAGAATAATCAAAATGAAATTTATTCAGGCTCTTTAGTTCTAAATGCTTACAATGTATTTTACCTTTTATATTTTCGTTGTTATATTTGCTAATCTTTTAGTTGACAAGTAAAATCATTTCAAGTATTCAAAGACAGAAAATTGAGAATTTTGATGACTAACTTTTAAAGAAATTTGAAACAATCTCAAACTAATAGAAATTTACAAGCATAATACAAAAATTTTTTGTCCTGAATCACTTGAAAATTGGTTGCTTGCATGATATTCTATCACACCCCAAATACTTTAGTGTATATTTCCTATGAGTAGGGATATTCTACAACACAACCACAATGCAATCATTTAAGATTGGACACTAACTTTGATAGTTTGAAGAAGTGAAAAGTGGAAGTGTAGTCACTCAGTAGTGTCTGACACTGTGACTTGCTGGACTGTAGGCTGGCAGGCTCCTCTGTCCATGGGATTCTCCAGGCAAGAATATTGTGGTGGGTGGCCATTCCCTTCCCAAGGGGATCTTCTCCACCCAGGGATTATTCCTGGGTCTCCTACATTGTGGGCAGATTCTTTACTGTCGGAGCCATACTACCAGCTAATTCTTAGATTTCACTCAAATTTCCCATGTGTTTTTTTTTATAGCAGAAGCACACTTTACCAATACATGGTATATTTAGTTGTGTCTCAAAATATCCTTTAATATGAAAGAATTTGCCAGTGGTTCTTGTCTTTTATGAGTTTGTTGTATTTGAGTATTTTTGTTACTTTGGATTTAGCTTAATGTTTCTTCCTGATTAGATTGAGGTTCTGTATCTTTGGTAAAAGTATGGCAGAAGTGGGCTTCCCTTGTGGCTCAGAAGGTAAAGAATTTGCCTGCAATGCAGGAGACCTGGGTTCAGTCCCTGGGTTGGGAAGATCCCCTGAAGGGAAAAGCTACCCATTCCAGTATTCTCACCTGGAGAATTCCACGGCTTCTCCACAGGTTGCAAAGAGTTAGACATGACTGAGTAGCCTCACTAACAAAAAAGAAAGAAAGTATGATAGAAGTTATGCTATATTCTTTGAACTGCCTCCTGAAAGATGGCACAATTTAAAAAATTTTTCCTGTTACTGATAATATTTACTTTAATTACTGGAATAATGTCATATCTAATAGGGTTCTCCACTGTAAAATGGCTCTTTTATTTTTGTATAAATAAATATTATATAGAAAGGTAGCTTGAAACTGTGTAATTATTCCATTTCTTCATAAAACTTTCATTTATTTAATTATATGAGCTGAATTCTAGTTCCCATTTTGGTCAATGAGTAAGAATCTATTACTCTAAATATTTATTTTCATTCTCAAATGTTTCATGTTTAGTCAATGGCTTCTGTGAACTGTAGGCTTGCTTCTGATTCTTTTAAAAAAGTGCTCTTTGAGCCAAGAATATCATTCTTGGAAAAAACATAGTCTCTTCAATAAACAATGTTGAGAAAATTAGATATTAACATGCAAAAGAATGAAACTTAACTCCTATCTTACTAACTTTAGAAGTTAACTTGAAATAGACTAAAGACTGAAATGGAAGTCTTGAAGTCATTAAACTCCTAGAAGAAAACACAAGGAAAAAGCCTCTTTGCACTGGTCTCAGTAATGGTTGTTTTCTTTTTTTTTGAAATAACATCAAAAGCCCAAAGCAGCAAAAGGAAAAAATAAATAAGTGGGACTACATCAAACTAAAAAGCTTCTTCCAGGAAAGAAAGCAATCCATAAAATGAAGGGGCAGCATACAGAATAGAAGGAAATATTTGAAAACTATATATCAGATAGTGGCTTAATATCCAAAATATATAATACATTTTAACATTTCTATAATAAGAAAGCAAAAATAAACAAATCATTTTATTTACAAAATGGGCAGAGAACTCAAACAGATATTTTTCTAAAGAAGACATAAATAACCAAGAGGTACATGAAAAGCTTCTCAACATCACTTATTATCAGGGAAATAGAAATAAAAAACATAGTGAGATATCACCTTACACATGTTAGAAGGGCTACTATTAAAAAGACAACAGAATGTGGGGAAGGATATGGAGAAAAGGGAAACTCTGTGTACTGTCAGTGAGAATGTCAATTGAAACAGCCATTACAAAAAACAGTATGGAGGTTCTTCAAAAAATTAAAAATAGGACTACTGTGAAAGTGAAGTGTTAGTTGTTCAGTCGTGTCCAACTCTTTGCAACCCCATGGGATGTAGCCCACGAGGCTCCTCTTCCAGTTGGATTCTCCAGGCAAGAATACTGGAATGGATTGCCATCCTCTTTTCCAGGGAATCCTTCCCACTAAGGGATTGAACCTGGGTTTCTTGCATTGCAGGTGAATTCTCTACCATTTGAGGCACCAGGGAGGACTACTATGTAATCTAGCATTTCAATTTTTTGGATATATATCTGAAGTAAACACAATTGCTATCTTAAAGAGATATCCATACCCTCATATACATAGCAGTATTATTCATAGAAGTCAAGATATGCAAGCAGCCCAAGTGTGCATCAACAGATGAATAAAGAAACTATGAGAGAGACAGACAATGGAATATTATTTAATCATAAAAATTAAGGGAATTCGGGCTTTTCTGGTGGTCCAATGGGTAAAGAGTCTGCCTTACAATGCAAGGGCCACCGGTTTGACCCCTGGTTCAGGAAGATCCCATGTGCTGCGGAGCGGCTGGACTGCTGTGTCCAATTACAAGCCAGCACTCTGGAGCGCATGCACTCAGAGCTGATGCTTTGCAACGAGAGAGGCCACTGCAATGAAAGACCCACACAGGCCAAAGAATAAAGATGGATGGAAATAAATAAATAAATAAATTATAAAAAAAGAGGCCAAAATTTTTTTTAAAAAGTAAGGAAATTCTACTTCGAGTCACAGATGAAAAGTCCTTGAGGACATTACACTAAGTGAAGTGAGTCAGTTAAAGGAAGACATTATACAGTGGCAATCTGAGGGTTAGATTTGCCGATTCTTATTGGATGTTGCTGATCCCCGGTCATTTTGGTGGACAAAGTTACAGTAACTTTGACATCTATCTGTATAGGTATTGATATACAAGAGTTCACATTGCAATATTCGATTTTAATCCAATGCTTCAGGGTCCATTCTAGTTTTTTTTTTTTTTTTTTCCAATTTGTTAACTCCCTTTTCCCACAGTCAGAAATCTGACTATCATTAGCTTTAATATACTTATTATTTAATCGATCCTCCCATTGCCAGGGCTCCTCCTCCCCTGCAGAGATAGCCCCCCCAACCCTTGTGGACTCCAATACAATCAACATGGGTGCTGCCCTCACCTCAGCGAGCCCTGATACCCACACTGGGCAGCCTTTCTCACATCTGACTCAGGCACTGCAGCTTCCCTGGCTTGCTGGGTGTTCCCTGATGGTTTGGGGGTCTAATTAGCCTGGAAAAGAAAGGGAACAGGAAGAGGAAGAGTTGTCTTTGTCTTTTAAAAATCTAATTCAATAAAAGAACTTACTGTTGGACATTCTGTGGCACCATTTAGGATATCTTGAGATCATCTTCATCTTGCTACTACTGAACAGCTTAAGTGGGCTTCCTCTTATCTCCCTCTTGAAACATTTTCTCTCTTGGTTTCTAAGACAATATCTTAGAAAAGTTTACCCAGCTACTGGGGAAAACAATGTTTATTTCTCGTCTTGCATTTATTTTTTGTCTTGTGCTCATTCTTTAAATAATCATGTTTTCCAGGGTTCTATCTTCAGACCTTTTATGCAAGGGCCACCGGTTTGACCCCTGGTTCAGGAAGATCCCATGTGCTGCGGAGCGCTGGACTGCTGTGTCCAATTACAAGCCAGCACTCTGGGCGCATGCACTCAGAGCTGATGCTTTGCAACGAGAGGCCACTGCAATGAAAGACCCACACAGGCCAAAGAATAAAGATGGATGGAAATAAATAAATAAATAAATTATAAAAAAAGAGGCCAAAATTTTTTTTAAAAAGTAAGGAAATTCTACTTCGAGTCACAGATGAAAAGTCCTTGAGGACATTACACTAAGTGAAGTGAGTCAGTTAAAGGAAGACATTATACAGTGGCAATCTGAGGGTTAGATTTGCCGATTCTTATTGGATGTTGCTGATCCCCGGTCATTTTGGTGGACAAAGTTACAGTAACTTTGACATCTATCTGTATAGGTATTGATATACAAGAGTTCACATTGCAATATTCGATTTTAATCCAATGCTTCAGGGTCCATTCTAGTTTTTTTTTTCTTCCAATTTGTTAACTCCCTTTTCCCACAGTCAGAAATCTGACTATCATTAGCTTTAATATACTTATTATTTAATCGATCCTCCCATTGCCAGGGCTCCTCCTCCCCTGCAGAGATAGCCCCCCCAACCCTTGTGGACTCCAATACAATCAACATGGGTGCTGCCCTCACCTCAGCGAGCCCTGATACCCACACTGGGCAGCCTTTCTCACATCTGACTCAGGCACTGCAGCTTCCCTGGCTTGCTGGGTGTTCCCTGATGGTTTGGGGGTCTAATTAGCCTGGAAAAGAAAGGGAACAGGAAGAGGAAGAGTTGTCTTTGTCTTTTAAAAATCTAATTCAATAAAAGAACTTACTGTTGGACATTCTGTGGCACCATTTAGGATATCTTGAGATCATCTTCATCTTGCTACTACTGAACAGCTTAAGTGGGCTTCCTCTTATCTCCCTCTTGAAACATTTTTCTCTCTTGGTTTCTAAGACAATATCTTAGAAAAGTTTACCCAGCTACTGGGGAAAACAATGTTTATTTCTCGTCTTGCATTTATTTTTTGTCTTGTGCTCATTCTTTAAATAATCATGTTTTCCAGGGTTCTATCTTCAGGCCTTTTATCAATGGGAGACTTATTTCATAGGACTCAGCAATGTTCTATATCATTTAAGAGTTAAAACTTAATTGCATTAAAAAAGGGAAAAACCTAATTACTGGGCCTGATTCGTACATGGCATAGCCTGAAGCCCAGGTGATAGGGACAGAGTAGAATAGGTAGGTGGTTGTAGAGTCTTAGTAGGGGATGGTAGGTAGAAGGGAGAAACCTGAGAAAGATTTGGAAGCCAGTGAGTTGACCATAACTCAGGAGAGCTGCTCCTTGTTCAGTAAAGCAGGCTCGACTGGGTATAAACAGCTGATGAAGGAGGAGCTGGCGAAGAAGCAACCAATGATGTATGTCCTGTATCTGCATCTACTTGAGGGGGGCGGTCTTCTACCAGCCTATATATATTGCTGCTCACTCAATTGAGAGGGAGAGAGCAGAGCAGAGCAGAGCAGAGCAGAGCAGAGCAGAGCAGAGCAGAGCAGGGCAGAGCAGAGCAGAGCAGAGCAGAGCAGAGCTTAGCTTTCCTGACTGCCCGCTTGCACCACTTACAAGTGCCCTATCCTAATAAATCCTCTTCTTGCCTATCACTCTGCTTCTCGCTGAATTCTTTCTGTGTTGAGGCATGAAGGAAGAACTTGGACCTCGGTGGGCCCAGACGTTGCATGAGTGCTGGATTAAGTCCTGGTCATGTGGGCTCAAGTCCCAGGCAGGGTTTTGGCCAGCTTCCCTGGCTTGCTGGGTGTTCCCTGATGGTTTGGGGGTCTAATTAGCCTGGAAAAGAAAGGGAACAGGAAGAGGAAGAGTTGTCTTTGTCTTTTAAAAATCTAATTCAATAAAAGAACTTACTGTTGGACATTCTGTGGCACCATTTAGGATATCTTGAGATCATCTTCATCTTGCTACTACTGAACAGCTTAAGTGGGCTTCCTCTTATCTCCCTCTTGAAACATTTTTCTCTCTTGGTTTCTAAGACAATATCTTAGAAAAGTTTACCCAGCTACTGGGGAAAACAATGTTTATTTCTCGTCTTGCATTTATTTTTTGTCTTGTGCTCATTCTTTAAATAATCATGTTTTCCAGGGTTCTATCTTCAGGCCTTTTATCAATGGGAGACTTATTTCATAGGACTCAGCAATGTTCTATATCATTTAAGAGTTAAAACTTAATTGCATTAAAAAGGAAAACCTAATTACTGGGCCTGATTCATACATGGCATAGCCTGAAGCCCAGGTGATAGGGACAGAGTAGAATAGGTAGGTGGTTGTAGAGTCTTAGTAGGGGATGGTAGGTAGAAGGGAGAAACCTGAGAAAGATTTGGAAGCCAGTGAGTTGACCATAACTCAGGAGAGCTGCTCCTTGTTCAGTAAAGCAGGCTCGACTGGGTATAAACAGCTGATGAAGGAGGAGCTGGCGAAGAAGCAACCAATGATGTATGTCCTGTATCTGCATCTACTTGAGGGGGGCGGTCTTCTACCAGCCTATATATATTGCTGCTCACTCAATTGAGAGGGAGAGAGCAGAGCAGAGCAGAGCAGAGCAGAGCAGAGCAGAGCAGAGCAGAGCAGAGCAGGGCAGAGCAGAGCAGAGCAGAGCAGAGCAGAGCTTAGCTTTCCTGACTGCCCGCTTGCACCACTTACAAGTGCCCTATCCTAATAAATCCTCTTCTTGCCTATCACTCTGCTTCTCGCTGAATTCTTTCTGTGTTGAGGCATGAAGGAAGAACTTGGACCTCGGTGGGCCCAGACGTTGCATGAGTGCTGGATTAAGTCCTGGTCATGTGGGCTCAAGTCCCAGGCAGGGTTTTGGCCGGGAATGAGTCGTGACTGCATGGGTTCAAGTCCCAAGCAGGGTTTTGGCTGGGGGTAAGCCTTAGCCACATGGGTTCGAGTCCCAAACTGGGTTTTGGCTAGGTTCAAGCCCCAGTCACGTGGATTCAAGTCTCAGACAGGGTTTTTGAGGAATTCAAGCTCCAGCCACATGCGTTCAAGTCCCCAGCAGAGTTCAATCAGGTCTGGGCCCTGGGTTTAAGTCTCAAATTGAGGTAAAACCCTTTCACAGGTGAGGCTCCTATCTTAGCAGCAAATCCCCATAATAGCATGCAGAGCCCTTGAACACTAAGGGTGTCCTTAGACCATAAGCTGCAAGTTTATTTGTGGTACAATGAGGTAACCCACATTCTTATGGGCATCACTGTAGGTCTCAGAGCCCCATAAGATCAGAACACAAGACCAGAACACCACAAAGTTTTAGCTAGGTGTTGAAAATACCTTAGTTGTATAGACACTGAGTTTCAAAGTTAGTAATTGGCAGACCATGAGAATAGATGACTCTTATCATAGGTTACCTTGCTCTTTTCAGAATCAAGAGAGTGGATGGTAATCAAATTTGTGTGAAAAAGGTATGTGACCCTAATTAGGAGAACCAAAGACAAATTCAGGGATACTGGCTGTCAGGAGAAGTGTCCAAGGGGTGCTAATCAGGACAATACAGGCATCCTGGAAGATGAAGCATGAGGACAGGGCATGTATGAGTGCTGGTGGTCAGAAAAAAAGTAATTATTTCCCACAGTCTAGCAATTTGAGGTGAGAACAAACTTTGCCATCTTGAATTTGTCTCTGTTTCTCTTTACTGCTTGGTGATGTTCTCTTTGTGTACCTAAAAAGTAAAAAAAAAATTACAAAGTAGCTTTTAGAAATATTTGTGCAAATGTTAACATTGAGACCAAAGTAAGGAATTCCAGCAATATAACAAATCGAAGTGTCAATCTCAATGCAAATAAGAATATAACATTGCTATATCTTGCATTGTCTTTGTCATTATTTCTGATCAATCTATTTTAGACTATTTACCCTCTATGGAATAGCATGTGGTCTATTTATTTTTCATTTGTTTATTTGATTTTCAAAAAGGTACTTTTAGAACTGCTTAGCATTTTTAGGGAAGCAATTCTTTCTTCACTATTAGGTAATTTATCTGCAGCTTTACAGCTACATTAATGGGACTAAATGGCATATTTTAGAAGAAGTTGAACCAATCAAAGAAGGAATTTCCAAGTAATGCTTTCCTGTCCTCATTTCATCTTCTTTTGGATGGAATTTCATTGATAGTGGAGTAAAGACAAAATGAAAAGCCATATATGGAGCAAATAATAAAAAGGAAAACAAGAAAAGCTGAGCTCATCTTCAGCCCGGATTGCATCTCAACACTGGTCATATTTATCAGAGGTCCCAAGTGTGATGGTGACAAATTCTTTTTCCTGGCTTCTTGCCTTACACAGATTAATAAATAATGAGCTCAATATTTTAGGAAAGAATTGTTCCATCATCGTATCTTTCTAAAACATTTACTTTGGTTACTAGCCATTATTGATTTATATTTGAATCACAGTATTGTGATGGATATCTACATTTGTATCTATAAAACTCAAATTGAGGACAGCATGGCACAGCACACACACACACACACACACACACACACACACACACACAGAGGCATAATGTATGTTTATGTACCTAAATATGCTGTTATGTGAATGATAATCGTTTCCTAATGATTACCATCTTACCCTTGAAAATATTTATTTCATGGCTAGACTTAAAAAAAGATTCTTTGAAGACTGCCAATTGAAGAGGGCTTTTACAAAGTTAAGTTTTCTGATTTCTCACATCCAGTACATAGAAAGTATCCTCTATGGGGTGGAGGCAGGGAGAGGAGTGGACACGGAGGGGGCTGAAAGCTGCTCAAGGTCAGCTTGCCCTGCAGGGCTGGTCACAGAGAGGAACCCTGGTTTCAGAGCCCTCTTTTCAAATCATTCCTCTTCAGAGAATAACTGCCATCATTTAAAAATTTGCTCTCTCTTTGCTGATTTATTATCTAGGATAAAATCATCACAATTCTCTTCCTAATGAGCAGAAGAAAATTTTTTTTCTAATGTCGAAAGAGCAAAAGTAGCCAAAACATACATGAAGGAGTTGTGTAATATCTAGTAAATATAACATGGTGCCTCATAAACATTAAGTTCAGGACAACTTTCATCCAAAAATGGGATTAATATGATCCAAACCAGATGAATGAAGAAATCAGCTACCGTGTAGATAGTTCTCTGTTACTTTTCCAGATAGAAAACTAGCTACAAATCATTTGGGGTCTATTTAAAAGGCATTCACAGTTTTGTTAGAATAACATTAATTTTTGGAATTTTCAGAATGTAAAATTTTACAGAGATAAACTCTAAAGGGTTAGATGAACAAATAGACGCATAGAAATATTTTAAGTGATACAACAGCAGATTTTTTCTGAACACTTTTCCATTTTAGTCCGAGCCTGCTTTTTCTAGGTAATTTTTTAGGGCCTTACGTTTAAGTAGGTATAAAGAAGATGCTTTTTTTGGACACCTAGTGGGACCATGACATATCCATAATGGAAGAAGAAATGTCTTTGTGGTATTCGCTTCAGAGCACTATTCTTTGGCTATGTATCTGATGTCTACTTCAGCAAAAAACAAGGAATGACATTTTCGGTGAAGAATGCCATTATGTAACCATCCGCCAATACCTTAATGGTCAGAGTGCTCCATCCCGTCCTTCCGCCTGCTTTTCAGGTCTTAACCTATCATTCTTCTACTCCTGTGACAAGAAAGAGGAAAGAGAGGAATGGAGCAATGCTTTAGACAGTTTGAATCCCTTCCTCTCTAAAAAGAAAATTCGTTTTGCAGCATGAATCCCAGCATCTTATTTTTCTTCTTCTCCCCCTACCTTTTTTTTTTTTTTTTTGATGCTAACCTTCTTCTCTTTTAAATTTAGGGTATGGGCTGAATTTTCAACTCCCTCTACTTTCTCTTCCTGTCCTCCTTAACATTCTGAAGTCTGAGACATTTCAGTAAAATGATAGTTTGAATTAGACATTAGAATGAGATATTACCTTGAGAATAGATTCTGTTTTATTACTTTGTATCATTTCCTCTCTGATGAATGGAGCAGCTAGCACAGTGCTTGGCACATTGTAAAAGGTTCTCAGTAAATGATTGCTGAAATCTGAGGTCCAGCTCTGGCCCTAAGTGATTGAGCCATTGGAAACTTTAGTTTTTTTCGGCTATAAAACTGGAGACATAGACATTATGTACTTGTTATCTTAACTAAATGAGATAACTTATCTAAAAAGTGACCTGCAGAGTTCCAAGAACACAGTTAAGTCCTTGATAAATATTAGTTCTAATATTAACATTTAGGCTAGTCATTTAATTTTCATGAGCTGCACTCTCCTCTTTTGCACAAGAGGATTATAGTGTTTCTTGGAACTTCCTGACAGGCTTGTTCTGAGGATTAGATAAGTTTAGGGTTGCAGAACTCCTTTTGCAATATTTTAAAAAATGATGTCAATTTTTATTGAGCTCCTGAAATTCTTTACCAAACAGATTAAAAAACTGATGGACTAAGGAATTTAAGAACAAAGTTACTGTTGAGTGATTCTTCTCATTCCAAGGTAAAGTCAGTATTTACACTTTTTAAAAGGTATTTATGGTTATTTGTGTGCTTCCCTGATGGCTTAGATGATAAAGAATCTGCCTGCAATGCAAGAGACCTGAATTCAATCCCTGGGTTGGGAAGATCTCCTGGAGAAGGAAATGGCTACCCACTCTGGTTTTTTTTTTTTTTTTTTAACAGTGGTTCTTTATTTTAAGCATTTATTTTATTTTTTCATTTTTTTTCTTCCATCTTTGTTTGTTTGGCATGTGTGGGCCTCCCATAGCAGTGGTCTCTCTTGTTGCAGAGCCCTGGCTCTGGGCGCACGTGCTCCAGAGGGCTGGCTCATAACGGGACACACTGGCCCAGCTGCTCCATGGTATGTGGGATCTTCCCAAGCCAAGGATTGAACTGGTGCCCCTTGCACTCCACAGCGGACTCTTTACCCACTGGACCACCAGGTAAGTGCCCCCTCCACTCTGGTATTCTTTCCCGGAGAATTTCATGGATAGAGGAGCCTGGTAGGTCACTGTTCCTGGGTTGCAAAGAGCTGGACATAACTGAGTGACTAAGCACACACGCACAGTTTGTCTAACATATGCAGTGTGGTGGCTAATTGCTGAGTTGTGAGGCAGTTCTGCTTGGGTTTCAATTCTGTCTTTACAACTTTCCAGATACATGATCTTGGGGCACATCTCAGTGCCTTAGTTTCTTCACTTGCGAGATGGCCAGAGTAAGAGAACTGATCTTATGGTGTTGTTATGATTAAACAAGATAATGTGTAAAATGTTTTGAGCAGAGACTGAGGTGTGCAAAGTACTCAGTGTATGTCAGCTCTTGCTCTTGCCATCACTTTTTTGTATGTTTCCACGTAACCATAACAGCTTTAAATTTTTGGTCAACTCTTTCATTTTATGCTCCATTACGGACGAAATACCACACAATGTTTTGATCCAAACTGAAGAAACAGAAAGACAAAAATATGAGAGAAAGGGGGATCTTGCTTTCACTTCAGTGAATTAGTATTTTATATAAAGACTAAGATATTTTTTAAAAATTAAGTGATTAAAACTAACCTCTTTAAGTCTTAGTGATCTTAATAATATTGAAGACCATTCTGTTGGGAAAATTATTATGTCTCAGTCAATCTCCTCTTAGTTGAAACGAACAGGAACACACATCAAATTTTTTAAGCTATCAAGGGCATTTTGGGGACATTTCACAGGATCCAAGAACAGTTAGGCCATAGAATGACTTATTCCAGAAGTAGATAGTACTCCCAGTCCTTTATTTCTCCTTTTCTTTCCTTTTTTTTTTTTGAGATCTGACAGTTAAAATTTCTTCTACATCAAGGATACATTTCTTAAATCTTAGCATTAGAATAATATCATCTTCTCAAGTTCAAGTCTTAAACTGGATATACTTTCAATACTTTACAAATAGAGCCTACAAATCAAAGGTTATGTTTTAAATGATAGATAACTACAAAATGGAAGGCTGTCCTCTGTGCTATTTATCAACCAATTTTCCTGATTTCTAATTTTTTTAATCTTTCAAGAAAAATCTGTCTTTGATGATCCAGATCTGATTTACTATTATCAATATTACCCTCTTACTGCTCTGTAGACCTCTTCCCACTGAACTTTGTCTTCCCTGATTGACCAGCATCTGGCATTATGGGAGAAAGGCCCTACTAACACATAGGGCAGAACTCAGAGAGAGGAGCTGGCTGTGTGCTAAGCAACCCAGAAGGTCTCTACTGCAGATTTCCACATAAAATAAATGTGTACTGTCTATGTCAAATCAGGAAATATTTCAATGTCATACCTTTAAAAGTAAAGCACATTTTGATTTAAAAATATACCCAGAAGAGAAATAATAATATCACCTTCCAATCAGCTATATACTATTGTTCCCAAATGGGAAAGGTTTATTTGTTTACTGACTGATTATATATAAGATTCAATGTGTTTCTGAGAAGTCTGTTTTGAATAGAATGCTCAGTGCTTTTTAATATTCATTTTTAAAGCCAAATAAAATATAAAAATTATTCAAATTTTAATCATGAGCCAGAAAATGATGAGTGGAAAAATTGCTATAAATTTATAAACCCTCTCTATTTCAAGTTGATCATTTGGCCTTTCAAGTAGAATTTGCACTTCTGGAATAGCTATAATAACTCACTCATGTAAATTACTGTTTGGCCACTTCGTTAGTCTGCCCCAAATTGTTTTTGGAGGCATCCTAATCTTTTCTGGCTTAATGGAAGTTGGCAGACAAGGCAGTAGGGAACTATTGTGGATCTGTCTGTTGATTTAGGGCCAGAGCTTCTGCTTCTGTCCTGAATTAGGTTCATTGACAACATTCTCTTTACCACCCTACTCTTTCTCAGACTTTATTTGAAGATGTTTAAGGTTTTGTTGGATGCAAAGAGCATTCTACTCATTGGGAAATGAGTAGAAAAGTCAAGATCTGGGAGAATGAGTGAGACCAAGGAAAAGACTGTTAAAGTTTAGAAATTTAGATAAGTTCTTTGGCCCAGTGACATCTTAGCACTTGAGCTCACAACCCAGAAATACATATATGTATATATTTTATAGAGATGTTTTTGTTTTAAGTATAATAAATCACATGGTATTTTACATTTAGGCTTTTTTTTTAGTAGCACATACAGCTTGCATGAAAATACTAATAGTGTCACTGGCTAAAACTACTAAGATGAATTTACAAGAATTATTAGAAAATGCAATCCTTTGGCAAGAACACCATTGAACAAATTAATAAAGTCTCTACAATGACTTATTTTACATACTGATTTAATTGATGGTTCATGTCAAATAGCACAAATAATTGATGATGTTGGCAAAAAAATAGCTGCCAGGGCCAACTTCATGAAGACTTTTTCATCACAGATTTTAAGAGAAAGATGATCATTTAGAAATACTCAGGTAGTCTTGCAGGAAATTTGTATTGAATAATTAGATATAACATGTTTTTATGATGTGGCTTCTTTTCTATATGACAGGAGATTTCATAGTTTATTCTAGGCTGCTATTATCTTTGGTACTACACACATGACTTTTCACATTTTTTTTCTAAAATCAAATATCTGAATCTTTTTGAACAAAAGCAAAGTCTCTGTAAGTCTTTATTCTTTCAGTTACAAAGGGATCCAGTAAAAAGAGATGTTCTGTGATCATAAAATATTTTTCTCCAAATTTAAGAGCATCTAAAAAATTGTCAATAATATCTAAATCTGTCTGCAAAGATCTGTGGAAGAAGGTGATACCTTTTGATTTTGAAAATCAGTAATTCTAGATGTCTGAGATTTCAATGGGAAGAACTAGATCACAACAGAGTTTCTACGAACAATCGTGGAGCTGGAATTAACAAAATAAGTTAAAAAAAAAAAAGGAAGGGCTCTCAAATTTAAAAGATCTATATTTTGTCTTTTGCTTACTTTTTTTGATTGCCTTTCAAGAGTTGCTGTTCTGATTAAGTCAAACTGTGGGTCTTTTCATTCTATCTTAGACTTTCTAGGACATTTGTTTGTGCCTGAAATTTGGTAATATTTACCAAAATCAATTCCAGTAGTAGTAGTAGTTTAGTCTCTAACTGTGTCTGACTCTTTCAGCCCATGCACTGTAGCCTGCCAGGCTCCTCAGTCCATGGGATTCTTGGGCCAGAGCAGATTCTTTACCAACTGAGCTACCAAGAGAAAACTCCCTGGCAGCTCGGATAGTAAAGAATCTGCCTGAAGTGCAGGAGACCTAGGTTTGATTTCTGGATTGGAAAGACGCCCTTGGAGAAGGAAATAGCAATTCATTCCAGTATTCTTGCCTAGAGAATCCTATGAATAGAGGATCCTGGTAGGTTAGGATGGGGTTGAAAAGAGTTGGGCACAACTGAATGACTAACACACTCATAAACCAAAGTCAATACAGAGGTTTCCTGAGAAAGTATCTGTGATGAAAAATGTTATGACTCAGCTATTTCAACATATATAATAAATTTTCCCCCAATCAGTGAGTTGATTTAACCATACCTACATATCTGGACCATAGTAAATATTTTAAAAAGTGATACTGGATAAATTAATTCTATTCAGACAGATGTCTCTCAGTACTTTAATAGAAAAGACTTTGGAAAGTACTGAGTCTGGATATGAATCTATTCTGATGATTAGTGCTCAGGTAAATGATTAGGTTTCTTGATTTATTTATTGTAAACAATGCAGATTTGTCCCAAGTTAACTCCAGTTTAAGGAAATATTACTTCTTCTTTGTTTTAACTCTTTTTTTTTTTCTCCTCCCTCCTGCTGTTACCTGAAAAACTGGTTTCCCCTCTTGGTGGGTGTCAAGTCAAAAAACACACCCTAGGCAAAGATTGGGAGAAGGAAGGGTCTATTACTTGCAGCAAGTATGGAGAACACTGGGAATCTTTCCCAAAACAATCTATCTCCAAACACAAAACTGGGGATGTTTTTAACTAAGGGCCTTAAAAGACATATTTGTGAAAGGTCTTGGGTGATGGACAGAGTCCAAGTTTGAATCGATAGAAGTCACAGGTGCTGGAAAAGGTCAAATTATTATCCCTCATGTTTCAGTTGATCTGGAGGTTTAGGCTTCAGGTTAATCTTTGCCTCTGAAACTGGGGAGTCCTTACAACTGATTTATTGTCTTTCCTGTTGTTATTTCTCTTGTCTGGTGACAGTCATTTTTTCCTTCATTGTTTTATTCCCTAAATATCATTAATTTTTGAAATATATTCAAGGGAAAATATTGTGGCCAGGCTTAGATCACAAAATGCTGTAAGTCAAAAATGGCTTCTCTCATGTCAAGAAAGCCAGGCCTAGTTCTCTTTCTCTGTGGGTACCCTTTCCTGCCTGTTCACATGCCTTTTATGTTTTCATTGTCCCTCATGTGTTAGTGTTCTTCTTCCCTTTCCCCATGTGTGTTCTTTTACCCTCTGTGATTCTTCTTTCCTTCTCTTTCCCTCTCCTTGTGAATGTTTTCTCTTTTTAAAGTAGCTATAAAAAAAAACAGATATTTTTATATTCAAGTTTAATTTCTTCTAATATATAATAAGTTAGTGGTTTTTGCCAACAAGATGCCTGTATGATGCTTCCTAAGTCTTTAAAAAGAAAAACCATTTTCCCATTTTAATCATTTCTTCCTTGAATAATTCAGAGTTTTCTGAAGATACAAATACCTTGTCAGGATAGAAGTAATTAGCCAGTATATATTTTATGAAGAAATACTCTAATTTCATACATTTAAAATTACTATTTAGAAAGGACTGTATTGTGGTTCACAAACTCAAGAAAGATATTAATTTTGGATAATAATAAGGTTTAATGACAAAGTTTCTAAGCTACTTTATAAATAGAACAACAAGAAATATTTTCCTTGGCATCAAATCACTGTATTTCTCATAAATTAATTCTAAATGAATAAATCCATCAATTGGTTGGAATGAAAGATTAGTGTATCACTTCTATAGTTTTTTCAAAAAACAGGTGGATGGAAACACAAAGAAAGGAATAGGTGGGAATTGGAGATAAGAAATGACAGTTGCTCCAGGATCAGAGAAGAAATATGAAGTTATGTTCTTAGATACTCTGAAAGTTTATGTTTACTAAGGATTCTCCTCTCTCAGGAGGGCCACACCTACACACTCCATCATTTTCCTAGGAGTTCAATAACCATTTGGGTCTCATTCAATGCACAGGATGAAGAGAATCCAATTCCTGTGGAGACAGTCATCAGGATAATACCTTTTCATTGAGTTCATCAGTCAGAGAATCAGAGCTTCACATATAGTCATCCATAGGATAAGAATTCAGCACCCAAGACAGCAATCGTAGGAAATTTTCAGAGGGACAGAACATAACTCTTTTTCCTACACCACTCACTGAGATTAGATAGGAAGTATTGTTTGGTGTCTTCGTAGAAATCCACTTAACTAACTGTTAAGCTTCTTCAAGCACTTTTCCCTTGGATTGCAGGACATGTCATTTTCTTCATTTTGTCTTACTGTTCTTTATGTTGTATGACTACCTTCATTATTTGTTGTTGTTATTTAGTTGCTAAGTTGTGTCTGACTCTTGTATCACCCCCATGGACCATAGCCCACCTTGGCTCCTTTGCCCATGGGATTTCCCTGGCAAGAATACTGGAGTAATATGTTATTTCATTCTTCAGGTAATCTTTTTGACCCAGGGATTGAACCTACAGTTTTAGCATTGGCAGGCAGGTACTTTTCCACTGAGCCACCTGGGAAGCCCATTCATTATTTAGTTTGCATTGATTTTTATTATGATAGAGTGGTCACTCATTAAAATACTTTTTCTCCATCAGATGTTTGATGAACGTTGTTTATATTAAATTAATTCAAGGTTACAGAAGAGAATGGGATGAAAGAGATAAGACTAGGATTGGGTTGAGGTAGTGGTGCAGAAGTGGTTTAGGTTGATGCTGTGTTAGGTTTGAGCTCATGAAGACTTAGTATCTCAATGAAACACAGATTGGAGTTTTATTTCAGGTCTCTGAAATCTTCCTTGATATAATGCTTTCTCTTTTTTTTTTTATTTTTTTTGTTTTATGATTAGTGTATCACTTCTATATTTTTCAAAAAACAGGTGGATGGAAACACAAAGAAAGGAATAGGTGGGAATTGGAGATAAGAAATGACAGTTGCTCCAGGATCAGAGAAGAAATATGAAGTTATGTTCTTAGATACTCTGAAAGTTTATGTTTACTAAGGATTCTCCTCTCTCAGGAGGGCCACACCTACACACTCCATCATTTTCCTAGGAGTTCAATAACCATTTGGGTCTCATTCAATGCACAGGATGAAGAGAATCCAATTCCTGTGGAGACAGTCATCAGGATAATACCTTTTCATTGAGTTCATCAGTCAGAGAATCAGAGCTTCACATATAGTCATCCATAGGATAAGAATTCAGCACCCAAGACAGCAATCGTAGGAAATTTTCAGAGGGACAGAACATAACTCTTTTTCCTACACCACTCACTGAGATTAGATAGGAAGTATTGTTTGGTGTCTTCGTAGAAATCCACTTAACTAACTGTTAAGCTTCTTCAAGCACTTTTCCCTTGGATTGCAGGACATGTCATTTTCTTCATTTTTGTCTTACTGTTCTTTATGTTGTATGACTACCTTCATTATTTGTTGTTGTTATTTAGTTGCTAAGTTGTGTCTGACTCTTGTATCACCCCCATGGACCATAGCCCACCTTGGCTCCTTTGCCCATGGGATTTCCCTGGCAAGAATACTGGAGTAATATGTTATTTCATTCTTCAGGTAATCTTTTTGACCCAGGGATTGAACCTACAGTTTTAGCATTGGCAGGCAGGTACTTTTCCACTGAGCCACCTGGGAAGCCCATTCATTATTTAGTTTGCATTGATTTTTATTATGATAGAGTGGTCACTCATTAAAATACTTTTTCTCCATCAGATGTTTGATGAACGTTGTTTATATTAAATTAATTCAAGGTTACAGAAGAGAATGGGATGAAAGAGATAAGACTAGGATTGGGTTGAGGTAGTGGTGCAGAAGTGGTTTAGGTTGATGCTGTGTTAGGTTTGAGCTCATGAAGACTTAGTATCTCAATGAAACACAGATTGGAGTTTTATTTCAGGTCTCTGAAATCTTCCTTGATATAATGCTTTCTATTTTATTTATATATTTGAAAAAAATTATTTTGCCATTTTTTATTTTGCTTTTTTGCTTTTACAGAGTTTTGTTGTTTACAGATATGTATAATCCCAGATTAGTCATATGTATATCTCATCCCCCTCATCCCACCCCTCCAGTCCATCACATAGCCCTCACGTAAGATCCTTTAACTCACAGTTCATTAACAATAGTTATCTCTTTTACATATGATAGTATAGAGCTCCATGTTACTCTTTCCATATCTCTTACCCACTCTTCCCTCTCCCTAATGTCCATAAGTCTGTTCTCTATGACTGTCTTTCCATCGATGCTCTACGTATATATTTATCAGTATGATCTTACTGGATTCCATATATATGTGTTAGTATACTATACTTGTCCTCTTTTTGACTTACTTCATTTTGTATAATGGGTCCTAGATTCACCCATCTAATTAGGACTGAATGTGATGAAATGCTATTTTTGAAAGAGTAAATTGTTTTGAAGAGAAAGTATTCAGAAAGGAACAGTGTATTGTCACATACTATACCATCCTATGCAAGTAAAATGCAGACAACTACAAAGTGTTATGATCTGCACACCAGGCACAGAATTTATCTGTTTGGACTAGATGAACATAATCAAAGGGCAATATTTCTATATGATTTTTCCTGGGAGTAGTTATAATGGAGTGCTTTGTGATTTCTCATGTATGATTATTTTCTTGGTCTTTATTTTTGCCTGCAGAGGGTCATGTTGTTATTTATTGCCTTACTTAGTGATTTACTCAAATACTCTTGAGATTTTTCTAGAACTCTTTCTTGTTCCATAATAAAAACTGTTGTTCATGTACAAAATTACAGTTTTAAGGAATAGATTTAATGAGATAAAGGAGATGGACATAGCTTGAAGAAGAGACTTACTAGATGGTCATTGTTGTTCAGTCGCTTAGTCGTGTCTGACTCTTGGCAACCCTTTAACTGCAGCGTCCCAGGCTTCCCTGTCCTTCACCATCTCCCAGAGTTTGCTCAAGCTTATGCCCAATGAGTCGGTGATGCCATCCAGTCATCTCATTTTATCATTAATCATCTCTGTCACCCCTTTCTCCTTCTGCCTTCACTCTTTCCCAACATCAGGGTTCTATTCCAGTGATCTTCAGATCAGGTGCCCAAAGTATTGGAGCTTTAGTTTCAGCATCAATCCCTCCAATGAATATTCAGGATTGATAACCCTTAAGATGGACTGACTTGATCCTTGCAGTCCAGGGACCTTAAAAGAGTCTGTTCCAGCACTACAGTTCAAAAGAATTAATTGTTCAATGCTCAGACTTTTTATGGTCCAACTCTCAAATCCATACATGACGACTGGAAAAACCATAGCTTTGACTATATGGACCTTAGTCAGCAAAGTGAAATATCTTGTTTTTTAATATGATCTCTCTATTTGTCACACCCTTTCTTCTAATGAGTAAATATCTTTTAATTTTGTGGCTGCATTCATCATCTACAGTGATTTTGGAGCCCAAGAAAATAAAATCTGTCACTGTTTCCATGTCGTCCCTTCTATTTGTCATGAAGTGATGGGGCCAGATGCCAGGATCTTAGTTTTTTGAACTCTGAATTTTAATCCAGCTGTTTTACTCTCCTCTTTCATCCTCATCAGAAGCAACCCTTAAATATTTGGTTGTAATTTGAGAGGTTTGTAATCCAGCTAGCGTTCTTTGTGTGGTTACTGTGTGGCAGGTGTTGTGCTCAGGTCTCTACACAAATTGCCCTATTTAAATTTAAATCAACATTGTGATGCAGACAATGTTGATTGTTTTATTATGTTATCTCTGCTTTTTAGATGGAAAAGTCCAGCACACAGCAGTCTAACAATTTTTCTGAGAACAGAGATATTGAAAGTTGGGGCCATGGTTTGAACCTGGCACTCTGACCTTGGGGCATTAATGAAAAGCCTCTAGGTCACTATTTCTTGGCTTTGTATATCTATGAAACAAAAATTAAGGACAAGAAATATTGACCGTGGAAGCACATGCCTTACACCGACCTTAACTGCAGCGTCCCAGGCTTCCCTGTCCTTCACCATCTCCCAGAGTTTGCTCAAGCTTATGCCCAATGAGTCGGTGATGCCATCCAGTCATCTCATTTTATCATTAATCATCTCTGTCACCCCTTTCTCCTTCTGCCTTCACTCTTTCCCAACATCAGGGTTCTATTCCAGTGATCTTCAGATCAGGTGCCCAAAGTATTGGAGCTTTAGTTTCAGCATCAATCCCTCCAATGAATATTCAGGATTGATAACCCTTAAGATGGACTGACTTGATCCTTGCAGTCCAGGGACCTTAAAAGAGTCTGTTCCAGCACTACAGTTCAAAAGAATTAATTGTTCAATGCTCAGACTTTTTATGGTCCAACTCTCAAATCCATACATGACGACTGGAAAAACCATAGCTTTGACTATATGGACCTTAGTCAGCAAAGTGAAATATCTTGTTTTTTAATATGATCTCTCTATTTGTCACACCCTTTCTTCTAATGAGTAAATATCTTTTAATTTTGTGGCTGCATTCATCATCTACAGTGATTTTGGAGCCCAAGAAAATAAAATCTGTCACTGTTTCCATGTCGTCCCCTTCTATTTGTCATGAAGTGATGGGGCCAGATGCCAGGATCTTAGTTTTTTGAACTCTGAATTTTAATCCAGCTGTTTTACTCTCCTCTTTCATCCTCATCAGAAGCAACCCTTAAATATTTGGTTGTAATTTGAGAGGTTTGTAATCCAGCTAGCGTTCTTTGTGTGGTTACTGTGTGGCAGGTGTTGTGCTCAGGTCTCTACACAAATTGCCCTATTTAAATTTAAATCAACATTGTGATGCAGACAATGTTGATTGTTTTATTATGTTATCTCTGCTTTTTAGATGGAAAAGTCCAGCACACAGCAGTCTAACAATTTTTCTGAGAACAGAGATATTGAAAGTTGGGGCCATGGTTTGAACCTGGCACTCTGACCTTGGGGCATTAATGAAAAGCCTCTAGGTCACTATTTCTTGGCTTTGTATATCTATGGCAAAGACAAGAAATATTGACCAGTGGAAGCTACAGCAAGGCAGATGAAGGCTGAATAAAAAGAACTTTCTAAGATGATACTGATGAAGCTTGGGAAGGTTTAAGAGAGAGGGGACATATGTATACCTATGGCTGATTCATGTTGATATTTGGCAGATTCCATTACAATATTATAGAATAATTATCCTTCAATTAAAAATAAAATAAAATAGGGCTTCCCTGGTGGTCCAGTGGGTAAAGAGTCTGCCTTGCAGTGCAAGGGGCACTGGTTCAATCCCTGGCCTGGGAAGATCCCATGTGCCATAGAGCAACTGGACTGGTGTGTCCAATTACAAGCCAGTCCTCTAGAACATATGTGCCCAGAGCCAGTGCTCTGCAACTAGTGAGGCCACTGAGATGGGAGGCCCACACAGGTCAAAGAATAAGGATGGATGAAAATAAATAAATACAAAACCAATTAAAAAAATAAGAAATCTCATCTAAAAAATAAATAAAATAAAATAAGAGCTTTCTAGTGATATGTGCAAACTAGAATAGAGTGCCTTGGAAATGACTGACATCTCATTGGTTATGTTGAACTGGAGATGAAATGAAGGCTTCATGGAAATCATACAGTGGATAGTTTTATTTCAGGACAAATTTAAATTATTTTTAGAATTTTTTTCTGTTTGGCCTCGACTTTATGATACTATGAAAAAATTTCATGTGCATATGTCTATTTGTAACTTGCCAGCAAGAGTAATTGTCTCTTGCTGTCTTTTAAGTTTTCTGCCACAAAAATCCCTCCTCTGCTCATGCTGACTGGATCTTTTACTCAATTTCCTTTACAAAGATCTGTATTAGATTAGAAATGGAGTCTAGCATGGAAAAGGAATGCTAAAGAAATTCAAAGTATGAAAATAAGATGAAGAAAGTGAAGACCAAATGCAGGAAAATGAAAGAAAGAAAGGCTAAGCCTCTTCTCTTTCTAAGTTAGTGACTGAAAATATCTTCTGAATTTCTTAATGAAAATAAGGTATGTTTGTATAGATTCTCCTTAGTTTATAGACAAATTAGCTTTCAGAAAGCTGTTTCTTAAGTCCATTTTTTATAAGTTCAAATGAACTTATGAAGCTAAGCTTCAAGTCCAGAGTATATTTTTGTAAAGTAAGTTTGTAAATGAATTCCTCAAAGTTTTGCAATATCCGTGTTTCATCCCAATTATGTTTCTTGTTAGGTATCCTTCTATAAAACTGGCCATTATTGTGTATTTTGCTGCTAAGAATAAACTATACACACTACTTGAATCCTTGATACCAGATACTGATTATATTTGCAATAAAATTTTTTTTCAATGATGTCTTATCTGATCAGGCTTTAGTTGATCAAACTCCTGTATATCTCTCGATTTAACAGTAGGTTTTCCCTTTTATAAATTTATATCTCTTACTGATAATCAATTTATTGGACACAATTTTTCAAAAGTCATATTCTTTATATTCTCTACAAATATTCTTAAAGTTGAAACAATCAGTATGCCTACAAAATATTTTTCACTTCCTTATCACTTTCATTTAAAATATATATCTATTTTTTTTTTTTTTGCCATAATTAGACATCCCTTTTTACTGTTATTTTTAAGTCTCTCATATCTTTTTTACTTTATTGGAAAAGATGACATGAGAGTCATGATAGTTTTTACTGAAGTAACAGAAAATATCAAAATCTCAATGACTTAACAGAACAAGTTAATTTAGGCTTGTGGTCCATGTGCATTGTAGGTCATTGGTGAAAGTGGGAGTTCTGCCTCAACAAGTCATTCCTCACTATCCTGAAATGTTGGCTTCACTGCACATATTTCAATGTGCAACTTCACAGTTTTTGAAACAGAGTAAGACCTTATGGAGAGTTCCCAGGACAGAAAACCTCCCCAAATCTTTTACTCAATTTCCTTTACAAAGATCTGTATTAGATTAGAAATGGAGTCTAGCATGGAAAAGGAATGCTAAAGAAATTCAAAGTATGAAAATAAGATGAAGAAAGTGAAGACCAAATGCAGGAAAATGAAAGAAAGAAAGGCTAAGCCTCTTCTCTTTCTAAGTTAGTGACTGAAAATATCTTCTGAATTTCTTAATGAAAATAAGGTATGTTTGTATAGATTCTCCTTAGTTTATAGACAAATTAGCTTTCAGAAAGCTGTTTCTTAAGTCCATTTTTTATAAGTTCAAATGAACTTATGAAGCTAAGCTTCAAGTCCAGAGTATATTTTTGTAAAGTAAGTTTGTAAATGAATTCCTCAAAGTTTTGCAATATCCGTGTTTCATCCCAATTATGTTTCTTGTTAGGTATCCTTCTATAAAACTGGCCATTATTGTGTATTTTGCTGCTAAGAATAAACTATACACACTACTTGAATCCTTGATACCAGATACTGATTATATTTGCAATAAAATTTTTTTTCAATGATGTCTTATCTGATCAGGCTTTAGTTGATCAAACTCCTGTATATCTCTCGATTTAACAGTAGGTTTTCCCTTTTATAAATTTATATCTCTTACTGATAATCAATTTATTGGACACAATTTTTCAAAAGTCATATTCTTTATATTCTCTACAAATATTCTTAAAGTTGAAACAATCAGTATGCCTACAAAATATTTTTCACTTCCTTATCACTTTCATTTAAAATATATATCTATTTTTTTTTTTTTTGCCATAATTAGACATCCCTTTTTACTGTTATTTTTAAGTCTCTCATATCTTTTTTACTTTATTGGAAAAGATGACATGAGAGTCATGATAGTTTTTACTGAAGTAACAGAAAATATCAAAATCTCAATGACTTAACAGAACAAGTTAATTTAGGCTTGTGGTCCATGTGCATTGTAGGTCATTGGTGAAAGTGGGAGTTCTGCCTCAACAAGTCATTCCTCACTATCCTGAAATGTTGGCTTCACTGCACATATTTCAATGTGCAACTTCACAGTTTTTGAAACAGAGTAAGACCTTATGGAGAGTTCCCAGGACAGAACCTCTTTGCCATGTTCTCTGCTTCCTTTTGTCTGTAGAGAAATTTTAGCCCAATAATAAACTTAATCAGAGAAAGTAGTAAAATGCATAAGCAAAGGAAAACAGTTAAATAAGATCACATAAATAATACTTCAGTCATTAAACAAAGTCAAGGACATTTCCTCCTCAAGGGTATAGATAATACATTGAACCATATTTTTAAACAGTTTTATGGACACTGAAATCCCCACCAAATGGAAAAAATTAACTACATGATAACCAGACTGTAGCCATGACGTAAGTTGACACAATTCTGAGAAAGTGACCTCAAGGAAATGGGAACAAGCTGACCCTGGAACTGAAGATCAACTGTACATGAAACAATCAAGATGACATGTATCAAACCATCACATGACCAATTTCAAGATGACTGTGAGCTGACTGTGCTCTTCTGCATGTAGCCCCCCTGCTCCATCTATATACCCCTAAAACTATGCTTTATAAACTCTTCCTCACTCATTGGCAGTGGGGAATTGGCCTTTGGACGTGAGTCCATCTTCTCCCCTGGTTGCTAAATAAATCACTCTTTTCTTTCTACGAACATTTGGCTCTTGTGTATTGGCTTTTGAGTGTCAAGCACCTGGACCTGAGTTCAGTAACATTTTCAGCCTTAGAGGAAAAGGGCACAAGAACTGAACCCTGGGAATTAAATGCTTCCTACCAAAATGGCATGCGTTCTACTCACATTTTATTGGCTGTATCATAGCACGTGAAACCTCTTAACTCCCAGGAGGTGGGAAAGCATAATCTTTTATGTTCTTATATGCAAAGAAGAACAGATTCTTGGTTACCATTGATGACAGTCTACTGTACACTGGGATTTTAGCTTTCTTAAACCCATTCAAATTTAAATCATGTACCATATGCCCTAACAGGTTTGTATGTAAGACAACAGCTGAGATTAAAATGGCCACTTTGCAATCTGTTGATGTGGGCAATGTTGATGTACTTTGCTCTAGATGGAAACTTTGTGTATCTGTGAGGGTGTTCTAGTTGGAAATACACTGATTTCAGTAACACAGTAGGCATGAACTCCTTTGCCCTGACCTTCAGTGGTTTCCTGTGGTACAGGTCTGCTTCAGTAGAACTGGTGGAGTCAGCATTATTTCAGAGAAATTTCTGAACTACTTGCTGGATTTCAAGGATTATGAAATGAGATGCATTCTGTAAAGGTGTTAGGGAAACAGTAAAGAAGATATTACCAATTTTACTAAAATAAGAATTTTTTTTTTAAATGCATTACCCCAGTGACATAATGTTAAATTCTAGGCTTTAGTCTCCACATAAAAATATTCAGAAAAAGCACGTACAAACCATTGTTCAGAGTTGGGTCAGAATAGTGTTTACATGGTCTCTGAAAACTTTCTCTAGCCAAGTTATTTTAGAAATTTAAGTTTAGACATCAGTTATAGCACTTGATCCAAAAATTCAAATGCTCTCTTTGTTCAAGTTCAAACCTCTAAGGAAAAAAGAAAACGTGAATGAGTGTCGACCCTTAGAAAGAAACTACCTGACTTTTATTTTTGCAGAGATTTGAATATTGCTTCTGAAGTCCTTAAGCAACCATACGGGTGGTCCATTAGGGTCAGTCTCTCATCTTCCTTCCCTTCCTTTTTCTCACTTCCTCTGTTTCTCTCATTTGCTCACTCTCACTTCCTGCCTCTCTCCCCCTCAGGCTATCTTTCTCTCTCCTTTTTTAAAAATTTCTGACTTTCTCTTTATTTTGTTCTTTCATTCTCTGAAATGAAAAGTTCTTTTGGAAATGTTTTGCTTAGCAGCCTAACCCTCGACCTTGTGTGATCTGACTAACATCCTCCCGGAGAATGGTTAAGGCATTACAGAAGTATACAGAAGACACTTTATACAGAAGGAATTTGGTCTTGTCTTTAGATAATGAGTAAACGCTTTGTAACTTGAAAAAAAATGGAAATGTAAGCAATAATTCATTAAGGTTCAATATTTCTTTTCTTTTCCCTTTAAACTTCCTATTTTTTAGGGAGAAGAAAGGACACAATTTTGTACTGTTGAATAAATCCTGGCAAAAGGAAAACTTAGTGTCCTAGGCAATCATCTATGTTAATCATATGTTAATCACCTATGTTTATCAAATGAAACTTTGCAAACTCCTTCTATTATGTTACTGTGACAACTTTGCTGCCTTGCAAGAGCCCATGCTCTCCCAATATAGTCTTCTAAGCTTCCTAATCGTTCTGTCATAAAACATATCTTACTGAAAATTAACTATATAATTTCCTAAAATGGTTTTTTCCCTGAAGTGATTGCAATCATTTCTGTTTGCTAACAAGAAGTACATTTTTAAAGAGAAATTATGTACGGCTATTAAATGGTCACAACTGTAATCTAAATAATTCTAGCATTTTTCCACCAGATGGCACCCCCCCTTTCTGAACTTTGAAAAAAGATTCTGGAGGCTGAGGAAAGCCTCTCTTGTTTTAGAAGTTGGGTTGGTTGTGGAAAAAAAATTTTCATTCAATGAAATTGAACTAATAAAACATATTACTGAGACTTTACTAAGATGCCTCCAAATGAAATGTGTGATTAAGTAATATGTTTAATTTGGTAAAATAAAATCTATGTAAATAGAGTCAATTTCAGTTTAACCTGAACTTTCCAGGACTTAAATTTCAGTAAGTTTAATTTTCATATAATTTTTCTAACCAGTTCTCATTTTGAGTTCCTTCTTTTACATTTAACAAAGCACATCAACAAAGTATACTTAGCAGTTGAGTGTTCCAAATGAAGACTTGGTTTGGTTTATAAATCAACCATCAACATGCCAGTCTAAAGTCCTAGGTAAACATTTTGTCCAAAATCACAGGATTGGCATTGTGGATCTTCCAAGTTAAACAATACTGGACCAAATCTATTGGCTGCACACTTCTTGTCCATGCATGTGGATCTGTCTGAGTCTCTGAGTAACACTATCTTTGTTACTCTTCTGTGGTGACCTTTTCAAGTGAATCAGGGCTTGAAATGTCTTCCCAGATGTCACCCCAACACAATCAGTCAGAGGAAAAGCATCCCATTTCACAGTCTTGTATTCACTAAAGACATTAAATTTCACTGAGTAGAATCCAAATTGGATGATGTCCTTTGTTTTTTTTTTTTTGGAGTTTTGTTCATTGGTGATAAACAACCACATTGAGAAAGCAGGAACAGATCTTTGTGATTTAGAGGGAACAAGAGCCACTGAGAAGTCTATTTAAAAATACACATTTGAGGCTACTAGGCTAGGCTTCTTGTTCCTCTTGCTTCTGGAATGTTATACATAGCTTAGGTCTTAAGGCAAGTGCTCTCCCAATATAGTCTTCTAAGCTTCCTAATCGTTCTGTCATAAAACCTATCTTACTGAAAATTAACTATATAATTTCCTAAAATGGTTTTTCCCCTGAAGTGATTGCAATCATTTCTGTTTGCTAACAAGAAGTACATTTTTAAAGAGAAATTATGTACGGCTATTAAATGGTCACAACTGTAATCTAAATAATTCTAGCATTTTTCCACCAGATGGCACCCCCCCTTTCTGAACTTTGAAAAAAGATTCTGGAGGCTGAGGAAAGCCTCTCTTGTTTTAGAAGTTGGGTTGGTTGTGGAAAAAAAATTTTCATTCAATGAAATTGAACTAATAAAACATATTACTGAGACTTTACTAAGATGCCTCCAAATGAAATGTGTGATTAAGTAATATGTTTAATTTGGTAAAATAAAATCTATGTAAATAGAGTCAATTTCAGTTTAACCTGAACTTTCCAGGACTTAAATTTCAGTAAGTTTAATTTTCATATAATTTTTCTAACCAGTTCTCATTTTGAGTTCCTTCTTTTACATTTAACAAAGCACATCAACAAAGTATACTTAGCAGTTGAGTGTTCCAAATGAAGACTTGGTTTGGTTTATAAATCAACCATCAACATGCCAGTCTAAAGTCCTAGGTAAACATTTTGTCCAAAATCACAGGATTGGCATTGTGGATCTTCCAAGTTAAACAATACTGGACCAAATCTATTGGCTGCACACTTCTTGTCCATGCATGTGGATCTGTCTGAGTCTCTGAGTAACACTATCTTTGTTACTCTTCTGTGGTGACCTTTTCAAGTGAATCAGGGCTTGAAATGTCTTCCCAGATGTCACCCCAACACAATCAGTCAGAGGAAAAGCATCCCATTTCACAGTCTTGTATTCACTAAAGACATTAAATTTCACTGAGTAGAATCCAAATTGGATGATGTCCTTTGTTTTTTTTTTTTTGGAGTTTTGTTCATTGGTGATAAACAACCACATTGAGAAAGCAGGAACAGATCTTTGTGATTTAGAGGGAACAAGAGCCACTGAGAAGTCTATTTAAAAATACACATTTGAGGCTACTAGGCTAGGCTTCTTGTTCCTCTTGCTTCTGGAATGTTATACATAGCTTAGGTCTTAAGGCAAGTAAATTCAATCTCATTAAGGGATTCAGGGAGGTGGGTAGGAGCCCACTACAAGATTGGCTGACATAGCTGGAATTAGGAAAGATTTTCAGAACTGGTTTCTGTGACATGCGGTTTATACTTCTTTAAAAATGAAATGTTCATATCTTCTCACACTCTATATATGGATGTTCAGCTTGATAATAATTTTTTTCTCATCTCTGAATTTGCTCAAGGTAAAATTGATATCTCACCTTGGAAGATACAATTTTTAAAAAGAGAGAAATTTTAGGTTTTTATAGTGTATTCTTTCATTAACTATTAAGTTGTTTTAAACAAATGCCAGATTATTTGATTTCTATAATGAATGTATTCGTTGTAATACATATTATAATAAATAGACTCAGAGAAGATGTATTTTTGATAAGGTACCTAAAATAATTCTATAGGAACTGCTATTTGCTTTCTACATAATTCAGCATCTTTTTCTACATGGTTGCCAATTTAACAAATAAAAGTACCAGATGCCCAGTAAGTTTTGATTTCAGGTAAATAATACATACATTTTTGGAGTAAGTATACTTCATACAGTTTTTTTTCTGTTTGTTTTTTTGGTCACTTCTATTGATCATCATTCACTTATCTTTTTTTGTTCTTTGGCCTGTGTGGGCCTCCCATAGCAGAGGCCTCTCTCCTTGCAGAGCACTGGCTCCTGGTGCATGCACTCCAGAGCTCCAGCTTGGTAGCTGGACACATCAGTCCAGACACTCTGTGGCACGTGGGATCTTCCCAGGCCAGGGAATGAACTGACACCCCTTGCACTGCAAGGTGGTGTCCTTACCCACTGGACCACCATGGAAGCCCCTACATGTTTTTAAAACTGTAGTTTATCTGAAATTTGACTGGGAAGTTCAAAATGTCCTGGATGTTGTGCATCATCTCTATCCAGTGATTTTTTTCTGCAACCCTCCTCCACAGATTCCACAGCAAGGACCATGGAAAATCTTACACATAGACCCACTCCTCAAGACTTCTCAATGTTTTTGCCAATATCGTACTTTCCAAGTGTGGGCTTCTAATTTTAAGAAATGAACCGCTGCAGTTTATTACTCTCAGGAAAATCTCATGCCAACTTCATATGAAATTGCAGAGTCAGTATGATAGAAAGTTACCAGAAAGGTCCCTGGATTCTCTGAAGGGAGTCTCCTTAAAAAGAGATGTGCTTGTAGTAGTTCTTCATAATTCCCTTCATAATGTTACATTAAACTCCCTTAGAACCCCTGGGCTGTGAGTAACCCCTGGGTTGACTAACTTTCATTCTGATCTTACCTAGCAGGACACAGACCTGGAAAGAAGTGATCTATGGTCATCATATTTCACCTTTGCTTGCTGTACTGCATGCCTTGAACAACCATGAAAAATATTAGCTTACCATGCAAGTCACAGAGAGTTGGTCTGGGAAGTGTTATGAAACACTTACTGTTTCCTCTCCTTATGCATGGAGGAAATAGCTTGAGCCTTTGGCATGTGTTCAAAGACACATCCTGATTCTCACCTTTGTTCTCTCACTCAAGGTCACCTAGAAGCTTTTAAGAACTATGGAAATATAAACCTTTCTTGAGAAACAGAGAAAAGATAATTTGTAGCATTAAAAATCTTTCATAAAACACTCTTACAAATACTTTAACTTTGCTGTACAGTGTGCTTTTTAAAAATCTAATAGTCCATTAAGTACGACATTATGTTAGTAGGTATAACCTGTGTGGGCCTCCCATAGCAGAGGCCTCTCTCCTTGCAGAGCACTGGCTCCTGGTGCATGCACTCCAGAGCTCCAGCTTGGTAGCTGGACACATCAGTCCAGACACTCTGTGGCACGTGGGATCTTCCCAGGCCAGGGAATGAACTGACACCCCTTGCACTGCAAGGTGGTGTCCTTACCCACTGGACCACCATGGAAGCCCCTACATGTTTTTAAAACTGTAGTTTATCTGAAATTTGACTGGGAAGTTCAAAATGTCCTGGATGTTGTGCATCATCTCTATCCAGTGATTTTTTTCTGCAACCCTCCTCCACAGATTCCACAGCAAGGACCATGGAAAATCTTACACATAGACCCACTCCTCAAGACTTCTCAATGTTTTTGCCAATATCGTACTTTCCAAGTGTGGGCTTCTAATTTTAAGAAATGAACCGCTGCAGTTTATTACTCTCAGGAAAATCTCATGCCAACTTCATATGAAATTGCAGAGTCAGTATGATAGAAAGTTACCAGAAAGGTCCCTGGATTCTCTGAAGGGAGTCTCCTTAAAAAGAGATGTGCTTGTAGTAGTTCTTCATAATTCCCTTCATAATGTTACATTAAACTCCCTTAGAACCCCTGGGCTGTGAGTAACCCCTGGGTTGACTAACTTTCATTCTGATCTTACCTAGCAGGACACAGACCTGGAAAGAAGTGATCTATGGTCATCATATTTCACCTTTGCTTGCTGTACTGCATGCCTTGAACAACCATGAAAAATATTAGCTTACCATGCAAGTCACAGAGAGTTGGTCTGGGAAGTGTTATGAAACACTTACTGTTTCCTCTCCTTATGCATGGAGGAAATAGCTTGAGCCTTTGGCATGTGTTCAAAGACACATCCTGATTCTCACCTTTGTTCTCTCACTCAAGGTCACCTAGAAGCTTTTAAGAACTATGGAAATATAAACCTTTCTTGAGAAACAGAGAAAAGATAATTTGTAGCATTAAAAATCTTTCATAAAACACTCTTACAAATACTTTAACTTTGCTGTACAGTGTGCTTTTTAAAAATCTAATAGTCCATTAAGTGTACGACATTATGTTAGTAGGTATAATGGGTATACAAAAACAGAAAACAAACATTCTTTCCTCACTGAGGTTATCATTGAACAGGGAAGACTGATATAGGTATAGGAATCAGTTGAGAAATGATGCAAAATAGTATATGAACAAGTGCTAAAGTTGACCAGAGGAAATAAACAAATGCATAGCAGTTCACTGGAGTGGGAAATCCATGTATGCTTGTGTGGACCTTGAGGGACAGGTGCCACATGCACTAAAGAGGGGGATTAGGCATGAAGGAAGGTTGAGCAGGAGCAGGCAGACTTGACGGAGGAGAGGGTTCTTGTAAAGGTAAATGTGGAGATAAATTTGCACAGGGAGAATGATGCAATGTTGTATCAGGTTATGGGGTCTGTACTTGGCCCCATGGGTGATGGGGAACTATAGGAGATTTTTGAATAGTGGAATGATATCATGAAAGTGCTTTGGCAACAATGTAAGCTGAAAAAAGGAAAATATGGATTTTACACAGTGTAGGTTTGAGGTGCTTGTGCACATTTACTTACCATTAGTCTGAACGCAAACAGAAGATTTCTTAATGTTTTTAAATCAATAAAGTTAGAACACACAAACATACACAGAAATGCATATAACATTCATGTAAAGTACACTCTCTGCTTTCTGCTTCCCAAAGAATCATTCTTTGCTATGGTATGCAGTCCCCAGGAGAAGCACGTTGAGAGCAGAGTGAATTTCTTTCATTACCTTTGCTTGCTGTACTGCATGCCTTGAACAACCATGAAAAATATTAGCTTACCATGCAAGTCACAGAGAGTTGGTCTGGGAAGTGTTATGAAACACTTACTGTTTCCTCTCCTTATGCATGGAGGAAATAGCTTGAGCCTTTGGCATGTGTTCAAAGACACATCCTGATTCTCACCTTTGTTCTCTCACTCAAGGTCACCTAGAAGCTTTTAAGAACTATGGAAATATAAACCTTTCTTGAGAAACAGAGAAAAGATAATTTGTAGCATTAAAAATCTTTCATAAAACACTCTTACAAATACTTTAACTTTGCTGTACAGTGTGCTTTTTAAAAATCTAATAGTCCATTAAGTGTACGACATTATGTTAGTAGGTATAATGGGTATACAAAAACAGAAAACAAACATTCTTTCCTCACTGAGGTTATCATTGAACAGGGAAGACTGATATAGGTATAGGAATCAGTTGAGAAATGATGCAAAATAGTATATGAACAAGTGCTAAAGTTGACCAGAGGAAATAAACAAATGCATAGCAGTTCACTGGAGTGGGAAATCCATGTATGCTTGTGTGGACCTTGAGGGACAGGTGCCACATGCACTAAAGAGGGGGATTAGGCATGAAGGAAGGTTGAGCAGGAGCAGGCAGACTTGACGGAGGAGAGGGTTCTTGTAAAGGTAAATGTGGAGATAAATTTGCACAGGGAGAATGATGCAATGTTGTATCAGGTTATGGGGTCTGTACTTGGCCCCATGGGTGATGGGGAACTATAGGAGATTTTTGAATAGTGGAATGATATCATGAAAGTGCTTTGGCAACAATGTAAGCTGAAAAAAGGAAAATATGGATTTTACACAGTGTAGGTTTGAGGTGCTTGTGCACATTTACTTACCATTAGTCTGAACGCAAACAGAAGATTTCTTAATGTTTTTAAATCAATAAAGTTAGAACACACAAACATACACAGAAATGCATATAACATTCATGTAAAGTACACTCTCTGCTTTCTGCTTCCCAAAGAATCATTCTTTGCTATGGTATGCAGTCCCCAGGAGAAGCACGTTGAGAGCAGAGTGAATTTCTTTCATTACCTCTGTTCTTTGACGTGACTGCACACAGGTTGAACTGTACATTATGTTCATTCTGTATCTTGCGATTTCATCATCACTATATTGGTGAGGGGTGGGAAATTCTAGTCCTTCTTGTATAGGAATAGGCTTTGATTTTCTTTTTTTTTTCAAAAATTCTTCAAGGTTTCTTAATTATAAATAAACTAAAACCAGAAAGAGAGGTCTCCCTTAGGCACATAATTTTAAAAACTTAGTCTTTTAAGTCACAAGATTAAATGCTAAAGGGAATCCTGTTCATGCTCAGCCACTTCAGTCATGTCCAACTCTTTGAGACCCTATGACTCCTCTGTCCATGACATTTTCTAGGCAAGAATACTGGAGTGGGTTGCCATGCCCTCCTTCAGGGAATCTTCATGACCCAGGGATAGAACCTGCATCTCCTGTGTCTCTTGAACTGCAGGTAGATTCTTTACCACTGGGGAAGCGCAAAGGAAATCCTAGTCACAGTCAATTCCATAACAGTTCCTAAAGACTTATAAATGCAAAATTCATTTGTTGCATGCAAATGAAAACAGGTTTTCAAGTATTAAAACATGAATTTTAAGAGAGAAACAAGTAAATCTAACATGGTGAGATGCTTTCAACATAAAAAGAAAGTGTTCTATAAACAACACACAGATTTAAAACTTGCTTGTAGCTAGTTTTTCCTGTTGTAAAATGTAGTTACAGAATCCTGAGAGAAAACAGAAGGCAAATAATGTTATTTTTAAAAAGCTTTGACATTCCGAAACAGATTTCCTATTACTTTAGTACCTATAACCTGTTTTTATTACTGCTTCCAAGTTAATCTTGAATTTTATTGTTGTCTTAATTCTAAAGTCCTTTGGGCTATGTCTCCACATGAAATCAAAAGTAAAAGATGAAACTGCATTAATTCACATACTTGTCTCAAGTCTCTGATGGACTTTGCTTAATCAAAAAGTCAACCTCTGTATTAGGGTTTTTCAGAAAAACAGAACTAATAAGATACATTGGTACCAAGGAAATCAGTGGTTTAAGTCCCAGTCTGAGTCTAAAGGCTGGCAGCCAGAAGCTTTGATGTCTGAGGGCACAAAACGAACTCCTCAGCTCAGGAAGAGAGAGTGGAATTTGCTCTTTTTCTGCACTTTTATTCTATTTAGACTCACAAGGGGTTGCCTGATATCCACCTGCACTGATAAGGACTATCCTCTTTAGTCAATCTACAGATTCAACTGCTAATCTCTTCTAGAAACACTCTCATGAACTCATCCAGAGATAATGCTTTACCAGCTATCTGGGCATCCCTAAGGCCAGTTAAGTCTGTATGTAAAAGTAACTATCACTGTCCCCTTGACCTTAGGGTTTAAGTACCTAAGTCAAACATGACTCAAAGGGTGACCTTTCGGGAGAAATTCAATACCCCTTAGGGTTCCCCCAAAGATTTCAATTTTACTAAGGTTTATAGTTGAAATGGTGGGGAAGATATTAAAGAATAAATTAGTCTATTTTTAATATACTTACTATTCTGATAAGTGCTATGAAGGAAAATAGTAGCGTGCTATTGTGCTCAGTAGCTCAGTTGCTTAGTCATGTCCAACATTTTGTGACCCTTTGCACAGTAGCCTGCCAGGCCCCTCTGTTCATGGGACTTTTCAGGCAAAAAATACTGGTGTGGGTTGCCATTTCCTCCACCAGGGAATCTTTCCAACCCAGGGATTGAACCTGCGTCTCCTGTATAGCCTGCACTGCAGGCAGATTCTTACCACTGAGCCAGCAGGGAGGCCTATTAGACAATCTAATAGGAAAAATATATATGTTTGGGGTTTCTCTAAGAGAGTGACGTTTAAGCTGAAATTTAAAGGTTGATAAGGGCGGAAGATGAGGAACAGACAAGAAAGTACCCACAGAGGAAACTACTTGTGGGAGGAAAAACAAGGAAAAGATGGCACAAAAAACTTGACTGCTTCCAAGTTAATCTTGAATTTTATTGTTGTCTTAATTCTAAAGTCCTTTGGGCTATGTCTCCACATGAAATCAAAAGTAAAAGATGAAACTGCATTAATTCACATACTTGTCTCAAGTCTCTGATGGACTTTGCTTAATCAAAAAGTCAACCTCTGTATTAGGGTTTTTCAGAAAAACAGAACTAATAAGATACATTGGTACCAAGGAAATCAGTGGTTTAAGTCCCAGTCTGAGTCTAAAGGCTGGCAGCCAGAAGCTTTGATGTCTGAGGGCACAAAACGAACTCCTCAGCTCAGGAAGAGAGAGTGGAATTTGCTCTTTTTCTGCACTTTTATTCTATTTAGACTCACAAGGGGTTGCCTGATATCCACCTGCACTGATAAGGACTATCCTCTTTAGTCAATCTACAGATTCAACTGCTAATCTCTTCTAGAAACACTCTCATGAACTCATCCAGAGATAATGCTTTACCAGCTATCTGGGCATCCCTAAGGCCAGTTAAGTCTGTATGTAAAAGTAACTATCACTGTCCCCTTGACCTTAGGGTTTAAGTACCTAAGTCAAACATGACTCAAAGGGTGACCTTTCGGGAGAAATTCAATACCCCTTAGGGTTCCCCCAAAGATTTCAATTTTACTAAGGTTTATAGTTGAAATGGTGGGGAAGATATTAAAGAATAAATTAGTCTATTTTTAATATACTTACTATTCTGATAAGTGCTATGAAGGAAAATAGTAGCGTGCTATTGTGCTCAGTAGCTCAGTTGCTTAGTCATGTCCAACATTTTGTGACCCTTTGCACAGTAGCCTGCCAGGCCCCTCTGTTCATGGGACTTTTCAGGCAAAAAATACTGGTGTGGGTTGCCATTTCCTCCACCAGGGAATCTTTCCAACCCAGGGATTGAACCTGCGTCTCCTGTATAGCCTGCACTGCAGGCAGATTCTTTACCACTGAGCCAGCAGGGAGGCCTATTAGACAATCTAATAGGAAAAAATATATATGTTTGGGGTTTCTCTAAGAGAGTGACGTTTAAGCTGAAATTTAAAGGTTGATAAGGGGCGGAAGATGAGGAACAGACAAGAAAGTACCCACAGAGGAAACTACTTGTGGGAGGACCTTAAAAGCAAGGAAAAGATGGCACAGCAAGAGAAAGAAGGACAACCAAGTGTGATTGGACCTCAGAGAGTGTGGTGAATGATGTATTTTTTCATAATTATTCATTCACTATCTGCCTTTGGGTGCCTCCTTCCTCATTGCCTTTGAACTTGGCTATATGACATCCTTTGGACAAAGAGTATTTTTCATCTATAAGTTAAATTCAGTTCAATGTCATGGCATAGCTGGTCTATTTTCCCGTTTCTTTGTCCCTGTATAGAACAGTATGCACTGGATAGAAGTTGACTCCTTTGGCCTTAATCCCCAAATGTGAAGATGATGAGAATCACACTTCTCCCACAGCCTGGAGCAGAATTATCTTTTGAGTTATAAAGCCACTGAGACTGTTATCGAGTCCAGACTTGCTCTAATTGCTACACCCCAGGCCAATGAATCTGTGAGATGAGGTGTTGAGGCAAGGAAAATGACTTTATTCTGAAAGCAGCTAACCAAGAAGATGGCAGGCTGGCACCTCAAAATAACCATCTGATGTGGGTCTGGATGCCAGGTTCTTTCTTGATCAGAGATGGTAGGGGGTGAAGAAGCAAAGTAAAAAGGGCATTAATCTTGTAAACATCTCCTAGAATGGCAATCCTCAGGCAGAGGATGTGTTCATTTCTCCCTTCCTGCCATCCAGGGATGGACAGGATTGTGAACAAAGACACTGTAGTTTAACAGTCATGCAGAGGGGCAGGGTGCTCCAGGCAAGTCATTAACTATGATTATAAACACAAAAATAATGGGAAATAATGAAAGTTCAACTTGGTATCAAAACTGGTTTCCCCTTTTGAAGGAAAATAGTAGCGTGCTATTGTGCTCAGTAGCTCAGTTGCTTAGTCATGTCCAACATTTTGTGACCCTTTGCACAGTAGCCTGCCAGGCCCCTCTGTTCATGGGACTTTTCAGGCAAAAAATACTGGTGTGGGTTGCCATTTCCTCCACCAGGAATCTTTCCAACCCAGGGATTGAACCTCGTCTCCTGTATAGCCTGCACTGCAGGCAGATTCTTACCACTGAGCCAGCAGGGAGGCCTATTAGACAATCTAATAGGAAAAATATATATGTTTGGGGTTTCTCTAAGAGAGTGACGTTTAAGCTGAAATTTAAAGGTTGAAAAGGGGCGGAAGATGAGGAACAGACAAGAAAGTACCCACAGAGGAAACTACTTGTGGGAGGACCTTAAAAGCAAGGAAAAGATGGCACAGCAAGAGAAAGAAGGACAACCAAGTGTGATTGGACCTCAGAGAGTGTGGTGAATGATGTATTTTTTCATAATTATTCATTCACTATCTGCCTTTGGGTGCCTCCTTCCTCATTGCCTTTGAACTTGGCTATATGACATCCTTTGGACAAAGAGTATTTTTCATCTATAAGTTAAATTCAGTTCAATGTCATGGCATAGCTGGTCTATTTTCCCGTTTCTTTGTCCCTGTATAGAACAGTATGCACTGGATAGAAGTTGACTCCTTTGGCCTTAATCCCCAAATGTGAAGATGATGAGAATCACACTTCTCCCACAGCCTGGAGCAGAATTATCTTTTTGAGTTATAAAGCCACTGAGACTGTTATCGAGTCCAGACTTGCTCTAATTGCTACACCCCAGGCCAATGAATCTGTGAGATGAGGTGTTGAGGCAAGGAAAATGACTTTATTCTGAAAGCAGCTAACCAAGAAGATGGCAGGCTGGCACCTCAAAATAACCATCTGATGTGGGTCTGGATGCCAGGTTCTTTCTTGATCAGAGATGGTAGGGGGTGAAGAAGCAAAGTAAAAAGGGCATTAATCTTGTAAACATCTCCTAGAATGGCAATCCTCAGGCAGAGGATGTGTTCATTTCTCCCTTCCTGCCATCCAGGGATGGACAGGATTGTGAACAAAGACACTGTAGTTTAACAGTCATGCAGAGGGGCAGGGTGCTCCAGGCAAGTCATTAACTATGATTATAAACACAAAAATAATGGAAAGTAAATCAAAGAAACAGCTTCCAACTTGGTATCAAAACTGGTTTCCTCCCTACAACAAGACCTCTGGGATTTATTTGTTAGGCATCATTAATTCAATGAAAGCTGAATGATATTAAGGAAGAAAAATCCAGAGATGTACAAAATGGCCTAACTATGCAGGGACTTTGAAGTTATCGAAGCAATGTATTGACATAATCAGAATTTCATTATAAGAGAAAAGAAAATAAATTGCTCTGGTCATACCAAAATAAATAAATAAAAAGGAAGAAGAGGAACCATATGCGTAACTTTGATGCTTTACCGTAGTAAGGAAGATCAAAAATTCAAGCATTAACATTACCACTTTCATTTAAGTACTTTACCTATAGTAGCTAATGAAATCCAAATGTATTAACCTTGACTGAGCCAGCAATCAGACTTCTACAATCTGGTTTCACTTCCACGATCAGAGGTATCCATAGGAGACAGGATGGTGGTTTGAAGCTGGTTGGCTCAGAGTATAAGTGCTTGAGACTAGAAACTGTGTGCTTCTACTATCAAGATTTTGCCTGTGGGCTGTAGAGACTCAGGGATGGCTCAGAAAGTAAAAGAAGCATATATTGTCACAGAGCAATGACTATAGCTATTTTCTTCACATATGATAGTACAGGCCTTCATGCTACTTCCTTTACACCTCCCACCCACTGTTCCTTCCCCACAATGTCCATGTGTCCACTGTCCATGTCTGTCTTTCCGTTGCTTCACTGAGAAAAGCAGATCCTTCACAGGTGCTGTGTGATGGTCTAGAGGGGTGGGATGGGGAGGCTATACATATGACTAATCTGAGAACATACATATCTGTAAACAACAAAACTCTGCAAAAGTTAAAAGTAAAATAAAAGTTTTTTTTAAAAGAAAACAAAACTAAGATCAAAAAAAAAAAAAAAAGGAAACATATATTTGGAAAAGTCCATGGGCTTCCCTGGTGGTCCAGTGGTAAAGAGTCCATCTTGCTGTGGAAAGGACACCAGTTTGATCCTGGCCCAGGAAGATCCCACGTGCCATGGAGTGGCTGGACCGGTGTGTCCAATTACGAGCCAGTGCTCTGGAGCACATGTGCCCAGAGCTGGTGCTCTGCAATGAGCGAGGCCACTGCAATGGGAGGCCCACACAGGCTGAAGAATAAAGATGGATGAAAATTTAAAAATAAACAAAAAAATCAATAATAGAGGCCAAAAATTCAAAAAACAAAAGTCTGTTTTAGGGTATCATGGGACTTTGGCATTGAGGCAGCAGATAGGTGGGTTCCAGGCTGGCATATTTACAACTAGCTTCCTATTACCTTTCTTGGGGCAGGAAATGGGTGGAATTTGGGCCTGACACTTACAACTAGCCTCCTGTTTACATTTCCTGAAACAGGAGATAGGTGGATTCCAGGTCAAGCACTTACAATCAGCCTCCTGCTTGCATTTCAAAATAGAAATAACAACAGAAACAGGATAAATAACTAGGCTTTGTATTTTGAAGACACTTTAAGATAACAATCATGGCAGGAACAGATAGGGGCTAAGCCCTCTCTGAGTGAAAGATTGAGAGGTCACATAGTCCCCATCCTTGGGACAAGGGAGACATTGCACAAGGGCTGAAAGGATGCTTGGCGGTCAAAAATAGAGAGCAGCACCCTAAGTAGTTGATGTTGTTACCAAAGCTCACACTGTACACCAGTGGTACTGAATCAAATCTCTGGAGACAAGCATTTTGAGTCAGGTGGAAAAGGATAGCTTTATAGCTTCGCTAAGCAAAGGGAGACAGATCAGGTTTCTGCCTTGAAAAGCTATGTGCCTCAACTCAGAGAACTTGATGAGGGTTGTTAATAACAGTGGATCAAAGGTGGGCTCTCTGACAAGACTGGGGTGGAACATTCCTTTAAACTCACCTCAGACTATTGTTAGTGGTGTCAACTACAAATTGGCATTTACTAATTGCATTGCCAATGACTAATCAACAAGGAAGGGCATTTTCCATCTGCCTCTGCAGAGATTGAATGCTGTGCTGTTGGAAGCTTCTGACCTTCAACACCCTCTGAGGTAGTTCAGGGTGGAATGAGGCACTCTGTGCTTCAGGATATCTGGTGAGGCAGGTCTTTAGATAAGTGGATGTTTTTAAGAACAGATTTTATTATCTCAATTCTTGCCTTTCCTCAGATCTAGAAAAGCACTAAATCCCTTCATGGTGACATCAAATCCTCATGACTAACTGAAAATCCTCTGTAAAATGACTGTTTATGGTATTGAACTTCCCCTTCATCAAAACCATGTATATTGACTTTTCTTCCACTGCCTCTTTGGAGCAGTCTCTCAGAGAGCTATCTGAGGTGTCCTCTCCTAGGCTGCAGTCCTAATTGTGCCCCAAAGAAAACTTAACCCACAACTCTCAAGTTGTTTATCTTTTCTCAGTTGACAATGGTGCTCTTAAGTTGTTCAGTTATGTCCAACTCTTTGTGACCCCATGGACGGCAGCTTGCCAGGCTTCTCTGTCCTTCACTGTCTCTACAACTTGCTCAAACTCATGTCCATTGAGTCAGTGATGCCATTCAACTGTCTCTTCTCTTTGCCCTCTTCTCCTCCTGCCCTCAATCTTTCCCAGCATCAAGGTATTTTCCAATGACTTGGCTCACCACATCAGGTGGCCAAAGCTTTGGAGCTTTAGCTTCAGCATTAGTCTTCAAATTAATATTCAGGATTGATTTACTTTAGGATTGATTGGTTTGATCTTCTTACTACCCAAAGGGCTCTCAAGAGTCTTTTCTATCACTCCAATTCAAAAGCATCAGTTCTTCACAGCTCAGCCTTCTTTATCATCCAACTCTCACATCCATAGATGACCACTGCAAAAACCATAACTTCGACCTTCGACTATATGAACTTTTTTTTATTTGGCCACTTCTATTGGTCTTGCATTTATTTCCATCTCTGCTCTTTGGCCTGTGTAGGCCTCCCATTGCAGCGGCCTCTTTTGCTGCAAAACACCTGCTCTGGGCACATGCGCTCCAGAGCTCCGGCTCAGTAGTTTGACACATCGGTCCAGCCACTCCGCGGCACGTGGGATCTTCCCAGGCCAGGGATCGAACCAGCGCCTCTTGCACTGCAAGATAGTGTCCTTACCCAGTGGACCACCAGGGAAGCCCCCCATATGTACTTTTGCCTGCAAAGTGATGTTTCTGCTTTTTAATATGCTGTCTAGTGTTATAGCTTTTCTTTCAAGGATCAAGCGTCTTATAATTTCATGGCTGCAGTCACGGTCCACAGCAATATTTGAGCCCAAGAAAATAAAAATCTGTCACTGTTTCCAATTTTTCCCCTTCTGTTTTAGGTGGTGTTGCCTAATCTTGATGAGCTTCTTTGGGCCCTTTAATCCTGCCTCAGGTTGTTTCTTGACTGCTTCTCTTTGATTTGGAACTCAGGGAAGGTCAAGGAGGCTGGAGACTAGCTTATAAGAAATGAAGGACAGAAAGACCTCCATCTCTGGGAGCCCCATGGGGCCCTGTTTGGTTTCAATGCCTAGGCCCCCCATAGGCCTCTGAGCTGGAATTCATCTTGGAAAAAGAGTTGTCTGTGCATGTTGAGGAGGATCCTAGGGCAGGGTAAGTGTAGAAAAAGAAGCCAGATAATTGGTCAAAGGTAAGCAAAGACCAGAACTGTCCTATATAGATGACTTAAGTCGCTCTGTACTGCCAGCCTTTCTCTTCAGGTGTGACTCTCTGCCTTGTTTCTGGCTTAACTACACAAAGTATCTCTCTATGCCCTCTTCCTGCTGCTGTGCTACATTTCTAGGAATCAAGTGTACCTGATTTTATACTTTTTACCTCTTTGAGAAATGCAGTTTTCAGTGGGAGTAAGGGCCAGGGAAATTTTGCTTCTAGCCTCTAGCCCTTGAGGGACTGTCAGCTAGGATTCCTGGATTTCATGTGGGCTGCCCAAGTTCATTTCCTGCTGAGGGAACTAAGGAAATTTTGCCTTCTTTTTTGCCTCTAGCTTGAGGCACTTGAATCAGAGCCATCTCTGCTCTTTGGCCTGTGTAGGCCTCCCATTGCAGCGGCCTTTTTTGCTGCAAAACACCTGCTCTGGGCACATGCGCTCCAGAGCTCCGGCTCAGTAGTTTGACACATCGGTCCAGCCACTCCGCGGCACGTGGGATCTTCCCAGGCCAGGGATCGAACCAGCGCCTCTTGCACTGCAAGATAGTGTCCTTACCCAGTGGACCACCAGGGAAGCCCCCCATATGTACTTTTGCCTGCAAAGTGATGTTTCTGCTTTTTAATATGCTGTCTAGTGTTATAGCTTTTCTTTCAAGGATCAAGCGTCTTATAATTTCATGGCTGCAGTCACGGTCCACAGCAATATTTGAGCCCAAGAAAATAAAAATCTGTCACTTTTTCCCAAATTTTTTCCCCCTTCTGTTTTAGGTGGTGTTGCCTAATCTTGATGAGCTTCTTTGGGCCCTTTAATCCTGCCTCAGGTTGTTTCTTGACTGCTTCTCTTTGATTTGGAACTCAGGGAAGGTCAAGGAGGCTGGAGACTAGCTTATAAGAAATGAAGGACAGAAAGACCTCCATCTCTGGGAGCCCCATGGGGCCCTGTTTGGTTTCAATGCCTAGGCCCCCCATAGGCCTCTGAGCTGGAATTCATCTTGGAAAAAGAGTTGTCTGTGCATGTTGAGGAGGATCCTAGGGCAGGGTAAGTGTAGAAAAAGAAGCCAGATAATTGGTCAAAGGTAAGCAAAGACCAGAACTGTCCTATATAGATGACTTAAGTCGCTCTGTACTGCCAGCCTTTCTCTTCAGGTGTGACTCTCTGCCTTGTTTCTGGCTTAACTACACAAAGTATCTCTCTATGCCCTCTTCCTGCTGCTGTGCTACATTTCTAGGAATCAAGTGTACCTGATTTTATACTTTTTACCTCTTTGAGAAATGCAGTTTTCAGTGGGAGTAAGGGCCAGGGAAATTTTGCTTCTAGCCTCTAGCCCTTGAGGGACTGTCAGCTAGGATTCCTGGATTTCATGTGGGCTGCCCAAGTTCATTTCCTGCTGAGGGAACTAAGATCTTGCTTCAAGCCACTGTTCACTGTTATCTCTCTGAAATCAGTATAGTATTTTTTGCGGATGCAGATGAGTTTGTCTTAAGAGTTTCTACTGATAGAGGTCACAGATTTGAATCAGAGAGAACTTTCATGTTTGGCATGAACATTTCCTCCATACTTTCAAGGTCAGTGCTTGTGTTGTGATTTCATATTGCATTACTACCTCTTTTTATTAGTGGAAAATGCTAAGTTCTGAGATGTAGCCACACACTATTCAGAAACTTTATTGCTATATTAGAGCAAATTTACTATGATTCACTGTTTGACCATAGAAGAACATTTGTATGGTAAATTCAGTAGTGAAGAAACAAGTCTTTATTATTTGACTGCTTTGTGCCAACACTATGTTAACAGGTTATAACAAGATTATTTCATTTAGTCCTCACAACCATTCTGTCACAAATCCGAAGTGGTTTTGCCTTGGCTACAGTTTCTTCCTATTGCATTACATTTCTGGATTGTAATAGTAATTAGATATCTTTCTGAGAAAACAGTATCTTTTAGCATTTGATATGAAGAATGAATAATAAATGAAAACTTTCCTTAAGCTCACAGAAATTAATGCATTTAATTTATGCCACACCCCTGTAAAGGGCTCTGTTAGGAAAGCTGGCATATTTTAGAATCAGTGCTGCCAAATTATGCTAAACATTGAGGGGCTCGAGAGACTTGCTGTTTTTACATTTTAATGACATATATAGTCCCTTTGTCTGTCTCCTTTCCTTCTTGGCTGAAGTTGTGGTCACCTAATTGTCTTCTGCTGAGACACTTAAGCACAATCTTGACACAAAATAGTGCTGTGCACAGAGAGCCAGAGCCTGGGGCCCTCCGCCAAATAGATTTGACTTAAGTCGCTCTGTACTGCCAGCCTTTCTCTTCAGGTGTGACTCTCTGCCTTGTTTCTGGCTTAACTACACAAAGTATCTCTCTATGCCCTCTTCCTGCTGCTGTGCTACATTTCTAGGAATCAAGTGTACCTGATTTTATACTTTTTACCTCTTTGAGAAATGCAGTTTTCAGTGGGAGTAAGGGCCAGGGAAATTTTGCTTCTAGCCTCTAGCCCTTGAGGGACTGTCAGCTAGGATTCCTGGATTTCATGTGGGCTGCCCAAGTTCATTTCCTGCTGAGGGAACTAAGATCTTGCTTCAAGCCACTGTTCACTGTTATCTCTCTGAAATCAGTATAGTATTTTTTGCGGATGCAGATGAGTTTGTCTTAAGAGTTTCTACTGATAGAGGTCACAGATTTGAATCAGAGAGAACTTTCATGTTTGGCATGAACATTTCCTCCATACTTTCAAGGTCAGTGCTTGTGTTGTGATTTCATATTGCATTACTACCTCTTTTTATTAGTGGAAAATGCTAAGTTCTGAGATGTAGCCACACACTATTCAGAAACTTTATTGCTATATTAGAGCAAATTTACTATGATTCACTGTTTGACCATAGAAGAACATTTGTATGGTAAATTCAGTAGTGAAGAAACAAGTCTTTATTATTTGACTGCTTTGTGCCAACACTATGTTAACAGGTTATAACAAGATTATTTCATTTAGTCCTCACAACCATTCTGTCACAAATCCGAAGTGGTTTTGCCTTGGCTACAGTTTCTTCCTATTGCATTACATTTCTGGATTGTAATAGTAATTAGATATCTTTCTGAGAAAACAGTATCTTTTAGCATTTGATATGAAGAATGAATAATAAATGAAAACTTTCCTTAAGCTCACAGAAATTAATGCATTTAATTTATGCCACACCCCTGTAAAGGGCTCTGTTAGGAAAGCTGGCATATTTTAGAATCAGTGCTGCCAAATTATGCTAAACATTGAGGGGCTCGAGAGACTTGCTGTTTTTACATTTTAATGACATATATAGTCCCTTTGTCTGTCTCCTTTCCCTTCTTGGCTGAAGTTGTGGTCACCTAATTGTCTTCTGCTGAGACACTTAAGCACAATCTTGACACAAAATAGTGCTGTGCACAGAGAGCCAGAGCCTGGGGCCCTCCGGCCAAAAGGAAATGGAATAAGATTGATGTAGGATTTTCAGGAAAGAGACGCTAATGATTTGTGTGTCTTCTTCAGTCTGAGGCGGCCGGCCACGTGTGATTAAAGGTGATGTGCAAACTACCCATCCACCAGTGTGTCCTAGTTACCTACAATCAGATGCATCACAAATTAGAACAGAAATCAATCACCAAAAGATGGCCATTCACAAATAATCATTAGCTCCTACAGGTACCTCTTAGTTGAACACCAGTCTTGGCAGTAATTTGGTCAAGAAGGCTTGAGCTGCCCGTGCTATATGAAATTATGTATATACTTATTTGTCTCTATAATGGAAAATATTTGATTTGAAAGGGAATATAGTGGCATGTTTTAACAGTCACATGTTATACCCTCAATAGAAGTATTTGTTAATAAAAATTATATTTTCATTATCCTAGGACCTTGTGTGTATTTTACCTAGTACCTTGTGATTTATAAAGCACTTCCAAGTCTGCAGTCTCATGTGGTACTTACAACACTCCTGAAAGGTGGATGGAGAGGCTGAGCGGTGGCTGCAGAGAGTTAGATAATTTGTCAGACTGTTGCAGGGAGGAAGTCAGCTCTTACTCCAGGGTGGAACTGTTTCTTTGACTTGCTTTTAGTTGCTTTTGTTATTATAATCATACAGAATGGTTTGCCTCAGAGAATCCCGGTCCCTCTGCCTGACTGTTAAACTAAAGTGCCTCTGTTCAGAACCCTGCTCACCTGTGGATGGCAGGAAGGGAGAAATCAGCACATTCCCTGCTTGAGACTTGCCAGTCTAGGAAATGTTTGCAAAATCAATAGCCTTTCTTACTTTGCTTCCTCACCCCCCTCCATAAAAGATCTATGAAAGAACCTGGCATCCAAACCCCAATAAGATGGTTACTTTGAAGTGCTAGCCTGCCATCTTCTCAGTCAGCTCCTTTCTGAACAAAGTTGTTTTCCTTGAATCAAACATCTCGTTTCTTGGATTCAATGGCCTGTTGGGTGGCTAGCAGAGTGAGCTTGGACTTGGTAACAAGACCATATGGTTAACATACAGAGTAGTCATGACTTTTAGAAAGATATTAAACTGTGAAAATTATCTATTGGATTTCTTATAAAAATATTGAATGGCTTCTGAATTGCATAAGAAGACTCAAAATTATACTGAAAATAATTAACAACGAATTTTCTCCTTGGGAAATAATAGGAAAATCAGGGAAATTCTAATATTGTTGTGGTCATGCTTATGAAAATAAATGGAAGAGCACATATTTGTTAGCTTCTCAAGACAATTCATCTTAATTCTATGAAAATCTATTTCTATACATTGTCCAGATGTTGATTTCTAATGGCAAATGACACATAGTGTTTTAACAGTACTGTTATACCCCCCCAATAATTGAACTTATTTGTCTCTATAATGGAAAATATTTGATTTGAAAGGGAATATAGTGGCATGTTTTAACAGTCACATGTTATACCCTCAATAGAAGTATTTGTTAATAAAAATTATATTTTCATTATCCTAGGACCTTGTGTGTATTTTACCTAGTACCTTGTGATTTATAAAGCACTTCCAAGTCTGCAGTCTCATGTGGTACTTACAACACTCCTGAAAGGTGGATGGAGAGGCTGAGCGGTGGCTGCAGAGAGTTAGATAATTTGTCAGACTGTTGCAGGGAGGAAGTCAGCTCTTACTCCAGGGTGGAACTGTTTCTTTGACTTGCTTTTAGTTGCTTTTGTTATTATAATCATACAGAATGGTTTGCCTCAGAGAATCCCGGTCCCTCTGCCTGACTGTTAAACTAAAGTGCCTCTGTTCAGAACCCTGCTCACCTGTGGATGGCAGGAAGGGAGAAATCAGCACATTCCCTGCTTGAGACTTGCCAGTCTAGGAAATGTTTGCAAAATCAATAGCCTTTCTTACTTTGCTTCCTCACCCCCCTCCATAAAAGATCTATGAAAGAACCTGGCATCCAAACCCCAATAAGATGGTTACTTTGAAGTGCTAGCCTGCCATCTTCTCAGTCAGCTCCTTTCTGAACAAAGTTGTTTTCCTTGAATCAAACATCTCGTTTCTTGGATTCAATGGCCTGTTGGGTGGCTAGCAGAGTGAGCTTGGACTTGGTAACAAGACCATATGGTTAACATACAGAGTAGTCATGACTTTTAGAAAGATATTAAACTGTGAAAATTATCTATTGGATTTCTTATAAAAATATTGAATGGCTTCTGAATTGCATAAGAAGACTCAAAATTATACTGAAAATAATTAACAACGAATTTTCTCCTTGGGAAATAATAGGAAAATCAGGGAAATTCTAATATTGTTGTGGTCATGCTTATGAAAATAAATGGAAGAGCACATATTTGTTAGCTTCTCAAGACAATTCATCTTAATTCTATGAAAAATCTATTTCTATACATTGTCCAGATGTTGATTTCTAATGCTGTTCTCCATAAAATGAACCAAGTGTCCTCGGAGAAATCATTGATTCTAGAACTGAGATAGAAGAAATAGAAGATCAGTTTGGACCATTTCATTGTTCCAGCAAGTAAAGTAGTATAAAAATTAAAAAATGACGAACAATAAGAAAATCAAGAAATAGAAACAACAGGATGTTTAAGGGACACCAGGAGCCAATCTGAAAGAGCTCCCATTGGTCAAAGCTGAAAACATTTAAACAATAGAAGTTGAATTAGTTTATATTAAAATGTAAACTAGGGTTTTTCCTAGTGGTCCAGTGGTTAAAGAGTCCACCTTGCAGTGCAGGGAGTACCGGTTTGATCCCTGATCTGAGAAGATTCTGCATGCCATGGAGCAGCTGGACTGGTGTGCCCAATTATGAGCCAGCATTCTGGAGCACATGTGCCCAGAGCTGGTGCTCTGCATCAAGAGAGGCCACTGCAATGCAATGGGAGGCCCACACAGGCCAAAGAACAAATATGGATGAAAATAAAGAAGTAAAAAACCAATAAAAGAGTCCAAAATTTTAAAAAAAGAAGAAAGAATGTAAACTACTGTTCACACTTCTATATTAAATGATTCATTATTGAATAAATAAACTAAGACAAAAAGGCAAGTCTTCCTTACAGAAAAATAGTATGTATGCATAATCCTGTCTCCAGGAGTAGAAATTTGCCACTCTTCCCCAATTGGAGTGGTGGCTAGCATTAGTGATTTGCTTCCAAAGAACTGTGTATGAAAGGGAAAAATAGTAACTTTAAAGTGAAAAGAAAAAAATAAGAAAACCCAAAAAGCTAGCAAACAGCATTGTAACCAAGTGATCAAGGTTAGCCTTACTGGTTTTAAATTGTGTTCATATCGTGTACCTCTGATACGCTTTTGAAGAAAACGCACTTTAATCTTTCCAAAAACTTATAACCTCAGTTCAATTATGAGGAAAACATTAGACACATCCAAATTGAATGGCATTTTGAAAATTATGTGACAGAACTCCTCAAAGAATGTAAAACTGGGAAAAACAACTATTGAGAATCTGTCATAGACCACAGGAGCTTACTTTAAGACATGACAAGTAAATGTATTATGAGACCCTAGACTGGATTAGTACTGGAACAGAACTTGGACATTAAAGGAAGAATTGGTGAAATCTGTATAATTCTGAAGTTTAGATAGTAAAAAAAAATGTAACAATGTTATTTTCTTCGTTTTGTCAAATGTGCCATGGTGAAATAATATGATACATTATGGGAAACTGAACCCAGGACACATGGGAACTCACTGTACTATTTTTCAACTCTGAAAGAGCTCCCATTGGTCAAAGCTGAAAACATTTAAACAATAGAAGTTGAATTAGTTTATATTAAAATGTAAACTAGGGTTTTTCCTAGTGGTCCAGTGGTTAAAGAGTCCACCTTGCAGTGCAGGGAGTACCGGTTTGATCCCTGATCTGAGAAGATTCTGCATGCCATGGAGCAGCTGGACTGGTGTGCCCAATTATGAGCCAGCATTCTGGAGCACATGTGCCCAGAGCTGGTGCTCTGCATCAAGAGAGGCCACTGCAATGCAATGGGAGGCCCACACAGGCCAAAGAACAAATATGGATGAAAATAAAGAAGTAAAAAACCAATAAAAGAGTCCAAAATTTTAAAAAAAGAAGAAAGAATGTAAACTACTGTTCACACTTCTATATTAAATGATTCATTATTGAATAAATAAACTAAGACAAAAAGGCAAGTCTTCCTTACAGAAAAATAGTATGTATGCATAATCCTGTCTCCAGGAGTAGAAATTTGCCACTCTTCCCCAATTGGAGTGGTGGCTAGCATTAGTGATTTGCTTCCAAAGAACTGTGTATGAAAGGGAAAAATAGTAACTTTAAAGTGAAAAGAAAAAAATAAGAAAACCCAAAAAGCTAGCAAACAGCATTGTAACCAAGTGATCAAGGTTAGCCTTACTGGTTTTAAATTGTGTTCATATCGTGTACCTCTGATACGTTTTGAAGAAAAACGCACTTTAATCTTTCCAAAAACTTATAACCTCAGTTCAATTATGAGGAAAACATTAGACACATCCAAATTGAATGGCATTTTGAAAATTATGTGACAGAACTCCTCAAAGAATGTAAAAACTGGGAAAAACAACTATTGAGAATCTGTCATAGACCACAGGAGCTTACTTTAAGACATGACAAGTAAATGTATTATGAGACCCTAGACTGGATTAGTACTGGAACAGAACTTGGACATTAAAGGAAGAATTGGTGAAATCTGTATAATTCTGAAGTTTAGATAGTAAAAAAAAATGTAACAATGTTATTTTCTTCGTTTTGTCAAATGTGCCATGGTGAAATAATATGATACATTATGGGAAACTGAACCCAGGACACATGGGAACTCACTGTACTATTTTTCAACTCTCCCATAATTCTAAAATTATTTCAAAATTAAAAAGTTTATTGAAAATAAAGTACTCATTTAAAACAATTCCTTGTGTACATGTGGGTCTATATTTGTGTCTATATGTGTGCATATGCGTGAATGTCAATCAGCAGAGTTAAATGCTTTACTGCAAATTCTATGATATTGAGTAATATCAACAAATATTTTTAGTTTAATGCTTCTATTACATTTTGATTATTTTGGGTATGTGTTCATAGGCCAACGTGGCTTGTGTGTGCATGTTGTCATACTCACATATATCTTCACGTGCATTTATTTTCTTTCAAGTCTGAAATGAAACTGTGCTAAATGACCAATTCCTTGAACATTAAAGAAGCTTCTGTGCAGGGACAAGAGCCAGTGGGCATCCAGAGCACATGCTTTTACTTACTGTAATGATTAAAAGAATTCTAAAAATTAGGGGCGTCTGTATGCTGTGACCATTCTGGTGGGAGTTAAGAGACTCCTGGGAGTCATAATGGATAGGACAGTATTCCTTCCTTTCAGCAGCAGTGAAGCATCAGATCTAAGTTTTTACACTCCTCTAGAGCCCTCAAACCTCATCCAGTTTTGTCTCTGGTGATGTCTAATAGTGAAGTCATCATAATGGCAAAGGAGTATCTCTTGCTCAATGAAAAATAACTTGGCATGTATCACCTTTCTGTAGTGATGTGAATGGGAAGAATGAAAAAATATGTGAAAGTAGAACTGACTATTTAGTGAAATAAGAAATGTGAAAGAAAGCCCATATACTCTGTACATCTTTGTCATTCATTAAATTCAGTTTGGTATCTTTGGAGGAGGAACAAGAAAGATGTACATGTTTTCTCCAGTATCTGAAAGCAGAGCATTCTTAGAAAGCCTTTTGTAAGCTTAACAGGAACAAAGTGAAGAATCAATTTCCTTAATGTTCATCTTACTAATGGACTCACAAAACCAATCAAGATAAAGCAGGGATGCTCGCAGATACAGTTCAAAGCTATGACTGCTTGATGATGCTGAGTGGAGTTCCCAGGGAGGGATCTTGGGGTGCCACTCTGTCTGCTGGGGTGTGCTCAGTCTCTGTAATAGCTGAATTCAGAGTAAACACTGAATGCTATTTTCCCTTTTCACCTTTGTAAGTAAAAGTGAAAATTCTCTTCAGATTTCTTTTGATTAGCAAAAATAGGTGCCTGTGTAGGTCTCTCATACAAGTGAAGTGGCATAAACAGAGCTTTCAAAAAGTGAAGGACACTTGTATTAATACTCTAATGTTGAAGTTATTAACTTGAATCTATTAATAATATGACCAGTGCAAGGCTTTTATCTCTGCACTAACCTGCCCTGATATGAGGAAACTACTAATCCATTTTTCCTGTCTAAATAATTTCCAAATGACTTCACAGTTTTGTCTATATTCCCAGAATTTCTCAGTCATTTCTCCTGTCTTTCAAGCTGAAATGAAACTGTGCTAAATGACCAATTCCTTGAACATTAAAGAAGCTTCTGTGCAGGGACAAGAGCCAGTGGGCATCCAGAGCACATGCTTTTACTTACTGTAATGATTAAAAGAATTCTAAAAATTAGGGGCGTCTGTATGCTGTGACCATTCTGGTGGGAGTTAAGAGACTCCTGGGAGTCATAATGGATAGGACAGTATTCCTTCCTTTCAGCAGCAGTGAAGCATCAGATCTAAGTTTTTACACTCCTCTAGAGCCCTCAAACCTCATCCAGTTTTGTCTCTGGTGATGTCTAATAGTGAAGTCATCATAATGGCAAAGGAGTATCTCTTGCTCAATGAAAAATAACTTGGCATGTATCACCTTTCTGTAGTGATGTGAATGGGAAGAATGAAAAAATATGTGAAAGTAGAACTGACTATTTAGTGAAATAAGAAATGTGAAAGAAAGCCCATATACTCTGTACATCTTTGTCATTCATTAAATTCAGTTTGGTATCTTTGGAGGAGGAACAAGAAAGATGTACATGTTTTCTCCAGTATCTGAAAGCAGAGCATTCTTAGAAAGCCTTTTGTAAGCTTAACAGGAACAAAGTGAAGAATCAATTTCCTTAATGTTCATCTTACTAATGGACTCACAAAACCAATCAAGATAAAGCAGGGATGCTCGCAGATACAGTTCAAAGCTATGACTGCTTGATGATGCTGAGTGGAGTTCCCAGGGAGGGATCTTGGGGTGCCACTCTGTCTGCTGGGGTGTGCTCAGTCTCTGTAATAGCTGAATTCAGAGTAAACACTGAATGCTATTTTCCCTTTTCACCTTTGTAAGTAAAAGTGAAAATTCTCTTCAGATTTCTTTTGATTAGCAAAAATAGGTGCCTGTGTAGGTCTCTCATACAAGTGAAGTGGCATAAACAGAGCTTTCAAAAAGTGAAGGACACTTGTATTAATACTCTAATGTTGAAGTTATTAACTTGAATCTATTAATAATATGACCAGTGCAAGGCTTTTATCTCTGCACTAACCTGCCCTGATATGAGGAAACTACTAATCCATTTTTCCTGTCTAAATAATTTCCAAATGACTTCACAGTTTTGTCTATATTCCCAGAATTTCTCAGTCATTTCTCCTGTCTTTCAGGCTGTGTGTCTAATATGCCAAATAAAATAGTAAATTCAGTGGGAAAAAAAAAAAAACAAAACCCAGACCTCTGACATATCCTGCTGTTGGGTGTTGTTTTGACAATATGATTTGATTGATGATGCCTCTTATTCCAAACTGAGTAGTTGCAGAGATGCAGCCTTTTATCCTGCCAAATGACAGTTTGGGGAATTTTCTCTTGACTCAGTGATTTGTCAACATCTGAAATGTAGATATAGACAACATGTTCATAATGCCAGGCTTCTAGGTAATGATGAAAAAATGCACTCTAATTATTCTAGTATTTGGAAATATCCTGACAATAAGTTGCTTTTTTTCACTTTATGTTCAATAATTTTATATTAATTAAATGCTCACACATATTTATATAAACTCTTAAACAAAACAAAACTGTGAAATAGACTAATTTTCTTAAAATGGAATAATCATTTTTTAATATATAGGAATTAAAGTATTAAAATCCATTATCACATCTAAATACTTTTCAAGTGGTAAATCTATCCCTAAACTATGGAAGTATGCATTCTTCACTGTGGCTTATCAGATCTAAACAGGCTACAGACAAAAATGTTAAGATTCATAGCTTCTAATTTATGATTTTATATATTCATATATTTGCTCAGGAGATTATAAAATTAAATACAGTAAGATCTCTTCTATTTTTTAAAATAAAAAACTATTATCTGATAACAAACAGCATTTCCTGAGGATATGTTAGGAAGTTATTACTGCTTTTTCTCATTTCCTTCTGTTGGGTTATGGGCTTTCAAACCTGATTCTTGACATTCATAACTTTGACATTGAAAATTGTTTCTTACCCACATTTCCTGAACTTAGTATCTGCTGTGATTTGTGTGACAATGCTTTAGTGAGGAAACTATACATAAGGTTGTGTCTCCTACATTGAGCTTTGGGGAAGGTGTCCACTCTCCTTGCAAAGTGGAGCCTCTGCAGTAATCTTTTTGAGGGTAAGAATAAAGAAGAAGGGATAGAATGGAAATTTCCAAGAATTTTATTTGCTAGCAATGAAATGTTTTAACAAGTACATTTTCCAGAGTTATCTGATTCCTGGGTTTTTAATAAATCCTTTTTGTCTAGGATGTGGTTCTCGAATATGCCAAATAAAATAGTAAATTCAGTGGAAAAAACAAAACCCAGACCTCTGACATATCCTGCTGTTGGGTGTTGTTTTGACAATATGATTTGATTGATGATGCCTCTTATTCCAAACTGAGTAGTTGCAGAGATGCAGCCTTTTATCCTGCCAAATGACAGTTTGGGGAATTTTCTCTTGACTCAGTGATTTGTCAACATCTGAAATGTAGATATAGACAACATGTTCATAATGCCAGGCTTCTAGGTAATGATGAAAAAATGCACTCTAATTATTCTAGTATTTGGAAATATCCTGACAATAAGTTGCTTTTTTTCACTTTATGTTCAATAATTTTATATTAATTAAATGCTCACACATATTTATATAAACTCTTAAACAAAACAAAACTGTGAAATAGACTAATTTTCTTAAAATGGAATAATCATTTTTTAATATATAGGAATTAAAGTATTAAAATCCATTATCACATCTAAATACTTTTCAAGTGGTAAATCTATCCCTAAACTATGGAAGTATGCATTCTTCACTGTGGCTTATCAGATCTAAACAGGCTACAGACAAAAATGTTAAGATTCATAGCTTCTAATTTATGATTTTATATATTCATATATTTGCTCAGGAGATTATAAAATTAAATACAGTAAGATCTCTTCTATTTTTTAAAATAAAAAACTATTATCTGATAACAAACAGCATTTCCTGAGGATATGTTAGGAAGTTATTACTGCTTTTTCTCATTTCCTTCTGTTGGGTTATGGGCTTTCAAACCTGATTCTTGACATTCATAACTTTGACATTGAAAATTGTTTCTTACCCACATTTCCTGAACTTAGTATCTGCTGTGATTTGTGTGACAATGCTTTAGTGAGGAAACTATACATAAGGTTGTGTCTCCTACATTGAGCTTTGGGGAAGGTGTCCACTCTCCTTGCAAAGTGGAGCCTCTGCAGTAATCTTTTTGAGGGTAAGAATAAAGAAGAAGGGATAGAATGGAAATTTCCAAGAATTTTATTTGCTAGCAATGAAATGTTTTAACAAGTACATTTTCCAGAGTTATCTGATTCCTGGGTGTAATAAATCCTCTGCTAGGAGTCTGTGGAAAATGGTCTACAGTAGTAAGGGTTTCTGTTAATGGGTTCTGGAACAGAGGCAACAAAATGTTCTCTTTTTCTGTCTCTTTTTGTTTGTCCCCAGTGTAATCTTTGCTCAGAATTCCTACTCCCAATTTCACCCCTGAGTTTGCTTTCAGAGAGTGGGCTTTGTAAAAATGCAATTTCTTTGGCTTGTTTTCTTGAGTGTTAGAGAGATCTTAAGGTGAATAATTTTGAACAAGTTTCATTTGAGATAACATTTCTTTTACCTTTTTCAGCTGTTTTTCTTTACCCTCTCAAGCTCCACTGTGATTTTTTTTTCTAGAAATTGTGTTTTGAAAAAAGAAAGAGATCATGCCAAGAATCTTGTAAAGTCATGTGTGAGGAACTCAGATTCAAGTGTCTTGATTCTGGCTCCTTGAGAGAATGAGTAACAGGAGGAACAAAGGAAGAGTCACTCCTGTCATCCAAAAAAATGAAAACTACTGAATATTTTGCAAAACAGCAAATATAAACATTTCTGAGACTATTTATAGAATTTATATACTCTGGATTTTATAACAATATGCATTGATTGTATTTATTTAGAGAATTCAGGCTAAGAAAAAGAAGGAACTGTTCAATCAAAACCTCACAGAAATAAAAAATGTTAGGCATTTTTAAACATTTTTCCATGAAGTTCTTTAGTAGTTTAAATTTTTTTTTCTTTTTTTTTGTAAGGAAAACCTACTGGTTTATTTTCAACTTTTTCTTTTTAACAAAATTCTTTAATAGTTTCCATAATTAACTCTTTTAAGTCTTTAGAAGAAAAATAATCTAAAAGTAATTTTTGAACTTATTTTTTAAAAGTAAAAATGCTCGCTCTCTCTTTTTTTTTCTTGGTACCATTACCTTTGGTTTAATACACTTTGTGAGTGATACTTGATTTACTTATTTTAAAGATCAACTCCTTAAGAAGGAAGTATATTTAAATTTTTCTAAAGTATTCTATTTCTTTAAATATAGTACCTTAAATCTCAATTCAATCTTTGTAATAAACTCAGAATTAACAAGTCAAGATTATGCTGCATTTGTCTTTCTAAGAGGAAGACAATCATGGATCAAGTTCACATTGATTGAAAATTAATTGAGAACACTTTGAATTTTACATATTCTTATTTAAGATTCTTCCATGAATTTTAATAGTCTATAAAGTTATCATGAACCTTAGGTTTAGCTGGGATTTTTATCATCAGTATAAGGAACTATAAACACAAGATATCTATTCATTTTTCTCTTGGGGTGGATTAGAAAAGGGGAAAGGGAAGAGGCAAAGAGCTGTTCAGTCCAGTGTCTTGGTCCAGTTATCATCTGTTTTTTCAGTGACCACAGATTGAACTTGTAATTCTAGCCAATTCTCTCAAAATAGTTGCTTTGGGTTGCAAAAGGAAATAAAGTGAGCATACATGAGTCACTGTACATTCTTTAAAATGACTAGCAAAACAATTTTCCTGGGGAGGGGCATTTTTATCTTGAATGGGATATAACTTAAATAATTGAATAATATGCTAAAACTACAATAAAAGATGATTCAGACATTTCCATTTAAATGAGCAGTATACCTGTATCCTTTTTTATAGCTAAGATCTACCATGGCCAGGTAGCAGAAGTTCTGGGAGTTTACTGGACATCCCGAGAAATCCAGCTGTCAGCAACAGCTTGAGTCTTCTGTACTGAAACACAGCTGCTAGCTGTCGTCTAGAAGCACGGGCTTTTAGGGTGGAATTAGCTGAAAGAAGACAGTGCTTTTGAAGAGGGCCAAAACAGGTTCTTGAAAAAATTGTGAAAATTTTGGGTCTGGGAGTAATAAAATTTGTTCGAAATGCTTTATTGAGGAGACTGGGTAAAAAGCCAGAGCCTGCCCCCTTTATGTCTTTGAAGAAATAGCCCTGAAAGGAGAGCCAATCTTGAGTTCTAAAAGGTCTCTTTCTATCCATACAGGCCCATCTCTTCATTGCAAATAGATGGGGAAAAAATGGAAACAATGACAATCTTTATTTTCTTGGGCCCCAAAATCAATATGGACAGTGGCTGCAGCCATGAAATAAAAAGATACTTCTTCTTGGTAGAAAATCTATGACAAATCTAGACAGCATATTAAAAAGCAGAGACATCACTTTGGCGACAAAGACTCTAACAGTCAAAGCTAGGTTTTTCCATTAGTCATGTATGGATGTGAGAACTGGACCATAAAGAAGGCTGAGTGCCAAAGAATTGATGCCTTTCAAATGTGGTGCTGGAGAAGACTCCTGTGAGTTCCTTGGATAGCAAGGAGATCAAATCAGTCAATCCTAAAGGAAATCAACTCTGAATACTCATTGGAAGGACTGTTGCTAATGTTGAAGCTACAATACTTTGGCCACCTGATGTGAAGAGCCAACTCGTTGGAAAAGACCCTGATGCTGGGAAAGATTGAAGGCAGGAGGAGAAGGGGAGACAGAGCATGAGATGTTTACATAGAATCATTGACTCAATTGACATGAGTTTGAGCAAACTCCAGGGGATGGTGAAGGTCAGGGAAGCCCGGCATACTACTGTCCATGGGGTCACAAAGAACCAGCCCTGACTTAGAGATTGAGCAACAACTTTCTACACAGGCTCCTAATATGCTCTCAGGGCAGTTAATGGGCAGCTTCTGATTGACAATTATCAATCTCAGCTGATGTAATTACTTATATGAAGTATAATTGGGTATAACCATATAACCATTACAAAGGACAACAAAATTGCCTATGTCATGAGCTGACTAGAAAAAAGAGGTTTAGAAAAATGAAATAATGAAGCCCCTTTTACATTGCTTTTACACAAAAGAAACGCAATCAAAAGAAAGGAAGTGCAGTTGAAAAGTACCTTGTTTAAGTATTTACAGCCTAGTTTCCTATGTTAGCTGAAAATGTTAACTATATCAATTTTTACTTTCTATTGCCTTAGAGAAAGCAAACATATCTTTTCACAAAGAAAAAGGTTTAGATAATGGAATATGCTAAAACTCATACTATTACAAATTAGAATTTTATGTTTATATCATTAATTCTTTTCAAAGGAAAAGGGAGAGGAACAAAGCTGATCTTTTTTCGTATGTGTGAAATAAGGCTTTCCATACTATTTGTCATAGTGTTAAGAAGTTGAAAACTGTTTTTTTTAAAAATATACTTAGCAAAATTCTGTTCAGATCTAATAATAAGGCACCATATTTTTCCTACAGGACAGCTGTTAGCCATTAAAATAATGGACTTTGAACTTTAATCTTTAAATCATGTGTAAATATTTACATATTTGAAAATTAAGAAAAATGTTTTCCCAACACTCCTTAACAAAGACATTTAATCTCTGTATTATTTTTATTATTATTGTCTAACTAAAGGATAATTTTCTGGACCATAAAGAAGGCGGGCAAATGAAATGGTGCTGGAGAAGACTCCTGTGAGTTCCTTGGATAGCAAGGAGATCAAATCAGTCAATCCTAAAGGAAATCAACTCTGAATACTCATTGGAAGGACTGTTGCTAATGTTGAAGCTACAATACTTTGGCCACCTGATGTGAAGAGCCAACTCGTTGGAAAAGACCCTGATGCTGGGAAAGATTGAAGGCAGGAGGAGAAGGGGAGACAGAGCATGAGATGTTTACATAGAATCATTGACTCAATTGACATGAGTTTGAGCAAACTCCAGGGGATGGTGAAGGTCAGGGAAGCCCGGCATACTACTGTCCATGGGGTCACAAAGAACCAGCCCTGACTTAGAGATTGAGCAACAACTTTCTACACAGGCTCCTAATATGCTCTCAGGGCAGTTAATGGGCAGCTTCTGATTGACAATTATCAATCTCAGCTGATGTAATTACTTATATGAAGTATAATTGGGTATAACCATATAACCATTACAAAGGACAACAAAATTGCCTATGTCATGAGCTGACTAGAAAAAAGAGGTTTAGAAAAATGAAATAATGAAGCCCCTTTTACATTGCTTTTACACAAAAGAAACGCAATCAAAAGAAAGGAAGTGCAGTTGAAAAGTACCTTGTTTAAGTATTTACAGCCTAGTTTCCTATGTTAGCTGAAAATGTTAACTATATCAATTTTTACTTTCTATTGCCTTAGAGAAAGCAAACATATCTTTTCACAAAGAAAAAGGTTTAGATAATGGAATATGCTAAAACTCATACTATTACAAATTAGAATTTTATGTTTATATCATTAATTCTTTTCAAAGGAAAAGGGAGAGGAACAAAGCTGATCTTTTTTCGTATGTGTGAAATAAGGCTTTCCATACTATTTGTCATAGTGTTAAGAAGTTGAAAACTGTTTTTTTTAAAAATATACTTAGCAAAATTCTGTTCAGATCTAATAATAAGGCACCATATTTTTCCTACAGGACAGCTGTTAGCCATTAAAATAATGGACTTTGAACTTTAATCTTTAAATCATGTGTAAATATTTACATATTTGAAAATTAAGAAAAATGTTTTCCCAACACTCCTTAACAAAGACATTTAATCTCTGTATTATTTTTATATTATTGTAACATTTCAGGTGTGTCTTAAGAGACAGTTTAAGCTTCCAGCTTTTAGTAATATTGGTTGTGTCCAGAAAAAATTTGAGGTCACTTAGTGGCTACTAATTGCTTAGTCAAAACTGACTACTAGGTATTTGGCTGTTCATTTTTTAGAGCATGTTCTTATTCTTTTAGAGCATGTATTTCATTTATTACCAGGTAATTATTAAATATGATATTGTAAATTGAAAATATGTTATTTTAGTTTGAAATAGGAAGTTTTAAATCACCTAATAATCTTGATTTCATGAAAGAGTCTAGAGAGATAACCCATTTGAATTATGTTTTATATCACCTGATGCATTGGGTCTATCATTTGTTCATTTATTAAACATTCTAAATATCCACAAGAGGCCAGACACTATTGTAAGTGGTAAGCTTACAGAGGAAACATGAAATTGTCCTTTTCCCTAAACAGTTGAGAATAATTATAGTAATATTGTATTTGTTGTTCTTATTCAGTTCCTAAGTTGTATCCAACATTCTGCGACCCCATGGACTACAGTACATAGGCTTTTCTGTTCTCCACTATTTCCTGGAGCTTGATCAAATTCATGTCCATTGAGTCAGTGATGCTATCTTACCATCCCATCCTGTGCTGCCCTTTTCTCCTTTCGCCTTCATTCTTTGCCAGCATCAGGGTCTTTTCCAATGAGCCAGTTATTCACATTATGTGGCCAAAGTGTTGGAACTTCAGCTTTACACCAGTCCTTCCAATGAATATTCAGGATTGATTTCCTTTAGAACTGACTGGTTTAATACCCTTGTAGTCCAAAGGACCTTCAAGAGTCTTCTCCAGCACCACAATTTGAAAGCATTAATTCTTCAGTGCTTAGCTTTCTTTATGGTATACTATCACATCCATATATGACTACTGGGAAAACCATAGTTTTGACTCTATGGGCCTTTGTTGGCAAAGCGGTTATCTCTGCTTTTTAATATGCTGTTTAGGTTTGTCATAGCTTTCTTTGCAAGGATCAAGCATCTTTTAATTTCATGTCCGTAGTGATCTGGGGCCCAAGGAAATAGAATCTGTCACTGTTTCTACTATTTTCCTTCTTTTTGCTATGATGTGTTGGGATCAGATTCCGTGATCTTACTTCTTCAAATGTTGAATTTTAAGCCAGCTTTTTCACTCTCCTCTTTCACCTTCACCAAGAGGCTCTTTAGTTCTTCACTTTATGCCATTAGAGTGATATCATCTGCATATCTGAGGTTGTTAATATTTTTCCTGGAAGTCTTGATTCCAGCTTGTGACTTATGCAGTCTGGCTTTTCCGTGATGCACTCTGGAGAGAAGTTAAAACAAAGGGGAGACAATTTACAGCCTTTATGTACTCCTTTCCCAATTTTGAACCAGTCAGTTGTCCTATGTAAGATTGTAATAGTTTCTTCTTGTTCCACACAGAGGTTTCTCAAGAGACAGGTGAGGTGGTCTGGTACTCCCATCTCTTTAAGAATTTTCATTTGTTGTCATCCACGCAGTCAAAGGAATTCACATAGTCAATGCAGGAGAAGCGTATGTTTGTCTGGAGTTCTTTTGCTTTCTTTATGATCCAACAGTACTATACTATGAATTATTATAATAGTGTATTATGAATAAACAGTATTTTATTGTTGACATTGTATTGTGAATACTGTAATAAGGGGTTGCAGAAGATGTCATTGGAATAGAGTGGGAGTCAGAACAAGAATATTGAGTGCTATCTAGATATAGAGGCAAGGACACATATCTAAGAAAATGTGGTATGAGCTAATATTTGAAGACTGAGTGAAAAATTTGTTATGGTTAAAGGCCAGAATGGGCTTTCTCCATTGCCCAGTGGTAAATAATCTGCCTGCCAATGCAGAAGTTGCAGGTGATGCAAATTCGATCCATGAGTCAGAAAGATCCCCTGGAGAAGGGCATGGCAACTCACTCTAGTATTCTTGCCTGGGGAATCCCATGGACAGAGGAGCCTGGAGGGCTATAGTTCACTGGGCTGCAAAGAGCTGACTCTAAGATAAGACTGACTTAGCATGCATGCACTCACAAAGGCCAAAGCCAAATTAATCTTCTGCATGCTAAAGAGGCATTTACTTTTGTGTTTTGCTTAGATTTGAGTACCTTTACTCTAGAATCACTTTTCTCTTGATAAGTCCCCCTACTTGACTTGATCATATAATTACCTAATTTCAAAACTGATAGACATTTAACTCATTATTTATTCCTATCATTTTCAAATTTGTTGTGCATCAAGATTACCTGGATAGGCTGTTAAGCATATATTGCTGGGTTCCACTCAGTGTTTTTGATTCAGTAGCTCTGGGGTAGAAATTGGCAATTCATGTTTTTGAGTTCCTAGGTGATGCTGATGCTCCTTGTCTATGGATTGTACATGACCTATTAACATAATCATCTGTGGGTGTTTTAAAAATATGTGGATGGCTGGAGTCCATTTCTAGAGATTCAATTTTAGTTGAATTTGGGTGACAACAGGGAATCTGTGTTTTCACTATATTTCCCCAGTTGATTCTGATCATCAATGAAGTTTGGGATACACTGACCTGGTCTTATTCTCTCATTTTATAAACAATAAAACTGAAATGTAGAAAAATAATAACAATTTACCAAAATAAATGCAACTAATATGACGCAGAGAAATCTTTTTCCCACTATACCTCCATTTCCTTTACCTTCAAGAAATCATGATGAGAATTTCCTTTTTCCTGAGTCAAGTCAATATTTTTATTGCAATATTCAGTGATTTCTAACATTTCTTCTATGGTTCCAATAGTAAGTCTTGGGTACAGTTAGGCCAGCCTCAGATCAATGAGCAGGGACAAATTCTACTGTATTCTAAGGGAAAGATTGAGGTTGGGCAAACTCAAGGGAATAATAGGTTTCATCTTTTTAAAGGGAATTTCCTATAAGTTCCAGACAACAAACCACAATCTCAAACATGCACAGGACAGTGAAAAATTTGTTAGGGGCAAGGGTTCTCCATTGCCCAGTGGTAAATAATCTGCCTGCCAATGCAGAAGTTGCAGGTGATGCAAATTCGATCCATGAGTCAGAAAGATCCCCTGGAGAAGGGCATGGCAACTCACTCTAGTATTCTTGCCTGGGGAATCCCATGGACAGAGGAGCCTGGAGGGCTATAGTTCACTGGGCTGCAAAGAGCTGACTCTAAGATAAGACTGACTTAGCATGCATGCACTCACAAAGGCCAAAGCCAAATTAATCTTCTGCATGCTAAAGAGGCATTTACTTTTGTGTTTTGCTTAGATTTGAGTACCTTTACTCTAGAATCACTTTTCTCTTGATAAGTCCCCCTACTTGACTTGATCATATAATTACCTAATTTCAAAACTGATAGACATTTAACTCATTATTTATTCCTATCATTTTCAAATTTGTTGTGCATCAAGATTACCTGGATAGGCTGTTAAGCATATATTGCTGGGTTCCACTCAGTGTTTTTGATTCAGTAGCTCTGGGGTAGAAATTGGCAATTCATGTTTTTGAGTTCCTAGGTGATGCTGATGCTCCTTGTCTATGGATTGTACATGACCTATTAACATAATCATCTGTGGGTGTTTTAAAAATATGTGGATGGCTGGAGTCCATTTCTAGAGATTCAATTTTAGTTGAATTTGGGTGACAACAGGGAATCTGTGTTTTCACTATATTTCCCCAGTTGATTCTGATCATCAATGAAGTTTGGGATACACTGACCTGGTCTTATTCTCTCATTTTATAAACAATAAAACTGAAATGTAGAAAAATAATAACAATTTACCAAAATAAATGCAACTAATATGACGCAGAGAAATCTTTTTCCCACTATACCTCCATTTCCTTTACCTTCAAGAAATCATGATGAGAATTTCCTTTTTCCTGAGTCAAGTCAATATTTTTATTGCAATATTCAGTGATTTCTAACATTTCTTCTATGGTTCCAATAGTAAGTCTTGGGTACAGTTAGGCCAGCCTCAGATCAATGAGCAGGGACAAAATATCTACTGTATTCTAAGGGAAAGATTGAGGTGGGCTCAGACTAGAATACAACTCAGTTCCATCTTTCAAGGAACTTCCCTATAAGTAGCAGACAACAAACCACAATCTCAAACATGCACAGGCACAATGAAACAAATATTTATAGAGATGCCAGCTTTTTAGGGTTACAAAAAGTATTGTCTTAGTTTTCTACAGAAGGAAATCATAATAAAGCTATGCAAACACAATTGAATCTATACTGAAACACAGTTGATCTATAAAAATAATGAATAGGCTATTATTAGAAAATAGAAGTGGGAGTGATTGATTCTGATGAAATATGTGACAATATCCACAGAAAAGGTGATAGAAAAGGCATTTACATGTTTTGTTTAGATTTGGATACTTTTCTTTTAGTTTCTCATCTTGATTCATTTTTACTTGGTTGAGTGAAGATGAGGGCAGAGCAGGAACACAAAGATGAACTTGAAGAATGGATTAAAAAAAAAAAAGTAATGGACAGACAGCACTAGAGCACAAAGCATGTGGATCCGGAATAATATTCACAAAGGTGAATTTAAGCCAAGGTTTCAAAGACACATAGACATTTGGTAAATACTACTATTTGCACACATTAATCATATATATATATATATATATATATATATATATTACTATTCTTCCCCATTTATTTCTAAACTATCAAAAATTTTACCCATTTCCAGGTTCAAATCAAAGCTCATAAAAGTTACTACATTGGTGCTTATCAACTCTTTTGGAAAATCACAGTCATCTCTGAGATTTAAAAAAAAGTACCCAACAGCTGGCCCCACTTGAGAGGTTTTGATCTGGATGATCTCAATTCAAGATGTTTGGTGGTTGAATCCTGGTAGTTCTAGATAATTTCATAGTTTTTAGTTCATTTTGAATTGAAATGCTGGGCTATAGAATGCCAAAACCTAAGATGGATTAAGTGAATAATAGCCGACTGAATGTTTTTCTGCAATCTAAATGGTTCCAATATGCAATATTCAGTGATTTCTAACATTTCTTCTATGGTTCCAATAGTAAGTCTTGGGTACAGTTAGGCCAGCCTCAGATCAATGAGCAGGGACAAAATATCTACTGTATTCTAAGGGAAAGATTGAGGTGGGCTCAGACTAGAATACAACTCAGTTCCATCTTTCAAGGAACTTCCCTATAAGTAGCAGACAACAAACCACAATCTCAAACATGCACAGGCACAATGAAACAAATATTTATAGAGATGCCAGCTTTTTAGGGTTACAAAAAGTATTGTCTTAGTTTTCTACAGAAGGAAATCATAATAAAGCTATGCAAACACAATTGAATCTATACTGAAACACAGTTGATCTATAAAAATAATGAATAGGCTATTATTAGAAAATAGAAGTGGGAGTGATTGATTCTGATGAAATATGTGACAATATCCACAGAAAAGGTGATAGAAAAGGCATTTACATGTTTTGTTTAGATTTGGATACTTTTCTTTTAGTTTCTCATCTTGATTCATTTTTACTTGGTTGAGTGAAGATGAGGGCAGAGCAGGAACACAAAGATGAACTTGAAGAATGGATTAAAAAAAAAAAAAGTAATGGACAGACAGCACTAGAGCACAAAGCATGTGGATCCGGAATAATATTCACAAAGGTGAATTTAAGCCAAGGTTTCAAAGACACATAGACATTTGGTAAATACTACTATTTGCACACATTAATCATATATATATATATATATATATATATATATTACTATTCTTCCCCATTTATTTCTAAACTATCAAAAATTTTACCCATTTCCAGGTTCAAATCAAAGCTCATAAAAGTTACTACATTGGTGCTTATCAACTCTTTTGGAAAATCACAGTCATCTCTGAGATTTAAAAAGTACCCAACAGCTGGCCCCACTTGAGAGGTTTTGATCTGGATGATCTCAATTCAAGATGTTTGGTGGTTGAATCCTGGTAGTTCTAGATAATTTCATAGTTTTTAGTTCATTTTGAATTGAAATGCTGGGCTATAGAATGCCAAAACCTAAGATGGATTAAGTGAATAATAGCCGACTGAATGTTTTTCTGCAATCTAAATGCTTGTGTAAGTTCTCTTCACAATTCAATTTTCTTTGTCTCAGGAAGATAGTTTTAAAGTACAAACCCTGGGATCGTAAGAGGTCAAATCAAAGAAGAAAAAACTACACAAAGATTTTGGGAATAAGAAAACCCAAGGACTTCTCTGGTGGCTCAGTGGTAAAGAGTCCACCTGCCAGCTCAGGAGTCACAGGTTCGATTCCTGAAGTTGGGAAGATCCCACATGCTGAGGAGCAACTAAGCCCAAGCGCCACAGTTATTGAGCCTGTGGTCTAAAGCCAGGGAACTGCAACTACTGAGCTCTTCTGCCCAAGAGTCAGCACTCCACGACAAGAGAAACCACTACAATGAGAAGCCCACATGCTGCAATGAAGAGCAGCCCACGCTTGCCACAACTAGAGAAAAAGCCCATATAGTAATGAAAAGACCAAACATAGCCAAAAATAAATAAACAAAATTATTTAAAAAAAAGAAAACTCAATATTTCTATTTGTCTGCTCATGTCCTCATAGATGCTTCCCTAAAGAAACACAATCCCATTGGATTAGTTTATTACTGTAACCAAACAAGGACTCTAATGTCAAGAACATTCATATATAACTTTAAAATGAGTTTTAATCCACCATCTAAATTGAACTAAATAGTTTAAGTTGCATAGTATTACAGACAATGTCAGGAAATAAAAATGTCTAATTGATCATTATTGAATATTGAAGAATTAGTCATCACTGAGCAGTGCTGCATTTCTAGAGTCAGCCTTTGAGACTCATTCACATTAGTCATAGAACCTTCTGTGGGTGGATGTAATGTGGTGAGAGTAGTTGTTGATGATCTGTTTTTCTTAGACCATTTAGTAAGCATTTTTACTGAATAAGCTCTGAATTTTTTATATGTCCTCACAGGTCGTAGTGAATGCATCACTTCAAAATACAAATAATTTTTAAAAGATTTCTGAGACACGATGTTCCAAAGAGTGAAATCCCATAGCTGCATATTTAATGAGACCTTGCTGGATTTGGATTTTATTATTAGGCATTCTTTTAGCTCAGTACTCAAGGTCAATGTAGTTAGCACTAAAAAATTGTATTTTCTCATGTTCAAAGGATATGACCTTGGAGGGCAAAGCAAAAAATATTCACCGCATGATGACTTTGTAAAATATTCTGAATATACCACCTCTTCGGTCCTTCAATGAGAGAAAATTTGAGCATACTTGAAACACAAGGGCTAGTATTTGGGAATTTATTTTTAAAAGTACAGTATATAATGGTGTTCCAAAGTATAGTATTTGAAAGCTGTATCATATGTGTAAATTATTTCTACTTTGCTCATATTACATGCCTTTTCATCTTCTCATATGAAAAATGAACATCAGGTATAATATTTCAATGCCATTTTTTTAAAAAATGAGATTTACTATGACATTTACATTTAAAAATAAACACAGGCTGAAACTAATAGAACCTGAACTATTTTGTAAAGTGATAATAACAGGCAATATTGTATGTAAACTGGAAATGCTACTTGATTATGCATGTGGTAATGAGGACTGAAAAATAATGGAAGAAGCAATCTGACCCAGTGCAGGTAATTTATTTGGAACAGTTAATTTAATATTTATCAACACTCTACTATAGATATTATCTCTATATCACAAATGAAGAATTTGAAGTGGAGACCATAAGTAATTTAACTCATAGTTGAATAAGTAACAAAACTGTTGTTTGAGTCTAGGTGATCAAATCCAGGATATCTGATCTGAATTACCAGACTACATTGAAAGAAGAATTTGCATATATAACTCTTAACATTATGATTCATGCTGGGAAGAAAGTCCCTTAAGATGAAAGGGTAAAGTCTGAAGCTATGTAACATAAATTATTTTAAAACTCAGCCTGCTATGTAAGAAAATTCATTTGCTAAAGTAGAAAAGAAGTGTTAAAAATTTAGAAAGAAATAAAATAACCTATGATTTTTTAATATAGTGAAAAGAACACTGAACTTAGAAATTTTGAACTCTAGTGTAATCTCTGTCTTGGTCTAGACTCATAGTTCCAAAGAGTGAAATCCCATAGCTGCATATTTAATGAGACCTTGCTGGATTTGGATTTTATTATTAGGCATTCTTTTAGCTCAGTACTCAAGGTCAATGTAGTTAGCACTAAAAAATTGTATTTTCTCATGTTCAAAGGATATGACCTTGGAGGGCAAAGCAAAAAATATTCACCGCATGATGACTTTGTAAAATATTCTGAATATACCACCTCTTCGGTCCTTCAATGAGAGAAAATTTGAGCATACTTGAAACACAAGGGCTAGTATTTGGGAATTTATTTTTAAAAGTACAGTATATAATGGTGTTCCAAAGTATAGTATTTGAAAGCTGTATCATATGTGTAAATTATTTCTACTTTGCTCATATTACATGCCTTTTCATCTTCTCATATGAAAAATGAACATCAGGTATAATATTTCAATGCCATTTTTTTAAAAAATGAGATTTACTATGACATTTACATTTAAAAATAAACACAGGCTGAAACTAATAGAACCTGAACTATTTTGTAAAGTGATAATAACAGGCAATATTGTATGTAAACTGGAAATGCTACTTGATTATGCATGTGGTAATGAGGACTGAAAAATAATGGAAGAAGCAATCTGACCCAGTGCAGGTAATTTATTTGGAACAGTTAATTTAATATTTATCAACACTCTACTATAGATATTATCTCTATATCACAAATGAAGAATTTGAAGTGGAGACCATAAGTAATTTAACTCATAGTTGAATAAGTAACAAAACTGTTGTTTGAGTCTAGGTGATCAAATCCAGGATATCTGATCTGAATTACCAGACTACATTGAAAGAAGAATTTGCATATATAACTCTTAACATTATGATTCATGCTGGGAAGAAAGTCCCTTAAGATGAAAGGGTAAAGTCTGAAGCTATGTAACATAAATTATTTTAAAACTCAGCCTGCTATGTAAGAAAATTCATTTGCTAAAGTAGAAAAGAAGTGTTAAAAATTTAGAAAGAAATAAAATAACCTATGATTTTTTAATATAGTGAAAAGAACACTGAACTTAGAAATTTTGAACTCTAGTGTAATCTCTGTCTTGGTCTAGACTCATAGTTCTTTGACTATACCAAAACACCTTGAAACACAGCCAGTGAACTCACTGGATGCCGTGAGATATTTTAACATTTCTGAAGGAAGCACAGTGACACTTGACAAACATTGGACACTGCACAAGTCACTAACTTATGTTAGTCCAGTTTTGATATCATTTCATACCATTGTCCCTTCAATTGCATCATATTTTTGTGAAGCTGAGATTTCAACAATCACTGTGATAAAAAGGAAGAAGCACAGAGCATCAATATGGGACAGGCAATACAGTAGCAATATACAGCCTGATTCCAAGGTCAGAGAAATATGCAGGGCCTTGTTATTGTTCAGTAGCTAAGTCATGTCTGACTCTTTGTGACCCCATAGACTGCAGAACGCCAGGCTTCTCTGTCCATCGCTATCTCCCAGAGTTTGCTCAAACTCATGTCCACTGAGTCAAGGATGCCATCCAACTATCTCATCCTCTGTCTCTCCCTTCTACTTTTGCCCTCAATTTTCCCCAGTTTCAGGGTCTTTTCTAATGAGTCAACTCTTCACATCAGGTGGCCAAAGTATTGGAGCTTCAGCATCAGCATCAGTCCTTCCAATGAATATTCAAGGTTTATTTCCTTTAGGATTGTCTAGTTTGATCTTTTTGCTGTCTCAAGAGTACAAAAGCATCAATTCTTCAGCACTCAGCCTTCTTTATGATCCAGCTGTCACATTCATATGTGACTACTGGAGAAACCATAGCTTTGACTGTGGTTTTTTTGTCAGCAAAGTGATGTCACTGCTTTTTAAAACACTGTCTAGGCTTGATATATTTATTATTTCAAGGAGCAAGGTCTAGAGGGAACTTATGCATCATTCATAAGTAAATGGGTTAAGAATTAAATAAAGGTGCCTTGTTTCTTTCATTTAGCATGAATGATTTTGTTTAAATGGCTGCTGATCAGTTAGAACATAAATAATTTATTAAGTTTTTTGCATGCAATTGTGTTTCTCTGTGTTAGTCAGTCACGTCCTGCTCTTTGCAACTCCACGGACTATAGCCTGCCAGGCTCCTGTGTCCATGGACTTTTCCAGGCAAGTGGGTACCCATTCCTTTCTCCTGGTCATCTTTCTGACCAGGTGCCCTGCATTGCAGGTAGATTTTTTTTTTTTTTTACCAGCTGAGGCAGCAGGGAAGCCCTTGCATGTAGTTATTTAACTTTAAACAAGAACAGAGTAAGATAATGTCATCTGATCCCATCATTTCATGGCAAATGGAAGATTAAAAAAATGGAAATAGTGGTGGATTTTCTTTTCTTGGGCTCCAAAATCACCATGGATGGTGACTGCAATCTTAAAATTAAAAGACACTTGCTCCTTGGAAGAAAAGCAATGACCAACCTTGACAGTGTATTAAAAGACAAAACATCACTTTATCAGCAAAGGTTTGTACAGTTAAAGCTATGCATGACCATAAAGAAAGATGAGTGTAGAAGAACTGATGCTTCTGCATTGTGCTGATAGAGAAGACTCTTGAGTCTTTTAGATTGCAAGGAGATAAAACTAACCAATCCTAAAGGAAATCAATCCTGAATATTCATTGAAAGGACTGTTGCTGAAGCTGATGCTCCAGTACTTTGGCCACCTGATGTGAAGCCGTGACTCATTGAAAAAGACTCTGATGCTGGAAACTATTGAAAGAAAAGTGAAGGCAGTTGCAGAGGGTGAGATGGTTAGATAGCATCACTGACTCAATGGACATGAGTCTCAGAAGACTCTGGGAGACATTGGAAGACAGAGGAGCCTGGTGTGCTACAGTCCACGAAGCTACAGAGTCAATCATAACTGACTGACTGAATGACAACCACTAATTACTTAATAAATGCACATTTGCTAGGCTTGATAATTAATTTCAAGGACTGTGGTTTGTCAGCAAAGTGATGTCACTGCTTTTTAAAACACTGTCTAGGCTTGATATATTTATTATTTCAAGGAGCAAGGTCTAGAGGGAACTTATGCATCATTCATAAGTAAATGGGTTAAGAATTAAATAAAGGTGCCTTGTTTCTTTCATTTAGCATGAATGATTTTGTTTAAATGGCTGCTGATCAGTTAGAACATAAATAATTTATTAAGTTTTTTGCATGCAATTGTGTTTCTCTGTGTTAGTCAGTCACGTCCTGCTCTTTGCAACTCCACGGACTATAGCCTGCCAGGCTCCTGTGTCCATGGACTTTTCCAGGCAAGTGGGTACCCATTCCTTTCTCCTGGTCATCTTTCTGACCAGGTGCCCTGCATTGCAGGTAGATTTTTTTTTTTTTTTTACCAGCTGAGGCAGCAGGGAAGCCCTTGCATGTAGTTATTTAACATTAAAAAAAAAAAACAGAGTAAGATAATGTCATCTGATCCCATCATTTCATGGCAAATGGAAGATTAAAAAAATGGAAATAGTGGTGGATTTTCTTTTCTTGGGCTCCAAAATCACCATGGATGGTGACTGCAATCTTAAAATTAAAAGACACTTGCTCCTTGGAAGAAAAGCAATGACCAACCTTGACAGTGTATTAAAAGACAAAACATCACTTTATCAGCAAAGGTTTGTACAGTTAAAGCTATGCATGACCATAAAGAAAGATGAGTGTAGAAGAACTGATGCTTCTGCATTGTGCTGATAGAGAAGACTCTTGAGTCTTTTAGATTGCAAGGAGATAAAACTAACCAATCCTAAAGGAAATCAATCCTGAATATTCATTGAAAGGACTGTTGCTGAAGCTGATGCTCCAGTACTTTGGCCACCTGATGTGAAGCCGTGACTCATTGAAAAAGACTCTGATGCTGGAAACTATTGAAAGAAAAAGTGAAGGCAGTTGCAGAGGGTGAGATGGTTAGATAGCATCACTGACTCAATGGACATGAGTCTCAGAAGACTCTGGGAGACATTGGAAGACAGAGGAGCCTGGTGTGCTACAGTCCACGAAGCTACAGAGTCAATCATAACTGACTGACTGAATGACAACCACTAATTACTTAATAAATGGCACTTATACATATTTATTTTGTACTAAGAACATCATAAAAAGTTTTCTAGAACATAAGGATTCCATGAAATGAGAGGCTTTAAGAAACTCTGAAGTAGAAGTTTGGTTTTTGGTATATTAAAGTTTTTGTTTTAGCTTCAGTTTTTTTATATTAAAAATTCTCAAATTCTAGTCTAGTTCTAATAGGCAGTAATTCAGTGGCAAGAGAAAGGGTAATTTGAGCAACCTTCAGAATTCCAAAACCCATCCCACTACAGTACTTACATACTATATAAAAATGGAAGCATTTAATGATTTTCTAATTGATTTTAAACTGAATCTTTTACAGTAAGTTAACTGCTAGGTGCAAATGAATTAATTACTTTACAACTATATCTCACCTACCTCTTTAACCTATAGAGCTCCTAGAAATTTTTGTTTTGTTTTTTTGACGTTCAGTTGTTTTCTCCATTTGGTAACACATTGAATTAGAAGATTTTCCAGAGTAAGTGAAAATCTCTACTTCGTAAATATTATAAAATCTAGAGTGTCTGATCTTCCTAAGAAAATATTGTTACATAAAAATTTCAAATTAAAAACAAGTAGCCCACTGTTTTCAATAAAATTCTAGCTAATAATCACACCACAATTGCCTTTTAAAAATTCTTTCATATTGCTAATTTACATACGGAAATGCCCTTTAGCAAAGGTTTGTACAGTTAAAGCTATGAATAGAAAAAACTGTTGCTGGATAGAGAAGACTCTTGAGTCTTTTAGATTGCAAGGAGATAAAACTAACCAATCCTAAAGGAAATCAATCCTGAATATTCATTGAAAGGACTGTTGCTGAAGCTGATGCTCCAGTACTTTGGCCACCTGATGTGAAGCCGTGACTCATTGAAAAAGACTCTGATGCTGGAAACTATTGAAAGAAAAGTGAAGGCAGTTGCAGAGGGTGAGATGGTTAGATAGCATCACTGACTCAATGGACATGAGTCTCAGAAGACTCTGGGAGACATTGGAAGACAGAGGAGCCTGGTGTGCTACAGTCCACGAAGCTACAGAGTCAATCATAACTGACTGACTGAATGACAACCACTAATTACTTAATAAATGGCACTTATACATATTTATTTTGTACTAAGAACATCATAAAAAGTTTTCTAGAACATAAGGATTCCATGAAATGAGAGGCTTTAAGAAACTCTGAAGTAGAAGTTTGGTTTTTGGTATATTAAAGTTTTTGTTTTAGCTTCAGTTTTTTTATATTAAAAATTCTCAAATTCTAGTCTAGTTCTAATAGGCAGTAATTCAGTGGCAAGAGAAAGGGTAATTTGAGCAACCTTCAGAATTCCAAAACCCATCCCACTACAGTACTTACATACTATATAAAAATGGAAGCATTTAATGATTTTCTAATTGATTTTAAACTGAATCTTTTACAGTAAGTTAACTGCTAGGTGCAAATGAATTAATTACTTTACAACTATATCTCACCTACCTCTTTAACCTATAGAGCTCCTAGAAATTTTTGTTTTGTTTTTTTGACGTTCAGTTGTTTTCTCCATTTGGTAACACATTGAATTAGAAGATTTTCCAGAGTAAGTGAAAATCTCTACTTCGTAAATATTATAAAATCTAGAGTGTCTGATCTTCCTAAGAAAATATTGTTACATAAAAATTTCAAATTAAAAACAAGTAGCCCACTGTTTTCAATAAAATTCTAGCTAATAATCACACCACAATTGCCTTTTAAAAATTCTTTCATATTGCTAATTTACATACGGAAATGCCCTTTTAGAAAATATTTGACTGAGTGTCTATAATAATAAAACAATACTTTTGTTACATGGAAAACTATTAGCGACTTGCTCGGCTGATTGATTCTTTATTTGATGTACAATAGGTTTGTATTTACTTGGCTGGTATTTTTGGGCACTGTTTACAGCCGAAACCTTGGGCCAGAAGAGGTGTTATGTTACATCCAGATGATTAACACATTTGATTTTATTGGCAATACCTGAAAGAAAGAAAATTACAAAATAGTTGTGAGATACTTGTATCCTTGGGTTGGTGAATTTATGAATACAAAAAATTTTTTTTATTTTGGACAACTGAATAATCGCAGAATAACTGAGTGTAGTGTGAGCTCTTGTATAGTGCTTGCTTAGTGAATATTTTTTGGATTAAAGAAAAAACCAAAATGTCCCCAACTGTCACTCATTGATTTAATTTTATAGAAAAGAGCATACATGGAAATAAGTAACTGAAATCCTTTGTGGGTCATATGGCCATACAGATGACTGATAGTCAACTAGTCTGAAAAAAGTTATGGAATATTTCAACAAATATTATCAGAATTATATATATGTATACAGTGAAATACTATGTAGTCTGAAGAAAGTGGAAAAACTTTTCATTTGCAGCAACATGAGTGAACCAGAGGAAAATAAGTTAGGTGAAATAAGCCAGATATAGATAAGTGCTGCTTGTGTGAGGAGTCTAAAATAGTCAAATTCATAGAACCAGAGAGTAGAAAGCTGGTTAGAAAGCAGAGTAGAGGCTGCAGGGGTGGAGAAGGTGGGGGTGGTATTAATCAGAGGGTACAAAATGTCAATCATATAAGATGTTAGATAGAAATGTTTTGTTTTGTTTTTTTGACGTTCAGTTGTTTTCTCCATTTGGTAACACATTGAATTAGAAGATTTTCCAGAGTAAGTGAAAATCTCTACTTCGTAAATATTATAAAATCTAGAGTGTCTGATCTTCCTAAGAAAATATTGTTACATAAAAATTTCAAATTAAAAACAAGTAGCCCACTGTTTTCAATAAAATTCTAGCTAATAATCACACCACAATTGCCTTTTAAAAATTCTTTCATATTGCTAATTTACATACGGAAATGCCCTTTTAGAAAATATTTGACTGAGTGTCTATAATAATAAAACAATACTTTTGTTACATGGAAAACTATTAGCGACTTGCTCGGCTGATTGATTCTTTATTTGATGTACAATAGGTTTGTATTTACTTGGCTGGTATTTTTGGGCACTGTTTACAGCCGAAACCTTGGGCCAGAAGAGGTGTTATGTTACATCCAGATGATTAACACATTTGATTTTATTGGCAATACCTGAAAGAAAGAAAATTACAAAATAGTTGTGAGATACTTGTATCCTTGGGTTGGTGAATTTATGAATACAAAAAATTTTTTTTATTTTGGACAACTGAATAATCGCAGAATAACTGAGTGTAGTGTGAGCTCTTGTATAGTGCTTGCTTAGTGAATATTTTTTGGATTAAAGAAAAAACCAAAATGTCCCCAACTGTCACTCATTGATTTAATTTTATAGAAAAGAGCATACATGGAAATAAGTAACTGAAATCCTTTGTGGGTCATATGGCCATACAGATGACTGATAGTCAACTAGTCTGAAAAAAGTTATGGAATATTTCAACAAATATTATCAGAATTATATATATGTATACAGTGAAATACTATGTAGTCTGAAGAAAGTGGAAAAACTTTTCATTTGCAGCAACATGAGTGAACCAGAGGAAAATAAGTTAGGTGAAATAAGCCAGATATAGATAAGTGCTGCTTGTGTGAGGAGTCTAAAATAGTCAAATTCATAGAACCAGAGAGTAGAAAGCTGGTTAGAAAGCAGAGTAGAGGCTGCAGGGGTGGAGAAGGTGGGGGTGGTATTAATCAGAGGGTACAAAATGTCAATCATATAAGATGAGTAAGTCCTAGAGATATACTGTATAGCACAGTGTATATCAGTGATATATCATATACTTAAAAAATTGCTAAGAGAAGATCTTATGTTAAAAATGGGTATCACAAAATAGTAAAGAGGGCAGGAGGAAACTTTTTTAAGTGATGGATATGTTGATGGCATAGATTGTGGTGATAGTTTCACTTCTCATCAAAAATTAACTTGTATACATTAAATATATACACCTTTTTGTATATATTGTAAATATATTCGGTCATAACTCAAGAGGTTTTTTTTAAAGATTTCTTTAAATAGCAAAGAAAACACTTGGTGAATTAAAATAAAAATGAAGACTCATAAATATATAAAAACTCTGAGGTTCTTTATTCTTCCAAACAAAAATTTAGATGCATTATAAGGTCTTGGTTTGATCACAATACAGGTATCAGTCTTGGCAGAAAGATAGCAATTGTTATTTTTTTACACATAAACTGAAGTGGCAGTAACAGTCTTAACCACTGGGCAACCCCAGAGACCCCTATAGACTGATTTAATTAAGTGTATGAATTTCCTATTGTTGCCATAACAAATTACCCATAACAAATTACCAAAAATTGACATAGACACCAATTTATTATCTTCAATATGGAGATAAGAATTCTAGTGGACTAATTGAAAAAAGTGGTACAAATGAATTTATTTAAAAAATAGAGTCACAAATATAGAAAACAAAGTTATGGTTACCAAAAGTGGAAGATAAATTGGGTGGTTGGAATATTTCAACAAATATTATCAGAATTATATATATGTATACAGTGAAATACTATGTAGTCTGAAGAAAGTGGAAAAACTTTTCATTTGCAGCAACATGAGTGAACCAGAGGAAAATAAGTTAGGTGAAATAAGCCAGATATAGATAAGTGCTGCTTGTGTGAGGAGTCTAAAATAGTCAAATTCATAGAACCAGAGAGTAGAAAGCTGGTTAGAAAGCAGAGTAGAGGCTGCAGGGGTGGAGAAGGTGGGGGTGGTATTAATCAGAGGGTACAAAATGTCAATCATATAAGATGAGTAAGTCCTAGAGATATACTGTATAGCACAGTGTATATCAGTGATATATCATATACTTAAAAAATTGCTAAGAGAAGATCTTATGTTAAAAATGGGTATCACAAAATAGTAAAGAGGGCAGGAGGAAACTTTTTCAAGTGATGGATATGTTGATGGCATAGATTGTGGTGATAGTTTCACTTCTCATCAAAAATTAACTTGTATACATTAAATATATACACCTTTTTGTATATATTGTAAATATATTCGGTCATAACTCAAGAGGTTTTTTTTAAAGATTTCTTTAAATAGCAAAGAAAACACTTGGTGAATTAAAATAAAAATGAAGACTCATAAATATATAAAAACTCTGAGGTTCTTTATTCTTCCAAACAAAAATTTAGATGCATTATAAGGTCTTGGTTTGATCACAATACAGGTATCAGTCTTGGCAGAAAGATAGCAATTGTTATTTTTTTACACATAAACTGAAGTGGCAGTAACAGTCTTAACCACTGGGCAACCCCAGAGACCCCTATAGACTGATTTAATTAAGTGTATGAATTTCCTATTGTTGCCATAACAAATTACCCATAACAAATTACCAAAAATTGACATAGACACCAATTTATTATCTTCAATATGGAGATAAGAATTCTAGTGGACTAATTGAAAAAAGTGGTACAAATGAATTTATTTAAAAAATAGAGTCACAAATATAGAAAACAAAGTTATGGTTACCAGGGTGGAAGAGTGGGGAGAGATAAATTGGGTGGTTGGGATAGACATATACATACTACTATATGCATAGGTAACTCTACTTAATTTTCTCTGTAATGACCTACGTGGGAAAATAATCTTAAAAAAGAGTAGATATAGGTATATGTATAACTGATTCACTTTGCTGTGCACCTGAAATTAACACAACACAGTAAACCAACTATATACAATTAAAAAATTCTACTGGGCTAAAATCAAGGTGTCAACAGGACTGGGTTCCTTCTGAAGTGCTAGGGGAGCATCTATTTACTTGTCTTTTCCAGCTTCTAGAGGTTGTTCACATTCCTTGTCTTTTGTCTTGAAAAGTGAATGTGAAACCACTCATAACTTTTTGGTGTTCAACTTTTTGGGGTCCATGGATGAGCACTGGAATTCTCCAGGCAAGAATACTGGAGTAGGTAGCCTTTCCCTTCTCTAGGGGTTGCTCTCAACCTAGGAATCGAACCCAGGTACTCTGCATTGCAGGCAGATTTTTACCATTGGAGCCACCAGGGAAGTCTAAATGAATACTGGAGTGGGTAGCCTATCCCTTCGCCAGGAGAACTTCTTGACCTCAGAATCGAACTGCAGTCGCCTGCACTGCAGGTGGATTCTTTACCAACTGAGCTATAAGGGAATCCTTCTCCATCTTAAGAGCCAGCATACATTGCTTCACTTTGACCTCTGCCTCTGAAAGTCACATCTTTGATTCTCCTTCATCCTTTTCCCTTATAAAAACTTTTGTGATGGGTCCTATCCAGATCTGTGCAGCCCCTTTTGCGTGTAAGGCATCATTCGTGGAGAGGAAATGTAGGAGATATTATTCTGATTCCCATGTTGAAAAATTTTGCGTGCCTTAACCACTGGGCAACCCCAGAGACCCTATAGACTGATTTAATTAAGTGTATGAATTTCCTATTGTTGCCATAACAAATTACCCATAACAAATTACCAAAAATTGACATAGACACCAATTTATTATCTTCAATATGGAGATAAGAATTCTAGTGGACTAATTGAAAAAAGTGGTACAAATGAATTTATTTAAAAAATAGAGTCACAAATATAGAAAACAAAGTTATGGTTACCAGGGTGGAAGAGTGGGGAGAGATAAATTGGGTGGTTGGGATAGACATATACATACTACTATATGCATAGGTAACTCTACTTAATTTTCTCTGTAATGACCTACGTGGGAAAATAATCTTAAAAAAGAGTAGATATAGGTATATGTATAACTGATTCACTTTGCTGTGCACCTGAAATTAACACAACACAGTAAACCAACTATATACAATTAAAAAATTCTACTGGGCTAAAATCAAGGTGTCAACAGGACTGGGTTCCTTCTGAAGTGCTAGGGGAGCATCTATTTACTTGTCTTTTCCAGCTTCTAGAGGTTGTTCACATTCCTTGTCTTTTGTCTTGAAAAGTGAATGTGAAACCACTCATAACTTTTTGGTGTTCAACTTTTTGGGGTCCATGGATGAGCACTGGAATTCTCCAGGCAAGAATACTGGAGTAGGTAGCCTTTCCCTTCTCTAGGGGTTGCTCTCAACCTAGGAATCGAACCCAGGTACTCTGCATTGCAGGCAGATTTTTACCATTGGAGCCACCAGGGAAGTCTAAATGAATACTGGAGTGGGTAGCCTATCCCTTCGCCAGGAGAACTTCTTGACCTCAGAATCGAACTGCAGTCGCCTGCACTGCAGGTGGATTCTTTACCAACTGAGCTATAAGGGAATCCTTCTCCATCTTAAGAGCCAGCATACATTGCTTCACTTTGACCTCTGCCTCTGAAAGTCACATCTTTGATTCTCCTTCATCCTTTTCCCTTATAAAAACTTTTGTGATGGGTCCTATCCAGATCTGTGCAGCCCCTTTTGCGTGTAAGGCATCATTCGTGGAGAGGAAATGTAGGAGATATTATTCTGATTACCATGTTGAGGTATGCCTTGCTTCATTTAACCAAGGATTTTATGAGGCAGTATGTATATTCTAATGAAGATGGAATTTAGTAGATAAGCACTCCATATCTGATACATAGAATTCAAGCTTACATTTCATAGAATAATTATAAATCAAACAAACAGCTATCAACACATATTTCTTAAAATGAAGGTATAAGTTAACAGCAATAAAGTGAATTAATGAGACTTATAAAAGATTTTCTACAGCTTGAAAATAGTTTTTAAATCTGAAGTTTATACTAGGTTTCTGTTTACCTGAAATAAACTGAAAGAATATTTACAGATATTTTTATACTAAATGAACAGGATAAACAAATGCTCCTGATTAGGAGTGTTATGATGGAGCACATCTTTAGCTTGTGCTCTAGAAGAAAGCTCTTAAATACCAAAAAAGGCATAAAGTACTTCATCTATTGGCAAAGTCTGTGGAACTTGTTGATTTCACACGGAGATTTCCACTGCCAAGAACACAGCATAATTAGAGAGAAAGAGCTGTAATATCACACAGCTATTTACTTGCACAAGAAAAAGCAGGCAGCTAGCCTTTTCTTCAAAAGAGATTTTAAAACCTTAATATGGATAAATATCATCTGGGCAATCTTATTAAAATGCCAATTCCGGTTCAGATTTTGGGAGTCCAAAGATTCTGCGTTTGTTATGAGGTGCAAAGTGATGCTAGTGCTCTTAGTTTCTGAACCACACTTTGTATAGCAGGGTTATAGAACATTCTCAGGAGGAAGCAAAGGCTACTATGGAAATCACCTTAGATAAACATGGTTATTAATGCATTACCTTGAGTAAATACATAAGTGAAAACTAAAAGTTTGTTATTAGTATTAATAAGAAACATGATATGGATATCTCAGTAAAGACTAAATGGGACGTAGGGCTATCACCATTTCTATAATGACAAAGAACTAAAGCTATGTTTTAATTAGAATCTTCTGTGTATATTCTCTTGTAAATTGTGTAGGAATATATGGTAAAAACACTGTTAACACTATAATGTGTGAATTTACTTATTACCATAAATCACTTTTTTCATTTAAGGGGCACCTTAAATTGTCATATAGAACAATTTAAGTAAATAAATTATATACAATGATATATTTATATATATATAATTATATATTATTATATGTATATAAATATATGTTTATAATTCGTACCACTGGTTGTTTTTATTCCTGGAATCAAGAATTGATGTTCAGAATGGGAAAAACTGGTTGCCCCTTAACCTTTAACAATTTCATTCTTATTTTGTGTGCTAGCTAGTATAGGGTTGTGTATTTAAAGGTAATATTTGTTTCCCTTATTTGAAAATAGTCAGATAATATGCAGGCAAACAGGAAAATAAAACAAAGTCAGGCAGTTAAGATTACGCAGAGAAAAAGAATGAAGGGTGAAGAATCTGTGGTACAGAGTTTGGAGGAAGTCGGACAGAAGTGTGGAGTAAAAATTCTAGACTGAGAGGATTATCAAATGTAAAAACCTTGATCAACAGACTAGCTAGACTCACTTGAGGAATAAGAAAAGTTGGAGTGAAGTGAGTGACAAACAGCAAGGAGGAAATGCCTTTAAGAGTTTACTGGGGGCAATGATGCAACACTGTGGGGGCATGGAGTAAAGGTATTTGTATCTTATTGCAAAATTGATAGGAAAGCAGTAGACAGTGACAGAGGTGAAATAAAAAGATTAATGACCCAAATCGACAATCTGTTATTTAGCCTCCTTTCCCGCTCTTCCTACCAAGGCATCTATTACTATATTTTCTATTTATTTATTTCATGATCTGTCTTCTAATATGAAATGTAAAGCCCCTGAATTTTCACACTACTCATCACTGTACCCTGGGATGCATCACTGTATCACTTGGAGTGCCTGGAACCCTGCCTGAGCTGGGATAGTGCCTTAGTAATTCATTGTTTTCCAGAGATATGGGTAGGTAAGGCTTGTTGCTTGATAGAGTTTGGGAAGAAGATACAAAAATGATGAGTCCAATACAATGGATATTCTTTTCTTTTCTGGAGAAAATGGGTACAAAAATGGCACAGTATACTACATATGAAAGAAATACTGAAATTAGAAAGATAAATTCAATTCAGAAAGAAAGAAAAATGGTGTTTAACTTGAAATCCCATTACCCTAATGTTGAGATGTTCAAAAGCAAAATTTTCAGGAGCAATTTGGTGAAGAGAGACTTCTATAGTGAATCTTATTCCCACAGAATGCCAGTTCCATGTAATTTAACAGGTGTTCTGCCAAACAAAAGTCACAAAGGTTGTATCCTCGTACCACTGGTTGTTTTTATTCCTGGAATCAAGAATTGATGTTCAGAATGGGAAAAACTGGTTGCCCCTTAACCTTTAACAATTTCATTCTTATTTTGTGTGCTAGCTAGTATAGGGTTGTGTATTTAAAGGTAATATTTGTTTCCCTTATTTGAAAATAGTCAGATAATATGCAGGCAAACAGGAAAATAAAACAAAGTCAGGCAGTTAAGATTACGCAGAGAAAAAGAATGAAGGGTGAAGAATCTGTGGTACAGAGTTTGGAGGAAGTCGGACAGAAGTGTGGAGTAAAAATTCTAGACTGAGAGGATTATCAAATGCAAAAACCTTGATCAACAGACTAGCTAGACTCACTTGAGGAATAAGAAAAGTTGGAGTGAAGTGAGTGACAAACAGCAAGGAGGAAATGCCTTTAAGAGTTTACTGGGGGCAATGATGCAACACTGTGGGGGCATGGAGTAAAGGTATTTGTATCTTATTGCAAAATTGATAGGAAAGCAGTAGACAGTGACAGAGGTGAAATAAAAAGATTAATGACCCAAATCGACAATCTGTTATTTAGCCTCCTTTCCCGCTCTTCCTACCAAGGCATCTATTACTATATTTTCTATTTATTTATTTCATGATCTGTCTTCTAATATGAAATGTAAAGCCCCTGAATTTTCACACTACTCATCACTGTACCCTGGGATGCATCACTGTATCACTTGGAGTGCCTGGAACCCTGCCTGAGCTGGGATAGTGCCTTAGTAATTCATTGTTTTCCAGAGATATGGGTAGGTAAGGCTTGTTGCTTGATAGAGTTTGGGAAGAAGATACAAAAATGATGAGTCCAATACAATGGATATTCTTTTCTTTTCTGGAGAAAATGGGTACAAAAATGGCACAGTATACTACATATGAAAGAAATACTGAAATTAGAAAGATAAATTCAATTCAGAAAGAAAGAAAAATGGTGTTTAACTTGAAATCCCATTACCCTAATGTTGAGATGTTCAAAAGCAAAATTTTCAGGAGCAATTTGGTGAAGAGAGACTTCTATAGTGAATCTTATTCCCACAGAATGCCAGTTCCATGTAATTTAACAGGTGTTCTGCCAAACAAAAGTCACAAAGGTTGTATCCACCCACAGAATCCCTCTTTCATCTTTCTTCTTGACTTTGGTTCTTCTCTAGGTGTCCATTTTAAGCTCTATTATCTGATTTCATTGTGTCCCTATAGCTTATTTTCTATATTATAATGATGATTTATTCTTATAATTATCTCAATATTTATGTATTTTGCATTTTTTTGTTAGTGGCATGCATTTAAATTTTTAGCATGTTCTGTTAGCCAATTTTCTAATTGTATTTAAAATTTGTATTTTATCTTTTATTGTTGTTCTTGAAAAAACAAACATAATGTGTGTTAAGTAGATATATGTTAGGCATCTGAGAGAGACATAATGCCCAGAAAAACAATGGTTTCACGCTTTCCTAGTCTCCTAGTTTCAGTCCTTGTGAAAATGCACATGAATTAACAGTGTTCTTTTTTATATCTTAAGATTACTGTTCTAAATAATAATGGATGACTTGATTTATACCCTTCCCCAATATCTGTGTTGAAGTCTCAACTCCCAATGTGGCTGGATTTGAAAATGTAGCCTTTAAGGGGGATAATTAAGGTGAAGTGACATTTTAAGGTTAGGCCCTCATCCAACATGACTGATGTCTCTAGAAGGAAAAAAAAAAAAACAAAAAACAGAGAGAGATACCAGGGATGCACACACAGAGAGCAAAGACCACATGCGGACAACAGGAAGAGGCCATCTGCCAGTTATGGAGAGAGGTTTTAGGAGAAACCAAGCCTGTCCATGCCTTTATCTTAGACTTACAGTCTCTACAACTGTGATAAAAGAAACTTCCTTTGCTTAAGCAACACGGTCTATGGTATCTTGTTATATCATCACCCATAGGGTAGTCTAAGACAGCAAGTTCTAAGCTTCACTGCTGTGTATCAGGGTGTGAGAGGCCCGCATGGTATTCTCTCCTATTCCAACCAGCAGAACGAGACATAAGACTCTGCCTTACATACAGAGGCCAGAGACAGTCATGCACAGAGAGCAGACATGCACCACATACCCAGGTATTGGTTGTTTCTCTTAAAAGGTTATACTGATTTCTCACCCTCTTATAGCACCTCTTCAAGACTCAGTGCTCCCACTGATTTACACTCACATTCGATTACACTTTTTCCACTTACAGAAAGTAAGTTGTTCATAACTGGCTATTCAGACCCACTGTTGCATAGATGACTTGCTCTAGGAAGTCTATTTCTCATCAAAACTGACTCTATTCAGATTAAGATTATTGTAAGAACACATGCTAAATTAATGAAGATATAAAGAGCTACGTTTATGTATGTCGTACACACAAATATGCTTCCAGGTTAGAAACTGAGAGGGCCTAATAGAAAAGATCTCCATAGCAACAACCACATCTGGTACTTGGGTCTTGGTTTCTAACACCATTCTTCAATGAAAAAGACCAGATCTCTTTAGAGAAATTGCCAATTCTAGGACAGGGGCAGCATATATACAAGATGAACCTGAAACAACTAACTTGAGAGAAAGAAATTCACAGTGATGAAGATGATGGGAATATATCAGAAGAGCACAGACGTCAAGAGAAAGAGCTATCAATAACCCAAACTGGAATATTTTGAGTAAAACAATAATAAATTCCCAAATATGAAATGAATATCCATCTACATGAAAAAGAACAAAAAAATCTCTTGTGTATAATTCCAAAGAATTATGTAGATATTCTACCTTAAAGGAGAGTGAATGTAAGTCTCCATTTCTTAAGTGTGCAATGTGCATAATGACTCTATTACAAAGAGCACAATACGGAAAGAGGGAAAAAGAGTGATTAAATAATGGATAAATATGACCAACACAACTTCGGTCAATGCTAACATAAACAGTCACAAATTATGTTGATTGCCTTAATATGATGTGGTGAAAAGATATTTTGCCTCTGTGATATCCCTCCCCCCAAACCCAGAATCCTAGGCTATTAGTGAGAAAACCATGATTTCTTTTCTAAAAAGTATTTTTTGTTCATTTATTTTTGGTTGTGCTTGAGCCTTCATTGCTGTACAGGGCTTTCTCTAGCTGTAGTAAGTTGGGGCTATTCTCTAGTTGTGGTACTTGGACTCTAAGGTGTGCAGGTTTCAGTCATCGTGACTCCCAGGTTCTTGGACACAGGCTCAATAGTAGTGAATGGGCTTAATTTCTCTGTGGCATGTGGGATCATCTCAGACCAGGACTCAAACTGGTGTCTTCTAAACTCTTCTATAGAGAGGCATCTAGCAATATACCTGACTAATATTGCATAGATGACTTGCTCTAGGAAGTCTATTTCTCATCAAAACTGACTCTATTCAGATTAAGATTATTGTAAGAACACATGCTAAATTAATGAAGATATAAAGAGCTACGTTTATGTATGTCGTACACACAAATATGCTTCCAGGTTAGAAACTGAGAGGGCCTAATAGAAAAGATCTCCATAGCAACAACCACATCTGGTACTTGGGTCTTGGTTTCTAACACCATTCTTCAATGAAAAAGACCAGATCTCTTTAGAGAAATTGCCAATTCTAGGACAGGGGCAGCATATATACAAGATGAACCTGAAACAACTAACTTGAGAGAAAGAAATTCACAGTGATGAAGATGATGGGAATATATCAGAAGAGCACAGACGTCAAGAGAAAGAGCTATCAATAACCCAAACTGGAATATTTTGAGTAAAACAATAATAAATTCCCAAATATGAAATGAATATCCATCTACATGAAAAAGAACAAAAAAATCTCTTGTGTATAATTCCAAAGAATTATGTAGATATTCTACCTTAAAGGAGAGTGAATGTAAGTCTCCATTTCTTAAGTGTGCAATGTGCATAATGACTCTATTACAAAGAGCACAATACGGAAAGAGGGAAAAAGAGTGATTAAATAATGGATAAATATGACCAACACAACTTCGGTCAATGCTAACATAAACAGTCACAAATTATGTTGATTGCCTTAATATGATGTGGTGAAAAGATATTTTGCCTCTGTGATATCCCTCCCCCCAAACCCAGAATCCTAGGCTATTAGTGAGAAAACCATGATTTCTTTTCTAAAAAGTATTTTTTGTTCATTTATTTTTGGTTGTGCTTGAGCCTTCATTGCTGTACAGGGCTTTCTCTAGCTGTAGTAAGTTGGGGCTATTCTCTAGTTGTGGTACTTGGACTCTAAGGTGTGCAGGTTTCAGTCATCGTGACTCCCAGGTTCTTGGACACAGGCTCAATAGTAGTGAATGGGCTTAATTTCTCTGTGGCATGTGGGATCATCTCAGACCAGGACTCAAACTGGTGTCTTCTAAACTCTTCTATAGAGAGGCATCTAGCAATATACCTGACTAATACTTCTCAAAACTGTCAAAGGCATCAAAAACAGTCACATCACATCTGAGAAACTGTCAGAACCAGGAGGAGCTGAAAGTAACATGACAATTAAATGTAGTGTGGTACTCTGAAGCTGAAGCTCCAATACTTTGGCCAATTGATGTAAAGAGTCAACTCATTGGAAAAGACCCTGATGCTGGGAACGATTGAAGGCAAGCAGAGAAGAGGGTGGCACAGGATTAGATGGTGACATAGCATCACTGACTCAATGGACATACATTTGAGCAAACTCTGGGAGATGAAGCACAGGGAAGCCTGGTGTGCTGCAACCTATGGGGCAGAAAAGACCCTGACACAACTTAGAGACTGAGCAACAAAGCAAGAAGTCTGAACGGAATCCTGGAACAGAAAAAAGGTCTTACATAAAATCTAAGGAAATCTGAATAAATATGGACTTTAGTAGATAATAATACATCAATATTGGTTTATTAATTAGAACAAGTCTAGTAACAGTATGCTGGAAATATAAGGGAAACTAGTATTTTTACTGTCCGTTCAACTTTTCTGTAAATCTAAAACTATTCTTTGGGAAGTATACTACTAATAAAAATGATTGAGAGAAAAAACTTCAATTACTAAAATCTTAGTACACTGATAACATCCTGTGTACTAGAATCTTGCTATCAATTTTTGTCAACCTTAGCTCAGGAAAAAATCTGAATGAATACAGTACCATCTTCTAAAATGTTGCTAGAGAAGACATTTAAATAAATAAAAACACTTGGCTAAATTAATTCATGAGCAGGATCTACTAATGTTGAATGATAGCCAGGCATTCTTCAGTGTCCCTCAAGACACCAGTTCCATGTGATTTAATAGGCATTCTGCCAAAACTGTGGCCACAAGAGTTTGGGAAAGCTAGGTTTAACTAAATTAGATAGGATATTTTTTCCAAGATTTTTTATAATAGTATTTTGTGATTCCTCAAGTGTGTAAAATTTACCAAGCTGCTCTGAACAAAAAAAAAAAAAAAAAAATTCACTTTTAAAAAAGCATGGTTATTCTAAGAAACCAGTTTCTATGAATCGCTAGTTGGGAAAACTTGGTCTCAGTTGATGTTTTTCAAAAACTGGTTTTGTGATCAATAGGATCAATATCAGCTGGGAAATTGTTAGAAATGTAAATTCTTGTGTACTAACTTAGACATTCTGAATCAGAAACTGTTGGATTGGAGCCCAGAACTCAATGTTTTAACCCTTCCAGATGCTTCTAATACATATTAAAATTTGACAAGTATTAACTTAGAAGAAACTCACGTCTTGAATTTACAGACCAGTGTTGTTGATTGCTTAGTATCTGTAATATGGTTGTTCTTCTTCAAAGGACTGATGTCTTCAAGTGGGCCAAAAGCCACGACTTCATCTTGACTTTCAAAGGAGCTGTATATGACTTAGTTCTCAGAACTGGATCAGTGGGATGTATTTAAGAAGTTTCAGATGAGCCAAAGGAGATCTTTGATTCTTCATGAATCTTATTTCACTTCAGTGTGGAATGAATGAATGAAGAGATTGTGCTTCTTCAAGTGGAACTTGAAAGAAGGATGACATTATGGAAAACGAGACATAAATACTTTATTGTGGGTTATCAGAAACAGCTTTTATTTCAAGGTCCAAATTTACTCAGTAAAGGTAAAGAGGTGAATTTGACTGGGGATGTAAGTCTATGTAGTAAGTCATCACATAAAAAGCAATTGAAAGCCTAGATTCTGGAAGCAGATTGATTCAACTTGAAACCCAGCTTTACATTGGGCAAATAATTTCACCCTTATGTTTTAGTTTTCTTGTCTATAAATGGTTATATTAATAGTACTTATCTCATAGAATGCTAAAAGATTAAATACATGAGCAGGATCTACTAATGTTGAATGATAGCCAGGCATTCTTCAGTGTCCCTCAAGACACCAGTTCCATGTGATTTAATAGGCATTCTGCCAAAACTGTGGCCACAAGAGTTTGGGAAAGCTAGGTTTAACTAAATTAGATAGGATATTTTTTCCAAGATTTTTTATAATAGTATTTTGTGATTCCTCAAGTGTGTAAAATTTACCAAGCTGCTCTGAACAAAAAAAAAAAAAATTCACTTTTAAAAAAGCATGGTTATTCTAAGAAACCAGTTTCTATGAATCGCTAGTTGGGAAAACTTGGTCTCAGTTGATGTTTTTCAAAAACTGGTTTTGTGATCAATAGGATCAATATCAGCTGGGAAATTGTTAGAAATGTAAATTCTTGTGTACTAACTTAGACATTCTGAATCAGAAACTGTTGGATTGGAGCCCAGAACTCAATGTTTTAACCCTTCCAGATGCTTCTAATACATATTAAAATTTGACAAGTATTAACTTAGAAGAAACTCACGTCTTGAATTTACAGACCAGTGTTGTTGATTGCTTAGTATCTGTAATATGGTTGTTCTTCTTCAAAGGACTGATGTCTTCAAGTGGGCCAAAAGCCACGACTTCATCTTGACTTTCAAAGGAGCTGTATATGACTTAGTTCTCAGAACTGGATCAGTGGGATGTATTTAAGAAGTTTCAGATGAGCCAAAGGAGATCTTTGATTCTTCATGAATCTTATTTCACTTCAGTGTGGAATGAATGAATGAAGAGATTGTGCTTCTTCAAGTGGAACTTGAAAGAAGGATGACATTATGGAAAACGAGACATAAATACTTTATTGTGGGTTATCAGAAACAGCTTTTATTTCAAGGTCCAAATTTACTCAGTAAAGGTAAAGAGGTGAATTTGACTGGGGATGTAAGTCTATGTAGTAAGTCATCACATAAAAAGCAATTGAAAGCCTAGATTCTGGAAGCAGATTGATTCAACTTGAAACCCAGCTTTACATTGGGCAAATAATTTCACCCTTATGTTTTAGTTTTCTTGTCTATAAATGGTTATATTAATAGTACTTATCTCATAGAATGCTAAAAAGATTAAATACATGAGGTAATATATTTTTGATGATTTCTTTTCCCCCAGTTTCCTTAATAAAATTTAATATACCTTAATATATGATTGACAAATAAGAATTATATATGTTTAAGCATCCAATGCAATGTTTTACTATACACATGCATTGTGAAATCTTTACTACAATTAATGAGTTAACATATGTACCACCTAATGTGCTTACACAGTTACATTGTGTGTGTGTGTGTGTGTGAGAGAGAGAGAGAGAGAGAGAGAAAGAAATAACACTTGAGATGAGCTCTCTCAACAAATTTGAAGTATTGATATATCATATGTTATTATTAACTATAGTTATATTACACATTAGGTCTCCAGAACCTACTCATCTTGCAACAAGGTTTGTACTCATTGACTAGCATCTCCTCTTCTACCCTACCCCATGGGCCCTGGTTACTAAAGTTCTCTCCTCTGTTACTATGAGTTCAACATTTTTTAGATTCCACATGTGCGTGAGAATATGAAGTATCTGTCTTTGTGTGTCTGGCTTATTTCACTTAGCATGATGTCCTCCAGATGCACCCTTGTTGTTAAAAATAGCAGGGCTCAGAATGGGAGAAAATAATAGCAAATGAAACAATTGACAAAGAATTAATTTCCAAAATATATAAGCAGCTCATACAACTCAACAATGAGAAAGCAAACAATCCAATTAAAAAATGGGAAAAAGATCTAAACAGACATCTTCAAAGAAGACATACATATGGCCAAAAACACATGAAAAGATGCTCAATGTCACTCAATTATTAGGGAAATGCAAATCAAAACTACAATGAGATATCGCCTCAACACCAGTCAGAATGGCCATCATCAAAAAATACACAGATAATAAATGCTGGAGAGGGTGTGGAGAAAAAGGAACACTCTTGCACTGTTGGAGGGAATGTCAATTTATACAGCCTCTATGGAAGACAGTATAGAGATTTCTTTAAAAACTAGGGATAGAAGCACCATAGGACCCAGGAATCTCACCATGAGGAAATCAAGATTGAAAGAGACATGTGTACCACAATGTTCACTGCAGTACTTTTTACAATAGGTAGAACATGGAAGCAACCTAGATGTCCATCGACAAATGAATGGATAAAAAGCTATGGTACAATGGAATATTTCTCAGCCATAAAAGGAAATTCATTTGAATCAGTCCTAATGAGATGGATGAACCTATAACTATAGAGCAAAATAAGTCAGAAAGAAAAAGATAAATATTGTATACTAACACATATATATGGAATCTAGAATGATGGTACTGATAAATGTATATGCAGAGCAGCAATGGAGAAACAGACATAGAGAACAGACTTATGGACATTGGGTGGAGAGAAGAATGGACGCGATACATGGAAAAAGTAAACATGGAAACTTACATTCCCATATGTAAAAGTGAAAACCAATGTGAATATGCTGTAAGACTAAGGGAACTTGCACAGGTGTTATGTAACAACCTAGAGGGGTGGGATAAGGAGGGCGATGGGAGGGAAGTTCAAGTGGGAAGGTCATGTGTATACCTATGGTTATTATAGTTCTCTCCTCTGTTACTATGAGTTCAACATTTTTTAGATTCCACATGTGCGTGAGAATATGAAGTATCTGTCTTTGTGTGTCTGGCTTATTTCACTTAGCATGATGTCCTCCAGATGCACCCTTGTTGTTAAAAATAGCAGGGCTCAGAATGGGAGAAAATAATAGCAAATGAAACAATTGACAAAGAATTAATTTCCAAAATATATAAGCAGCTCATACAACTCAACAATGAGAAAGCAAACAATCCAATTAAAAAATGGGAAAAAGATCTAAACAGACATCTTCAAAGAAGACATACATATGGCCAAAAACACATGAAAAGATGCTCAATGTCACTCAATTATTAGGGAAATGCAAATCAAAACTACAATGAGATATCGCCTCAACACCAGTCAGAATGGCCATCATCAAAAAATACACAGATAATAAATGCTGGAGAGGGTGTGGAGAAAAAGGAACACTCTTGCACTGTTGGAGGGAATGTCAATTTATACAGCCTCTATGGAAGACAGTATAGAGATTTCTTTAAAAACTAGGGATAGAAGCACCATAGGACCCAGGAATCTCACCATGAGGAAATCAAGATTGAAAGAGACATGTGTACCACAATGTTCACTGCAGTACTTTTTACAATAGGTAGAACATGGAAGCAACCTAGATGTCCATCGACAAATGAATGGATAAAAAGCTATGGTACAATGGAATATTTCTCAGCCATAAAAGGAAATTCATTTGAATCAGTCCTAATGAGATGGATGAACCTATAACTATAGAGCAAAATAAGTCAGAAAGAAAAAGATAAATATTGTATACTAACACATATATATGGAATCTAGAATGATGGTACTGATAAATGTATATGCAGAGCAGCAATGGAGAAACAGACATAGAGAACAGACTTATGGACATTGGGTGGAGAGAAGAATGGACGCGATACATGGAAAAAGTAAACATGGAAACTTACATTCCCATATGTAAAAGTGAAAACCAATGTGAATATGCTGTAAGACTAAGGGAACTTGCACAGGTGTTATGTAACAACCTAGAGGGGTGGGATAAGGAGGGCGATGGGAGGGAAGTTCAAGTGGGAAGGTCATGTGTATACCTATGGCTGATTCAGGTTTATGTATAGCAGTAAACAACAAAACTCTGTAAAAGTAAAATATAAAGAAATAATAAAAAATAGCAGGGCTTCCTTATTTTTAAAAAATGAATAGCATTCCTTTCTGTAATTATACCATGTCTGTTCATACATTAGTTTACTGATAATTAGGTTGTACATAACTCCCAGTTCAATTCAGTTCAGTTGATCAGTCATCTCCAACTTTTAGAGATTCCATGAACTGTAGCAGGCCAGGCTTCCCTGTCCTTCACCATCCCCTGGAGCTTCTTCAAACTCATGTCCATTGAGTTAGTGATGCATCTTACTATCTAGTCCTCTGTCACCCCCCTATCCTCTGCCTTCTATTTTTTCCCAGCATCAAGTTCTTTTCCAATGGGTAGTCTCTTTATATCAGGTGTCCAATGTATTGGAACTTTAGCTTCAGCATCAGTCCTTCTAATGAATATTCAGGGTTGATTTCTTTTAAGACTGGTTTGATCTCCTTGCAGTCCAAGGTACTCGAAAGAGTCTTGTCCAACACCACTGCTCAAAAGCATCAGTTCTTCAGCTCTCACCCTTTTTTAAGGTCTAACTCTCACATCCATACATGACTACTGGAAAACCATAGCTTTGACTAGATGAACTTTTGTCAGCAAAGTGATATCTCTGCTTTTGAATATGCTGTCTAAATTTGTCATAGCTTTTCTTCCAAGGAGCAAGCACCTTTTAATTTCATAGATGCAGCAGCCATCACAGTGATTTTGGAGCCCAAGAAAATATAGACTGTCACTGTTTCCATTATTTGCCCATCTATTTGCCAAGAAATAATTGGACCCAATGCCATGAACTTCATTTTTGAATACTGAGTTTTAGACCAGCTTTTTCACTCTCCTCTTTCACCTTCATCAAGTGGCTCTTTAGTTAATCTTCCCTTTCTGCCATAGGGGTGGTGTCACCTGCATATCTGAGGTTACTGATATTTCTCCTGTCAATCTTGACTCCAGCTTGTGCTTCATCCAGACCGGCATTTCATATGATGTACTCTGCATAAGTTAAATATGCAGGGTGACAATATACAGCCTTGATGTACTCCTTTCCCAATTTGGAACCTGTTGCTTGTTCCATGTTCAGTTCTAGCTGTTGTTTCTTGTTCTGCATACAGATTTTGCAGGAGGTAAGTAAAGTGGTCTGGTATTCCCATCTCTTTCAGAATTTTCTACAGTTTGATGTGATCCACACAGTCAAAGATTTAGTGTAGTCATCGAAGCAGAAGTAGGTGTTTTGCTGGAATTCCCTTGCTCTTTCTGTGATACAGTGGATTCCTCTACCTTTTCTACATCTGGAAGTTCTCAGTTCATGTACTGTTGAAGCCTAGCTAGGAGTATTTTGAGCATTACTTTTACTAGCATGTGAAATGAGTGCAATGGTATTGTAGTTTGAATACTCTGGCATTGCCCTTCTTTGGGATTGAAATTAAAACTGACTTTTTCTATCCTGAGGCCACTGGTGAGCTTTCCAAATTTTCTGGCATATTGAATGTAGCATTTTAACAACATCATCTTTTATGATTTGAAATAACTCATCTGATATTCCATCACCTCTACTAGCTTTGTTTGTAGCATTGCTCCCTAGAAGACATACAGACAGTTAATAAACACAGGAAAAGATGTTCAATGTTGTCCATTATTAGAGAAATGCAAATTAAAACTACAATGACATATCACCTCACACCATTTCAGAAGAGACATCATCAAAAAATGTACAAACAATAAATGTTAGAGAGGGCGTGGAGAAAAGGGAAACCTTTCACTGTTGGTGGCAATGTAAATTGATACAATTACTATGAAGACAGCATGGAAAGTCCTTAAAAAACTAGGAATAGCACTACAATATGACCCAACAATCCCACTACTGGATGCAAGCCCTGAGGAAAATATAATTGAAAAAGACACATGTACCTCAATACTCATTGTCGCACTATTTACAATAGCTGGGACACGGAAGCAATATAGACATCCAGCGACAGAAGAATGGACCCAGAAGTACAAGACCCTCTTACACAAAGTGAAGTAAGTAAGAAAGAGAAAAACAAATATCATGTATTAACTCATATATATGGAATCTAGAAAGATGGTCCTGAAAGATCCCAAATTGACTGTCTTTCTTAGTGTTTCTGCTGTGACCTTTCTTCCTTTGGGCAGAAGAGGCAGAATGCCCTAGATTTTAGAAGTGCTGTGGAGTACCATGGGAATGGGAGTTGAGCACATCTCTTGATATCTCCCCTGAAATTCCATTTTGTTCATGCTTTAGCCTCCTAATATCTCCGGATGTCTATTTTTTATGTGTATAAGGAGAACTTGAAATACTTCTTCAGTACAGTGTTAATTAAACAAAATGAAAAGAAAGAATGCCTTCATCAAAAGGTGACATTCGCACAAAGTATCTGAGAAGAATAAACCTGAAGGGCAACAAAACCTCATTGTCTAGCTCTTTAAATAATATACTCAAACAGCTTTGAAGCAAAACTTTGATAATTGATGTTTCTACTGATTTGTTTCTACTGGTTAACTGACCCTACTTTTGCTTATGTTTAGCATGCTCAGTTGATTAAGATGCAAGATTAGTCTAACTATTGTATCTGGAATCCTCCTTTTTAGTACAAAAGTCATTCTCTGGAAGACTTTTTCTTAGTGAAACAAGTTCTTTTGGGTAAAAAAGACACCTTTGCATAATCAAATGATCTAAAAAGATTGCTTTAGGATGACTTTGGGGAAATCAACTTTGTAAGGCTGTATAGAGAAGGCATATTTTAAGCACTCTCGAGATTGTAGAATTTGGCACAGATAAAGAAACAGAAATGTAAAGTCAGTGGTTTTTTACCCTGTAACCCACAGAGCTCTGAAGATATCAAGGAAGGGCCTCAGGGACTGCCGCAACGTAAAAGGGCCAAATAGGAAAGTCTTTAACGTTTTATCTGATTTATGTGTTGGTTCTGGATACGCTTTGTTTGAACAAAGGCTTTTATTTGGCTAAAACAATTGGATAGGAATTGGATCAAATAACTTGACCTAAGTCCTAGTCAGTGGGAAGCAGAGCCAGGACTAAATCCTAGTCATTTCATTCTTTCACTTAAATCCCTTCAGTGGCTCCCTATCAAATTTAAGATAAAATATATACTCTTTTGCCACAATATTCACATTCTTACTGATCTGAGTCTTGGCTGTTTCTTTAGTTTATTTCTTGTTCCGTAGTCTTCTTAATGCCTTAAAGATTCTCCCTAGTTAATATTTTATATGTAGGGTATTCTAACAACTTGTCAATCTTCATAATCTGAGATTCTTTACTTTCTACTTCTTTGATTGCCATATTGAGGAATAGGACTCTTTTGTATATGCCCATAGAACCCTTTAAATATGTGACTTTGAATAATATATTCAAATTTTTGGTTTGTTTTTCTCACCCAACTAAACTGTTCATGGTATGTTTTCTAAAGACGTCATCTCTTGATACCTAGTGACTGGCATAGGTATTGGATCAGATTAGTGATTAAATAGGCAAATATTAATTAATTTATTTCTCTTTTATATCATACTATGCAGAAATACTTCTGGGGCATAAGGAATTAGGATAGTTAACTGAGCTAACACTCAGAAATACTCCACAGTACCAGCAGTTGACTTTAGGAGGCAACACCAGGCAGGAAAGAAATTATTTCAGCTAGTATTAAATAGACTTTGTAAAGACATTTATTTAATTATTTAAATAACTAGGTTGGTATCTATTAAGTATCCTTTATTTAGCTTCAGGCACTGTTCTAAGTACTGTGGCTATAGCAGTGAAACATAGACAAAATATTTACCTTGAAGCACCCATTCCAGGGAGGGTGAGATAGGTAATCAGCAATTACATAAAATGTCAGGCAGTAGTTAAATTTCTGAAGGAAATTAAAGCAAGGTGAGGAAGGTAGAGAGTAAATAAGAAAATAATTTGTTCTTCTATAGAGCAATGTTGGGGGAAAAAAGAACACCTCCAAAAGGTGAAGGGTAGAACTGAATAAGGTCAGAAGAAAGTAAAATTGAATTATGTGGATATTTCTGGGAAGACTGCTGTAGGCAGAAGGAGGGTAAGTTCAAAGACCCTGAGGGAGAAGCATCTTTCTGGTGTTTGAAGATGAGGAAAGAAACAGTGTCAACAACAGAGAAATGAAGCAGGGAGGAGATGAGGTCAGACAGGTTGTAGAATTGGATCTGATAAGGTTAGAATTTTGGTTTTCATCCTGGGTATGGTGGAAAAACCACATTACAATTTTGTCTAAAGTTTTAATCTGATCTGAGTGTTTAGGGCATCTCTGTAGGAGAGTATGATGCAGGAAGAAGACTTTAATATTTTATATGTAGGGTATTCTAACAACTTGTCAATCTTCATAATCTGAGATTCTTTACTTTCTACTTCTTTGATTGCCATATTGAGGAATAGGACTCTTTTGTATATGCCCATAGAACCCTTTAAATATGTGACTTTGAATAATATATTCAAATTTTTGGTTTGTTTTTCTCACCCAACTAAACTGTTCATGGTATGTTTTCTAAAGACGTCATCTCTTGATACCTAGTGACTGGCATAGGTATTGGATCAGATTAGTGATTAAATAGGCAAATATTAATTAATTTATTTCTCTTTTATATCATACTATGCAGAAATACTTCTGGGGCATAAGGAATTAGGATAGTTAACTGAGCTAACACTCAGAAATACTCCACAGTACCAGCAGTTGACTTTAGGAGGCAACACCAGGCAGGAAAGAAATTATTTCAGCTAGTATTAAATAGACTTTGTAAAGACATTTATTTAATTATTTAAATAACTAGGTTGGTATCTATTAAGTATCCTTTATTTAGCTTCAGGCACTGTTCTAAGTACTGTGGCTATAGCAGTGAAACATAGACAAAATATTTACCTTGAAGCACCCATTCCAGGGAGGGTGAGATAGGTAATCAGCAATTACATAAAATGTCAGGCAGTAGTTAAATTTCTGAAGGAAATTAAAGCAAGGTGAGGAAGGTAGAGAGTAAATAAGAAAATAATTTGTTCTTCTATAGAGCAATGTTGGGGGAAAAAAAGAACACCTCCAAAAGGTGAAGGGTAGAACTGAATAAGGTCAGAAGAAAGTAAAATTGAATTATGTGGATATTTCTGGGAAGACTGCTGTAGGCAGAAGGAGGGTAAGTTCAAAGACCCTGAGGGAGAAGCATCTTTCTGGTGTTTGAAGATGAGGAAAGAAACAGTGTCAACAACAGAGAAATGAAGCAGGGAGGAGATGAGGTCAGACAGGTTGTAGAATTGGATCTGATAAGGTTAGAATTTTGGTTTTCATCCTGGGTATGGTGGAAAAACCACATTACAATTTTGTCTAAAGTTTTAATCTGATCTGAGTGTTTAGGGCATCTCTGTAGGAGAGTATGATGCAGGGAAGAAGAGCTAAGAGGCTGTTGAAAGAATGCACTGAGATATGTTGGTGATTTAAACAGAGTGGGAGTCGAGAAGTTGTTGAATTCTGAATACATTTACAAGGTATGACTGACTTGAGGTTGGATAGGATTGTAAAGTAAGAGAGGAAAGAGACAAGTAAGAGACAAAAGTCCACGGGGAAGAATTGGCCATAGTTTGCTAATACTAAAGGGGGAAAAACTTTTAGAGGAGCAGATTTAAGAAGCTATTCCAGATATTCTAGATATGTTGTTTGAGATGATTATTAGAAATCCAAGCAGAGATGTGAAAAATGTGGTTGAATATTAGGCTTGGATTTAGAGGCACATTCAGGCTGGAATGATAAAGTTGGAAGTCATCAGAGTATAGAGAGTATTTACCGCCACGATTGGATGAGATCATTCTGGGTCTAAGTGTCAAAGGAAGTTCCAAGCTCTGAGCCCTGGAGGCACTTTATTGTTTAGGAGTCAGGAAGATGAAGAGGAATCAGCAAAAGAAGCCAATGGGAAAAACTAGAAACAAGAATGTCCTGGATGGAAAATGAAATACATTTTTAGGAAGGAAGAAGTTGATCATTCATGTTAAAAGTTATTACATCATGTAAAATGAGAACTGAGAATTATCCACTGGGTTTGGCAACTCAAGGTTAATTGGTGAAATCGTAGGGACAATGGCCTCATTGGAGTGGATTCAAGAGAGAATTGAAAAGAAGTTAAATCCTGAGAAGTTTTTCTATAAAATGTGGTGACTTGAGGGGAATATAGGGTAAAGGGATTTTTTTTCCCATAATTAAAGTCAAGAGATAGTGTAGCAGATATTTAACTCAGTCCACAGATTCCAATAGGCTGCTGACTGAAGTCCTTGGAACTGATAACTGGATCTTTGAGGACACAGGACACTGAATAGATTTTAAAGAAGTCAAGTATTGGCACAACATTGGAAACATGCCAAGTTTTACCAGCAGCAGTTTAGGTGTTATTGAGGACGTCCTCCTCAGCTTCGACTTGTCAAGAACCCTATCAAACAGGCCATCAGTCTCAATCAATGTTGACAAACACTGGACTCATAAATTAAATCCCACTGACCTTAAATAAAGCCCACCAGCAGTCTTTGTAGGATCCCTTTTACCCATTTTGCTTTCCTCCTGCCTCTTCCTTCTGGTTATGACTATTCTGTTTCTAAGGGTTTGTTTCTGTTGGTTTGTTCTTTTATTTATTTTTTTTTCATTTTTTATTCTATGTATGAGCTAAATCATAAGATCTTCCTTCATCTGACTTATTTCACTTAGCATAATATCGTCCAGGTCCATCCATGTTGTTGCCAAAGGCAAAGTATCTTTTTTTTCTTTTAATGGATAGGTGGTATTCCATTGTGTGTGTGTGTCCATGTGTGTGTACGCCATATTTATTTCTTCATGTATCTGTAATTGGGCACATAGGTGATTTCCATATCTTGGCTACTATACAGGATGCTGTGATAAACACAGGAATCTTTTTAAATTAGTGTTTTCATATTTTTAGGAAAAAATACTCAGAAATGGAATGAGCAGTTCCTATGGTAGATCCTTTCTTAATTTGTTAATGAATCTCCATACTCTTTTCCATAATGGCTGTACCTGTTAATATGGCCAACAGTCCATGAGGGTTCCCCTTTCTCCACATCCTCACTAATATTATTCCTTGCTTTTTTGATAATAGCCATCCTTAATATGTGGAAAGTGATGTTCATTATGATTTTGACTTACACTCCCCTAACAATTAGTCATTTTGAGCATGTGTTCATGTGCCTGTTGACTATCTGTACATCTTCCTTAGAAAAATGTTTATTTATATTTTCTGTCCATTTTTAAATTGAGCTATTTTCTTATCATTGTGTTGTAGAAGTTTCTTATACACTGGATATTAAACCCTTCTAGATATATCACTTGCAAATATCTTCTCCTATTGAGTAGGTTGTCTTTTCATTTTGTTAATGGTTTCCTTTGTTGTGCAGAAGCTTTTTAGTTTGATGCAGTCCCATTTAGGTTCTTCCCAAGTGGCACTAATGGTAAAAAGCCCATCTGTCAATGCAGGAGACATAAGAGCTGCAGGTTTGATCTCTGGGTTGGGAGGATCCCCTGGAGAAGGAAATGGCAACCCACTTCAGTATGTTGGCCTGAAGAATCCCACAGACAGAAGAGCCTGGCAGGCTATGGTTCATAGGGTTGCAAAGAGTCAGACATGACTGAAGCAACTTAGCATGCATGCACACACAGTCCCTTTTTTTTTTTTTTTTCGCCTTGTCTTCAGAGACAGACATGAAAGATATGCTAAGACCAATGTCAAAAGCATACTGCCTATGTTTACTTCTCAGAATTTTACGGTTTCAGGCATAAGTCTTGAATGCATTTAGAGTTGATTTTGTATATGGTATGAAATAGTGGTCTGATTTCTTTCTTTCTTTCATTTTCTTTTCTTTCTTTCTTTTTTTTTAATAAGTGTCAGTCCAGTTTTCTCAACATCATTTAATGAAGAGACTATTCTTTTTTATTTTTAATTTTTATTTTGCTTTTTGCTTTAACAGAGTTTTGTTGTTTACAGATATTTATGATCCCAGATTAGTCATATGTATATCTCCCCCATCCCACCCCTCCAGGCTGTTACACAGCACTCCTGCAGGATCCCCTTTTCTCACAGCACAATGACAATAGCTTTTTTTTTCACATATGATAGTATAGGTTTTCATGCTACTTCTTTTACACCTCCCACCCACTGTTCATTGCCCACAATGTCCATGTGTCTATTCTCCATGTCTGTTTTTTCATAGCTTCATTGTGTGAGTTATCATTACCATCCTACTAGATTCCATATATATGTGCTAGTATATTGTACTTGTCTTTCTCTTTATGACTTACTTCACTTTTTATAATAGGTTCTAGATCCAGTCACCTCATTAGGACTGATTCTTCTGCATTTGTATAGCATGCCATTGTGTATATGTACCAGAGCTTTTTTATTCATTCATTCATCGATGGACATCTAGGTTGCTTCCATGTTCTAACTATTGTATAGAGAGTTGCAATGAACATTGGGCTACAGGTGCTTCTTTCAATTTTGATTTCATCAGGGTATAAGCCTAATAGTGGGATTGCTGGGTCATATGGTGTAAAGAGACTATTCATTCTCCATTGTATGTTCCTTGTTCCTTTGTCATAAATTAATTATCCCTATAGGTGTGAGTTTATTTCTGAGTTCTCTATTCTATTCCATTGATCTATCTATCTGTTTTTTTTCTGTTGCTACTGTGCAGATTACTAAGACTTTGTCATACAGTTTGAAATTATTCATATGATACTTTCACCTTTGTTCTTTTTTCTTAGGGTCTTATTTTTATTTGGGATTTTTGGATTTACACACATTAGAAATCTTTGTTCTACTTCTGTGAAATGCTCTTAGGATTTTTAGAGGAATTTCATTGAGTATGGAGATTGCTTTAGGTAACAGACAGTTTAACAATGTTAATTCTTCCAATTCATAACCACAGACTATGTATTTGTATCTTTGATTTCTGTCAACAGTTTCTTACAGTTTTCAGTATACATATATTTCACATCTTTGGTTAAATTTATCCCTAGATATGCATTCTTTTGTTTTATTGTAATTTTAAATGAAATCATCTTATTCATCTAGCTCATTTTTAGGATATAGAAACAAAACATATTACTGTACATTGATTTTGAATCCTGCAACTTCTCTAAATATATTATGTATAATAGATTTTGGTGGAGGCTGTAAGATTCTCTATATGCACAATCATGTTATCTGCAAATGGTGACAATTATACTTCTTCCTTTCTAATTCAGATGGCTTTCATATTTTTTTCTTATCTGATGGTTATAACTAATATAACATTGAATATGGTACTCAATAAAAGTGATGAGTGGGCATCCTTGTCTTGTTATGATTTTAAAGGTAGAGTTTTTAGTTTTTCACCACTGAGTATGACATTTGCTGTGGGTTTATAGCCACATACATAGATTTATTAGATTGAGGCATATTCTTCTATACTCCCTGTATTGGGTGCTGAATCTTGTTAAATGTTTTTTCTTCCTCTATTGAGGTGATATATGGTTTCTATCCTTTATTTGGTTAATAGGTATCACATTGATTGATTTGTAGATATTGAACCATCCTTACATTACCTGGAATAAATTTAGTCTCACTTGATTCTTTTTGGATGATCCTTTCAATGCATTATTTTACTAGTTTGCTAATATTTTGTTAAGGATTTTTGTATCTATGTTCATTAGCAATATCGGCCTATGATTTTCTTTTTTTGTTGTATTATCTTTGTCTGGCTTTGGAATTAGGGTGATGTAGGTCTTGCAAAATGACTTATGAAGCATTCCCTCCTGTTTAACTTTTTTAAAAGAGTTTGAAAAAATAGGTATTAAATTTTATTTCAATGTTTGGTAGAATTCACCCATGAAGTTGTCTTGTCCTGGACTTTTTGGAGTGGGGGAGGTTTTTGGCTAGTATTTCAACTTCTATACCTGTGATTGGTTTATTCAGATTTTTTTACATTTCTTGATGATTCAATCTTGGAATGTTTTATGATTCTAAGAATTTGTCAGTTTCTTCCAGGTTATCCAAATTGTTGTTATATAACTTTTTGTAATATTTAGAATATTTTGTATTTCTGTGTTGTCCATTATTATTTCTCTTATTTTTTCTAATTTTATTTATAAGACATCTGTCCTTTTTCTTTGTGAATCTAAGTAAAAGTTTATCAGTTTTGTTTGGCTTTTCAAAGAAACAGCTCTTAGCTTCTTTGATCTTTTCTTTTGTCTTTAGTTTCTATTTTATTTACCTCTACTCTGATATTTATCATTTCCTTCTTTCTACTAACTGTAGTTTCACTTGTTCTGTCTCTCATTCTTTAAGATGAAACATTAGATTGTTTATTTGACATTTTCTTTTTTTCTTGAGTTGGAGCTATATAGCTATATTTTCTTGTTAGTTGCCCTTTTGCTTAATCTCAAAGACTTTGGTATTTCATATTTATGCTTTCATTTTCCCTCAGGTAAGTTTTAATCTCACTTTTGATATCTTCACTGACTTGTTAGTTGTTCATTAGCATATTGTTCAGTCATTATGAATTTGTGAGTTTGCAGCTTTCTTCAAATAGTTTTATTTCTAATTTCATACCATTGTGACAAGAAAAGATACTTGATACTATTTCAATTTTCTAAAATGTATTGGGACTTGTTTTATTTCCCAACAGATGGTCTAGGCTTGAGAAAGTTCCATGTGCGCTTAAGAAGAATTAGTATTCTGTTGCTTTTGGATGGAATGTTATGTACAAATCTATCAAATCATTTATGTTATAATGTCTTATTTAAGGCTACTGTTTCCCTGTTAATTTTCTGTTTTAATGGTCTCTTTATTGATGTAAGTGAAGTATTAAACTCCCCATTATTATTTTTTTGTTGTAAATTTCTGCCTTTGGGCCTGCTAACGATTGTGTACATATTTTGGTGCTCCTATGTTAAGGGCATGGATATTAATAAGAATTGTTTTGAAGAATTATCTCCTTTATCATTATATATTGTCCATCTTTGTCTCTTACTACCTTTTTGGCACGAAGTCTATTTTGTCTGACACAAGTGTGGCTTTGTTGTTGTTTAGTTGCTAAATTGTGTCCAGCTCTTTTGTAACCCCATGACCTACAGCCTGCCAGGCTCCTCTGTTCATGGCATTTCCAGGTAAGAATACTGGAGAGGGCTGCCATTTCCTTCTTCAGGGGATCTTCCCAAATTGGGATTGAATCTGCATCTCCTGCATTGGCTACATATTCTTTATTTTGGCTGCCGTCTGCTTGGAGTACATCTTCCATCCCTTCACTTTGAGCTTGTTTGTCTTTAGAGGTGCTGTGAGTGTCCTGAAGGCAGTGTCTAGTCAGCTCTTGTTTTTTAATCCATCCAAATACATTGTGTTTTTTCATTGCTGAATTAAATATATTTAAATTTACAGAGATTATGGGTAAATGAGGATCAGTACTGCTATTTTATCTTTTGTTTTCTGGTGGCTCTATGTCTTCATTGTTTCTTTTTCCCTATATCTCTGTTTACCATTTGGCTTGGTTTTTTTTATGATGTTTTTCACAGTATCTTTTTTTTTTTCTGTTTCATATCTCTGCTCTAGATTTATGTGTTGTGATTACTATGAGGTTTGAAAAAAACTTCTCAAAGATAAATTGTTCTTTTTTTCTGCTGATTGTACCTTATCTTTGTTGACCTATATGGATTCCATCCTTTTTCTCTTTCCCTTTTGTGTTTTTTATTGTCTCAAATGATTCATGTTTTAATGTTTGAGGTCATTAGCAAATTGAAATAGCTATAGTTATTTTTTTCTGTCTTTTCCCTTTAATCTTTATGTTATAATAAAATGTTTTAAAATCTAATCTAATGTGGAATTGCAGTTTTCTTATTTTGTCTGTCTAAAGTTTTCTGTACTTCTGCCTTTTTGTTAGAAGAGCTTCTTTCAACATTTCTTATAAGGCAAATCTAGTGACAATGAACCCTCTTAAGCTTTGTTTGTTTGGGAAAATTTTCATGTCTCTTTCATGTCTTAATGATATTACAACTTTATTGAGTAGAATGTTCTTGGGTGACAGCTTTTATCTCAGTATTTTGAGAGTGTTATTCTACCCTTTTTGGCCTACAGAAGTTCAGCTGGGAAATCTGCTGGTAGCCTAATGGGAGTTCTTTGCAGGTTACCATCCTTTTTCTTCCCAGCTTCCTTTAATTTTTTGTCAGTGACTTTCTTTTAAAGATTGTTTTTCAATAAACTTTTTTCAATACTAGTTCTGTTTTATGTTTTTTGTCTTTTTGCCCTGAGGCATGTGCGATATTAGCTCCCAACCAGGAATTGCACCTGAAGCCTTTGCGTTGGAAAGTGAAGTCTTAACCGTTGCACTGCCAGGGAAATCCCTGCCATTGACTTTTATTTTTTATTTTATTTTTTTGCCTTTTTTTGGGAGGTGGGGCGGGTTGGGGAGGGAGGGCGGCGGTCAGGCCACTTCTATTGGTCTTTCATTTATCTGTTTTTCATGCGTCTTTGTTCTTTGGCCCATGTGGGCCTCACATCGCAGTGGCCTCTGTTGTCGCTTAGTGGCTCTGGGCGCATGCGCTCCAGAGCTCCGGCTCGGTAGTTGGACACATCGGTCCAGTCGCTCTGCGGCACGTGGGATCTTCCCAGGCCAGGGATCCAACCGGCGCCCCTTGCACTGCAAGGCAATGTCCTTACCCACTGGACCACCCGGGAAGCCCGCCATTGACTTTTGACAATTTTAATATAATTGTCTTGGAGAACGTCTTTTGACACTGAGCTAATTAGGTGTTCCCTCAGTTTCATGAACTTGTATTTCCAGTTCCTTCTTAAAGTATGAGAAGTTCTCAGCTATTATTAATTTAAATAAACTCTTTTATCTCTTCTCCTTCTCTTTTCCTCTAGGATACCTATTACTCAAACGTTGTCTTGGCTAAAAGAGCTGACAAGCTCTTATACAATTTCCTCACTTTTTAATGTCTTGATTCTCTTTCCTCTTCTACTTGTACTATTTCTATTTTTCTATCTTTGATCTTGTTAATTCTCTCTTCTATGAGGTTTGCTCTCTTTATAATGTTTTCCAATGTATTATTCATTTAGTTTATTGAATTCTTCAGTGGAAGTTTCTGTTTAATTTTTTTAAGACTTTTATTCTATTTGGTGAAGTATTCTTTCTCTGTGTTAATTTTATTCATGAGCTCACTGAACTGCCTTTCTGACTTTTCTTGTAGCTTACCGAGTTTCTTTACGGCGGCTATTTTGAATTCTCTATTACTTAGATTTCAATATTGTGTGACTTTAAGCTTGGTTTCTGGAGACTTGTCATTTTGTTTTTGTGGTACAATCTTATAAGGTTCTTTATGGTGCTTGATGAGTTATTTCACTCTTGGTACATTTGATGTAGTAGACACCTTTCTACTTGATGCTAATTTAATAGGTTAGAAATTAGATGTAGTTCCTCTATCCTCCTGTAGGTGGCGCGATATCACAAGTTTTTGGCTTCTGTAACCTAAAATTCCTCTGGTTATATTTGCGAGTCAGCACTTTCATTCTCCATTGCCTCTGTCAAAGCTGTTGCCCTGTGGGGTGTGTGTGTGTGTGCCTCAGCTCCCTGGTGCTTTACTACTACAGTGTTGCTCAATCGCCGCCTGGGCTCTGGGATGGTGAGCTCTTTCTCTGCATCTAGGATCCCCTAAATCACAGGCTCCAGACTGGAGGGAGGGAGTGGGTGAGAGTTAAGCTGGGGGCCAGCTTCTCGGCAGTGCCCTCCGCTACCAGGTTTTCAGGTTCCACCACTGAGAGTGGAGTGCCGGCAGGGATCCCAGGGTCATGGGCACCTCAGTGACTGGATAGATGTGATCCCAGGCCCCTCTGCTGCTGCTGTTCAGTTACCTGTAGCCATAGGTGGCGCTGTGGCTGAGAGTCTGGAGTCATGTGTGCTGCCTCTCTCCTACTACCAGCTTCTCTGAGGCTGTGGGCTCAACTGCCATAGCTGGGAGACCAGGATCAAAAAACTGCTTCCCACTGTACCCCTGGTTCTACCTCCTTTATGTGTTCCAGCCCATCCGCCTCCTATATATGTACAGATTTATGGAATTTACTGGCATCTTGGTGTGTTGGGCCAAAGTGTCTCTGATGCTTTTCTGGTTGTAGGTTAAAGGGAAGAGACAAAGCAAGTGCCTCAATTTGCTATGCTACTGACATCACTCTCTTAGAGACTTCTATGTCTGCCTTCTCTTGTTTTTTTTTTTTAATCTTTCCACTGTACTCTTATCTTGGCCTTTTTCTCTTTGTTGCACCAACACTTCACTTGCTTGAGTGATTTGCCTATTTGATGCCTCTCCTAACCTTCCCTACTCTTAGTTCAGGTTCACTTTCTGATTTCCTTCTCTAAACCAAGAGGGAAACTGGAGTGCCAGTCATGGTTTAGGAGTATGGACCTGAAACTCCTAATAACTTCTTTGGGATTTCTGAGTTGGTCATTACAACTAGAGTCAATTAAAGGTTCTTTATGGTGCTTGATGTTTTCACTCTTGGTACATTTGATGTAGTAGACACCTTTCTACTTGATGCTAATTTAATAGGTTAGAAATTAGATGTAGTCCCCCCGGGCGATATCACAAGTTTTTGGCTTCTGTAACCTAAAATTCCTCTGGTTATATTTGCGAGTCAGCACTTTCATTCTCCATTGCCTCTGTCAAAGCTGTTGCCCTGTGGGGTGTGTGTGTGTGTGCCTCAGCTCCCTGGTGCTTTACTACTACAGTGTTGCTCAATCGCCGCCTGGGCTCTGGGATGGTGAGCTCTTTCTCTGCATCTAGGATCCCCTAAATCACAGGCTCCAGACTGGAGGGAGGGAGTGGGTGAGAGTTAAGCTGGGGCCAGCTTCTCGGCAGTGCCCTCCGCTACCAGGTTTTCAGGTTCCACCACTGAGAGTGGAGTGCCGGCAGGGATCCCAGGGTCATGGGCACCTCAGTGACTGGATAGATGTGATCCCAGGCCCCTCTGCTGCTGCTGTTCAGTTACCTGTAGCCATAGGTGGCGCTGTGGCTGAGAGTCTGGAGTCATGTGTGCTGCCTCTCTCCTACTACCAGCTTCTCTGAGGCTGTGGGCTCAACTGCCATAGCTGGGAGACCAGGATCAAAAAACTGCTTCCCACTGTACCCCTGGTTCTACCTCCTTTATGTGTTCCAGCCCATCCGCCTCCTATATATGTACAGATTTATGGAATTTACTGGCATCTTGGTGTGTTGGGCCAAAGTGTCTCTGATGCTTTTCTGGTTGTAGGTTAAAGGGAAGAGACAAAGCAAGTGCCTCAATTTGCTATGCTACTGACATCACTCTCTTAGAGACTTCTATGTCTGCCTTCTCTTGTTTTTTTTTTTTTTTTAATCTTTCCACTGTACTCTTATCTTGGCCTTTTTCTCTTTGTTGCACCAACACTTCATTTGCTTGAGTGATTTGCCTATTTGATGCCTCACCTAACTTCCCCTACTCTTAGTTCAGGTTCACTTTCTGATTTCCTTCTCTAAACCAAGAGGGAAACTGGAGTGCCAGTCATGGTTTAGGAGTATGGACCTGAAACTCCTAATAACTTCTTTGGGATTTCTGAGTTGGTCATTACAACTAGAGTCAGGAGACAAAGAGAGGATGATGCTTAAGGGCCCAGAGCCATGTATACAGAATGTGGGAAGTAGGAAGACAGTATTCTAAGGAACTTTCTGATCCCATAGACCTACAGAGCTACTCTTTTGAACATGGCTCCCAGAGCCTGCTCTTAGGTTTAAAAGAATAGATTAAACACTATTGGTCATCATTTATCTCTTCCTTAAGTTCTCTAAATCTGCCTCTTTTTGACATCTTTCTCACTGAGAGCTAATACTTTGGAATGCAAAATGATGAAGCAGTTTTGCTCTATGTAATAACACATAGATTATTTGTCTTTTTAGGGTTTATTTGGTGGCCCAGATGGTAAAGAGTCTGACTGCAATGCAGGAGACCCAGGGTCAAACCTTGGGTCAGAAAGATCTCCTGGTGAAGGGAATGGCTACCCACTCCAGTATACATGCCTGGAGAATTCCATGTATAAGGAGCCTGGCTGGCTACAGTCCATGGCGTTGCAAAGAGAAAGGCAGGACTGAGCAACTAACACACAAGTACATACATACACACACACGTTTGTCTTTTCAGGGTTTTTTTTTTTTTTTGGTCATTAAATAGGAACATACTAGGCATGTTCTATTTGAAACAGTGCATCTCTAAATATATAATTAGCATTTAATTTTCAGCAGACATATTGGGTTATACATTTCTCATAAAGTTATATTTGGTGACTTTCTGGGTCATCCTTAATTATATTTTGCTAATAGTTCTCAAACGTTTTTGGAATATGTCCTATTTGAATAAGGCAAAAAATTCACCAGCTATCTACCTTGCATCGTTTTTATTTACTAGTAGAAAAGAACAAAGAAATGGAGACAATAAAAGTAAAACAAGGAAAAGTTAAAAAAGAAATCTAACAATATTTCTATGGATATCTAGTACCAATTGATAATCACCAACAGTAGAAGAAAACACTGAAAATTTACTGATAAGAAAAGGTTCATCCTATGACATTATGGAAAATCCTGCTCCCTGAGACTTGAGTGCCGCGTATGAGTTGTGTTGTTACATGATGTATGTTGTCAAACTCCTTCACAGACGACAAATGTGATGCCTCAGTAAAGTCATGTTCTAGTTTCAGCTTATAGATAGTCATTACAACTCATTCGTGTGCATGTTTAGTGGCTCAGTTGTGTCCAACTCTGCAGCCCCATGGACTGTAAGCTCCTCTGTTCATGGTATTCTCCAGGAGAGAATACTAGAGTGGGTTGCCAAGTCTTTCTCCAAGAGATCTTTCCGACACAGGGATCGAACCTAGGTCTCCTGCATTGCAGTCAGATTCTTTACCATCTGAGCCACAAGCGATGCCTTTACAACTGATTTGCATGCATGTGTGCTAAGTCACTCCAAACATGTCTGACTCTTTGTGACCCTATGGACCAAGGCCCACTAGGCTCCCCTGTCCCTGGGATTCTTTCTCAAGGCAAGAATACTGGAGTGGGTTATCACACCCTCCTCCAGGGGATCATTTAGTTGGATATTAATAAGTAGTCTGTAGTCTTTTAATTCTTAGGAAGGTAACCAGCACATTGTGGATACACAGTAAATGGTTTTGAAAGAAATAAAAGAGAAAATAAATACATTAAAATGGACGTCTATGAAATTTTGAGTCTTTTCTGGCAAGAATTAGACAAAAGATTTGGGTTGTATGTGGATTTTAGTTTTAGACAAATTATAACTAAATCAGGGAAAATACTAAATCATAATGTTATACAAAATTTGCCTCAGGTTAGACTGCTTGGGAAGAGGGTTAAGAGATGAATTTTAGTATGCAGGACTTTTTTAAGGAGTAGCTTGGGATCAACATTTGTGATGGAAGGGAAGGAAGTAGGATTGGAAAGAAGGGAAAGCCAAACTGTGAGGTCAGTGGACTACTTACATAGTGTTAAATCTGTAATGCCATGACAACTTTCAACATTTTAACTTGCCAGCCTACAGCTCTTATATATCAGACTGCCTATTTAATGTATTCACTTCAGTGTCCAATAATCATCTCAAACTCATAAGTTACAAAATAAAACTGGTCCTTTTACAATCCAAAGCTACTTCACCTGAAGCTTCTCTCATCGCATTTATTAGCACTACAGCTGTCTAGTTCAGGCAAATACTGTGTGGTTAGGTTTAAGTGCTTATTCTTAACACTACATTTATTATGTTGGGAAATTGTCACTGAATTTGTCGTCAAGATATATCCAGAGTTTGTCTATATCTTACCACCTCCATGGGGATTCCCTGGTGACTCAGTGGTAAAGAATCTGCCTGCAAAGTATGAGTCACAGGAAACACAATTTTGATCCCTAGGTTGAGAAGATTCCTTGGAGAAGGGCATGGCGACTCACTCCAGAATTCTTGCCTTTAGAATCCCATGAACAGAGGAGCCTGGTGGCCTACCATTCATAGGGTTGCCAAGAGTCGGACATGACTGAAGCAATGCAGCCACAAACACACCACCTCCAACTATGACCTCCAAGGTGAGAACCACTATCATCTCCTGCCTGGATCACTGTAGAAACCTTCTATGGTGTCTTGATTTTACTATGGAACCTTTAGAATCTATTTTCAATAGGGCAGTCAGAGTTATTGCTTAAAATATAACTTAATTTTTATCATTTCTTCTACATAAAATTCTGCAAACCTTCTCATTTTTACTAGAGAGCAATTCTGTAACTATGTGCTTGGGCCACTGAATCATGTTGGGTATTTGTTTAAATGATAATTTCTGGGTGTTAACCAGCAATCTCCTAAAGATTTTCTATGCATAAGAAGGAAAACCTAGGAAAATGTTAAGGAGGATATACGACGTAGAGGAAAAAAATGGAAGAGGATAAAGAACTTCTGCACTTTAAAAGGAACCAACAGGGGCTTCCCTGGTGGTCCAGTGGGCAAGGACACTGCCTTGCAGTGGTTTGGGAAGATCCCATGTGCTGTGGAGCGGCTGGACCGATGTGTCCAATTACCTAGCCGGAGCTCTGGAGCGCATGCGCCCAGAGCTGGTGCTCTATGACAACAGAGGCCACTGCGATGGGAGGACCACACAGGTCAAAGAACAAAGATGGATGAAAATAGATAAATGAAAGACCAATAGAAGTGGCCCGTCTGCCCCGCTCCATCCCCAACTTGCTCCCCCCCCCCAAAAATAAAAGGAACCAACAGACTGTTGCTTACTACCTTCCTGAAGATGCCTGCACGTAGATATACATACTAGCTAGTCCCAATCTGCCCACCATATGTTCGATCTGAGACCCTGTAATGGCTGTGGATTTGCCAAGTCAGACTGTCAGGAAAACTGTATCTCCACAACACTGACAAGTGCTGTCCCTGGTGCAGGCCTTCCTTGTACTTGGAGGTCCTTGTAGGCTTTCTGACTTAGTCCCATGCTGGGGAAAAGCATGCTACTAGAGTTCGAGTCCCCTTGGCTTTGAGGACTTGGAGGCCCAACACAGTGCCTTCTCCACAAGCCCACTAACCTGTCACTTCACATTTTAACACCAACTGATTAAAATCCAAAGGCTATTTATCTACCTGCTGTTTCAATTTCAAGAAAAAAAAAAGCCTTTTATAAACATGTGGTTAAATCCTACAATTTATAAATGACAGCTATTGCAATATGGTATATATAGTTTAAGCTACTGGGTAGACTTGCTATCACCTTTGTTTCCTTAACATGAGAAAATACAGAGATTAGAAATGTTAAATTTCTTCCCCTTCCTTTCCATTTCTTTTAAAATTTTTTTAAATAAAATGAAAATCATTGGATTTCCACACTTACACATTCTCCAGTTTTATTTAGGTTTACCACAAACAGAAGTCACATGAGCAGCATACTGAATTAAGGGAGTTGATTTTTACGACGAGAAGGAAAACCTAGGAAAATGTTAAGGAGGATATACGACGTAGAGGAAAAAAATGGAAGAGGATAAAGAACTTCTGCACTTTAAAAGGAACCAACAGGGGCTTCCCTGGTGGTCCAGTGGGCAAGGACACTGCCTTGCAGTGGTTTGGGAAGATCCCATGTGCTGTGGAGCGGCTGGACCGATGTGTCCAATTACCTAGCCGGAGCTCTGGAGCGCATGCGCCCAGAGCTGGTGCTCTATGACAACAGAGGCCACTGCGATGGGAGGACCACACAGGTCAAAGAACAAAGATGGATGAAAATAGATAAATGAAAGACCAATAGAAGTGGCCCGTCTGCCCCGCTCCATCCCCAACTTGCTCCCCCCCCCCAAAAATAAAAGGAACCAACAGACTGTTGCTTACTACCTTCCTGAAGATGCCTGCACGTAGATATACATACTAGCTAGTCCCAATCTGCCCACCATATGTTCGATCTGAGACCCTGTAATGGCTGTGGATTTGCCAAGTCAGACTGTCAGGAAAACTGTATCTCCACAACACTGACAAGTGCTGTCCCTGGTGCAGGCCTTCCTTGTACTTGGAGGTCCTTGTAGGCTTTCTGACTTAGTCCCATGCTGGGGAAAAGCATGCTACTAGAGTTCGAGTCCCCTTGGCTTTGAGGACTTGGAGGCCCAACACAGTGCCTTCTCCACAAGCCCACTAACCTGTCACTTCACATTTTAACACCAACTGATTAAAATCCAAAGGCTATTTATCTACCTGCTGTTTCAATTTCAATAAAAAAAGCCTTTTATAAACATGTGGTTAAATCCTACAATTTATAAATGACAGCTATTGCAATATGGTATATATAGTTTAAGCTACTGGGTAGACTTGCTATCACCTTTGTTTCCTTAACATGAGAAAATACAGAGATTAGAAATGTTAAATTTCTTCCCCTTCCTTTCCATTTCTTTTAAAATTTTTTTAAATAAAATGAAAATCATTGGATTTCCACACTTACACATTCTCCAGTTTTATTTAGGTTTACCACAAACAGAAGTCACATGAGCAGCATATGTTGCTCTGAATGTCAGGGAAATGTAACTTCTAAATGTGGGGCATGAAGCAGTTAAAAGTGTTTTACCAAGAGACACTCCTCAGAGAAAACTGTATGTGCCTTTCCCTTGAAAATGACCCCTAAAGAATGCTGACATTAATACACACAAGACCCATTAATAAAAGTCCACACCTTTTAGAATAACCGTAATTAATATATATGGAGTGACTGGATGTGGAAACTGTCACAATTAAATAACTGGAGGTAGAAACAATTTTTCTTGACTACATTTTAAAATGCTTTATAAATAATTAAGAAGAAACTTTTTTTATCAGTAAAAGAATTCTATAAAGGAATAGTTCAAACATTTTAACTCCTAAGTTAATAACTTACTCAAGTTTTAAAGGTTATATATTAATATAATAGTATAGTAAGTAAAGAATATGTATCCCATAGCGAAGACTCATGTAGAATATTAGATATATATTTAGGAATACCCTTCCCAATGCTATTTGAAATATTTAACTTAATTCTACTACTATTCATGCAATAGTACTTCATTTAATATTTTTTCATGAACTATTTTTTAAAACTTCTAAACTAAATTAGTAGTATACTATAAGAATTTTTTCTCAATAAAACTTGTACTCAAATTATTATTATTTTTTTTATAGATTTATTTATTTATTTACTTTGGGGGGGAGGGGAGTGGGCGGGCCACTTCTATTGGTCTTTCATTTATCTATATTCATCCATCTTCGTTCTTTGGCTCCTGTGGGCCTCCCATCGCAGTGGCGTCTGTCGTTGCAGAGCACCGGCTCTGGGCGCATGCGCTCCAGAGCTCCGGCTCGGTGATTGGACACATCAGTCTAGCCGCTCCGCGGCACGTGGGATCTTCCCAGGCCAGGGCTCCAACCGCCGCCCCTTGCACTGCAAGGCGGTATCCTTACCCACTGGACCACCAGGGGAAGCCCTACTCAAATTATTAATAAATAAAACCTAATTGGCTTTTCTGAAAATTTGTACATAAGGAATATTCCAAATAACTAGAGACTGATAATTTCTCTGTAGATTCTGGAAGTTTGGAGAGTTTTTTCATCACTTGTTTTAAAAGCTTTTACTTGAGGGGTTGAGGGAAAGGATCTTTTTCACTGTAAATTCTAAGATATAGCAATACATTAAAAAGAAATGATACAGACCTCTGAGTATTAGTCAGATGAAAAAAATAAATTAAAATCATGAAATCTAATGACTACACATAAAACCAGAACAGATTGCTCACCTCTTCTTCAGCTTGTCTTCACAACTGATTATTGTTGCATGCATGGTGCACACTCAGTTTTGTCTGATCCTTTGCAACCCTATGGACTGTAACCTGCCTGGTTCCTCTGTCCATGGAATTGTCCAGGCAAGAATACTGGAGCAGGTTGCCGTTTGCTATTCCAGGGATCAAGCCTGCATCTCTTGTGTCTCCTGCATTGGCAGGCATATTGTTTACCACTATTCCACCTAGGAAGTCACCAAAGTTGAGTATCAGCAACCTAGAAATAGTGGTTCTGCTTCACAGTGAATACTGATCTTAACCAATAATGTGTTAACTCCAGTGAATCAAGGGCAGATGAATAGGATCAATCATCTTTCTAGAATCAGACTTTGGGTGGAACATCTTAAAGAAAGACCAAGGTCAAAACAAGGGCATTTCAGTTCCTTCCTCATCTGACTTTACAGAGCAATATGACATCCCTGGGTTGAGTAGATCCAGGAAATGGCAAGCCACTCCAGTATTCTTGCTGGGATAATCCCCTGGACAGAAGAAGTTGGCAAGCTTTAGTCCACGGGATCACAACGAGTCAGATACGACATAGCAACTGAACAACAACATGACTTATTCACATGGCTATATTACATTCTGAAATCTTCTAAAACCATAACAATTAATTCCTAAACTTTCATGTCAGAAGCATAATGTCTAAATCTTGATGATGAACATTTGAAAAGGGTGACTTGTGTTTTAAAACAATAAACAATAAACAATAAAAAATCTCAGCCCCACAATTCACCTCTTCTTATAGAATCTTTTTCAAAGAAATTTCTGTTTAAAGGAAATGCCTTGCACATGGTAGAAGTCAAATAAAAAATGTGGTATGAATAAATATGATTCATTAGGATTAGGGAAGTTTTCTGTGCACAAAAGCTACTGTGAAAGGAAGAACATTGTTTTGAGTGTCAGGAGATCTAGGACCTGTGACTAACCAGACTGGCTTACAAACCAGGTATGCGCCCTAGAGACCCACATCAGTCTCTGGGCCTAAATGGCTTAAGAAATTCCTTTTAAGTGTATTATTTGGGGGATTCTAAGACTTTTAGAAAATAATTTTCATATCTAGCAAGATATTTGTATGTGTGTACTAATGAGTTTGATAAATGTTTAGCTTTTCTCTGCATCAAATGATTTTTTCGATTACAATAAGGGGAAGGGGAACCTAATCACCAAAGAATTGCTAAAGTGATTGCTTTGCAAGTAATCTTGCAAATATCTCAAAGATACATTGCATAAAAGAACTATAAACTATTAATAGATAATTTCTTAAAGACTGAGTCTAAACACAAAAATATTTGTTTAAAATAAACATATGTGCATGTAATACAAAAAAATCTCTTGATGTAAATGTGCCAAACTAGCTTTCAGTACTAACCAATTGGAGGAAAGCACAGAAATTATTCTTGGGAAAGATGGAAAAAGCTAACTCATTTACTGGAACTAAGAAAAAGTATTCAATAATGTTTAGTTTCAGATAAACAGCTGAATAATTGTTTAAAAATTCATATGGTATTAAAAACTCCACAGGATATTTGCCAAATCATTAACATTTCCCCAACTTTCTGTCTTTTATGCTTCTATTTTTTACTGTAATTTCTAAATCTTACAGCATGAAAGATGATTTAATAGAAGATTAGATAAAGCATAGTGTGCTATACTTCTGAGAAGAAATAGAGTCCTAAATATGAGAGAGAATTACTAAAACATAATATACATTTGCCTCTTTTTTACAATTTTATTTTTTAATTGTTAGTTTCTTCTTATGAAATCAATTAGTAATTGTTAATAAATGTAAATACCTTAGAAGTATTTATGGTAGAAAGTGAGAATGTCTTATAATCTCAGCTTCTATATAGTAAATTAGCAGTCTTCTGTACTTGCCTCCTTGAGCTTTCCTCTATGAATATATTCATGCATACAGTATATTACTTGATCATTTATACGGGGCATGGGAAAAGGTCACAGATAATTGTTCTAGGTTTCTGAGTAGTTCTTGAAATTTGATGCATATGACAGGAACCAAAACCAGGTATTTATAGTTTATGTTTAAAATACTTAATGTTAATAATAATTAACATTTGGTGAGCATTTACATTTTATTATGTGCAGATATTGTGCTAAGCACTGTGTACGACTAATCTCTTTTAATCTTTACTACTCCTAGAAGGGAAAGGTGTAATAGTATCCTTTCTTTTATTTTGTGAAGATGTCCTTTGCGCATTTCACTACTGAGAAGGAAACACTAGTCCAGGCAGCTGGAGCATGAGGGGCAGCATCTACCTGCCCTCCTATCAGTGTCACACACAAGACTGATTCAGTGGTTCTTTGTTTCTGTCTCTAGTCCCCTTGGGCAATTCACAAAGTTCACCAGTTTTGTACATCTTGTTTCCTGAATAGACTTAAATGTCCTTAAATCATCAAAGTCTAAGATCTCTCTCCAACCAAGTCGGCTTGCCTAAAGCTCAGATTCTTCCAAACAAACCGTTGTTCAGTAATTTAATGCCCTCCTTGGCCTCCAAGCCTTTCTGTACTCACGTCATCCTTTAATCCATCCTCCTCCCTCCTATTTCTACCTACCACAGACCTATTGACTCTGCAGAGACAGTACGGTTACTAAGTCATTTACTAAGCATCATTATCTTGATGGAGTAAACTCTTTTCCATACTGTTATAGCATTTTGGCTTTAACCCTTTCTTGATAGTTATTGCAAGTTTTAAGATAGTTATTTTGGTTTTAAGATAATTTGTTCATGCCCTATTTATAGTACTCTAGTCTTGGCTCAAGTTTTTTTTTTTGCAATCACATCTCAAAAATCACCTGCTGGTCTACCATGACTATCTTACCAACATGTGCTTGGTAAAAACTTGTTGAATTTTACTGCCTGCCCATAAGTGTCGAACACTTTAGGATGAGTAAGTTTGCAGTAAAGAGAAATAATCTTGAATTAGATCTGATTTTGTGACACATGAAGAAAACCGAATAGAAGGGAAGATGAAGGTTGAATTTCTGTAAGGAAATTACTCTTCTGGAGGTGTGTGTCGGTGAGCTAAACTATACTCGCCTGAGACAACTTTTAAGGCTTGCTCGTGAATTCTTTCCTACAGGAACCCAAGGACTCGCTGGTCCACTCCAGGGGCTCACTAGAGACCTGGGCATTACCATCCTCTCACACTTCATTTTTCCTATAACGTTAGACAAACTGGCACCTGCCTTGCACCCTGAAGTATTAACAATAAGCACAGAAACTGATGTGGAATGGACAGACAAAGGATTTTGCAGGCAATCTTGTGTATCTGAACTATGAAATGCAAAGTAAAGAGGGTGGACAGTGGGCTTGAGTAGCATGAAGGGCTATGGCAGGCCAACCTGCCATGTTGACATGGTTGGATGATGCTCTGTGGTTACAGGGAAGCCTTGGAGGGTGGTAATCTTGCAGATTTATGTTTCAGGTATCTTACTTTGGAGGCAATAAATGGAAAGTGCCCATGCTGGAAGTTTTCCTTCAGTCTTGGGCAGTGTCCTATGCAGTCATTTCCCTTCTCCCTGGCTGTAGTCCTTGAAAGGTGCCCAGCATGAAGCAGATGTTGGCTGCAGTCTGACAGACTACTGCTCACTGTCCTTGAAGTGGTGTGGTGTTTTTGTTAGTTGCTTTGGTTTGTCTTTGTACCAGAGGAAACTTTTTCATATTATCAAACTTTCTCTCTTCTTTCTCTCCTTCTTTTGTCCTTCTTTCTTTCTTTCAAGTTGCACTTATTCTTTACTGGCATATTGACACAAGAGGCAGATAGATGGAGAAGTAAATACTGTTTCCTAATCAACTATCTTTGGACAAGAGTGCAGCTATGACATCAGTGTTTGGAATGAAAAGTCTCCTTAATCAGGAAAACAGAATGACCTTTTCTGTTTTTATGATGGTAGTGTCTGAGAGGCATCATATTTCTTTTTCAAAGTCCTAATTTCTAGATTCTTTTTCAAAAGTGAAGTCTGCCTTTTTTTCTCTTTTTTAGTTGAAACTTATAAAAATACCATGAAAGAATCCTTAGTATTTCGTAAATGTGTGTGTATTAGAGACAGGGGATTTCCTTTTAACTTTTTAATTTATTTTTTTAACTGAAGGATAATTACTTTGCAAGTTTTGTGCCAAACACCAACATGAATCAGCCATAGACCAGCACCAATATATTATTGATTGAACATTGAGTATCACACATGTGGGAAGAAATTATATTAATGCCATTTACTGGAAGTGACTTACAAAGGTGACAGAAAGCAAACTTTAAAATAAATATAGGGCTTCCCCTGGTGGTCCAGTGGGTAAGGACACCGCCTTGCAGTGCAAGGGGCGCCAGTTCGATCCCTGGCCTAGGAAGATCCCACGTGCCGTGGAGCTGCTGGACTGATGTGTCCAACTACCGAGCCTGAACTCTGGAGTGCATGCGCCCAGAGTCGGAGCTCTGCAGCGACAGACGCCACCGTGATGGGAGGCCCACAGGATGCATTTATCTCTAAATGCATCTATCATTTAGAGATACTCAGATATTCCTGGTGTGGGTTAGAAATTATAGTCACCTTATAGGTAAGGAAGTAGAATGCAGAAATGGAATCTTCTATAATATGGGGAGAGAAATAAAAAGGTAATGTGCTCTCTCTCTTGAACACCTAATCTGTTTTCTATCCAGTAGACAGCACTAAAACCCCATGAGGTTCTCATAAGATCTACACCTTAGAATTACAGGCACATGACTGTTGATACTGGAGCATCTCACCCTGGTCCTAGCTGATAAAGGCCACCTGGGACAATGGCCTGATGTACTTTCCTATATGTCCTATGCCTTTTCATAGTTTTCTTTAATATTAAATAAAGCATGTATATACTCATTTATATGGATGTTTATTTGGTCACAAATGAAGACAAGTGTCAAACTTGTGGGCAATCACCATGCTTTAAAGATCTGTAAATACATAAAACTATGGTGTTGGAAGAAGTTGTAGATATAGGAAGAACCTCACAGCATGAAGGTTGAGTGAAGGTAGGATTCCTGAAAGAATACCCTAAGTGGCACTAGTTAGGCAAGCCTCATAATCCCAAGTAGCTACTATGTGGAATTCTGATGGCAATATTGTGAAAATACAGGATTTTCCTAAGGAAAATCTAAGCTAAGAATTACCAAGAGGAGGTACTATGGAGGGATATGTATGTGGAGCTTACAAACAATACTTCCTTTCCTTTGTTCTTCCAGTGCTTCCAGAAGGGGTTAAATATGGAGGCATGCTATCTAGTCATACAAGTAAAAGTATCTCTTACCACATTTTTTACTTATTATCTGTGATTTTGATTATTATCATAAAAGACCTTTGAGGGCAGACATTTTCTGCTTTTCAGATGTGTATTCCCAGAAAAGAGTTCTTAAGAAGGCATTTTTAAAATTCACATGCTATACTAGTCTCTGTTTAGCCTCATCAAGTTGCAGAAACCATCCTGCAACTGAGTAAGTGTAATTGGAAATAAAGAATTAGATGCGTTAGGAAAGTATCGGAATAAAGAGTTTTAGCACATAAATTTTTTTTCTGAACACTGAAAAATAAGTTCATCTTTTCGTTTTATAAAAATAAGGTACACCAAGGGTAGATTCAGAGTATTTTAAGATATTGTCTACATTTATGGGTCAATAATACCATTGATTCATCAACAATGAGGCATAGGACTTAAGGTGGTTTTTTCCAGTTGTGATGCTGTCATAAGAGGTTACATTCTCTGATTTGGCTGTCCTTACAACCACAGTCATACACTTTAATTGGTAGACAAGGGCTAGGTATGTAATTTGTGGCCATGGAGCAGACTGGAACTAACTGCCCCACATGTGGTAAGCTTGAATGTCAGCCTGATCAACTCAAGGGGCTAGGCCATTTTCATAGTTTTCTTTAATATTAAATAAAGCATGTATATACTCATTTATATGGATGTTTATTTGGTCACAAATGAAGACAAGTGTCAAACTTGTGGGCAATCACCATGCTTTAAAGATCTGTAAATACATAAAACTATGGTGTTGGAAGAAGTTGTAGATATAGGAAGAACCTCACAGCATGAAGGTTGAGTGAAGGTAGGATTCCTGAAAGAATACCCTAAGTGGCACTAGTTAGGCAAGCCTCATAATCCCAAGTAGCTACTATGTGGAATTCTGATGGCAATATTGTGAAAATACAGGATTTTCCTAAGGAAAATCTAAGCTAAGAATTACCAAGAGGAGGTACTATGGAGGGATATGTATGTGGAGCTTACAAACAATACTTCCTTTCCTTTGTTCTTCCAGTGCTTCCAGAAGGGGTTAAATATGGAGGCATGCTATCTAGTCATACAAGTAGAGAGTATCTCTTACCACATTTTTTACTTATTATCTGTGATTTTGATTATTATCATAAAAGACCTTTGAGGGCAGACATTTTCTGCTTTTCAGATGTGTATTCCCAGAAAAGAGTTCTTAAGAAGGCATTTTTAAAATTCACATGCTATACTAGTCTCTGTTTAGCCTCATCAAGTTGCAGAAACCATCCTGCAACTGAGTAAGTGTAATTGGAAATAAAGAATTAGATGCGTTAGGAAAGTATCGGAATAAAGAGTTTTAGCACATAAATTTTTTTTCTGAACACTGAAAAATAAGTTCATCTTTTCGTTTTATAAAAATAAGGTACACCAAGGGTAGATTCAGAGTATTTTAAGATATTGTCTACATTTATGGGTCAATAATACCATTGATTCATCAACAATGAGGCATAGGACTTAAGGTGGTTTTTTCCAGTTGTGATGCTGTCATAAGAGGTTACATTCTCTGATTTGGCTGTCCTTACAACCACAGTCATACACTTTAATTGGTAGACAAGGGCTAGGTATGTAATTTGTGGCCATGGAGCAGACTGGAACTAACTGCCCCACATGTGGTAAGCTTGAATGTCAGCCTGATCAACTCTGTTCTTGCCAGCTAGTGTATCACAGCAACCACTGTTAAGAAGGATTTCATCACCACGAGTAACAACTTCTTGTACCTTCTTTCAAAAATGTACGCATATAATGAAGTTCACAGTTTTGTTACTTAGGAATTAGTAATAAGTCTGAATTTGACCATAGTGTTTTACTCAACGCACTATCCATAGTCCTCAACAAATGAAATAAGAACTATTTTTCAAGTAATCTTGCACATATTTTTTTCCATTTATTAAGAAATTGACTAAAAATTTCCATTTGGATGATCAGTTTGTCAGGAAGATCCCCTAGTGTAGGAAATGGTAACTCATTCCAGTATTCTTGCCTGGAAAATTCCATGGATAGAGGAGCCTGAAAGGCTGACGTCCATCAGGTCGCAAAGAGTCAGACATGACTGAACACATGCACACACTAGATGTATTAATTAAAATAATTTCTTTATAAAATTATAGTTTAGTCTTACCCTAGGTACATTAGTAAGCACATTAGTTATATTTTAAAAATGATACAAACATACATACTTCATATTGAGATGATGTCAAACAGTGACAAGAACTAGGACTTTAGAGTTAAGAGATACTGTACTCTAAAGTTCTATGCTCTTAATACACCATGCTTTACTCTGCATGAATTAGAGCCCATGGTCAATATGCGTAGAAATGAGGCAGATTGGATCCTATGTATCAGTGCATCCAATGGACCTTACTACTTACAATTCTCTTTGCTCCTTTAACAGAATTGAGGGTTGGGATTTTGCAATTAGTTTCAGCTTCCACAACTGACAATGTTTTCTATAACACAGTTCTCCTACACTTGAAAGTACACATACCCACAGATGATTCAAGGAAATGTGTTTCTATCATTTTATAGCAGGTTGTGCTATTTTTCATTAAAAACTTTAAATGAGGCATAGGCTGGGGCCAGTTGTGATGCTGTCATAAGAGGTTACATTCTCTGATTTGGCTGTCCTTACAACCACAGTCATACACTTTAATTGGTAGACAAGGGCTAGGTATGTAATTTGTGGCCATGGAGCAGACTGGAACTAACTGCCCCACATGTGGTAAGCTTGAATGTCAGCCTGATCAACTCTGTTCTTGCCAGCTAGTGTATCACAGCAACCACTGTTAAGAAGGATTTCATCACCACGAGTAACAACTTCTTGTACCTTCTTTCAAAATGTACGCATATAATGAAGTTCACAGTTTTGTTACTTAGGAATTAGTAATAAGTCTGAATTTGACCATAGTGTTTTACTCAACGCACTATCCATAGTCCTCAACAAATGAAATAAGAACTATTTTTCAAGTAATCTTGCACATATTTTTTTCCATTTATTAAGAAATTGACTAAAAATTTCCATTTGGATGATCAGTTTGTCAGGAAGATCCCCTAGTGTAGGAAATGGTAACTCATTCCAGTATTCTTGCCTGGAAAATTCCATGGATAGAGGAGCCTGAAAGGCTGACGTCCATCAGGTCGCAAAGAGTCAGACATGACTGAACACATGCACACACTAGATGTATTAATTAAAATAATTTCTTTATAAAATTATAGTTTAGTCTTACCCTAGGTACATTAGTAAGCACATTAGTTATATTTTAAAAATGATACAAACATACATACTTCATATTGAGATGATGTCAAACAGTGACAAGAACTAGGACTTTAGAGTTAAGAGATACTGTACTCTAAAGTTCTATGCTCTTAATACACCATGCTTTACTCTGCATGAATTAGAGCCCATGGTCAATATGCGTAGAAATGAGGCAGATTGGATCCTATGTATCAGTGCATCCAATGGACCTTACTACTTACAATTCTCTTTGCTCCTTTAACAGAATTGAGGGTTGGGATTTTGCAATTAGTTTCAGCTTCCACAACTGACAATGTTTTCTATAACACAGTTCTCCTACACTTGAAAGTACACATACCCACAGATGATTCAAGGAAATGTGTTTCTATCATTTTATAGCAGGTTGTGCTATTTTTCATTCTGCCCTCAGAAATTAGTGCAAAATTTTATGGCATGTCTGACTGGTACTAGAAATAAAATCTAAAAAAAAAAGGTTAACAAATCTCCTTTACGTATTATATAGGTAAAGCAACCCAATAAAATAAAGAATTTTTAAGATTTACCAAGAGCAATTTTTGCCACCATCCAGACATGATTATGTTTGATCTCTTCTGGGAGTTTATACTTTGCATTTAAATGATTTGAATAGCTTATTTACTCTTTCCAGAAAATATGTGAGGAGCTCTACTATGTTCCAAACGGTGTTCTGGGAGCTAAGGATACAGTGGAGAATAAGACTCTGATTTATATACCAAGGAGGTAGACAGGCAAAATATATGTCAACAGATCAATGGAAAGTAATTTTAGATAGAGTTGAGGCTCTGAAGGGAATTTCCCAGATGGCTCAGTGGTAAAGAATCTGCCTGCCAATGCAGGAGATATAGGTTCAATTCCTGGGTTAGGAGGATCCTCTGGAGAAGGAAATGTCAACTGATTTCAGTATTCTTGCCTGGGAAATTCCATGGACAGAAAAGTCTGGTGGGCCATAGTGCATGGGGTAACAAACAGCTTGACATGACTTATAAACTAAGCAATTGCAGCAACAGCAGCAGAAGAAAGATAGGTATTGTAATAGGAGGTTAGAAGGATGTTGGTTTTACATGGAATGGGTAATCAATGGGGATACAAACATACATACTTCATATTGAGATGATGTCAAACAGTGACAAGAACTAGGACTTTAGAGTTAAGAGATACTGTACTCTAAAGTTCTATGCTCTTAATACACCATGCTTTACTCTGCATGAATTAGAGCCCATGGTCAATATGCGTAGAAATGAGGCAGATTGGATCCTATGTATCAGTGCATCCAATGGACCTTACTACTTACAATTCTCTTTGCTCCTTTAACAGAATTGAGGGTTGGGATTTTGCAATTAGTTTCAGCTTCCACAACTGACAATGTTTTCTATAACACAGTTCTCCTACACTTGAAAGTACACATACCCACAGATGATTCAAGGAAATGTGTTTCTATCATTTTATAGCAGGTTGTGCTATTTTTCATTCTGCCCTCAGAAATTAGTGCAAAATTTTATGGCATGTCTGACTGGTACTAGAAATAAAATCTAAAAAAAAAAGGTTAACAAATCTCCTTTACGTATTATATAGGTAAAGCAACCCAATAAAATAAAGAATTTTTAAGATTTACCAAGAGCAATTTTTGCCACCATCCAGACATGATTATGTTTGATCTCTTCTGGGAGTTTATACTTTGCATTTAAATGATTTGAATAGCTTATTTACTCTTTCCAGAAAATATGTGAGGAGCTCTACTATGTTCCAAACGGTGTTCTGGGAGCTAAGGATACAGTGGAGAATAAGACTCTGATTTATATACCAAGGAGGTAGACAGGCAAAATATATGTCAACAGATCAATGGAAAGTAATTTTAGATAGAGTTGAGGCTCTGAAGGGAATTTCCCAGATGGCTCAGTGGTAAAGAATCTGCCTGCCAATGCAGGAGATATAGGTTCAATTCCTGGGTTAGGAGGATCCTCTGGAGAAGGAAATGTCAACTGATTTCAGTATTCTTGCCTGGGAAATTCCATGGACAGAAAAGTCTGGTGGGCCATAGTGCATGGGGTAACAAACAGCTTGACATGACTTATAAACTAAGCAATTGCAGCAACAGCAGCAGAAGAAAGATAGTGTATTGTAATAGGAGGTTAGAAGGATGTTGGTTTTTACATGGAATGGGTAATCAATGGGGAGGTATGTTTTGCAATCAGACCCAAAAGACAAGAATGTATTAGCAATCGTGTTGAGCATGCCAGGGAGAGTGAAAGACTGAATCAGGAACAAAGTTGGCCATTCAAGAAGCTTAAGGAAGGACAATGTGGCTGAAGGAGAAGGAAGATAAGAAAGGCAGGAGATGTGGCTGAGGATGTAGCTGGAGAGAGGTCAAGTGGGGTCTGTGGACCATGGAAGATTATTTGGATTGTATATCTCATGCAGTGGGAATTTATGCAGAAGAGTGAGATGTTGTAACTAATCACACTCTTTGTAGTGATACTGCTGTTTTTCTGCATGTGTGTATCTACTTTTCCATTTCAACAAAAAGTTAAGCAATTTCTATGTTCTAGAATTTTTCTGTTAGAATATCCCAACAATAAGGCAAGGTGTACATATTCTACTGTGTTAAAAGGTATGCATGAAATATAATATGCACAGTGTCCTCATAGCCCATAGATACTTGCACTTCACTAGGTTTTTTTTTCTTTTTTCTTTTTTTCTTTTTTTTGAGAGGGGGGTGGGTTGGGGAGGGAGTGGGGCAGGCAGACCACTTCTATTTGTCTTTCATTCATCTATTTTTCATTCATCTTTGTTCTTTGGCCCCTGTGGGCCTCGCATCGCAGTGACCTCTGTTGTTGCAGAGCACCATCTCAGGGCGTATGTGCTCCAGAGCTCTGGCTCAGTAATTGGACACATCAGTCCAGCCACTCCGCAGCACGTGGAATCTTCCCAGGCCAGGGATCGAACCGGCGCCCCTTGCACTGCAAGGTGGTGTCCTTACCCACTGGACCACCAGGGAAGCTCCTACTTGTACTTCACTAGATTTTGTTGACTCAGAGAGGAGTGTGGGAGATAGTACATCTCTGTCAAGTACTATGGTACTTTAGTATCATAAAGGCAGAGACAGGTCAAGGTAAACATGCTTTCATTGTATTTTATTGCTGATCAATCTCTCTCAAGCATCCAAACCTCCAAAGCCATAAAACAGGTGTTTGAAAACTATAGTCTGAACCTGAATATTAATTACAGCGCTTTTTAAAGTTGGCTTTTAAAATGTATAGGACTTAAACATTTGGAAAACATTATTTTAGTATTTTTATTTAATTTCCCATCATTTGGATAGACTGTAATATGATTTCCACAAATGGCTTGACATTGTATTCCCCTTGGAAGAAAAAAAATCACTCTGCCTTTATCAATTTTTTTTCCCTTTTGTGCTGAGCTAGGGTTGACATCTTACAATTTGCGGGATTATGCTTTCCATTCAAAAGCAAACTGCTCTTTTTGTAAACATTGAGAGGATCTTACATGTTCATGATTGAGATGGGTATACATGAGTTGTATCAGGGCATGTGATGGAGCTCCTGAATCTTTAAGGAATCTGCTTGGTGACCTTCCTGAGAAGAAAGAGTCTATGGGAACCATCATCTGACCTTCTTCAGAAACAAATGCTGGGAGTTTGATTTATGGAGAGTACTTAGTTTCTCAAGAATCTAGAGGTGAAATAACAAAAAGAAGAGAACAACTCATTAAGCTCTCTACTTCCTTCAATGATCTAGAACAGCCCTGAATGTAATCCTAAAGTAAAGAGTACAGTTGTAGCTAGAGAGAATGTCAGACAAGATTCATCATACTAATGTTGCCTAGATTTCATATGCTGTTAGAGATTTCATTTTATAGATATATTTGTGTTATTTATCTATGTGTATATACATTTGATTCACTATAGTTATATTCTCTGAAGTTGTTGTGGACACAAAAGTGGTGAATCCTGAACCATTGCTCCAAGGGGAAATACAGGGTTAGATTCACGTGAGTTTCTGGTTACATTTTTGTCAACTGATCAATATGTAAGTCGTTTTAAATGTGTTTTTCTGTTTAGACACCTTGTAAAATACATAGTATTGGTTAATTTTCATTGATGTGAAGAGCTGACTTGTTTAAAGAAAGAAATCTGATGCTGGGAAAGACTGAGGACAATAGAAGAAGGGGGCAACAGAGGATGAGGTGGTTGGATGGCATCTGTGATGCAATGTACATGAATCTGAGCAAACTCAGGGAGTCAGTAGAGGACAGAAAAGCCTGCTGTGCTGCAGTTCATGGGGTCGCAAAGAGTTGGACACGACTTAGCGACTGACAAAAAAACACTAAATGACATTAAAACACATGTCTCAAATGAAGTTTGCTGACACATATTTTTCCCGTAAGGTTGTACATACATTATAGTCTTTTTGTAGTTAGGAACATTATTGTCCATTGTAAAGCAACAAAATACTAACAAAAAGCAAAAAAAAATATTCTGGCAGAAGGGCCAAGTGCATGAATTTTTCCATTACAAATAAATTTTAGAAAGCAGGAGTTGAATATAGAATTGCAATATAGAATTATTGAATAATAAGGATTTTATACATATGTATGATTTTCACTATTGTGTTCAGTTTTTCTATTAGTGCTACATAGGGAGAAGATATTTTTGTTTGACACTTTCTCAGCATCATTTTCTGAAAGTAATACTGATAATAACTGTTTAAACACATAATCCTAGGGAAATTTTTCATCTTTACCTGGAAATCGACATTTCATTTTTTCCAGTCAAAATGGAAAGCAGCAATTGATCAGAGAAAGAATAGCCAGAAAGTGTCAGTTTCCATCAGCAAATGCACAAAGCATGCTTGTATATTTTCTTCTCATAACCTGTGAAAGAAATTCAGACATATATTAAGTAGATTTTTCTAATAGAAACTGTTCAGTAGTTTAGTTGCTAAGTCGCGTTAGATTCTGAGACTCCTTGGGCTGCAGCATGCCAGACTTCCCTGTCCTTCACTGTCTGCCCGAGTGTGCGGAACCTCATGTCCATTTGGTCGGTGATGCCATCCAACCATCTCATCCTGTGTCACTCTCTTCTCCTGCCTCTATCTTTGCGGACCCTTGAAGTTGTTGTGGACACAAAAGTGGTGAATCCTGAACCATTGCTCCAAGGGGAAATACAGGGTTAGATTCACGTGAGTTTCTGGTTACATTTTTGTCAACTGATCAATATGTAAGTCGTTTTAAATGTGTTTTTCTGTTTAGACACCTTGTAAAATACATAGTATTGGTTAATTTTCATTGATGTGAAGAGCTGACTTGTTTAAAGAAAGAAATCTGATGCTGGGAAAGACTGAGGACAATAGAAGAAGGGGGCAACAGAGGATGAGGTGGTTGGATGGCATCTGTGATGCAATGTACATGAATCTGAGCAAACTCAGGGAGTCAGTAGAGGACAGAAAAGCCTGCTGTGCTGCAGTTCATGGGGTCGCAAAGAGTTGGACACGACTTAGCGACTGACAAAAAAACACTAAATGACATTAAAACACATGTCTCAAATGAAGTTTGCTGACACATATTTTTCCCGTAAGGTTGTACATACATTATAGTCTTTTTGTAGTTAGGAACATTATTGTCCATTGTAAAGCAACAAAATACTAACAAAAAGCAAAAAAAAATATTCTGGCAGAAGGGCCAAGTGCATGAATTTTTCCATTACAAATAAATTTTAGAAAGCAGGAGTTGAATATAGAATTGCAATATAGAATTATTGAATAATAAGGATTTTATACATATGTATGATTTTCACTATTGTGTTCAGTTTTTCTATTAGTGCTACATAGGGAGAAGATATTTTTGTTTGACACTTTCTCAGCATCATTTTCTGAAAGTAATACTGATAATAACTGTTTAAACACATAATCCTAGGGAAATTTTTCATCTTTACCTGGAAATCGACATTTCATTTTTTCCAGTCAAAATGGAAAGCAGCAATTGATCAGAGAAAGAATAGCCAGAAAGTGTCAGTTTCCATCAGCAAATGCACAAAGCATGCTTGTATATTTTCTTCTCATAACCTGTGAAAGAAATTCAGACATATATTAAGTAGATTTTTCTAATAGAAACTGTTCAGTAGTTTAGTTGCTAAGTCGCGTTAGATTCTGAGACTCCTTGGGCTGCAGCATGCCAGACTTCCCTGTCCTTCACTGTCTGCCCGAGTGTGCGGAACCTCATGTCCATTTGGTCGGTGATGCCATCCAACCATCTCATCCTGTGTCACTCTCTTCTCCTGCCCTCTATCTTTCCCAGCATCAGGGACTTTTCTAATGAGTCTGCTCTTTGCAGCAGTAGGCCAAAGTATTGGAGCTTCAGCTTCAGAATATCAGTCCTTTCAATGAATATTCGAGATTGATTTCCTTTAGGATTCACTTGTTTGATGTCCTTTCTGTCTAAAGGACTCTCAAGAGTCTTTCCTAAGACCACAATTCGAAGGCATCAGTTCTTCAGAATTGATAAAAATGGGAGAATTAATTCCCACACAAAGCTACTGAGATTAGAATGCAACTGGACACAACTTGCGTTTTAACTTGGTGGTTATTTTTCCTCTTAAAATATGAAGATGATTTCATCCTCTGTAAATCAATAAAAGCTTGAGTTGGTCATTTTTTCTAAGCTTTGCAAAAAGGAAATTGCATCATAATAGCAGTCTTCAGATAAATAAGAACAACTCATTTCCCAATGTCAGCATCTAAACCACTAATTGAATATCAAGACCTTAAATTGTTTTCATTTCATTGTAAAGCTATGAAAAAAAATCAGATAATCTAAACCAAAAAATATATTTATATATATAAAAACAAACCCAGAAAACTACATATTTAATTGTTTTTATCAGGACAGTACATGGGAAAATTCTTAAGAAATAGTTTGATGGAAACATGTAACCTTGATATATATTTATAAATTAAAACCAACGAAGAGTGTAATAGTGAAGCATAATTCATTTTATTTGGAAATAACCATGACTTTGTAAGGCTGAATGGAAAGCTTGTAACCGAAGCCTGGTGTGTGGGAAAGAACACTGACTGACTATAGAGCAGCAGAATTCCCCAGACTCAACTCTACTACTGATTAGATGCATGCACATGGATTGAACATTTAGCACCTCAGGTTTTGGGTTCTTGGCAGTAAAATGTGAAATTTAGAGTAAAAGATCAATTCTCTCTCTCAGTTCTAAAATTCTGGGGGGGCTCTAGTAAAAAAATGTAATAAATATTTATTTTAATTTCAGAATATTGCCTAAAAATTGACTGTGAATAAAATAAAGTAACAGTAATCCTAAAAAACACTGTGACAATGTCAATCATATAATTTATCATAAAAACATAATATTTTGGAGAAGGTTGCTGAAATAATTTAAAATACATAAGCTTCTGAAATATTTATTGGTTAAAAAATTTTCATTGTATTTGTGGATTGGTTATATAGTTCTTTTCAAAAAGTATTCTAAAACAAAATTATTTTAAAAAGTAATATTGTGCACATAGAAGCAATATAAAACAGTTATTTATACTACTTATTTTAATATTAAAGATTGCATAAGTACCGTAGCTATTCAAGAACTTTAATCAGTTTTTAAAAAAATCCATCTCTCAATACCACATTACTGGTATTCTCCCAATGAATGTATTCTTTATTACAGTGTAGGCTTATTACCTTTCATTAATGAAGTAGGATATAATTGCTCAAAGTTATATTTGTGGTTAATAAATCTGAAAATCTTTTTTACTGTAGATATTTCTCTGTATAATTTTAATTGATAAAATATTTTGTCTACAGATGCTGTCACCTGAAAAGTTAAGTGAAAATCATTGCTAAATAGAGGATTTCCTTATTTCCAAATTTTTATTGAAATATGTAAATGTTTCCATCTAAATACAGACATTGTTTTCATTTTAAACTTTGATTTAGTTACCTCAGAAATTATTTTCTTTTTCTTTATAGTTACCTCAGAAATTAGTTTCTTAAGAAAATGAAAGCAAATGTCAGATGCTGAAAAATCATAAACATATGCTTGTATCTAGTGGAATATAAGAACAATAAGCAAAGATTTATTCAAAAAGAAATTATAAAATTGCAAAATTAAATTTTTACTTGGTTTGAATTGTCCTTCTTTTGAAAACAGGAAAGGCTTGTAACCGAAGCCTGGTGTGTGGAAAGAACACTGACTGACTATAGAGCAGCAGAATTCCCCAGACTCAACTCTACTACTGATTAGATGCATGCACATGGATTGAACATTTAGCACCTCAGGTTTTGGGTTCTTGGCAGTAAAATGTGAAATTTAGAGTAAAAGATCAATTCTCTCTCTCAGTTCTAAAATTCTGGGGGGGCTCTAGTAAAAAAATGTAATAAATATTTATTTTAATTTCAGAATATTGCCTAAAAATTGACTGTGAATAAAATAAAGTAACAGTAATCCTAAAAAACACTGTGACAATGTCAATCATATAATTTATCATAAAAACATAATATTTTGGAGAAGGTTGCTGAAATAATTTAAAATACATAAGCTTCTGAAATATTTATTGGTTAAAAAATTTTCATTGTATTTGTGGATTGGTTATATAGTTCTTTTCAAAAAGTATTCTAAAACAAAATTATTTTAAAAAGTAATATTGTGCACATAGAAGCAATATAAAACAGTTATTTATACTACTTATTTTAATATTAAAGATTGCATAAGTACCGTAGCTATTCAAGAACTTTAATCAGTTTTTAAAAAAATCCATCTCTCAATACCACATTACTGGTATTCTCCCAATGAATGTATTCTTTATTACAGTGTAGGCTTATTACCTTTCATTAATGAAGTAGGATATAATTGCTCAAAGTTATATTTGTGGTTAATAAATCTGAAAATCTTTTTTACTGTAGATATTTCTCTGTATAATTTTAATTGATAAAATATTTTGTCTACAGATGCTGTCACCTGAAAAGTTAAGTGAAAATCATTGCTAAATAGAGGATTTCCTTATTTCCAAATTTTTATTGAAATATGTAAATGTTTCCATCTAAATACAGACATTGTTTTCATTTTAAACTTTGATTTAGTTACCTCAGAAATTATTTTCTTTTTCTTTATAGTTACCTCAGAAATTAGTTTCTTAAGAAAATGAAAGCAAATGTCAGATGCTGAAAAATCATAAACATATGCTTGTATCTAGTGGAATATAAGAACAATAAGCAAAGATTTATTCAAAAAGAAATTATAAAATTGCAAAATTAAATTTTTTACTTGGTTTGAATTGTCCTTGTTTAATTGATTCAATTCCTCCTGTGCTTTTGTAGGGATAAATTTTGATGTATTTTCAGTTGCAAGTTTGATTTCTAATAAAAGCCATTCACTAAAATTTTTAAATATTGTTTTTGTTGCTCTATTTGTTGAATAATTTAACTAGAGATTTCCAGCTAATTTTGAACACGATAGAAATATAAAGAAGTCATTTGTAAAGCATTTTGTGTGAATTGCAGGATATGGTGACTTATAGAATAATTCCTTAAGAATCCAAACCTTTAAAAATCTGATTGGTGACAAGAAACAGAAAGCAAAAGTGCTTTTTGGCATGCTAAATATTTTTTTTATTATTATTCAACACTGTTTTGTATCAAATTTTGAGATATGGTTGCTCTAGAAATTTATATATAAAAGTAAACTTTGACTACAGTTCCATTTAAATTGACAGAATCTGGTTTGAACAAAATTGTGAATTATATATGTGCTTCAATCAATTCTAAGTATATTTGTGATGCTTGTGTTTCTTGCTGCTTCTGCTACTTCTGCTTAGTCACCTGTGCCTGATTCTGTGTGACCCCATGGACTATAGACCATCAGGTTCCTTGGTCCATGGAATTTTCCAGGGAAGAACACTAGAGTGGGTTGCCATTTCCCTCTCTGTGTGTTTTGTAGTGATGGCATTAGTACCATTTTGCTCTGCTCCAAGAAAAATGAAACTTGTATTATTATTAAAAAATATAATTTTATATCCTTTGTAAACTTTTAAAATGAATCTATGGCAGCATTTATAATAGTAGTGTCCTTTATTTTACCTTCAACAAAATGAATTTCCAAACTCATTGCTTCTACTCTGTAATCAGACTTTTAAAATTTTTTAAATTTATTTTAATTGAAGAATAATTGATTTATAGTATTCTTTGGGTTTCTATCAAACATCAACATGAATCAGCTGTAGGTCTATCCATGTCCTCTCACACCATCCCGCCTTCCCTCATCCCATCCCTGTACGTTGTCACCGAGGCCTGGCTTTAGTTTCCTGAGTCATTCAACAAATTCCCACTGATTATCTATTTTATATATGGTAATGTATGCTTCCATGTTACTCTCTCCATACATCTCACTCTCTCCCTCCTCCCCCTGCAGTCATGTCCATAAGTCTATTCTCAATGTTTGTCTCCATTGCTGTCCTGCAAATAGCTTCATCAGTACCGTCTTTCTAGATTCCATATATATATGTGTTACTTTATGATAATTTTTTTCCTCTTCCTGACTTGTTTTGTTCTGTATAATAGGCCCTAGGTTCATCCACCTCATTAGGACTGACTCAAATGCATTCCTTTTTATGGCTGAGTAATATTTCATTGTATATATGTACCACAGCTTCTTAATTCATTTATCTGTCAGGGGACATCTAGGTTGCTTCCATGTCTGAGGTATTGCAAAGAAGTTGTAATAAGCACTGAAGTAAGTACATATGCATTTTTTTAATTCTTTAAGGTTTATGGCTAGTAGTTGGATTGCTGTGTTATATTTTTGTTTTATTCAAAGTTTTTAAAGGAATATCCATATTGTTCTCCATAGTGTCTGGATCAATTTGCTTTCCACAAATAGGGCAAAAGGATTCTCTTTTCTCCACACGCTCACCAGCACTTATTGTTTGTAGATTTTTTTGATGATGGCCATTCTGACTGATATGAGTGACATCTCATGGTAGATTTGACTTGATTTCTCTTTTTTTTTCCATCAAAGTATATGTTTATTACATATACAGCACGTATTTGCTTGAGAAAGAAAGCATTAGCCAAAACATTTTTCTATCTGCTCTACTGGTTTCTTGTTTGTGCTATACGGTAGATCTTTGTTGATTATATGTCAGTTACTAAAAGCAATTCTTTAACTTTTTTTTATATTTAGTGCAGCAAACACTATGAGCTTGGGCTCAGTGAGAGTACTATCCTTGGGCACAGTGACAGGCAGAACAGTGAAACAAATTATTTTAATTGAAGAATAATTGATTTATAGTATTCTTTGGGTTTCTATCAAACATCAACATGAATCAGCTGTAGGTCTATCCATGTCCTCTCACACCATCCCGCCTTCCCTCATCCCATCCCTGTACGTTGTCACCGAGGCCTGGCTTTAGTTTCCTGAGTCATTCAACAAATTCCCACTGATTATCTATTTTATATATGGTAATGTATGCTTCCATGTTACTCTCTCCATACATCTCACTCTCTCCCTCCTCCCCCTGCAGTCATGTCCATAAGTCTATTCTCAATGTTTGTCTCCATTGCTGTCCTGCAAATAGCTTCATCAGTACCGTCTTTCTAGATTCCATATATATATGTGTTACTTTATGATAATTTTTTTCCTCTTCCTGACTTGTTTTGTTCTGTATAATAGGCCCTAGGTTCATCCACCTCATTAGGACTGACTCAAATGCATTCCTTTTTATGGCTGAGTAATATTTCATTGTATATATGTACCACAGCTTCTTAATTCATTTATCTGTCAGGGGACATCTAGGTTGCTTCCATGTCTGAGGTATTGCAAAGAAGTTGTAATAAGCACTGAAGTAAGTACATATGCATTTTTTTAATTCTTTAAGGTTTATGGCTAGTAGTTGGATTGCTGTGTTATATTTTTGTTTTATTCAAAGTTTTTAAAGGAATATCCATATTGTTCTCCATAGTGTCTGGATCAATTTGCTTTCCACAAATAGGGCAAAAGGATTCTCTTTTCTCCACACGCTCACCAGCACTTATTGTTTGTAGATTTTTTTGATGATGGCCATTCTGACTGATATGAGTGACATCTCATGGTAGATTTGACTTGATTTCTCTTTTTTTTTCCATCAAAGTATATGTTTATTACATATACAGCACGTATTTGCTTGAGAAAGAAAGCATTAGCCAAAACATTTTTCTATCTGCTCTACTGGTTTCTTGTTTGTGCTATACGGTAGATCTTTGTTGATTATATGTCAGTTACTAAAAGCAATTCTTTAACTTTTTTTTATATTTAGTGCAGCAAACACTATGAGCTTGGGCTCAGTGAGAGTACTATCCTTGGGCACAGTGACAGGCAGAACAGTGAAACAAATTATAGAGTTGTGTTCCTCTAAGATTGATGTAAGAGTGTATTTGTAGGAAATTAACAGTTCTTATGCCTCTCAGGTTTTACATAAATGCTGTTTGCTTTTAAAACTTTCTCTCTTGCCGGTTAGCTTTCTTAAGTTACTAGCAATGGCTTTTTATCCATATCGCTTTAGAGGGCTATTTAGATATTTTTACTATATTTATATCCTACATTTAACACACTTAGCATGACTGGAAAGACCAAAATTAATCATGGACCTTACCTTCGAGAGCTTTACATTTTGGAAGGAAAGGTAAAGCATATATTTTACATTTATACATGAACACACACTCACACACTATTGTGCCAGCCTATATGATTCTCACTTTATAGTTGCTTATGTCATCATTCTTGCCATCAGCTTCTTTCTTTCTGGTCTGCTTAATATTCTGTTCACTCTATACTTACCTTCCCCACTCCAGTGGTGTTTTTTTCCTCCATCCTTACGTTAGTATCCTGCTTCCATGGTCTTTTCTATACCTCTGCATCAGCAATGACTATATAAACTCCAAAATCTGTGTCAGGACCTGGGTTTCTGGCTATTTCCTACTGTCCATCTGGCTTAGTTAAATAATACCATTACTGAGTCGAAGCTCATAGTGCTTGCTGCACAACAGGCCATTAATCTAAAAACAACTTACTGAGGCATGAAAGAGTGTCTTTCTTTGTAAACCCAGCAGACTGAGAAGATGGTAGATTAGTGTCCCAAAGAAACATCTTAGCAGAGTTAGAAGCATTGGGGGCCAGATGAACATCTCATGGTAGATTTGACTTGTTTCTTTTTTTTCCATCAAAGTATATGTTTATTACATATACAGCACGTATTTGCTTGAGAAAGAAAGCATTAGCCAAAACATTTTTCTATCTGCTCTACTGGTTTCTTGTTTGTGCTATACGGTAGATCTTTGTTGATTATATGTCAGTTACTAAAAGCAATTCTTTAACTTTTTTTTATATTTAGTGCAGCAAACACTATGAGCTTGGGCTCAGTGAGAGTACTATCCTTGGGCACAGTGACAGGCAGAACAGTGAAACAAATTATAGAGTTGTGTTCCTCTAAGATTGATGTAAGAGTGTATTTGTAGGAAATTAACAGTTCTTATGCCTCTCAGGTTTTACATAAATGCTGTTTGCTTTTAAAACTTTCTCTCTTGCCGGTTAGCTTTCTTAAGTTACTAGCAATGGCTTTTTATCCATATCGCTTTAGAGGGCTATTTAGATATTTTTACTATATTTATATCCTACATTTAACACACTTAGCATGACTGGAAAGACCAAAATTAATCATGGACCTTACCTTCGAGAGCTTTACATTTTGGAAGGAAAGGTAAAGCATATATTTTACATTTATACATGAACACACACTCACACACTATTGTGCCAGCCTATATGATTCTCACTTTATAGTTGCTTATGTCATCATTCTTGCCATCAGCTTCTTTCTTTCTGGTCTGCTTAATATTCTGTTCACTCTATACTTACCTTCCCCACTCCAGTGGTGTTTTTTTCCTCCATCCTTACGTTAGTATCCTGCTTCCATGGTCTTTTCTATACCTCTGCATCAGCAATGACTATATAAACTCCAAAATCTGTGTCAGGACCTGGGTTTCTGGCTATTTCCTACTGTCCATCTGGCTTAGTTAAATAATACCATTACTGAGTCGAAGCTCATAGTGCTTGCTGCACAACAGGCCATTAATCTAAAAACAACTTACTGAGGCATGAAAGAGTGTCTTTCTTTGTAAACCCAGCAGACTGAGAAGATGGTAGATTAGTGTCCCAAAGAAACATCTTAGCAGAGTTAGAATTTGGACTTCTCTTATACTGAAAAAAAAAAAAAAAAGGAGGGGCTATGACTAGTTGTTGCAAGCTTCTTACAGTTGTCCACCTAGGTCTGTTCACAATGGTCCCAAAAACCTCCAACAAGACTATTGTTATTGCCTGTATACAACTGTTTATCTCTAAATGAATGGAAAAAATGTTAGACTCTTAATGGTCAGAGCCTCGAAAATGGGCTATCCCGTATTATTTCAGGCTATAGGCAACATTCTTTTACAAAGGTGCAGCCCCAGTACGACTAAGCACAGACGACAGAGCACAAGGGTTAGAGCTAAAGGAATAGGTCCAATTAGGAGTCAGAATTTTTCTTTTCTGTTCTCTACTCCTACTTCCACAATTGTCCAACCTTTGACTGAATCTGCATCTCACAGCTTTGACTTGTCTCTTTAATTTACAGCATCCTCTTTATAGTTGTTTCCTCCTTACAGTGAAGTCCTTGGCTCTACAGTCCACTACTGTAATCACTTTCTTATAAATAGTCTGTTTCCTGTCTCACTTTATTGTGTTAACCAGAGAAGGCCTCAACTTTAGATATGGCTCTCCAGGGGTGAAAAAACCCCTCTTCTCAATGATCTCATATTAAATCAATGACACAAATCCCAGACAGTCCTCAGCTTTGGCTAGTAATTCTTCTCTGTTCTTCTACTACATTTCCATCCCCACACTCTAAGTTATTCTATATCTTCTCTTCATGGCCATCCTAATCTGACATATGACATCAGCCTAGACATCACTGATAAGCAGTAAACACACCCCACTTCACCTCACCTCCATTTCTTCATTTGTTCCAAGATTTTTTGCTTCACGTCTTATTAAGAAGAACCTGTGATCTTACTTATCTTACTCTTATCTACTTAAGAATGTTTACTCAGGTAATAATCGTGTCTTGCTTTTCAAAATTAGCTTCAATTATCTCTACATTGGATGGATTCTCATAGCATATAAAAAAGCCTGAATATCTTTTATCTAAGAAAAAAGATGCATTTAAAGTGGTTCTCCTATCCCGTATCTCTACACTTCATAGAAAAACTTCTCAAAAAGATTGGCTACTGTTTTATTTTCCTTTTCTTCCCTCTCTATTCTTTCATTATTCTGTTCCAACCAAGCATTCTTTACCAATCCACAAAAGAACCCACTTTAAGCTAAGCAATAGCTTTAACTTATCCTGGCAAGTCCACTGGTCATCGCATGCCCTTTTATTTGACTGTTCAGTAGCTTTTGACAAAAATGGACCTCCAACAAGACTATTTTAGCGTAACAACTTTTTCCAAATTAAAGGAAAAGGTCAGAAAATTATCCGTATTATTTCAGGCTATAGGCAACATTCTTTTACAAAGGTGCAGCCCCATCGACTAAGCACAGACGACAGAGCACAAGGGTTAGAGCTAAAGGAATAGGTCCAATTAGGAGTCAGAATTTTTCTTTTCTGTTCTCTACTCCTACTTCCACAATTGTCCAACCTTTGACTGAATCTGCATCTCACAGCTTTGACTTGTCTCTTTAATTTACAGCATCCTCTTTATAGTTGTTTCCTCCTTACAGTGAAGTCCTTGGCTCTACAGTCCACTACTGTAATCACTTTCTTATAAATAGTCTGTTTCCTGTCTCACTTTATTGTGTTAACCAGAGAAGGCCTCAACTTTAGATATGGCTCTCCAGGGGTGAAAAAACCCCTCTTCTCAATGATCTCATATTAAATCAATGACACAAATCCCAGACAGTCCTCAGCTTTGGCTAGTAATTCTTCTCTGTTCTTCTACTACATTTCCATCCCCACACTCTAAGTTATTCTATATCTTCTCTTCATGGCCATCCTAATCTGACATATGACATCAGCCTAGACATCACTGATAAGCAGTAAACACACCCCACTTCACCTCACCTCCATTTCTTCATTTGTTCCAAGATTTTTTGCTTCACGTCTTATTAAGAAGAACCTGTGATCTTACTTATCTTACTCTTATCTACTTAAGAATGTTTACTCAGGTAATAATCGTGTCTTGCTTTTCAAAATTAGCTTCAATTATCTCTACATTGGATGGATTCTCATAGCATATAAAAAAGCCTGAATATCTTTTATCTAAGAAAAAAGATGCATTTAAAGTGGTTCTCCTATCCCGTATCTCTACACTTCATAGAAAAACTTCTCAAAAAGATTGGCTACTGTTTTATTTTCCTTTTCTTCCCTCTCTATTCTTTCATTATTCTGTTCCAACCAAGCATTCTTTACCAATCCACAAAAGAACCCACTTTAAGCTAAGCAATAGCTTTAACTTATCCTGGCAAGTCCACTGGTCATCGCATGCCCTTTTATTTGACTGTTCAGTAGCTTTTGACAAAAATGGAACCACGTCTCCTACTTGAAACATTGTCTTGTCTTGACTGAAACCAGAGTCTCCTGGGTTCCTTTCTACTCCTCTGACCGCTCCTCTTCATTCTGCTTCCTTCTCTTGGTCAGACCTCAAATACAAATTTTCCCTTTCAGCTTAACTCTGAGTCTTCTTTCTATTCTTGTCTCAGAGACAGTTTTGACGATCAGAATCACTTGGAACATTTGTCAAAACACAGAGTGCAGGTCCCACTCTTGAAGTTTCTGATTTGGTAGGACTGATGTAAGGCCTAAGAACTTACATTTATAACAAATTTCCAGGTGATGGCTTGTACAGCTCTTCCAGGGATCACTTTTTGAGAATCTCTGGTTTGGTTACATCAAATGCTTTAGAATCTGCCTGGTTTTCCATTACACTTCTACCTTTTATTATCTGTGTAGCACTGGGCAAATTATTTAACCTTTATTTTCCTCAGTCTGCTTGTTTGTAAAATAAAGACATTACAAGTAGCTAGCTTAGGTGTTGAGAGAATTAGATGGAATATTACCTTGACTACAATGCTTTTTAAAAAAATGTTCTTCCTGACTATACTCTTGTCTCTGTAAAATCTCCTTCAGATCTCAACTCAGTCTCTTCAATGTGGAAAATTTTTCTGACTGTCTTATCTAAATGTCCTTTCTTCCTTCACCATTATGTAATCCATCAACTGCTTATTTTCTTCTGAAATTGTTGTATTTATGACGCGCCATCTCCCACTGTAATGTCAACTCCAGAAGAACAGAAGTCCTATCTTTCTTGCCAACACGATGTTTCTAGAACCCAGGATGATATTTGACAAAATTATCTCTACATTGACTTTCATTTTATTCATTTAAAGTGGTTCTCCTATCCCGTATCTCTACACTTCATAGAAAAACTTCTCAAAAAGATTGGCTACTGTTTTATTTTCCTTTTCTTCCCTCTCTATTCTTTCATTATTCTGTTCCAACCAAGCATTCTTTACCAATCCACAAAAGAACCCACTTTAAGCTAAGCAATAGCTTTAACTTATCCTGGCAAGTCCACTGGTCATCGCATGCCCTTTTATTTGACTGTTCAGTAGCTTTTGACAAAAATGGAACCACGTCTCCTACTTGAAACATTGTCTTGTCTTGACTGAAACCAGAGTCTCCTGGGTTCCTTTCTACTCCTCTGACCGCTCCTCTTCATTCTGCTTCCTTCTCTTGGTCAGACCTCAAATACAAATTTTCCCTTTCAGCTTAACTCTGAGTCTTCTTTCTATTCTTGTCTCAGAGACAGTTTTGACGATCAGAATCACTTGGAACATTTGTCAAAACACAGAGTGCAGGTCCCACTCTTGAAGTTTCTGATTTGGTAGGACTGATGTAAGGCCTAAGAACTTACATTTATAACAAATTTCCAGGTGATGGCTTGTACAGCTCTTCCAGGGATCACTTTTTGAGAATCTCTGGTTTGGTTACATCAAATGCTTTAGAATCTGCCTGGTTTTCCATTACACTTCTACCTTTTATTATCTGTGTAGCACTGGGCAAATTATTTAACCTTTATTTTCCTCAGTCTGCTTGTTTGTAAAATAAAGACATTACAAGTAGCTAGCTTAGGTGTTGAGAGAATTAGATGGAATATTACCTTGACTACAATGCTTTTTAAAAAAATGTTCTTCCTGACTATACTCTTGTCTCTGTAAAATCTCCTTCAGATCTCAACTCAGTCTCTTCAATGTGGAAAATTTTTCTGACTGTCTTATCTAAATGTCCTTTCTTCCTTCACCATTATGTAATCCATCAACTGCTTATTTTCTTCTGAAATTGTTGTATTTATGACGCGCCATCTCCCACTGTAATGTCAACTCCAGAAGAACAGAAGTCCTATCTTTCTTGCCAACACGATGTTTCTAGAACCCAGGATGATATTTGACACATATAATTTTCTGAGTAAATATTTTCTGAAAGAATGAAGTAATGATGAAAATACAATTCATTCATAGATATATAAATAAAATTTGTAATGATTAGAATATCAGTTTTATTATTACTATTTGCACTTGAGTCTTCTGAGTGTAAGGTATTTATTTGTACAAAAGACATTTTTTCCCTCTAAATTGACTCTTTATTATTACAGATAAAACTGACCTATCAGGTGAGAAGATAGCATTTTTGCAGTTTCATAATGATACTATTTTTCAAATTACATTTTTGAGATTCATTCATTTGCATAACACTTTTACCTAGAATTACTTTTATTTATCCAAGGGCTCTTCAAGGGAATTATAGCAATTTCTACTGACTTAACAAAAATAATGTCACAATTTTCAAATAAAGTAGAAATGAAAATTAAGAGCCACTTATACCTAATAGGTTTTCAGATTTTTATCTTACCGTGTTAAAGAAAATAATAGTTTCAGTGAAGAAACTCAGTGTCTCAGCATAAATAGTTCTTAAAAAGCAGTAGGAATTAAATGAAAGAGATTGGAAAATGGTTTCATGTTTTTTCAATATAAACAAGCATTTGATTTCTGAGAAAATAAAATTTGATTTTATAGAACCAAAAATATTTTGAAAACATTTTAAGTTGCTTAGTACAAGAAGAATCTGATTTCACCTTTTCTCTAGTATATCCAATATTTTTAAGATTGTCTAAACAACCAAGTAATAATTTTGAGAGTAAATTTATAAATAGGAATATTATTTTAAGTTCAAGACCAAGCACTGGTAAACAGAGAGATAAATCATTTTTACTTTGTTATATAGCCAAAGTCATGGCAAAACACTAACCTTTTGTAAGTTTGTTAAAGAAATAGATAGAAGGATTTCTTTTTTTCCGGTTCCTCTAGTGTATTTTTTCCTTCTTTGATCTTTCATCCATTATAACTGTTCATAATACTCTGTTTTACAAATGGGACCCTGATTTGAACCTAGTCAAGACTTAGTACATATTTATTTCAGTGAAACATTATAAAAATACCTACAAATATTTCGATCTATTTATAGCAAAACATATGCATATGTATAGTTAACTGATTGCTCAGATGGTACAGAATCTACCTACAATGCAGGAAACCCAGGTTTCTATCCCTGTTACCCTGGAGAAGGAAATGGCAACTGACTCCAGTATTCTTGTTGGAAAATTCCATGGACAGAGAGCCTGGCATGCTACAGTCCATGGGGTTGCAAAGAGTCTGACATGACTGAGTGACAAATAAGATCATAAGATCAGAAATATATATATATATATATATATATATATATATATATATGTTTGTACAAATACTAGTCAATAGCGTGTCTATTTCTTTTATTTCTCCCATTTTCCAGTCTTTATTCAAGAAAAGATAATAAAGTTAAAAGGTATGAAAGTATGAAATGTATAAACAAATACAGAATAAGGGAAGAGAAAAATTAAAATTAGGTGGAGTAAAAAGAAATATTTTTTTTTAAAAAATGTTTACTATAGGTTTTCAAGATTTTTATCTTACCGTGTTAAAGAAAATAATAGTTTCAGTGAAGAAACTCAGTGTCTCAGCATAAATAGTTCTTAAAAAGCAGTAGGAATTAAATGAAAGAGATTGGAAAATGGTTTCATGTTTTTTCAATATAAACAAGCATTTGATTTCTGAGAAAATAAAATTTGATTTTATAGAACCAAAAATATTTTGAAAACATTTTAAGTTGCTTAGTACAAGAAGAATCTGATTTCACCTTTTCTCTAGTATATCCAATATTTTTAAGATTGTCTAAACAACCAAGTAATAATTTTGAGAGTAAATTTATAAATAGGAATATTATTTTAAGTTCAAGACCAAGCACTGGTAAACAGAGAGATAAATCATTTTTACTTTGTTATATAGCCAAAGTCATGGCAAAACACTAACCTTTTGTAAGTTTGTTAAAGAAATAGATAGAAGGATTTCTTTTTTTCCGGTTCCTCTAGTGTATTTTTTCCTTCTTTGATCTTTCATCCATTATAACTGTTCATAATACTCTGTTTTACAAATGGGACCCTGATTTGAACCTAGTCAAGACTTAGTACATATTTATTTCAGTGAAACATTATAAAAATACCTACAAATATTTCGATCTATTTATAGCAAAACATATGCATATGTATAGTTAACTGATTGCTCAGATGGTACAGAATCTACCTACAATGCAGGAAACCCAGGTTTCTATCCCTGTTACCCTGGAGAAGGAAATGGCAACTGACTCCAGTATTCTTGCTTGGAAAATTCCATGGACAGAGAGCCTGGCATGCTACAGTCCATGGGGTTGCAAAGAGTCTGACATGACTGAGTGACAAATAAGATCATAAGATCAGAAATATATATATATATATATATATATATATATATATATATGTTTGTACAAATACTAGTCAATAGCGTGTCTATTTCTTTTATTTCTCCCATTTTCCAGTCTTTATTCAAGAAAAGATAATAAAGTTAAAAGGTATGAAAGTATGAAATGTATAAACAAATACAGAATAAGGGAAGAGAAAAATTAAAATTAGGTGGAGTAAAAGAAATTGGGTGATAGGCCTCAGTAGTAGAGTGTGTATGGCAGAATATTTAGTTCCCTCTAAGATTCACTGTTCTCTATATTTGTGTTTATGGTTTCCAATAATGCAAATAAGGCAACTGAAGTATTTTTAAAATGTTTTTCTGTCTGGTGCACTCATGTCATGATTTCTTTCTTTGTGTGTGTTTCCATATATTTTTAAAATTTATTTTTAATTGGAGGATAACTGCTTTGAAGTGTTGTGCTGATTTTTGCTGTACAACAATGTGAATCAGCCATAAGTATACCTACATTCTCTCCCTCTTGAGCCTCCCTCCCACCCCTCACCTCATCCCATTCCTCTAGGTTGTCACTGAGCACTTCAGATTGAGCTTCTTGTGTTATACAGCAACTTCCCACTAATTATCTATTTTACATATGGTAATGTACATGTTTCAATGCTACTCTCTCAATTTATGAGTGCACTGGTCTTAACTACTGCATGATTTTTAGGTCCCCAAAAAGAGAATGACACTGCAGTCTCAGACAAGTCACATTCAGTTTAGCTCCTTATTGATAAATGGACCAGCTAGTTTATGCTAAGTACTATAATTAGTTCTTTAGGAAAAGCAATAGAAATAATGGCTTCTGTCTTAAAGAGTTAGCTCTCTAGTGAGGAAGTGAAATTTTTTTTATAGATCTGAGATAAAATATGTTCACATAATGACTAATTAACTTGGAATTTATATCTAAAATTTGGATCAAATTACAGGTATGCATTTAAAGAACATATATAATACCTTCTCCAATAAGTTAGATTTCCCCCTTGAATCTTCTTGTTGGAAAATTCCATGGACAGAGAGCCTGGCATGCTACAGTCCATGGGGTTGCAAAGAGTCTGACATGACTGAGTGACAAATAAGATCATAAGATCAGAAATATATATATATATATATATATATATATATATATATATATATATGTTTGTACAAATACTAGTCAATAGCGTGTCTATTTCTTTTATTTCTCCCATTTTCCAGTCTTTATTCAAGAAAAGATAATAAAGTTAAAAGGTATGAAAGTATGAAATGTATAAACAAATACAGAATAAGGGAAGAGAAAAATTAAAATTAGGTGGAGTAAAAGAAATTGGGTGATAGGCCTCAGTAGTAGAGTGTGTATGGCAGAATATTTAGTTCCCTCTAAGATTCACTGTTCTCTATATTTGTGTTTATGGTTTCCAATAATGCAAATAAGGCAACTGAAGTATTTTTAAAATGTTTTTCTGTCTGGTGCACTCATGTCATGATTTCTTTCTTTGTGTGTGTTTCCATATATTTTTAAAATTTATTTTTAATTGGAGGATAACTGCTTTGAAGTGTTGTGCTGATTTTTGCTGTACAACAATGTGAATCAGCCATAAGTATACCTACATTCTCTCCCTCTTGAGCCTCCCTCCCACCCCTCACCTCATCCCATTCCTCTAGGTTGTCACTGAGCACTTCAGATTGAGCTTCTTGTGTTATACAGCAACTTCCCACTAATTATCTATTTTACATATGGTAATGTACATGTTTCAATGCTACTCTCTCAATTTATGAGTGCACTGGTCTTAACTACTGCATGATTTTTAGGTCCCCAAAAAGAGAATGACACTGCAGTCTCAGACAAGTCACATTCAGTTTAGCTCCTTATTGATAAATGGACCAGCTAGTTTATGCTAAGTACTATAATTAGTTCTTTAGGAAAAGCAATAGAAATAATGGCTTCTGTCTTAAAGAGTTAGCTCTCTAGTGAGGAAGTGAAATTTTTTTTATAGATCTGAGATAAAATATGTTCACATAATGACTAATTAACTTGGAATTTATATCTAAAATTTGGATCAAATTACAGGTATGCATTTTTTAAAGAACATATATAATACCTTCTCCAATAAGTTAGACCTTCCTGTCTCCATTGAATCTTCTATCGGTTTGAGTGACTTTTAGGTAAAGAAGGTCTTTGATGCTTAGAATTTAGCTCAGGATATGTTCAAATACACAGATTAAAAAAATACCACACAGATTTTTCTTTTGCTCATGTATATTAAAAAAAAAAATAGACTAGGGGCTTCCCTGGTGGTCCAGTGGGTAAGGATACCACCTTGAAGTGCAAGGGGCGCTGGTATGATCCCTGGCCTGGGAGGATCCCACGTGCCCCGGAGCGGCTGGATGGATGTGTTCAACTACCGAGCCAGAGCTCTGGAGTGCATGTGCCCAGAGCCGGTGCTCTGCGATGAGAGAGGTCACTGCGATGGGAGGCCCACACAGGCCAAAGAACAAAGATAAATAAATGAAAGATCAATGGAAGTGGTCAAAAAAAACCAACAGGTTAAAGGATTCTTGAAATGACACACCTGGATTGCAGTCATAGGTACATTTACAGTACCATGTTCAGACCTTGCATTAACTTCTATCTCTAAGTTTATGAAATGACTAAACATTCAATATTTAATTAATTTTCTTCTGACTCATTACGCTTTCCTCTTGATCTCCTCAGTCTAAATTTTTTCTTATTTTGTCTTCTCCTTTTAGTCACCTTTGTAATTTGTCTTTTTGTTTTTGCTTGTTTTGCTAAATTACCTTGATACTTAGCTTTGGTTTAACATTAAATCTTCATTTTTGATGAGTCTTCAAAATGGATTTGAAACATGACTTAAAATACTTCAGAAAAAGATGAGCTTGTGAATGTTTATTCAAGTAACTGCTATACATGTAATCAGACAACAGCTTCTTCTGCCTTAATAAGAAAAACAACCTGGAGTTTTTGTTTTAAATAAAATTTGCAGGATTACATTCCCATAAAATGCTGTACTAGTTGGCTGAGTAAAATACATTATAATTTAAAACTTTTCTTTTTAGATCTCTACTGTCAAAATGCTTTTTGCAATTAGAAAGAAGTAAATGAACTCATTCTTCTGTTGTTTTTTGGCAAACACTTTGGTTAATTATTGAAATGAAGGATGGGCAGTTCTAGTGAAAGTATAAGGCTGACCTGAAAGGCCAGGTGCATATTCTACAATGGTGCATATTCTAGGAAAGAAGAAATAGTACTAATATTTTTGAACAAATAGTATGCACTATCCCTGAGCTGGGAAATTTCTACTACATACAATGCTATATTTTTACAACATCATTTTAATCAGAAGCCCATATTTCATGTGTGGAGATGTGAAATAGCTTACCAAAATCCAAAATATGGCCAAGTTTCAGTCTGCCTTATTCCATAGCTAGATTTCTTCACATAAAACAAATTACCTCCAATTTATTTTATATGAATTTATTTTTAAAATGCTGCATCATTTTATTATTTTTTTTGTTTATTATTCTTGTGCATGATGATTTTCATAATTATTCATCAGTTAAAGCTATGCCAGAAATTCAGACAATTTCCATAAAATAATGAATGACTGCTACAGTTTTAATGCAGATGTAGCAATGTTTGAGTTATTTTTATGTTTAAAATTAAAGCAAGATTTATATATAAATATTGGAAAAAGTATGTAAAAATGAAAATAAGTCACAGAGGAAAAATTATCAATATATATGTGACAACATTCTATATGCAGAAAAACCGAAATGATTTCCTAAACTGAATGAAAATGTTTCTCTTGGGACCAAAAATTTACTTGTGTTATGCCTGAGTAATTTAGGTTATGCCTAAGTAGCACTTACTTAATTGAGAATTTAGTACAAAGCTATTTAAGGAAATGATAGGATTCTGCAGGGGCTACTGAGGTTAGTTCACTTGTATAAGAGATTATTTGACTCAACATTGGATTTTTCTCTAGGTACTGGACTAGCCAAGTTTTACACAAGTTTTTCTGTCCTTGAATTAATTGATATGATGTAATTGATTTCTTCTGCCTTAATAAGAAAAACAACCTGGAGTTTTTGTTTTAAATAAAATTTGCAGGATTACATTCCCATAAAATGCTGTACTAGTTGGCTGAGTAAAATACATTATAATTTAAAACTTTTCTTTTTAGATCTCTACTGTCAAAATGCTTTTTGCAATTAGAAAGAAGTAAATGAACTCATTCTTCTGTTGTTTTTTGGCAAACACTTTGGTTAATTATTGAAATGAAGGATGGGCAGTTCTAGTGAAAGTATAAGGCTGACCTGAAAGGCCAGGTGCATATTCTACAATGGTGCATATTCTAGGAAAGAAGAAATAGTACTAATATTTTTGAACAAATAGTATGCACTATCCCTGAGCTGGGAAATTTCTACTACATACAATGCTATATTTTTACAACATCATTTTAATCAGAAGCCCATATTTCATGTGTGGAGATGTGAAATAGCTTACCAAAATCCAAAATATGGCCAAGTTTCAGTCTGCCTTATTCCATAGCTAGATTTCTTCACATAAAACAAATTACCTCCAATTTATTTTATATGAATTTATTTTTAAAATGCTGCATCATTTTATTATTTTTTTTGTTTATTATTCTTGTGCATGATGATTTTCATAATTATTCATCAGTTAAAGCTATGCCAGAAATTCAGACAATTTCCATAAAATAATGAATGACTGCTACAGTTTTAATGCAGATGTAGCAATGTTTGAGTTATTTTTATGTTTAAAATTAAAGCAAGATTTATATATAAATATTGGAAAAAGTATGTAAAAATGAAAATAAGTCACAGAGGAAAAATTATCAATATATATGTGACAACATTCTATATGCAGAAAAACCGAAATGATTTCCTAAACTGAATGAAAATGTTTCTCTTGGGACCAAAAATTTACTTGTGTTATGCCTGAGTAATTTAGGTTATGCCTAAGTAGCACTTACTTAATTGAGAATTTAGTACAAAGCTATTTAAGGAAATGATAGGATTCTGCAGGGGCTACTGAGGTTAGTTCACTTGTATAAGAGATTATTTGACTCAACATTGGATTTTTCTCTAGGTACTGGACTAGCCAAGTTTTACACAAGTTTTTCTGTCCTTGAATTAATTGATATGATGTAATTGATTTCTTAGCCAGAAACCAAGTTTATTTCCAAGACAGGAGAAAGAATCATCATCTCTTTTAGACTAGTTTATAAATCAGAGCTATAACTTTCTCAGTGGACTAAGGATTGAGAACTTTGAGCTTCTATACTAGGTTTGTACTTTCACAAGCAAATCTAAAATATGGTTTATCTGTATCTTTGTATTTTCATCTCTAAAATGGGTCTGTTTCCCTCTGATCTTTAAAACTGTTGAATTGCTGAGGGAGTCATTTGGGATAAATGCTTAGAGATGAAGAAGAGAGAAGTAAGTGTGCAGATAGAGACAGACAGACATAGAAAGAGAGAAAGAGAGAGAAGCAATAGGTGGCTTCAAGAGGAATTTATCCATAGAAATAGGAATTTATCTATCAAAACAATTATTAGAACACTTCAGTTAAATGTTATCTTTGCATGAAATTAAAACATTTCACTGTTTTCAGAAACTACCATCAGGACACTTAAAAAATTAGTTAAGTTGGTTTAAAATTCATAAAAAGTGTTTATTGGGAAGGAAGGCAGATAATATAGAAGTTCATTTTGTGAATAACTCAGCATATTAATCAATTGTCTGACATTCTTTAAGTTAACTTCACAGACAAGTCCAAGGCGATTCTTTGTTCTTCTTGATAGACTGAACTCTGATGGTAGAACTCTGATGGTAAAACTCTGTAAATCCAGTCTCGGCAAGAAGGGTGCTATCAGGGCCTTGAAGGGCACTCTGTAAGCACAAAGGTATGAAGTGTTTGAAACATCAGAACCAGAAATTACTTGAATCTAATTTTCAGGTGTACAAAAGGCCAATGTAACAGGAGCGCTACAAGAAATGGAAAAAGTGAGATGTACTGCAGAATTTTGGATGGACTTAAAGCATGTGATGGATGAAAATGTTTCTTTTGGGACCAAAAATTTACTTGTGTTATGCCTGAGTAATTTAGGTTATGCCTAAGTAGCACTTACTTAATTGAGAATTTAGTACAAAGCTATTTAAGGAAATGATAGGATTCTGCAGGGGCTACTGAGGTTAGTTCACTTGTATAAGAGATTATTTGACTCAACATTGGATTTTTCTCTAGGTACTGGACTAGCCAAGTTTTACACAAGTTTTTCTGTCCTTGAATTAATTGATATGATGTAATTGATTTCTTAGCCAGAAACCAAGTTTATTTCCAAGACAGGAGAAAGAATCATCATCTCTTTTAGACTAGTTTATAAATCAGAGCTATAACTTTCTCAGTGGACTAAGGATTGAGAACTTTGAGCTTCTATACTAGGTTTGTACTTTCACAAGCAAATCTAAAATATGGTTTATCTGTATCTTTGTATTTTCATCTCTAAAATGGGTCTGTTTCCCTCTGATCTTTAAAACTGTTGAATTGCTGAGGGAGTCATTTGGGATAAATGCTTAGAGATGAAGAAGAGAGAAGTAAGTGTGCAGATAGAGACAGACAGACATAGAAAGAGAAAGAGAGAGAAGCAATAGGTGGCTTCAAGAGGAATTTATCCATAGAAATAGGAATTTATCTATCAAAACAATTATTAGAACACTTCAGTTAAATGTTATCTTTGCATGAAATTAAAACATTTCACTGTTTTCAGAAACTACCATCAGGACACTTAAAAAATTAGTTAAGTTGGTTTAAAATTCATAAAAAGTGTTTATTGGGAAGGAAGGCAGATAATATAGAAGTTCATTTTGTGAATAACTCAGCATATTAATCAATTGTCTGACATTCTTTAAGTTAACTTCACAGACAAGTCCAAGGCGATTCTTTGTTCTTCTTGATAGACTGAACTCTGATGGTAGAACTCTGATGGTAAAACTCTGTAAATCCAGTCTCGGCAAGAAGGGTGCTATCAGGGCCTTGAAGGGCACTCTGTAAGCACAAAGGTATGAAGTGTTTGAAACATCAGAACCAGAAATTACTTGAATCTAATTTTCAGGTGTACAAAAGGCCAATGTAACAGGAGCGCTACAAGAAATGGAAAAAGTGAGATGTACTGCAGAATTTTGGATGGACTTAAAGCATGTGATGGATGAATGGAGAAGGGCAGCCAAGGAACTGTTAAGGGAGGACTGAAGCCCAAGCCAGAATCTTGGCAGCCAACAAGTGAAAGCATCAGCAGATTTTGAAAAGATTAAGCAGATCACAAAGAGAGGATAACTTCTGTGATAAAGTTTTCCTGATAACTGGTGATAAACTGGAAGATTCAGACTCTGAAAGTCTAAATGAAAAGCAAGGGAACTATCAGGAAATTGCTTACTGCTATTATTACTTGTTTGCTTTTATTGTTTCATTTTTTAATTAATGAACCTGATTATTTCATTCCTAAGGATCATTTTTATTTGCTCTCCTGTTTATTAAATTAAAATGAACTTCTTAGCATGCAATTATAAGTCCTCCATGATCTGGCCGGCTCTGACCTGCCTTCCCAACTTTTGATCTAACTACTACCACATCCATTACCCATCACTCTTTGCAGTGCTGACCTGGCCACTGCTTATTGGAAAAGTACTGTCACTGTCCATCTCTCAGTTCAAATGAGTCACTCAGCTGTGTCTGACTCCTTGTGACCCCGTGGACTACAGCACACCAGGCTTTCCTGTGCTTCACTATCTCCCTGAGTTTGCTCAAACTCATGTCCATTGAGTTGGTTATGCCATTCAACCATCTCATGCTCTGTTATCCCCTTCTCCTTCTGCTTTCTATTTTTTTTTAGTATCAGGATTTTTTTCCAATAAGTCATCTCTTTTAATCAGCTGGCCAGAGTATTGGAGTTTCAGCTTCAGCATCACTCTTTCCAATGAATATTTAGGGTTGATTTTCTTTAGGATTGATTGGTTTGATCTTGCAGGCCAAGAGACCTTCAAGAGTCTTCTCCAACACTACAACTCAAATGCATCAGTTCTTCAAAGATGAGGCTTCTTTATGGTCCAACTCTCATATCTATATATGACTATTGGAAAAACCATAGCATTGACTATATGGACCTTTGTCAGCAAAGTGATATCTCTGAGTACTAATACACTGTCTAGGTTTGTCATAGCTTTGCTATGAAAAACTTAACTTCAAGAGCAGCAATTTCACGGCTGCAGTCACTGTCTTCAGTGATTTTGGACCCAACAAAATAAAGTTTGTCAATGCTTCCATTGTTTGCCCATCTATTTGCCATGAAGTGATGGGACTGGATGCCATGACCTTTGTTTTTTGAATGTTGAATTTTAAGCCAACTTTTTCACTGTACTCTTAAACCTTCATCAAGAGGCTCTTTAGTTCCTCTTTCATTTCTGCCCATAAGGGTGGTGTCATCTGCATACCTGAGATTATTGATATTTCTCCTGGTAATCTTGACTCCAGCTTGTGCTTTTTCTAGGCTGGCAGTTTTGCATGATGTACTCTGCATATAAGTTAAATAAGCAGGTTAACAATATACAGGTTTTCCAATTTGGAACCAGTTTGTTGTTCCATGTCTGCTTCTGTTGCTTCTTGTCCTGTATACCGATTTCTCAGGAGGCAGGTAAGGTGGTGTGGTATTCCCATTTCTTTAAAAAATTTCCATAGTTTGTTGTGATCCACAGTCACCTTCTTTTCAGAGCATTTCTATTATTTTCTTATGCATTCTTCTGCTTCTTTTCCCCAAAATTTTAATCATGATGGAAAAGTACTGTCACTGTCCATCTCTCAGTTCAAATGAGTCACTCAGCTGTGTCTGACTCCTTGTGACCCCGTGGACTACAGCACACCAGGCTTTCCTGTGCTTCACTATCTCCCTGAGTTTGCTCAAACTCATGTCCATTGAGTTGGTTATGCCATTCAACCATCTCATGCTCTGTTATCCCCTTCTCCTTCTGCTTTCTATTTTTTTTTAGTATCAGGATTTTTTTCCAATAAGTCATCTCTTTTAATCAGCTGGCCAGAGTATTGGAGTTTCAGCTTCAGCATCACTCTTTCCAATGAATATTTAGGGTTGATTTTCTTTAGGATTGATTGGTTTGATCTTGCAGGCCAAGAGACCTTCAAGAGTCTTCTCCAACACTACAACTCAAATGCATCAGTTCTTCAAAGATGAGGCTTCTTTATGGTCCAACTCTCATATCTATATATGACTATTGGAAAAACCATAGCATTGACTATATGGACCTTTGTCAGCAAAGTGATATCTCTGAGTACTAATACACTGTCTAGGTTTGTCATAGCTTTGCTATGAAAAACTTAACTTCAAGAGCAGCAATTTCACGGCTGCAGTCACTGTCTTCAGTGATTTTGGACCCAACAAAATAAAGTTTGTCAATGCTTCCATTGTTTGCCCATCTATTTGCCATGAAGTGATGGGACTGGATGCCATGACCTTTGTTTTTTGAATGTTGAATTTTAAGCCAACTTTTTCACTGTACTCTTAAACCTTCATCAAGAGGCTCTTTAGTTCCTCTTTCATTTCTGCCCATAAGGGTGGTGTCATCTGCATACCTGAGATTATTGATATTTCTCCTGGTAATCTTGACTCCAGCTTGTGCTTTTTCTAGGCTGGCAGTTTTGCATGATGTACTCTGCATATAAGTTAAATAAGCAGGTTAACAATATACAGGTTTTCCAATTTGGAACCAGTTTGTTGTTCCATGTCTGCTTCTGTTGCTTCTTGTCCTGTATACCGATTTCTCAGGAGGCAGGTAAGGTGGTGTGGTATTCCCATTTCTTTAAAAAATTTCCATAGTTTGTTGTGATCCACAGTCACCTTCTTTTCAGAGCATTTCTATTATTTTCTTATGCATTCTTCTGCTTCTTTTCCCCAAAATTTTAATCATGATTTGAAATCTCTGGTATGAAGCCTTCCTTGACTCTTCATTAAAGAAATGATCCTACATCCTTTGTTCAATTGTGAGACATTGGTTTCCAATTACAGCACCTTAGAGATTATCCCATCATATTTCCTACTGACAGACTGTGCGGCTGTCAGTCTCTCCCAATGGACTGTATTTTATTCAAGCCACAACTTGCCTTGTTTGTCTCTCCATCCCAAAATGCATAATAAACATGTCTGCCTGCTTTTTTGCTTCAGTTGATGTGGAAGACTTTTGGTTTAGGAGATGACAACCTAAATTGGAAGAACAAGAAGCTATGGTTACTATTATGGCTTTGATTTGTCATGCTGTAATCACAGTATGTGGCAGAATATTAAGCACACATGGTGATATCAATGTTTCCAAACCCTTAAAAATGAGACCAGAGTGTATGTATGTGTGTGCAATTGAAGAAATTGAGCTAATACTTTTTATTGACATTTTATATAGTAAAGATTGTTTAAAGAATAAAATGAGCTGAGCAAAATACATTGACAGAGCATTATTCCTGTGCCTGATTCTTCCCTGATGGTGTGAATTTAGGTAAGCTATCAACCTTATTGAGATATGCTTTCTTCAGTTATCGAATAAAGCAGCAGTGATGATCTCCAAGTTACAGTTCAGCTTTATAGCTCCATGATTTCTGTTACATTCCACACTAATAGATGTAGCAACTTATGACTTGTTTTCCTCTTCTTGGTTTGTGCGTCATATAAACACTTATGTCTAAAAATCGGATTAGAGGTGTTTAGTTAAGAAGAGTAATAAGCTGGGCATGTGGAGAATGACAGCCAGGCCCCACCTAATAGTCCTTGGGAGAAAAAAGGTCATCCTTGAGTTCCTCTTTCTTTCCCAAGGGTTTTGCATGATTTGATATTTCTCCTGGTAATCTTGACTCCAGCTTGTGCTTTTTCTAGGCTGGCAGTTTTGCATGATGTACTCTGCATATAAGTTAAATAAGCAGGTTAACAATATACAGGTTTTCCAATTTGGAACCAGTTTGTTGTTCCATGTCTGCTTCTGTTGCTTCTTGTCCTGTATACCGATTTCTCAGGAGGCAGGTAAGGTGGTGTGGTATTCCCATTTCTTTAAAAAATTTCCATAGTTTGTTGTGATCCACAGTCACCTTCTTTTCAGAGCATTTCTATTATTTTCTTATGCATTCTTCTGCTTCTTTTCCCCAAAATTTTAATCATGATTTGAAATCTCTGGTATGAAGCCTTCCTTGACTCTTCATTAAAGAAATGATCCTACATCCTTTGTTCAATTGTGAGACATTGGTTTCCAATTACAGCACCTTAGAGATTATCCCATCATATTTCCTACTGACAGACTGTGCGGCTGTCAGTCTCTCTAATGGACTGTATTTTATTCAAGCCACAACTTGCCTTGTTTGTCTCTCCATCCCAAAATGCATAATAAACATGTCTGCCTGCTTTTTTGCTTCAGTTGATGTGGAAGACTTTTGGTTTAGGAGATGACAACCTAAATTGGAAGAACAAGAAGCTATGGTTACTATTATGGCTTTGATTTGTCATGCTGTAATCACAGTATGTGGCAGAATATTAAGCACACATGGTGATATCAATGTTTCCAAACCCTTAAAAATGAGACCAGAGTGTATGTATGTGTGTGCAATTGAAGAAATTGAGCTAATACTTTTTATTGACATTTTATATAGTAAAGATTGTTTAAAGAATAAAATGAGCTGAGCAAAATACATTGACAGAGCATTATTCCTGTGCCTGATTCTTCCCTGATGGTGTGAATTTAGGTAAGCTATCAACCTTATTGAGATATGCTTTCTTCAGTTATCGAATAAAGCAGCAGTGATGATCTCCAAGTTACAGTTCAGCTTTATAGCTCCATGATTTCTGTTACATTCCACACTAATAGATGTAGCAACTTATGACTTGTTTTCCTCTTCTTGGTTTGTGCGTCATATAAACACTTATGTCTAAAAATCGGATTAGAGGTGTTTAGTTAAGAAGAGTAATAAGCTGGGCATGTGGAGAATGACAGCCAGGCCCCACCTAATAGTCCTTGGGAGAAAAAAGGTCATCCTTGAGTATTCAAGACATTAACTAAAAGAGACCTTTAGGATGTCCAAGTTGGGTGAGGAAAAGTGCTTTTGCCTGGCACTGGGTCTGTTCTTAGTCCAGGCTGGTGAAACAAAATGTAATAAACTAGGTGGATTAAACAACAAGACATACATTTCTTGCAGTTATGGAGGCTGTGATGTCCAAGATCAAGGTGCTGGCAGGTTTCATTCCTAGGGAAAGTTCTCTTTCTGGCTTACAAATGGCCCCTTCCTGCAATGTCCTTTTTGAAAGAGAGATAAAGGCGAGAAAGAGACAGAGACAGAGAGATATAGTCCCCCATCCTCTTCCTGTAAGGGCACCAATCCCATTATTGGGGCCCCACCATCGTGACTTCATTTAACTAATTATCTCCCAAAGGCCAGATTTTCAAATGTCATCATATTTAAGGGGTTGAGGCTTAACATACATTTTGGTGGGACACAAGCATTCAGTGCACAACATTCTACAATTACTTCCTTTGGATGAATCAGAATCCCAGAGTCAAGGGATTATAGAAAAGCCAGGTCACTAAAGAAGTTTGGTGAGAAGCCAAGAGATGAGGGTAAAGTTGCTGTGTCATTCTTACAGTTGGCAGTAAGGCTCTCTGCAGTATATTCTCTAACAGGGTGAGCCCCATACAATATGAAGACTGGTTGCTGTACAGCAAGGACAAGTGAGTCAATTATCAGTCTGTCTAGACTGCATTTACCTTCCCCACTGAGGCTGAGAGTCAGCAAGAAACTGGTTCAACTCTCCCACAAGTATGCAGCAGGGGATTGATCATGGCTTTCTTCAGTTATCGAATAAAGCAGCAGTGATGATCTCCAAGTTACAGTTCAGCTTTATAGCTCCATGATTTCTGTTACATTCCACACTAATAGATGTAGCAACTTATGACTTGTTTTCCTCTTCTTGGTTTGTGCGTCATATAAACACTTATGTCTAAAAATCGGATTAGAGGTGTTTAGTTAAGAAGAGTAATAAGCTGGGCATGTGGAGAATGACAGCCAGGCCCCACCTAATAGTCCTTGGGAGAAAAAAGGTCATCCTTGAGTATTCAAGACATTAACTAAAAGAGACCTTTAGGATGTCCAAGTTGGGTGAGGAAAAGTGCTTTTGCCTGGCACTGGGTCTGTTCTTAGTCCAGGCTGGTGAAACAAAATGTAATAAACTAGGTGGATTAAACAACAAGACATACATTTCTTGCAGTTATGGAGGCTGTGATGTCCAAGATCAAGGTGCTGGCAGGTTTCATTCCTAGGGAAAGTTCTCTTTCTGGCTTACAAATGGCCCCTTCCTGCAATGTCCTTTTTGAAAGAGAGATAAAGGCGAGAAAGAGACAGAGACAGAGAGATATAGTCCCCCATCCTCTTCCTGTAAGGGCACCAATCCCATTATTGGGGCCCCACCATCGTGACTTCATTTAACTAATTATCTCCCAAAGGCCAGATTTTCAAATGTCATCATATTTAAGGGGTTGAGGCTTAACATACATTTTGGTGGGACACAAGCATTCAGTGCACAACATTCTACAATTACTTCCTTTGGATGAATCAGAATCCCAGAGTCAAGGGATTATAGAAAAGCCAGGTCACTAAAGAAGTTTGGTGAGAAGCCAAGAGATGAGGGTAAAGTTGCTGTGTCATTCTTACAGTTGGCAGTAAGGCTCTCTGCAGTATATTCTCTAACAGGGTGAGCCCCATACAATATGAAGACTGGTTGCTGTACAGCAAGGACAAGTGAGTCAATTATCAGTCTGTCTAGACTGCATTTACCTTCCCCACTGAGGCTGAGAGTCAGCAAGAAACTGGTTCAACTCTCCCACAAGTATGCAGCACCAGTGAGGAAAGAAAGCAAAAGGAAAATCAATGGTATTTTTGATCAACTTTTTAATCAATTCATTTGATTTTTCTCCTACTTTATTATTCATCTGTGCTGGTAGGACTTAGGGCAAAAAATTGTTGTTCAGTTGTTCAGTCATGTCTGACTCTTTGTGATCCCCATGGACTGCAGCACACCAGGCTTCTCTGTCCTTTACAATATCCCAGATTTTGCTCAAACTCGTGTCTATTGAGTCAGTGATGCCATCTAACCAACTCATCCTCCACTGCCCCCTTCTCCACCTGCTCTTAGCTTTTGCTAAACTCGGTCTTTTTCCAATGAATGAGTCAGCTCTTCACATCAGGTAGCCAAAATATTGGAGTTTCACCATCAGTCCTTTCAATGAGTATTCACGGCTGATTTCTTTTAGGAGTGCCTTGATTGATCTTGCTGTCCAAGGGATTCTCAAGAGTCTTCTCCAGCCCCACAATTCAAGAACATCAGTTTTTCAGTGCTCAGTCTTCTTTACGGTCCAACTCTCACTGAGCAAAGGATATAAGACATAAGGATGATATTATGGTTGCTTTCAGCTCTAATATTTATATCTTCAAATACAATTTAATAGAAGTGAACAAGAGTAAAAATAGAGCAATTATGCCTTTGACAACATAATTCAATTTACTGAAGCTGTGAAATTTTGTCTTTTACAAGTGGGCCAGGATAATGAAAGAGATGAGTCATAGGTAAGGTTGAATATGAAGTAGGTGGGACACAAGCATTCAGTGCACAACATTCTACAATTACTTCCTTTGGATGAATCAGAATCCCAGAGTCAAGGGATTATAGAAAAGCCAGGTCACTAAAGAAGTTTGGTGAGAAGCCAAGAGATGAGGGTAAAGTTGCTGTGTCATTCTTACAGTTGGCAGTAAGGCTCTCTGCAGTATATTCTCTAACAGGGTGAGCCCCATACAATATGAAGACTGGTTGCTGTACAGCAAGGACAAGTGAGTCAATTATCAGTCTGTCTAGACTGCATTTACCTTCCCCACTGAGGCTGAGAGTCAGCAAGAAACTGGTTCAACTCTCCCACAAGTATGCAGCACCAGTGAGGAAAGAAAGCAAAAGGAAAATCAATGGTATTTTTGATCAACTTTTTAATCAATTCATTTGATTTTTCTCCTACTTTATTATTCATCTGTGCTGGTAGGACTTAGGGCAAAAAATTGTTGTTCAGTTGTTCAGTCATGTCTGACTCTTTGTGATCCCCATGGACTGCAGCACACCAGGCTTCTCTGTCCTTTACAATATCCCAGATTTTGCTCAAACTCGTGTCTATTGAGTCAGTGATGCCATCTAACCAACTCATCCTCCACTGCCCCCTTCTCCACCTGCTCTTAGCTTTTGCTAAACTCGGTCTTTTTCCAATGAATGAGTCAGCTCTTCACATCAGGTAGCCAAAATATTGGAGTTTCACCATCAGTCCTTTCAATGAGTATTCACGGCTGATTTCTTTTAGGAGTGCCTTGATTGATCTTGCTGTCCAAGGGATTCTCAAGAGTCTTCTCCAGCCCCACAATTCAAGAACATCAGTTTTTCAGTGCTCAGTCTTCTTTACGGTCCAACTCTCACTGAGCAAAGGATATAAGACATAAGGATGATATTATGGTTGCTTTCAGCTCTAATATTTATATCTTCAAATACAATTTAATAGAAGTGAACAAGAGTAAAAATAGAGCAATTATGCCTTTGACAACATAATTCAATTTACTGAAGCTGTGAAATTTTGTCTTTTACAAGTGGGCCAGGATAATGAAAGAGATGAGTTATAGTAAGGTTGAATATAAGAGAGCTGTCTTGTACATACAACACTATAAAACCTGATAGTTCTTTACTTCTATATTAAGCAAACTGTACTTATTCAAAACATAAGTTTAAAAACAATTTTAAAGGGAAATCTGTTATCTATGCCCTTGAAACATAAAAATACCTCACTTTGGAGGAAAAAAATGAGTAATATCCTGTACTTATAGTGTATATGGTTATAAAACAAACAAGAAAACCTCTCTAATTTCAGGAGATTAAAGACTTAAAACTTCACCCTCCTCCATAACAATGCAGTGTCATATTTTTATTCTTGGTCCCATGTCTGACTTGATTTGTGAGTTTCCATTAAAGACTTCAGATGTCCTGGACACCCAGAAGTTGTTTCTGCATTCTATAGCCAGTATGTGAAATGTTATTTAAAACCCACATTTTACTTTTAAATATTACCCTGTGGTTTCAGCTCTAAAGAGGTTGAATTTCAACCCAACTCCTTGTCTTCTGGGCCTGGAAACCTTTTAGAAAGCTCTGTTTCTGTTTCCATCTCCTAAAAAAGTTGTCGCTGCAGACAGAGGTTTGGCGTCTGTGTACTTCTCTCATATATTACGTATGACTTATGGAACCTAGAGAAACCCAAAAACTTCATGGATGGAAAATGTGAAATGTATAAGAATTCCTGGATATCTGCACTCATATGCTTAGTCACACAGTTACACAGTGGCATTTCTTCATTAATGAAGCTAAAATTTAGAAATTAAAGGTCAAAATCAAATGCTACAAGAAAGAGGGGAAAATATGTATACCTATGGCTGATTCATGTTAATAAATGGCAGAAACCAATACCATGTTTAAAGCAATTATACTCTAATTAAAAATATATATGAAAAAGAAGATTAAAACATGACACATACATTTATTTATATTAAATATAGCCAATACAATATTATGTCAGTTTTAATTGTACATAAGGTAATTTGACCTTCCATTATAAAATGATCACCATTTTAAGTCTAGTAACCATCTGTCTTCGTACAAAGTTATTACAATGTTGTTAACCAGATTCCTTATGCTCTAATTACATCCACATGTAACATACTATTTACATGTTTATTCTATAACTAAAGATTTGTACTTCTGAATCTTCTCCATCTATTTTACCCATCTTTACACCTTACTCTCCTCTACTCATTTACTTTCTTGTTTTTTGTTGTTTTGCTTTCAAGATTCCATATATAAAACCTGATAGTTCTTTACTTCTATATTAAGCAAACTGTACTTATTCAAAACATAAGTTTAAAAACAATTTTAAAGGGAAATCTGTTATCTATGCCCTTGAAACATAAAAATACCTCACTTTGGAGGAAAAAAATGAGTAATATCCTGTACTTATAGTGTATATGGTTATAAAACAAACAAGAAAACCTCTCTAATTTCAGGAGATTAAAGACTTAAAACTTCACCCTCCTCCATAACAATGCAGTGTCATATTTTTATTCTTGGTCCCATGTCTGACTTGATTTGTGAGTTTCCATTAAAGACTTCAGATGTCCTGGACACCCAGAAGTTGTTTCTGCATTCTATAGCCAGTATGTGAAATGTTATTTAAAACCCACATTTTACTTTTAAATATTACCCTGTGGTTTCAGCTCTAAAGAGGTTGAATTTCAACCCAACTCCTTGTCTTCTGGGCCTGGAAACCTTTTAGAAAGCTCTGTTTCTGTTTCCATCTCCTAAAAAAGTTGTCGCTGCAGACAGAGGTTTGGCGTCTGTGTACTTCTCTCATATATTACGTATGACTTATGGAACCTAGAGAAACCCAAAAACTTCATGGATGGAAAATGTGAAATGTATAAGAATTCCTGGATATCTGCACTCATATGCTTAGTCACACAGTTACACAGTGGCATTTCTTCATTAATGAAGCTAAAATTTAGAAATTAAAGGTCAAAATCAAATGCTACAAGAAAGAGGGAACATATGTATACCTATGGCTGATTCATGTTAATAAATGGCAGAAACCAATACCATGTTTAAAGCAATTATACTCTAATTAAAAAATATATATGAAAAAGAAGATTAAAACATGACACATACATTTATTTATATTAAATATAGCCAATACAATATTATGTCAGTTTTAATTGTACATAAGGTAATTTGACCTTCCATTATAAAATGATCACCATTTTAAGTCTAGTAACCATCTGTCTTCGTACAAAGTTATTACAATGTTGTTAACCAGATTCCTTATGCTCTAATTACATCCACATGTAACATACTATTTACATGTTTATTCTATAACTAAAGATTTGTACTTCTGAATCTTCTCCATCTATTTTACCCATCTTTACACCTTACTCTCCTCTACTCATTTACTTTCTTGTTTTTTGTTGTTTTGCTTTCAAGATTCCATATATAAGTGATATCATATGACATTTGTCTTTCTGATTTATTTCACTGCTTAGCATAATGCCTTCTAGATATATCCATTTGTCTTAAATGGCAAATTTTTACTTTTAATGGGTGAATAATATTCTGTTATATATCCATTCATCTGTTGAGGGACACTCAAGTTGCTTCCATTTTTGGCCATTGTATATAATGGACGTTAGAGTGCATATATCTTTTCAAATTTTTGTTTTCTTCAAGTGGACTCATGCAATTCAACATCAGAAAATTAAACAAGTCAACTGAAAAATGGGCTGAATACTTGAAAAGACATTTTTCCAAAGAAAACATATAGTAGTATTGTCAATTATTTCAGATGATATATTGTTTTCTTTTAAAGGGTGTAATTTTATTTGCTATCTTTATTAAGTTTTGCAACATGTAGTTTTACATAGGGACAATTGATGACAAAACATTATTGGAATGATTTTGAAGCTTCTTTCAGCTATAATATAGTATATTAGAATGTAAGAGTAGTCTTGTACAGACTACACACCAGAACTTCACAGTTCATTACTTCTACACTAAGCAAAATTTATTTATTGGAACTTGATTTCTGATTTCCATCTATTATGCCTTCTTTTCTTCCTTATAGTTTCTAATATATTATCTAGGTTTTTAATACCATCTAGGTCCTATCATTTTTAAAAACAAAAACATTTAAGGCCATGGATTTTGGCAATATCTTTGACCATGAATTCTGTATTTTATGTAAACTATTTTCTAATAGCTATTTTTCTAAATACCTATAATTGCAGGATAATTTCCTATTTCCTCCCAAAACTCTTTGTGCAAAATTTTCTTATTTTTCAAAATTTAGTCTCCATGGAATTCCAGCTGAGCTATTTAAAATCCTCAAGATTTACTCTTTCAACATAAGGTAATTTGACCTTCCATTATAAAATGATCACCATTTTAAGTCTAGTAACCATCTGTCTTCGTACAAAGTTATTACAATGTTGTTAACCAGATTCCTTATGCTCTAATTACATCCACATGTAACATACTATTTACATGTTTATTCTATAACTAAAGATTTGTACTTCTGAATCTTCTCCATCTATTTTACCCATCTTTACACCTTACTCTCCTCTACTCATTTACTTTCTTGTTTTTTGTTGTTTTGCTTTCAAGATTCCATATATAAGTGATATCATATGACATTTGTCTTTCTGATTTATTTCACTGCTTAGCATAATGCCTTCTAGATATATCCATTTGTCTTAAATGGCAAATTTTTACTTTTAATGGGTGAATAATATTCTGTTATATATCCATTCATCTGTTGAGGGACACTCAAGTTGCTTCCATTTTTGGCCATTGTATATAATGGACGTTAGAGTGCATATATCTTTTCAAATTTTTGTTTTCTTCAAGTGGACTCATGCAATTCAACATCAGAAAATTAAACAAGTCAACTGAAAAATGGGCTGAATACTTGAAAAGACATTTTTCCAAAGAAAACATATAGTAGTATTGTCAATTATTTCAGATGATATATTGTTTTCTTTTAAAGGGTGTAATTTTATTTGCTATCTTTATTAAGTTTTGCAACATGTAGTTTTACATAGGGACAATTGATGACAAAACATTATTGGAATGATTTTGAAGCTTCTTTCAGCTATAATATAGTATATTAGAATGTAAGAGTAGTCTTGTACAGACTACACACCAGAACTTCACAGTTCATTACTTCTACACTAAGCAAAATTTATTTATTGGAACTTGATTTCTGATTTCCATCTATTATGCCTTCTTTTCTTCCTTATAGTTTCTAATATATTATCTAGGTTTTTAATACCATCTAGGTCCTATCATTTTTAAAAACAAAAACATTTAAGGCCATGGATTTTGGCAATATCTTTGACCATGAATTCTGTATTTTATGTAAACTATTTTCTAATAGCTATTTTTCTAAATACCTATAATTGCAGGATAATTTCCTATTTCCTCCCAAAACTCTTTGTGCAAAATTTTCTTATTTTTCAAAATTTAGTCTCCATGGAATTCCAGCTGAGCTATTTAAAATCCTAACAGATGATGCTTTTAACATGCTGCATTCAACATTTCAGCAAATTAGGAAAACTCAGAGTGGCCACAGGATGCAAAATGTCCGCTTTCATTCTAATTTCATTCCAAAGGTAATGTGGAAGAATGTTCAAACTACCTTACAATTGTACTCAATTCACATGCTAGCAATGTAACCCTTCATGATAGGAATTAGTAGTAGTACATAAACAGAACTTTCAGATGTACAAGCACTTGATTTAGAAAAGATAAAAGAATCCAGAGATCAAATTGTCAAAGACTGTTGGATTATAGAAAAAGCAAGAGAATTCCAGAAAAGCATCTACTTTGGCTTCATTGACTACTCTAAAGCCTTTGTCTGTGTTGATCATGACAAACTATGGAAATTTTTAAAGAGATGGAAATACCAGACCACCTTATCTGTATCCTAAGAAACCTGTATGCAGGTCAAGAAGCAAGGGTTAGAACCTTACGTGAAATCATGTACTGGTTCAAAACTGGGAAAGGAGTCTGTCAAGGCTATATTGTCACCCTGCTTGTTTTAACTCCTGTGCAGAATACATCATGTAAAATGCCAGGCTGAATGAATAACAAGCTGGAATCAAGACTGCCTGAAGAAATACCAACAACCTCAGATATTCAGGAGAATACCACTGTAATGGCAGAAAACAAAGAGGAACTAAAAAGTTTCTTGATGAGGGTGAAAGAGGAGACTGGAAAAGTTGGCCTAAAACTCAACATTGAGAAAACTAAGATCGTTAGTATCCAGTCCCATCACTTCATGGCAAATAGATGGGGGAAAAAGTGAAAACAGTGACAGACTTTAATTTCTTGGCTCCAACATGATTCTGGATGATGACTGCGGCTGGGAAATTTAAAAAAAAAAAAAACAAAAAACAAAACTCTCCATGGATGGAAAGCTATAAGAAATCTAGACAGGTCATAAAAAAGTAAAGAAATCACTTTGCTTGACAAAAGTCTGTATAGTCAAAGCATGGTTTTTCCAAGAGTCATGTAATGATGTGCAAGTAGTGCCATAAAGAAGACTAAGTGCCAAAGAATTGATGTTTTTTAATTGGGGTGTTGGAGAAGACTCTTGAGAGTCCCTTAGACAGCAGATAGACCATACCATTGAATTCTAAAGGAAATGAACCCTGAATATTCATTAGAAGGACTGATGTTGAGGCTGGAGTCCAATACTTTGGCCACCTGATGTAAAAAGCTGACTCACTGACAAAGACCCTGATGCTGGGAAAGATTGAGGGCAGGAGGAGAAAGAGGGCAACAGAGGATGAGGTGGCTAAATGTCATCACTGATTCAACAGACATGAGTTTGAGGAAACTTGGTGAAATAGTGAAGGACAAGAAAGCATGGCATGCTGCAGTCCATGAGATTTCACAGAGTTGGACATGACTTAGCAACTTAACAACAGTTTCCATATAGTTAATCTTTCATATTCTAATTTATTGTCACTTTGTTTCACTGTATTTCTAAATTTTAGTTATTTTTGTTCAATTTTAATTATATATTATCCATAAAGTTTGACTATTGTTGACACATTTTATTAAAAATAATATAAAATATTATACATACTTTACAAAATACTTGGTTATAAATTTTTCTGGTGGAGAGCTCAATTTACATGTCCTTGTCTTTTGTGAGAGGAATGAAAACATTTGCATATATTGTGGTAACCAGATTTATCTATTTTTACTGAAATCAATTTATTCATAATTTTTGTACTGCTTTTGTTTTCTCTATGTTTTATGTCTTTTATCTCATGAGCTAAGTTTTTCTATAGCTTTAGAAGTTTTCCAATAATAATCTAAAGAAAGTTAATGTTTTGTTTCTATTCTTTGATACCCGTAAGTATTTGAAAAAATTATTTTACCAATATTTCAATTATTATCTGATTCTTATTTCATTTATAATTTGAGAAAGTTATCACTTGAATTTCTCACCTGTTTTATATTTGTGTTAGTATAATTTCACATTTGAAATGGAGTTATTAATGAAATTACTGGGCTTTAAAAAATATCTGAATCATTTTATAGTTACATTCATAGAAACTAGCTTAATTTCATAATTAAATGGTTTCAATATTCAGTAATATTTAAGAAACATTTTCATCTTGGGTCACTTATAGAAAATTACTATCTGAGAATCGATGTGCAAGTAGTGCCAGAAAAAGCAAGAAAAACTCTTGAGAGTCCCTTAGACAGCAGATAGACCATACCATTGAATTCTAAAGGAAATGAACCCTGAATATTCATTAGAAGGACTGATGTTGAGGCTGGAGTCCAATACTTTGGCCACCTGATGTAAAAAGCTGACTCACTGACAAAGACCCTGATGCTGGGAAAGATTGAGGGCAGGAGGAGAAAGAGGGCAACAGAGGATGAGGTGGCTAAATGTCATCACTGATTCAACAGACATGAGTTTGAGGAAACTTGGTGAAATAGTGAAGGACAAGAAAGCATGGCATGCTGCAGTCCATGAGATTTCACAGAGTTGGACATGACTTAGCAACTTAACAACAGTTTCCATATAGTTAATCTTTCATATTCTAATTTATTGTCACTTTGTTTCACTGTATTTCTAAATTTTAGTTATTTTTGTTCAATTTTAATTATATATTATCCATAAAGTTTGACTATTGTTGACACATTTTATTAAAAATAATATAAAATATTATACATACTTTACAAAATACTTGGTTATAAATTTTTCTGGTGGAGAGCTCAATTTACATGTCCTTGTCTTTTGTGAGAGGAATGAAAACATTTGCATATATTGTGGTAACCAGATTTATCTATTTTTACTGAAATCAATTTATTCATAATTTTTGTACTGCTTTTGTTTTCTCTATGTTTTATGTCTTTTATCTCATGAGCTAAGTTTTTCTATAGCTTTAGAAGTTTTCCAATAATAATCTAAAGAAAGTTAATGTTTTGTTTCTATTCTTTGATACCCGTAAGTATTTGAAAAAATTATTTTACCAATATTTCAATTATTATCTGATTCTTATTTCATTTATAATTTGAGAAAGTTATCACTTGAATTTCTCACCTGTTTTATATTTGTGTTAGTATAATTTCACATTTGAAATGGAGTTATTAATGAAATTACTGGGCTTTAAAAAATATCTGAATCATTTTATAGTTACATTCATAGAAACTAGCTTAATTTCATAATTAAATGGTTTCAATATTCAGTAATATTTAAGAAACATTTTCAGCTTGGGTCACTTATAGAATATTTCCTTAATCATTACGTATCTGAGAATCTTACATTTTTTGCATATTTTTTTCTTCAAGTATAAGAAAAACAGCAGAATTTCTGGGTAATAAAATACTTGTTTATAAACACTTTTACTCAAAATTCCTTAATCTTTCATCTATCAGTTTTAGCTAGTTATATAATAAAGAGTATGTAAGGAGCAGCCCTTTTAAAATCAATTAAATTTATGTAATTTATTAAAAAATAAAATTCATCTTTCTGTCTCGGATGTCTGTATTTATTTTCCTTGAAAAAAAATAAAAATCATTAGATTAAGTGTTTGGTGCTGAATAGACTGCAAGACCTTTCCAGGAATAAAATTTTGTTCATCTAAATTGAAAGAAAGTAAAGTCAAAATGCAGGGAAATATATAATTAAACGGAATTATGTTTAGCCAGATAATTTTGATTACAAGCCTGAAAATGTGTTAAATGAGTCTGAGAGCGGTGACTCCTGGAAGGGATAGTGAGGGAAAATATCTGAGTTTTCTTTCCTGACGTATTTATGAACTCTGGAGCCCAACGGGTATGGTATCACATATGTTAGATTGTGTGCCAGGTATTGATTATGTGTTCTTTTTCTTGGAAAGCTGATAGCTAATAGAAGAACACATGTCTTTAAACAAGTGTGAAAAACAGTGAGTGTTGTCCCAATGATAATGAAAGCCTATCAAGGATAGTATTAAACCAAAGGAAAGACCATGGTCCATTCTGAGCTAGCAGGCTGTAAGTTTCAGAGACCTAGTGACTCTGCCTGAGTTTCCTGTCCCATCCCACGTTCTTAAGAGAAATGCTGCTCCAATGATGTCCAGGGTTCAGAAGGGAAAGCAGGAATGTTTGTGCTCTGTGGATTTAATCAATATGATACCATGATTGAGAGGCAACGTGACAAAATTAGGGAAAACATGTGTTTGTTGTTGTTGAAAACAGATTCTATTCAAACTTCTAAAGGCAGGGAGGACAAAGAAGGAAGGACCTGTGATCCATATGAAACCACAAATGAAATAATTTAATAATATTTGTTTTGTAGTTTTGCTTTTTTCTGTAATTATTTTTATTTTACTTTTTACTTTTACAGTGTTTTTTTTGTTTACAGATATGTATGTTCCCAGATTAGTCCTATGTATATCCCTGACCCTCTCCCTCCTCCATCCCCCTCCAATTTCCTCTATTCCACTCCTCCAGGTCTTCACACCGCGCCCATGCAGGATCCCCTTTTCCCACAGCGCAATGACAATAACTATCTTTTTCACGTATGATAGTATAGATTTCCATGTTACTTCCTCTATGCTTCCCACCCACTGTTCGCTCCCCACAGTGTCCATAAGTCTGCAGTTTTGCTTTAATTGCTATGTTAAAATAGAATGTATGAAGTGTCATTATTCTATGGCAGTTAATATAGTTCAAGGGGTAGAGGTGAGGTTGAATTAATGCTACAGAAACAGAAAGGGGAAGTTCGGTAGGACTTTATTAAGTCAAATTTGCTATGTAAAAAAGGGAGGGATTGTGAAGAGGATAAATGTTGACCTCCAATTGAAGAAAGCACCCCAGGGGTTTGTTTGATCCATTTACTAAGCGGGGACAAATTGGGGCTTGGATTATTCAGATGGCTTACCAAAGATGGGATTTGCTCTCATAGTCAGTATCCCATTCCTTTATTAAAGACAATTTTCTTCACTTAGTGGTATTTTCACTAACCTGTGTTACCTAAGGACTGGGAACTGTGAAAGTCTCAAGAAACTTCTACTTGCTAAATTTTTAAAAAGGCTAAACAGCTGAACTAATGAGATTGAAATGAGGGTTGCCAGGGACTGGAAGATGAGGGAAAATGGGTAATTGTTGATCAGAGTCCAAACTTCCAGCTATAAGATAAATAGGTTCTGGGGATATAATGTTCAGTGTAATAACTATAATTAATGATACTGTATTATGTTCTTGATAGTTGTTAAGACAGTAGTTATTAATATTCTCACCACAAACAAGAAATGGTAGTTATAGATGTAAATACTAATGCTATGGTGGTAATAATATTTGTTTTGTAGTTTTGCTTTTTTCTGTAATTATTTTTATTTTACTTTTTACTTTTACAGTGTTTTTTTTGTTTACAGATATGTATGTTCCCAGATTAGTCCTATGTATATCCCTGACCCTCTCCCTCCTCCATCCCCCTCCAATTTCCTCTATTCCACTCCTCCAGGTCTTCACACCGCGCCCATGCAGGATCCCCTTTTCCCACAGCGCAATGACAATAACTATCTTTTTCACGTATGATAGTATAGATTTCCATGTTACTTCCTCTATGCTTCCCACCCACTGTTCGCTCCCCACAGTGTCCATAAGTCTGCAGTTTTGCTTTAATTGCTATGTTAAAATAGAATGTATGAAGTGTCATTATTCTATGGCAGTTAATATAGTTCAAGGGGTAGAGGTGAGGTTGAATTAATGCTACAGAAACAGAAAGGGGAAGTTCGGTAGGACTTTATTAAGTCAAATTTGCTATGTAAAAAAGGGAGGGATTGTGAAGAGGATAAATGTTGACCTCCAATTGAAGAAAGCACCCCAGGGGTTTGTTTGATCCATTTACTAAGCGGGGACAAATTGGGGCTTGGATTATTCAGATGGCTTACCAAAGATGGGATTTGCTCTCATAGTCAGTATCCCATTCCTTTATTAAAGACAATTTTCTTCACTTAGTGGTATTTTCACTAACCTGTGTTACCTAAGGACTGGGAACTGTGAAAGTCTCAAGAAACTTCTACTTGCTAAATTTTTAAAAAGGCTAAACAGCTGAACTAATGAGATTGAAATGAGGGTTGCCAGGGACTGGAAGATGAGGGAAAATGGGTAATTGTTGATCAGAGTCCAAACTTCCAGCTATAAGATAAATAGGTTCTGGGGATATAATGTTCAGTGTAATAACTATAATTAATGATACTGTATTATGTTCTTGATAGTTGTTAAGACAGTAGTTATTAATATTCTCACCACAAACAAGAAATGGTAGTTATAGATGTAAATACTAATGCTATGGTGGTAATAATATTGCAATATATGTATATGTATCAAATTAACATGTATATCTTAAACTCTTAATATTGCATGTCAATTACATTTCAATAAAGCTGGAAAATAAAGAAATGGCTAATCTACCTTGTAGATAAATGTATATTAATTACCAGAATGTACTAAGCATAATTACAAACAGCAAAACACATTTTAAAAACCTAATAGTGGAGTTCTGATATGAATTTATTATTTATCCACTCTAGAAGCCTCTGTTTAAATATTTTTTTATTCCAAGATGTATGTATGCGTATGCATGCATTTTGCAAGGACTACAACTACAAGTTTTCTTCTTTACTCTTCTTAGTTTGAGTGATCCTCTGCTCTGCATCTCACACTATTTTTCCATTTCCCTGAACTGTGTTAAGGTCACTTTCTCAAACTCATTTATTCATTAAATGTGTACCAAGTCCCTGTTATGTATCAAATACTATTCTAGGTATTGGAATGCAATGAAATGTGAATGACAAGCCCCTGTACCCATAAGAATTTCTGTAGCAAGAGACAGAAAACAAAATTCATTCATGTTGTTTCAGGCAGTGCTAGGTACTGCCTAGCAAAGCAAGTACTCTTCAGAGTTGGGCAGAGAGTAAGGTTCCTGTGGTTTAATGGGATGTTTGAGGTCTCTGTGAGGGGATCCTCCTTGACTAGAGACCTGCTAAAAGGTCTGGTGCTAATGGAAAACTACAGACAACCTTTATTCTCTATCAACAATTGTTTTGTACTTCATAGAATCCTAATCAAATATCAGACCAAAAGTTGCTTTTAAAATGTATTGCATAAAGTTTGATAAGAGGTGCTTGGACATGAACTTGAGCAAACTGTGGGAGATGATGATGGACAGGGAAGCCTGGCGTGCTGCAATCCATAGGGTCACAGAGTTGGGCATGACTTGGTGACTGAACAGCAGTTACCAGACATGGCTTCACCATGTGTTTACCCTTCCTCCCTTTTCTCTCTCTCTGTCTCTTCCTCCTCTTCGCTCTCCTCTTTCTATTTCTCTTTCCCTTTTCTTCTTTTCCTACTATATTCCGTTCCTATAGGCTTGGCTTCTTTCCATATGTGCAATATTTTAAAATTAACATGTATATCTTAAACTCTTAATATTGCATGTCAATTACATTTCAATAAAGCTGGAAAATAAAGAAATGGCTAATCTACCTTGTAGATAAATGTATATTAATTACCAGAATGTACTAAGCATAATTACAAACAGCAAAACACATTTTAAAAACCTAATAGTGGAGTTCTGATATGAATTTATTATTTATCCACTCTAGAAGCCTCTGTTTAAATATTTTTTTATTCCAAGATGTATGTATGCGTATGCATGCATTTTGCAAGGACTACAACTACAAGTTTTCTTCTTTACTCTTCTTAGTTTGAGTGATCCTCTGCTCTGCATCTCACACTATTTTTCCATTTCCCTGAACTGTGTTAAGGTCACTTTCTCAAACTCATTTATTCATTAAATGTGTACCAAGTCCCTGTTATGTATCAAATACTATTCTAGGTATTGGAATGCAATGAAATGTGAATGACAAGCCCCTGTACCCATAAGAATTTCTGTAGCAAGAGACAGAAAACAAAATTCATTCATGTTGTTTCAGGCAGTGCTAGGTACTGCCTAGCAAAGCAAGTACTCTTCAGAGTTGGGCAGAGAGTAAGGTTCCTGTGGTTTAATGGGATGTTTGAGGTCTCTGTGAGGGGATCCTCCTTGACTAGAGACCTGCTAAAAGGTCTGGTGCTAATGGAAAACTACAGACAACCTTTATTCTCTATCAACAATTGTTTTGTACTTCATAGAATCCTAATCAAATATCAGACCAAAAGTTGCTTTTAAAATGTATTGCATAAAGTTTGATAAGAGGTGCTTGGACATGAACTTGAGCAAACTGTGGGAGATGATGATGGACAGGGAAGCCTGGCGTGCTGCAATCCATAGGGTCACAGAGTTGGGCATGACTTGGTGACTGAACAGCAGTTACCAGACATGGCTTCACCATGTGTTTACCCTTCCTCCCTTTTCTCTCTCTCTGTCTCTTCCTCATCTTCACTCTCCTCTTTCCCTATTTCCCTCTCTTTTTTCCCTTCTCTTTCTTTCCTTTTCCTACTTATATTTCTCTGGTTCCTATAGGCTTGGCTTTCATTGATTATCCATTTCATGTCTACTGTTTAGAGGATTCACCAACAGTAAAGAAAGAATTCTAAATGTGTGATGGAAAAGACTGAAATATTTATTTCAAAAGTGACCAATATAGAAAGAAATATAATTAACATGATTATATAATTATATATATATTAATTGGTTATTGTTTTGATCTATTTTAGATTAAATTCAAATAAAATTTTAGTTTGAAATCATAGGAATTATCTAGGGAACATACAAATGCAGTAAAGGCAAATCTCTGCACGAATTCTAGTATATTTAAAGTTTATCTACAGAAATTTTACATGGGTTTTCCTGTAACATGAACAAAATAGGTTTATCTTTTCTATCCAACATGACTATCACAAATATAGCAAATAAAAACCTATTATATCATAATATATTAAAACTTAATTTTCTATACTAATTCTATCAAGCCCTTTGTTAACTGTGTTTATTTAGAGAAAAAAATAACTACATGAAATATGAAAAGTTCAGCAACTAATTTAATATTACCCAAGGTAGAGAAATGCTAATGTTTATTGCATATCCAACACATACAATAATATGTTTGTAATATTCAATTATAGAAACAAGTCTAAGAGGTAATCCATGCTACTTCTTTATGAATGAGCAGTATCACAGGGCAACGTTCCCAAAGCTAGTTATATATGTGTCCTCAAAAGTTGGAATTTTTAAGGACTTTCAAGATTGTAAAAAATACTCTGTTCCTTAGAATATGTATTCTCCCTAGAAAAGTAAGCCAGCATGGATGAGATGTTTGGAGAAGATAAGATTGGACATGAAATATTGAATCAGTCAACTGCTATTTTTCCTAGAATTAACTCCGATGTAAATAAAGATTCAGACTTTCCATCCAAATACTATTTTTAATTTAGATCATGGAAGTTCAGGCAAAATCAAATCAGTTATATTGATTTCCATTTTCTACAAATTAAGATGAAAGCATTTCTGTTTTTTTTTACGCTCCATTCATGATCTACTAAAGACATTAAGAACACAATATTGAAATTTATTGTGGACTTTTCCATTTTCATAATGGCATCAATTTTTTTTCTCCTTTTTTATTTTTTTTGCTTTTTTGCTTTTGCAGAGTTCTGTTGTTTACAGAAATGTATAATCCCAGATTAGTCATCAGTCCTTTAGTTTAATATTTAAATGCCAGATCAGTCCCTAGTAATGGAATTGTTGGTTGATATAAGCAATTGCTTAATTCGTCTTGCTCAAATTAATTTTATTTTTCATTGCAATGTAAGTTATTAAAACAGAAGGGATGGTACATTTACTGTTTGTTATGTAGACATGTGCTATTTCAATCATGTTTTAAGGATATGTACATTATTACAGTCTTATTCAATTAAGAATTTTAAAAATACAAATGCAGTAAAGGCAAATCTCTGCACGAATTCTAGTATATTTAAAGTTTATCTACAGAAATTTTACATGGGTTTTCCTGTAACATGAACAAAATAGGTTTATCTTTTCTATCCAACATGACTATCACAAATATAGCAAATAAAAACCTATTATATCATAATATATTAAAACTTAATTTTCTATACTAATTCTATCAAGCCCTTTGTTAACTGTGTTTATTTAGAGAAAAAAATAACTACATGAAATATGAAAAGTTCAGCAACTAATTTAATATTACCCAAGGTAGAGAAATGCTAATGTTTATTGCATATCCAACACATACAATAATATGTTTGTAATATTCAATTATAGAAACAAGTCTAAGAGGTAATCCATGCTACTTCTTTATGAATGAGCAGTATCACAGGGCAACGTTCCCAAAGCTAGTTATATATGTGTCCTCAAAAGTTGGAATTTTTAAGGACTTTCAAGATTGTAAAAAATACTCTGTTCCTTAGAATATGTATTCTCCCTAGAAAAGTAAGCCAGCATGGATGAGATGTTTGGAGAAGATAAGATTGGACATGAAATATTGAATCAGTCAACTGCTATTTTTCCTAGAATTAACTCCGATGTAAATAAAGATTCAGACTTTCCATCCAAATACTATTTTTAATTTAGATCATGGAAGTTCAGGCAAAATCAAATCAGTTATATTGATTTCCATTTTCTACAAATTAAGATGAAAGCATTTCTGTTTTTTTTTACGCTCCATTCATGATCTACTAAAGACATTAAGAACACAATATTGAAATTTATTGTGGACTTTTCCATTTTCATAATGGCATCAATTTTTTTTCTCCTTTTTAATTTATTTTGCTTTTTTGCTTTTGCAGAGTTCTGTTGTTTACAGAAATGTATAATCCCAGATTAGTCATCAGTCCTTTAGTTTAATATTTAAATGCCAGATCAGTCCCTAGTAATGGAATTGTTGGTTGATATAAGCAATTGCTTAATTCGTCTTGCTCAAATTAATTTTATTTTTCATTGCAATGTAAGTTATTAAAACAGAAGGGATGGTACATTTACTGTTTGTTATGTAGACATGTGCTATTTCAATCATGTTTTAAGGATATGTACATTATTACAGTCTTATTCAATTACTAAAGATTTAAAATAGAAAAATTTTGACACTTGTTTTACTGTTGCTCTGACCACAAATCATTTATTATGTTATTTTAAATGAAAGTTGTATGTCTTATAATGATAATAATCATACTTTAAAAAGAATTACTTGGCTCTCATTTAATTTTTTTTATATTCTAAGAAACAATCACCTATAAGATATACCACTAAAATGATAATAAGTTAAGTACACAAACATTTTTAGGCAAATTCCAATTTCAGATATGCTAAAATGTTCAAAGGTGTATTGTTAAAATGTAATAAATATGGTGTATTTCTGCATAAGTATCTTTAATAATGGTATTAAACTGAGTTGACCAAACTTCTGAAGACTGACTCATTTTTTAACACACATCTGATATGCTCAGAATTCGTGAAAATCCCAAGTGAAGGATAAATGTTAATAAGTATTCTCTTTTTTCTATCTTAATCTACCAAGCAAGAAATCTGAAAATCCTTTTTATAGCCCTTTCATAATCACATTTTCTCCTTGATGAATAATACACAGAAAATATGATGCTTGCACTTCTGCTATCTAGACTTAGAAAACCTTCAAGAAAGAATATCTTTATATGCCAAGGTATCTTTTTCCTTACCTTTGATTTTCATACATTTTTTCATGAATATTATATTCCCTTGAATATTACCTACTTAATGACAGTAGAACTCAGTGTTAATAACTCCATTGCCAGTTCTGAATACTTTCCTGGCAATCAGTAGGTATTTAGTCAAAGTTTAATGAATTAATGAATTAAAGGGATTGATTGCTCTTTTTTGTGTTGATTCATACACATATTAATCTTTTGATAAATGCGTTAAAAGGAAATTTAGAAAGAGCAAAAACAAGTGCAAATAGAAACAGTAATTTGTAATTTACAAGTCTAGGTTCTGCCAATGAGTTATTCTGTGACATTATGATTACCTGCATTGCTATGTTTTCTTCTCTTTACATTGCAGGTATTCACATTATTAATATTTAACAGCATTTTTTGATTTCCACATATTTTGCAAATATTTTCTCCTTACCTGATCCCTTTAGATTTGGCATAATAAAACAATTTCATCAGCAAGTATAGTGTTCTGAATGTTGATGATGTTTGTGTCGGACTTCATTCAGGAAGAACATAAACTAGAATGGGCCTTGGATAAGCCATCCCTCCCCCCTCCATGCCTCAAAACCAGATATAAAGTGGTTCCACAGGGTGAATTAGGGGCAACCTTATTGTCCTTTAAAGGAGTGTCAGTGCACAAGTTCTGAAGGTGCTTCATATGCGGCCTCTGAGATCAGGTGTGAAAGAAAAGGAAGAAATAGTATACAATACCTTTCTCTCCAGCCAGGGCTTTTATATTAAGGGATAAAAAGAATTGTTTGACTCACTTCACATTCCTGTAGATCTGCAGGAATCTGGGGCCTTTTCTTCCAGTTATGGGAAAATCCATCCTTCTGTCAGCACCTGGTGTTCTTCAAACACTATGCTAAGTAGAAGAATTAGCCATGGCCCCTGACTGTGAGAAGCTCTAAAGAAGTTTCTAAACAACCACACTCTACAGTGGAAAGTGATGAATAGTGCAAAAGAGGTACAAGTAAACTAGTATGAGAGTTGCCAGAGGGAAGAAAGGTTTTCTTTTATTGGAATAGAGGTAAAAGTAAGAAAGAATATCTTTATATGCCAAGGTATCTTTTTCCTTACCTTTGATTTTCATACATTTTTTCATGAATATTATATTCCCTTGAATATTACCTACTTAATGACAGTAGAACTCAGTGTTAATAACTCCATTGCCAGTTCTGAATACTTTCCTGGCAATCAGTAGGTATTTAGTCAAAGTTTAATGAATTAATGAATTAAAGGGATTGATTGCTCTTTTGTGTTGATTCATACACATATTAATCTTTTGATAAATGCGTTAAAAGGAAATTTAGAAAGAGCAAAAACAAGTGCAAATAGAAACAGTAATTTGTAATTTACAAGTCTAGGTTCTGCCAATGAGTTATTCTGTGACATTATGATTACCTGCATTGCTATGTTTTCTTCTCTTTACATTGCAGGTATTCACATTATTAATATTTAACAGCATTTTTTGATTTCCACATATTTTGCAAATATTTTCTCCTTACCTGATCCCTTTAGATTTGGCATAATAAAACAATTTCATCAGCAAGTATAGTGTTCTGAATGTTGATGATGTTTGTGTCGGACTTCATTCAGGAAGAACATAAACTAGAATGGGCCTTGGATAAGCCATCCCTCCCCCCTCCATGCCTCAAAACCAGATATAAAGTGGTTCCACAGGGTGAATTAGGGGCAACCTTATTGTCCTTTAAAGGAGTGTCAGTGCACAAGTTCTGAAGGTGCTTCATATGCGGCCTCTGAGATCAGGTGTGAAAGAAAAGGAAGAAATAGTATACAATACCTTTCTCTCCAGCCAGGGCTTTTATATTAAGGGATAAAAAGAATTGTTTGACTCACTTCACATTCCTGTAGATCTGCAGGAATCTGGGGCCTTTTCTTCCAGTTATGGGAAAATCCATCCTTCTGTCAGCACCTGGTGTTCTTCAAACACTATGCTAAGTAGAAGAATTAGCCATGGCCCCTGACTGTGAGAAGCTCTAAAGAAGTTTCTAAACAACCACACTCTACAGTGGAAAGTGATGAATAGTGCAAAAGAGGTACAAGTAAACTAGTATGAGAGTTGCCAGAGGGAAGAAAGGTTTTTTTTCTTTTATTGGATGATTATGGAGGTAGGCAGCACAGTAACAGACTAGAATCATGGGATAAATATGAACATGCAAAAATTAAGAGGAAAAGAATTTCAGGACAATTGTATAGCATGAGCAAAACACCAAGTCTTCTATTTGGTACAAAATCCTACCCATTACCTCTTCCTCTATTCTCTCACAGAATACTGTTTTCATGGACTTCTATTTCTAAAATAATTTTATCATGGCTCTCTGTTTGGAGGATAGAAAAAAAGGGTGGAGGACCATTGTTTGACATTTTTTTGGTACTATTAACTCAGGCTTGATTTAAAAGAATGAAAGACTCAACTAAGAACTTGTTTGGTATATTTCAAACTCTCAAAATTGTCTCAGTAAATATTTTCAAAGCTTGAAAGTCTTATGATTATTTAATAATACACTTTTTGTTTTGTTTATTCTCCTCAGACAAGGAAAAAGTGCTGACATTTGTATTACTAAAGTCCTTCCTTAAAGTTTATTAACAAGTTGCTTTAAATCGTTTCTCTCAATGGAGGGAGTGCAAGACCAGCCATTTATACATAAGTGGGAGGGCTTTCCAGATGGCTCTAGTGGTAAATAACCCATTTGTTGTTGCAGGAGGCATAAGAAATGCAGGTTCCATCAACAACTACAGCGCGGGTTCGAACCCTGGGTTGTAAATATCCCCCAGAGGAGAGCATAACAACCCACCCAGTATTCTTGCCTGGAGAATCCCATGGACACAGGAGCCTGGTGAGCTACAGGAGAGGTAGACATGACTGAAGGGACTTTACATGCATGGGATAAGGAAATAATGGGAACATTTTTTGAAGATGCCCACTTATTAAATATAACAGGAATTCAGAAGTACTTCAATTATACAATGCACTCATTTGGTTCCCAGGTGGTTGGGGTAAAAGAATTTGCCTGGCAATGCAGGATACTCAGGAGAGGAGAGTTTGATGCCCGGGTTAGGAAGATGCCCTGGAGGCGGAAGTGGCAACCAACTTGAGCATTTTGCCTGGAGAATCCCATTAACAGAGAAGCCTGGCAGGCTACAGTCCATAAGTCACAAAGAGTCAGACACGACGGAGCATGCACACACTCACTCACTGGCTTAGAAGTAAATCAAATGGGAAAACTGGTTTTAATGTAAAGCCATTAACTACATATTTTATCAAATAAAGTTCTTTGTCAATCTTTTAATAATTTGAGTTTCTAATATCCTTTAGAATGGAATTGTGAGCTTTATGTTTAATAGTAGAAGAAATGCATTTGGCAAAATACAACAAATTTTCATGATAAAAAAACCCTGAATAAATCGGGTATACAAAGAATATGCCCCAGCACAATAAAGGCTGCATAAAACAAACTCACAGCTGACATTATAAGCAATAGCGAAAGGTTGAAAGCCTTTCCTCTGTCAAAACAAGGTAAGGGGCCCCACTCTCATCACTTTTATACAATATGGTGTGGCGGTCCTAGCTAGAGCAATCAGACAAGATAAAGAAATAAAAGATACTCAAAAAAGAAACAAGTAAAAATTTCTTTAATTTCTGGTGACGTGATCATATATATAGAATGCTCTAAAGACTCAACTAAAAATCTGATTGAGGGCTTCCCTGGTGGTTCAGTGGGTAAGGATACCACTTTACAGCCCAAGGCATGCCAGTTCGATCCCTGGCCTGGGAAGATCCCACGTGCCGTAGAGCAGTTGGACAAATGTGTCAAATTCTGAGCTCTGGAGCACATGCGCCCAGAGCCGATGCTCTGCAATGAGGCCACGATGGGAGGCCCACACAGACCAAAGAGCAAAGATAAATAAATAAATGAAAGATCAATAGAATTGGCCAAAAAAAAAAAAAAGTTCAAAAAAAAAAATCTGATTGAACTAACCTGTGAATCCAGCAAAGCTACAGGATAAAAAATCAACACACAGAAATCAGTTGTGACCTGGAGAGGTGGAATAAGCAGGGAGATGAGAGGAAAGTTTAAGAGAGAGGGGACTTCTGCTGATTCATGTAGATGTTTGGTAGTAAGAGCTGTAAAGCTATTATCCTTTAATTTAGAAAAGCAATAAATAAATAAAAAAAAAGAAATTAGCTGTGCTTTTATACACTGACAACTAAATATCTGATAAAGAAGCTTTAAAAATTATATTCACAATAGTATCCAAAATAATAAAACACTTAGGAAAAAATTATCTGAAGAAGTAAGGATTCATACAATGAACGCTAAAAAAAAGAAAAAAAAGGGACCTTTGAATCAATAATTGATAACTACATATTTTATCAAATAAAGTTCTTTGTCAATCTTTTAATAATTTGAGTTTCTAATATCCTTTAGAATGGAATTGTGAGCTTTATGTTTAATAGTAGAAGAAATGCATTTGGCAAAATACAACAAATTTTCATGATAAAAAAACCCTGAATAAATCGGGTATACAAAGAATATGCCCCAGCACAATAAAGGCTGCATAAAACAAACTCACAGCTGACATTATAAGCAATAGCGAAAGGTTGAAAGCCTTTCCTCTGTCAAAACAAGGTAAGGGGCCCCACTCTCATCACTTTTATACAATATGGTGTGGCGGTCCTAGCTAGAGCAATCAGACAAGATAAAGAAATAAAAGATACTCAAAAAAGAAACAAGTAAAAATTTCTTTAATTTCTGGTGACGTGATCATATATATAGAATGCTCTAAAGACTCAACTAAAAATCTGATTGAGGGCTTCCCTGGTGGTTCAGTGGGTAAGGATACCACTTTACAGCCCAAGGCATGCCAGTTCGATCCCTGGCCTGGGAAGATCCCACGTGCCGTGAGCAGTTGGACAAATGTGTCAAATTCTGAGCTCTGGAGCACATGCGCCCAGAGCCGATGCTCTGCAATGAGGCCACGATGGGAGGCCCACACAGACCAAAGAGCAAAGATAAATAAATAAATGAAAGATCAATAGAATTGGCCAAAAAAAAAAAAAAGTTCAAAAAAAAAAATCTGATTGAACTAACCTGTGAATCCAGCAAAGCTACAGGATAAAAAATCAACACACAGAAATCAGTTGTGACCTGGAGAGGTGGAATAAGCAGGGAGATGAGAGGAAAGTTTAAGAGAGAGGGGACTTCTGCTGATTCATGTAGATGTTTGGTAGTAAGAGCTGTAAAGCTATTATCCTTTAATTTAGAAAAGCAATAAATAAATAAAAAAAAAGAAATTAGCTGTGCTTTTATACACTGACAACTAAATATCTGATAAAGAAGCTTTAAAAATTATATTCACAATAGTATCCAAAATAATAAAACACTTAGGAAAAAATTATCTGAAGAAGTAAGGATTCATACAATGAACGCTACAAGACTGATAAAAAAATGAATAAAATATGAATGGAAAGATTATCCCATATTTATGAATCAGAACTCATGTTGATGAAATATTTAAATTACACGGTAAAGTGTCGAGGGCCTAGCTAAACTCCTGGGTGGACAACTGCCACGTAGTCAATTTCCAAGCAGCGCTCTGCCATCCCTTTATCTTCTATCAAAAGTACAAGACTTGTGAATCATTGTAAACATTCAAAGTTTAACAGAAAGGAACAATAAAGCTAATCACAACTGTATATATTTTTACTTCTGTTTTCATTCATATCCTATGAATCATATTTATTAAAAAAGCAAACTATCCCTTTGTTTTATTCAAACTTATGACCTAAAGGAAAAACACTGCTTCAGGCTTTTATGATGTGCAACTTACAACATGAGCTAGGGTCGGAGCAGGTTACTCAGCTTAGGAATTAAATTAACTTATTCTTTTAGAAAAGTAAACAGGTAAGATTGGAATGTTGCCATTAGAGTTTTCCTGACCTGCCGGTAGCCTTCAGGCTTTGTTTACAGGTAGCACTTCTACGAGTGGAAGGTCTACTGGTGGAAGACTTACGGGTGGCAGCCTGCCGAAGCGACTGGCTCCTCATTGCTGGTGGACGAGTTCTGGTTCACCTGACCATAACTCCTCTTAGAGACAAACTTCTTCCCTTTAGAGTTAGTATACACGTCTCCCTTGGGCAACATCATATTCACCCATTTCTCAGCCTCATCAGAGCTAATATCACTTTCTAGTGGACAGATTAAAAGTCTTGGAATTTTATCTGGGGTTTGAGGATCGTCTGAATCACTCTCTTTCTCTTCACTAAATTCCCTATATCCTAAGGCCCAATATACCCCCAGAAATTCTCCAGTATCTGCCCATGACAGAGGCATTCTTTTTCTCTGTGTAGTGTAAATTTTGTCATAGCATGTGTCTATGTATATGTAGGTCTGTTTATTGATTCTTTTTGATGTTTCATTGTTTTTGTGCCAGGACCACATATTTTTAGTTATTGTAAGTTTAAAACAAGTCTTGGTATCTGTGTAAATTTTTTTGTGTGGGGGGCAGAGTGGAGACCACTTCTATTGGTCTTTCATTTATCTGTTTTCATCCATCTTTGGTCTTTGGCCAGTGTGGACCTCCCACTGCAGTGACCTCTGTCACTGCAGAGAACTGGCTCTGGGCACATGTGCTCCAGAGTGCTTGCTCAGTAGTTGAACACATTGGTCCTGCGGCCCTGCGGCATGTAGGATCTTCCCAGGCCAGAGATCGAACTGGCACCCCTTGCACTGCGAGGCGGTGTCCTTATCCACTTGACCACCAGGGAAGCCCCAATATCTGTGCAAATTTTTCTAAGTTTGTTTTATCTTCCAGATTGCTTTGACTGTCCTTAACTGTTTAAATTTTCATATCAATTTTGTAAAGTACCAGTTAATGGGAACATTGCTAGGATTTTTTATTTGGATTTCACTGAACCACTATTACTTTTGGGGTAATTGATACTTTTATACCATTACTTATTAATCTAAAGCACTGTATGCCTTTCCATTTATTTAGGCATTCAGAAATAGATTCACTGCCACCCATCCAGATCTTCCTGTCTTCACCTGTCACTGCGCATTAGCAGCTCAATTTCTAAATACCAACACTAGCTTGTATGTGTGTTGTTTTGGGTGAAAGCATTCTCCCTCCCCTGGAGAGTCTTTGCTGCCTTCAATAGCAAACCAGAATTTCTAGAGAATTAACTCTGTTAAGAAAACTCAGCCAATGACTTATGAGAATTGTTGCATAACAGTTAGTTAGATGTCTCTGAAGTTTGTGTTTTACATGAGCTCTCCAAGTTTTCCCATGGAATTAAACCTCATTTATCCAGAATAGCAAGGTTACTTCCCCCTTTACTCAACAAAACAGTATCTACATTGATCACTTTCTAAGGGTAGACAATGGCATTCTTGAAATAATAATAATAATAAACCCTCGGTTATGATGTATTGACATTCTCATGTACTGATAGGTCTATTTTAATTTTGATTATTTGAGTTTGTGGGGTGATCTGATTTTGATTATGCGAGTGATCTATAATTTTGCTTTGTTGTAATATCTTGGTCATGATTGAAATCAGAGGTATTTGGCCACGTAAGAGAGTCAGGTAATGTTTACTTTTTCTTACTTTCTAATTTCAAAAAGTAATTTCAATCTTAAGATGGGTTGTTTTTCCCAAAATGTTTAGAAAAATTTGTCAATACAGCATTGTGTGACTAGAATTTTCTTTGTGGAAAAATATTTGATTTCCTTGATGCATGACTAAATATTTTGGTTTCTTTTGTCAGTTTTTATTGATTATGCTTTTCTCAGTTTTTATTGGTTATATTTTTCTCAGAACTTGTCAATTTCACTAAAATATCTTCCTTAATATTGTAGAATCTTAAAGTTGTATACCTTTCCACTGTTGAAGTAGGTAATTTATACATTAATCATTTTCCATAAGGATTATTAGATTTTTCTGTTGTTGTTGAACCAAATTTTAGTTTTGTTTATTCTTTTCACTGTATAATTGTTTTCCATTTCATTGATTAGGCTTTTTTTTTTTTTCTTAATGTTTTATCTTTTCTACTTTCTGTGTTTAATTTACTGCTTTAAATTTTTTCTAAACACAAATATATTTAGATCATTAATCCCCACTGTCTTTTCTTTTTTCCAATATATGCATCTAAGACTACATGTCTCCTTTAGTATTGCTTAATCTACTTTTCACAAGGTTTAATAGATTGTATTTTCATTAACCTTAACTTAAAAATGTTTTCTATTTTTAAATTTCTGTATCTTTTTTGATCTATGAGCAGGTAAAAAATTTCTTACTCAATTTCTAAATGTTTTTGGACTTGGAAATAGTTTATTGACTTCTTGTTTGGTGTCCTTATAATACAAAATCAAATTCTCAATGATTTTAATCTTTTGATTATTGTAGAGGCTTAATTGTGTCCAACATATAACCTGCTTTGGAAAATGTTTGTGCATACTAGGGTAGAGTATGTATTCTGTGGTTGTTAGGTTCGATGTTAATTTGGTCCTTAATTAATCATCATGTTTAAATCCACTATATACCACTATATATATTGTTTATTTGCTTGTTAAATCAGTTATTGAGAGGTATATTAAAACTTTCACTATAATTGTGCTCATTTCTATTTTTCTATGTAACCCTTTAACTCACCTAATTTATTTAGAATCTGTCCTGTTAGATGCATATATATTTAAATTTTGTTTTACTGACACCTGATCCTTCTATCGTTATGAAATGTCCCAGTTTATTTTGCTTCTTGCCTTCATGTCCACTTGACATACATTTCTAATTTTTGGCTTCACAAGTTTTCTTTGGTTTATGTCTTGTGCGCTTGACACCTTTTAAATCTGAAAATATTTTTCTTTTAACTTTTGTAAATTGAATTGTATTTTTATCTTATAATTGAATTTCACATAATATAACTCAATTACAGGCATATTTGTATTGAAACTTACTGTCTTACTATTTGTTCTCTGACTTGTTTTACATTTTTTTCTTTCTCTCCTTTCACATTTTGGGTATTTATTAAATACTTCCATCATTCTATTTCCTTTTTCAGTTCAACTGCCAGTTATAAATTTTAAATTTTTATTGATGATCAACCTAAAATTGCAATCTACATTTTACTTCATCAATATCTAATATAAGTAGTTTAGCCAATTCCTAAACATCCAGTGGAGCTTAGAACATTTTAATTATATTAGCATACCAAACTTTTATAATTTTTGTTGTATATTATAATTATGTTATATTTTAAGCCACTCATTATTGTTTTGTACATTCAATGTCATTTTAGATTTGTTCACATATTTATTTTTTCTGTTGTTATTCATGCATATAACTGTTTCTATCTGTAATCATTTCTTTCTCTCTAAAGGGTTCCCTTTGTTATTTTATTTTGCAGATCTTGTTTGTTATTAATTCTTTCCCTTTTTGTTTCCTGCAATGACATTTTGAAAACATATTTTTGCTTTGTATAGTATTGTAGGTTGGCAGTAGTTCTCTTTTGTTTTTCTTTATTTACTTTTAAGACTAAGCAGCTCCTGGTTATCATATCTTGTTTTGAGGATACTGACAATTAGATCACTTCATAATACAAAATCAAATTCTCAATGATTTTAATCTTTTGATTATTGTAGAGGCTTAATTGTGTCCAACATATAACCTGCTTTGGAAAATGTTTGTGCATACTAGGGTAGAGTATGTATTCTGTGGTTGTTAGGTTCGATGTTAATTTGGTCCTTAATTAATCATCATGTTTAAATCCACTATATACCACTATATATATTGTTTATTTGCTTGTTAAATCAGTTATTGAGAGGTATATTAAAACTTTCACTATAATTGTGCTCATTTCTATTTTTCTATGTAACCCTTTAACTCACCTAATTTATTTAGAATCTGTCCTGTTAGATGCATATATATTTAAATTTTGTTTTACTGACACCTGATCCTTCTATCGTTATGAAATGTCCCAGTTTATTTTGCTTCTTGCCTTCATGTCCACTTGACATACATTTCTAATTTTTGGCTTCACAAGTTTTCTTTGGTTTATGTCTTGTGCGCTTGACACCTTTTAAATCTGAAAATATTTTTCTTTTAACTTTTGTAAATTGAATTGTATTTTTATCTTATAATTGAATTTCACATAATATAACTCAATTACAGGCATATTTGTATTGAAACTTACTGTCTTACTATTTGTTCTCTGACTTGTTTTACATTTTTTTCTTTCTCTCCTTTCACATTTTGGGTATTTATTAAATACTTCCATCATTCTATTTCCTTTTTCAGTTCAACTGCCAGTTATAAATTTTAAATTTTTATTGATGATCAACCTAAAATTGCAATCTACATTTTACTTCATCAATATCTAATATAAGTAGTTTAGCCAATTCCTAAACATCCAGTGGAGCTTAGAACATTTTAATTATATTAGCATACCAAACTTTTATAATTTTTGTTGTATATTATAATTATGTTATATTTTAAGCCACTCATTATTGTTTTGTACATTCAATGTCATTTTAGATTTGTTCACATATTTATTTTTTCTGTTGTTATTCATGCATATAACTGTTTCTATCTGTAATCATTTCTTTCTCTCTAAAGGGTTCCCTTTGTTATTTTATTTTGCAGATCTTGTTTGTTATTAATTCTTTCCCTTTTTGTTTCCTGCAATGACATTTTGAAAACATATTTTTGCTTTGTATAGTATTGTAGGTTGGCAGTAGTTCTCTTTTGTTTTTCTTTATTTACTTTTAAGACTAAGCATCTCCTGGTTATCATATCTTGTTTTGAGGGATACTGACAATTAGATCACTTCATATATGTCTGAATGGCTAATAACAAAAGGAATACAAATAAGTTTTGTTGAGTATGCGGAGAGAGAGAAGCTCTTGTACATGGTTGGTGGGAAGGAAAATTAGGGTAACATAAGAAAATTGTATGGAAGTTTCTCAAAAAACTAAAAATAAAACTATTATATGACACAGCAAGTTCACTTCTGGGTGTATATCACCCACTCACCCCCAAAACCTCTAAAAATCCTCTTAATTTGAATAGATACATGTACTTCAATGATCATAGCAGAATTATGTACAATTGCTAAGATTGGAAGCAACCTAAGTGTCCATCACAGAACAGATGAATGGATAAAGAAGATACACACATGCACACACACACATAGACACACACACAATGAAATACTACTCAACTATAAAAAATGCATTTTTGCCTTTTTCAACAACATAGATGTGAGTATCATGCTTAGTTAAATAAGTCAGAGAAAGACAAATACTGTATATCACTTATACGTGGAGTCTAAAAAATACAACAAAATAGAGAATATAACAAAAAACAAAGCAGATGCATATATAGAGAACAAATTAGTGTTTTTAAAATTTTTAAATGACTCTGAAGGAATTAACATCACCTACAGCAGAGGTGTCAGGTGCCAAAAGGGGTTGGGAGGAGGGCAATATAGGTACAGGGGATTAAGAAGTACAACTATTATGCATAAAATAATCTATAAGGACATATTGTACAACACAGAGAATATAGCAAATATTTGCTAACAACTAAGTTGTGTGTTATTTTGCTTCAGTCATTTTCATAGTTATTACCACCTATGGACAGTAGCTCATTTGGGCTCCTCTGTCCATGGGATTCTCAACCACTGGTACCACCTGGGAAGCCCCAATATAACTTCATATAAAATACATATTCAATTATTTGGACATTTGATCGTGCTTTATGATGTTCTAAATATTTTTAAACCCCAAATAATGTGAAAAAAATATAGAAATTATTTAAATTTCTAGATCAGTGGTCTTCATTTGGCACTGGAAACTGGGTTTTGTGCAAGTCAATTTTTTTTTTTTTACTGAACTGGCAAGCAGGGGATGGTTTATGGATGATGAAAGTGCATTATATTTATTGTGCATATTGTTTCTAATCTGATTGATGGAACCTCTGATCTGACATGGGGTACCAGTCTGTAGCCTGAAGGTTGGGGACCTCTCCTCTAGATGATGTTAATTCCTCGAGTCAATTTTTAATTTTTTTAATTTTGGACAAAAAGAAAATTTCTTTTTATTGAGATACATAATGAGGAAAACACATTAAGGTTTGTAGCCAGAGAAATAGAATTTGAAAGAAGGAATGAAGTTAAGAAAGAAGATGGGGAAACAAACTTGGATACAGGTACTACATGATATCATCCTATTCTTCTTAGTAGGGAATGGAGGATGAAAACAAAAGAAGAAAGAAAATTCCTTTCCAAAGCCTTTGGGGTTAGACATATTTTCCACAATTTGGCTCAGAGATTTTATGATGGCAGTGACATAGACATGAAGTTGCATATTCCTGACCTTCCAGATTTTCCCCTTCTGGCACATTCCGACTGTATCTTGTGACTGAACTTGATTTTTTCTCATTGCATTGTTGAAAATGAAATGAACATTAGTGAAGCCCCAACCAAAATTTACAATAATCTAAGGGTTAGAGGTGACTGTGAAATCTAGTGTTTTTAAAATTTTTAAATGACTCTGAAGGAATTAACATCACCTACAGCAGAGGTGTCAGGTGCCAAAAGGGGTTGGGAGGAGGGCAATATAGGTACAGGGGATTAAGAAGTACAACTATTATGCATAAAATAATCTATAAGGACATATTGTACAACACAGAGAATATAGCAAATATTTGCTAACAACTAAGTTGTGTGTTATTTTGCTTCAGTCATTTTCATAGTTATTACCACCTATGGACAGTAGCTCATTTGGGCTCCTCTGTCCATGGGATTCTCAACCACTGGTACCACCTGGGAAGCCCCAATATAACTTCATATAAAATACATATTCAATTATTTGGACATTTGATCGTGCTTTATGATGTTCTAAATATTTTTAAACCCCAAATAATGTGAAAAAAATATAGAAATTATTTAAATTTCTAGATCAGTGGTCTTCATTTGGCACTGGAAACTGGGTTTTGTGCAAGTCAATTTTTTTTTTTTTACTGAACTGGCAAGCAGGGGATGGTTTATGGATGATGAAAGTGCATTATATTTATTGTGCATATTGTTTCTAATCTGATTGATGGAACCTCTGATCTGACATGGGGTACCAGTCTGTAGCCTGAAGGTTGGGGACCTCTCCTCTAGATGATGTTAATTCCTCGAGTCAATTTTTAATTTTTTTAATTTTGGACAAAAAGAAAATTTTTTTTTATTGAGATACATAATGAGGAAAACACATTAAGGTTTGTAGCCAGAGAAATAGAATTTGAAAGAAGGAATGAAGTTAAGAAAGAAGATGGGGAAACAAACTTGGATACAGGTACTACATGATATCATCCTATTCTTCTTAGTAGGGAATGGAGGATGAAAACAAAAGAAGAAAGAAAATTCCTTTCCAAAGCCTTTGGGGTTAGACATATTTTCCACAATTTGGCTCAGAGATTTTATGATGGCAGTGACATAGACATGAAGTTGCATATTCCTGACCTTCCAGATTTTCCCCTTCTGGCACATTCCGACTGTATCTTGTGACTGAACTTGATTTTTTCTCATTGCATTGTTGAAAATGAAATGAACATTAGTGAAGCACTTCATCTACACTTCAGAGAGTCTCTGAAATTATAAGTTCTAGTACAATAATCTAAGGGTTAGAGGTGACTTTCAGTGGCTGAACATCTGTATGGCCAAATGCTTTGATTTGTCTAGACATCAAATTGGGATAAGAAGTTTCAAAATTTCTTCATGGCCCAAATGTCATGGCTAATTTCTTAGTTATGTTTCATAATGGTTTGATTACCTGGAAAAGGAACACTGTTTCAATGCTTCATCAGTCACTGTCTCTTACTGTACCTGGCCATGATCTTTCGCCATTGGGTTCAATGAGTTTAAACACATCTTTAAGTGAAAGAAAAAGAGACTGCCTGTGGGACAGACAAGAACAGCATCCTTTTGCAGAGTCATTTACTTTGAAACTGACAAGAAGTTAAGTAGAGAAATATCATCTTAATCTAGCCTAGTATTGAGCTAATTTTAAAATAAGCCTTAGTTTAAAAAAAAAAAAAAACAACAGTTTTCCAATTTGCTCTCAAGTTAGGATTCTTTAGTAAGCAATGGAATTCTGAAGAATAAATGTATGAATATGAAAATTCTAAAAAAAAATGTCTTTGACTTTTGAGAATTAAGTTTTGTGGGGCTCTGAATTGAAAGAGGACCGTTGCAAGCACAGGGAAGCTTAAGCACATTGTTTAAAGAAGCTTAAGCACATGTTTGCAGTTTGGAGCTAAGATGGCGCCTACAGGAAGGGATGTGGGAGTGAAAGGAAACTTAAGCACATTGTTTAAAGAAGCTTAAGCACATTGTTGCAGTTTGGAGCTAAGATGGCACCTACAGAAAGAGACAGGGCATGATCTAAATTGTTAATTGGTGGTCAAAATTTCTGATTGGTTCCCCTGGTTTCTGCGCTCAGCAAAATCCCCTTCACTTGCCTATAAAAGCTGTGAATCTTCATTAATAAAGTGGAACTGCTTCGACGGAACCCCCATAGTGCCTGATTGTCCCGTGTGTCAGCCCCGGGGTTGGGGGGGGGGGGGTCAGGCAGCCAAGGTTCGCCTCTCTCCGAGATCTCCCGGTTCAGCCAGAGGCAATCCCGCTGCCTTCCTTTCTGCGGAAGGTCCCCGCAAAGTTTATTTTTTAAATTTTAAATTGTACTTGCTTTACTTTTACCCTATAGAAATACTACCTGCGGCCAACAAGTCTTCCAGAGAGTCACACAAAAATGTCTCCTTGGGAAGCCATAAACTTTAATTTTGGTCCTTATGTTCCCATTAAACTACCTGAATATCTCAGAATCTCAAATAATATATATTTACTCATGAATCAGCAAAAACTTCGAGGAGAAATGTAACACTGAATTTTCGGCTCACTTCTGTACTTTGCTTCTTCCCAGGATCCTGATGCTCAAGTTCTTGCTGTGTTGCTTATTCTCTAACATTGTCAAACATATTTTTTTCATAAAGAATCATTTTTATATAGTTTTATAGGGATTCTCAGATGAAGGTTTGATTCATTACCAGAACACTTCTACATTCCAGAATCATGAGCAGTTGGCTTTTTTATTTAGACTCATATTACCTATACTTATTTATTTATTTGCTCCCATGGTATAAATTACCTTTTTTTGAAAATGTCTTTCTCTCTCAAAGACAAAAAAAGAGAAACCTGAAAGCAACCAGAGTGATCGTACATATTATATAAAGAAGAATGAGACCAAGAAGTTTTCAGAACAATAAAAATAGATGAAAAGATGGTTCACTGGTGTTCCAGTTACTATGGTTGTGTAACCAATTACCATAAAACTTAGTGCCTTAAAACAACGTTTTTATTGTGCACAAAGAATCTGTGAGCCAAGAATATGGGCAGGGCATAGAGCCAGGGACTTATTTCTGTTCCAAAATGTCTAAATTCTGATCTGGGACAAGACAGTTGGGGTTACTCAGCAGCTAGGGAATGGAGTCATTTAGAAGAGCCTTCACTCATGAACGTCTTGTCTCATTCTGATTGTTAACTGGGATGGTACCTGAGGCTATGATCAGAGAATGTGGTCTCTCCTTGTGGCTTATACTTCCCCATGTGGTCCAGGATAGGCGACTCAGATGGCCACTCAGAGCTCAGAAGCAATGTCTATGAAAAATGTGAGAGTTGTGTAAGTCTTTTTGAATTTGTATGGAAGTTATGCAATCTCATTTTTGCCAGAGTCTATCGGTTACAAGTGAGTCATAAAACTGCCAGATTCGGTGTGGGTAGTAGGATGCCAAAGATTCCCACCTCTCAATGAGTGAAAGTTGAAGGTTTTATTACAGAAGACTATTAAGGTGGGAGACATTTTTTGGTCAACTTTGGAAGATATTGTTGGCCACAAACAATATTTCTATGGGGTAAAGGTAAAACGTGCAATCTAAAATTAAAATGAAAAAAATCCATAATCATAATTCTCAAAAGTCAAAATAAAGATATTTTTATTCAAATAAAGGATATTGTCGCCCTGCTTATTTAACTTATATGCAGAGTTTAGTCATGTCTGACTCTTTGCAGCCCCATGAACTACGTCATACCTGGTTTCCCTATCCTTCACCAACTCCTGGAGTTTGCTCAAACTTATGTCTATGTCCGTTGAGTGATGCCATCCAACCATCTCATCCTATATTGTCCCCTTCTCCTTCTGCCTTCTATTTTTCCCAGCATCAGGGTCTTTTCCAACAAGTTGTCTCTTTGCATCAGATGACCGAAGTATTGGAACTTCAGCTTCAGCATCAGTCTTTCCATTGAATATTCAGGGTTGATTTCCTTTGGGATTGATTGGTTTGGTCTCCTTGCAGTCCAAGGGACTGCCAAGAGTCTACTCCTATAAAATACTAGGCTTGATTAATCACAAGCTAAAATCAAGTTTGCCAGGAGAAATACCAACAACCTCAAATATGCAGATGATACCACTGTAATGGCAGAAAATGAAGAAGAACTAAAGAGCCTCTTGACGCAGGTGAAAGAGGAGAGTGAAAAAACTGGCTTAAAACTCAACATTCAAAAAACTAAGGTCAGGGCATCTGGTCCCAGCACTTCATGGCAAATAGAAGGGGGAAAAGTGGAAACAGTGATAGATTTTATTTTCTCAGGCAAAAAAATTCACGGCAAATGGCAACTGCAGCCTTTAAACTAAACTGCTTTCTCCTTGGAAGGAAAGCTATAAGAAACCTAGACAGCACATTGAAAAGCAGAGAGATCACTTTTTCAACAAATGTCCATATAGTCAAAGCTATGGTTTCTCCAATAACTACATGTGGACAGATACAAATGTTGGAGCATAAAGAAGACTGAGTGCCAAAGTATTGATGTTTTTGAATTGTGGTGCTGGAGAAGGTTCATGACAGTCTCTCGGACTGCAAAGAGATCAAACCAGTCAATCCTAAAGGAAATCAACCCTAAATATTCATTGAAAGGACTAATGCTGAAGCTTCAATGGCTTGGCCACCTGAGGTGAAAAGTGGACCCATTGGAAAAGATCTGAAGCTATATTGTTGGCCACAAACAATATTTCTATGGGGTAAAGGTAAAACGTGCAATCTAAAATTAAAATGAAAAAAATCCATAATCATAATTCTCAAAAGTCAAAATAAAGATATTTTTATTCAAATAAAGGATATTGTCGCCCTGCTTATTTAACTTATATGCAGAGTTTAGTCATGTCTGACTCTTTGCAGCCCCATGAACTACGTCATACCTGGTTTCCCTATCCTTCACCAACTCCTGGAGTTTGCTCAAACTTATGTCTATGTCCGTTGAGTGATGCCATCCAACCATCTCATCCTATATTGTCCCCTTCTCCTTCTGCCTTCTATTTTTCCCAGCATCAGGGTCTTTTCCAACAAGTTGTCTCTTTGCATCAGATGACCGAAGTATTGGAACTTCAGCTTCAGCATCAGTCTTTCCATTGAATATTCAGGGTTGATTTCCTTTGGGATTGATTGGTTTGGTCTCCTTGCAGTCCAAGGGACTGCCAAGAGTCTACTCCTATAAAATACTAGGCTTGATTAATCACAAGCTAAAATCAAGTTTGCCAGGAGAAATACCAACAACCTCAAATATGCAGATGATACCACTGTAATGGCAGAAAATGAAGAAGAACTAAAGAGCCTCTTGACGCAGGTGAAAGAGGAGAGTGAAAAAACTGGCTTAAAACTCAACATTCAAAAAACTAAGGTCAGGGCATCTGGTCCCAGCACTTCATGGCAAATAGAAGGGGGAAAAGTGGAAACAGTGATAGATTTTATTTTCTCAGGCAAAAAAATTCACGGCAAATGGCAACTGCAGCCTTTAAACTAAACTGCTTTCTCCTTGGAAGGAAAGCTATAAGAAACCTAGACAGCACATTGAAAAGCAGAGAGATCACTTTTTCAACAAATGTCCATATAGTCAAAGCTATGGTTTCTCCAATAACTACATGTGGACAGATACAAATGTTGGAGCATAAAGAAGACTGAGTGCCAAAGTATTGATGTTTTTGAATTGTGGTGCTGGAGAAGGTTCATGACAGTCTCTCGGACTGCAAAGAGATCAAACCAGTCAATCCTAAAGGAAATCAACCCTAAATATTCATTGAAAGGACTAATGCTGAAGCTTCAATGGCTTGGCCACCTGAGGTGAAAAGTGGACCCATTGGAAAAGATCTGAAGCTGAGAGGAATTAGGAGCAGGGGGAAAGGGGAAAAACAAAGTATGAGATGATTGGAGAATGTCAAAAACTCAATGCACATGAATATGAGTAACTCCAGAAGATGGTGAAGATCAGCAAAGCCTGTTATGTTGTAGTCGATGGGGTCACAAAAAGTCCGACATAGTGACTGAACAGAAGTGAGTTGATGGGTTTCCCTAGTGGTCCAGTGGGTAAAGAGTCTGCCTTGCAATTCAGGGGTTGCCAGTTTGATCCCTGGCCCAGGAAGATCTCACATGCTGCCAAGTGGCTGGACTGGTGTGTCCATTACCAGCCAGCACTCTGGAGTGCCTGTGTCCAGAGCTGGTGCTCTGCAATGGGAGATGCCACTGCAATGAGAGGCCCACACAGGCCAAAGAATAAATAGGGATGAAAAATAAATAAATAAAGCAATAAAAGAGGCCAAAATTCAAAAAAGAAAATAAAAAGAAGTAAGCTGACAAGAAGCAACTATTAGCAATGTAATTTATGAATGTATTAAGACAACCTAAAAAAACACAGACTGTGAAAATCAATCATAACTATTGGAAAAATGGAAGAAAGGCAAAAACCACCAGTTATGTTTGCATGTTCACTTGTGACTCTTTGCAACTCTGTGAACTATAGTCTGCCAGGCTTCTTGTCCATGAGATTTTCCAGGCGGGAATACTGGAGTGGGCTGCCTTTCCTGTTTCAGGGTATTTACCAGAACGAGGGATTGAGCCCTCTTCTCCTGTATATTCTGCATTGGCCCACAGATTCTTTTCCAGTGTACCACCTGGGAAGTCAAAAATACTGAACAGCAATAAGTTAAGGGAAAGATGTGAGTCAGAGTTAAAATGTTCTCATCATTATTCATTAAGACTGTAGTTAAACCCATTAAAGAAGAAAAGGAAAGGCAAGGCATATAGAAAAGCACAATATTGCATGGTAAAAAAAAAAAAAGCAAAATATCAGTTATTTAAAACAAACATAAAGAGATCAACTTCATTAGTTAAAATACAAAAACATGAAATATAAAATAAAACTTACTAGTGGTATTATCAGAATGTTAAGGACACAAATTTTTTAAACATGGAAAGATCAGAGAGATAAACTATAAAAATACCAACTAAAGAAAATTTAAATTATTTTGTTATCAGAAAAAGATCTTGATAAGAACAATAACTTTACTTTCAAAAGCTTGAGTGTAAAGTAATCTTTAACATTTATACATGTAATGATATAACTTACAAAACAATAAAGGAGAAATTGACAAGTAAAAAAGGAAACTGAAAAACTTTAGTCACAGAGGAAATTTTTGCACAGCTTTTTTGAGAAAGAGGGTAGGGGAAGCATTGATGAACTGAGCCATCCAAAAGTAGTGAGAACAGAGAGAGAGTAGCTAGTCTCTTATAATGTTGATTTATGGGCAAAAACATGAATATTAAAAGTATTTTGAGTAAAAATGCTAACCGGTATACCATATGAAGTGCTTTTAGTACTTATGTTATTAATAAAACAATCAGTGTAAACCAGACCATCCTAAGAAAACTGGTGTGTAGATTCACATTAAATATAATATTGCTGAAATTTTAAATACACAAAACAATACTATAGAAACATATACTTCACAAATATGTTGAAAACACTACAATATTCTAGGAGTAAAGAGGGAGAGAGAGAGACAAGAAAATTGGAGTTCATCATATTGAGAGTCCCTTGGACTATAAGGAGCTCATACTAGTCAACCCTAAAGGAAATTAACCCTGAATATCCACTGAAAGAACTGACATTGAAGCTGAAGCTCCAATATTTGGCCTCCTGATGTGAAGAGATGACTCACTGGAAAAGATCCTGATGCTGGGAAAAGTAGAAGGCAGAAGTAGGAGGAGGAGATAGTTAGATTGCATCACTGACTCAATGGACACAAATTTGCGCAAACTCTAGGAGACAGTGTAGGACAGAGGATTCTGGCGTGCTGCAAGCCACAAGGTTGCAAAAAGTCAAACATGACTTAGCAACTGAACAGCAATAACAACATCTGATAGGCAGAATAATGATGTCACCTCCAACAATGATGTCCACTTCCTGATGCCTGGATCCTGTAAATATGTATGACTACGTGGCAAATGGGGATGAAGTTTGCAGGTGATTAGGTGATTAAGATTCTTAATTGACTGACTTGATGACAGATCATTTTGGATTTCTGGACAAACCCAGAGTAATCATATGCATATGATGCATATTTGCATCAGTCCTTAAAGGAGGAAAACAGAAGAGGAGAGCAGAGCTGTACAATGTGAGAAAGACTAGACCTACTGATGTGTTTGAAAATGGAAGAAGGAGACTGTGAACCAAGGGTGTAGGCAGCCTCTAGGAACTGAAAAAGAAAGGGAAGGATTCTCTTCAAAGAAACTCTAGGAGGAATTTATCCCTGCTGGCATCTTGATTTTGACTTAGTAAGACTCATGTCAGATTTCTGATCTCCAGAACAATAAATAATTGTGTGTTGTTTCATTCCCTAAGTTTGTGGTAACTTATAATGATAGTGTTAGAAATTAATTAATGTTTTATTTCATTAAGTAAGGTGGAAATAAAAGCCCATGATGTGGCCACCTAAGTATCTGTGCTTTTATATATCTATATCTATACATATAATCTATACTTTAAAATTCAGTAAGATATATAACACACATGTTTTGCATACATATAATCTAAATGTAATAGATATACATCAATGTATGGATGATTAATATAATGCAATAGACACACATGTAAATTTAAATTAATTTTGACTTAGTTTTATACAGTGCTGATTCAAAGAAACAGCATTTAGCAAGCAAAAATGTATGTGTGTGTATATATATATATATATATATATATATATATATATATATTTGAATATATCCATACACTTATCACTGATATGTTTATTTAATGGTTATACATATTTAAAGTTGGAAGGATATTTGCATGCACTTGTTGGGGGTTTAGAAGAGTGCTTTTTAGGTACATAAATAGCTTAAAATTCCTCTTTCTCTGTCACTGTCTGACTCCTACTCTCCCTCACAGCAGTCCCTTCCCAACACCTTTCTATCACATAGTATTAACCCTCAACCAGTAAGTTTTCCTTTCATCCTTCCTACATGGGCTCTTGTTCTTTATCCTTCTCTCCTTTCCTTCAATCTCAGTTATTTCGTTTCTTGGTGAGTTCTGTTCGTTCCTGATACAATGTAGAAAATTAAGACCTACTGATGTGTTTGCAAATGGGGATGAAGTTTGCAGGTGATTAGGTGATTAAGATTCTTAATTGACTGACTTGATGACAGATCATTTTGGATTTCTGGACAAACCCAGAGTAATCATATGCATATGATGCATATTTGCATCAGTCCTTAAAGGAGGAAAACAGAAGAGGAGAGCAGAGCTGTACAATGTGAGAAAGACTAGACCTACTGATGTGTTTGAAAATGGAAGAAGGAGACTGTGAACCAAGGGTGTAGGCAGCCTCTAGGAACTGAAAAAGAAAGGAAGGATTCTCTTCAAAGAAACTCTAGGAGGAATTTATCCCTGCTGGCATCTTGATTTTGACTTAGTAAGACTCATGTCAGATTTCTGATCTCCAGAACAATAAATAATTGTGTGTTGTTTCATTCCCTAAGTTTGTGGTAACTTATAATGATAGTGTTAGAAATTAATTAATGTTTTATTTCATTAAGTAAGGTGGAAATAAAAGCCCATGATGTGGCCACCTAAGTATCTGTGCTTTTATATATCTATATCTATACATATAATCTATACTTTAAAATTCAGTAAGATATATAACACACATGTTTTGCATACATATAATCTAAATGTAATAGATATACATCAATGTATGGATGATTAATATAATGCAATAGACACACATGTAAATTTAAATTAATTTTGACTTAGTTTTATACAGTGCTGATTCAAAGAAACAGCATTTAGCAAGCAAAAATGTATGTGTGTGTATATATATATATATATATATATATATATATATATATTTGAATATATCCATACACTTATCACTGATATGTTTATTTAATGGTTATACATATTTAAAGTTGGAAGGATATTTGCATGCACTTGTTGGGGGTTTAGAAGAGTGCTTTTTAGGTACATAAATAGCTTAAAATTCCTCTTTCTCTGTCACTGTCTGACTCCTACTCTCCCTCACAGCAGTCCCTTCCCAACACCTTTCTATCACATAGTATTAACCCTCAACCAGTAAGTTTTCCTTTCATCCTTCCTACATGGGCTCTTGTTCTTTATCCTTCTCTCCTTTCCTTCAATCTCAGTTATTTCGTTTCTTGGTGAGTTCTGTTCCCGGTTCCCAAGTGTTGTCAGTTATGCATCTTAAAATCACGTACATAGCTGGAATCAGCCTTAAATTAGGAAAGAGACAAACTGAGAAGATGATCCTGTTCTTCTTTGGTGGGTGTTTTAGCTTGCTAGGGTTGTGGGGGCAAACACCTCAAACTGAGTGGCTTAACTCGGGAAAGTATCCTTTCTCAGTGTGACGGCTAGGAGTCTGAGATCAAGGAGATTGCAGGGACGACTTCTTCTGAGGGCAGGCAAAGACAATCTGTACCACTAGTTTTTGGTGGTTCGCTGGCAAGCTATGACATTCCTTGGTTTATAGAAGCATCACTCTAATTTCCCACTTTATTTCTAAGTGGTGTTCTCCCTGTAGGTGTGTCTGTGTTCAAATTTTCCTTCTTATAAAGATACCAGATGTATTAGATTAGGGCCTCAACTTTATCCACTGAAACCTCATCTTAATGAGTCACATCTACAGCTACTCTATATTTTCCGATCAGATTACCTTCTGAGATACCGGATGTTAGGATTGCAATATACAAATTAGTTTTTGAAAGGGACAACATTCAGCCTGTAGCTGAGAAATGAGGAAGCCTGTGGAACTCCCCCTTTGCTATAAATTTTTGAATTGAATTTTAAAACATATTATTTAGTGGTTATTTTCCCAGGGACAAATACTTATCAAAAATATTTTAAAATATATTTGTTGTATGCCATTATATATTTGCAAAGAAAATTGAATTAAGATTTGAACAATGATAGTTCCTTGTTTTCAGTCACCTCTCATCACTGGATGAAGCCTTTTGACAAGAATTCTGTGTGATAATAAAGAGATTTACATTCAATCAGGGGATCTTTCAGAGCATTGTATAATAAGTGAGCTGACCTCTCATCAAAAACACCTACTAAAATTTTCGTTAAGTCCTTAAGAAGCAAATACTATCCTGTCCCATTGGCACCAATGTCTCTGGCAGTGTTTTTTTGTTTTGTTTTTTTTAATAAGAGAGGCATATTTGCTGTCCCAGTTGAGAAGAAGTCAGACTGGAGTGTGTTTTCTCTTTTATTTTATATTATTTGTAGAACTTTAAGCAATTTTGTTAAAATAAAAACTATAAACGTAAATTTCTGTATGTAAAATATTATGGTATTAATAGCTTATATTCTGAATATCTTACAGGTTTACTGGAAAATTCTAATAAAATAATGCATGTCAAGTATATTGAAGCTATATATGGTATAAAGTATAATTTTTGTTATGAAAATAATTAAATAATATTTACCTACAGAGTAACAACTAAATATAAATTGGCATAGAAGAAAAAGCTTACAGGAAAAGGGTTTGGGGTTAGAGCGAGTAGGGGAAGAGATAATAAATAACAAAAACATTCATACAATTTATATAATGATGCATATTTGCTATTTAAGAACTTTGGTTTCTGTTCCTTGGGTGTGCTTCCTGGTTTAAAAGTTAAAGATATTTGTTTTCAAAAGTCTAAGAGATATGATTCTTTTCTCTACGATAGATAGAATGTCCCTAAATGTATCTGTCAACAGTCACTAAAGATGTTGAAGTCATTGTGTGAAGGTGAGAGTGCCCACAGTTTATTTTTTTAAAGTCTTATTGTGATCAGTCCAACTTTATAAATAATTGATCTTATTAAAATGATCCCAAAGGGCTGGACAGCAAGAATCAAGAAGCCATCAGTGGCAAACAGACTATAATTCTAACCAGCTTGATAAATTGGCTGGCTAGTTTATGTATTTATAGCTCTAGAAGAGTAAACTGCAGCTCTTCCTTCCTTACTAGCAAATCTAGCTTTTAGAGGAAACTTCTCATTACAATTCATTTTTTCACAAATTAAAAAGTGCTGGTACCTCACCTGAACCCCACTTTGCAGGAACGTGCAGATGGTAATAAAGACACAGACATTACTTCTGACTCATGAGAGAAAAGTGTAGTTTCTTTTCAGGAACTTTGCTTGCCTTGACTCCAACCACTTTGAATAAATTGTATTTCCTCATGTGTGGTTTGCAAATACCCAATCAACAAACAATATTTTACTTTCAATTTTTTTCTAATTGCTGCTGACAAGTATTCTCTTTCTAATGCTCTTGGCACAGCAAAATTTATGCAAATAGTGGAGATCTTTACCACATTGCAATCTTCTCAGTTGAATTTTTAAATGTTAGCACTAAATACTAACAGCTTAAAATATTTGTGATTTTCAGCTGGATTTTATTTTCTCTAGCATGCCCCCCCTTTTATTTTAACGGTATTAATAGCTTATATTCTGAATATCTTACAGGTTTACTGGAAAATTCTAATAAAATAATGCATGTCAAGTATATTGAAGCTATATATGGTATAAAGTATAATTTTTGTTATGAAAATAATTAAATAATATTTACCTACAGAGTAACAACTAAATATAAATTGGCATAGAAGAAAAAGCTTACAGGAAAAGGGTTTGGGGTTAGAGCGAGTAGGGGAAGAGATAATAAATAACAAAAACATTCATACAATTTATATAATGATGCATATTTGCTATTTAAGAACTTTGGTTTCTGTTCCTTGGGTGTGCTTCCTGGTTTAAAAGTTAAAGATATTTGTTTTCAAAAGTCTAAGAGATATGATTCTTTTCTCTACGATAGATAGAATGTCCCTAAATGTATCTGTCAACAGTCACTAAAGATGTTGAAGTCATTGTGTGAAGGTGAGAGTGCCCACAGTTTATTTTTTTAAAGTCTTATTGTGATCAGTCCAACTTTATAAATAATTGATCTTATTAAAATGATCCCAAAGGGCTGGACAGCAAGAATCAAGAAGCCATCAGTGGCAAACAGACTATAATTCTAACCAGCTTGATAAATTGGCTGGCTAGTTTATGTATTTATAGCTCTAGAAGAGTAAACTGCAGCTCTTCCTTCCTTACTAGCAAATCTAGCTTTTAGAGGAAACTTCTCATTACAATTCATTTTTTCACAAATTAAAAAGTGCTGGTACCTCACCTGAACCCCACTTTGCAGGAACGTGCAGATGGTAATAAAGACACAGACATTACTTCTGACTCATGAGAGAAAAGTGTAGTTTCTTTTCAGGAACTTTGCTTGCCTTGACTCCAACCACTTTGAATAAATTGTATTTCCTCATGTGTGGTTTGCAAATACCCAATCAACAAACAATATTTTACTTTCAATTTTTTTCTAATTGCTGCTGACAAGTATTCTCTTTCTAATGCTCTTGGCACAGCAAAATTTATGCAAATAGTGGAGATCTTTACCACATTGCAATCTTCTCAGTTGAATTTTTAAATGTTAGCACTAAATACTAACAGCTTAAAATATTTGTGATTTTCAGCTGGATTTTATTTTCTCTAGCATGTTTATTTTCTTTTCCCCCATAACCAATACTTCTCTTCTTCATCATTTTCAGTGTAAACAATGCTTTTTAGATGTATACTACTTTTTAAGATAAACAGTTTTAGTACATGCACATATTTTTTATTCAACATTAATAAAATGAATTTTAGTGAGAGGTAAGTCTCCTGAACACTCTGTATACTACTTGATATTTGATCTCAACACATATGCAAACTGTATTACTGATTTTTCATGTATTCCCCCAGAGATATCATATTTATTTATGAGCATATATGTGCAATTATAACCATAAATAATTGTATACCTTACATACTTCTATAAAACCTAGTTGTTTTTTTTTCTTTTGATAATGTAGCTCATTGAGTAGTCCATGTAGATCCACTTGGAGCTCCCTTGTGCTTTCTAACTTCTGAATAGCTTTCTATGGTACTGACATACTTTCATTCATTCAATAGACCTATATTGGTGGACATTTGCGTTGTCTTCAGTCTTTTGCTCTTAGAAAGCATTGCTCCAGCAAATATATTTGTGCATAAATCTCTACAAAATTTTTGAAGTCCAACTGCAGGATGAATTCTTAAAAATCAATTTTCAGTGGAAGAGTAGGTATATTTGTGAGAAATAGATGATAAATGTTGATAGATATTGCCAAACTGTGCTCTGCTGTGACTTCAATTATTGAAAAATAATATATTATGCTCAAGAATATCCTTATATGTCAATAACAAAAATGGGACTACCATACACTTTTAAAGTGACTATATCACTGTAAGCAAGATGGTTTTAGAATCTTACTTTGGGTGAACTGGGGAGGAGAAGGCAGAAGGTTTCCTGTGGTATTTTGGTTTAAGGATTTTTGGTTGGGTCATTTAAAAATGAAATAAAAATAAAGTTTGTATTCCATACATGAGACTTTGGCTTGGTTTTAGAAACCTAATTCATACAAAAGAAGGAGGAAAAAGCAGCTTGTGGCTAGACTTTTTCCATAGCAGTTTGCTTATATGCTGTTATAATTTGCAAAATGTACAGATCATCATAGTATGACTCATATATTTGCTTGAACTTTTAAGTCTAGAAGGATATGCTTATTTTATTTACTTTTTTTCACAGTGAAAAAGTGGGACTGGAAGACACATTCTATCCTGTGTTTGGAAATTTGGTCTTTTCAGGTTTTATGCCTCATCCATTTTCCTTATCTAACTTTCTGGAAAACAAATGTTCATATAGTTCCTTGAGCTTTCTTTAATACTCCAAATACCTTAGAACATATTTAAATATTCACTGGAGTGGAAACACTCCTTGAAGAATATATTTATGCATTAAATTAAAAAAATCTTAAACTCTGATTGCCTATGGCATAATATGGATATTAACCATGCTTTTGAAAGTAAGAATTCCTTAAGAAAAATGTTGCAGAATTATAATGAGACTTCTATAAAAAATTCACAGTAATTTTCCATCTCATAAACAATGCTTTTTAAAGTACTTTAGAAAACTTTTTAAATTTCTCCTAGGACTCCTGGCCATCCAATGTATTTTTATTATTTTCTGATTTTTAAGCAACAGCCAAATGCTATAAAATTCTTATACATTTTCAGAAAACAACCAGTTCTCAAGTATGTATGAGGAAGCTGATAAGTTTAAATTACAAAAAGGAGCTTTAGGACCCATGATACCAAGTCATAAGAACTAATCAAATCTTATCTGTTACTTATGTTAATTTTCAAAATTACTAATTGCGGAGGAATACACAAACAGACAGATACACACATGCACATTGTTTCTGATTAACTCGCTTTTTTTCTTTATGTCAAACGACTGGTGACTTACACATTGTACACAGTAAAATCTCCCTTATGGTCAATTTTGTTTGCTATAATAAGTCTCACATCTAGCTTACACCGAATTTTTTTTTTAAGTTCTAATGCATGTAAACATATTTAAATGTATCATTTTTAATGTTTGTTTTCATAATAGGTTAAAACTTTAGTTGTCTTTTATAGAACACTATACATATTGTTTTAGTGAAAAGATAATAGAATCTCTCCTGTACTTCATTTGACTGTTGATGGTGATCTATGAGGTGACCTGCCCCAAATCAGTTCTTTCAATCACCTTATAGAGGCAGCATCTGGAGAATGGGTCAGTAACACTGAGCTTAATACTGAGTAGAATGGGTCTGCAGTATTAATACTACTGTGATATATGGGTTAAGTTCCTTTTTATGACAGGTATTATCTCAGCACCACTTGTGGAAAATACATGTCCCCCCCGCCCCCATTGAATTGTTGCTCCTCTCTTGAATATTTGTTGGCCGTGTATGCGTAGAATATTTCTGGACTTTTGATTTCTCTGCATTGATCTGTGTCTGATCCTGTGCCAATACCACATTGTTTATTCTAGCTCTATGATAAGTCTTGATGTCAGGCAATATAACTATTTTGACTTCATTCTGCTTTGTCAAAATTGTTCTGGTAATTCTAAGTCCTTTGCATTTTCATAAACAATTACAATCAGCTTGTGAATGTCAAAAACAATACAAAACAAAATCCTGGAGATTTTTTTTAGGCTTTTCATAAGTCTATAAATCAACTTGAAGAAACCTAACATTTTGATTTAACCCATTCATGACCCTGGGATGTGTTTCAGTTTAGTTAGGTCTTTAATTTCTCTAATGCAAAACTTGGTGTAATTTTGTTAGTTTCAGTTGTGAGTATAGGTCTTTCCAAGTTATGGTTTCTTAAATTACAAAAGGAGCTTTAGGACCCATGATACCAAGTCATAAGAACTAATCAAATCTTATCTGTTACTTATGTTAATTTTCAAAATTACTAATTGCGGAGGAATACACAAACAGACAGATACACACATGCACATTGTTTCTGATTAACTCGCTTTTTTTCTTTATGTCAAACGACTGGTGACTTACACATTGTACACAGTAAAATCTCCCTTATGGTCAATTTTGTTTGCTATAATAAGTCTCACATCTAGCTTACACCGAATTTTTTTTTTAAGTTCTAATGCATGTAAACATATTTAAATGTATCATTTTTAATGTTTGTTTTCATAATAGGTTAAAACTTTAGTTGTCTTTTATAGAACACTATACATATTGTTTTAGTGAAAAGATAATAGAATCTCTCCTGTACTTCATTTGACTGTTGATGGTGATCTATGAGGTGACCTGCCCCAAATCAGTTCTTTCAATCACCTTATAGAGGCAGCATCTGGAGAATGGGTCAGTAACACTGAGCTTAATACTGAGTAGAATGGGTCTGCAGTATTAATACTACTGTGATATATGGGTTAAGTTCCTTTTTATGACAGGTATTATCTCAGCACCACTTGTGGAAAATACATGTCCCCCCCGCCCCCATTGAATTGTTGCTCCTCTCTTGAATATTTGTTGGCCGTGTATGCGTAGAATATTTCTGGACTTTTGATTTCTCTGCATTGATCTGTGTCTGATCCTGTGCCAATACCACATTGTTTATTCTAGCTCTATGATAAGTCTTGATGTCAGGCAATATAACTATTTTGACTTCATTCTGCTTTGTCAAAATTGTTCTGGTAATTCTAAGTCCTTTGCATTTTCATAAACAATTACAATCAGCTTGTGAATGTCAAAAACAATACAAAACAAAATCCTGGAGATTTTTTTTAGGCTTTTCATAAGTCTATAAATCAACTTGAAGAAACCTAACATTTTGATTTAACCCATTCATGACCCTGGGATGTGTTTCAGTTTAGTTAGGTCTTTAATTTCTCTAATGCAATGTTTTGTTATTTGTTGGGTATAGACTTCCCAAGTCTTTTATTAAACTTGTGCATAATCATCTCATGGTGCTGCTGCTGCTTAGTCACTTCAGTCCTGTCCTACTCTGTGCAACCCCACGGACTGTAGCCTACCAGGCTCCTCTGTCCATGGGATTTTCTAAACAAGAGTAGTGGAGTGGGTTGCCATGCCCCTCTTCAAGGGCTCTTTCCCATTCAGCTTTGGAACCCAGGTCTCCTGCACTGCAAACAGATTCTTTACCACTGAACCACTTGGAGAGCCCAATTATCTGATGTTTTTATGCTATTATGAATTATATTGCTGTTTTTAAACAGCAGTTTCTCATCTTCATTATAAGTGTATATAGTGTTAATTTTTATACTGAAATTTTAATTATGATTTTGCCAAATATAATTATTTATTCTAGGAATGCAGAAATGACCAATCACTTACATGTGCAGAAAAAATTCTGATCACAGCATGCAAGAGCAACAGTAAAGAGGAAGTAGTGACCTGCTTTAGTAACTTCTATCGGTTGTTCCATATCACTATTCTCCTTTTTGAATTTCAGAAAGTTTGATCTGCTTCCCGTCTTGACTAGAAATAGAGGCTTTCAAACTATCTTGGCGTATTTACACAGGTCCTCAATCTAGGTCTCTTACAGTCAAGCCCCAGTGGACATCATAGGAGAACTGTGTGTTTTTTTTGGCCACTTCTATTGATCTTTCATCTATTTATTTTCATCCATCTTTGTTCTTTGGCCTGTGTGGGCCTCCCAATTGCAGTGGCATCTCTCGCTGTAGAGCACTGGCTCTGGGCGCATGCACTCCAGAGCTCCGGAGCAGTAGTTGGACGCATCGGTCCTGCTGCTTCGTGGCACGAGGGATCTTCCCAGGCCAGGGATTGAACTGGTGTCCCTTGCACTACAAGGTGGTGTCCTTACCCACTGGACCAGCAGGGAAGCCCGAGACCGTGTTCTTTTTAACACAAGGCAAAGAGAACGGAACCACAGAGTGACAGGTTCTAAAACAGTCAAACATTTTTCAGTAACAAAATGAATTTACTGCCTATCTTTATAAGTAAGATATACAACCTGATATAACACCGTTGTTAGGAAGAGGGAAGAGGGGACATCTTTAAATATACAGACAGCAAGATGTAAAATTCCTGCCTACCACCATTACAAAAAGATGTGTTTATACGTACATATGCATATGTATATATGTTCTTCAGTAAAATCTAAATAGTGAAAATTTTGGATATTAAATGTCTAGAAGTGGCACAAAAGCTGATGAGTGTGGGAAAGAGAGAGAGTATTTTAAATGTGTCTGTTTTGTCTCTTGATCCCCAAAGACTTAAAGTTTGTTTTCCCTATTGTGAGACCAAGGGGCAATAGGCACACAGCTGGGTTTTCCTTGTAGCCAAACAACACATTCTTCTGCATCTGGGTTCATTTCATCATCTCAGGGACCAAACACCATCAGACATCCTCAAGCCTGTTGGAGTCCAGAGTCCCTGTGAACATGTCTGTGTAAACAGGAAGCTCAGCCAGAGTGGCACTTGTGGCCTCCCCCCTTCAGAGGGTCAGTGTTTAGCAAAATTCCATAATTCTAGCTTTCAAGCCCCAAGCCCCAAATTTTGTAATCTGTCATAGAGTTTTACTGAAATTCCTTCACTAAAGGAGGAAAGAGAGACAGAAGAGTCTTCTACTTCATCCTCAAGTTTTCAAGCATGTTATTAGCATGACTCGCAAATCACTGAAGGCTCCACAGACCAACAATTGCCTTTTCAGAGAACTGTTGAGGGATTCTTTTGGGGTGATTTATTGTTTCTGAGAAGAAACTTGTTTTTAATTTGTAAATATTTTTCATTTGGGGGCCCATTTCCGAGGATACCCTTTATATTCATATTTTCTAAGTGATTCGAGGGTTTCTAACCAGCATTCTGTTTTGTCTCCTTCATTTCCTTTGAGATAAGGCTGCTGAGTGATTGTAACATCAAAATTCTGTGGTCCCAGAAGCTTTGTACTTATAATCAGAGTTGTATCAGCTTGATTCATATTTAGTGCTCAATAAATGTTGGATGAACTTAGTTCCATTAAGAAATAGGGTTCCGAATTTGTGATACGACCTTGGTTAAGAATTTTTCAGTAACAAAATGAATTTACTGCCTATCTTTATAAGTAAGATATACAACCTGATATAACACCGTTGTTAGGAAGAGGGAAGAGGGGACATCTTTAAATATACAGACAGCAAGATGTAAAATTCCTGCCTACCACCATTACAAAAAGATGTGTTTATACGTACATATGCATATGTATATATGTTCTTCAGTAAAATCTAAATAGTGAAAATTTTGGATATTAAATGTCTAGAAGTGGCACAAAAGCTGATGAGTGTGGGAAAGAGACAGTATTTTAAATGTGTCTGTTTTGTCTCTTGATCCCCAAAGACTTAAAGTTTGTTTTCCCTATTGTGAGACCAAGGGGCAATAGGCACACAGCTGGGTTTTCCTTGTAGCCAAACAACACATTCTTCTGCATCTGGGTTCATTTCATCATCTCAGGGACCAAACACCATCAGACATCCTCAAGCCTGTTGGAGTCCAGAGTCCCTGTGAACATGTCTGTGTAAACAGGAAGCTCAGCCAGAGTGGCACTTGTGGCCTCCCCCCTTCAGAGGGTCAGTGTTTAGCAAAATTCCATAATTCTAGCTTTCAAGCCCCAAGCCCCAAATTTTGTAATCTGTCATAGAGTTTTACTGAAATTCCTTCACTAAAGGAGGAAAGAGAGACAGAAGAGTCTTCTACTTCATCCTCAAGTTTTCAAGCATGTTATTAGCATGACTCGCAAATCACTGAAGGCTCCACAGACCAACAATTGCCTTTTCAGAGAACTGTTGAGGGATTCTTTTGGGGTGATTTATTGTTTCTGAGAAGAAACTTGTTTTTAATTTGTAAATATTTTTCATTTGGGGGCCCATTTCCGAGGATACCCTTTATATTCATATTTTCTAAGTGATTCGAGGGTTTCTAACCAGCATTCTGTTTTGTCTCCTTCATTTCCTTTGAGATAAGGCTGCTGAGTGATTGTAACATCAAAATTCTGTGGTCCCAGAAGCTTTGTACTTATAATCAGAGTTGTATCAGCTTGATTCATATTTAGTGCTCAATAAATGTTGGATGAACTTAGTTCCATTAAGAAATAGGGTTGAATATTACCAGAGAAGGTTTTAGCCTGATACGACCTTGGTTAAGAATCTTTCCCACTTTGGATCACCTACTGTCTTATAAATGATACAAAGAGTTTGAAACAACAGTCTCTAAAATTCCTTTCATTTTTAAAACTGTATTTTACCATGCATTGGTAAATTACAAAAGTTAATTTAAAAACTGTATATAGACTTTATTTGCCTATAGATAAACATATTGAAATGCATCTTAAATTTTAACTGATAGCTTTTATTTATGCTGTATAAATATAGCCTAGGATTTGTTTCTTTTTCCCCACGTGATGCAAAAATTAGTAGTTAAAAATGAAGACTGTATTGCAACCATTTGTTTAGTCTACTTTTCTGAACTAGCTTGCTATGCATTTTTCTTTATTTAGAAATGGACTCATTGCATTGAGGTCACATATATAAAACTGTATCCAAAGATTTAAGGAAGCAAGAATCCAAATAAAATATGGTTACATAAAATGCCACTTTTTATTGAAAAAACAGCAAATAAAAGGAAAACAAAGAGCTAAAATATTTGTCCCTTTTAAGAAGGTACAACTTGCTGAGTATCTTTGTCTTAATTTGTCTAAATAACTATAATATTTTTAAAAATCTTTGAGATTATTCCTTCTACTCTCTTTGTGGAGTTGTTTTCTTGGTGAATAGCTATTTCACCATAAGGTTACATTTTCAAATTTGTCTACTCAGTGTTTTCCACAGCATGTTTCTTGTGGGATAATAGGTTTTTTAAACAATTTTAAAGGGAGTTTATAGTGAAATATGTTTGAGAAACACTAAATTAAATAAACATGAGCAAATTATGACAGACCCAACTAAAGACTATAATGAACTAATGTATGTTATAAATATCCAGTAGGGATGAAAAGCAAGTAGTGATTTGTAGTTTTCACCAGACACTGCTTATTGGAGAGAAATACGCCCTGAGGAAAATGCTACTGAGAAAGTGTTAAATATATTTTTTTAATCTACAGAATTGTAAATGGTTAGGAAATCTTCTCACTACTTAAAGACATACTATTTTTCTTGCATAGAATGCATATAATTGCATAATATATACAGTGTATAGAATAATGGATTTCTTGGCATGATGAAATAAAGATATGCTTCTCACTTTTATAGAAATTGATTTTTCAGGTAAACTTAAAATCTTCAGTAGCTTGAAAAATTACTTGTATAAAACTTTTCTTTCTTTATGATATCCTAGTCATGTCAAGATGTTTGTTCCAGTTGTTAGATTTATGATTTGGCACTTAAGTAATTTCTGTCTAATAATTGCTGACTTAAAACCAGTTCTAAGTCTCCATTTAAGGTTTGCTTTGACTGTAGTCTTGACATGTTTCTGTATGTGTGACTTTGCACATCTGGACACCAACCTATTTCATTTTACATTATTCAGTTTTTGGTCCAAGTCTAAGCTAAATAAAAACATTTATGTTGCCTCCTTCATTAACAATTCTTCCAGGAAATTGTTTGGATTAATTTTACTATTCTTCAAAATCCCTACCAAACTTTGGTGTATACAGTCTCAGGCACCCCATGTTAGTCTAGGTTTAGTGCATGATTATTGGTTTGCAAATCTAAGATTTGTATGAATTACCAAAGGAGTTTGTTAAAAATTTAAATTTTTGGACTCCTTTTAGACATTTTGGTTTATTTCATCTTGGGTGTTATATACTCTTAGCCTGATTTTTGTGTGCTCCCAGGCTTGAAAATCATTTCATTGGGTATTATTTGATAAATATTTTAAATGAGGTTAAGCTAGGGATCCAGTGGAATGCATTAGATGAAATGAAAATTAGATGAGGATTTCAAAGTGGTTTTAAACTCAGCTGTATTATATCTTCAGAAGTTATAATATCTAGAATTAATTGTTGGCATAGCTGAAATCTTTCATGTGGGATAAAATACTAAATCATCACCATCACATGTTTCTTGTGGATAATAGGTTTTTTAAACAATTTTAAAGGGAGTTTATAGTGAAATATGTTTGAGAAACACTAAATTAAATAAACATGAGCAAATTATGACAGACCCAACTAAAGACTATAATGAACTAATGTATGTTATAAATATCCAGTAGGGATGAAAAGCAAGTAGTGATTTGTAGTTTTCACCAGACACTGCTTATTGGAGAGAAATACGCCCTGAGGAAAATGCTACTGAGAAAGTGTTAAATATATTTTTTTAATCTACAGAATTGTAAATGGTTAGGAAATCTTCTCACTACTTAAAGACATACTATTTTTCTTGCATAGAATGCATATAATTGCATAATATATACAGTGTATAGAATAATGGATTTCTTGGCATGATGAAATAAAGATATGCTTCTCACTTTTATAGAAATTGATTTTTCAGGTAAACTTAAAATCTTCAGTAGCTTGAAAAATTACTTGTATAAAACTTTTCTTTCTTTATGATATCCTAGTCATGTCAAGATGTTTGTTCCAGTTGTTAGATTTATGATTTGGCACTTAAGTAATTTCTGTCTAATAATTGCTGACTTAAAACCAGTTCTAAGTCTCCATTTAAGGTTTGCTTTGACTGTAGTCTTGACATGTTTCTGTATGTGTGACTTTGCACATCTGGACACCAACCTATTTCATTTTACATTATTCAGTTTTTGGTCCAAGTCTAAGCTAAATAAAAACATTTATGTTGCCTCCTTCATTAACAATTCTTCCAGGAAATTGTTTGGATTAATTTTACTATTCTTCAAAATCCCTACCAAACTTTGGTGTATACAGTCTCAGGCACCCCATGTTAGTCTAGGTTTAGTGCATGATTATTGGTTTGCAAATCTAAGATTTGTATGAATTACCAAAGGAGTTTGTTAAAAATTTAAATTTTTGGACTCCTTTTAGACATTTTGGTTTATTTCATCTTGGGTGTTATATACTCTTAGCCTGATTTTTGTGTGCTCCCAGGCTTGAAAATCATTTCATTGGGTATTATTTGATAAATATTTTAAATGAGGTTAAGCTAGGGATCCAGTGGAATGCATTAGATGAAATGAAAATTAGATGAGGATTTCAAAGTGGTTTTAAACTCAGCTGTATTATATCTTCAGAAGTTATAATATCTAGAATTAATTGTTGGCATAGCATCTTTCATGTATAATAACTTATACCACTCACATGAAGATAGAAGGATAGAAATTCTGTCTTACCTAGAAGGTCAAGTCACCATCACAATTGATTCATCTTAACGAGGTGTCAGCACATGAAAGTTCAAATAATTCCCCTACGCATTTTTCCTAATCATTATAGGAAAGCAGAGGCTGAACTTCTTTGGAAAGAAACTTTCTTTGATTCATAAGCTAGATTGGAACATTTTCTTTTTCATTACTCTGCAACCATTCTATGTCTTATTTTCTTTTTCTATAAATTGAGGCTAATAATATTACTTAACTCATAGGGTTGTTACTTGAATAAGTCAAAATGTAACATTTAGAACAGTGTCTGGCACTTAGTAAGAATTCATAAAAATGGCTATTATTATTCTATTATTATTTCAGTGATTTCTTTGTCTCTAATCAGAAATAAGTCTAAATAAGTTGTCATTCTGTTAGGGGTACTTCTTTCTAGCTTTTCCCACTCTGGGAACCAGAATCCCAAAGACAACTGTCAGGGGTGATATTCTCCTTCTGGTATCTACCTAGAGGAACATAATGTGATTGCTTAACCTGGAAATCTATGAGAATTATAATTAATCAAAATCATCATATTTTTTGAGGAAAAATGTGTACAATTTACTATGAAATGATATTAGGATTGTGCATATATATTTATTTTCAATTTTTTTACACACAAAATTTATGCAAATATCATAATTTATTAAGACCATTGTCTCTTCTTGAATGGAGTTTTTCTTCTTGCATTATTCATGTCTTATTGATCTTTAAGTGGACCTCTAATCATGGCCTTAAATACCATGTGTTCATGGCACATTTTCTTTGTTGTAACTCAACTTTATTTTTCACACCATTGGTTATGTGAAATATATTTACATACTGTTATGTGGTCAGCAGTGAAAGACCATTTTTATTCTATGTAGCTACTCATGAACTTTGGGCTTCTCTAGGCTCAGACATTAAAGAATCTGCCTACAATTCAGGAGACCTGGGTTCAGTCCCTGGGTCAGAAAGATCCCCTGGAGAAAGGAATGGATATTCCACTGTAGTAGTCTTTCCTGGAGAATTCCTCAGACTGAGGAGCCTGGCAGACAACCCATCCATGGGGTCTTAAAGAGTCGGACATGACTGCATGATTAGTAGAAGTGTCTGTCCATGGGATCACAAAGAGACACGACTATAGAGACTAATACTTTTACTGATGAAGTCAGTTCACTGCCAGTAAAGTCTTTATAATTGGGTGCTCTTGATCAAGAATTTACTAGTCACACTATAAATTGCTTAACTTTTTTGTTGAGGCATTGTCTTGAAGGCATCAAAGACATCAATGGAAGTTTTGTCAACATACTGTGATCTTAAAAGGGGTGTGTGTGTGTGTGTGTGTGTGTGTGTGTGTAAAGGTGTTTGCTTTTTATTCCAGTCAGACTCCAATTATCAGAAACACAGATACTGTGAAGCTTCTTTATGCTTAACAACCTCTGAATTTTGTCTTGGATGCATGTAGGCTGTATTTGCACACAGTACTGATTTGTCTTTTATTTTTAATCATATGTAAGTTAGTTTTCACTTTTGTATTTATTTACTTCATCTTGTACAACGCATGATCTTACATTTATTTATTCAAAATATGTGCCTTACTATTCACTAAGACACACATGGCAACATTCTCACTGATCTCTTAAGTTTAGATTTAGTTTCCAGTATGGTACTGTGAGTTTTATTGGAATCTTCACTTTGCTTGGGCTTAATATGAGTGTGGTTTTAGGATAATTTGAAAATGCTTAATTGACTATACATGACAAGATACATGAACTGGCTCAGATGACCTTCTTTATTGTCAAAGCTTTGAAATAACACTTATGATTTAATATTTAAATGTGCTCCACTCTGTCCCACAAATTTATTTGTAAAATTTCATTCAAAACTTGAGGTATTACACTATTTTCATCCATATTTCCAGCAACCAAGTATCTTGTAGCAAAGTGCAGACTGTAGAAAATAAGATCTTGTTCACTGAAATCTTTATCTAGGGGAGAGTCTTATTTAACATTTTAAAACATGTATTCTTTTCTCCTTTAAAGTATATTCACAGAATTAAATAAATATTAATATTAAGTGTAACTTACTCAAAATCCAAATCATGTGTTCAGAGAGGATTGCACTATTTCACTCTTCTTTCAAAAAAAAAGGTATTACTTGATGTAAGATAATAGGCCAATTTCATTCATTTGGAATGCTGAGGTTGAGTGCAGTTTTAGTCTTTTACCTAATAAGGGAAACCATTCATATAGGGTTTATTAAAACTAAACTTGGAAAATGATTGCAGATTAAGTTCATATTACCCAAGTAACTCTAAAACCACAAAAAAGCCTTATAATCATCAATAATATGTGATAAAATCCAAGTTGAGATGTAATCAAGATGTTTATCACTCCATAAGAAAAATAAGTGACACAGACTTCTGAAATTGCAGTATTCCATCAAAGCTATTGCCAAATAATGCATCAACCGTTTCTGTGAGAGGTGTTTTTATTGTTGTTGAGGCATCATGGTGTGCCCAACTCTTTCGAGACCCAATAGGCGACCAGGGTCCCCTGTCTATGGGATTTTCAAGCAAGAACACTGGAATGGCTTGCCATTTCCTTCTCCAGGGCATCTTCCTGACCCAGGGATCGACCCACAGCTGCTGCATTGGAAGGTAGATACTTTACCACTGAACTACCAGAGAAGCCCTTCTGTGAGAGGATTATGACTTAATTGCTCTTATGGTTAACTAGTTACATAATCAATTGCTTTGGGGAAATGAAGGTGAAATTTGAACACAAATTTAAGTATAGACTCTGAGCTAAGGTTTTGTCAGAAACGCCCTCTATCAGTGGTATCTCTGTTTTGAAACTTTCTGGGACACATCACATTTCAACCACAATTATTCCAAAATTTATTTTAAATATATATGTCTGAGGCACATATTTCAGTGAATTATATGTTCTTTTTTAAACTGAAGTATAATTGCGCTACTTTGTTGTGGTTTTTTCTGCTGCAAAATGAGATGAATCAGCTATATGTATACATATATTCCCTCCATCTTGAACCTCCCTTCTACACCCCCAATACTGTCCCTCTAGCTAATCACAGAGCACTGAGCTGTACAGCACAGAGCACGGAGCACCTGTGCTGTACAGCAGGTTCCCACTAGCTATCTAGTTCACACGCGGCAGTGTAATCTTTGTTTAGGACTGATGAGAGAAGATTGATTTGTAGCGTGAAATAAACAGATTATCGGGGTGTGGAGGGTGGGGACAGCACAAAATGTGGAGGGAGTGTTGCAGGAGGGATTGCACTAAAGGTATTACTTGATGTAAGATAATAGGCCAATTTCATTCATTTGGAATGCTGAGGTTGAGTGCAGTTTTAGTCTTTTACCTAATAAGGGAAACCATTCATATAGGGTTTATTAAAACTAAACTTGGAAAATGATTGCAGATTAAGTTCATATTACCCAAGTAACTCTAAAACCACAAAAAAGCCTTATAATCATCAATAATATGTGATAAAATCCAAGTTGAGATGTAATCAAGATGTTTATCACTCCATAAGAAAAATAAGTGACACAGACTTCTGAAATTGCAGTATTCCATCAAAGCTATTGCCAAATAATGCATCAACCGTTTCTGTGAGAGGTGTTTTTATTGTTGTTGAGGCATCATGGTGTGCCCAACTCTTTCGAGACCCAATAGGCGACCAGGGTCCCCTGTCTATGGGATTTTCCAAGCAAGAACACTGGAATGGCTTGCCATTTCCTTCTCCAGGGCATCTTCCTGACCCAGGGATCGACCCACAGCTGCTGCATTGGAAGGTAGATACTTTACCACTGAACTACCAGAGAAGCCCTTCTGTGAGAGGATTATGACTTAATTGCTCTTATGGTTAACTAGTTACATAATCAATTGCTTTGGGGAAATGAAGGTGAAATTTGAACACAAATTTAAGTATAGACTCTGAGCTAAGGTTTTGTCAGAAACGCCCTCTATCAGTGGTATCTCTGTTTTGAAACTTTCTGGGACACATCACATTTCAACCACAATTATTCCAAAATTTATTTTAAATATATATGTCTGAGGCACATATTTCAGTGAATTATATGTTCTTTTTTAAACTGAAGTATAATTGCGCTACTTTGTTGTGGTTTTTTCTGCTGCAAAATGAGATGAATCAGCTATATGTATACATATATTCCCTCCATCTTGAACCTCCCTTCTACACCCCCAATACTGTCCCTCTAGCTAATCACAGAGCACTGAGCTGTACAGCACAGAGCACGGAGCACCTGTGCTGTACAGCAGGTTCCCACTAGCTATCTAGTTCACACGCGGCAGTGTAATCTTTGTTTAGGACTGATGAGAGAAGATTGATTTTTAGCTTGAAATAAACAGATTATCGGGGTATGGAGGGTGGGGACAGCATAAAATGTGGAGGGAGTGTTGCAGGAGGGATTGCATTTAGAAATCTGTTGGATATGGGCTTCCAACCTAGAGGACACCAAGGCTCCAAAGCCAAGTACTCACTCTGTTCTGCTCTTTAGTCAATCCTACTCTCCCAATTCGTCTCACTTTCCCCCTTTCCCATCTGTGTCCACGTGTGCATTTGCTGAGTCTGCATCTTATGACGAGGCAATCTTATGTTGATGATTAGTTCCATGACAAGATGAATGAACTAGCTCAGATAGTGTTCTTTATCATCAGGGCTTTTGAATAATATTTATAATTTAATATTTTAAAAGATCCAAGGCCTATGTTCAAATGAAGAGGGCAATGTTATTTCTACAAATAGAATTTAGAGAGGAAAATTTAGGAAATAATATCTAGAAATAAAATTCTAGATATGACTTTTTCAATAGATTCATTAATTATGAAAGTTCATTAACAGGCAGACAGACATACACAAATATGCGCATTTCCACACTGAGGATTTATGCATGCATGCTAAGTCACTTTAGTTATATTCGACTTTTTGTGACACTGTGAACCATAGCCTGCCTGGTTCCTCTGTCTATGGGATTCTCTAGGCAAGAATATTGGAATGAGTTGGCATTTCCTTCTTCAGAGGATTTCCCTGACCCAGGGATCAAAGCCAAGTCTCCTGCATTGCAAGCAGATTCTTTACCATCTGAGCCATCAGAGGATCATAGTTATACTTAATTATGCAGAGTGATCTTGGTGAAGTAGGAGGCAGATTTCTTTTTGATAGAAGTAGGGATAATATACCCTTACTCTCCCTTCAAGGTGCATTCTCAAGGTCTTTTACACAAGTCCACACCTCTCTCATCATTTATGCTTTCCTGATCAATGGGTTTATTAAGATTATAATATCTAGTAAGACTGGAACATGTTGAATTTGGAATGGAGTTCCTTATTCAATAAAATAGCCCCCAAAGATATTTTTTTGTTTTGATAAGATAGAATATTTCTTTTTGGTGCAAATTAAGCTTCTAAATTCTTCAGTCAATCTTTGTGCCAAAAATTCTGAAGATGAGATTGTCCTATTAAACTTGTGAGGTCACTTTGTATTTATGAAATGAAATATCCATAAGATATATGATGCTCTGATCCGAAATCTGTTGGATATGGGCTTCCAACCTAGAGGACACCAAGGCTCCAAAGCCAAGTACTCACTCTGTTCTGCTCTTTAGTCAATCCTACTCTCCCAATTCGTCTCACTTTCCCCCTTTCCCATCTGTGTCCACGTGTGCATTTGCTGAGTCTGCATCTTATGACGAGGCAATCTTATGTTGATGATTAGTTCCATGACAAGATGAATGAACTAGCTCAGATAGTGTTCTTTATCATCAGGGCTTTTGAATAATATTTATAATTTAATATTTTAAAAGATCCAAGGCCTATGTTCAAATGAAGAGGGCAATGTTATTTCTACAAATAGAATTTAGAGAGGAAAATTTAGGAAATAATATCTAGAAATAAAATTCTAGATATGACTTTTTCAATAGATTCATTAATTATGAAAGTTCATTAACAGGCAGACAGACATACACAAATATGCATTTCCACACTGAGGATTTATGCATGCATGCTAAGTCACTTTAGTTATATTCGACTTTTTGTGACACTGTGAACCATAGCCTGCCTGGTTCCTCTGTCTATGGGATTCTCTAGGCAAGAATATTGGAATGAGTTGGCATTTCCTTCTTCAGAGGATTTCCCTGACCCAGGGATCAAAGCCAAGTCTCCTGCATTGCAAGCAGATTCTTTACCATCTGAGCCATCAGAGGATCATAGTTATACTTAATTATGCAGAGTGATCTTGGTGAAGTAGGAGGCAGATTTCTTTTTGATAGAAGTAGGGATAATATACCCTTACTCTCCCTTCAAGGTGCATTCTCAAGGTCTTTTACACAAGTCCACACCTCTCTCATCATTTATGCTTTCCTGATCAATGGGTTTATTAAGATTATAATATCTAGTAAGACTGGAACATGTTGAATTTGGAATGGAGTTCCTTATTCAATAAAATAGCCCCCAAAGATATTTTTTTGTTTTGATAAGATAGAATATTTCTTTTTGGTGCAAATTAAGCTTCTAAATTCTTCAGTCAATCTTTGTGCCAAAAATTCTGAAGATGAGATTGTCCTATTAAACTTGTGAGGTCACTTTGTATTTATGAAATGAAATATCCATAAGATATATGATGCTCTCTGGATCCACTTTAATATTGGTGAGACGTTACTACCCATATATTAATTCTTAAAAAATGCTATCCTAGGATAGCCATTCAAACAGGCAAATGAGAGCTTAATCTCTTTCTTGAAGTTAGTTTTTTTCTCTTTTTAAGGAAAATTTTAATTCTTCTATTTGACTAACCAGACGTATGGGTTACCAATAGTCCATTGACAACATGAGACTACTTATTGAATAAAAACACTGTTGCTTGATCAGCTTCTGCAACTATTCTTTTTATTTTTCCACCTATATTGTTTTAATGCTTGATTTAAATAGCTAGTATTATATATCTTCAATAATAGCTTTACTAATGTATTATTCATATAGCCTATAACTCATCTATTTAATGTGTACAGACCAAGACAGTGGAGTAGGAAGTATCTAAGCTCACTTCCACTCACAGGCACACTGAGTTTACTATTTGCAAAAGCACCTATCCATGAAAACAGCACGTAAATTAGCAGAAAATATTGCCACAACTAAAGACATGAATAAGAAACCACAATGAGACAGGTAGAAGGGACAAAGATTCAGTATAGTCAAGACCCACCCGCCTGGAAATGCAACCCACAAATGGAAATTAATCACAACAGTAGAAATTTTCCACAAGGTGAAAAGGGTCTGAGCCCTATAGGGCTTCTGAGCTTGGGAGTACTGCACCTAGAAGACAAGATCTTGGAACATCTGGTTTTGAAGGCCAGCACAAAGAAGAAGAGAGTTGTAGAAAACAGAGACTCTTCAGTCATTCTCAAGGTCTTTTACACAAGTTTCCCACCTCTCTCATCATTTTAAATTTTTGCTTTCCTGATCAATGGGTTTATTAAGATTATAATATCTAGTAAGACTGGAACATGTTGAATTTGGAATGGAGTTCCTTATTCAATAAAATAGCCCCCAAAGATATTTTTTTGTTTTGATAAGATAGAATATTTCTTTTTGGTGCAAATTAAGCTTCTAAATTCTTCAGTCAATCTTTGTGCCAAAAATTCTGAAGATGAGATTGTCCTATTAAACTTGTGAGGTCACTTTGTATTTATGAAATGAAATATCCATAAGATATATGATGCTCTCTGGATCCACTTTAATATTGGTGAGACGTTACTACCCATATATTAATTCTTAAAAAATGCTATCCTAGGATAGCCATTCAAACAGGCAAATGAGAGCTTAATCTCTTTCTTGAAGTTAGTTTTTTTCTTTTAAGGAAAATTTTAATTCTTCTATTTGACTAACCAGACGTATGGGTTACCAATAGTCCATTGACAACATGAGACTACTTATTGAATAAAAACACTGTTGCTTGATCAGCTTCTGCAACTATTCTTTTTATTTTTCCACCTATATTGTTTTAATGCTTGATTTAAATAGCTAGTATTATATATCTTCAATAATAGCTTTACTAATGTATTATTCATATAGCCTATAACTCATCTATTTAATGTGTACAGACCAAGACAGTGGAGTAGGAAGTATCTAAGCTCACTTCCACTCACAGGCACACTGAGTTTACTATTTGCAAAAGCACCTATCCATGAAAACAGCACGTAAATTAGCAGAAAATATTGCCACAACTAAAGACATGAATAAGAAACCACAATGAGACAGGTAGAAGGGACAAAGATTCAGTATAGTCAAGACCCACCCGCCTGGAAATGCAACCCACAAATGGAAATTAATCACAACAGTAGAAATTTTCCACAAGGTGAAAAGGGTCTGAGCCCCTATAGGGCTTCTGAGCTTGGGAGTACTGCACCTAGAAGACAAGATCTTGGAACATCTGGTTTTGAAGGCCAGCACAAAGAAGAAGAGAGTTGTAGAAAACAGAGACTCCCTTCTTAAATGGCGCACACAAAAATCTCATATGTTCTGAGTCTCAGCGGCAGAGGAAGTAGTTTGAAAGATGTTTAGATTAGAACCACTTGCTGATTATAGAGGGCCTTCTAGAGAAGCAGAAAGTAACTGGAACTCCTCCTGGGGACAGAGGCCTTCTGGGGAAATTTGTTCTACTGCGAGAACATCAGTGCTGGCAAGTGCTGTTTTAGAGTACTCTCTGTTGCTTATTAGTACCAGGGGCTTAACCACCCACCTGCATCCACCTCTTCTGGGACCCATCCCTGCTCACCAGAGAGCCAGTACAAATCCTTGGGCGCCCTAGGTCTCAGAGCTAGTCAGACTGGACTTAGCTCCATTGACCTAGCGTTGGCCACCACTGTATAAGACAAGGCATGGAAGGCAAATTGGTCTGAAGGCCAGCCATGGCCTCCTGCAAACCCACAGTAACTGAACCCACCACAAAGAAAGACCTACACAGAAAGGAAACCCCTAGAGCACATAGCTCTGGTGACTAGAGAGGAGCGTGCTGCTGGTCCCCCTAGGACATCTCCTTCATAACCACTTCCCCAAGACTAAGACAAACTACCAAGAATTGAAAACTAAATGCAGAGAAATAGGCAAAATGGAGATAAAGCATAATGTGTTTCAAATGAAGGAATAAGACAAAACCTCAGAAAAAGAACAAAATGAAGTGGAGATAAGCAATCTACCTATAGAGTTAAAGTAATGATCATAAAGATGCTTAATGAACTTAGGATAAGAATGAATATGCACAGTGAGAATTTTAACAAAGAATTAGAAAATATAAAGAAGAATCAAACAGAGTTGAAGAATGTAATAGCTGAAATTAGAACATATATAAAACATAAAAAACATATACACAGAGACAGCTGTGTGTGATCCCAACAGCTGTAGCCAGTTCAGATGTTCTTCTGCTCCCCAGCCTCTTCTTTCCAGGATTTCTTCAAAAAGGTTGGATTCAAAGAATCTTGGAGAGAGGTTAACTGGACCTTTTGATTGTTTTTTGAGACTAGGGGACTCTAATTGAAGGGTAGAAGCTGAAAACAGAAGATTGAAATCTTCTCCAGGTCAAAGTATAGCTACTAAGTTTATGTGAAAGCAAGTATAAGATATGAGTCACTACGAATCATGTTTATATTCACCATGAAATCACAAATATGATCAGCTTTATATTGTGCATTTGGCAGTTTTCTTTTCTTATCAGAAAACTCATCATCTGTTTATAATGTCCATTTTCACATATAACATTTCCCTCTGCTTTTCAGTTTATACATCATCTAAATCATATCACCTTTAAGTCTGTCTCTCTCAGATAATTTCTTATTCATTATTGCCATTTCTTCATCAAAACTGCTTGGATATATATCACCTTCACTTGGGAGGCATCAATAAATCACTTCTTTCTAAGAGATCTAGAAGTCTAAAAGGTATAAACACAGGCATGTAATTTATGTGACTGGATTAATTAGATAGGATTAAATTCTGAAACTTTTATTTTCTATCAAATCATATTTTCTTTATTTTAAAGTTTTATTTTACTTTCAACTTTTACAGAGCTTTGTTGTTTACAGTTATGTGTGTTCCCAGATTAGTCATATGTATATCTTTCTCATCCCACCCCTCCAGACTGTCATACAGCACCCATGAAGGATCTGCTTTTCTCACAGAGAAATCACTATAGCTATTTTCTTCACATATGATAGTACAGGCCTTCAAGCTACTTCCTTTACACCTCTCACCCACTGTTCCTTCCCCACAATGTCCATATGTCCACTGTCCATGTATGCCTTTCTGCCACTTCACTGCATGTGCCATCATCACCATCCTACTAGATTCCATATATATATGTGTTAGTATATTGTACTTGTCCTTCTCTTTCTGACTGACTTCACTTTTTATGATACGTTCTAGAGCCAGCCACCTCATTAGGGCTGGTTCTTCTCCATTTCTTTTGACAGCTATGTAGTATTCCATTGTATATATATATACCAGAGCTTTTGGATCCATTCGTTTGTCAATGGGCATCTAGGTTGCTTCCGTGTTCTAGTTATTGTATAGACAGCAGCAAAGAACATTGGGGTACAGGTACTTCTTTTGGATTTAATTTCATCAGGGTATAAGCCTAAGAGTGGGATTACTGGGTCATAGGGTGCTTCTATTTTTAGTTTTTAAAGAAATCTCCATACTGTCTTCCATAGAGGCTGTATCAATCTATATTCCCACCAGCAATGCCGGAGTGTTCCCTTGTCTCCACACCCTCTCAGCATTTATTGTCTGTTTATAATGTCCATTTTCACATATAACATTTCCCTCTGCTTTTCAGTTTATACATCATCTAAATCATATCACCTTTAAGTCTGTCTCTCTCAGATAATTTCTTATTCATTATTGCCATTTCTTCATCAAAACTGCTTGGATATATATCACCTTCACTTGGGAGGCATCAATAAATCACTTCTTTCTAAGAGATCTAGAAGTCTAAAAGGTATAAACACAGGCATGTAATTTATGTGACTGGATTAATTAGATAGGATTAAATTCTGAAACTTTTATTTTCTATCAAATCATATTTTCTTTATTTTAAAGTTTTATTTTACTTTCAACTTTTACAGAGCTTTGTTGTTTACAGTTATGTGTGTTCCCAGATTAGTCATATGTATATCTCCCCCATCCCACCCCTCCAGACTGTCATACAGCACCCATGAAGGATCTGCTTTTCTCACAGAGAAATCACTATAGCTATTTTCTTCACATATGATAGTACAGGCCTTCAAGCTACTTCCTTTACACCTCTCACCCACTGTTCCTTCCCCACAATGTCCATATGTCCACTGTCCATGTATGCCTTTCTGCCACTTCACTGCATGTGCCATCATCACCATCCTACTAGATTCCATATATATATGTGTTAGTATATTGTACTTGTCCTTCTCTTTCTGACTGACTTCACTTTTTATGATACGTTCTAGAGCCAGCCACCTCATTAGGGCTGGTTCTTCTCCATTTCTTTTGACAGCTATGTAGTATTCCATTGTATATATATATACCAGAGCTTTTGGATCCATTCGTTTGTCAATGGGCATCTAGGTTGCTTCCGTGTTCTAGTTATTGTATAGACAGCAGCAAAGAACATTGGGGTACAGGTACTTCTTTTGGATTTAATTTCATCAGGGTATAAGCCTAAGAGTGGGATTACTGGGTCATAGGGTGCTTCTATTTTTAGTTTTTAAAGAAATCTCCATACTGTCTTCCATAGAGGCTGTATCAATCTATATTCCCACCAGCAATGCCGGAGTGTTCCCTTGTCTCCACACCCTCTCCAGCATTTATTGTCTGTCGATTTGTGGATGATGGCCATTCTGACAGGTGTGAGGCGATATCTCATTGTAGTTTTGATTTGCATTTCTCTAATTATAAGCGAAGTTGAGCATTGTTTCATGTGTTCTTGGGCCACCTGTATGTCCTCTTTGAAGAGGTGTCTGTGTAGGTCCTTTTCCCATTTTTTGATTGGGTTGTTCATTTTTCTGGTGCTGAGTTGTCTGAGTTGCTTGTAGATTCTGGAGATTAATTCTTTGTCTGTTGTTTTATATGCTATGATTTTCTCCCATTCTGTAGGCTGTCTGTTCAGATTTTTGGAATTTCTTCTGCTGTACAAAAGCTTTTAAGTTTCATGAGGTTCCACATGTTCATTCGTCTTTTTAGTTCCACTATTCTAGTAGGTGGGTCAGAGAAGATCTTGCTTTGATTGATGTCCTTGAGGGTTTTGCCTATATTCTCCTCTAAGAGTTTGATGGTTTCTGGTCTTACATTTAGGAATTTAATCCATTTTGAGTTGATCTTTGTGTATGGAGTCAGGGAATGTTCCAACTTCATTTTTTTTGCATGTAGCTGTCCAATTTTCCCAGCACAATTTGTTGAAGAGGCTGTGTTTGTCCCATTTTATGTTTGCCTCCTTTGTCAAAAATAAGGTACCCATAGGTGCGTGGGTTTATCTCTGGGTTCTCAATCTTGTTCCATTGATCTATAGTTCTGTTTTTGTGCCAGTACTGTACTGTCTTGATGACAGTTGCTTTGTAGTAGAGTCTGAAGCTGGGGAGGCTGATCCCTTCAGTTCCATTCTTTTTCTTCAGGATTGTTTTGGCTATTCGAGGTCTTTTGTGTTTCCACAGGAACTGTGCTATTCCTTGGTCTAGTTCTGTGAAGAATGTCACTGGTAGTTTGATAGGGATCGCATTGAATCTAATAGATGACATTTGGTAGTATGGTCATTTTCATAATATTGATTATTCCGACCCCAGGAACATGGAATATCTCTCCATCTGTTTAAGCCTTCTTTAATGTCTCTCATGAGTGTCTAGTAATGTTCAGTGTACAGTTCTTTTGTTTCTTTGGGTAGGTTTATTCCTAGATATTTGAATCTTTTGGTTTCAATGGTGGAGGGGATTGCCTCTTTGATTTCGCTTTCTGATTTTTCATTATTTGTGTATAGGAATGCCAGTGATTTCTGTGTACTGATTTTGTATCCTGTGAGCTTGCTGATTAGCAGATTAGCTCTAGTAGTTATGTAATAGTGTCTTTGGGATTTTCTATGTATGCTATCATGTCATCTGAGAATAGAGAGAGTTTGACTTCTTCACAACGGACATAAGAGCCAACAGCAGTCCTAAGCATTGCGGCTTCCTTTCAACTCAATCCTATCCTTACATCGATGCAAGCTTCTACAGGAAAGTCAACCCTAACCCTAGCCTCAGACCCAACTGCACCATGGCCCAAGTGACGTGGCTCCCGATGCGCTCTCAACGAGTGACAGACACGAAAGCCAACAGCAGCCCTAAGCATTGCGGCTACCTGTAAACTCAATCCTGGCCTTACATCGAAGTCAGCTTCTACGGGAAATACAGCCCTAACCCTAGCCTTGGACCCAACCTGACCACGGCTCAAGTGACCTGGCTCCCGACCCTCTCTCAACGAGCAAAGGACACGAAAGCCAACAGCAGCCCTAAGCATTGCGGCTACCTGTAAACTCAATCCTGGCCTTACATCGAAGTCAGCTTCTACGGGAAATACAGCCCTAACCCTAGCCTTGGACCCAACCTGACCACGGCTCAAGTGACCTGGCTCCCGACCCTCTCTCAACGAGCAAAGGACACGAAAGCCAACAGCAGCCCTAAGCATTGCGGCTGCCTCTCAACTCAATCCTGGCCTTACATGGAAGTCAGCTTCTACTGGAAATCCAGCCCTAACCCTAGCCTTGGACCCAACCGGACCGTGGCCCATGTGACCTGGCTCCCTACACTCTCTCAGCGAGCGATGGACATAAAAGCCAAAAGCAGCCCTAAGCATTGTGGCTTCCTCTCAACTCAATCCTGGCCTTACATCGAAGTCAGCTTCTATGGGAAAGCCAGCCTTAACAGGTATAGACACAGGCATATAATTTATATGACTGCATTAATTAGGAAGGATTAAATTCTGAAAGTTTTATTTTCTATCAAATCATACTTTCACACTAAAATCACGCTGCATAATTGGCCATCCTTTCCTATGTGCAAAATCACTCCTGGCTGAAAGAGTAAAAGCAGCCCTAAACAAACATAAAGAGATACTCCTGAGATACTAGATTAAAAGAACTACTCTATATTCTGCATCTGCAATAATTCCCCATTCATGTATTAATCAACACATAACTGTTCTTCATTTAATAGTGTGAGGAATTGCATTAGATGATTGCCAAGGTAATTTAGAGTCAAATTCCTTTTATAGAAAGATTTCATTCTTTTGCAGGAGTGCAGGCAGCATCCATTTTGGCTGTTTTCCTCATAACCACACCAGTCACAACATGATTGACTGTGCTTCTCTGTAGACACCCCACAGTTCAGTGTGGTGATGTTTAAACTCACTTTACTTTTCAATTCTGTATACTATGAAATGGTTCCCTGGGATAGTTACAGTGGCCATTTAGAGTTCAACTATGAATAGGAAAAGAAACAGAACAGAGAGAAGAAATCTCACTTACTTAATCAGTGGGGCGAAAGGTACCCAAAGGACAACAAATAGCATAGGAAAAATGAGAGGTGATGACTCAAGTATGATCAACAGTATGAAAAAAAAAATTATGAGAAAGCACAAAACAATAGGCATGATTAGCTATGCAGAGAAGTTTAATTATTTATTATATAATAATATAATTATTCATCACATGTCTTAGGATTGGAAATTTTGTACTAAGTAAAGGTTGTTTACTAAGTTCTGTTCCAGAGGTGGTCGTGTCCTATGGCTGGGACCAGTTTTAGGGTAGCAGCATGATCTGAAAATCTTTATTCTAGTTTCTGAGACTCTGTTCAATAGCTTTCATTTGAAAGAACCATTGACAGAGATCTACTTTGGATAAATTACTCTTATCAATGTAATTTAAAGAAGTCCTTGAGTATTGTTTTTATCATATATATCAGATATAAAAATATTTCTCCTACAATGTCATATAAGTGTACATTCCATTATAACTTATCATCTTCTGCTTTATGTATCGCATTAATTAGGAAGGATTAAATTCTGAAAGTTTTATTTTCTATCAAATCATACTTTCACACTAAAATCACGCTGCATAATTGGCCATCCTTTCCTATGTGCAAAATCACTCCTGGCTGAAAGAGTAAAAGCAGCCCTAAACAAACATAAAGAGATACTCCTGAGATACTAGATTAAAAGAACTACTCTATATTCTGCATCTGCAATAATTCCCCATTCATGTATTAATCAACACATAACTGTTCTTCATTTAATAGTGTGAGGAATTGCATTAGATGATTGCCAAGGTAATTTAGAGTCAAATTCCTTTTATAGAAAGATTTCATTCTTTTGCAGGAGTGCAGGCAGCATCCATTTTGGCTGTTTTCCTCATAACCACACCAGTCACAACATGATTGACTGTGCTTCTCTGTAGACACCCCACAGTTCAGTGTGGTGATGTTTAAACTCACTTTACTTTTCAATTCTGTATACTATGAAATGGTTCCCTGGGATAGTTACAGTGGCCATTTAGAGTTCAACTATGAATAGGAAAAGAAACAGAACAGAGAGAAGAAATCTCACTTACTTAATCAGTGGGGCGAAAGGTACCCAAAGGACAACAAATAGCATAGGAAAAATGAGAGGTGATGACTCAAGTATGATCAACAGTATGAAAAAAAAAATTATGAGAAAGCACAAAACAATAGGCATGATTAGCTATGCAGAGAAGTTTAATTATTTATTATATAATAATATAATTATTCATCACATGTCTTAGGATTGGAAATTTTGTACTAAGTAAAGGTTGTTTACTAAGTTCTGTTCCAGAGGTGGTCGTGTCCTATGGCTGGGACCAGTTTTAGGGTAGCAGCATGATCTGAAAATCTTTATTCTAGTTTCTGAGACTCTGTTCAATAGCTTTCATTTGAAAGAACCATTGACAGAGATCTACTTTGGATAAATTACTCTTATCAATGTAATTTAAAGAAGTCCTTGAGTATTGTTTTTATCATATATATCAGATATAAAAATATTTCTCCTACAATGTCATATAAGTGTACATTCCATTATAACTTATCATCTTCTGCTTTTAATGTTTTCATATAAAAAGTATCTTTTGGAGGACTCATTTAAAGAACAGCTTCTATCACTAAAGTCGTATCTAAATCCCTTTTATTTGTTATAAACATCAGAACCTCTTGGCTGTTTGAAACATTATGAACATCATGAACATCAAACTAGTTTGAATTTTGGCAGAAAGTTATATTCTGGGTAGACAGAATGTTTATGGTATGTCTGTGAACACAGGGTTACTAAAAAACCTTCCCACCAAACCCATATCCTGCCCAAAAGGTTTACAATTCCTTCTCTTTTGAAATTCGGGTAGAGTCAACTGTTAATCAAGTTTAAATAATACTTTTTAGTAAAGTTTTCTCTCAGTGGTTGAGAATTCAGGCACACAGGTATGTTCTTGAATGAGAATTTGATTTTAATTAAAGGGTTCAACCTAGTATATTTTGATTACACATAGTTTTATAAGTAATACTATTTTTGAAAATGTTCAGAACAACTTTATAATGGTTTTTAAAATTCCTGTGGTAAATCCTCCACAGTTTACCTCCATATGGAGAAGAGACTTCTTTTATTCAATGAGAATAACTGATTTGCCCCCTTAATATTCACAGTCACAGGCTAAATCCAATTTTTAATATGGATAAGAATATTCCCAGCCCCAGACCTATCAGGATATGTAACTGTGAACAACCACTACTGCTCAGATATAACTCAGCAAAGAAATATTTTCCAGATCTGATAATCTATGGAAATGGTTAGTTCTGGTTGCTTGTGATTATGATTATTTGTGAGACACTGTTGAAATAGAAAATTACAAGCCTTAAATATTTTGAATAAATATTGGTTAAAATAAAAAGAAGCCACAAATGACAATGGTATGGTGATATCTTAAAAACTTAAGAGTAAAGCTGCTTAACCAGTCACTACTGAAAAGGGGAGGGAGAAAATGGGGGAATATTTTCATACTAGAGCCATGAGAACATTAACCAGCTGCTGCAAAAGTATTCTTTTTTAAATTAACTTTTTTTATAATAGTTTTTTTATTTAAATAAAAGTTGGAAAGACACTACAGAGAGTTCCCCTATCCCTCTCACACACCCAGTTTCCCTTATTAATGTAATATTGCTACGGTACAGTTGTTACAACTAAGAAGCCAACATTGGTACATTACTTTTAACTGAACTTCTCATTTTAGTCACATCTGATCTTAGCCAAAAGTCTGAGAAGCACTCAATATTTTATTTAGGGTTCACTAGTTTTTCCCATGTCTTTTATGTTCTAGGATCCAATCCAGGACTTTGTATTTACTCATCATGTCACCTTAGCCTTCTCTCCTTTATGACAGAGTCTCAGTCTGCTTATTTTTGATGATTTTGACAATGCTCTTCAGGAATCTTGTCTCTTGCCTGATGCTTTTGTCATTGTTAAATGAGGGCTGTGCATTTTGGGGAGGATGATCACTGAGATGAGCTTCCATTCTCATGACATTACATTGATGTGTATGGGGGCTACATGTTGTAGCAGTCACTAGGGTGGGTTTGACCTTCATTGCATGGCTGAGGCTTCCCGATTTTGCAATACCTCGAACAACTTATGGAAATTCCTGTGGTAAATCCTCCACAGTTTACCTCCAGATGGAGAAGAGACTTCTTTTATTCAATGAGAATAACTGATTTGCCCCCTTAATATTCACAGTCACAGGCTAAATCCAATTTTTAATATGGATAAGAATATTCCCAGCCCCAGACCTATCAGGATATGTAACTGTGAACAACCACTACTGCTCAGATATAACTCAGCAAAGAAATATTTTCCAGATCTGATAATCTATGGAAATGGTTAGTTCTGGTTGCTTGTGATTATGATTATTTGTGAGACACTGTTGAAATAGAAAATTACAAGCCTTAAATATTTTGAATAAATATTGGTTAAAATAAAAAGAAGCCACAAATGACAATGGTATGGTGATATCTTAAAAACTTAAGAGTAAAGCTGCTTAACCAGTCACTACTGAAAAGGGGAGGGAGAAAATGGGGGAATATTTTCATACTAGAGCCATGAGAACATTAACCAGCTGCTGCAAAAGTATTCTTTTTTAAATTAACTTTTTTTATAATAGTTTTTTTATTTAAATAAAAGTTGGAAAGACACTACAGAGAGTTCCCCTATCCCTCTCACACACCCAGTTTCCCTTATTAATGTAATATTGCTACGGTACAGTTGTTACAACTAAGAAGCCAACATTGGTACATTACTTTTAACTGAACTTCTCATTTTAGTCACATCTGATCTTAGCCAAAAGTCTGAGAAGCACTCAATATTTTATTTAGGGTTCACTAGTTTTTTCCCATGTCTTTTATGTTCTAGGATCCAATCCAGGACTTTGTATTTACTCATCATGTCACCTTAGCCTTCTCTCCTTTATGACAGAGTCTCAGTCTGCTTATTTTTGATGATTTTGACAATGCTCTTCAGGAATCTTGTCTCTTGCCTGATGCTTTTGTCATTGTTAAATGAGGGCTGTGCATTTTGGGGAGGATGATCACTGAGATGAGCTTCCATTCTCATGACATTACATTGATGTGTATGGGGGCTACATGTTGTAGCAGTCACTAGGGTGAGTTTGACCTTCATTGCATGGCTGAGGCAGTGCAAACACTGCCAGGATTCTTCACTGCCAAGTAGAAAAATAACATGTTTTTTACTATTATCTTTTTAAATTTCTTTTCTTATTCATGCTTGTTAGAACATTACAGAAGGAAGAAATAACTGCATTTATAAACTCAATCTGTCTGAAGTATATTATATGAATCCATGCCATTATCTCTTACAGGGAAAAGTATTCAAATAACAATTTGATATTAAAGTTAAAGATTAAGACCAAAGTTCAAGTAAGTCATCTATAAGGTTAAGCCATCTATAAGGTTTGAGTGCAAGTTGTGTTTTCATTTCAGTGAAGTTAAAGAAATATTGGCATGATGTGTATGATTTGAAATAGTCAAATTCTGCGCTAGAATTTAAATAAAAATTAAAACCTTGGCATAGTTTCAGTGGATTTTGATTTCCTGTTTGATTTCAGAAATGTATGGATGATCTTTTCATGAGCAACTACTTCCATGTTAGGGATTCTTGGATGGTGCAGTGGTAAAAAATCCACTGGTAAACCTCTTATGCAAGAAATGCAGGAGACATGGGTTTGATTCCTGAGTTGGGAAGCTTTCCTGGCTTAGGAAATGGCAACCCACTCTAGTATTCTTGCCTGGAAAATTCCATGGACAGAAGAGCCTGGCGGGTTACAGTCCATGGGGTCCCCAAAGATGTGGACATAATTGAATGACTAAACAACAACATACATGTGTGCTGTAGCAACTATTTGTTACTGTTCTTATCTGTCTCATTCTTTGAACCTCTTTCTTATAATAAAAACGTTCTCACCTTGTAAGTTCTTGCTTTGGGTTGATACAGTTTTTTAGTAACCTTTATGTTCTAGGATCCAATCCAGGACTTTGTATTTACTCATCATGTCACCTTAGCCTTCTCTCCTTTATGACAGAGTCTCAGTCTGCTTATTTTTGATGATTTTGACAATGCTCTTCAGGAATCTTGTCTCTTGCCTGATGCTTTTGTCATTGTTAAATGAGGGCTGTGCATTTTGGGGAGGATGATCACTGAGATGAGCTTCCATTCTCATGACATTACATTGATGTGTATGGGGGCTACATGTTGTAGCAGTCACTAGGGTGAGTTTGACCTTCATTGCATGGCTGAGGCAGTGCAAACACTGCCAGGATTCTTCACTGCCAAGTAGAAAAATAACATGTTTTTTACTATTATCTTTTTAAATTTCTTTTCTTATTCATGCTTGTTAGAACATTACAGAAGGAAGAAATAACTGCATTTATAAACTCAATCTGTCTGAAGTATATTATATGAATCCATGCCATTATCTCTTACAGGGAAAAGTATTCAAATAACAATTTGATATTAAAGTTAAAGATTAAGACCAAAGTTCAAGTAAGTCATCTATAAGGTTAAGCCATCTATAAGGTTTGAGTGCAAGTTGTGTTTTCATTTCAGTGAAGTTAAAGAAATATTGGCATGATGTGTATGATTTGAAATAGTCAAATTCTGCGCTAGAATTTAAATAAAAATTAAAACCTTGGCATAGTTTCAGTGGATTTTGATTTCCTGTTTGATTTCAGAAATGTATGGATGATCTTTTCATGAGCAACTACTTCCATGTTAGGGATTCTTGGATGGTGCAGTGGTAAAAAATCCACTGGTAAACCTCTTATGCAAGAAATGCAGGAGACATGGGTTTGATTCCTGAGTTGGGAAGCTTTCCTGGCTTAGGAAATGGCAACCCACTCTAGTATTCTTGCCTGGAAAATTCCATGGACAGAAGAGCCTGGCGGGTTACAGTCCATGGGGTCCCCAAAGATGTGGACATAATTGAATGACTAAACAACAACATACATGTGTGCTGTAGCAACTATTTGTTACTGTTCTTATCTGTCTCATTCTTTGAACCTCTTTCTTATAATAAAAACGTTCTCACCTTGTAAGTTCTTGCTTTGTTGGAGCATGAGGCTGACATGAACAGGTTTTTTTTTGTAGTGAAAAGGCTTCCCTGATGTCTCAGATAGTAAAGAATCTGCCTGCAATGCGGGAGGCCTGGGTTTAATCTCTGGATGAATAAGATCCCATGGAGAAGGGAATGGCAACTCATTCTAGTATTCTTGCCTGGAGAATTTCATGGAAAGAGGAGCCTGGTGGGCTACAGTCCATAGGGTCACAAAGAGTCGGACATGATTGAGCGTCTAACACACTTGCAGTAAAAGTGAGGAATTCCTGCTGTAGCAATCACAGACATTGCATCTCCAGTGAGGCAGATGCCATGTGGAATGCACTCACGTGAGGAGATGGCAGAAACAACAAGTTTCAGAGGCAGCAGGACGTGATATGCATATTTGTCAAAAAGCAGGATACTGGTCTTAGCTTTGTCTGATAGACCAAGAAATTCATTCTAACAAATTTTTTCTGACCACAGAGTTAGCAAAGAGTTCTTCCGTGGTGTATTTCTACTTATTTTTTGAGACTAAGAAAGTCTTGAAGATGACAAATAATTTATATCAAAAAGTAAATAATAGCAAAGTCAAATTGGCTTCACAATCATATTGTTCTTACGCTATTGATTCCATTATTTTCTTTGGGTAGTAAAGGGAAGCTGCATCTGATACACATGGGTTTGTGTCACGCATGGGAGTATTATCTGGTATGAATCAAAACCAAAATACTTGAAAAGTTCTGAGCTGTTATCCTGTCCTTTATTTGTTTAAAATCTAGTTTTTGAAATAGATGCTTATGCTTTTGGACCATATCATATTAGATCATTATTGATTCATCTTTACCAGATAATGCTTCAACTTTTTTAGTCTTCTAGTTTTTATGAAAAATTACCATAAGAATTAGACATATAATTTCCACCTTGACATTTTCTGTATTCTGCAACATTTTTGATGATATAAATACCTCATTTGTGTCTATAGTGAACAATTAAGAAAAATCAAAATTGGCTTCCCCTAAGTATTTGAAACATTTCTTAAATCAAGGGAACTATTTAAAACTTTAAATTATTTCGGCATAATTATAAATGCATAGGAAGTTGCAAATAAATGCACAGAATGGTCGCTGTACTTTTCCACTTAGATTCCCCCAAAGTTAACATCTTATACAACTATAGTATGATAATGACACCAAGAACTTGACATGGGTACAACCCACAAAGCTCGTTCATATTTTCTACTTATGCATGCTATCATTGAGCTTATATGCATGACATTTGTATTCTTGCCTGGAAAATTTCATGGAAAGAGGAGCCTGGTGGGCTACGGTCCATAGGGTCACAAAGAGTCGGACATGATTGAGCGTCTAACACACTTGCAGTAAAGTGAGGAATTCCTGCTGTAGCAATCACAGACATTGCATCTCCAGTGAGGCAGATGCCATGTGGAATGCACTCACGTGAGGAGATGGCAGAAACAACAAGTTTCAGAGGCAGCAGGACGTGATATGCATATTTGTCAAAAAGCAGGATACTGGTCTTAGCTTTGTCTGATAGACCAAGAAATTCATTCTAACAAATTTTTTCTGACCACAGAGTTAGCAAAGAGTTCTTCCGTGGTGTATTTCTACTTATTTTTTGAGACTAAGAAAGTCTTGAAGATGACAAATAATTTATATCAAAAAGTAAATAATAGCAAAGTCAAATTGGCTTCACAATCATATTGTTCTTACGCTATTGATTCCATTATTTTCTTTGGGTAGAAAAGGGGAAGCTGCATCTGATACACATGGGTTTGTGTCACGCATGGGAGTATTATCTGGTATGAATCAAAACCAAAATACTTGAAAAGTTCTGAGCTGTTATCCTGTCCTTTATTTGTTTAAAATCTAGTTTTTGAAATAGATGCTTATGCTTTTGGACCATATCATATTAGATCATTATTGATTCATCTTTACCAGATAATGCTTCAACTTTTTTAGTCTTCTAGTTTTTATGAAAAATTACCATAAGAATTAGACATATAATTTCCACCTTGACATTTTCTGTATTCTGCAACATTTTTGATGATATAAATACCTCATTTGTGTCTATAGTGAACAATTAAGAAAAATCAAAATTGGCTTCCCCTAAGTATTTGAAACATTTCTTAAATCAAGGGAACTATTTAAAACTTTAAATTATTTCGGCATAATTATAAATGCATAGGAAGTTGCAAATAAATGCACAGAATGGTCGCTGTACTTTTCCACTTAGATTCCCCCAAAGTTAACATCTTATACAACTATAGTATGATAATGACACCAAGAACTTGACATGGGTACAACCCACAAAGCTCGTTCATATTTCTCTACTTATGCATGCTATCATTGAGCTTATATGCATGCACATGTGTATTGAAATAAAATTATTAACTTTTTAAAGTTTCTCTGAAATATACTGAATTGGTTAGGATAAATGTTAAGCTCCAAAATTTCATAGGCTTAATGTAATAAGAATTATTTCTTACTCACACAAAAACTAATGTATGTGTTTCTGGTTATAGATTACTTTCCATGTGGTCATTTGAAAATTCATGCTCCTTGTAGATTGCTGATATACCCTCTCTTAAGTCTTAGAGTAGAGTTCATTCAGTTAACAAAAGAGGAAAGGCTAGATGTGGAAGTGTTGCACATCTCTACAGCCTAAATTTCACTGATCAGGACTCAGTAACATGACTATTCTTGGTGCAAAGTGTGGGTGGCCAACATACTGGAGCTGAGTACCCAGAAGGAAAAAAAATAGGTGTTGGTTCCCACTGCATTTTGTTCCTTGAAGTTAAAAACTAAATCTTATATCTTGTCATATCTTGTTGAAAGTACTGGTTACCATTTTTAGTATCATTTTCTCGAAGCCTCGTTTCATATTTTCTTTCTAAATTTAGTTATCTTAAATTCTATGAATCTTCCATTATTATTGCAAAGGAATGAGAAATGAATAAGTTTAGTAAACACTAAAGGAGTTAAATAAATTTTTCAACATTTCAATTGTAAAAGTCAATTCTTTTCCAAATTGTTTCCTTTCTTGTTCTCCAATGCGCTAAAAATTTGTAATCAAAATCTATACTGTGACTACATGATAAAAATATTTGGATTAAAAATTATAAGTGTGATCAATGATATATATATTAGGCTATATGAACCAAATATAACATTTAAAAATATAAAAATAATTTTATTCCCTCTCATAAAGAACACTTTATTAAAGTAGTTTCTATTTGAAATATGGATCATAATAAGAAAAAATCATTTTCTATTAATTTTTATAAGAGAAATATTTTATTTACATAGATTATCTGAAAGTTTCTTTCTAGCTTGGCTCTTAAGGTAATGCTGAAAAGAGAAGTCTTTCATTGCTAACATAGTATTTCAATAACTTAATTACACTGACCTCTGCAATTGTATGAATTCTGTGAGTCTATCTTTTCTCTTTAGGTACATATACCTCTATAAAGATAGTGTAATATACCCTTCTTTCAGGTCTGAGAAAGGGATTTTATAAGCTCTAATGATTTCAGCATGCAGCAGTGAAGGACTGAGTTTAATCGTAAGAAAGACACTACTTTCCCAAACTGCAGTTCTTCCAGGAAAATCCTATAATAGAGGAGATAAGAACTTAATTTAAAAATCATTGTTCCATGGAAAGTCCTTAAATAAACATGAAAGTCAGTTCTGCTCTCTAGCAATTTTTGATTTTCAAATCATTATTTCCACTGTAAGGTATTGTGGTCTTTGTTGTTTCAGTTTTTATTAAGAAATTAAAGCACAAATCTAAATAGTTAGAAATCAATGAATAGATGGAAAAATATGGCATGCTTTTAGAAGCATTTCCATCTGACATTTATGTCAGTTGTGGATTTATCAAATACAGTTAAGGGGTACTGAAAAGAAACTCTAAGTTTAATTGTGAAAATCTTTCCAAGATGGTGTATATACGTAATTTAGAGGAAGACATTGATCTATCTTTGGTGTAATATCTCAACTATATATAATGTAAAACCTGAAGCACATCAAGCTTTCCTGTTCTTCATCAGTCACTTACATTCTTTTTTTCCCTCCCTTTCACCCTTTTCTGGCATGACAAATACAGATGTGAATATGGAAATCATCTACAGAATTTTAAGAGACAAGGAAGTCAAGTTGTTTTCCAAAGGAAAATAATTTCCCATACAATTCTCTTGCACTTTTGTACTTACCAAGTTTTATAAACATTCAGTAGTATTCTTCAACCTATTTTCCACTTTAATGCCAGAAGCTTGTACTCAAGGATGCTTTAAAGAAATCTCAAGCTGTTTTCTTCCAAATACAAGATATTTGCAATTTGATGTGAATTTGCTTTATTTTTACCTAGTAGCTGATAATGGGTATTTATGGTATGAAATTGTCATTTGGTCATTTGTCTTGAGCTATGGAATATATGAATCTTGAAATATGAGAATTTGCATCCTGTTTTTTGAGTGAAAGTCTAAAGATGTAGAATGAGACGATGGCATTTTATCTTCCATGTGGACATTTTTGATTTTGTGAACTAACTGGTGTGAATCTTACCATCCTGTTTTGATTTCTCCCTTCTGGTTCCCATGTTGGTTGAGGTGTGTTCCAGACTGCTGTTCATTTTATCTGAGGATAAAATAATTAATTAGAGCAATCTTACTTTAAAATGGCATATACAATAAAACCAAATACTAAAACATTGGAATATTTTCAAAATCTAAGACCATAACCCATTTTGGGGCAGGTGGTGGTTCATTAGTTACGATTCCCTTGTTTAATGTATTCACCAATTTGTCACATCCAAAGAATAAAAAATTAACTCATATCTTTCCCAAAGCCTTTCTGTACTTCTAACAGAAAAGGGAAGTATAAGAAAGAAGTACTGGGACTTCCCTGTTGGTCCAGTGGATAAAGAGTCTGCCTTGAAGTGCAAGGGGCACAGGTTCAATCCCTGGCCTGGGAAGATCCCACGTGCCATGGAGCGGCTGGACCGGTGTGTCCAATTCCAAGCCAGTGCTCTGGAGTACATGCCCCAAAGCCAGTGCTCTGCATCAAGATAGGCCACTGTAGTGGGAGGCCCACACAGGTCAAAGAATAAAGATGGATGAAATTAAATAGAGGACGAAAATAAAAAATAAATACTTTTTCTTTTTTTTTTAAAAAGTCCTCAGTTCTTAAAAATTACACTGTTGAGTAAACATATGAAAACATTTTCTATCTTACCAACAAATTCATCATGATCATTAAGTCAGAGTGATAATATCTACATCTTACCATATCACTAATTTTTAAAAAATAGACTAATATAAAGCATGGAAGATACAGTCAAATGAGTGCTGGCATATTCAGGGGTGATAATCAAAATATTTTACAACTAGTACAGCATGTGTGTGCTTTGTCAGTCCTGTCAAACGTTTGCGACCCCGTGACACTGACCAAAGACTAGTCATCTAATCAATCATCTCTCTGCTCTGATTGAAGTACTGTTTGTTGTTTTAGTCACTAAGTCATGTCAGACTCTTTTGTGACCCCATGGACTGTAGCCTGCCGGGATCCTCTGTTCATAGGGTTCCACAGGCAAAAATACCGGAGTGGATTGCCATTTCCATCTCCAGTGGATCTTCCTGATCCAGGGATTGAACCTACATCTCCTGCATTGCAAAACAGATATTTTTTATCTCTGAGTATAAATCTTTACAAACATTATGATGAATAAAGACAAAACAGAGCATATTCTTTGACTCAGAAGTTCCTCCATGCATGTATTAAATCTTTTTGATAAATTTCCACTTTACTTTCCAGACACTTTCCAGTTTTATCAATTTACACTTTTATCATCAGTTAATGAGAATCTGTTTTCTCATATTCCAAAGAATACTGGATATTTTTAATTATTTTAATCTTTTGCCAATACAATAGGTGAAAATACCATTTGATTATTGGCTTGATTTCTTTGGCTACTAATACAGTTAGCTGTTTATATTTCTTCCTTTGTGTACTGACTGTTCTTGTCCTGTAACTTTTTAATGCCACATAGTTAAGCCTCATTAATTTATGAGTAGAAGAAAAGGGTTTTAAATGATTTTATTTGATTCACATGGCTATACCCAGTGAATTTCAAGAGGAAATTAGTCTCCTGTAGGACACTATGTTCTGAATGGAAAACTCGAGAATGAAAGGACATACTTTGTGACATTTTGGCCAAGAACAAATCACTACATTTTAAAAAGTATGCATTACAACAGAAAAGGGGTGGGTATTGGCTGATATATTGGTATCATAGTTGCATTTAGTTCTGTAAGCTTGTCTTCAATGTCTCATGAATTGCTCCACTTTTCCTCTAGTTCTTGCCAATGTGAGACCACCCAAGTTCCTGAATGCAGCTCTTTCTGTAGGACCTTAAGTAAAGCCCAAATTGCAGGGTAGGAGATCTTCAGTTTGCTGTTAGAAGTATGAATAATTTCTCTGCCATCTCGTTCACTCCACTCAAGTTACCATGTGGAATGCCATTTGGAGTAGCTCGGAAATGTTCATATCATAAAAAAGACTGAGACAAGTTTTGTGTATTTTGTGATGCAGAGAAAATGAGGAGAGGATTCAGGGTTTGACCTAGAAATCCCATCCAAGTTGGTTGGGGTTTTAGGTTTTCTAAGTTGTCACATCTGGGGAAGCCTTGCCAATGGATTGGTAATGACGTATTTTGAGGGCTGCTGATCTGGGAAATGGATCAAGCTGTCTAGGGTATATGATAACTCATCTGCTTTGCCTTTCACCTTGCATTTTAAAACATAAGCCTAATATTGTGGAGTCATTGACTTTAACTCTATTATTGATTCTCATAGAAGAGAGTCTGATAAAAAATTTAGAATCACCATTTCATCATGAATAGTGGTATAATTAATATATTTTCCTGGGGATAAATTTTTTTTTAAAGATCTTTTTATTTTATTTTATTTTATTTTTGGGGGAGCTGGTTGGGGAGGAAGGGGGACCAGCGGGCCACTTCTATTGGTCTTTCATTTATCTATTTTCATCCATCTTTGTTCTTTGGCCCATGTGGGCCTCCCATCGCAGTGGCCTCTGTTGTTGCAGAACACCCACCCTGGGTGCATGCTCTCCAGAGCTCCAACTCGGTAATGGACACATCGGTGGGATCTTCCCAGGCCAGGGATCGAACTGGTGCCCCTTGCACTGCAAGGTGGTGTCCTTATCCACTGGACCACCAGGGAAGCCTGGGGATAACTTTTTGACTGAGCTATTCCCACAAGATTTTCAATATTTGTCTGATTTCTTCTTTGCCAGTGATTGATGTATAGAGGTCTTTAAAATTGTATTCATAACAATAAAAGGCAGCTATTAGGTTGCAGTAGAAAGAATTGTCAAAGAGGAATTAGAAACTAGCTTGTTTCCATTGCTGTCTAAGGGCAGTTGCTTATCTTCTCCAAATCAATCTTTTCTACACAAAAAGGAGATGCAGGTTTCTCCTGGTGGCTCAGGGGTAAAGAATCCTCCTACCAATGCAGGAGACACTGATTCAGTCCCTGATCCAGGAAGATCCCATGTGCCACAGACAACTGAGCCCATGTGCCACAACTACTGAGCTTGTGCTCTAGGCCCTGGGAGTGGCAACTACAGAGCCGTATCGCTCTAGAGACTGACCTCTGCCACAAGAGAAGCCACTGCAGTAAGAAGTCCATGTACTGCAACTAAAGAGTATCCAGCCTCTGATCACCACAACTAGACAACCCTGGCAACAACAACAAACCCAGCAGAGCCAAATAAAAAGATTGTAATATATATACAATTTTATATATATATATATATATACATATATATATATATATATATATATATATATATATATATCTCAAAGGAGATGCATTAGCCATAATGTCTAAATCACAAGGATATGATCAGAATCAAAGACTGAATGTCAAAATACTAGGTAAAAGGTTATATGAATAATAATTACTATTATCAACTGATAAGTTACGTGCTATGTGTTGCAAACTTTTATAAATATCTCCTAATGGTATGACTATTATTTTCTGTCTCTCTCTTTTTTAATTTTGGCCTCTTTTATTGACTTTCTATTTATTTATTTTCATCCATCTTTATTCTTTGGCCTGTGTGGGCCTCCCACTGCAGTGGCCTCTCTCCTTGCAGAGCACCAGCTCTGGGCTCATACACTCCAGAGCTCTGGCTCATAATTGGACACACCAATACAGCCACTGCACGACAAGTGGGATCTTCCAGGGCCAGGGATCAAACCAGTGTCTCTTGCACTGCAAGGCGGCTCTTTACCCACTGGACCACCAGGAAAGCCCGGAATGACTATTTCAGCAAAAGTTATGGGACATGCCAAAGGATCTTATGATGTGTGTCTGTGTGTGTTTGTGCATGTTTACATATTTGAAGCAACCATTTTCCCTCTTGGATTATTTTACTCATTTTTATTTTCCTAAGAATTTTTATTATTTATTTTTTTATGTTTTACAAAACTGGATCTTCATTGCTGTGTGTGGGCAGCTAAAAAAGGAGATGCATGTTTCTCCTGGTGGCTCAGGGGTAAAGAATCCTCCTACCAATGCAGGAGACACTGATTCAGTCCCTGATCCAGGAAGATCCCATGTGCCACAGACAACTGAGCCCATGTGCCACAACTACTGAGCTTGTGCTCTAGGCCCTGGGAGTGGCAACTACAGAGCCGTATCGCTCTAGAGACTGACCTCTGCCACAAGAGAAGCCACTGCAGTAAGAAGTCCATGTACTGCAACTAAAGAGTATCCAGCCTCTGATCACCACAACTAGACAACCCTGGCAACAACAACAAACCCAGCAGAGCCAAATAAAAAGATTGTAATATATATACAATTTTATATATATATATATATATACATATATATATATATATATATATGTATATATATATATATATCTCAAAGGAGATGCATTAGCCATAATGTCTAAATCACAAGGATATGATCAGAATCAAAGACTGAATGTCAAAATACTAGGTAAAAGGTTATATGAATAATAATTACTATTATCAACTGATAAGTTACGTGCTATGTGTTGCAAACTTTTATAAATATCTCCTAATGGTATGACTATTATTTTCTGTCTCTCTCTTTTTTAATTTTGGCCTCTTTTATTGACTTTCTATTTATTTATTTTCATCCATCTTTATTCTTTGGCCTGTGTGGGCCTCCCACTGCAGTGGCCTCTCTCCTTGCAGAGCACCAGCTCTGGGCTCATACACTCCAGAGCTCTGGCTCATAATTGGACACACCAATACAGCCACTGCACGACAAGTGGGATCTTCCAGGGCCAGGGATCAAACCAGTGTCTCTTGCACTGCAAGGCGGCTCTTTACCCACTGGACCACCAGGAAAGCCCGGAATGACTATTTCAGCAAAAGTTATGGGACATGCCAAAGGATCTTATGATGTGTGTCTGTGTGTGTTTGTGCATGTTTACATATTTGAAGCAACCATTTTCCCTCTTGGATTATTTTACTCATTTTTATTTTCCTAAGAATTTTTATTATTTATTTTTTTATGTTTTACAAAACTGGATCTTCATTGCTGTGTGTGGGTTTTCTCTAACTGTGGCTAGTGGAGGAGTGGTCAACGGCCTCCTCATTGCTTCTTATGTTGCAGAGCATTGACTCTAGGGTGCATGGCTTTCAGTGGTTGTCGTGCACAGGCTTAACCAGTCCATGGTATGTGGGATCTTCCATGATCAGGGTTGGAACCTATATCCCCTGTATTGACAGGTTGCTTCTCAACCACTGAACCACCAAGGAAGTCCTATTATTTACTCTTATAATAATAAAAAAATTAATTCCAAATTTCCGGTTCCTAAAAATATTTCTAAGTTTTTACTTTTCTTAAGATAACAAACCCACTGATTTAAATTCTTTTAATACTTTAAATGATCAATGCTATTTTCCTAGTATAATAAAGCTGCAGGGCTTCCCTGGTGGTCCAGTGGGTGGGGACACCGCCTTGCAGTGCAAGGGGCGCCAGTTCAATCCCTGGCCTGGGAGGATCCCACGTGCAGCGGAGCGGCTGGACTGATGTGTCTAATTACCGAGTCGGAGCTCTGGAGCGCATGCGCCCAGAGCCGGTGCTCTGCGACAACAGAGGCCACTGCGATGGGAAGCCCACACGGGCCAAAAGAACAAAGATGGATGAAAATAGACAAATGAAAGATAATAGAAGTGGCCCACCCACCTCCCTCCCACCCTAACCCGCCCCCTCCATAAATAAATAAATAAATAAATAAATAAATAAATAAATAAATAAAATTATAAAAAAAAGCTGCAAACAAAATACATATATATATATATCAATTTTTATGTATACACACACACACATATATATATGTATATATATATATATCTGTTGAATTATTACCAAATATGGCAAGAAACTTAAATGACTGGTACAAAAAGTTAATTTTTCAGTCTTGGTTCATGCTATGGTCACAAAAATTCTTAATGTCAGTGTCCTATCCAGCATTGCATTTGAAGGAAATTATGTATTGGTCTGGCACAGCTGGGTCGCATACTGAATAACTGAAGGATTAGACTAAAATTTGGAGGAAATATCTGTTTCAATTTCTCCAGGAAGTTGTCATATGGTTTAATATTTAGTTGTATAGTTCTGTTTCAGTTTGTTTTACTTGTGCCTTCTTTGTAGAAAATGCTTCATAATAAATTAATACGGAGAAATTCCTCCTTCAAGAATCTCAAAGGTGGCTGTTTCATTAACTAGTTTACCACATGTAACAGAGAGGCACACTGTTTGATATTGTACAGATTGAGAAGCCAGTGCACAGACAAACACTAAAGTAAGTTAATAGAATTTAATGTTACTGATTTTACAAATTCAGAGTTGAGATCATTGGAGAATTAAAAAAAAGAAAAAGACTAACATACCCAGCTGATGACAAAATAGTCAGATGATTGGGTCACATGGGTCCCTAAAACCTGATTCAGTAAATAAAAAATATTTAACCTTTTTGACTGTATTTCTATCAAAAGCATCCCAAATATTCATAGACTTAATTCCCTATTGTTTGCAACAAACTCTGAATTCTTAAAAAAGAAGAATTTGCCTTTGAACAAAGTGGGTAACTGACTATTCCGTTAAAACCTCCCATATTATTTAAGCTGCTTCTTCCAGTGGAAATACTCTACCCTTTTCACAACTTTGAGTTGAAAATGTGCTCACCCCTCAAGTGTCATCTCACATGCCACAGGACTCCCAACATAATATCATCTTGTTGTGTTTGAAGTCTTCCCCTTCACAGTCCATAACGTGTACATTCATTATAATAATTTGGGTTTCCTGGTGGCTCAGATGGCAAAAATCTGCCTGCAATGCAGGAGACCTGGGTTCAGTTCTTGGGTCAAGAAGACCCCCTAGAGAAAGAAATGGCTACCCACTCCAGTATTCTTGACTGGAGAATTCCATGGGCAAGTGAACCTGACAAGTTGCAGATCGTGGGGTCACAGAGAATCAGGACATGACAAGGTGACTAAACACTTTCATTATAATAATTTAAATATTCATTTTACAATTACTCTTTCCTCTATTCTAAGATCTTATTGGTGAAGACTGTGTATTCACCACTACTATATTCTTCCAACTGCTCCAGGCTGATATTGCATATACTTTTTAACACTTTCGAATATAAGAATTTAGGATTAGACTAAAATTTGGAGGAAATATCTGTTTCAATTTCTCCAGGAAGTTGTCATATGGTTTAATATTTAGTTGTATAGTTCTGTTTCAGTTTGTTTTACTTGTGCCTTCTTTGTAGAAAATGCTTCATAATAAATTAATACGGAGAAATTCCTCCTTCAAGAATCTCAAAGGTGGCTGTTTCATTAACTAGTTTACCACATGTAACAGAGAGGCACACTGTTTGATATTGTACAGATTGAGAAGCCAGTGCACAGACAAACACTAAAGTAAGTTAATAGAATTTAATGTTACTGATTTTACAAATTCAGAGTTGAGATCATTGGAGAATTAAAAAAAAGAAAAAAAGACTAACATACCCAGCTGATGACAAAATAGTCAGATGATTGGGTCACATGGGTCCCTAAAACCTGATTCAGTAAATAAAAAATATTTAACCTTTTTGACTGTATTTCTATCAAAAGCATCCCAAATATTCATAGACTTAATTCCCTATTGTTTGCAACAAACTCTGAATTCTTAAAAAAGAAGAATTTGCCTTTGAACAAAGTGGGTAACTGACTATTCCGTTAAAACCTCCCATATTATTTAAGCTGCTTCTTCCAGTGGAAATACTCTACCCTTTTCACAACTTTGAGTTGAAAATGTGCTCACCCCTCAAGTGTCATCTCACATGCCACAGGACTCCCAACATAATATCATCTTGTTGTGTTTGAAGTCTTCCCCTTCACAGTCCATAACGTGTACATTCATTATAATAATTTGGGTTTCCCTGGTGGCTCAGATGGCAAAAAATCTGCCTGCAATGCAGGAGACCTGGGTTCAGTTCTTGGGTCAAGAAGACCCCCTAGAGAAAGAAATGGCTACCCACTCCAGTATTCTTGACTGGAGAATTCCATGGGCAAGTGAACCTGACAAGTTGCAGATCGTGGGGTCACAGAGAATCAGGACATGACAAGGTGACTAAACACTTTCATTATAATAATTTAAATATTCATTTTACAATTACTCTTTCCTCTATTCTAAGATCTTATTGGTGAAGACTGTGTATTCACCACTACTATATTCTTCCAACTGCTCCAGGCTGATATTGCATATACTGTTTTGTAGATATACATTAACTTATACTGAAATATGAAGAATTTGTCTCAGCTGTATCCTCAAAGCTCCAGCTTTATAGTCACATGTGTAATATTCAATTTATGATTAAAGAGGATAAGAACAGGTAAGGGGGGAAATTCCTAAGTAAAATTATCATCTGGGTCCAGAATTACAAAGAACTTTTTCTGAATTTCAGGAACTTCTTCTTATTGGTCAACTCAATGAGCAATTAATGTTGGAAGATTTATATCTCTAACCAGGCACATTGGTTACCTTGACATATAGGGGGGAGTGAAATGTAGATATTGAGTAAGCAACCAGCATACTCTAATAGAAAAACAAAGCTAAAAGAACCCACAGGAGAGCATATTTGTAAAGTTCAAGCCAAAGTTAATTCATGCTCAACATGTCCCTAATTCAGTTTCCTTTCCTCCTATACCCAATCCTTCTGCTGTGGTTCCATCTCTATGGATAGTACCATTGCATTGATAAGTGATAGATGATGGTAGGTTACAGTGAATGGTGTCGGATTCTTAATTGCCAATGGAGAGTTCACATTGGGATCAAAAAGACTCGGTGATGGTCTCTCAGAGCTTTGTGAAATAAGTTTATTAAGAAAAGAGGATAGAGAGAGAGAGCTTCCAGCATAGACACTGGAAGGGGAGAAGAGAATCCCAGAAGCCACTTTAGGCATGGTGCTTTATACTTTTCCGGTTGGTTATTAACAGTAGTTTAAAAGAATATTTTACAATTGTAAAGCCCTGTAGTCCCACACCCACATTAACATGAGATTAGCTAGAGGGTAGTCTCCATGCCTCAGGGTTGGGTGAGACATTCTAATGTAAAAGCCTTGCTAGGCCCACAGCATTAACATAGACAAGAAACTTAGTTTCAGTTTCAGCATTGAAAATCTTTGCCTTTCTTTCTCCTTTTCTTCCCTTTCCTCCTTGCGACCTGGACCATAGAAAAAAGAAACTTAGTTTTTCAGTTTCACATCTTTCCTCTATTCTAAGATCTTATTGGTGAAGACTGTGTATTCACCACTACTATATTCTTCCAACTGCTCCAGGCTGATATTGCATATACTGTTTTGTAGATATACATTAACTTATACTGAAATATGAAGAATTTGTCTCAGCTGTATCCTCAAAGCTCCAGCTTTATAGTCACATGTGTAATATTCAATTTATGATTAAAGAGGATAAGAACAGGTAAGGGGGGAAATTCCTAAGTAAAATTATCATCTGGGTCCAGAATTACAAAGAACTTTTTCTGAATTTCAGGAACTTCTTCTTATTGGTCAACTCAATGAGCAATTAATGTTGGAAGATTTATATCTCTAACCAGGCACATTGGTTACCTTGACATATAGGGGGGAGTGAAATGTAGATATTGAGTAAGCAACCAGCATACTCTAATAGAAAAACAAAGCTAAAAGAACCCACAGGAGAGCATATTTGTAAAGTTCAAGCCAAAGTTAATTCATGCTCAACATGTCCCTAATTCAGTTTCCTTTCCTCCTATACCCAATCCTTCTGCTGTGGTTCCATCTCTATGGATAGTACCATTGCATTGATAAGTGATAGATGATGGTAGGTTACAGTGAATGGTGTCGGATTCTTAATTGCCAATGGAGAGTTCACATTGGGATCAAAAAGACTCGGTGATGGTCTCTCAGAGCTTTGTGAAATAAGTTTATTAAGAAAAGAGGATAGAGAGAGAGCTTCCAGCATAGACACTGGAAGGGGAGAAGAGAATCCCAGAAGCCACTTTAGGCATGGTGCTTTATACTTTTCCGGTTGGTTATTAACAGTAGTTTAAAAGAATATTTTACAATTGTAAAGCCCTGTAGTCCCACACCCACATTAACATGAGATTAGCTAGAGGGTAGTCTCCATGCCTCAGGGTTGGGTGAGACATTCTAATGTAAAAGCCTTGCTAGGCCCACAGCATTAACATAGACAAGAAACTTAGTTTCAGTTTCAGCATTGAAAATCTTTGCCTTTCTTTCTCCTTTTTCTTCCCCTTTCCTCCTTGCGACCCCTGGACTCCTTATCAAATCTGTTAAACCCTTCCACCATCAATCAGCCAAACCATAGATGCTAGAAACACCCCAGATTCTAATCTCTCACATGAAGTCTGAGTTAATTCATTTACTGAAACCTTAGTTTATTCACTATCTTCCATATCTGTCTCTACTCACAGTTTCCATTGTCAGTATCCCAGAAAGATTTCTTGATTCTTGGATAGTAGTCATTCTTATCATCTCAGCTTTTGTATCTGCCCCATCTCCCTCTTACTCCTACTTCTACCACAACCTTTCCTCACTCTTTCCCACCCAGTCTTTGACCATTCTGTCCAGAAGCTCTTGATGTTCATCTGGATTCCAGAGAAGGGCACCACCCTTCCTTGCAAAGATAAAGCACATGACCAATCAGCACTTACTATCCTGAATACTGAAACTGGTTCCTAGATGGTCATATAAACTTAACCAGAATAAACACTGAAGAATCTGTGGGCTTTCTATGTAAATGCTGAGACAATGACATTATTTTCTGTGTGATATTAATACAGAATCATGCATAGTTGTGAGATAATAGAAACCATTTTGAAATCATAAATACTGCCTTTGATGCAGCCTTCACATCAGGAAAGGTAGAATGAAGAGATGTAACAAAACCAAGCCCTCAATGTCCTTTGGGGTCACTGGGTTAATCTACACCTAGACCAGCTCTGCCTTTGTATCTTTTATGAATGGAAACTATTAAATTCTCTTTATTGAATAAGCAAGTTTGAAATGGATTTTCTGTTTCTGACAACCAAAAGCTTCTTATTGATTTATTCCAAAAGTTTCTTGTTTAATTAGAGGAGGAAAGTAGTATATTCAGAAATCCCTAAAATATGGTTATCTATTTAGTACCTTTGAAAATGAAGGTCAGATTTTGAAATAATTACTATATGGGAAAATTTAAAAGTAAGGAAGATGGATACTCTAGTGTTCTACCTATCAAGAGACTACCATAAAAAGGCTGACAGTCTGATTAGTCCCGGTTGACCTAGGACAGTTCCTAGTTTGCAAAAATTTATAATTATGCTTTTTCCTCCTTAAAAATAATAATAATTATTATTATTATTGCTGTTTATACTCGTGAAAAAGCATAATTATTGATAGCTCCACATTTCATCATCAGGTGTCCCAGTTGGGCAATAAATTGCATGATCATTGTACTCAGCCTTCTTTATAGTCCAACTCTTCCATTTATATATGACTACTGGAAAAACTATAACTTTGACTAGATAGACCTTTGTTGGAAAATTAATGTCTCTGCTTTTTAATATGTTGTCTAGTTTTTTTGGCCTCTGGGTCATCATTTGTTATCATCCATCTTTATTCTTCTGCATGTGTGGGCCTCCCATTGCAGTGGCCTCTCTCAGAGCACTGGCTCCAGGCACATGTACTCCAGAGCACCTGATTGTAATTGGACACACTGGCTCAGTTCCTCCACGACATGTGGGATCTTCCAGGACCAGGGGTGGAACCAGTGCCCCTTGCACTGCAAGGCGAACTCTTTGCCAACTGGAGCAGCAGGGAAGTTCCCACTGTCTAGGTCTGTCATAGCTTTCCTTCCAAAAAGCAACTGTCTTCTAATTCCATGGCTGCAGTCACTATATACAGTGATTTTGGAGCCCAATAAAAGAGAATCTGTCACTGTTTCCACTTTTTTGGTACCAATTACTAAGCACATAGCAATAATTATCTTTGGATGTTTATATTTTAAAGATTTAGATGATATTTACCTGGAAGAAGTGTATATGACCCTCTAAATAGTGTTTCTGGCTGCCCAAGCTGTCTAAGTTTTCACACCATTTACCTAGTCAACCATGTCTGCAACATGAAGGAAGAACACATAATTTGAAAGTCATTGATCCTCAGTAAGGCAGTAGAGTGAGTTGAAAGTAACTTGCCATCACCCAGCCACCTGACATTACTGTAATGGTTTTCAAGCATTTTAAAATTTTGTTTATCTTTATGTCTTAGAAGTTTAGATTCTTTTTAAAAATTTACATTTATTTTATTTATTTTTAAAGATTGAAGTCTAGAAAAAGAAGATGTGGTGTATATATTTGTACAATGGATTATTATTCAGCTATGAAAAGAATGAAATTCTGTCATTTGTAACAACTTGGATGAACCTAGAGAGTACTACGCTTAGTAAAGTAAGTCAGACAGAGAAAGTCAAACAGAATCTTAGTTTTGCTGATGTGATGCTGAGCAGTACCTAGCTGTTTAAAGGAGAGTAAAGTGCCCATCAGACTTCCCAGGTGGCACTCGTGATAAAAGAACCCACCTGCCAATGCAGGAGAAATAAGACACTCCAGTTCAATTCCTTGGTCAGGAAGATTCCAGGAGGAGGGTATGGCAACCCCTCCAGTATTCCTACTTGGAGAATCCCGTGGACAGAGGAACCTGGTGGGCTACAGTGCATAAAGTCACAAAGAGTCTGACACGACTAAAGTTACTCATGCAAAATGACCATCATCACTATGCTTTTCTTGTCTTTCTTTTTAACTAATTTTCTATTAAAAATTCAATTAAGCCTGGAATAAAATTTAGGAATCACAGTTTACATTAAAATCTTTAAAATTACCTTGCAAAAGTAGACAGCCTATATTACCCAGTTAATAAAGCAGTAGAATATGACTTAGGAGACATAGATTCGCTGCCATATCTCATTGTTTAGAAGAGTAACAGGAACATAGCAACAACAAACAATGACTGCTTGTTAAATTACTGAATAGTGTCCATGGAAATAATTTATAGCACCTTAAAAAAAAAGAGCTATATAACCTTTCTGACTTTAGTGTCATCATGTACAAAATGAAATTTAAAATGCCTACCCCAAACTACTTTACAGATTTGTTAGGCGGTGAGGTGAAGTGAGCTATGTGAAAAGCTAGAAAATATATAAGATTATATACAAATGCTAAATTTAATGAAATACAAATAAATATAAATGTTATAAAACATTTAAACATATATCCAAGGAAGGGATACACCTAAATTTGAATTAACGTATGCCAGTGGGCTGCTTCCATTTATCTTTTACAACTATTCTCTATTTCTTCCAATTTTAAACCACATTGTAACAGAAACCAAATCAGAAAAATCAAAATATATGAAAAAATTTCATCAAACAGTACTTTGAAAAATTCATAATCATTGCTGTAACTGAAGTTAAAATTTTACAGATTTGCAAACACGGTAAATGATTAGCAGAGTTCTGTTTTCCTTAGATGTCATAAACAGAAATCTTGATTTTTTGCTAACTCAAGTATTTAATAAGATATTAGGAAAAGAACGTCAAAATTCTTTCAGAAAATATATTTCAATCTGTAGAAAGTAGAAACATATTAACAAGCAACAATCTTTCTGCTTATGCTTTTGGATTAAAATCAAACACAAGATTTCCAGTGGTCAAATAATTCACTTCAAATTCTATTCTGAGGTCTTACATTTTAAAGAAGATTTTAAACAAAAATAACATGGCATATTCATAGAACCAGAACATGCTACATTAAATTAAAATAAAATAGTAGTAGTAGTCCAGCTTTGCCCAATTTCAGCAACCTCATAGGCAAATGCCAATCTTTCACACTTGTGGTTACCTCTTACTCTAGACCTAACCAAGCTCTGAGAGCTGTGTTGGAGCCTCTTGCTACCAAACACCCTTGAGGAATTGGTTTAACAGCAGTCAGGGAATATCTCCAGACCACCCAGGTGCCAGTCAAAGCAATATAGGAAGCTGAGTACTTTCCTCAGGCTAGGAAAAGAGGAAAAGAAAAAAAAAACCCATAGGATTAAATTTGGCAGGGGTATAAGTAGCTGGGACTTATGGAATTTGGGTTAATAAAAATGCACGAGGAAAGACTCCTGGAGAGTGAAGCCTCTGGGAATGCTGGGAAAATGCCTACCCCAAACTACTTTACAGATTTGTTAGGCGGTGAGGTGAAGTGAGCTATGTGAAAAGCTAGAAAATATATAAGATTATATACAAATGCTAAATTTAATGAAATACAAATAAATATAAATGTTATAAAACATTTAAACATATATCCAAGGAAGGGATACACCTAAATTTGAATTAACGTATGCCAGTGGGCTGCTTCCATTTATCTTTTACAACTATTCTCTATTTCTTCCAATTTTAAACCACATTGTAACAGAAACCAAATCAGAAAAATCAAAATATATGAAAAATTTCATCAAACAGTACTTTGAAAAATTCATAATCATTGCTGTAACTGAAGTTAAAATTTTACAGATTTGCAAACACGGTAAATGATTAGCAGAGTTCTGTTTTCCTTAGATGTCATAAACAGAAATCTTGATTTTTTGCTAACTCAAGTATTTAATAAGATATTAGGAAAAGAACGTCAAAATTCTTTCAGAAAATATATTTCAATCTGTAGAAAGTAGAAACATATTAACAAGCAACAATCTTTCTGCTTATGCTTTTGGATTAAAATCAAACACAAGATTTCCAGTGGTCAAATAATTCACTTCAAATTCTATTCTGAGGTCTTACATTTTAAAGAAGATTTTAAACAAAAATAACATGGCATATTCATAGAACCAGAACATGCTACATTAAATTAAAATAAAATAGTAGTAGTAGTCCAGCTTTGCCCAATTTCAGCAACCTCATAGGCAAATGCCAATCTTTCACACTTGTGGTTACCTCTTACTCTAGACCTAACCAAGCTCTGAGAGCTGTGTTGGAGCCTCTTGCTACCAAACACCCTTGAGGAATTGGTTTAACAGCAGTCAGGGAATATCTCCAGACCACCCAGGTGCCAGTCAAAGCAATATAGGAAGCTGAGTACTTTCCTCAGGCTAGGAAAAGAGGAAAAGAAAAAAAAAAAAAAAAAACCCATAGGATTAAATTTGGCAGGGGTATAAGTAGCTGGGACTTATGGAATTTGGGTTAATAAAAATGCACGAGGAAAGACTCCCTGAGAGAGTGAAGCCTCTGGGGAATGGCTGAGGACAAGATGTTTCTGTTTCTCCACTGTCTCCAACTCTTGGTCATTTTACCATAGAGAGAATGGGAAAATAGTAGCAAGTGTGAAAAATAAGAGAGACGCAATGACTGTCAAGACTTGAAAAGAAGCATAAATGAACGCCCTGGCTGTAGAAAGATTAATCAAGATAGAAATGTAAAGACATTTTTATTACGTGCTTATGCTAAATGTCTGGCTAGAAGCTAAGAACTAAATTCTTAATAGAGTGCCAACTGGAATCATTTTGTTAAAAATAATTTCATCTTGCCTTAAAATAGGAATGATTTATATCATGTGTCTTTACAATGGTAGACTGTATTAAACCCTCATAAAGATCCTCCACTTCCAAGAGGGGCTCTGCTTAGTTACTAGATAGGTGTTAAGAGAGTCAGAGGCTAGACTAAGATTGGATCCTGTATATTGGAGCTGGAGCCTGGGTTGTGGTTTAAATTTCCAGGGGATCATGAACACTGTTTACTGCAGCCAAAAGACACCACAGATCCAATCCCAGAAATATCATACACAGAATAATCAATGAGGTGACAGAGTGACTATGTAGTGAGAAGGGGAGAGTAAGAAACAACCTACTCATCAGAAACAGGAAGGGAGAGGAGGTGAGGTGCCCAATGGAAAGTACAGCTGGGCAGGCCTCTGAGGGCCAGTGGGTGATCTGAAGGAGGGTGGAGTAGGCAGGGTGGTGAGCAGGAATCAGGTGGGGAGGCATGACTGTGTAATATTGGGTTCATGGTCACTAAACGTGTAGACTGGTGGAACAGGTGTGCTCTGTAGAACTGCAGTTATTTTTTTCATCAAGAAAATGCATTTCATAAACAAATAGTTCTTGTATTATTTGCCTTTAAAATGTAATTGTTAGGTACCAAGACTGGAATTTTGTGAATTTTTACTAATTTATGTATCAAGTTTGACTATATTTTATAGATCAGAGTATGTAAGTTTGGAAAAGGAACTAGAAAAGTTGCTTGTTTTGTTCAAAAAAAAGAAGAAAGAAAGAAAAGAGAAAGACCTAGAGGACCTAGAAGAATCTGGCATTTTCCTCAAATCCCTACGAGTAAGATAACAGGCTCTCAGACATTGATGATAATCATGCATCTGACACTCATAAGTCTTAAGAATCTAGCTTGGTACTTTAATTTGCATCCCATACCCAGTGGAGGATGTAAGTGTGAACGCCTCTTAAGGGGTTCATTGTTAGTTTCTCTAAAGGAAGTTACAAATGTGCATCACTGGGAGAATGCCACAAAGCATCCATTTCACACAGAATCAATAATGTAGGCACTGTTCATGATCTTTGTTCTATGGAGCAGGAGTTTTATTTTCTCTTTCTGTGAAGTATATCATTATACAATATTTGATATTTTAACTTGTTCTTCAGACTAAGATTCAGAGAGTTTCTGATGTTTCATTTAGAAATACCATATGTTTGCTGTAAGTGACTTTGGAAGATTGTGGATTACTGAAGTGGAAACAAAAGAATTCTTTTTTCAAGGAAAGGAATAGCATTTTCTCAATAAAATGTAATAATCAAAAACAGACTCGAAAGCCTGAGTAGAATGGAAATAATTTCATACAAGATAAATTGTTATTGTGATTATATACAATTCCAAGGAGGGACATAACCCTTTTTTTCCTAAGTGCATATTTTATTTTATTCTTTGAAATATCTCTGATTTGTACCTCTAATTCAGTTACTCTTGCTACGTAAGTCTATTACCGTTCTGAATCAGCAGAAAGAAGAGTAACAGAAAAGTTTTATTGCCAGTGTCCAAAAGGCTTTCTCTTCAGATACTGACAGTTTATAGGGAGTGTTATATACAGGTCTCAAAATCCACAAAGAAATTCTGATTTAAGAGTGTTTGACATACTGAATACCTGTCAAGTAGTTTCACTCTGGCTAACACATTCATCTTAATAAACGGGGTCTGCAGGAGGCAGACCAAAACAGAGACGAGAACCTGGGCTTGAGGTCAGACTTCAGAGACAATGACTCAGGAATCCTTATTCAATTGCTGACCAGCTGTCTGAATTGGACTGGTTGCTTAACCTCTTGGTCTCATGTTTTTGCTTTGCAATGGGAATAATGGCATTTCTTGAATGATTGTTGCAAGCTTTAACCAAAATATGCTGTTTAGGACATATAGACTAATCAATAAATCTTATTTCCTCATATATTTTCTATACTATTTAGCTGCAAAAATAGTATAAAAAAATGTTCTGAGATTTATAGTTGATGTATATTATATAAGCTTTAGGTGTACAATATAGCGATTCACTATTTTAAAGGTTATAGTCTATTTATGGCTATTATAAAATATTAACTATCTTTCTCTTATTGTACAGTATATCCTTGTAGCTTATTTTACCTCCTTATTCTCTACTTTAAATTGCCCCTTCCCCATTCCCTCCCTCCACTGGTATCCTCTGATTTGTTCTCTTTATCTATGAGTCTGCCTCTTTGTTGTATTAACCAGTTTCTTATATTTTTAGATTCCACATATATATAAGTAATATTACTTGGTATTTCTGTCTCTCTGATTTATTACACTTAGCAAAATAACTTTCCTTTCTGTCCATGTTGCTGCAAATGGCAATATTTCATTTATCTTTATGGTTGAATAGTATTCTACTATATGTGTACATTTCAGTTCAGTCACTCAGTCATGTCTGACTCTTTGCAGCCCCATGCCTGTAGCATACCAGACTTTCCTGCCCTTTACCATCTCCCAGAACTTGCTCAAACTCATGTCCACTGAATCAGTGATGCCTCATCCTTTGCCATTCCCTTCTCCTTTTGCCTTCTAATTTTCCCAGCATCAGGGTCTTTTCCAGTGCAGTCCAAAGTACTCGCAAGAGTCTTCTCCAACACCACAGCTCAAAGGCATCAATTCTTCAGTGCTCGGCTCTCCTTATGGTCCAGTTCTTACATCCATACATGAGTACTGGAAAAAAATCATAGTTTTGAATATACAGATCTTTGTTGGCAAAGTGATGCCTCAGTTTTTTTGATACACTGCCAAGGTTTGTCATAGCTTTTCTTCCAAGGAGCAAGTGTCTTAATTTCATGTCTGCAGTCACCATCCACAGTGATTTTGGAGCCTAAGAAAATAAAGCCTGTCACTGTTTCCCCATCTGTTTGCTACGAAGTGATTGACCTGGATGCCATGATCTTTGTTTTTTGAATGTTGAGTTTTAGGTCAGCTTTTCACTCTCCTCTTCATTAAGAGGCCTTTTTTTTTGAATTCACTGTCTAATCAGCTTCTGCTGTTTAGGACATATAGACTAATCAATAAATCTTATTTCCTCATATATTTTCTATACTATTTAGCTGCAAAATAGTATAAAAATGTTCTGAGATTTATAGTTGATGTATATTATATAAGCTTTAGGTGTACAATATAGCGATTCACTATTTTAAAGGTTATAGTCTATTTATGGCTATTATAAAATATTAACTATCTTTCTCTTATTGTACAGTATATCCTTGTAGCTTATTTTACCTCCTTATTCTCTACTTTAAATTGCCCCTTCCCCATTCCCTCCCTCCACTGGTATCCTCTGATTTGTTCTCTTTATCTATGAGTCTGCCTCTTTGTTGTATTAACCAGTTTCTTATATTTTTAGATTCCACATATATATAAGTAATATTACTTGGTATTTCTGTCTCTCTGATTTATTACACTTAGCAAAATAACTTTCCTTTCTGTCCATGTTGCTGCAAATGGCAATATTTCATTTATCTTTATGGTTGAATAGTATTCTACTATATGTGTACATTTCAGTTCAGTCACTCAGTCATGTCTGACTCTTTGCAGCCCCATGCCTGTAGCATACCAGACTTTCCTGCCCTTTACCATCTCCCAGAACTTGCTCAAACTCATGTCCACTGAATCAGTGATGCCTCATCCTTTGCCATTCCCTTCTCCTTTTGCCTTCTAATTTTCCCAGCATCAGGGTCTTTTCCAGTGCAGTCCAAAGTACTCGCAAGAGTCTTCTCCAACACCACAGCTCAAAGGCATCAATTCTTCAGTGCTCGGCTCTCCTTATGGTCCAGTTCTTACATCCATACATGAGTACTGGAAAAAAATCATAGTTTTGAATATACAGATCTTTGTTGGCAAAGTGATGCCTCAGTTTTTTTGATACACTGCCAAGGTTTGTCATAGCTTTTCTTCCAAGGAGCAAGTGTCTTAATTTCATGTCTGCAGTCACCATCCACAGTGATTTTGGAGCCTAAGAAAATAAAGCCTGTCACTGTTTCCCCATCTGTTTGCTACGAAGTGATTGACCTGGATGCCATGATCTTTGTTTTTTGAATGTTGAGTTTTAGGTCAGCTTTTCACTCTCCTCTTCATTAAGAGGCTCTTTAATTCCTCTTCAATATCTGTCATAAGGGTGGCGTCATCTGCTAATCTGAGGTTATTGATATTTTCCCCAGCAATCTTGATTCCAGTTTGTGCTTCATCCAGACCAGCATTTCACATGATGTATTCTGCATATAAGTTAAATAAGCAGGGTGACAGTTCAAAGCCATAGATCAAGTAAATGGTGGTGTAAGAGTGTGAACACATGTTCTATTATTTCAGAGTCAGGCTTTTAATCACTAAGCAAATGATAAGTTATGCTAATTATGGCATTTATTTTAAAAAATCAGGGCATATTCTAGTTCTCCAACAAATTCCTTGGTCCTTGGGTCTTACATCCTCAGATAGGACAGATCAGTTCTTCTATAGGAAAGTTCAGTTTCATTTATTTAATTTTGTGTATTATTTGATTCATATGTTTGGCAGAACACAGGTCTCCCAGAGATGGCCAATTCCAAATTCCTGGAATATGTGATTATGTTAGGCTACATGACAAAGTGGAATAAAGTTTACAGATGGAATAGAGATTGTTAATCAATCAACATTAAGAGAGGGAAATTATTCTGAATTGTCAAGATGAGCTTAGCTTTAGTAATCACAAAGGTCCTTATTAGTGGAAGAAGGAGGCAGAAGAGGTCAGATCAATGCTTTGAAGACAAAGGAAGGCGGCCACAAGCCAAGGAATGCAAGTCACCTCTGGAAGCTAGAAAAGGCCAAGAAACAGATTTCTCCTGGAGCCAGAAGAAGGAGCACAGCCTTGCCAACATCTTGATTTTAACCCAGTGAGGCATCACAGACTTCTGACTTCCAGAACTATGAGAAAAGAAATTTGTGTTGTTTTAAGCTACTAATTAAACAGGAAGTACATGTTTAGATTGCTTGTACCCCATTTAATTTTTATTGTTTTATTAATTAGCAATAGTACAGAAGTTTTTGAAATGATCCTCAGTTTTTGATACACTGCCAAGGTTTGTCATAGCTTTTCTTCCAAGGAGCAAGTGTCTTAATTTCATGTCTGCAGTCACCATCCACAGTGATTTTGGAGCCTAAGAAAATAAAGCCTGTCACTGTTTCCCCATCTGTTTGCTACGAAGTGATTGACCTGGATGCCATGATCTTTGTTTTTTGAATGTTGAGTTTTAGGTCAGCTTTTCACTCTCCTCTTCATTAAGAGGCTCTTTAATTCCTCTTCAATATCTGTCATAAGGGTGGCGTCATCTGCTAATCTGAGGTTATTGATATTTTCCCCAGCAATCTTGATTCCAGTTTGTGCTTCATCCAGACCAGCATTTCACATGATGTATTCTGCATATAAGTTAAATAAGCAGGGTGACAGTTCAAAGCCATAGATCAAGTAAATGGTGGTGTAAGAGTGTGAACACATGTTCTATTATTTCAGAGTCAGGCTTTTAATCACTAAGCAAATGATAAGTTATGCTAATTATGGCATTTATTTTAAAAAATCAGGGCATATTCTAGTTCTCCAACAAATTCCTTGGTCCTTGGGTCTTACATCCTCAGATAGGACAGATCAGTTCTTCTATAGGAAAGTTCAGTTTCATTTATTTAATTTTGTGTATTATTTGATTCATATGTTTGGCAGAACACAGGTCTCCCAGAGATGGCCAATTCCAAATTCCTGGAATATGTGATTATGTTAGGCTACATGACAAAGTGGAATAAAGTTTACAGATGGAATAGAGATTGTTAATCAATCAACATTAAGAGAGGGAAATTATTCTGAATTGTCAAGATGAGCTTAGCTTTAGTAATCACAAAGGTCCTTATTAGTGGAAGAAGGAGGCAGAAGAGGTCAGATCAATGCTTTGAAGACAAAGGAAGGCGGCCACAAGCCAAGGAATGCAAGTCACCTCTGGAAGCTAGAAAAGGCCAAGAAACAGATTTCTCCTGGAGCCAGAAGAAGGAGCACAGCCTTGCCAACATCTTGATTTTAACCCAGTGAGGCATCACAGACTTCTGACTTCCAGAACTATGAGAAAAGAAATTTGTGTTGTTTTAAGCTACTAATTAAACAGGAAGTACATGTTTAGATTGCTTGTACCCCATTTAATTTTTATTGTTTTATTAATTAGCAATAGTACAGAAGATCTGCCTTGCCATTTGGCTTCCACAAGCCAAAATTCATTTCCTTGCGAATAAGAATTCACTGTGAATGATCATTCGGAAAAATTGGTTATTCTCACTGATCATATTATTCTGTAGGAAACTTATTAGATGCATGCTATTTATTATTATTTCACCAAATAAACATATTTGTGAATCAACATACTGAGTTATTTATACTTAAAACAAAAATCGTAATCAATTTATGTTCTTAAGATTATACACATCACTCAAATCTAAAAATTTTATAAATTTTTAGTAACTATTAATATACCAATGCTTCTTGCCAGTCACAGAAACTTAATAAATTGTTTCACAGAATTATTTCATCTAAACCACAATATTGTGATTTCAAATAGCAAAGGCCAGAACAAAATCCGCCATACCCCCTGATGCTGAAAATGAAGTTTTATTGGAACACAGGCACAATTGTGTTTATACGCTCTCTATAGTGCTGTCATACAAAAGAAGACTGGAGCCACTGTGACAGAGATTGTATGTCCCACGAAGACTAAAATATTTACAATTCTGACCCTTAATTATGTAAAGTTTTCAGAACATTACAGTACAGATAAAGCAATCTGACAGATATGGTCTTATTTTTAACTTTAAACAATTAGTTATGATTTAGATTGTAAATGAGGCTAATTCCTCCAACTTCCCATGTTTGAAAGTCACTCAAAAATTCACAAATATCAAGAAAATTAGAAATCCAGGATTCTGACCAAAGTAGACAGACATATTAAAATAAAAATTACTAAAAATTAGTCAGAATAAAGCAAAATCAGAAAAAAGGAAGTAGAGGTAATCTAATACAGATACAAATAATCATGTTATTCAATTGAAAAAGCTGTCAAAGAATTACACATAAAAAGAACTCCAAGTTCATCATAAAGCATAGTTTCAGATTAGAACATAATAGTCTGTTCCAAATGATTAAAAACAATGCATAGTCACTAATTCACTTGCATGATCCGCATTATCACTATATTAAAAGCTGGCAGTAGCACAAAAAATTATAGAGCAATTATTCTTATGTGATATGACAATTCTATATAAAGACTTAATTGGCATATTTCTATAGTTCTTAGAGAGAAGTAGTCACTCTAATAAAATCAAACACACTTCAGAAGCTAAAGGATGGTATAGTATTACAAAAATTATTAGTATATCATTATTTATAGATTCAAGAAGAACAAATACATGGTAATATCAATAGATTTTTATGTCTTTTATGATCACATTTAATGTCAGCTTGTTGTTTCTTTAAAAAGAAATAAAGTAGGAACAGACATTCGATACCTAATATATAATAAGTGCTATCTTAAAGCAATAGTCAGATGCATACTTAACTTGAGCTGGATAACTGCTGCTCAAATTGCCTTTCTTTGGTGCACAAGTCTTAACTCGATGTTTCCTTAAACAAAGGAGGCTAAGTGACCAGTAATCTGGGGACATAAGTGAGAAATAAAGTTCTATTGTATTTAATTCTCTGTTCACGAGAATATTTGGTATAGATTTTACTCCACTATAATAAGTTTTATTGGAACACAGGCACAATTGTGTTTATACGCTCTCTATAGTGCTGTCATACAAAAGAAGACTGGAGCCACTGTGACAGAGATTGTATGTCCCACGAAGACTAAAATATTTACAATTCTGACCCTTAATTATGTAAAGTTTTCAGAACATTACAGTACAGATAAAGCAATCTGACAGATATGGTCTTATTTTTAACTTTAAACAATTAGTTATGATTTAGATTGTAAATGAGGCTAATTCCTCCAACTTCCCATGTTTGAAAGTCACTCAAAAATTCACAAATATCAAGAAAATTAGAAATCCAGGATTCTGACCAAAGTAGACAGACATATTAAAATAAAAATTACTAAAAATTAGTCAGAATAAAGCAAAATCAGAAAAAAGGAAGTAGAGGTAATCTAATACAGATACAAATAATCATGTTATTCAATTGAAAAAGCTGTCAAAGAATTACACATAAAAAGAACTCCAAGTTCATCATAAAGCATAGTTTCAGATTAGAACATAATAGTCTGTTCCAAATGATTAAAAACAATGCATAGTCACTAATTCACTTGCATGATCCGCATTATCACTATATTAAAAGCTGGCAGTAGCACAAAAAATTATAGAGCAATTATTCTTATGTGATATGACAATTCTATATAAAGACTTAATTGGCATATTTCTATAGTTCTTAGAGAGAAGTAGTCACTCTAATAAAATCAAACACACTTCAGAAGCTAAAGGATGGTATAGTATTACAAAAATTATTAGTATATCATTATTTATAGATTCAAGAAGAACAAATACATGGTAATATCAATAGATTTTTATGTCTTTTATGATCACATTTAATGTCAGCTTGTTGTTTCTTTAAAAAGAAATAAAGTAGGAACAGACATTCGATACCTAATATATAATAAGTGCTATCTTAAAGCAATAGTCAGATGCATACTTAACTTGAGCTGGATAACTGCTGCTCAAATTGCCTTTCTTTGGTGCACAAGTCTTAACTCGATGTTTCCTTAAACAAAGGAGGCTAAGTGACCAGTAATCTGGGGACATAAGTGAGAAATAAAGTTCTATTGTATTTAAGTCTCTGTTCACGAGAATATTTGGTATAGATTTTACTCCACTATAATAAGTACATTTATTATTGGGAAGAGTCATTGATTCTATTACCTCTACATTTGTTCCAAACCTGTTCAATATTTTCCATTTCCTGCCACAGCCTTTTTTCAAGTCTCTATCATTCTTTACTTGGCTTATTATGAACACGTCTAACTCATCTTCTTGCTTCCACCCTGTTTCTGTGCAATCTTTTTTCCATTAGTAAACAGAGAAGTATTTGAATTTTTTTTTTAAATTGAGACTCAAGTCACATCTACTATGGGCTGAATTTTGTTTCCCCAAATTCATGCATTGAAGTCCTAACCTCCAAGACTTCAGAATGTGTCTGTATTTGGAGATAGGACTTTTAAAGAAGAAATTAAGGTAAATTAAGGTCAGATAGGTGGATCCTAATTCAATAGACTTCCACATGCACAAGTTAATTTCTTCCCTCCTTTTAATCTGTCTTATGTCAATTTAATTATTCCATCAACCAAAAGATCTCAAGAAGGTAAGAGGGAAGTTTCCCCTCCCCCATACTCACATAAGTGTTTGTGAATAGACATTGCTTTGAGAGTCTTTCATTACCCTACCAAACTCGGCTTTTCTCCAAGATTCTGCAGTTGACCTAACAATTGAACAACTGAAGGCATAGAACTTAGCCCAGAATCTCCATGATAACATGGAGATACATGTTGTAGGTAAATGTACACCCTTGCAATTAATTATTTCTTTATGTAATAGATGTTTTAAACTTCTGTATAGATGAGAGATTTCCTTACGATTATAGGCTATAAACAGATGGAATGGAACATGAAGTCATATACGCTCACACTCATTTCTTCCATTAAACCACCATGCCTAATAAATGTGTCAGAGTTTCTGGGTAAGAGCTACAAATGATTCTGTTATTATTTTAATTGCACACATTGGTCTTCTTCAGCTCATATGTCTATGCCATATTCATCAAATTCACAACGTGTAATTCTTGTTGACTATATTGGCAAACTGATCGGGTGTTAATTTACATAGTCCTACAAGATGATAAATTATATGGTTACCCAACTTCTAAATGTTATATCCATTCTTAATTTACAGTTGCTTAGGAAAAACAGTCCTTCAGCTACCACTGGCCTTCTTTGTATTACTGGAGTGCCTGGGGACAATTTCTACCTAGGGGAGTATAGTAACACAAATGCATTTGATTTTAAAGGCAAAAACTGGGATAAATGGAAGTATTATTATAGGTAGTTTTTAGCTAGGTTTCCCTTGGATGAATACTTTGAAAAATACCACACGGCCATAAAATTCTGGAAACAAACTCTCATTTCAAAATGCTGAATTGGGTGTGTAAATCAGCAAACAGAACAGGTTATGTTTAACAGCCAAACCTTCTGGTGACCCATAGTTAGGGCTGGGCCTGGCTTCACATTTAACACAAGGAAGAATTGCCTCCTGGATGCCTCACTTCCCAGGATGGAAGGTTCTGAAGATCATCTGCCGAGTGTGTGGATTAAATGTTGCAAAGGAACATTATTTATTTTTTTTAAGATGACATCAACAAAACTTTATTGACTTACAGTTCTGGAGGTTACAAGTCTTAAATCAAGATGTCAGGAGGGCCATACTGCTGCTGAAACCTGTAACGGAAAGCAGTACCCCTGACCTTTATTAATCCTTGACTTTCCATGGCTTGTAGAGACATCCTTCCAATCTCTGCCTCTGTTGTCACATAGTCTTCTTTTCCTGTGCGTCTCTTCTCCATCTTTTATAAGAACATCAGTCAAACTGAATTAAGAGCTCACCCTATTTCGGTAAGACCTCATCTTAACTAATTATATCCCCTGTTCAAATAAAGTCCTAAACATTGCTGAAAAGAGTACGTTTTTTTTGATTTCCTTACGATTATAGGCTATAAACAGATGGAATGGAACATGAAGTCATATCGCTCACACTCATTTCTTCCATTAAACCACCATGCCTAATAAATGTGTCAGAGTTTCTGGGTAAGAGCTACAAATGATTCTGTTATTATTTTAATTGCACACATTGGTCTTCTTCAGCTCATATGTCTATGCCATATTCATCAAATTCACAACGTGTAATTCTTGTTGACTATATTGGCAAACTGATCGGGTGTTAATTTACATAGTCCTACAAGATGATAAATTATATGGTTACCCAACTTCTAAATGTTATATCCATTCTTAATTTACAGTTGCTTAGGAAAAACAGTCCTTCAGCTACCACTGGCCTTCTTTGTATTACTGGAGTGCCTGGGGACAATTTCTACCTAGGGGAGTATAGTAACACAAATGCATTTGATTTTAAAGGCAAAAACTGGGATAAATGGAAGTATTATTATAGGTAGTTTTTAGCTAGGTTTCCCTTGGATGAATACTTTGAAAAATACCACACGGCCATAAAATTCTGGAAACAAACTCTCATTTCAAAATGCTGAATTGGGTGTGTAAATCAGCAAACAGAACAGGTTATGTTTAACAGCCAAACCTTCTGGTGACCCATAGTTAGGGCTGGGCCTGGCTTCACATTTAACACAAGGAAGAATTGCCTCCTGGATGCCTCACTTCCCAGGATGGAAGGTTCTGAAGATCATCTGCCGAGTGTGTGGATTAAATGTTGCAAAGGAACATTATTTATTTTTTTTAAGATGACATCAACAAAACTTTATTGACTTACAGTTCTGGAGGTTACAAGTCTTAAATCAAGATGTCAGGAGGGCCATACTGCTGCTGAAACCTGTAACGGAAAGCAGTACCCCCCTGACCTTTATTAATCCTTGACTTTCCATGGCTTGTAGAGACATCCTTCCAATCTCTGCCTCTGTTGTCACATAGTCTTCTTTTTCCTGTGCGTCTCTTCTCCATCTTTTATAAGAACATCAGTCAAACTGAATTAAGAGCTCACCCTATTTCGGTAAGACCTCATCTTAACTAATTATATCTGCAACCACCGTGTTTCAAATAAAGTCCTAAACATTGCTGAAAAGAGTACTTTGAAATTTTCTGAACTTCTTTTCCAGAGGAAAAAAATGCTAAAATTATCGAAAATAATGTATTCTGAAGTGGATTACATTTACGTTATAAATTAATAGCCATATGAAGTTCATAGTTTTATAACAGGGACAAATTTCTTGGGACCTTGGACTACCACTAGCCAACTGAATGTCTGTGGCATTGCAGGTGGCCTCTGCTGTTGTCCCTGAGATTCTCTGCTGGTTATCTCTGCCTCACCTCCAGACCAGACTCAGAGGAGCCAGTGAAGTGTTTGGAACAGCCAACATGTGAAAGCAGCCTTGGTCCCTGAATCACCTGGTTGGCCACCTGACAAAGAATTAATTGACACAAATGAGAAACAAACTTGATTCTGATAACAAATAGATGTGTGTGTGTGTGTGTGTGTGTGTATACATATATATACTATATTAATATATATAATATGTACATAGGTATTTATACATTTATAATATGTAAACATGTCCATAATATCTATAATAAAATAAGGAACTCTAAAAATGTCCAGGAGGTGCCAGTGTTAAAGAATCTACCTGCCAACAGAGGTGACAAAACAGATGTGGGTTCAGTCCCTGGGTCAGGAAGATCCCCAGAAGGAGGAAATGGCAACCCACTCCAGTATTCCTGCCTGGAAGATTCCATAGACAGGAGGTAGTAAGTCTTAAATCTAAGATCATCTGCCGAGTGTGTGGATTAAATGTTGCAAAGGAACATTATTTATTTTTTTTAAGATGACATCAACAAAACTTTATTGACTTACAGTTCTGGAGGTTACAAGTCTTAAATCAAGATGTCAGGAGGGCCATACTGCTGCTGAAACCTGTAACGGAAAGCAGTACCCCCCTGACCTTTATTAATCCTTGACTTTCCATGGCTTGTAGAGACATCCTTCCAATCTCTGCCTCTGTTGTCACATAGTCTTCTTTTTCCTGTGCGTCTCTTCTCCATCTTTTATAAGAACATCAGTCAAACTGAATTAAGAGCTCACCCTATTTCGGTAAGACCTCATCTTAACTAATTATATCTGCAACCACCGTGTTTCAAATAAAGTCCTAAACATTGCTGAAAAGAGTACTTTGAAATTTTCTGAACTTCTTTTCCAGAGGAAAAAAATGCTAAAATTATCGAAAATAATGTATTCTGAAGTGGATTACATTTACGTTATAAATTAATAGCCATATGAAGTTCATAGTTTTATAACAGGGACAAATTTCTTGGGACCTTGGACTACCACTAGCCAACTGAATGTCTGTGGCATTGCAGGTGGCCTCTGCTGTTGTCCCTGAGATTCTCTGCTGGTGATCTCTGCCCTCACCTCCAGACCAGACTCAGAGGAGCCAGTGAAGTGTTTGGAACAGCCAACATGTGAAAGCAGCCTTGGTCCCTGAATCACCTGGTTGGCCACCTGACAAAGAATTAATTGACACAAATGAGAAACAAACTTGATTCTGATAACAAATAGATGTGTGTGTGTGTGTGTGTGTGTGTATACATATATATACTATATTAATATATATAATATGTACATAGGTATTTATACATTTATAATATGTAAACATGTCCATAATATCTATAATAAAATAAGGAACTCTAAAAATGTCCAGGAGGTGCCAGTGTTAAAGAATCTACCTGCCAACAGAGGTGACAAAACAGATGTGGGTTCAGTCCCTGGGTCAGGAAGATCCCCAGAAGGAGGAAATGGCAACCCACTCCAGTATTCCTGCCTGGAAGATTCCATAGACAGAGGAGCCTGTCAAGCTACAGCCCATAGAGTCACAAAGAGTCAGACATGACTAAACACACAGCACACAAATGCTGTAAGAGAAAGAAACATCCTATTGGACCTAAATGAAGAGGAAACTCACCTAAAGTGACTGTAACACAGAAGAGGCAGTCTTTTCTAAGCAGCAGTCTCTGACAATTCATTCTTGACCAGACCCTCTCACTGACTTGGTGTGAAGCCCACTCAGCTTACTAGTCTGACACTCAACTATACTGTCAGCTCCCCAGGGGAAGGGCTGTATCTTATTTACCTCTGACTACCTCATAATATCCAGGTTGCCCTAGTGGCAAACTACTCTCCTGCCAATGCAGGAGACATAGAGACATGAGTTCAACCCCTGGATCAGGAAGATTCCCTGGAGGAGGGCATGGCTACCCACTCCAGTATTCTTGCCTAGAGAATCCCATGGACAGAGTCTGGTGGACTACACTCTATAGGGTCACGAAGAGCTGGACACACCTGAAGTGACTTAGCACATCTTGTACTTGCTCAATGCCAAAAATGCAGCAGTCTCTCAGGAAATGTCTCTTTAAGGAGTGATATATGAAAATGAGAAACTGTGTGCTTAGAGAGAGCAGTAGAGATGAAATTTGTTGGATAATAGAATTTTGTTGAGGGAAACCTATGATGAGAATGTTTCAAACAGAGCAAACACGATAACCAAAGAGCACAAAAGCTGGTAAGCAATGCTACCTAAGGCAGGCTTGAAGACTGAAGATATAACAGGAAAGGAGTCTTCAGTATTTTATTTTTATATAGAAATGTACACTCCTTTGTGATTAGCAGGATGAGCCCAAACCTTTGTCCACTGTTATTTGCCTCTGTCTTTAAGGTATGTATGGCTGTTCGTATGAGTATGTGAATTCAGATGAGAAACAAAGAGAACATGGATGGTATTCTCGAATATTAAATCATGTAAACTTACAGTTTAAAAATAACAGGGAAATCTGTCTGTAGAAAACAAACTTAATGACTATTTCAGTAACACTGACTCCCTACTCTGATACCTGACAAATAAGAATAATGCAAAACAAAGTATCAGAATGGTTTTACATAATCAAAATGATTTACCAATAAGATTAGCATTTTGTTAGTTTACATTTTACTAATAAATCATGTAAAACAATTTATTTGTCCAAAGCATATTTTTAAATTAGATGTGTAGTATGAGCCAGTCACTGTTCCTAGTCCTAGCTATGTACTAGAAAGAAAATAAACATAGTCTCTGTCTTGTTTGGGTAGATAGGGGAGGAAATAAATTGTGGGAAATGATAGACCACAATGAGTATTATGCAGAAAAAAAAAAAATAAAATGCAACAGAGTGCAGAGATTTGAAATAACTGTGGGGACCACTTGGATTGAATCAGTAGAAAGGTTTTTCTAGCAAGACAATTTTTAGGCTAAGACATGTGAGGCAGAGAGTCAGGCAGGCAGAACCGGGAGGTGTGCTCTAAGCCCCGAAGCTCTCAGAGGTCATTTATCTCAGCTATTGATCAGAGTATCTGCCCTTTCTTTGTTCCTTCCTCAACTATTTGTTGTGTGACTCTATTAGATAAATCAGTGTGCTTAGTGCTTAAAGAGATACAAAGTAGACCAGACACATGTCTTATCTTCTGGAAGCTTACAGTAAATGGAGGGATTGTAAATTTGAAATTGTGACTGACCATGGAATGCTGACTTGTGTAAGAGCTGCTTGTGAAACATTTAGGAATTTTGCAAACTGGTTATTGCACAGTTAGTCACTTGAAATTGACCATGGGAAGGGTATTGACACTACAATAATTGACAGTTACTACAAATTAGGATGTTTTCCCCTCCAAAGTGTTGGTGGTTAAATATTTACCGGTACTCTACTGCTTATGAGCAAAACTGAATTAGAGGAGTAACAGAAACAGTTTCCTGCCTTTCATCTCTCTTTCTCATGTGCTACTCGTATTAATTGTTTGAATGGAGTGTGATTTTAAAAGAGCAAAGAAAGGAGTAGATCATAGCTCCATCTCGACCTTGGTGATGCAGAGTGCTTTCAGCAGCATTTAGGCTTTGAACTTTAAGACCGTAAAAGCAATAAGATCACGGACAATATGGCTCTCACTCTCCACCCACACTCAGCAACCACTATGTCCGTGACCTGTGTTTTTTCTCCCGGCACACTCTCCCCCATCACCCTCTCCATCTGTCCTGGCTAGCTATCTCTCTTACAAGTAAGATACGAATAGCTCCCATCCTAGGAAAGAATTTCTTCTTTACCTCATTCGCTCATATTTCCGAAGCTCTGTTTCTTCGTTGCTTGTTCTCCTGAGAGTACTGTCTCTCTGTCCCAAGGTCCTTATTTCAAGCTACAGGCAGCTTTTGTCTCCACTTGACTAAACCGTTCCTGTGAAGGGCACAAGTACAAAGGATGTCTTCAGCCCTTGTCTTCCTTAGCCTTGCAAGGGAATTTGGCACAGACAGTGAAGCATTCTTTTTCAAATACTGGTTTGTGTGAGAGGCATGTTCTCGCTATTCTTTCCCACCTCACTGGACACTCCCAGGTCTCCTTGGCTGGTTGTGTGCTCATCCAGATTCCAAACCCTAAATTCAGAACTTCCCCAGGGTTCAGTCATCAAAAATCGCTCTTCTCTGTTTTCATTCACTGCCATCTATGGACTTGATGATTTACACACAATCTCCAGGCTGACTGTTCTCTGAGTTCCCAGCCCCCAGAACAGCAGGAAAATCCCTCCTATGACTTGGCCACTGCCTCGCTCTTCACCACCGTCTCCTTCTGCTCTTCTCCTGACTATCTACACTTAATCACACAGGACTTCTCTTTCTTTTTTTTTCTTGAAGAAATAAAGCTGAATTGTTGCTCAGAATCTTTTATTTGAGAGATTTCTCTGCTTGGAATATTCCAGACCTATTTTTCTCATGACTTACTGTTGTATGTCATTCAATAAGACAACTCAAGTGTCACCTCCCTGACCACCTCATCTAACGATTACCTAACGATTTTTTATTTTTCCTCATAATGTTATTATAATATTGTATATCTCACTATTTAACATAAGATGTCAACATATTTTCTAAGATATCAGTTGATACAATATTATGCAATATATTGCATACTATATACCATAAAGTGGAAAAATACAACATTTCATGTGTAACAATACTATGTGGCATAATATAATAGATCACTAGAATGTAAGCTCTTTGGAAAGTTTCCTTCCATCATCTACAAAGTGTCAAACATATAATAATAACTTCAATTTTTTTGAATAACTGAAAGAAGTACTAAAAAATAAACAATCCTTTTCTACTTTTTTATGTAATAATTTTTTCACCCTTTCTCACCTCTTCTCATCTCACTTGTTTCCATCAAAGATATAATGTCAACCTCTGGTCTACACAACAGAAATTTATACTGCAACTTGAATCCAGATTTTTTTCTTTTTTTTTTTTTTTTAAAAGTTTTATTTTACTTTTAACTTTTACAGAGTTTTGTTGTTTACAGATATGCATGTTCCCAGATTAGTCACAGCCCCTCCTGACCATTACACAGCACCTCTGAAGGATCTCCTTTTCTCACAGAGCAATGACTATAGCTATTTTCTTCACTTATGACAGTACAGGCCTTCAGATTTTTTCATTACTTGTTACTTCAAATCAATGATTTCGTATTTATAGTGAAATTATAAATACAAAATATTCCTTAGATGACACGCATTCATGCACAATATGGCTCCTCACTATAATATTCCTTAGATGACACTCATTCATGCACAATATGGCTCCTCACTGGGAATTTTTGGCCACAAAATTTATTTATTAGGAAAATCTATTGAATATCTACTAGGAAGACATTCAGTTGATGCTTGAAATTCAAAAGCAAATGAATACTGTTTTTGCATTCAAAGAACTCTCTGCCTTACACAAGCACATGTACACAAAAATATTACAAGAATTTCTGGGGAAAATGTTTCACAATTTGCACATGAAGGCTCGTGTTTCTTTTAAAATTTTGTCTTTACACATACACACGATCACAATGTACACATGCATACTATATAATAACTTTAATCGTATGGATATGTGCAAGCAGGCTAAGCTGATTCAGTCATGTCCAGCTCTTAGTGACCCCATGGACTGTAGCTTGCTAGTCTCCTCTGTCCATGGAATTCTCCAGGCAAGAATACTGGAGTGTGTTACCATGCCCTCTTCCTAGGGATCTTCCTGACTTAGGGATAGAATTTGCATCTCTTATGTCTCCTGCATTGGCAAGCCGTTTCTTTACCACTAGAACCATCTGGGAACCACCGACGTATTAACGGTTTCTACTATCTTTCAACTCTTCCAAAATGGTCCAGAAAAATTATCTAATTTGTCAAAACTTCTGAAAGAAGTACTAAAAAATAAACAATCCTTTTCTACTTTTTTATGTAATAATTTTTTCACCCTTTCTCACCTCTTCTCATCTCACTTGTTTCCATCAAAGATATAATGTCAACCTCTGGTCTACACAACAGAAATTTATACTGCAACTTGAATCCAGATTTTTTTCTTTTTTTTTTTTTTTTAAAAGTTTTATTTTACTTTTAACTTTTACAGAGTTTTGTTGTTTACAGATATGCATGTTCCCAGATTAGTCACAGCCCCTCCTGACCATTACACAGCACCTCTGAAGGATCTCCTTTTCTCACAGAGCAATGACTATAGCTATTTTCTTCACTTATGACAGTACAGGCCTTCAGATTTTTTCATTACTTGTTACTTCAAATCAATGATTTCGTATTTATAGTGAAATTATAAATACAAAATATTCCTTAGATGACACGCATTCATGCACAATATGGCTCCTCACTATAATATTCCTTAGATGACACTCATTCATGCACAATATGGCTCCTCACTGGGAATTTTTGGCCACAAAATTTATTTATTAGGAAAATCTATTGAATATCTACTAGGAAGACATTCAGTTGATGCTTGAAATTCAAAAGCAAATGAATACTGTTTTTGCATTCAAAGAACTCTCTGCCTTACACAAGCACATGTACACAAAAATATTACAAGAATTTCTGGGGAAAATGTTTCACAATTTGCACATGAAGGCTCGTGTTTCTTTTAAAATTTTGTCTTTACACATACACACGATCACAATGTACACATGCATACTATATAATAACTTTAATCGTATGGATATGTGCAAGCAGGCTAAGCTGATTCAGTCATGTCCAGCTCTTAGTGACCCCATGGACTGTAGCTTGCTAGTCTCCTCTGTCCATGGAATTCTCCAGGCAAGAATACTGGAGTGTGTTACCATGCCCTCTTCCTAGGGATCTTCCTGACTTAGGGATAGAATTTGCATCTCTTATGTCTCCTGCATTGGCAAGCCGTTTCTTTACCACTAGAACCATCTGGGAAGCACAGATGTATGAACGGTTTATATTATTTTTTCAACTCTTCAATGGCCAGATACAACCATAGAAACACCTGGCCTCAGCAGAAAAAATTATCTAATCTTCTTATTTGTCAAAAACTGAACATCAAAATCAGATCCTAGACTAGGAAATAGCAGCTTCACTTGTATTTCCACACAGTTCTTTCCTTCAAAAGAGAGTCAATGGAAAGGAAAAGGTAACGTTTAATTGTTCATATTTTCCAACTTGGAAAAAAAATTTAATACTTGTTCTTCACTCTGAGTATCAGCTATTCCTTTTGATGACTTGCATTATCTTTCCATAAACACATTTTTTCCAGGATCATATTTTTCTGTGAATGACCTCAAAGATAATTCGTTTTGCAAGTTCATGTTTGACTTGTGTGGCATGTCAAATAACTTTCATATTATTTAACTGACTAAGATGGAAGTTTGAAAAGGGAATTCTATTCAACAGTCTGTCAGCTGACTGCTACTGCATTTAATGGTTCAGAGTGCTAAAAGCGAAACTATCTGCAGAAGCAATATCACTGCCGTTTTCAATATTTTAAAGGTTACCAAATTCTTTCATCTTATGATGATGCTAGCTGTACCTTCCTTAATCAGCATAGTTTTGGTGAAGTCTATCATTAAAATTGTATAAGTGTTGATTAAATAATCTCAAGCATTCAGCAATACTCTTTGTAAAAATTTACCTCATAAGAAGTATGGACATGAAATTGTCTTCATCCAAAAAGTATTGAAAGCTTTTATTATAAAATTTAATATTTAGCCTGTACAGTCCATGTTATAGTGATTGTTTTTCTTTTGTTAGCATTCTGAATACAAGAACTACATTGAGGACTGAAGGTTTAAAACATTCTATTCTTTTAAAAATGCAGAATAGTACTAAAATAATAATGACAATAATAATAATATATTTATACCATGTAGCAGGTACTCTTTTGCAATGTAAATTGTTTGTGGCCCTTAAGAAATTCTTTGATCAGAGACATATGAGATAATGTAAAAGGAACAATGTTGTTACTATTTAGTCAGTAAGTCATACCAGACTCTTGCAACTCCATTGACTATGGCCTACCAGGCTCCTCTTTTCATGGGATTTACCAGGCAAGCATACTAGAATGAATTGCCATGTCTTCCTCCAACTCAGGGGTTGAAGCCTGTATCTCCTACATCTCCTGCATTGGCAGGCAGATTCTTTTCCACTGAATCCAAAAGAAACATAATAAGTACTCAATAGTTCTTAAATTATACTAGGCTACAAATTTAAGAAAAAAATCATAATTAGGGGCTTCCCTGGTGGTCCAGTGGGTAAAGAGCCTGTCTTGCAGTGCAAGGGGCACCGGTTCAATCCCTGGCCTGAGAAGATCCCACGTGCCACCAGTGGCTGGACTGGTGTGTCCAATTATGAACCAGAGCTCTGGAGCACATGTGCTCAGAGCTGGTGCTCTGCAACAACAGAGGCCACTGCAGTGGGAGGCCCACACTGGCCAAAGAACAAAGATGGAGGAAAAATAAATGATGACTTAAAGGTAAAAAAAAAAATTCATAATTAGTAATCCCCTAAGGGGTTTTCTTTAGAAACAACAAACACACTCATCTTCACCCCCAATGATTTGCAGAATTGCAACTGTATCCTAAAGATGTGCTATACTATAGTGTCCTTGGTTCCTAATAAGCAATTGCTTTATCTGGATACCAGAGCAACAAGTGTGCCGTCAAATGTCATGTCTGTAGAAAAAATCCCCAGTCTCTCACTGCAAAGGAAAACTAATGACATCAAGACATCACAGTATGAAATATCAAAGTCCCATAGAGATTTTACTCAAAGACTTTTTTGCAGTACATGTTGAGCACAAAAACCAGATCAATCTCAGAACTGATTTCTCTCCTGAGGCAGTGAAGTAAACATGTGCCCTTAAAATGGATAAGAAGGAAGACCATCCCAATATTCTTGATATCATAATTTCCTAAGAGAGCAATAAATCAGGATGATTCTGTACAATTTATTGATGCTTTTTTCTAATGACAATAATAATAATATATTTATACCATGTAGCAGGTACTCTTTTGCAATGTAAATTGTTTGTGGCCCTTAAGAAATTCTTTGATCAGAGACATATGAGATAATGTAAAAGGAACAATGTTGTTACTATTTAGTCAGTAAGTCATACCAGACTCTTGCAACTCCATTGACTATGGCCTACCAGGCTCCTCTTTTCATGGGATTTACCAGGCAAGCATACTAGAATGAATTGCCATGTCTTCCTCCAACTCAGGGGTTGAAGCCTGTATCTCCTACATCTCCTGCATTGGCAGGCAGATTCTTTACCACTGAATCCAAAAGAAACATAATAAGTACTCAATAGTTCTTAAATTATACTAGGCTACAAATTTAAGAAAAAAATCATAATTAGGGGCTTCCCTGGTGGTCCAGTGGGTAAAGAGCCTGTCTTGCAGTGCAAGGGGCACCGGTTCAATCCCTGGCCTGAGAAGATCCCACGTGCCACCAGTGGCTGGACTGGTGTGTCCAATTATGAACCAGAGCTCTGGAGCACATGTGCTCAGAGCTGGTGCTCTGCAACAACAGAGGCCACTGCAGTGGGAGGCCCACACTGGCCAAAGAACAAAGATGGAGGAAAAATAAATGATGACTTAAAGGTAAAAAAAAAAATTCATAATTAGTAATCCCCTAAGGGGTTTTCTTTAGAAACAACAAACACACTCATCTTCACCCCCAATGATTTGCAGAATTGCAACTGTATCCTAAAGATGTGCTATACTATAGTGTCCTTGGTTCCTAATAAGCAATTGCTTTATCTGGATACCAGAGCAACAAGTGTGCCGTCAAATGTCATGTCTGTAGAAAAAATCCCCAGTCTCTCACTGCAAAGGAAAACTAATGACATCAAGACATCACAGTATGAAATATCAAAGTCCCATAGAGATTTTACTCAAAGACTTTTTTGCAGTACATGTTGAGCACAAAAACCAGATCAATCTCAGAACTGATTTCTCTCTCCCCTGAGGCAGTGAAGTAAACATGTGCCCTTAAAATGGATAAGAAGGAAGACCATCCCAATATTCTTGATATCATAATTTCCTAAGAGAGCAATAAATCAGGATGATTCTGTACAATTTATTGATGCTTGTATTTTTATGTTAGCTTTTTTTTCATTTTAAATAACATTGAAATAGTTTGTTTGCAATGTTGCACTGTGTTAGTTTCTGTGTAAAGAATCCTCCATGTTTATGTCTATGCAGAGAATCCTCCATAAAACCCCTAAGCACCAGGGTCTGGAGCATTTCCTGGCTGTGACCACATGGAGAAGGCAGCACTGGGAGAGGAGAGAAGCCTGTGCCCTTCCCACCCACCTGCCACACACAGATATATCATCTGGTGCTTCTGAGTTACATCTTTTTATAACATACTGGTAATCTAGTAAGGCAATTTTTTTCCTAAGTTCTGTGAGCTTCTCTAGAAAATTAGTGGACTTTAGTAGGGGGTGGTGAAAACCTGTGATTTTATAACCAATGAGTCTCAACAACCTGGTCTTCTGATTGGCATCAGAAGTGAAATTGGGGGCATTTCATGCAACTGAAATTGGGGATATTTTGTGCTATGTGGGATGTGATATAACTCCAGGTAGTCAGTATCAGAACTAAGATGAATTGAGGTAACATAGGGTGATAACAGAGGAAAAATACTGAAAATTTCAGATTGTGATATAAAGTGGAAAAAGGGAGATTTTACAATCAAAGTTCAAAAATAAGCAACTTAGCTTATGGCTAATCAAAGAGAAATTTTTGTTTTCCTAAATGTAAGAATGTCTTCTTGGCAGGAAAAATCAGCAGTTCAGAGGCAATCAGGTTTTATTCTGGAGTAGATAAAGCCAAGTAAATCCCCCCAGATAATGAAAGCCTTGAAAACTCAATGTTATAGCTCCCATTCTGAGGTTGAAACTTCAGTAAAAGGTTCTGATTTAATAAAATTGTCAATTAAAAAAAAAAAAAACAACTGTCAATTTAAAGTGGTCAATGATGTATCATAGTTATTTTGTTTAGATTAGTTGTGAAATATCAAAGTCCCATAGAGATTTTACTCAAAGACTTTCGTACATGTTGAGCACAAAACCAGATCAATCTCAGAACTGATTTCTCTCCTGAGGCAGTGAAGTAAACATGTGCCCTTAAAATGGATAAGAAGGAAGACCATCCCAATATTCTTGATATCATAATTTCCTAAGAGAGCAATAAATCAGGATGATTCTGTACAATTTATTGATGCTTGTATTTTTATGTTAGCTTTTTTTTCATTTTAAATAACATTGAAATAGTTTGTTTGCAATGTTGCACTGTGTTAGTTTCTGTGTAAAGAATCCTCCATGTTTATGTCTATGCAGAGAATCCTCCATAAAACCCCTAAGCACCAGGGTCTGGAGCATTTCCTGGCTGTGACCACATGGAGAAGGCAGCACTGGGAGAGGAGAGAAGCCTGTGCCCTTCCCACCCACCTGCCACACACAGATATATCATCTGGTGCTTCTGAGTTACATCTTTTTATAACATACTGGTAATCTAGTAAGGCAATTTTTTTCCTAAGTTCTGTGAGCTTCTCTAGAAAATTAGTGGACTTTAGTAGGGGGTGGTGAAAACCTGTGATTTTATAACCAATGAGTCTCAACAACCTGGTCTTCTGATTGGCATCAGAAGTGAAATTGGGGGCATTTCATGCAACTGAAATTGGGGATATTTTGTGCTATGTGGGATGTGATATAACTCCAGGTAGTCAGTATCAGAACTAAGATGAATTGAGGTAACATAGGGTGATAACAGAGGAAAAATACTGAAAATTTCAGATTGTGATATAAAGTGGAAAAAGGGAGATTTTACAATCAAAGTTCAAAAATAAGCAACTTAGCTTATGGCTAATCAAAGAGAAATTTTTGTTTTCCTAAATGTAAGAATGTCTTCTTGGCAGGAAAAATCAGCAGTTCAGAGGCAATCAGGTTTTATTCTGGAGTAGATAAAGCCAAGTAAATCCCCCCAGATAATGAAAGCCTTGAAAACTCAATGTTATAGCTCCCATTCTGAGGTTGAAACTTCAGTAAAAGGTTCTGATTTAATAAAATTGTCAATTAAAAAAAAAAAAAACAACTGTCAATTTAAAGTGGTCAATGATGTATCATAGTTATTTTGTTTTTAGATTTTACTTAGTTCTTTTTAGCTCTTTGCACATGTAAAATTGCTTTATGTTTCAATTCAATTTTTTCCCTCTACAATTTAAATAGGATTCAGTTGATCACATGAAATTGTAATTGATAGCACAAAAACTTCTCATAGAACCAGAAGATAACGTGATTAGTAAAAAATATAACTGAGTTATTAAACTGGGCTTCTCTGGTAGGTCAGCTGGTCAAGAATCTACCTGAAATGTAGGATATCCTGGTTTGATTCCTAGGTTGGGAAGATCCTCTGAGAAGGGATAGGCTAACCATACTAGTATTCTTGGGTTTCCTTGGTGGCTCAGGCTGTAAAAAGCCTGCCTGCAATGTGGGAGTCCTGGGTTTGATTCCTGGGTTGGGAAGATCTTCTGGAGAAGAGAACAGCTACCCACTCCAGTATTCTTGCCTGGAGAATCCCATGGCTTATCTATGGGGTCGCAGAGTTGAACACGCCTGAGTGACTTTCACTTTGGACAAAACTGAGAACAACTAATATAACTTTATTAATTATACCACATCACTTAAATATCTCAGGCTTTCATGGTTTCAATCAAGGTAGGAATCTGCCAAACTTTATATTCAGTCAGAAAAGTTTCAAATTCTCAAAGATTCCCTTAACTGGAAATTTTTTTTTTTTTTTTTCTGTAAAAGGGTTTTGTTTAAAATTATTATTTAATTATTTTTATTTTGCTTTTGACATTTACATAGTTTTGTTGTTTACTGATAGGTATAATCCCAGATTAATCATATGTATATCCCTGACCCTTCCCTCCTGTGCCCTCCTCACAGTCCCCTCTGTAAAAGTTTGATTTAAATTTCTTGAGAGAATCATCTCGAAGATCTGCCATTTTCTGCTATAGCTTCCCATCACTTTAGAATTTTGCCTTCAGGCATGGACTAATTCAATGAATATAATAATGCTAATGGTCAGAAATATTTCCATTTGAAAATCAGAGCTCGATATTCTCCGAGTCTATTTGTTCTGTATGATCAAAAATGTCAGTATCTGGGACTTCCCTGGTGGTCCAGTGGTCAAGACTGTGCTTCTAATGCAGGGGGCCTGGGTTTGATCCCTAGTCAGGGAACTAGATACCACACACCACAACTAAGACCCAGTGCAGCCAAATTAAGATAAATAAAGCAATAATTTAAAAATTAAAAAAAAATCAGTATCTCTTTAAGGCTCTGACATCCTTGATGAACAAATCCATTCCTTTCTTATAACCTAAAAGCTGTTATTAGGGATGCTTATGTGGCAGTTCCTGTGCCCTAAAAAATCCAGAGCAGCTTTTGCATATTCATCAGCCACGAGCATGAAGACTTAACTTGATTAAAACCATTTCCTGTTTTCTACCATTTTGTTTTTTTGTTTTTTGTTTTTTTACTTTTTTTTTATTCTTTATTTTAAAGATTTTACAGAGTTTTGTTGTTCACCAACATGTATGTTCCCAGATCATTCATATGCATGTCCCTAGACCCTCCCCCCGCCTAGTTCCCCCCCTCCCACTCCTCCAGACCATCGCCCCAAGTGATTGTAGGTACTCCTATTCCCTTAGCGCAATGACCATAGCTATCTTTTCCACACGTGCCAGTATAGGTTTCAATGTTACTTCCTCTATGCCTCCCTCTCACTGTTCGGTCTCCACAATGTCCTTATGTCTATTCTCTGTCTTTCCATGAGTTCACTATGTGTGTTATCATGACCCTCTTACTAGATCCCATATATATGAGTTAGTATACTGTACTTGTCTTTCTCTTTTTGACTTACTTCACTTTTTATGATAGGTTCTAGAGCTAGCCACCTCATTAGGGCTGATTCTTCTGAATTTCTTTTAACAGCAGAGTAGTATTCCATTGTATATATGTACCAGAACTTCTGGATCCATTCATTCGTCGATGGACATCTAGGTTGCTTCCCTAAGGGGAAAATTTTCTGGCCAATTTTCTGCTATAGCTTCCCATCACTTTAGAATTTTGCCTTCAGGCATGGACTAATTCAATGAATATAATAATGCTAATGGTCAGAAATATTTCCATTTGAAAATCAGAGCTCGATATTCTCCGAGTCTATTTGTTCTGTATGATCAAAATGTCAGTATCTGGGACTTCCCTGGTGGTCCAGTGGTCAAGACTGTGCTTCTAATGCAGGGGGCCTGGGTTTGATCCCTAGTCAGGGAACTAGATACCACACACCACAACTAAGACCCAGTGCAGCCAAATTAAGATAAATAAAGCAATAATTTAAAAATTAAAAAAAAATCAGTATCTCTTTAAGGCTCTGACATCCTTGATGAACAAATCCATTCCTTTCTTATAACCTAAAAGCTGTTATTAGGGATGCTTATGTGGCAGTTCCTGTGCCCTAAAAAATCCAGAGCAGCTTTTGCATATTCATCAGCCACGAGCATGAAGACTTAACTTGATTAAAACCATTTCCTGTTTTCTACCATTTTGTTTTTTTGTTTTTTGTTTTTTTACTTTTTTTTTATTCTTTATTTTAAAGATTTTACAGAGTTTTGTTGTTCACCAACATGTATGTTCCCAGATCATTCATATGCATGTCCCTAGACCCTCCCCCCGCCTAGTTCCCTCCCACTCCTCCAGACCATCGCCCCAAGTGATTGTAGGTACTCCTATTCCCTTAGCGCAATGACCATAGCTATCTTTTCCACACGTGCCAGTATAGGTTTCAATGTTACTTCCTCTATGCCTCCCTCTCACTGTTCGGTCTCCACAATGTCCTTATGTCTATTCTCTGTCTTTCCATGAGTTCACTATGTGTGTTATCATGACCCTCTTACTAGATCCCATATATATGAGTTAGTATACTGTACTTGTCTTTCTCTTTTTGACTTACTTCACTTTTTATGATAGGTTCTAGAGCTAGCCACCTCATTAGGGCTGATTCTTCTGAATTTCTTTTAACAGCAGAGTAGTATTCCATTGTATATATGTACCAGAACTTCTGGATCCATTCATTCGTCGATGGACATCTAGGTTGCTTCCATGTTCTGGCTATTGTATAGAGAGCTGCAATGAACATTGGGGTACAAGGGCCTCTTTCAGCTTTGATTTCATCAGGATATAAGCCTAATAGTGGGATTGCTGGGTCATAGGGTGCTTCTATTTTTAGTTTTTTAAGGTATCTCCATATTGTCTTCCATAGAGGCTGTATCAGTTTACATTCCCACCAGCAATGCAAGAGGGTTCCCTTTTCTCCGCACCCTCTCCAGCATGTATTGTCTGTCAATTTGTTGATGATGGCCATTCTGACGGGTGTGAGGTGGTCTCTCATTGTAGCTTTGATTTGCATTTCTCTAATGATAAGTGAGGTTGAGCATCGTTTCATGTGCTTTTGGGCCATCTGTATGTCATCTTTGCAGAGGCGTCTCTTTAGATCTTTTTCCCATTTTTTGATTGGGTTGTTCGTTTTTCCTGTGCTGAGTTGTCTGAGTTGCTTGTAGATTTTGGAGATGAATTCTTTGTCTGTTGTTTCATTTGCTCTGATTTTCTCCCACTCTGTGGGGTGTCTCTTCGGCTTTTTTGTAATTTCTTTTGCTGTACAAAAGCTTTTAAGTTTCATTAGGTCCCACATGTTCACTTTTCTTTTCAGTTCCACTATTCTAGTAGGTGGGTCAGAGAAGATCTTGCTTTGATTGATGTCCTTGAGGGTTTTGCCTATATTCTCCTCTAAGAGTTTGATGGTTTCTGGTCTTACATTTAGGTCTTTAATCCATTTTGAGTTGATCTTTGTGTATGGTGTCAGGGACTGTTCCAACTTCATTTTTTTGCATGTAGTTGTCCAATTTTCCCAGCACCATTTGTTGAAGAGGCTGTCTTCGTCCCATTTTATAGTTTTGCCTCCTTTGTCAAAAATAAGGTTCCCATAGGTGCATGGGTTTATCTCTGGGTTCTAGATCTTGTTCCATTGATCTATAGTTCTGTTTTTGTGCCAGTACCATACTGTTTTGATGACTGTTGCTTTGTAGTAGAGTCTGAAGTTGGGGAGGCTGATCCCTCCAACTCTGTTTTTCTTTCTCAGGATTGCTTTGGCTATTCGAGGTCTTTTGTGTTTCCATATTCTAGTTCTGTGAAAAATGTCAATGGTAGTTGGATAGGCATTGCATTGAATCTGCAGATGATATGTTCCTATTGTCATCTTCTTAGATGTTTGGGGTTTGATTTGTAGGACTTCTCCTACTCTTGTATTTATTGGCTATATCAGGCCCTTTAACACTTGTTGTAGGGCTAGTTTTGTGGTACAGAATTCTTTTAGTTTTTGCCTATCTGTGACGCTTTTGACTTCTCCATCAATTCTGAATGAGATTCTTGCTGGGTAGAGGATTCTTGGTTGGAGGTTATTCTCTTTTAGCTGTTTAAATGTGTCTTGCCATTCTCTTCTGGCCTGCAGGGTTTCTGTTGAAAGATTTGCAGTTAGACGTATGGGATTTCCTTTATATGTTACTTGTTGTTTGCTCCTAGCTGCTTTTAGTAATCTGTCTTTATATTTAGTCTGCGTTAGTTTGATTAGAATGTGCCTTGGTGTGTTTCTTCTGGGGTTTCTCCTGTATGGAACTCTTTGTGCTTCTTGGACTTGGTTGACTATTTCCTTTCCCATGCTGGGGAAGTTTTCAACTATAACCTCTTCAAGAATTTTTTCATAGCCTTTCTTCCCCTCTTCTTCCTCTGGAACTCCTATAATTCTAATGTTGGTGCGTTTGATATTGTCCCAGAGGTCTATCCTCAGTTCTTTTAATTCTTTCGGCTTTGTTCTGTTCTTCAGCACATATTTCCAACATTCTATCTTCCAGCTCACTTATCCGTTCTTCCGCCTCCAATACTCTACTATTGAGACCTTCTATAGTATTTTTGAGTTCAGCAATGGAGTCGGTGGTCTCTATTTGCTTATTTTTCATTTCCTGCATGTCTTTTCTCAATGCACTAATTTCCTCTAATATTCTGTTTTCAGTGTTTTGCATCCTCATTAGTATAGTTTTTCTGAATTCTCTTTCAGATAATTTGTCTATCTCCTCCTCTGTTATTTGAGGCTGTGTTTCTCTGGCTTGGTCCTTCATTTGTGCAGTGTTTCTCTGTCGTTTCATTATTAGGTTAGTTTTTGTTTCTTTGTGGTTCTGTGTGTATGAAGTTCTTTTCCCCCACCAGGCTTCTTCGTTGAATTCTCCCTTCCTTTGGGTTTCTGTCCTTGTAGAAGGGTTCAGTGGTTTGTGTCTTGGGTGGTGTTAGGTCTTGTTTACAGGTGAATAATCTCTAGTATTGTATACTAGAGATTATTTGATAATCTCTAGTTTTGACTTTGATAATGTGGGGTCTTGGAATCAGGGCTTCTGCTCGAGGATCCTTGGTTTGATGATTGGTCAGGGGGTGTAGGCTCTATGTATGGTTTGCTATGGTGTTCTGTGATATTAGTTCAAATACTAGTATCTGAAGAACAGAGTTGATGGGTTAAAATTTTTTGAATTAAAGATTCTTGCTGGGTAGAGGATTCTTGGTTGGAGGTTATTCTCTTTTAGCTGTTTAAATGTGTCTTGCCATTCTCTTCTGGCCTGCAGGGTTTCTGTTGAAAGATTTGCAGTTAGACGTATGGGATTTCCTTTATATGTTACTTGTTGTTTGCTCCTAGCTGCTTTTAGTAATCTGTCTTTATATTTAGTCTGCGTTAGTTTGATTAGAATGTGCCTTGGTGTGTTTCTTCTGGGGTTTCTCCTGTATGGAACTCTTTGTGCTTCTTGGACTTGGTTGACTATTTCCTTTCCCATGCTGGGGAAGTTTTCAACTATAACCTCTTCAAGAATTTTTTCATAGCCTTTCTTCCCCTCTTCTTCCTCTGGAACTCCTATAATTCTAATGTTGGTGCGTTTGATATTGTCCCAGAGGTCTATCCTCAGTTCTTTTAATTCTTTCGGCTTTGTTCTGTTCTTCAGCACATATTTCCAACATTCTATCTTCCAGCTCACTTATCCGTTCTTCCGCCTCCAATACTCTACTATTGAGACCTTCTATAGTATTTTTGAGTTCAGCAATGGAGTCGGTGGTCTCTATTTGCTTATTTTTCATTTCCTGCATGTCTTTTCTCAATGCACTAATTTCCTCTAATATTCTGTTTTCAGTGTTTTGCATCCTCATTAGTATAGTTTTTCTGAATTCTCTTTCAGATAATTTGTCTATCTCCTCCTCTGTTATTTGAGGCTGTGTTTCTCTGGCTTGGTCCTTCATTTGTGCAGTGTTTCTCTGTCGTTTCATTATTAGGTTAGTTTTTGTTTCTTTGTGGTTCTGTGTGTATGAAGTTCTTTTCCCCCACCAGGCTTCTTCGTTGAATTCTCCCTTCCTTTGGGTTTCTGTCCTTGTAGAAGGGTTCAGTGGTTTGTGTCTTGGGTGGTGTTAGGTCTTGTTTACAGGTGAATAATCTCTAGTATTGTATACTAGAGATTATTTGATAATCTCTAGTTTTGACTTTGATAATGTGGGGTCTTGGAATCAGGGCTTCTGCTCCGAGGATCCTTGGTTTGATGATTGGTCAGGGGGTGTAGGCTCTATGTCTGGTTTGCTATGGTGTTCTGTGATATTAGTTCAAATACTAGTATCTGAAGAACAGGAGGTGTATCCCTGATGGGTGACAGTCATAAAAGCATGCAGATGTTTTCTAACATAGTCATAAGATATACATACATGCACAGCAATAACCACATCTAACCAGTCTTACAGTGATAAAGCATAGGAAACTTCTCTGGCAAACGACGCAATCAAAGATGATACTTGCCCGTTAAGCTCTGAATTAATTAAAATAGTGCCTGGAAAAATAGATCTGGGGCAAGGTCCTGGCTTGGACTATTTCATTGAAAGCAATTTTTTGCTAAGACATGTGTTGGGGGTGAGGAGGGGGAGAGTGTATGGATAATGAGAAGGAATAGATTTGTCTTATAAGGATTTTATAGGGTTACGTAGCCAAGATTAGTGTGTTGTATTGTTTAGTGCAGCTGGAAGAGAATAGTGGAGACAGGAAGGTAGGAAATATTTATCTAGAGGATAGTGGTAGATAGGAGAAAGTTTTACATTTAGAACATGGAGGAGGCAGTGGGAAAGAGGAAAGAAAATTAGAAGTTTCCAAGAATTAAATTTTTTTAAAAAATTAAAAATTAAAAATCAAAAAAAAGAAAAAAAGGAAATTAAAAAATTGAGAAGGGGAGAAAAACTTAGTAAGAAGAGACAAAAAACAAAACAAACAAAAAATAAGCCTGACTGATCAAACAAATAAACAGAACCGTCCACAGCAAATAAACAAACAAAAAAGCTAAATACTGTCCCTGGTTTTTATCCTCTCACCTGTCTGGTGGAAGCCAATCTGCTCTCGATGGTGTTGTCTTGATGATGTAGCCTTTCCCTTATGGCACCGGTTGCTATGGTTTGTTTTCAGCAAATTACTGGCTGTGCTGCAAGCTCAGGTGCTGACCGGGGCAGCGGGCTGATCCCAGTCCATCAGGTGGGGGCCCGCTGCACACACAGTCCCGTGTTGGAGGGAGCGCCCCGGCTCTGCCGCGCACCCACTGGTAGCCTCCAATACCAGCCCTTCTCCCGGCTTCCTCTGCTGCGGGTGTAGCTATGGGGGTGCACGGGCTCCTCTGCCACTGACGCGCGTGCACTGCCAGTTACGCGTCCAAGTCCCAAAGGCAGGCACAGCTTCCCTGTTCGGCTCAAGCACGGTCCCTGGTCAGCAAGCCGTGGGCAACTTCCCCCCTCTGTTCAGCAAGTCCCCCACTGGGAGAGTTTGCACTTACCCGGTGCCAGGCGGAAAGTCGCGATTTTCGCCCGGCCAAGAGGCGCGATTTTCACAGTGGGCACTCCCTTCTGGCTCCAGGTCCCTAGGCAGCTCACCGCGGGGAACTTCCCAATTGCGTTCTGCCCTGTCCTGCTCCAGTATCCTATCTTCGCAGTGTTTTAATTTCTGCTAGCGATCTGGGCGGATTCTTGGAATTTTCATGCTGAGCGCTTCCTTCTCTCCCTCGACACTCAGTTCCGGCCCCTTTTTAGGGCACTTGCTGGCGCGCTCTCCGTCCGTGCCGTCTGGCGTGGGGGTTAGGATAGGGGGTTCTCAGAATGGTAGCTCCGGGAAAGTTCTGGCTGTTCACTTCTCTACTCTCGCGGACCTATGGAGTTCTTCTGTCGTCTAGCGGCTCTTTTGTTGGTGGTGTTTCATTTCTTGATTAGTTCTGGTGATTCTGTTGGGGAGTTGGTGAAATCTTCCCCTCATTCCTCCACCATCTTGGCTCCTCCGATCTCTGGGATCTTAAGACCTTCATATTTACTCCCACAAACTCTACGTTAGGGAATCACCCAGAGCTGGAGAGTCTTGACTCCATCGGGCTCAGCGGATCTCGGTGGGCGAGGCTCACCTCCTCATCTTTTAAGAAGGAATAAAAACTAAGGAATGCAGGGTTATCAGTAGAATAGCAGAACAAATTCTCCATCTTGTGTTCTTAGCCTCCTTGTGGGGTCCGCTGTGTCCAGAGAGATTGAAGTTTGTGACTTCCCCTAATAAGCAAGCTCTATTCCCAGACTTGAAGGTCCGGCTTATGTTCCTGGTGATAGCACAATTCATTTGAGTTCAAACTCTGTCCAGCCTGACCCTCTGTCTATGTGTTCTGAAAACACAACATTTTCCCCCCAAATCATTCATTCTCATTGAGCCATGTGGCAATTACCCAAAGCGTCCCTACATGTCCCCCACTGACGTGCACTGCCAGTTACGCGTCAAGTCCCAAAGGCAGGCACAGCTTCCCTGTTCGGCTCAAGCACGGTCCCTGGTCAGCAAGCCGTGGGCAACTTCCCCCCTCTGTTCAGCAAGTCCCCCACTGGGAGAGTTTGCACTTACCCGGTGCCAGGCGGAAAGTCGCGATTTTCGCCCGGCCAAGAGGCGCGATTTTCACAGTGGGCACTCCCTTCTGGCTCCAGGTCCCTAGGCAGCTCACCGCGGGGAACTTCCCAATTGCGTTCTGCCCTGTCCTGCTCCAGTATCCTATCTTCGCAGTGTTTTAATTTCTGCTAGCGATCTGGGCGGATTCTTGGAATTTTCATGCTGAGCGCTTCCTTCTCTCCCTCGACACTCAGTTCCGGCCCCTTTTTAGGGCACTTGCTGGCGCGCTCTCCGTCCGTGCCGTCTGGCGTGGGGGTTAGGATAGGGGGTTCTCAGAATGGTAGCTCCGGGAAAGTTCTGGCTGTTCACTTCTCTACTCTCGCGGACCTATGGAGTTCTTCTGTCGTCTAGCGGCTCTTTTGTTGGTGGTGTTTCATTTCTTGATTAGTTCTGGTGATTCTGTTGGGGAGTTGGTGAAATCTTCCCCTCATTCCTCCACCATCTTGGCTCCTCCGATCTCTGGGATCTTAAGACCTTCATATTTACTCCCACAAACTCTACGTTAGGGAATCACCCAGAGCTGGAGAGTCTTGACTCCATCGGGCTCAGCGGATCTCGGTGGGCGAGGCTCACCTCCTCATCTTTTAAGAAGGAATAAAAACTAAGGAATGCAGGGTTATCAGTAGAATAGCAGAACAAATTCTCCATCTTGTGTTCTTAGCCTCCTTGTGGGGTCCGCTGTGTCCAGAGAGATTGAAGTTTGTGACTTCCCCTAATAAGCAAGCTCTATTCCCAGACTTGAAGGTCCGGCTTATGTTCCTGGTGATAGCACAATTCATTTGAGTTCAAACTCTGTCCAGCCTGACCCTCTGTCTATGTGTTCTGAAAACACAACATTTTCCCCCCAAATCATTCATTCTCATTGAGCCATGTGGCAAGGCATCCTTGAAAGTCAAGTTATATGAGCCATTGCTTTTACATGCACCCCTGATTATTGTTTCCTCTTGACACAGATATTCCTCACCTGTTCTCCAGCTAATGTCATGTACTGGGAACTGTCAATCAAGGATGTCTACAAGATCTTACCCTTCCGGTGAAGGATTACAGCTTTAACCTTGGATTTATACCACCATTGCAAACTGGTGAAGTGAGTATCTTAATTTTTTTCTCTGGATTTACCTATAAAGAATTTGACATAGTTACAACAAGAATATACACATCTACAATAATATATTGAAATATTTACAGGCTGTTCTCTCTGAGGACAGCAACTTGACTGTGTTGGGCTTCCCCGGTGGTTCATATGCTATAGAATCTGCCTGTGATAGAGGAGACCTGGGTTTAGTGCCAGGGTTGGGAAGATCCCCTAGAGAAGGGAATGGCTACCCACTCCAGTATTCTTGCCTGGATAATCCCATGGACAGTTCCCTTTCAACTTCCCAAAGCTGGACATTTCTGCACAGGAAGATACCTGCCTTGATATGCAAGGGGAGAGACGTGTCATTACAGTGTTACCAAACCAAAGAATTGAAAAGGAAAAGTACTCTTGGAAGACATCTAGTTCAATCTCCTGATTTTGTGAATGAGTAAATGAAGAATTTCATCCTTAGGCAGACTGTAAGAAAGGAAGTTCCTGACTTTAGCTTCACTCACATGAAACACTGTATATAGACACCTCTTGGAAGGAATGAGGTTACCTTACAGATCTATTTGCTATTCCAGGATTCTTGATTCAGGATTTTGACATTATACAAATTAAGAAAATATCTCTGGTTTACAAAGGACAAATTCAGATTGCCAATGATAAAACTACTTTGAGAAGTTAAAATCATTATATAATCTGAGGTAATATTATTAGTAGTAATGTGTTCCTCCTCCTCTTAAAAATATAATCTCAGCAGTTACGACACAAGGAAATTAAATTCTGACACAATTAATACTTTTCTCTACCATGAAAAAATATTAAAATTAAAGTAAAATAAAAAAATCACTTCTTAGTTATTTTTTTTTCTGACCACTTCTATTGGTCTTTCATTTATTTCCATCTTTGTCCATTGGCCTGTGTGGGCTTCCCATCACAGTGGCCTCACTCACTGCTGAGCACTGGCTCTGGGCACTCGCACTTCAGAACTCTGTCTCGGTAATTGGACACATGGGTCCAGCCGCTCCTCAGCACTTGGGATCTTCCCAGGTCAGGGATTGAACTGGTGTCCCTTGCACTTTAAACCACCATTGCAAACTGGTGAAGTGAGTATCTTAATTTTTCTCTGGATTTACCTATAAAGAATTTGACATAGTTACAACAAGAATATACACATCTACAATAATATATTGAAATATTTACAGGCTGTTCTCTCTGAGGACAGCAACTTGACTGTGTTGGGCTTCCCCGGTGGTTCATATGCTATAGAATCTGCCTGTGATAGAGGAGACCTGGGTTTAGTGCCAGGGTTGGGAAGATCCCCTAGAGAAGGGAATGGCTACCCACTCCAGTATTCTTGCCTGGATAATCCCATGGACAGTTCCCTTTCAACTTCCCAAAGCTGGACATTTCTGCACAGGAAGATACCTGCCTTGATATGCAAGGGGAGAGACGTGTCATTACAGTGTTACCAAACCAAAGAATTGAAAAGGAAAAGTACTCTTGGAAGACATCTAGTTCAATCTCCTGATTTTGTGAATGAGTAAATGAAGAATTTCATCCTTAGGCAGACTGTAAGAAAGGAAGTTCCTGACTTTAGCTTCACTCACATGAAACACTGTATATAGACACCTCTTGGAAGGAATGAGGTTACCTTACAGATCTATTTGCTATTCCAGGATTCTTGATTCAGGATTTTGACATTATACAAATTAAGAAAATATCTCTGGTTTACAAAGGACAAATTCAGATTGCCAATGATAAAACTACTTTGAGAAGTTAAAATCATTATATAATCTGAGGTAATATTATTAGTAGTAATGTGTTCCTCCTCCTCTTAAAAATATAATCTCAGCAGTTACGACACAAGGAAATTAAATTCTGACACAATTAATACTTTTCTCTACCATGAAAAAAAATTAAAATTAAAGTAAAATAAAAAAATCACTTCTTAGTTATTTTTTTTTCTGACCACTTCTATTGGTCTTTCATTTATTTCCATCTTTGTCCATTGGCCTGTGTGGGCTTCCCATCACAGTGGCCTCACTCACTGCTGAGCACTGGCTCTGGGCACTCGCACTTCAGAACTCTGTCTCGGTAATTGGACACATGGGTCCAGCCGCTCCTCAGCACTTGGGATCTTCCCAGGTCAGGGATTGAACTGGTGTCCCTTGCACTTCAAGGCGGTGTCCTTACCCACTGGACCACCAGAGAAGCCCCTTCCTAGTGATTTTTTTGCTTCCTAATGAAAAGCCTGGAAAAATTAAGGCCTATTAATGGAAAATCTTGTTTTCCTCATCTTTTCATATTTCTTCATCCCTCTTTCCAATCCCAACAGTTACTGTCCCTCTGTGTTTCTGCTCCCCTTTGTGTCTCCACCCAAGGGGGAAATGTTTCTGAAGCATGAAAATGGGGAGACTGAGATCAAGGGATTTCTGGAAGTGTTGAGTTTCCATCCTTGAGGATTCTTTGAAACAGAGGAAAACTTCAAATACTAAATGATACACTGAAAATTACACTGTCAGAACTCAAGGGCGTGTTTGGACTAAATGAAAAGCACACATCTCTGAAGTCTGTGGCTCCTCATTTGGTCTCATTCCTTAGACCACATTCACATTATTTCTTCTGTCTAAATGTGCACGGAGCTTCCAGTCAGTCTGTGACACCCCCCACCCTTGTTCCTTCCATGAGTTCAGCCATCAAGGACATTTCATGCTCACATTCATCATTTATGTGTCCTCGTGGTATTGCTCCTGATAGTGGAAAATACTATCAGCATCTTATTCTGGTTACTTTGGCACAAGGAAATCTCCTTAATAGTATTCTGTTACATACACAATGTGAGACCAAGGGACTCACAGGCATTTTTTTCCCCTGTTCTCCCTGAGTCATCTTGTCTGGCATTTCACAAAACATTCCAGAAGGCCAGGCGAGGAAAGGAACCGCAACAGTAGCAAAGGCAATTCTCCCAGAGGAAACGCCTTTGTTTAGGGGAGGGTAAGAGACAGAGCAAGAAAAAAGGAAGAGGACTGAGAGAGGGGGGAATCACACCATCAGCAGTTAAAAAAAATAAAGGATATAGGTTACTTGTTACTGTAGTCACTTCCTTGGAAGTGAAACACAGGAAGAATGATAAAGAGATTTGGGAAAAAAGTAGAAACATAAACTAGCTCTTGATCTTGGCCTGTCTTCAACCTCAGTATGCTGGGATTCTGCTTAGGGACAAACTAAGAAAAATTAGGACACTTCAGATTGGTTCACGTGTGTGTGTGTGTGTGTGTACGTTTGAGCTGCCAAGTTTAAGTTTTAGTCTTTGACATTGGGATAATATTGTCTTAGTCTAGGAATTCTCCAACTGTTTTTAAGGGCACTGTACACAAATGTCATTTTTTTCCCAAAATAATCTCTAAGTAAGGATGGTAGCTTCAAAATTTCTGTTAATTCAGGGGATATCAACCTAGATTTTAAAAATAATCACGAATGACTTTTTAATCACCTACCAAGTGAAATTACCATTACTCAAATAGCAGAAAGCCTAATGAAAAGACCTGTCATAACAGAAGTAAAGGTACATAGTTTGCAAATATATTTAAGCTAATTTCTGAGTTATTTCGATGGTAGGTGGATATAGGACAGTACAGACTGGAAAGGTAATGGGTGATATGAGAAGCATGAAACAGATATTCGCCAGCTGGTTCACACACCGGAAAGGATGCCCAAGAATTGTACATACTGGTCAAGATGTTTTTAAGACTATTATTCTGACATCTTTCTTACCTTTTATTTCTACATGCTGAATTTCACAAAGACAGCTTAGTTAGACATTCGCCTACTTCACATTACATGCACTTGATATAAAAATAATATTACCTTGCAGTACAGCAGACAAAAGTCCAGAACTAGCAGCACCAGGGAAACTGCTGAGATGGTCACAGTGCCTGGAACATGTTGGATGAGGCTCACGAAGTGCAGGTAACTTCATCTGCTGGCTTCACTGCCTCCCACCGTGGAACACTCTGTGACTGCAGCTATTCTGTGCCAGCCATAGGAAAAGAAGGCTGTTAGCTTTTAATAATTTTCCAGATATATGAGGGCAAAGGGACCCACTAACAGTGGAAAACTCTCCTGTGTGTTGGGGCTGGAACTGTGTACATGCTCCCAAGCTTTCTAGAGCTTATTCATTCGTTTATATTGTAGAGTATGCGACTAAAGAGAGGCTGTCAATGAAATTTCAATAGGAGGATGTGTGCTGTGCTGTGTTATTTTACTAAGAGTCATGAAAACGTTGAAGTCGAGCTTTAAGCCTAACATCCAACTGCCGTAGAATTGGGAAAGCAGAAGTATGATCTGTAAATGACCATTATTGTTGTTGTTTAATCGCTAAGTCATATCTGGCTTGTTTTCAGACTTCATGGACTATAGCTTGTCAGGTTCTGCAGTCCATGGTATTTCCCAGCAAGAATACTGGAGTGAGTTGTCATTTCCTACTCCATGGAATCCTCCTGACCCCCAGGGATCCAACCCAAGTTTCTTTCATCTCCTGCATTGGCAGGCAGATATATATGTATATCTCCCACCCAGGCTTCAAGGGAAGGAAGGGGAAAGGAGAGGGAAAACATTGCAGCATTAAGGGCCATTATACCAGGATGGGACCCAAGAACATGCTTCTTTCTTTCTGAGTCATGTCTTATGTACTTTTGTGACAAAACAGAGCCAATTTTTAATGGAAAACTTGTAACCAATTCAGCTTCACCAGGACCCTACTGGCAGTTAATAAAGTGTCCAACTTTGACAGAGTTTATCATTTATGGCCAAAGTAGTATTGAATAACAGATTCCCCCAAACCCAGTGGCTTAAAATACTAAGCATTTGTAGTCTTATATAGGTCTTTAGGTTATCAATTCAGTTGGACTTAGTAGGGCACCTTGAGTGACTCATTCTCCTCCATGTGTCTGTCAGCCTTCAGTAGGCTGGCACGTGAATATTCTCATACTGGTGATGGAAGTACAAGAGGGAAAAAGTGATTAAAAAAAATTAATCCTCATCTATTATCAAGTTTTCCAACATTCCATTAGCCAAAGGCAGTGGCATGGCCAGCCATAGGACACAGACACAAAGTGGGTGGAGAACTGGATCCATGAATGCAGGCTCCGTGGAAGGCAGACACCTTTAGGCAACTAGAGAGCCCTCAGCTTCCCAGGGTGATAAGACATTGGCACAAGAGAGACAGTGGTGAGAGGGGAAGAGCCTGAAAAGAAAAGAAATACTTCTAGTAGAATTAGAAGACTTTGTGGCCAAGTAGGAGCAAACCATGCTGATCTGTGTGAAATCAACGGGTGTTGTGATTGGCAGGACACCAGCCCCTGGCTGGCTCAGTGGGGAAGGAAACACATGTTTTTCTTCTGCAGCTACTATATTGATATATATGTAACTGTGTTAGGAAAGTTAGTATTTATTGTTCAGTTAACTCTTTTAACATTTCTAATGCTTCATTGTAATTTATCTCCCTTTTATAAGCAAAGAAAATGAATAAGGGATCAATTTCTTACAATAAGAGTATGAGCAAGTGGTGAAGCTGCCTTTCTCTGATTTTAAAGCTCATACTGTACATGACTCCTTGCACCCTTTGACCCTGTCTTCCTCCTATCTCTGTTTCCCTTCATTTCAGATATTTTGAAAAACCCTCTGTACCTATTGCCTCTGTTTGCTTATTTTTCGTTCATCAGAAAACAGTGAGGCATTAAAGTTAAATTCTGAACACAGTGGCGATGTTCAGATCCTAATTCTGCTCCTTTCCTTAATCTGTGTGATGTTCATAAACTAGTATCTTTATGGTTTATTTTCCTTATCAGAAAAATGGAGATGAAAAGAGCAGCACTGATTTCCCAGAGCAGTGGTAAGGCAGAAACACAATTGTACACAACGAGGATGGAGAAAGGTGCCAGGCACTCAATAAATAAGTAGAAAATGTAACTATAATTGTTACTATTCTTCAACCAAGTAGAATCTGGCTTCGGTGCGTGTGCACATGCGTGTGTGTGCATGTGAACATGCACTAGTGCGAATGCATGCTCAGTTGTGTCCAACTCTTTGTGACTGCATCGAATGTAGCCCATCAGGCTCCCGTGTCTGTGGTATTTTTCAAGGAAGAATACTGGAGTAGGTTGCTATTTTCTTCTTTAAGGGATCTTCCAGACGCAGGAACTGAACCTGCATCTCCTGTATCTCCTGCATCAACAGACAGATTCTTTACCACTGACGCCATCTCTGTCCTTGTAAGTCTATTGAAATGTTTTCCTCAAATGTCATCAGGGCTCAAATACAATAATTTTTTTTTTTTTTTTTAAGATTTATTTATTTATTTTTGGGCGGGAGTCGTGTTGGGGAGGGAGGGGAGCAGGTGGGCCACTTCTATTGGTCTTTCATTTCTCTATTTTCATCTGTCTTTGTTCTTTGGCTCCTGTGGGCCTCCCATCGCGGTGGCGTCTGTCGTTGCTGAACGCCGGCTCTGGGCGCATGCGCTCCAGCACTCCGCCCGGTAATTGGACACATAGGTCCAACTGCTCCGCGACACGTGGGATCTTCCCAGGTCAGGGATCGAACCGGCGCCCCTTGCACTGCAAGGCAGTGTCCTTACCCACTGGACCACCAGGGGAAGCCCCAATAATATCTTTTTGATGTGCATCCTGCTTGGTTTGTGTGCATCACTTTGCTCAGTTGCCCATCTTCATTTTATGAAGTTCTCCTTTCAGCCCCTCAGCAATTTTTTTCCTCTGCACACTCATTAGGTGTTAGCAGTTGATTCTTTGTGAGATGTAGCTCAACATATTCAACTGCCTATGAATATCTCTGCAGATACTGAGAACTCAGCATGTTCAAAATTGAGTTCACTGTGTCATTTCCTGGAACTCCACTTCTTGCCACTTGCTACTTCTTGATTAACTACCTACTAGGTCTTCAGGACCTAAATTTTGGAACACTCCAGATTTTACTATTTCATACTCTCTCATCTAATCTGACAGTAAACCTTTATCATTTCTCTCACAATCAGCTCTCAATCAATGACCTTCCTTCAATTCCAGCTGTTACTTATTTAGTTAAGACTCTAAAAGCTTCTCAATTTATTTTTGCAATACTTGCCTCATAGGTCTCCTTTTCTATACTCTTATCAACCACAAACATATTCTTAGAAGTCGAAAAGTTATGTTTCAAAAACCTGATAAACAAATCAAACAAACGTGTGAATTGATAAACATGAGTCTTTTGCTATAAAACTCTTCATTATAAAATCAGAGCTTCTTTATGCAGCCATAGTATACACTGTAATCCACCTACTTCTCTATCCTCATGCTCACCAACCTCTGTAATTCTCTCAGAAGGAAAGGATTAATGAGCATTGGTTAAGTTTGGAAATGCAGAGGAAAGGAGCAAGTTAAGGTAGTGAATATGTCTTTACCATGGCATGCAAAAGTTTATGTGATTTGGCTTACCCTTTTTCATGAACTCATTTCATCAAGAAATGTTTGCTGGAGCTTCCTGATAAGGGCTCCAGTGCTGAGGATGGGTGCTAACTATATACTGTGAACAAGACAGGTTCCTGCTCACACAGCAGGAGAATAATGATAAATAAATGTATAAAGTTATCCCAGGTGTGTTAGTGGTAAAGAATCTATCTGCCAATGCAGGAGACTCAAGAGGCCTGGGTTCGATCCCTGGTTTGAGAAGATCCTTTGAAGGAGGAAATGACAACCCACACGAGTATTCTTGTCTGGAGAATGCCATGGACAGGGGAGCCTGATGGACTACAGTCCATGAGGTCACACAGAGTTGGACACAACTGAGTGACTGAACACATTTATCACATATACTATAGTGGGACATGTTTTAGAACAGTAAAGAGATAAAGGGATCTGGAGCACAGAAAAGGTAATGGGAGTTGTGTTATTGTACACAGGGTGATCAGAGATAGCTTCTGTGGACAGGTGACCCTTCAGCAGAGAGATGAACAAAGCAAGAAAGAGCAAGCCTTGCAGACATGTAGGAGAGAACATTCCTGGTGGAGGGACCAGCAGCCACAGAGGCCCTGAAGCAGGATCAAACTAAGAATGTTTGAGGGAAAGGAATTAGGTCTTTGTGGCTTAAGACAAAAGAGTGAAGGCAGAATAGGAGGTGGTGGGGGGAGCCAGAAAAAAACCCGATGCTGGCTTCTGATAAGAAGAAACTGAGGAGCCTCTGCAGGAATTTGAGCAGAGTGAGCATCAATATTGTAACTCTAAAGCCTAATTTATGCACTGATGGTCTTTTTCTACTACCCCTTCATGTATGTTTCAAAAACCTGATAAACAAATCAAACAAACGTGTGAATTGATAAACATGAGTCTTTTGCTATAAAACTCTTCATTATAAAATCAGAGCTTCTTTATGCAGCCATAGTATACACTGTAATCCACCTACTTCTCTATCCTCATGCTCACCAACCTCTGTAATTCTCTCAGAAGGAAAGGATTAATGAGCATTGGTTAAGTTTGGAAATGCAGAGGAAAGGAGCAAGTTAAGGTAGTGAATATGTCTTTACCATGGCATGCAAAAGTTTATGTGATTTGGCTTACCCTTTTTCATGAACTCATTTCATCAAGAAATGTTTGCTGGAGCTTCCTGATAAGGGCTCCAGTGCTGAGGATGGGTGCTAACTATATACTGTGAACAAGACAGGTTCCTGCTCACACAGCAGGAGAATAATGATAAATAAATGTATAAAGTTATCCCAGGTGTGTTAGTGGTAAAGAATCTATCTGCCAATGCAGGAGACTCAAGAGGCCTGGGTTCGATCCCTGGTTTGAGAAGATCCTTTGAAGGAGGAAATGACAACCCACACGAGTATTCTTGTCTGGAGAATGCCATGGACAGGGGAGCCTGATGGACTACAGTCCATGAGGTCACACAGAGTTGGACACAACTGAGTGACTGAACACATTTATCACATATACTATAGTGGGACATGTTTTAGAACAGTAAAGAGATAAAGGGATCTGGAGCACAGAAAAGGTAATGGGAGTTGTGTTATTGTACACAGGGTGATCAGAGATAGCTTCTGTGGACAGGTGACCCTTCAGCAGAGAGATGAACAAAGCAAGAAAGAGCAAGCCTTGCAGACATGTAGGAGAGAACATTCCTGGTGGAGGGACCAGCAGCCACAGAGGCCCTGAAGCAGGATCAAACTAAGAATGTTTGAGGGAAAGGAATTAGGTCTTTGTGGCTTAAGACAAAAGAGTGAAGGCAGAATAGGAGGTGGTGAAGCCAGAGCGTGTGTCTGAGCCAGACCATAAGATCTTAAAATTCATTCCAAGGATGCTGGCTTCTGATAAGAAGAAACTGAGGAGCCTCTGCAGGAATTTGAGCAGAGTGAGATCATCACTCTGGATGGCTCTTTTCATGTCCTTTTTGCCTTGCACACTAATTACTTGAAATTCCTCACTCTTACTCTCTCTGTGTGTGCTGCTTTCTTTACTACAGCGTCTTTCCCCCTCAAACCTGGCCATCCATGGCATATCAACCTCCTAGTAGATTCTCAGGTTCCATCACAGACACTACTTATCCAAGAAGGCTGAAGTAGGTGCCCTTCCTAAGCTCCCCCAGGACATGTTGTCAGTTGGGATGCTTCTGGATGCAAGTAACAGAAAACCTAACTCTCAGTGGCTTGAATCATAAGAACATTAAATGTCTGTTTGCGGGATGCCTAGAGATAGACTGGTCATCATTATTGTAGCAACGTGATATATTCACAAACATCCAGGTTCTTCCATCCTTCTGGTTCACTGCAAACAACATGGTGACTTCCACCCTCCATCTCATCCCTTCTGATTGCAAGGTGGAGGCTATCTTATCCTCATAGGCATCTGACTTCAAACAACAGAATCAAGAGCAGAGATAATGGAAGGGATTCCAATAACATACCTTTTGCTTTTTGCCAGGGAGATCATCTTTCCCAGGAGCCCTTTAGAAGTGTCTTTATGTCTTCTTAGTCAGGACTGAGTCATATCCATTACTGGTGCCTATTTACCCATGTCTCCCAAGCCCTGTATCTAACATTTATCTAATATGTAGCACAGATCATTTTGCTATCTGAAAAGGTAATGGGAGTTGTGTTATTGTACACAGGGTGATCAGAGATAGCTTCTGTGGACAGGTGACCCTTCAGCAGAGAGATGAACAAAGCAAGAAAGAGCAAGCCTTGCAGACATGTAGGAGAGAACATTCCTGGTGGAGGGACCAGCAGCCACAGAGGCCCTGAAGCAGGATCAAACTAAGAATGTTTGAGGGAAAGGAATTAGGTCTTTGTGGCTTAAGACAAAAGAGTGAAGGCAGAATAGGAGGTGGTGAAGCCAGAGCGTGTGTCTGAGCCAGACCATAAGATCTTAAAATTCATTCCAAGGATGCTGGCTTCTGATAAGAAGAAACTGAGGAGCCTCTGCAGGAATTTGAGCAGAGTGAGATCATCACTCTGGATGGCTCTTTTCATGTCCTTTTTGCCTTGCACACTAATTACTTGAAATTCCTCACTCTTACTCTCTCTGTGTGTGCTGCTTTCTTTACTACAGCGTCTTTCCCCCTCAAACCTGGCCATCCATGGCATATCAACCTCCTAGTAGATTCTCAGGTTCCATCACAGACACTACTTATCCAAGAAGGCTGAAGTAGGTGCCCTTCCTAAGCTCCCCCAGGACATGTTGTCAGTTGGGATGCTTCTGGATGCAAGTAACAGAAAACCTAACTCTCAGTGGCTTGAATCATAAGAACATTAAATGTCTGTTTGCGGGATGCCTAGAGATAGACTGGTCATCATTATTGTAGCAACGTGATATATTCACAAACATCCAGGTTCTTCCATCCTTCTGGTTCACTGCAAACAACATGGTGACTTCCACCCTCCATCTCATCCCTTCTGATTGCAAGGTGGAGGCTATCTTATCCTCATAGGCATCTGACTTCAAACAACAGAATCAAGAGCAGAGATAATGGAAGGGATTCCAATAACATACCTTTTGCTTTTTGCCAGGGAGATCATCTTTCCCAGGAGCCCTTTAGAAGTGTCTTTATGTCTTCTTAGTCAGGACTGAGTCATATCCATTACTGGTGCCTATTTACCCATGTCTCCCAAGCCCTGTATCTAACATTTATCTAATATGTAGCACAGATCATTTCATAGAGTTAGTGCTCAATAAATCTGTATTGAATAAAATAAATGTTTAATGGCTTTTATCCTCTTTGTAACACAGGATATGATGTAAAGGAGTGGGGAGTTTTATGAAAATGACATACTTCTCACAAAAGACCTGCTGACTAGAAATGAGTACAGGAATTGCTAGATCATGGGGCAGCCTCATTTCTGTCACAGAACAGCAAAACAATAAAAGTTCCAATCAGTACTTTAGTTTTCAAATAAAAATTCACAAATCTTCATAAGGTTGAAACTATGTTTACATGATCTAAAACCATGAAATCTAACATGTTTTGAATATTTCCTCCACCCTGGTCTTGGTTCATTGCTAATGATCTTTAAAAATTTTTTCTCAGTTCTTCTGAACTGAGGGCCTCACTAGTCTATGAGAAGATCACGGGTCCTGAGATATATGACAAGCAGAAACACAGCATAGCAGCCAAGGAGAGAGCCCTGGAGAAACAGACATTGATGGAGGAGTGACGAATTTCTACACTGGTGCAGGAATGAAGGATGTGGATTGGAGTCAATGACTAACTCAGTAGAAACACAATTTTACAGGCATCCCTTGCTCAAAGCTTGTGGCCAAGAGTGCTCAGTCTCCTGAATGGCTCCCCTCATACCTTGAGCAGGCCATGGGTGTCCCTTGGAAAGGCCTAGCAGCTATGGGCTCTTTAGAGGCAGTTTCTAGGCTCTGTCCTCTCCTTTCCCTTCTAAGCCAGCTTGTTGTGTCCTACTTTCCCCCTTTCTTGTCCTGTTCTGTTTTCCTCCCCAGGCCCTTCATATCTCAGCCAAGAAGGTAATGATCTGATTTGGACATTAACCTTCAATCTTTCATAATTCTCTACTCTGGAGTCTCTAGCCAGAGAAGATCTACTCTGAGACCAACCTAAAACTCTGGTCTAAAACTCAACATTTAAAAAACCAAGATTATGACATCCAGTCCCATCACTTCATAGCAAATAGATGGGCAAACAAAATAAACAGTGACAGACTTTATTTTCTTGGGCTGTAGATGGTGACTGCAAAGAGATGACTCATTAGAAAAGAGCCTGATGTTGGGAAAAATAAAAGACAGAAGGAGAAGGGGACAACAGAGGACAAGATGGTTGGATGCCATCACTGAGCCAATGGACAGGAGTTTGAGAAAACTCCAGGAGATGGTCATGAACAGAGAAGCCTGGCATGCCTCAGTCCATGGGGTTGCAAAGAATCACAGAGTTGGACATAACTGAGTGACTGAACTGAACTGAATACCATTCAAAAACAAAAACGAAAACGAAAACTAAAGGTGATGTTTAAACTGTCAGACACACAGAGTGTATATATTTCCTTGGTATAGGAGTTGTTTTCTTCATGTGAGATCTTATTGAAGCAGAAAGACTGTATATTATCTTTAAAAGATTTCTCTTGGGATTTTAACTAAAGATTAACTTACATGATAGAATGTACATAAAATATACTGTAGTTCTTCTGAACTCCTATGAGAAGATCACGGGTCCTGAGATATATGACAAGCAGAAACACAGCATAGCAGCCAAGGAGAGAGCCCTGGAGAAACAGACATTGATGGAGGAGTGACGAATTTCTACACTGGTGCAGGAATGAAGGATGTGGATTGGAGTCAATGACTAACTCAGTAGAAACACAATTTTACAGGCATCCCTTGCTCAAAGCTTGTGGCCAAGAGTGCTCAGTCTCCTGAATGGCTCCCCTCATACCTTGAGCAGGCCATGGGTGTCCCTTGGAAAGGCCTAGCAGCTATGGGCTCTTTAGAGGCAGTTTCTAGGCTCTGTCCTCTCCTTTCCCTTCTAAGCCAGCTTGTTGTGTCCTACTTTCCCCCTTTCTTGTCCTGTTCTGTTTTCCTCCCCAGGCCCTTCATATCTCAGCCAAGAAGGTAATGATCTGATTTGGACATTAACCTTCAATCTTTCATAATTCTCTACTCTGGAGTCTCTAGCCAGAGAAGATCTACTCTGAGACCAACCTAAAACTCTGGTCTAAAACTCAACATTTAAAAAACCAAGATTATGACATCCAGTCCCATCACTTCATAGCAAATAGATGGGCAAACAAAATAAACAGTGACAGACTTTATTTTCTTGGGCTGTAGATGGTGACTGCAAAGAGATGACTCATTAGAAAAGAGCCTGATGTTGGGAAAAATAAAAGACAGAAGGAGAAGGGGACAACAGAGGACAAGATGGTTGGATGCCATCACTGAGCCAATGGACAGGAGTTTGAGAAAACTCCAGGAGATGGTCATGAACAGAGAAGCCTGGCATGCCTCAGTCCATGGGGTTGCAAAGAATCACAGAGTTGGACATAACTGAGTGACTGAACTGAACTGAATACCATTCAAAAACAAAAACGAAAACGAAAACTAAAGGTGATGTTTAAACTGTCAGACACACAGAGTGTATATATTTCCTTGGTATAGGAGTTGTTTTCTTCATGTGAGATCTTATTGAAGCAGAAAGACTGTATATTATCTTTAAAAGATTTCTCTTGGGATTTTAACTAAAGATTAACTTACATGATAGAATGTACATAAAATATACTGTATGTCAAGAAAGACAAATTAACACTGGCTTATGAGTTATTTGGCTTTCTTTGGCCTAAACACCGCAATTGTTAACAAAGTTTGATTGTAGGCATTTAAAAATGATACATAGTATCAATTTCTTCTTGGTCTGCCTTTTATGCTGTGAAAACTCTATTTTAAGAAAGAACTATTACATGACAGATGATGCTAATAATAAAGAATCCACCTGCCAATGCAGGAGACAAAAGAGAACTCTGAATCCAGAAGGTCCCCTGGAGGAGGAAATGGCAACGCACTCTAGTATTCTTGCCTAGAGAATCCCATGGACAGAGGAGTCTGGCAGGCTATGGGCCATAACACTTAGAACAGTCAGCTATGACTAAAGCCACTTAACAGGCAAATTTTGTTGTTCCTATTTATCTAAGTGCTATCCAAATATATTTCATAAGAATCAATAAATTCTCAAATTAATCTGTAAAATTTATTCTTTCCAATATTTTAGTTTTCATAAAATTTCTCTTTTCATACAGATATCTATCTTAGCATACTGACATTGACTCTATTTGCTGGAACATCTGATGTAACATATAGCCTCCAAAAAAAGAAAACCTTTTCTACTGATTAACTATTTTTCTAGATTCAATAAGATATATTGTTATGAAAAATTGAAATTTGCTGCTTAAATTAATGTAATTAAACTGAATTTTAATCATGTATTGCCATTATCTAACAAAGTATTTTATATTAAATAAGAAGTGGGAAAAAAGACAGAAGGAGAAGGGGACAACAGAGGACAAGATGGTTGGATGCCATCACTGAGCCAATGGACAGGAGTTTGAGAAAACTCCAGGAGATGGTCATGAACAGAGAAGCCTGGCATGCCTCAGTCCATGGGGTTGCAAAGAATCACAGAGTTGGACATAACTGAGTGACTGAACTGAACTGAATACCATTCAAAAACAAAAACGAAAACGAAAACTAAAGGTGATGTTTAAACTGTCAGACACACAGAGTGTATATATTTCCTTGGTATAGGAGTTGTTTTCTTCATGTGAGATCTTATTGAAGCAGAAAGACTGTATATTATCTTTAAAAGATTTCTCTTGGGATTTTAACTAAAGATTAACTTACATGATAGAATGTACATAAAATATACTGTATGTCAAGAAAGACAAATTAACACTGGCTTATGAGTTATTTGGCTTTCTTTGGCCTAAACACCGCAATTGTTAACAAAGTTTGATTGTAGGCATTTAAAAATGATACATAGTATCAATTTCTTCTTGGTCTGCCTTTTATGCTGTGAAAACTCTATTTTAAGAAAGAACTATTACATGACAGATGATGCTAATAATAAAGAATCCACCTGCCAATGCAGGAGACAAAAGAGAACTCTGAATCCAGAAGGTCCCCTGGAGGAGGAAATGGCAACGCACTCTAGTATTCTTGCCTAGAGAATCCCATGGACAGAGGAGTCTGGCAGGCTATGGGCCATAACACTTAGAACAGTCAGCTATGACTAAAGCCACTTAACAGGCAAATTTTGTTGTTCCTATTTATCTAAGTGCTATCCAAATATATTTCATAAGAATCAATAAATTCTCAAATTAATCTGTAAAATTTATTCTTTCCAATATTTTAGTTTTCATAAAATTTCTCTTTTCATACAGATATCTATCTTAGCATACTGACATTGACTCTATTTGCTGGAACATCTGATGTAACATATAGCCTCCAAAAAAAGAAAACCTTTTCTACTGATTAACTATTTTTCTAGATTCAATAAGATATATTGTTATGAAAAATTGAAATTTGCTGCTTAAATTAATGTAATTAAACTGAATTTTAATCATGTATTGCCATTATCTAACAAAGTATTTTATATTAAATAAAAACAAAACTTGCACAAAAGTGTGGAGTATAATATAAATTGATAGAACTGCTATAAAGTAAAACTTTAAATCTCACAGTGTTCATCTCACAGTTGACTGATACTCATCAATTTTATAATTATAGATAAATTGATCTAATTCACTTGAAAATCAAACATTAACCCAGCATTTGAAAAACTTCTATGCCTTTCCCGATAAGCAACCTATTAGTGTCATATTTGTTTCTCAGTTAATTCCCCCAGTAATTCAGTAATTTTGTGAAGGCCAGTTAGCAGTTGTTATCTTTATGTTATAGACTGAAGAACTTGAAAAATGAACTAAACATTGATTTTCTGATTTATTTATCAAGTTAATTGAGAGTGTTCTTAATTATGTTGCATCCAGTTTATGAAAGAAATTAACTAATATAGAAAACTACCATACTTTCCCTTCACTAAGTCTTATACTTTTAAATTTAACTACTACATCTTATACTTTTAAATTTAACTACTACATAAAGGACCAAGAGTATTTTCACTTAAAATTTATGTGACAAATTTTAGGAATGTAATTAAAATTTAGAGTATTTTTGTATTCGCTAAATATATAGGTCCATATGCTTTATACTATTACTAAAAGTATCACACACTAATTTTGAAGCCTCTATTAATTATATTTGCATCCATTCAGAAAAGAGTAATATTCACTTAATGAGTCACACCTCTGCCTGTCTGTATCTATTCCCCCCAAACCAATACATGTTGGTCAGATCTTCTCCTTCTCCTCCTTCTTCTCTTCTCTTTGTTTTTCTTTATCCTGTTCTTTTTAAGTTTTAGCATATGGGAGGTATTTTGGGCCTTAATTCCCACTTAATTGCCCCACCAGGGATCCAACTTCCAACTCTTACAGTAGAAGTGTGGAGTTTTAACACCTGGACCACACTGGAAGTCCTTGGTCGGAATTCCATACAGATATCTATCTTAGCATACTGACATTGACTCTATTTGCTGGAACATCTGATGTAACATATAGCCTCCAAAAAAAGAAAACCTTTTCTACTGATTAACTATTTTTCTAGATTCAATAAGATATATTGTTATGAAAAATTGAAATTTGCTGCTTAAATTAATGTAATTAAACTGAATTTTAATCATGTATTGCCATTATCTAACAAAGTATTTTATATTAAATAAAAACAAAACTTGCACAAAAGTGTGGAGTATAATATAAATTGATAGAACTGCTATAAAGTAAAACTTTAAATCTCACAGTGTTCATCTCACAGTTGACTGATACTCATCAATTTTATAATTATAGATAAATTGATCTAATTCACTTGAAAATCAAACATTAACCCAGCATTTGAAAAACTTCTATGCCTTTCCCGATAAGCAACCTATTAGTGTCATATTTGTTTCTCAGTTAATTCCCCCAGTAATTCAGTAATTTTGTGAAGGCCAGTTAGCAGTTGTTATCTTTATGTTATAGACTGAAGAACTTGAAAAATGAACTAAACATTGATTTTCTGATTTATTTATCAAGTTAATTGAGAGTGTTCTTAATTATGTTGCATCCAGTTTATGAAAGAAATTAACTAATATAGAAAACTACCATACTTTCCCTTCACTAAGTCTTATACTTTTAAATTTAACTACTACATCTTATACTTTTAAATTTAACTACTACATAAAGGACCAAGAGTATTTTCACTTAAAATTTATGTGACAAATTTTAGGAATGTAATTAAAATTTAGAGTATTTTTGTATTCGCTAAATATATAGGTCCATATGCTTTATACTATTACTAAAAGTATCACACACTAATTTTGAAGCCTCTATTAATTATATTTGCATCCATTCAGAAAAGAGTAATATTCACTTAATGAGTCACACCTCTGCCTGTCTGTATCTATTCCCCCCAAACCAATACATGTTGGTCAGATCTTCTCCTTCTCCTCCTTCTTCTCTTCTCTTTGTTTTTCTTTATCCTGTTCTTTTTAAGTTTTAGCATATGGGAGGTATTTTGGGCCTTAATTCCCACTTAATTGCCCCACCAGGGATCCAACTTCCAACTCTTACAGTAGAAGTGTGGAGTTTTAACACCTGGACCACACTGGAAGTCCTTGGTCGGAATTCCTGAAAAATAATATTCAGTGATGGAATGTAGGCGAGAAAGGAAATCAAACATAGTTCCAAGCTAATATTTTTGATTGAATGGTAAAATTATCTCAGAATAAGGATAGAAGGAATTATTTTGTTGGATGAGGAGAAGTTGGAAGCCCTGACCTTTGATATCCCAATACGAACACACTGTTGGTGACGACACGATAAAGCCTGGCACTGCTGCAGACTGTGTAGGATTCAACTGCAATAAGGTCAAAATTGAATGTAAAAGTAAATGAGATTATTCTGAATGTGAAGGTGAAATCTGAGAGTGACAATCCTAAGAAGAGACTCTTGGACCCACAACTTAGGACTTAAATGGACAAGTAAGCAAAAGAGTTGGAGAAAAGTCTGAAATACTGGAAAATAGATGATACTCTATTAAAGAACCTAAGGAATGTTATGTTTTTATTAAAACATAATAGTTTTGCAGTCTTCAAGTATTTCCTGAGATTCTTTCTAAACAATTGTTTTAAAACTCTGTGTCCCTTCACATGTTTAAGATTCCAAATATTTTAACATAAATATAAATAATTGGAGATAATATAACATTGTCATAAATTACTGTTATATGACTCATAAATATATTCACTGGAATATAAAAAACAGCAACTTGATACTCATCCTCATTTATTATAAACAGATAAAATAACTCTTCTTTATTGGCTGGAAATTTTATCTTTTTTTCCTAAGTTTATATTTCCAAGCCACTTTCTTCCACAGAATTTAATTCTAATGAACATGCATTTATAACTTCATAAAATTTTTTTAATACATATTTTGCACTTTCATAATCAAATATATACAAATATAAACTTGAATATTATTTTTATTTGCCTGTGATCATGAGGCTTGAGCATCTTATGTGTTTTCATATTAACATTATGGTTATAATTATTATACAATTAATCAAAATTATAAACATACTTATAAATTTTTATAATATTAAATTATAAAACTCAGCTGTGGCTACAGAACTGAAAAAAGTCAATTTTCATTGCAATCCCAAAGGTAATGCCAAAGACTATTCAAACTACCATACAACTACATTCATTTTACATGTGAAAAGATAGTGCTCAAAATCCTTCAGACTAGGTTTCAACAGGATGTGAACTAAAAACTTCCAGATGAACAAGCTGGATTTAGAAAAGGCAAAAAACCCAGAGATCAAATTGCCAAAATTCATTGGATCATAGAGAAATCAAGATAATTCTAGAAAAATATCTACTTCTGTTTCACTGACTATGCAAAAGCCTCTGTGTGGATCACAGCAACTGTGGAAAATTCTTAAAGAGACAGGAATACCAGACCACTTTACTTGTCTTCTAAGAAGCCTATATGCAGGCCAGGAAGCAACAGTTAGGACTTAAATGGACAAGTAAGCAAAAGAGTTGGAGAAAAGTCTGAAATACTGGAAAATAGATGATACTCTATTAAAGAACCTAAGGAATGTTATGTTTTATTAAAACATAATAGTTTTGCAGTCTTCAAGTATTTCCTGAGATTCTTTCTAAACAATTGTTTTAAAACTCTGTGTCCCTTCACATGTTTAAGATTCCAAATATTTTAACATAAATATAAATAATTGGAGATAATATAACATTGTCATAAATTACTGTTATATGACTCATAAATATATTCACTGGAATATAAAAAACAGCAACTTGATACTCATCCTCATTTATTATAAACAGATAAAATAACTCTTCTTTATTGGCTGGAAATTTTATCTTTTTTTCCTAAGTTTATATTTCCAAGCCACTTTCTTCCACAGAATTTAATTCTAATGAACATGCATTTATAACTTCATAAAATTTTTTTAATACATATTTTGCACTTTCATAATCAAATATATACAAATATAAACTTGAATATTATTTTTATTTGCCTGTGATCATGAGGCTTGAGCATCTTATGTGTTTTCATATTAACATTATGGTTATAATTATTATACAATTAATCAAAATTATAAACATACTTATAAATTTTTATAATATTAAATTATAAAACTCAGCTGTGGCTACAGAACTGAAAAAAGTCAATTTTCATTGCAATCCCAAAGGTAATGCCAAAGACTATTCAAACTACCATACAACTACATTCATTTTACATGTGAAAAGATAGTGCTCAAAATCCTTCAGACTAGGTTTCAACAGGATGTGAACTAAAAACTTCCAGATGAACAAGCTGGATTTAGAAAAGGCAAAAAACCCAGAGATCAAATTGCCAAAATTCATTGGATCATAGAGAAATCAAGATAATTCTAGAAAAATATCTACTTCTGTTTCACTGACTATGCAAAAGCCTCTGTGTGGATCACAGCAACTGTGGAAAATTCTTAAAGAGACAGGAATACCAGACCACTTTACTTGTCTTCTAAGAAGCCTATATGCAGGCCAGGAAGCAACAGTTAGAACTAAACATGGAACAACAAACTGGTTCAAAATTGGGAAAGGAATACATCAAGTCTGTATATTGTCACCCTCTTATTTAACATCTATGCAGAAAACATCATGAGAAATGATGGACTGGATGGTTCATGAGCTGGAATCAAGACTACCAGGAGAGGGCTTCCCCTGGTGGTCCAGTGGATAAGGACACCCCCTTGCAGTGCAGGGGGGCACCGGTTCGATGCCTGGCCTGGGAAGATCCCATGTGCCGTGGAGAGGCTGGACCGATGTGTCCAATTACCGAGCCGGAACTCTGGAGTGCATGTAACCAGAGCCAGCGCTCTGCGACGACAGAGGCCACTGCGATGGGAGGCCCACAGGAGCCAAAGAACAAAGATGGATGAAAATAGAGAAATGAAAGACCAATAGAAGTGGCCCACCCACTCCCCTCCCTCCTCAACCCAACCCCCGCCCAAAAATAAATAAATAAATAAATCTTTAAAAAAAAAAAAAAAAAGATTACCAGGAGAAATATCAGCACCCTCTGATACGCAGATGGTATCACTCTAATGGCAAAAAGTGAAGAGGACTAAAAACAAGGACTAAAAAACTTCTTTATGAAAGTGAAAGAGGAGCATGAAAGAGCTGACTTAAAACTACTAGGTAGGGCTTCCCTGGTGGTCCAGTGGGTAAGGACACCTCCTTGCACTGCAAGGGCCGCTGGTTCGATCCCTGGCCTGGGAAGATCCCACATGCTGCGGAGTGGCTGAACTGATGTATCCAATTATCAAGCCGGAGCTCTGGAGAGCATGTGCTCAGAGCTGGTGCTCTGCGACGTCAGAGGCCACCGCGATGGGAGGCCCACACAGGCCAAAGAACAAAGATGGGTGAAAATAGACCAATGAATGACCAATAGAAGTAGCCAGCCTGCTCCCCTCTCTCCCCACCCTACCCTGCCAAAATAAAAAAAATAAAATAAAATAAAATAAAAACTACTAGGCATATACCCTAAGGAAAGCAAAACTGAAAAAGACACATGCACCCCATCGTTCATAATGGCACTATTTACAATAGTGAGAACATGAAGCAACCTAGGTGTCCATCAACACACGAATGGACGAATAGGCTGTGGTACATATATACAATGGACTATCACTCAGCCACAAAAAGGAATGCATTTGAGTCAATTCTGATAGGTGGATGAACCTAGAGCCTATTATACAGAGTGAAATAAGTCAGAAAGAGAAAGATAAATATTGTATACTGATGTATATATAGATGGAATCTAGAAAAATGGTACTGATAAATTTATTTTCAGGGCAATGAAGAAACAGAAATAGAGAACAGACTTATGGACATGCAGGGAGAGGGAGGAGAGGGTGAGAAGTATGGAAAGAATAACATGAAAACTTACATTACCATATGTAAAATAGATGACCAATGGGAATTTGCGGTAAGACTCAGGGGACTCAGACAGGGGCTGTGTAACATCCTAGAGGGGTGGGATTGGGAGGGAGATGGGAGGGAAGTTCAAGAGAGAGGGGACATATGTATATCTATGGCTGATTCATGTTGGTGTTTGGCAGAAAACAACAGAACTCTGTGAAACAATAATCCTTCAATTAAAAAAATTCATAAATCTAAGATCATGGCATCTGGTTCCATCACTTCACAGCAAATAGAAGGGGGAAAAGCAGAAAAAGTTCAGATTTTATTTTTTTGGTCACCAAAATCACTGTGAATTATCACTGCAGCCACAAAATTAGAACACACTCCTTGGAAGAAAAACTATGACAAACCTAGATGGCATATTAAAAAACAAAAGCATCACTTTTCAGACGAAGGTCAGTATAGTGAGAGCTGTGGTTTTTCCCCAGTAGTCATGTATGGTTGTGAAAGTTGGACCATAAAAGAAGGCTGAGTGCTGAAGGATTGATGCCTTAGTACTGTGGTGTTATAGAAGACTCTTGAGAGTCCTTTTGGACTGCAAGGAAATCACCCCAGTAAATTCTAAAGGAAATCAACCCTGAATATTCATTGGAAGGACTGATGTTGAAGTTGAAGTTCCAATAATTTGGCCACCTTATGAGAAGAGACAACTCATTGGAAAAGACCCTGATGTTGGGAAAAACAGAAGACAGAAGGAGAAGGAGATGACAAAGGATGAAATGGTTGGATGGCACCACTGAGTCAATGGACATCATGAGTTTGAGCAAGCTTTAGGAGATGGTGAAGGACAGGGAAGCCTGGCATGCTGCAGTCCATGGGGCTGCAAAGAGTAGGACACTGAACTGAATCTCCAACATTTCACTTCTTCCCTGTAACAATCATCCTGGAGTGTTCTCATCTCTGATCTCTAGTCATTCAACTCCTACCATCTTTCATCTTTCCCATCAAGTTATAGTTCATTTTTATCCTGTGATTTTTGTTTGTTTGCTTATCTTGAGTGTGATACATCTCTGACTTTCTCTCTCCTTTCTCTGTTTGAGAAGTCACTTCACTGAATCTTATTTAATACATATAAGATGGAATTTGGTGCGAAGTTCTACATTGAAGGCACAGTTCCGAGTTTAACATCTATAAATCACAAAAGATTATGATAAACTTTATAAAATGTGGCTGCAAAAACTGAATTAGGTGATATGTAGTAAAACACTTTGTAGTATGAGAAATTCTATAGATGCACAAATTGTGCCTGGCAAACTGGAGACCCAGGAGAGCAAATAGGAGCACTGCAGTTGATGGTGTAAGTTCTGATATGAGTTTGAGTCTCAGGTAGAGACTGATATCCAGCCTGAACTAAGTCAGGCAGAGATGAATTCTCTTACTTCTCCTTTTGTTCCAACCTTGAGTGGATTGGATGAGGCCCATAAAGCATTTTTATTTGTACTTCATCACTTTTCAGACGAAGGTCAGTATAGTGAGAGCTGTGGTTTTTCCCCAGTAGTCATGTATGGTTGTGAAAGTTGGACCATAAAAGAAGGCTGAGTGCTGAAGGATTGATGCCTTAGTACTGTGGTGTTATAGAAGACTCTTGAGAGTCCTTTTGGACTGCAAGGAAATCACCCCAGTAAATTCTAAAGGAAATCAACCCTGAATATTCATTGGAAGGACTGATGTTGAAGTTGAAGTTCCAATAATTTGGCCACCTTATGAGAAGAGACAACTCATTGGAAAAGACCCTGATGTTGGGAAAAACAGAAGACAGAAGGAGAAGGAGATGACAAAGGATGAAATGGTTGGATGGCACCACTGAGTCAATGGACATCATGAGTTTGAGCAAGCTTTAGGAGATGGTGAAGGACAGGGAAGCCTGGCATGCTGCAGTCCATGGGGCTGCAAAGAGTAGGACACTGAACTGAATCTCCAACATTTCACTTCTTCCCTGTAACAATCATCCTGGAGTGTTCTCATCTCTGATCTCTAGTCATTCAACTCCTACCATCTTTCATCTTTCCCATCAAGTTATAGTTCATTTTTATCCTGTGATTTTTGTTTGTTTGCTTATCTTGAGTGTGATACATCTCTGACTTTCTCTCTCCTTTCTCTGTTTGAGAAGTCACTTCACTGAATCTTATTTAATACATATAAGATGGAATTTGGTGCGAAGTTCTACATTGAAGGCACAGTTCCGAGTTTAACATCTATAAATCACAAAAGATTATGATAAACTTTATAAAATGTGGCTGCAAAAACTGAATTAGGTGATATGTAGTAAAACACTTTGTAGTATGAGAAATTCTATAGATGCACAAATTGTGCCTGGCAAACTGGAGACCCAGGAGAGCAAATAGGAGCACTGCAGTTGATGGTGTAAGTTCTGATATGAGTTTGAGTCTCAGGTAGAGACTGATATCCAGCCTGAACTAAGTCAGGCAGAGAGATGAATTCTCTCTTACTTCTCCTTTTTGTTCCAACCTTGAGTGGATTGGATGAGGGTCCACCTACACTAAGAAGGCAATCCCTTCTTTTCAGTTTACAGATTCAAGTGCTGATCTAATCTAGAAACAGTCTAGATGACTTTGGTCACTCAGAGTTTCATGCAGTAAAAAGTTTATTAAAGAAAAAAAGGGATTAGATAAAGCTTCTAGCTAAAAGAACTGGAAGGGGGATAGAAGAGTACCCCAGCAGCTAGTTTAGGTGAGACGTTTTGTACTTTCCCAGTTGGTTACTAACAATAGATCAAACGAATATTTTAAGGTGATAAAGGCCTTACCAGACCCACACCCACAACATACATTTTTAGATAACATAGGTACAAGTTAAGAAGGAGCAACATGTCCTCCAGCAAGATACACTGTTGTTATAAACATTAGCTCTAGACTTAAAGAAAGTCTTAGGCAAAATGGATTATTGTCATAGGCGTGGCAATCAAGGTGAAGGCAATTTGGCTAAAAATGTTTGTTCCCCCTCCTCCTTCTCCTTGGAAACCTCTGGCCTCCTTACCAAGTCTGCCTATTCACTCCTCTCAGTTGGATCAAATTAAATGCATTTCTGCACTCTTTCATCATCATTCTGCTCTCCCTATTGCAAGGGGTCCACTCGACTCCCCTGATCTTCTTCAGATCCTGATCCCTGATGGTTCTGAGAGACAAATGCAGATTACTGATTCTTGCTCACATATTTGAAAGCAGATATCCATATGAAGACTCTCCAGATGTATGTATGGGGACAGGGTTGCACCAGGGGACTAGAAAACATCCTTCTGCTGAATGCATGTACTCTGTGTACTATATTCTGTGATGGCAATTTACTATTGTTTAAACCTCATTTTACAGTTAAAACTCATTTGAGATTAACTGACTTTCTAGAACACCCAGCATCTGGCATAAGAAAATCCAGTCATGTACTCTCCTGATCAACATCCTTCCATGGCCCTAGAAGCACAAAAAATGAAAATGTTGTCACTCAGTCATGTCTGACTCTTTACAACCCCATGGACTATAGCCCTCCCAGTTCCTCTGTCCATGGAATTCTCCAGGCAAGAATACTGGAATGAATTGCTATTCCCTTTCTAGGGAATCTTCACAACCCAAGGATTTCCAGGGAATCTCCCCAATCCAGGGATCAAACCCAGGTCTCTTGCATTTCAGGTAGATTCTTTACCACTTGAATCACCAGAGAAGCCCCATCATGGCTCTGGGGATAAGCCGAAATCTTTTAGCTCATTTGCAAAGTTCGTCTTGACTAGGTCTTCTCCTATCTCCAGGCTCTAGAAACCAGCAGCTTTTGAAACCACTGTTTTCTCTTACCTGTCTCTGCCTAGAATATTCCAAACATCCATTTCCCTTGCTCACTTCTTGCAAATCTTCAGAAGTTTCATGGGCTTCCCATGGGGGAACTTAGAGGGCAGCTGAGGTGAGAGCCAGAGGCCAGGGTGGAAACCTCAGAGCCAGATGATTAGTTACAGAAGGCATAAGTGACCTGAAGTCTTCACATTCTCAATATTATTAACAAGCTATTTCTCAGATATTGGCAGCTCATCCGTGCCATTGGAAAGCTAATAAACATCAAAAATATCTTTCAATTATTCATCAAAAGAATCCCCAACTGTAGGGTTCACACCCTCCTGAATTTTTTCTTGAATTAAAATCATTCTTTTCTGCGGGAACCTTCCGCAGAAAGGAAGGCAGCGGGATTGCCCCCGGTTGAACCGGGAGATCTCGGAGAGAGATGAGCCTTGCTGCCATGCCCCCTCCCGCCCGCTGGAGCATGCCAGGGACGACCAGACACGGCAGGGGTTCTGTCAGAGCAGTTCCGCTTTATTAATGTAGATGCACAGCTTTTATAGGCAAGTGAAGGGGTTTCGTGGGACTTCCTATAGATTACACCAATCAAGCTAAAGGTCAAGCAATCATTCCCCGAAAGGGCAAACTCATTTGAGATTAGATTTTGATGGCAATTTCTAGAACCACCCAGCATTTCTAGAACACCCAGCATCTGGCATAAGAAAATCCAGTCATGTACTCTCCTGATCAACATCCTTCCATGGCCCTAGAAGCACAAAAAATGAAAATGTTGTCACTCAGTCATGTCTGACTCTTTACAACCCCATGGACTATAGCCCTCCCAGTTCCTCTGTCCATGGAATTCTCCAGGCAAGAATACTGGAATGAATTGCTATTCCCTTTCTAGGGAATCTTCACAACCCAAGGATTTCCAGGGAATCTCCCCAATCCAGGGATCAAACCCAGGTCTCTTGCATTTCAGGTAGATTCTTTACCACTTGAATCACCAGAGAAGCCCCATCATGGCTCTGGGGATAAGCCGAAATCTTTTAGCTCATTTGCAAAGTTCGTCTTGACTAGGTCTTCTCCTATCTCCAGGCTCTAGAAACCAGCAGCTTTTGAAACCACTGTTTTCTCTTACCTGTCTCTGCCTAGAATATTCCAAACATCCATTTCCCTTGCTCACTTCTTGCAAATCTTCAGAAGTTTCATGGGCTTCCCATGGGGGAACTTAGAGGGCAGCTGAGGTGAGAGCCAGAGGCCAGGGTGGAAACCTCAGAGCCAGATGATTAGTTACAGAAGGCATAAGTGACCTGAAGTCTTCACATTCTCAATATTATTAACAAGCTATTTCTCAGATATTGGCAGCTCATCCGTGCCATTGGAAAGCTAATAAACATCAAAAATATCTTTCAATTATTCATCAAAAGAATCCCCAACTGTAGGGTTCACACCCTCCTGAATTTTTTCTTGAATTAAAATCATTCTTTTCTGCGGGAACCTTCCGCAGAAAGGAAGGCAGCGGGATTGCCCCCGGTTGAACCGGGAGATCTCGGAGAGAGATGAGCCTTGCTGCCATGCCCCCTCCCGCCCGCTGGAGCATGCCAGGGACGACCAGACACGGCAGGGGTTCTGTCAGAGCAGTTCCGCTTTATTAATGTAGATGCACAGCTTTTATAGGCAAGTGAAGGGGGTTTCGCGTGGGACTTCCTATAGATTACACCAATCAAGCTAAAGGTCAAGCAATCATTCACGAGCACGGAAACCAGGGGAACCAATCAGAAATTTTGACCATCAATTAACAATTTAGATCACGCCCTGTCTCTTCCTGTAGGCGCCATCTTAGCTGCTAACATGTGCTTAAGCTTCTTTTCATTTCCACATCCCTTCCTGTAGGCGCCATCTTAGCTCCAAACTGCAACAACGTGCGTAAGCTTGCTTTCAGTCTCATGTCCCTTCCTGTAGGTGCCATCTTAGCTCCAAACTGCAAACATGTGCTTAAACTTCTTTAAACAATGTGCTTAAGCTTCCTTATGCTTGCAATGGTCCTCTTTCAATTCAGAGCCCCACACTTTTCTTCATCTCTTTATTTCAGACACACGATGGAGGTAGCACAGGGAGCTAAATAAACTGATGTATGAAATGCAAAATATTTATACAAAACACTATTTTGGTTTGTTTAAGTATTTTTCACATTTTAAATCCACTGGAAAAAGCTGAAAGGGGAGGTGGGGGGTAAGGGAAGGAGAGAGACTCACAGACTAAGCTCTGTGACTGACCACATATCAAAGAGGCAGTGAGTCTCTCAGTCCCTTCTTTTCTCGGCCAACCACTGGGCTGCTCCCAGCCACACTTCCTTTCACTGTTGACTCTACTCCTGGTTACAAACTGGGAGGGTTTCATGCCCCACTTTCCTTTTAATTCTACTTGCCATTTAACTTTTTGGACCTTAAGAATTTGGCGTCAGCTTCACATCAAAATATCTTTCAATTATTCATCAAAAGAAGCCCCAACTGTAGGGTTCACACCCTCCTGAATTTTTTCTTGAATTAAAATCATTCTTTTCTGCGGGAACCTTCCGCAGAAAGGAAGGCAGCGGGATTGCCCCCGGTTGAACCGGGAGATCTCGGAGAGAGATGAGCCTTGCTGCCATGCCCCCTCCCGCCCGCTGGAGCATGCCAGGGACGACCAGACACGGCAGGGGTTCTGTCAGAGCAGTTCCGCTTTATTAATGTAGATGCACAGCTTTTATAGGCAAGTGAAGGGGGTTTCGCGTGGGACTTCCTATAGATTACACCAATCAAGCTAAAGGTCAAGCAATCATTCACGAGCACGGAAACCAGGGGAACCAATCAGAAATTTTGACCATCAATTAACAATTTAGATCACGCCCTGTCTCTTCCTGTAGGCGCCATCTTAGCTGCTAACATGTGCTTAAGCTTCTTTTCATTTCCACATCCCTTCCTGTAGGCGCCATCTTAGCTCCAAACTGCAACAACGTGCGTAAGCTTGCTTTCAGTCTCATGTCCCTTCCTGTAGGTGCCATCTTAGCTCCAAACTGCAAACATGTGCTTAAACTTCTTTAAACAATGTGCTTAAGCTTCCTTATGCTTGCAATGGTCCTCTTTCAATTCAGAGCCCCACACTTTTCTTCATCTCTTTATTTCAGACACACGATGGAGGTAGCACAGGGAGCTAAATAAACTGATGTATGAAATGCAAAATATTTATACAAAACACTATTTTGGTTTGTTTAAGTATTTTTCACATTTTAAATCCACTGGAAAAAGCTGAAAGGGGAGGTGGGGGGTAAGGGAAGGAGAGAGACTCACAGACTAAGCTCTGTGACTGACCACATATCAAAGAGGCAGTGAGTCTCTCAGTCCCTTCTTTTCTCGGCCAACCACTGGGCTGCTCCCAGCCACACTTCCTTTCACTGTTGACTCTACTCCTGGTTACAAACTGGGAGGGTTTCATGCCACTTTCCTTTTAATCTACTTGCCATTTCTCACTAGAATTTGGCAGTCAGCATTCACATGCCTGGATGCCAATGGCAGATGCAAGCCTTTCATTTGGAACCCGAGTAGGAATGTGAAAGGAGAGTCTTGGGTTAACCTCAGGTTACTCTAAGTGCACCCTTTCAAACATAAGAAGGTCCCTTGTGGGGAAAAAATGAAAAATGGTGGAACATAATGATGTCTTCTAAAAAATGCAATCCATACTAGAAATTGATTTTATAAATTTCCTATTTCCTATTTCCTATTGCAGTTCCTGCAAACTGAATTCCTTCTTTGACATCCTGAACAGGTCAAGAAGAATTCTTGCCTATTTTGCGATAAAAATGGTAATATTTTATTTTCTCCTTTCTTTTTTAAATATGTTTATGTAAAACTTCTCAATGGATATATAAGGAGAAAACCTATTTTCTGTATTATTCTTACCTTTATTATAGTACAAAATTTTGACTTTTGTTCAAATGGTATTATTTCTTTCTCTTAAGATATTCGCTTGTTACAATTTTTTCCTTAAAAACTTTTGTCTCAAAAGAGTTTATACTACCAGAACAAGCAAAGGGAAGTAAAATATCTCTGCTTTGAAAGTTCTTGAAGATTATCAAATTGTTTCTCTTTGTCCTTTACAAACACATTAACTTCCTCCAATCTAAAAACTTGGATTGTTTTGAAAGGAATTTAATACACAGAAGACATTTTAAAGTGATGAAACTAATTTTACTCAAATATTTCTATATATCAAACTACAAAGTATAAACCAGAAATAGACGCAGTGATCCAATATTAGTAATGGGTGAGTAGATATAATTTCCAGACAAAAATTGCAATGTTATTGAAGTACAAAAGTTTCTATGCATTTTTCCCTCAGAAGAGCACAATTAATAGCTATATTTTTGTTGTTGTTACTCAGTCACGCAGTCATGTCCCACTGTTTGTGACTACATGAACAGCAGGACTCCAGATTTCTCTTTCTTTCACTATCTTCTAGAGTTTGCTCAAACTCATGTCCATGAGTTATCGGCCAACCACTGGGCTGCTCCCAGCCACACTTCCTTTCACTGTTGACTCTACTTGGTTACAAACTGGGAGGGTTTCATGCCACTTTCCTTTTAATCTACTTGCCATTTCTCACTAGAATTTGGCAGTCAGCATTCACATGCCTGGATGCCAATGGCAGATGCAAGCCTTTCATTTGGAACCCGAGTAGGAATGTGAAAGGAGAGTCTTGGGTTAACCTCAGGTTACTCTAAGTGCACCCTTTCAAACATAAGAAGGTCCCTTGTGGGGAAAAAATGAAAAATGGTGGAACATAATGATGTCTTCTAAAAAATGCAATCCATACTAGAAATTGATTTTATAAATTTCCTATTTCCTATTTCCTATTGCAGTTCCTGCAAACTGAATTCCTTCTTTGACATCCTGAACAGGTCAAGAAGAATTCTTGCCTATTTTGCGATAAAAATGGTAATATTTTATTTTCTCCTTTCTTTTTTAAATATGTTTATGTAAAACTTCTCAATGGATATATAAGGAGAAAACCTATTTTCTGTATTATTCTTACCTTTATTATAGTACAAAATTTTGACTTTTGTTCAAATGGTATTATTTCTTTCTCTTAAGATATTCGCTTGTTACAATTTTTTCCTTAAAAACTTTTGTCTCAAAAGAGTTTATACTACCAGAACAAGCAAAGGGAAGTAAAATATCTCTGCTTTGAAAGTTCTTGAAGATTATCAAATTGTTTCTCTTTGTCCTTTACAAACACATTAACTTCCTCCAATCTAAAAACTTGGATTGTTTTGAAAGGAATTTAATACACAGAAGACATTTTAAAGTGATGAAACTAATTTTACTCAAATATTTCTATATATCAAACTACAAAGTATAAACCAGAAATAGACGCAGTGATCCAATATTAGTAATGGGTGAGTAGATATAATTTCCAGACAAAAATTGCAATGTTATTGAAGTACAAAAGTTTCTATGCATTTTTCCCTCAGAAGAGCACAATTAATAGCTATATTTTTGTTGTTGTTACTCAGTCACGCAGTCATGTCCCACTGTTTGTGACTACATGAACAGCAGGACTCCAGATTTCTCTTTCTTTCACTATCTTCTAGAGTTTGCTCAAATTCATGTCCATGAGTTATCTTTCTGCCCTCAGTCTTTCCAAGCATCAGAGTCTTTCCCAATGAGTCAGCTCTTTACATCAGGTGCCCAAAGTATTGGAGCTTCATCTTCAGCATCAGTCCTTCCAATGAATATTCAGGGTTGATTTCCTTTAGAATTGACAGGTTTGATTTCCTCGCTGTTCAAGGGAATTTCAAGAGTCTTCTTCAACACCAAGTTCGAAAGCATCAATTCTTTGGTACTCAGCCTTCCTTATGGTCCAGCTCTCACATCTGAACTGACTACTGGAAAAACTATAGCTTTAATTATACGGATTTTTGTCAGCAAAATGTTGTCTCTGTTTTTAAATACACTGTTTAGGTTTGTCATAGCTTTTCTGTCTACTGGTCTTTGTAATTTACAAAGAGTTTAGAGATTCCATAGCTCATATGAGCCTTATAATAAAGGTTCCTCTTGGGCCCAAAACAGGTGTCTCTGTTAAAACTTTTATTAATAAATTGCTAGTATTTCATTTCAACTTTGCTCATTATAACTTTCTTTGATAATTTAATTTTCAGTTTCATTTTAAGATTTAATTAGCCTTGCAATCAAGCCATCATTTATAAAAAACTTTAATGTGTAAATCATCCCATTTGTTCTGAAGTGAAAATGTGTATGAGATAGTTTCATCTAAAGGTGTCTGACTCTATTTGGATAAATTAAAAATACTAAATACTACAGAAAAATAATCTATTTAAAGAAAATTTTATGATGCTCATGTAGTGATTTTCAAATGATGTTTAAAAAAAAATTTTCAGTCTGATCATCTTTAGTCCCAGAATATGCACAGAAGAACACTTGAATTTATAAGGGCCAACACTTAGAAATTAAAAATTTTCACACTGATATTGCAATTTTAAAAATTGGACCTCATGCCAATGTTGGGCCCACAATGCCATGTGGCACACATGAGTCAGTAAGAGAGGAGACTGCTGCATTTAGATGAAACTGAATTGTCCAACCCTGAGGCTTGGTGTAAGGGACCATCCTGTTACACCCGGCTCACCTTTTTTCACCCAGATCCCGTTCTCTCTCTGCAGCTAAATTTACAACCTCTGTCTTAAAACTAGTAACCACTGTGGACCTTTGTAAGACAGGTACCACAGGCTCAGGTTCTAAGTTCAGAGAAGACAAGTATGTGAGGCCCACTTCAGAGGTAGATGACAGGATGGCAGGAGCAAAATCACCAAGCTCAGAACACAAAAGCTGTGTTTCATGAGAAATAGGGAATTCAATGGCTAGACCACCATGTGAAGTGTTACTTGCTCAGTTATGTCTGACTCTCAGCAACCCCATGAACTGTAGCCCGCCAAGCTCCTCTGTCCATAGGATTCTCCAGGCAAGAATACTGGAGTGGGTTACCATTTCCTTCTCCAGGGGATCATCCCAACCCAAGGGCTGAACCCAGGTCTCCTGCATTGCAAGCAGACTCTTTATCATCTGAGCCACCAGGAAATATCATGTAAAGGGCAACATCCAAAGTTTCTGAGGGAGGATAGTGACAGGGTTTGAATGCCCAGTAAATAATTATAATTTGAGTACTTCTCAGTCAGAACTGGCTTTTCCTGCCAGTCTGTCTCACGACTTTTTTTTTTTTGCTCATTATAACTTTCTTTGATAATTTAATTTTCAGTTTCATTTTAAGATTTAATTAGCCTTGCAATCAAGCCATCATTTATAAAAAACTTTAATGTGTAAATCATCCCATTTGTTCTGAAGTGAAAATGTGTATGAGATAGTTTCATCTAAAGGTGTCTGACTCTATTTGGATAAATTAAAAATACTAAATACTACAGAAAAATAATCTATTTAAAGAAAATTTTATGATGCTCATGTAGTGATTTTCAAATGATGTTTAAAAAAAAATTTTCAGTCTGATCATCTTTAGTCCCAGAATATGCACAGAAGAACACTTGAATTTATAAGGGCCAACACTTAGAAATTAAAAATTTTCACACTGATATTGCAATTTTAAAAATTGGACCTCATGCCAATGTTGGGCCCACAATGCCATGTGGCACACATGAGTCAGTAAGAGAGGAGACTGCTGCATTTAGATGAAACTGAATTGTCCAACCCTGAGGCTTGGTGTAAGGGACCATCCTGTTACACCCGGCTCACCTTTTTTCACCCAGATCCCGTTCTCTCTCTGCAGCTAAATTTACAACCTCTGTCTTAAAACTAGTAACCACTGTGGACCTTTGTAAGACAGGTACCACAGGCTCAGGTTCTAAGTTCAGAGAAGACAAGTATGTGAGGCCCACTTCAGAGGTAGATGACAGGATGGCAGGAGCAAAATCACCAAGCTCAGAACACAAAAGCTGTGTTTCATGAGAAATAGGGAATTCAATGGCTAGACCACCATGTGAAGTGTTACTTGCTCAGTTATGTCTGACTCTCAGCAACCCCATGAACTGTAGCCCGCCAAGCTCCTCTGTCCATAGGATTCTCCAGGCAAGAATACTGGAGTGGGTTACCATTTCCTTCTCCAGGGGATCATCCCAACCCAAGGGCTGAACCCAGGTCTCCTGCATTGCAAGCAGACTCTTTATCATCTGAGCCACCAGGGAAATATCATGTAAAGGGCAACATCCAAAGTTTCTGAGGGAGGATAGTGACATTGGCATTCTGTTTTACCCGGTCCAACTTGCCCAGTAAATAATTATAATTTGAGTACTTCTCAGTCAGAACTGGCTTTTCCTGCCAGTCTGTCTCACCTGATAATTCTGTAGTCCTGAGTAATTTCCAGACAGTGTGATTTGCCCATGGCAGGCATGATCTCCCTGATGTGGCTGACTGATGTTTGTCACAGCCAGTATCCAACTAGTATGGGGACAATCACTGCTCCAGGGGATCAATAAAAAGCAATAATACCTTTTCATGTGGCTATTCCCATAAGCCCTTCTGATAAACATTAAAATCAAAAAGTATGTTTCTGGATCATACTAAAGTTGTGAGCACTCTAATGTAAATATTTGAGTTTTGTTTATTTGTTTAAAGAATGTGTTGGGATTATACAGCAGGAGAAATAGTATGTATAACAGAGAATTTTAAGTATGCTGCATTGCTTACACTATTTAGAACTCTTTAGGATGTCTATTTTGCTGACTTAACTAGTTTTTCTTAATACTAAAAAGATGAATTGGAGTAAAGAAAAGTAAAATATAGGACTATTCTTTTGCATCCATTCTGGTAGAATGGAGCATATAAAAACACAACCCAAAAAGTACCTAGGAAGTTGCTGATTGCTATTAATTTTCCCAAATACTGAATGATGTCAGTCTATAAAAATGAATTGCTTCACTTTCGAGGTAAGTACACTGAATATGATGTCTTTCTAACTGACATTAGTCGTTGTGGAAAAAAGCTCAGTGTGCACTTTGGAATGTCCTGCATCTCTTCTCTTTGAAGCTTCATCTGGTGCCAATTACCGTCTGCTCCTGATTTGATTCAGTGTCAGAGAATGAGGTGAGCTTCTGCCCTGCAGCTGAAGCAGGCATTCTTCATTAGCATCACTCTGCTGTTGTTCTTTATAGATCATCTAAAGTTTACAGAAAGATTTGTATAGACTTAGTCAACTTTATGAAGTTCTGTTAAAAATACATAGAGCTGCATTCAAGAAATGCATTTTTGACCTTTTAGTTAGCTGTCAAGTTCACTTAAAGCTGTTTTGTGACTTTTTAGCTAGTTAAATAAACAAGAGTTTCTGCTACAGCTCTCATTTTATTTTGTTTTCCACATCAGAATCTTTATCAGAAGGTGGGTAAATTTATCCATTTGGAATAGGTTAAGTATATATCCCCCCAGGGTCCCTTTGAGCTTTCTGGTCTATTCATTTTGGATTCAACCTAAATACATAAGGGTTGTTGCTCTGTGCCAGGCATCATGATCAGCACTGACCTGGAGCAGGGAAATGATTGACAGAGCCCTTCCTTTCCTGAGTTTCAGAGAAGACAGACATTAACTATGAAGATCTAAAAATCACATCATTCTTTATAGTTCAAAAGAGACTTTTTCTTTTTCCCTGCTTGCTCCCACCCTGTACCCACAGTGTCCTTGGGTACTGGTCAAAAGAGAACTGGGTGTGATCTGCCCTGTCTGCATTAACCACCAGCACCAAGATGTGGCTTATGGAGACTCCCCAAACATCAACACTGGTTCCTTGCTTTTTTTTCCCATCCAGACAAAAAGCCATCCATCCATGGAAGACAGTGATTACTAAAAAGATGAATTGGAGTAAAGAAAAGTAAAATATAGGACTATTCTTTTGCATCCATTCTGGTAGAATGGAGCATATAAAAACACAACCCAAAAAGTACCTAGGAAGTTGCTGATTGCTATTAATTTTCCCAAATACTGAATGATGTCAGTCTATAAAAATGAATTGCTTCACTTTCGAGGTAAGTACACTGAATATGATGTCTTTCTAACTGACATTAGTCGTTGTGGAAAAAAGCTCAGTGTGCACTTTGGAATGTCCTGCATCTCTTCTCTTTGAAGCTTCATCTGGTGCCAATTACCGTCTGCTCCTGATTTGATTCAGTGTCAGAGAATGAGGTGAGCTTCTGCCCTGCAGCTGAAGCAGGCATTCTTCATTAGCATCACTCTGCTGTTGTTCTTTATAGATCATCTAAAGTTTACAGAAAGATTTGTATAGACTTAGTCAACTTTATGAAGTTCTGTTAAAAATACATAGAGCTGCATTCAAGAAATGCATTTTTGACCTTTTAGTTAGCTGTCAAGTTCACTTAAAGCTGTTTTGTGACTTTTTAGCTAGTTAAATAAACAAGAGTTTCTGCTACAGCTCTCATTTTATTTTGTTTTCCACATCAGAATCTTTATCAGAAGGTGGGTAAATTTATCCATTTGGAATAGGTTAAGTATATATCCCCCCAGGGTCCCTTTGAGCTTTCTGGTCTATTCATTTTGGATTCAACCTAAATACATAAGGGTTGTTGCTCTGTGCCAGGCATCATGATCAGCACTGACCTGGAGCAGGGAAATGATTGACAGAGCCCTTCCTTTCCTGAGTTTCAGAGAAGACAGACATTAACTATGAAGATCTAAAAATCACATCATTCTTTATAGTTCAAAAGAGACTTTTTCTTTTTCCCTGCTTGCTCCCACCCTGTACCCACAGTGTCCTTGGGTACTGGTCAAAAGAGAACTGGGTGTGATCTGCCCTGTCTGCATTAACCACCAGCACCAAGATGTGGCTTATGGAGACTCCCCAAACATCAACACTGGTTCCTTGCTTTTTTTTCCCATCCAGACAAAAAGCCATCCATCCATGGAAGACAGTGATTGGCAACCAGGGCCTGGAAGCCAAGTCTAGCTTGCTGCCTGTTTTTGCATGGTCCACAGACTAAGCATGATTCTATCTTTTTTAATAGTTGAAAGCAAGCTGGAAGAACATTTCATGACACATCAAAATTGTTTGAAAATCAAATGTCAGTATCTGTAAATAGAGTAATATTAGAATATAACCATGTTTATTCATTTACAGATTGTCTATGTCTGTTTTCTTGCTACAATAGAATTGAGTAGTTATGAGAGAGAGAGAAAGAAATGCTCTAAAAAACTAAAAATACTTGTTATGTTTCAAAAATGTTTTCAAACCCCTGATCAAAGGTGCTATACTATGTCTTTTCAAATTTTTCCCACCCATCTATTCACTGTACAATGTGTGCCTTATATTACATCATATTCTCTATCCCAGCTCTTCCTGAATTTTCCAACAGGTGCATGTAAATTACACCTTATAAAAACCTTCATAACTCATTATTCAAAACAGGGAAGAGAGGTGATAGGTTTCTAACAAGACAGAAACATAACATCGAGTGAATTTGACCTGAATTGTTTGAGCCTCATAGTATGATATAATTCATACATCAATGCTTAGTGTGTTTCAGTTTTAAGGGCAAAAACTGCATTCCTCTAAATAGCTTTTCTATGTCACTATTTGAATAGACTGTTTCTATTAATATAATATAGATTAATAGGGCATTTTGGTTTCTTAATTTTCTAAAATTATCAGATTTAAAGTTACAGAGTTTACATTTGGCTACTTGCTTCATTTTATGATAGTTACTCTCTGCTAAATTTTCTAAGAATTTCTAAAATCAGGAAGTCCTGAATAGCTGAAATATTCTCCAAATGGTAAAGTAGGTCATAAGCTAGCTCCAGTAAGCACTAGTTTAGTTATCTAGCTATATTAAATACTTACTGGAATTCCCCAGTATATAACAGTGATAATTGATTCATGGGAGTGGATTTTACTAATGGATATAAAATAAATTTTTTTGTCATCTACAGCTGTCTCCATGAATGATGCATGACTGATTATATCCATCTAATAATTTCCAACCTAGTACTTTCCTCACAGATAATCATTGTCAATACTCTCCTCATTTCATAATCGCACACCACTTACATGCTTACTTTGAAATACCATGAAAGTTTCATTTGATTCTCTTAACCCCAGATAATATTACAGCAAGCTAAATGAACTTAAGCCATTTTTATTAAATTCTTACTCCTGACAAATAATTTTTGATTGTTAAGTTCTAGAATTTGGGGCCAAGAGAAAATAATTATGCTTAACCTAATTTTTTGAGAAAATCCAAATGCTTTCACTACCTTTCAGAGGCACTTCTGCAGTTGGTAACATTGGATGCAATTGTATGTTTAAATAATATGTGTGAGCAACAAGTGTCTAGTATTTGGCTTGTGAAAAAAGGAGACTAAAAGCAGTAAGATTGTTCTTTAAAATGCAAAAGATGCAAGGTTTAGATAAAATTCAGGTGAAATCTCTGCCTAAAATACTGATCATTCTTGAAAAAACTGAAATGCTAAGTCTAATTCTGACAAGTATCCTAAAAAAACGAATGTGTGTGTGCATACTATTTTTTCAGTCGTGCCTGACTCTTTGTGACCCTATGGACTATAGCCTACCAGGTTCCTCTATTCATGGGAATAGAATGCTGAAAGGTAGAGCATTTTGATCCATGCTTCTCCCAGTTAGTTTCTGAGACTGAACTGGGCAGTGAAAGCAGCAGTTCAGCAGTAATGCTCTGGAAGATAGTGGACCTCTTCTCCATGGAGCAGAATTGGTGCTGACATGTCACAGAGATGAAAGTTGAAACCCTAGCACTTCTGTGTGCTGCCTAGAGCCTGTGGTTAATCAGAATCTGAGCCTGGATCTTGAGGATCTTCTTTTGCTAAGCCTGGGACCAGACCAACAGAATACACGGCACACTGCTTTTGACCATCTTGACCAGAACCACAAAGTACTGGAAATGTCTCAGGAATGGATGTTCTCTACTGATTTCCAAACCTTAGGTATGTCCTCTTAGGTAAGTGTTAGGAAAAATACGATGCCTATAAAAAAAAGTTTCCAAGCCACAGAAACTACATAGAACTGAGACAATGTTTGAATTTATGCCCACTTCATTTGTGAAATACTATTGTTGCCTACTATTTTATTCTGCAACTTTAAAGAAGAACACACTCTATACACTTACATCTCTGTGAAACTTTAATACACAGTTTGTCTAGGACAGAATAAAAGACAAAAACATCAAAAGATGAAGCAGCTCCTGGAGATTTTAGTAATTATATCAAATAAATGACAAAACTGTCCCTTGAAATATGTGACATGAATTTGACTTGTTCTTAATATCCTTGAACTTTACTTTCCTAAAGTAGATGAAGCCAATGAATCTGAACCTAATTTTAAATGACTGTAAGTTCAATTTGATTTCTCAAATGTTTATTGAGTGTGTGCTGTATCATAGACCCAAAGTAAGCATTGGACTAAATGAGTTATGAATTAGTCACAGTCTCTGCTCTAAAAGTTTATAGTACAGTGGAAGAAACAAATATCTAAGTAAATTAATTCAGTTATGTAAAGTACAGGCTGACTGAGAAGCACCAAAGGTAAAGGGGGATATTTAGTCAATTTTGTCCCAACAAGCATGTGGCTCCAGGAAGGGGGAGCTACCTTAGTTGTACGTCATAGTAGGGAGTGAGTTTTACTCAGGGCATATTATACAGGAAAAATGGCCGGAGTGAACCCTTAAAAAATGAAATGACATAATGTACATAGTAAAGTATGGGGCAGAAAGATAAGGCTGAGACGGGAAGTCAGGGCTGTGTCATGGAAAGATTTTACGCCACACTAAGGGAGTTGATTCCACAGGCAACAAAATATCACTTAAGAGATGCGGTCATGTCTTCACTTGAAATATATATTTTTAGATTATATTGTAGAAAATCATTCTAAAGGACTGGGGGCTAGGGGTAGGGACTGGGGGACTAGTGTTGGGACTAGAGGTAGGGAGACAAGGAGGGAAGCTGGTTCACTGCACAGACCAGAGATGGTGAGAGCTGGAGCTAGGAAAGTGACAGAAGGTGTAGACATAGAAACAGAAAGATGGCAGAAATCTGTAGAAAATGTAGTTCCCAGGGTGGAGGGATGGGGCTTGACATGAATGAGGGAGAGAGCAAGTCTATGGTATGTATCTGACTGGAGAACAAGTTGCATAGTTGGGTCAAGGGCAGAAAACCATAATAGAAGGAGAGAAGAGTTTGAGGATGCATAGTTAAAAAGATGAAAGGAATTTGTGTGTGCTCAGTTGCCTCCAACTCTTTAAGATCCCATCAATGTACTGTAATCCATCTGGTTCCTCTGTCCATGGGATTTTTCCCTGCAAAAATATTGGAGTAGGTTACCATTTCCTCCTCTAGAGGTTGCTCCCAACCCTCGGATTGAACCTGCATCTCCTACATGGCAGGCAGATTCTTTTGCTGTTGAGCCACCAGGGAAGTCTGGAACATCCACATAGTTTGTCATAGTTACATGGGTATAACAACTATCCTCATATTTTGAAATATTTCTTTCTTCTCTTTATTTTTGTATATTTTGTACCTAGTTATATTTATACTACCTTGAAAATAATCTATTCTGCTTTCTGTTGGCAAAAGAATCAGTTCTTGGGGAAAAAAACATTATTTCATAATATTAAAAGTTATTTTTAAACAATAACTATATAATGTTCCTTTTAGTAGATTTACCATAATTTTCTTAGTATTAAATACCTGTGTAATAAAACAATTTTTTACAAATGGATGAGAACTCTTTGCCAAAGCAGTATTTGTAAACCACATGTCACAACTAAATGGATACTCCCTAATGACAGTTGAAATGAAGTACTAATATTCTATAGGGACTGAGACAATATTTCTTAGAAACAAGCAGTAAGTTCACAAGAGTCAATCAAATACAATATATTAAGATAAAATATGAAAAGTCTTCTAATTGCTTTATTTAAAAGATTCAAACTGGTTGTGTTAACACAGTAACAATGTTGTATTCTAGGTAAAATATGGCTTTGCAGTTGAAAAGGATATATATTTTAAGAACAAGCATAGTGAGATTTGTCATTAATCTTTTTCCTCTTCTCTCTAGTGATATGGTGCAGAGAACTGAAGTCTGTAGATAAAAAATTTTATTTTCATTTCACTAGAGCTAGCATTAGGCAAATTCACACTGTCAATCACATGGATAAAATGTAGGCCCAGCTGCCAAGTATTTTTCAAAATAGACAATAAATGAAATATAAGAAGTGAATATGATCTAGTATTTAAAATTCTCGCTTCTTGGTTGGCATAGTCTAGAATTATTAAATATGCGGACAATGTTTCCATTATTTGGGGGTTTCTTCTCTTTTTTTCCATCTTCTCAACAGGGAATTTCGGTATACATTTTTGCCCTTTGGTTTCATCTTTTAGTAGTTCATGAAAAGTGATATGTAGGTGGTTTACACTCAACGCCAGAATCAACATTTCTTCTGTTCCGAAAAGTTGAGTATTTGAAAGCGATTTTCCTTCCCATAGGGCTTTACTCAAGTATTTATATATCCTGTACTAGTTGGCGTCAGTAATATTATTCCTTCATATTTTTGGATACCTTTATTTAGAATAACATGTTTCACAACCAGGGAAGCAAACTATCTATAAAGGAATACATACAACTTTATTTCCAATTATTTTTCTTCATATCACCGTGGAAGTTGCATTTAAATATATTTCATACAAATGTCCTGTTTTCCTCTAGTGGAAATTCTAGTAGTTCAAGGGGAATATGATATTTTTAGAACTGTTTAATCTTGGACTGACTGATGAAGACCCAATTCAAACAAAGAACATTCTTCATGTATAAAATATTGGTTCACTCTAAGTTTGGACTTAAGGTTTGAAAGGCAAGTAAGAATCAGCTGTTATAAGCAGACACTTCAGAGAATTTTTATTCAAAGTGGATTGAAGAATGCCTTAGCTGTTCAAAGGCATAGAGTAGAGTTATGCTTTAGAGTACAGTGTTTTTGCTGGTTTCTGTCCATTTCAAAAGGCTACATGATCAATTGATTTTTTCTAGTTTAAAGATTAAAGGGGAAAAGGTTTTTAGGTAAAATATGGCTTTGCAGTTGAAAAGGAAATTTTCAAGCATAGTGAGATTTGTCATTAATCTTTTTCCTCTTCTCTCTAGTGATATGGTGCAGAGAACTGAAGTCTGTAGATAAAAAATTTTATTTTCATTTCACTAGAGCTAGCATTAGGCAAATTCACACTGTCAATCACATGGATAAAATGTAGGCCCAGCTGCCAAGTATTTTTCAAAATAGACAATAAATGAAATATAAGAAGTGAATATGATCTAGTATTTAAAATTCTCGCTTCTTGGTTGGCATAGTCTAGAATTATTAAATATGGACAATGTTTCCATTATTTGGGGGTTTCTTCTCTTTTTTTCCATCTTCTCAACAGGGAATTTCGGTATACATTTTTGCCCTTTGGTTTCATCTTTTAGTAGTTCATGAAAAGTGATATGTAGGTGGTTTACACTCAACGCCAGACTCAACCTTTCTTCTTTTCCCGAAAAGTTGAGTATTTGAAAGCGATTTTCCTTCCCATAGGGCTTTACTCAAGTATTTATATATCCTGTACTAGTTGGCGTCAGTAATATTATTCCTTCATATTTTTGGATACCTTTATTTAGAATAACATGTTTCACAACCAGGGAAGCAAACTATCTATAAAGGAATACATACAACTTTATTTCCAATTATTTTTCTTCATATCACCGTGGAAGTTGCATTTAAATATATTTCATACAAATGTCCTGTTTTCCTCTAGTGGAAATTCTAGTAGTTCAAGGGGAATATGATATTTTTAGAACTGTTTAATCTTGGACTGACTGATGAAGACCCAATTCAAACAAAGAACATTCTTCATGTATAAAATATTGGTTCACTCTAAGTTTGGACTTAAGGTTTGAAAGGCAAGTAAGAATCAGCTGTTATAAGCAGACACTTCAGAGAATTTTTATTCAAAGTGGATTGAAGAATGCCTTAGCTGTTCAAAGGCATAGAGTAGAGTTATGCTTTAGAGTACAGTGTTTTTGCTGGTTTCTGTCCATTTCAAAAGGCTACATGATCAATTGATTTTTTTTCTACAAAATGAAATAAGATATTTAATAATTATCCTATTTTTTTGTTAAGCTGTATTTTCTGAACACATATTAGTACGCATGATGTAACAAAAATAGAAATGGGCTTAAATAAGACAGAGTATTTGAAAAGGTGCCCTCATAAGAAACTTAAACCACTCTGCAGTAACAGGGTATATCCAGTTTAGTTAAAAGCACTTTCATTCCTAATTACAAAATGACACAAGATATGGCTAATAGGTAATGGTTTTTAGTATCTGAAGACAGACTACTCAAAACTCTACAACAAATTAGATAGAGTCTGTACCAATTTGATTGCTCTTTTCATTAGATAATGTGGTCTTCAAAGGCAAGGGAGCTTATATTAATTGTCCATACTGGTCCACCCGTGCCAGCACGAAGAAGATACCAAAGCCAGAGACACACTTAAAGGAAACGGAGTAACTGGGGTGTGTCTTTAACATAATTCTCTGACACTTGATGGTTACCTAGTGATATTGATATATAAAATATAAACATTAAATGTTCATTGTTACCTAAACCTCCTTTTTCCTAATATAGGTTTGTTAAAGGCCACAGTGCTTACACATCTATACAAGAGCCACAGTTAGCTCGTGTCCTGGACTTGGTGCCACTGACTCCTTGATTCTGGCAAAATTACAATGAATGGATGCTCTGTAAGGAGAATTGCCATTTCTGCTCTGAGTAAATTAACATCTGATTCATACTTTAAGTATTTTGCTCTTCTAAAAATAAAGCATACATTTTTCTTTCAGTCCAGTTCTATAAAAAAAGAATCTTGGACTGTTTAATCTTGGACTGACTGATGAAGACCCAATTCAAACAAAGAACATTCTTCATGTATAAAATATTGGTTCACTCTAAGTTTGGACTTAAGGTTTGAAAGGCAAGTAAGAATCAGCTGTTATAAGCAGACACTTCAGAGAATTTTTATTCAAAGTGGATTGAAGAATGCCTTAGCTGTTCAAAGGCATAGAGTAGAGTTATGCTTTAGAGTACAGTGTTTTTGCTGGTTTCTGTCCATTTCAAAAGGCTACATGATCAATTGATTTTTTTTCTACAAAATGAAATAAGATATTTAATAATTATCCTATTTTTTTGTTAAGCTGTATTTTCTGAACACATATTAGTACGCATGATGTAACAAAAATAGAAATGGGCTTAAATAAGACAGAGTATTTGAAAAGGTGCCCTCATAAGAAACTTAAACCACTCTGCAGTAACAGGGTATATCCAGTTTAGTTAAAAGCACTTTCATTCCTAATTACAAAATGACACAAGATATGGCTAATAGGTAATGGTTTTTAGTATCTGAAGACAGACTACTCAAAACTCTACAACAAATTAGATAGAGTCTGTACCAATTTGATTGCTCTTTTCATTAGATAATGTGGTCTTCAAAGGCAAGGGAGCTTATATTAATTGTCCATACTGGTCCACCCGTGCCAGCACGAAGAAGATACCAAAGCCAGAGACACACTTAAAGGAAACGGAGTAACTGGGGTGTGTCTTTAACATAATTCTCTGACACTTGATGGTTACCTAGTGATATTGATATATAAAATATAAACATTAAATGTTCATTGTTACCTAAACCTCCTTTTTCCTAATATAGGTTTGTTAAAGGCCACAGTGCTTACACATCTATACAAGAGCCACAGTTAGCTCGTGTCCTGGACTTGGTGCCACTGACTCCTTGATTCTGGCAAAATTACAATGAATGGATGCTCTGTAAGGAGAATTGCCATTTCTGCTCTGAGTAAATTAACATCTGATTCATACTTTAAGTATTTTGCTCTTCTAAAAAATAAAGCATACATTTTTCTTTCAGTCCAGTGCTATAAAAACATCATCTGGAAGACATATTTACTAAAGAAAAGCATTAATTATTTCTTAACTGTCCTGGCCAGATCTACCCTAATAAAATTTATTTTGAAACACAAATGTTGACCATCTCTAGTATTCTTTTGATGAAAACTGGAGTGTGTGAGGTGGGCTTCCCAGGTGGTACAGTGTTAAAGAATCTGCCTGCCAATGCAGTAGACGCAAGAGACACAACTTTAATTCCTGGGTTGGAAAGATCCCTTAAAGTGGGAAATGGTAACCGCTCCAGTATTCATGCTTGGAAAATTCCATGGAGAAAGGAGCCTGAGGGGCTACAGTCTATGGGATTGCAAAGATTTGGACATGACTGAGGAGGGCCCATGATGGCATGGTTGACTTCCCGTTGACAGAAAGAGTTGAGTCTGCCTCTCAAAGCTAAGTCTGATGTAAATGGGTGCCTCTTGTTTTCAGCCCACCTGAGTGTGGAGGGAAACTGCTCCTGTCCCCATTAGGCAGAGCATAACTGACAGCCTTGTCACCAGTCAGTCAGAAGGCAGCACAGCTCTGCTTTCTCAGGCCACTGGTACTGTTTACGAAGTTAACCTATGCTCAGAAATCTGTTTTCAATTATTTTATGTTTCAAGAAAAACAAGGTACCCTTCATCCATATCAAAGGGAAGTTTAAAGCCTGGGGCGCAAAGCTGAAAATGGCCAATTGAATTAGCATGCTTTTTGACGCGTGAGCAGAAGTATCCCCACAAGTTACCACAGGAGCAGGATGGCCATTTAAGATAGTATTTTAACATGATTGTGAAGAGGAAAATACCTGTATTTGTAGGCAGGGACCTATGTGCGAAAGGGATTTTGAATTACATCTTTTGAAAAAGATGCATGTTCACCTTGTGTATATGATATCTGGACCATATTAACACTCAAGACACAGTTTTTGAACACATTGATGATAAATGGATGTAAAAATATAAACTGCATACAATACTAAAAAAAATTTTTTTAATTTTACATGACTCTCTTGATTCTGGCAAAATTACAATGAATGGATGCTCTGTAAGGAGAATTGCCATTTCTGCTCTGAGTAAATTAACATCTGATTCATACTTTAAGTATTTTGCTCTTCTAAAAAATAAAGCATACATTTTTCTTTCAGTCCAGTGCTATAAAAACATCATCTGGAAGACATATTTACTAAAGAAAAGCATTAATTATTTCTTAACTGTCCTGGCCAGATCTACCCTAATAAAATTTATTTTGAAACACAAATGTTGACCATCTCTAGTATTCTTTTGATGAAAACTGGAGTGTGTGAGGTGGGCTTCCCAGGTGGTACAGTGTTAAAGAATCTGCCTGCCAATGCAGTAGACGCAAGAGACACAACTTTAATTCCTGGGTTGGAAAGATCCCTTAAAGTGGGAAATGGTAACCGCTCCAGTATTCATGCTTGGAAAATTCCATGGAGAAAGGAGCCTGAGGGGCTACAGTCTATGGGATTGCAAAGATTTGGACATGACTGAGGAGGGCCCATGATGGCATGGTTGACTTCCCGTTGACAGAAAGAGTTGAGTCTGCCTCTCAAAGCTAAGTCTGATGTAAATGGGTGCCTCTTGTTTTCAGCCCACCTGAGTGTGGAGGGAAACTGCTCCTGTCCCCATTAGGCAGAGCATAACTGACAGCCTTGTCACCAGTCAGTCAGAAGGCAGCACAGCTCTGCTTTCTCAGGCCACTGGTACTGTTTACGAAGTTAACCTATGCTCAGAAATCTGTTTTCAATTATTTTATGTTTCAAGAAAAACAAGGTACCCTTCATCCATATCAAAGGGAAGTTTAAAGCCTGGGGCGCAAAGCTGAAAATGGCCAATTGAATTAGCATGCTTTTTGTACGCGGTGAGCAGAAGTATCCCCACAAGTTACCACAGGAGCAGGATGGCCATTTAAGATAGTATTTTAACATGATTGTGAAGAGGAAAATACCTGTATTTGTAGGCAGGGACCTATGTGCGAAAGGGATTTTGAATTACATCTTTTGAAAAAGATGCATGTTCACCTTGTGTATATGATATCTGGACCATATTAACACTCAAGACACAGTTTTTGAACACATTGATGATAAATGGATGTAAAAATATAAACTGCATACAATACTAAAAAAAATTTTTTTAATTTTACATTTGAGTGTGTGCATGAATTTTTCTTTCTTTCTTTTCCACACTCTAGTACATATTATGAAAGCAGTGACTGCATATGGTGAAAATTTAAATAGACGAATACAAGTCTTTCCCCTACTACTACCCCATTTCTCATCTTTCTTCCTCTTTATCATTGCCACTAAAATTGTGTTAATTTGTAACAAACTGGCTTTCACTTTATGTACTATTTTAGACATAGTTTTATTCCATCTGATATCAATATAGGATCTAGAAAGGCAAGTAATCAAATAAAGTAAGATGACAAATTGTCCATAATCTTAAGTCATTTAAAAGGCTTCTGAGAACTAAGAGGAGAGGGAAATAAATATTAGTAATAGGTTCAGAATCTTATTTGAGTACTGAAGAGTCTGGACTTCACTTGAAGTAAGGAAGTGACTGCAGGTAAGTATTCAAATTGCTCTTTAAGCAAATTCTTCTAAAGCAATGTAGATGAAGAGAAGAGCAGGACTAGAGGTAGGGAAACTGATAAGGAGACTATTATCTCACAGATGCCTTTTTAGAGAGGAGCCTGAGGGGCTATAGTCTATGGGATTTCAAAGAGCTGGACATGACGGAGGTGGCTCCATGGTGGCGTGGTTGACTTCACATTGCCAGAAAGAGTGGAGTTTGGCTCTCATAGCTAAGTCTGATGTAAATGGGTGACTCCTGTTTTCAGCCCACCTGAATGTGAAGGGAAACTGCTCCTTGTTCCCATTAGGTAAAAGGAACCTTCCTCCAAGTAGAATGAGCCCTCCTCGCATTCCCTAGAAATGATGTATTTGAATTAAACCGAGATCCATGGGAACATTTCCATAATGTCAAGGGAGGATGATGGAAACATTATTCTGAGCCTTTTGCTTCAGCTTTTAGAGAAGCTGACTCTCCTCAACATGGTGAGAACCTGTACGTGTGAAGAACCAGAGCTGCCAGCTTACGACCATGGAGTCGACCTTGTCTACAGTAAGTATAAGGCAGATCCAAGAGCTGCAGAGAAAAACCATGCCCTGATGATATCATTTGGGTCTGGTCAAGCTCTGACCAAAGCTAGATTTACTCTTGAATCTTTGGGTTAGGTGAGGCAATAAATTCTATTTTAGTTCAAACCAGTTTGGTTTGGATTTTCATTCACTTTTAGTCAAAAAACAAATCTAACCAATACAATTCAGCTCTAAAAAAAAGTCCCATTCTTCTTTTCCTCAAACAGCAAAAAATGTTAAAATTACTTGTCGCTAAACAATTTTTTGCAAAATTATGGTGTATTGTAAATTTTAAAGCATTTGAAATCTACAAAGGATAGTATTTCCATAGAAATAGTTAAATGACGATCTATGGAAAGTTAAAGTATATTCCAGTCTGTTTTAAATTATGGTGTAAAGTTCACAGCTGTATGTTTTTCAGTTACTAGAATTCAGAGAAGTCTGGTATTTAGGCCATTACAGAGCTCTGTTTATATCTCTTTTGAGATAGCAAGATTTTTGTTGAAAAATGATTAAAGTTAAATTTTTCTTTAGGTGAAATTTTTTTTAATTAAATAATTTTTTAAAATTTATCATCAAAAATTTACCATTTTAGCTGAGAAGGTGAACATATAAACCACTAAATGCACTGAAATCCGTGCATGTTTTGCCTTAATCTTTGTATTTATGTTTTAAGCATTTCACATTGAAATGTCTTTCATCTGGAAGCAATGATGACACTGACTGAGTATTAAGGAATTTTTTTGTACCGTACATGGTCATCATTCAGAATAAGCCTAGAAATGCTGTATGAGATATAATCAGGCTCTCAGACATAAATAAGTACAGTAATGTCTGCCTAACTCAGAATTTCCCTCCCATGCAATTATAACTTACATGGTCTTATTTGGTATGTCTTTTTTTTAAAACCACAAGGACTTCAATTCCACTATTTTGTATTCTTTCTCTTTGGGGGTAGTTAGAAAAAAAGAAGGTACCAACCAGCACTTGGTCATAGAAAGGGAACATAGCCTAGTAAAGATTGTGAGAGAAAGAAAACTGAAAATAATCACCCAAGCTGCCTCAGTCCAATTTTTAACATATCAGCTAAGTACAGGGTAAGAGTAGACAAAATAACTTATGATAGGAGCTCATTCACTTTCAACTGATAGAAAAAGTTAATCATATATCCTGTTTGGGTTACCTATAAGCTGTATGTGATCAGGGCCAGTTGGTCAGGCTGCGCATTGCACAAGGGTGTCATAGCATGTCATATTTATTTCTATATCTTTGTCAATAACTTTCTGGAAAATGGGAGTAAAGAAGGTCTTGTTCTGATAAACTCTGTACATACATTATGTTCCAAAAGAAAGAGTGCCTTTTTAAAATTTTCACCCAAGACCCTTTGCACAGTGACAAAGGAAGCATGGTCTTGGCCTTTTTCTGTTCTTTTCTCCAATCTGGTATTAACATTGCAGTCTGATCATTCATCCTAAAATACAGACTATAGTATGACTGCATGCATGCGAAGTCACTTCAGTCATGTCTAACTCTTTCTGATCCCCTGGATTGTCACCCATAAGACTCCTCCACCCACTGGATTCTCCAGGCAAGAATACTGGAGTGGATTGCCGTGCCCTCCGCTGGGGGATCTTCCTGACCCAGAAACTGAACTTGAGTCTCCTGTGTCTCCTGAATTGGCAGGTGGGTTCTTTACCACAAGGGTCACCTGGGAAGCCCTAAGGTACCATTACTCTGCTAAAATCCCTACAGTGATGTTTCAGCTACCTCTAGAAAAATGTCCAAATTTCTAAATTTGACAGGATTTGAGGCCCCTCACCAATCCAGTCTCATCTCTCCCTGCTCCCTACCAGCCCCACCTTATACTCAAGTGTCAGGAGGTACCTACAGCTACCCTAAGAGAATGTACTTTCTTGCCTCTGTCTGAGGAAATGCTCCTCCTGTGGGAAATATCCTTATGCACCTCTATGCTCCTCCTCCCATATACAGCTCAGAGGTCACATTAGAGGTCACCTCCTCTAGGAAGCCCCTTTCATTCAACCAAAGAAGAATATATGTTTATTTCTATGTTATCTTTTGTAGCAATTTTGTGAGTCATTCAACTCCATGTGTAGACTGTGAACACATAGAGGACAAAGCATGTATTCTCACCTGTGTTCTTGGCACATGTTAGACTCCACGTTTATTTCCTAAATGAAGCAGGATCTAGCTTCTAGTGTTGGATGTACTGCTTATTTGCCTTGGGACCCTTCCTACTAGAAAAATAGAAGTTGGAATTAGCCAATCCATAGGGAAGAACGTTGAGACTTGGAAACATGCGATATGTTTTTCTCAGAATCTTTTACCTTTACTGCTGAAATAGAAAAAAAACCAAGGGGAGGGACATTTTGGTAGTTGACATTTAAACACATATGAAATGTGCAAGTATGTGTGTGTGTGTGTGCATGCTGCCTTCTTAACACTAAGTTTCCCTAACCAGCTTGAGAAGTTTTCTACCAAATGTTCATTGTAATGAAAATGCTTGGCAAGTGAAATCAGTTATTTTACAGTGGTTTAACATTTTCCAAATGCCAAATGTAATAGGTGTTTGACATTGCACATAATTCACTGGATCCTTATTTCATTTTACTACAAATTTATGGATTAAACTTTAAGGCAAATGGCTTCACCATACAGTCTGTGACTATTCTGGGTCTGGGAAATGGAGAGCTGTGCAATTATTTCATTAATTTGAAAGTCAATATACAGAACTCAAGTGCCAACTCCTTCTGGGCAGTGGTGTCTTAATGTTAATCATTCCAGGGATTTTGGAATGTGGGCAAAGCAGCGTATCATAAGAATCTGGGTAGAAGTAGCAAAAAAGCAAAAAAGGGGCTGTTGGAGTAGAAAATGATGGTAGCAAGACAAGAAGTGAATCCCTGAGAGCAGCTGAAAGAGGAGAAAGGCCCTGGTGCCTTAAGGTTTAACAGTGTAAGCAATCCTATCAAGTAAACAGGGGGCTTTCCAGGAGTAAAAATATCCGCCTGCCAAACAGGAGACGTGGGTTCAATTTCTGGGTTGGGAAGATCCCCTGGAGTAGGAAATGGCAACACCCCCCAGTATTCTTGCCTGGAAAATCCTGTGGACAGAGGAGCCTGGGAGGCTACAGTGCATGGGGTCTTAAAGAATTGGACATGGCTGAGCGACTAACACACACACACACACACACACACACACACACACACATCCTGTAAACAGTGCTGGTCAATGTTTTGTGACCTAGACCTACAGGATGGGAATGCTTTGCAGCCCCTTCCAGTTAAGATACATTATTCTGGAGGGTGATGCCCAGAGGAATTCAGTAACTTCTGTGAATCTTCATTATACAAATTTTGTTCAGCCTTATCATCTGTAGGTTATATTATAAAACTAATACTATTTCCCAATTAAAAATTACAGTAAATCACCATGGTTTCTAAAATGTACATGTGGTTTTCCTACAACTGTGAGAAATACACTTTTTTCGAGGGATGTGACCCTCCAATTTAAAAACATAGATGGGTTTGGGTGTTGAAGAAGCAGCACGCACAGTAAAGAATGACAGTAAGACAAGGAGCACAGGTACAGAGAACCAGGTAGTTGGATGGCATCACTGACTCAATGAACATGAGTTTGAACAAACTCTGGGAGATTGTGAAGGATAGTGAAGGCTGTCATCCTACAGACCATGAGGTCACAAAGACTCAGACGTGACTTAGCGACTGAACACCACCACATGATTTAGAGTTATTTCTGAGTAAAATTCATGAATTGTTGAAGAGTTCATCTCAGGTGAGATGAACACTCACCCACTAACTGCACTGTGTTGTCATGCATATTTATAAAGTGAATGCTGGACTAAATGTATCCGTCGTTTTATAGGTGACACCTGGGCCGTAAATGCATCCACCATCGTGCAGAGAAAGGAACATATTTTACTACCTTGTCACCCTTTATAGAGTCATACAAACAGGCATCTGATATATATTCTGTTGAATAAATCAGTGATTTTTAAAGACCTGTCAGTGAGGTATTGCCAAACCAGCCAGAGAAGAATCACTGAAGGGGCTTGTTATGAATCAGTCCACTTGAGTCTTTCTCCTGTCCTCTTAGATTAGAACCTTGGGAGGGAGAGTCTAGAAATCTTTATTTTAAAACAGCTTTGGTGGTAATTCATATGACCAGAGTTTGGAATCAGTGGACTAAGTCATATTTCATGTGTTAGTAGCTGTACAATAAACTCTACCCTCCCTTGATAGTGTACATAAGTAATACTCTCCTGAGAAGATAAGTGAGAAGCTTGATAACAATAATTATCTGTAGAAAGGAAGCATTAATGAATGATGAAGCACAGTATCAGAAGAGGGAGCAACGATTGCCTATTTTCTGCAGATTAAATACTTTTTACCTCTGGAATCTTAATTGACCTCTTGGCTGCATCCTGAAATTGGAATCTTCCTGAAGTGAAGGTACATTAGTAGACTTTTACTCATTTTCTGGAACAAAATGGAAAAGTCTGTATCCATTCACACCAAAAAAAAAAAAAAATGTTCTCTTTAAGTCAACACGTCTTAACATTTCAAAATAGGGCAGACTTTACTATTGCACAAGAGAAAAAATTTCCAAGAAAGTTGTGTGACCTACAGTAGCTTATCCATTGTCATGATTCATCCAAGTACTTACACACTTTTAGGACTAACGTGTAAATAAATTGCAGCAAACATAAAAGTATGGATCTAAAAGTGAATCTTTTGCCCAATTTCTTGGTATCCGTATGATGGGACTTGGAGAGAAGCTTGAATGACAGACTGTTCATCTGTATTTAAAGCCTCGTTCGATTTTGAGTTATATAAATGTACATGAAAAATTATTGAAGAAAAACCAAAAGTCTTTAGCAGGACTTAAATTTTGCTTCAATTCATGAGAATGTGAGCATTACCAGAAAGATTGTTCACAATGTGCCCAAGATAAACCAGACACTCTTTGTAGCCTGGACACACAGCTACAAGCTAAAGTTGTTCATGTTTAATTACATCTTTCCTGCCCACTGAACAATTATTTACAAAGTCCAAACAGAAGCAAATTAAATATTTATTCATATTCATTTAAATATTTTTCTTGATGATCTTGCTTAATTTAACACTATGCTATGCTTAATTAAAGATTTTTTAAGTTCTGTACAAGGCTTCTCTTCTAATAGTTTATGATCCATGACTGATAAAAGTGATTGCAGAAAATAAATGTTCTACCTTCAGTTTCCTGGTTTCCTTATAAGAAAGAAAAGGACTGGTGTGAGAGGAGTCAAAGAAATACAGTTACAAATTCTTCCCCAGGAGCTCTATGCAGATTGAAAAAACTTTTTTTTCTTTTAAATCAGCAAAGAGGTGGTTTGAAAATGATTTTTTTGCTGGTAGATGGAATCCTGTGGCCATTTATTACAACAGGTCTCTTGCATCCCTTCTACATCCTTCCACCTATCACAATTGCAGCCCAACTGAAATCCAACACTCCCCATGTCCCATGCTGCCTGAAAAAAAATGAATGTGACTGGAGAAAAACTCACAGAAGTACTGTTTCCCCTTTAAATTCACATTGTGTTTCCCAATTGTCACACTGTCTCTTCTAAATCTCCTCCTCTATGACTTTTTCAAATTGTTTTCTCTCCTCCTCAAACTCTTTTCCATCCTCAATTACCAATGAAATCATTAAAAATATTCTACAAGTGTTTCAATGAACTACTGATTCCTCACAAGGGGAGAGTAGCATTGACATATATACCCTACCATGTGTAAAATAGCTAGCTAGTGGGAAGCTGTTGTATTGCACAAGGAGCTCAGCCTGGTGCTTTGTGACAGAGGGCTGTGGGACTGAGGGAGGGAGGGAGAGGATGTATGTATATGTACCTGGCCGATTCACTTTGGCATACAGATGAAACTCACACAGGATTAAAGAGCAATTATACTCCAATAATAAATTGTTTAAAGTCTCCAAAATTATTGGCTTAAAATGATTTGTTATTTCTCATGACTGGTGGCTGGGACCTTGGACTGACTCAGCTGGGCAGTTCTGCTGTATGTGTAGCAGCTCAGGTGTTGGATAGGAGTTGCGATGGTCTCTAAGTCTCCTTGGTTCTTCATGTGAGCCCTGAGCATCTGGTGTCCTGGGTTTCCCTAAAGCATGGCAGTGGGTTCTAAGAAGGAGGAAACAGAAGATGGCAAGTTCTTAACACTCAAGTTTGGGAAGCCCAAAATGTCACTCCCACATTATTCTATTGGTCAAAATACAAGGTCAGGAGCATTAAAGAGAAGGAGAAAATATTCATCTTCTTGATGTGAGAATCTGCATGTGAATACAGGGTTGGGATGAACTGTTGGTAGATATAATTTTAAACTATCTACTATAACTAATTAAATATTAGTCGCCGCACCCTACACCACATTCAACACCTTACCCATATCTGTGCCTGCATGTCCACACTCTGTCATGTGACTATTGATGAATATCCCCCACCTAACAAAGGTCAACCCCCTCCATGTGTACAGTAGAATCCACTTTCATCTAAAGTTCATTGTTTCAGTAATTTTTCTTCTTTTCTCTGCAGTATCAATTTTTTAAAATTTCTCCACTGTGTGATTATCATTGGCAAACAAATGCAATTTCCCTCCTCTTGAAAAACAATCAAGGAAACCAAAATTTCTCTCCTGAATCCATATCTCCTTACAGACATTATTCCTTTCTGTTCCACTATAGCACAAAACTTAAAAACTAATCTGAGTGCATTGTCTTCAATCCTTCTCTGTCCATCCTCTGTGGAGCCCACTCCAGTCGGGTGCCACCCTATTCACTCCACCAAAACAGTCCTTTGCTCTAGAACCACATCTTCTAGTCTTCAAAGTGCAACATTCAGTTCTCTGTTCTCATCTCACTTGATCTCTCAGAGCACTGAACTCCACTGATCTTCTTGGAACACTTTTCTTTACACTTTCCTGATTTTCCTCCTATTTTACTGATGGCTTTTTTCAGTCTCCTTTGTTGATTTCTCCTCATTGCCTCAATCTCTACTCCCAGCTTCAATCCTTGGTTCTCTTCTCATTATTATTCATATTTCAAGACTTTTAAGCCCTTTTCAATATCTATATCTACATTCTGTAAGCTCTAATACTTGTATCTTCAGTCCAGATCTTTTTCCCAGATTGCAGATTATACCAAATGGCCCACTTGCTATCTCCACTTAGATGTTTAATCAGAATCTCAAAATAACATGCCCAAGAGTCAACTACTAATCATGTCCCCAAATGGCACTCCCACAGATTTCCCATCTCAGTATATTACGTCTCATCTTTCCAGTTGCTTTGGCCCCAAACTTGAAATCATCTTGGGGTTTCTCTTTGGCCTCAAAATCCTTGTTGAGTTTGTCCTCAAATCCTGTTGGCTCTTCCTTTAAAATACATTAATAATCTGAATACTTTACACCACAACCTCTCACTTAAATTTCTCTAAATAATCCTCCTCATTCTTGCTTCCTTCTGATCTATTCCCACTTCAGTAGACAGATATTTTTAAAATGTAAATCAGATGAGTCCACTTAAACCCTTCAGTGATTTCCTGTGTCACGCAGAATAGATGCTCTTGTCCTCACAGTGGCCCCCTAGGTCCCACAGCGCATCCTGATATGACGCCATTCTCACCATTTATGCCATTCATGTTCTTTTCGCTCACCACTCTGGCCCTTAGTCTCACTCTAGCCACACCAAACACCTTCCTGTCTCCAGCCCCACCAGGAACACTCTTATCACAGGGCCTTAGCCCTTGCTATGCCTTCTGCCTATAAAACTCTTTCACCTTTTCCCCTCTGGGCATAGTTTTGATTCTACTTATTTCTTAATTTAAGGCATGTCATTCCCATCTCAATATAAGCTCCACGAAGTCAAGGGCTTTCATCAGTTTGTTTGCTGATGTATCCCTGGCACCAAGAATAGCAAAGCTACACAGTAGGCACTCCATAAGTGAGTGTGAGAATTAGTATACTTCTGTTTTCTTTTCTTGTTTCTGTTACTCATTTTTAAACACAGTTCATTCTTTTGCCCCTTGAAGTGTATTCTATTTTATGATGAATTGTGAGATAGAAATCACTAACCAGTTCTTTCAGCACTGCTGAGTAAGGCTACCATGTGATGCTTCTTCTGTTTCATATTTATCATTAGTGGAATCTGTCTGTCTTGAAGTTGCTTCATGCTTCTAGAATTAACACGTCTTTGTTAATGTGTTTTAGCAAATCATAGTCATCCCCTCTCTTCTCAGTCCCATTCCCTGATCATTCTTAGATAATCTCTGCCAAGCCATCGCACGGCCCATTCTGCTTAGCTAAGTGACAAGAAGCAGTGTCTGGTTTAGACAGTTTCTGCAGATCCTTTTCCATGTATTAATACTATTTCCCACTTACACTGTGGGATTTGGGTGTTTCTGGCATACCTCTTGGGACTTGATATCGTCTTCTCTTTCCTTTGCCACTAATTCTGCCTACCTTCCTGGAATTGAACTTTATCACAGTTTCCAAGCCTGCTTTATCATCAGAGACATTCCCCTGTATGGGCGAAGTTGTGTCCCCAACACGACCCCAACAAAGAGTAATAGTGCCAGCCTCTGCACATGCTCTTAAGGAACAGGTGCAAATCTGGTTCTTCCCACTGAACATTTAAGTTTTGTCATTTTTGCATAAAGCATTTCACTGGAATTTTGTTAATCTTAGAGGACTAAGGTTAATTATTAGCTGGAGAGACTTACTGACATCTTTTCAAATAACATTTTATTTCTTATTCAAATTTTCCTGTAAATACTCTAGTAAAGTATGTGTGTTCTGCTTAGTCACTCAGTCACATCTGATTCTTTGTGATTGTGTGGACTATACCCGCCAGGCTACTCTGTCCATGGGATTTTTCCAGGCAAGAATACTGGAGTGGGTTGCTGTTTCCTTCTCTGGGAGATAGTTTTGATTCTCTTATTTCTTAATTTAAGGCATGTCATTCCCATCTCAATATAAGCTCCACGAAGTCAAGGGCTTTCATCAGTTTGTTTGCTGATGTATCCCTGGCACCAAGAATAGCAAAGCTACACAGTAGGCACTCCATAAGTGAGTGTGAGAATTAGTATACTTCTGTTTTCTTTTCTTGTTTCTGTTACTCATTTTTAAACACAGTTCATTCTTTTGCCCCTTGAAGTGTATTCTATTTTATGATGAATTGTGAGATAGAAATCACTAACCAGTTCTTTCAGCACTGCTGAGTAAGGCTACCATGTGATGCTTCTTCTGTTTCATATTTATCATTAGTGGAATCTGTCTGTCTTGAAGTTGCTTCATGCTTCTAGAATTAACACGTCTTTGTTAATGTGTTTTAGCAAATCATAGTCATCCCCTCTCTTCTCAGTCCCATTCCCTGATCATTCTTAGATAATCTCTGCCAAGCCATCGCACGGCCCATTCTGCTTAGCTAAGTGACAAGAAGCAGTGTCTGGTTTAGACAGTTTCTGCAGATCCTTTTCCATGTATTAATACTATTTCCCACTTACACTGTGGGATTTGGGTGTTTCTGGCATACCTCTTGGGACTTGATATCGTCTTCTCTTTCCTTTGCCACTAATTCTGCCTACCTTCCTGGAATTGAACTTTATCACAGTTTCCAAGCCTGCTTTATCATCAGAGACATTCCCCTGTATGGGCGAAGTTGTGTCCCCAACACGACCCCAACAAAGAGTAATAGTGCCAGCCTCTGCACATGCTCTTAAGGAACAGGTGCAAATCTGGTTCTTCCCACTGAACATTTAAGTTTTGTCATTTTTGCATAAAGCATTTCACTGGAATTTTGTTAATCTTAGAGGACTAAGGTTAATTATTAGCTGGAGAGACTTACTGACATCTTTTCAAATAACATTTTATTTCTTATTCAAATTTTCCTGTAAATACTCTAGTAAAGTATGTGTGTTCTGCTTAGTCACTCAGTCACATCTGATTCTTTGTGATTGTGTGGACTATACCCGCCAGGCTACTCTGTCCATGGGATTTTTCCAGGCAAGAATACTGGAGTGGGTTGCTGTTTCCTTCTCTGGGAGATCGTTCTGACCCAAGGATTGAACCTATGTTTTCTACATTGGCAGGCAGCTTCTTTACCACTGAGCCACCTAAAAAGTCCCCTATACTTTGGTAGGGGACTTTTTATATATGTGTATATATATATATATATATATATATATGTGTGTGTGTGTGTATATATATATAAAACGTTTTTTTAAAAAATTGGTAACATGTCTCATTAAGGGTAAGAGACAGTATGTTCTCTGTTTGGGGGATTTTGAAGGGAGGGCAGTACAATTATTTGACATCTGGGAATCCTTTAAAACTTTTCATTATGAAAGCATTTTAAACTAATTCTCAGGATTATAATGTATGTAATAATTTTGTCTATGACTATTTATGCTTTTCTTTGTAAAGGATATATATAAGCAACTTCTTTATAACAAAGAACTGAGTAACAAAGAATTCTCTATAATAAGAATAACAGAATCTTGTTGAGATCTTATCTCAAAGAAGCAAGAATCTTCTAATAATATGTATTATAAAATTTTATGAACTCTGTGTGTATATTTGTCAGTTGGTCTAAATTGTAGGACACTTACATATTACCCATGTTCTCCATAATTGTTCTCCATGTTCTCCAAAAAGTACATACTATACCTATATGAATATTTAAATCAAAAATGTAAAAATTTAAATGATTGAATGGAAACGGACCTAAAATACTAACTAGATTTTCATATCAGTGTTACATTTTCTCCTATCATTGTGTGAAGACATATATGTGGAAATAATTCAATGTGCAACTTTTTTATGGAGAGCTTGGCTGCAAACTCTGAGTAAGGGATGCCTCAAGAAGCTTTGAGCTAGCTCTAAAGATATGGAACTGGTGTGAATCTACTGCCCCAGATGAGAGGGGGTTTATACCCTCTGGGACACTCAACATGGAAAAAAAATGGTTGGTGGTAGAAAAACACCGTATCTCACAAGTTTATACCTTTTCTCTCTCTCTCTCTTTTAAACTGCAATATACTTGGTTTACCATATTGTATTACTCTCAGGTGTACAACAAGGGATTCAATATTTTTACAGGTTATATTCCATTGTAGGTTTTTACAAGATAATGGCTATAATTCTCTGTGCTCTACAGTATCTTCATTTCTGATCTCTTTTATACATAGTAGTTTGTATCTGTTAATCCCATATCCCTAAATTTTCTCCTCCCTTCCCTCTATCCTTTGGTAACCTCAAGATTGTTTTGAATGTTTGTGAATTTGTTTCTGTTTTACATATGCTTTATTTGTATTACTTTTCTTAGATTTCACACATAAGAAATATTCAGTATTTGTATTTCAGTATTTGTAATTCTCTGTCTAACTTATTTCAACAAGCATAGTACCATCTAGGTCCGTCCATGTTGCTGCAAATGACAGAATTTCATTCTTTCTTATGGCTCAGTAATATTTCATTTTGGGCTTCCCTGGTTGTTCAGCAGTAAAAGAATCCACCTGCAATGCAGGAGATGTGAATTTGATCCCTGGGTCATGAAGATCCCTTGGAGAAGGATATGGAAACCCACTCCAATATTCTTGCCTGAAAAATGCCATGGATGAAGGAGCCTAGCAGGTTACTGTCCATGGGATTACAAAAGAGTCAGTCAATAGAATTACACTTGAATAAACAATATTTCATTATATATATATATATGTATATATATATATGTCTTCTTTTATTTATTTATTTATTTTTGGCTATTCTGGGTTTTTACTGCTGCCACAGACTCTTCCTTAGTTGCAGGAAGTGGAGGTTACTCTCTAGTTGAGGTAAGAAGGCTTCTTGTTGTGGTGACTTCCTTGTTGTGGAACGCAGACTCTAGGACACATGGGCTTCAGTAGTTGTGGCACATGGGCTCACTAGTTGTGGCTCTGAGGCTCTAGAGCGTGGGCTCAATAGTTGTGGCTCACAGGCTTAGTTGCTCCGCATCATGTAGGCTCTTCCTGGATCAGGAATCAAACCCGTGTTTCCTGCATTGGCAGGTGAACACTTTACCACTGAGCTACCAGGGAAGCCATATATACATCTTCTTAATTCAGTTGTCTGTTGATGGGTTGCAAACTATTATAAATATTCTTTCACATCAACTATTATAAATATTGTGTGCTATGTCAACTATTGCAAATATTGTGTGATGTGAACATTGCAGTAAAAATGCCTTTTCAGATTAGTGTTTCATTTTTTCCACATGTACACACAGGAGCAGAATTGCTGGATCACACAGCAGTTTGAATTTTAGTTTTGTGAGGAACCTCCATACTGTTTTCCTCAGTGACTGGACCAATTTACATTCCCACCAACAATGTATGAGGGTTCGCTTTTCTTGACATCCTCTCCAACATTTGTTACTTGCAGATTTGTTGATGACAGCTATTCTGACCTATTTGTAGTGACATTATATTGTTGTTTTGACTTGCATTTCTCTAATATTTAGCAATATTGAGCATCTTTTCATGTGTTTGTTAGCCATCTATATACCTTCTTTGAAAACTGTCTATTCAGATACTCTGCCAATTTTTTGATAGGTTTGGTTGGTCTCTTGATATTGAGTTGTATGAGCTATTTGTATATTTTAGACACTAACCTCTTGTCAGTCATGGTTTTATCATTTGCAAATATTTTATTCTATTTAGTAGGTTGTCTTTGTTTTGTCAATGATTTTCTTTACTATATGAAAGCCTTTAAGTTTAATTAGGTCCATTTTGTTTATATTTGCTTTTATTTCCTCAGCCTTAGTAGACTGATTCCCTAAAAAAGAAATTGTCATGATTTATGTCAAAGAATGTTCTACCTATGTTCTCTTCCACTGCTCTCACATTTAGGTCTTTAAACCCTTTTGAGTTCATCATTTCAATCTAATGTGAAGGAAATATCATCATCTCATTGTTTTACATCTCGCTGTCAACATGCCTTTTCTCTTAACCTTTCTCTATTGGAGAAAGACTGATACTATCCAAGATAATTTCATAACCAGAATACTCTAAACAGAAAACATACTACCTAAGAGAAAGCTCACCAGGGCAACACTGGATTTCTTCTTTACCAGTAAATATATTTCTAAGAGCATGGTTTTTTAGCTATGGGGAAAAGGATTTAACTAAGGATTCATTAGGATTCTTTTACAGAGAACATTCCTGGAGTACATGCACACACACTCCACACACACACACACACACACACACACATCTTGGTAATTCTGCTTTTGTTATACTAGGAAAATTGCATTCTTTGAAGATGCAACACTTGATGATGGAGCCAGATGTCAAAAAGCATGTGGAGTTGGAGAAAGACAGAATCTTAAGATTGAAGATTTGCCATGGAAAATCCAAATAGAGATCAAGGAATTTTAAAGTAAAACTTTCTACAGTCTATTGTTTGTAGTCTATTTCAAGGACAAGACATTCTATATACTGTGAAAAGTCATTCTTCTGAGAATAATATTGATTATAGAACATTTTTTATCCCTTCTGTCTTAACAGCAATCAACTGAGTATATTGGCTTTCATACTGTCAGTTTGAACATATTCACAATCCAAGACTTTTGCCATTTCTGATAATGTAACTAAGCCCATTTTCTCCAAAGTCTAACTACCGTCACACACTGAAGCAATCACCTTTGCTAATTTTACTTCAGATTCTCTACTCATGTAAAAGTATTTTATTTTACATCTCTGAATGCAACTTCGGTTTGGGGAAAACATGGGGGCTTGTAAGGGATGTCTGTAAAGGAAAGGGGTCATTAATAAACACACTTCACTTTACGATTTTAAGAGCAAAAATTATAGCATGATGATAAGCTCATTTTTGTTTATATTTGCTTTTATTTCCTCAGCCTTAGTAGACTGATTCCCTAAAAAAGAAATTGTCATGATTTATGTCAAAGAATGTTCTACCTATGTTCTCTTCCACTGCTCTCACATTTAGGTCTTTAAACCCTTTTGAGTTCATCATTTCAATCTAATGTGAAGGAAATATCATCATCTCATTGTTTTACATCTCGCTGTCAACATGCCTTTTCTCTTAACCTTTCTCTATTGGAGAAAGACTGATACTATCCAAGATAATTTCATAACCAGAATACTCTAAACAGAAAACATACTACCTAAGAGAAAGCTCACCAGGGCAACACTGGATTTCTTCTTTACCAGTAAATATATTTCTAAGAGCATGGTTTTTTAGCTATGGGGAAAAGGATTTAACTAAGGATTCATTAGGATTCTTTTACAGAGAACATTCCTGGAGTACATGCACACACACTCCACACACACACACACACACACACACATCTTGGTAATTCTGCTTTTGTTATACTAGGAAAATTGCATTCTTTGAAGATGCAACACTTGATGATGGAGCCAGATGTCAAAAAGCATGTGGAGTTGGAGAAAGACAGAATCTTAAGATTGAAGATTTGCCATGGAAAATCCAAATAGAGATCAAGGAATTTTAAAGTAAAACTTTCTACAGTCTATTGTTTGTAGTCTATTTCAAGGACAAGACATTCTATATACTGTGAAAAGTCATTCTTCTGAGAATAATATTGATTATAGAACATTTTTTATCCCTTCTGTCTTAACAGCAATCAACTGAGTATATTGGCTTTCATACTGTCAGTTTGAACATATTCACAATCCAAGACTTTTGCCATTTCTGATAATGTAACTAAGCCCATTTTCTCCAAAGTCTAACTACCGTCACACACTGAAGCAATCACCTTTGCTAATTTTACTTCAGATTCTCTACTCATGTAAAAGTATTTTATTTTACATCTCTGAATGCAACTTCGGTTTGGGGAAAACATGGGGGCTTGTAAGGGATGTCTGTAAAGGAAAGGGGTCATTAATAAACACACTTCACTTTACGATTTTAAGGAGAGTTTTCCAAAAATTATAGCATGATGATAAGCTGACACATTATTTTGTCTAAATAAATCCATGTGTTGGAGCTCTGATTCTAGGACATCTTCCAAAGCTACAGACCTTTGGTCTTGCCCTTTTGCGTGCATGTGCACTGCTGAGATGGCAGGCTATGCTGCTTTGACTCAGAGTGGTCCATATCCAGGCATTAAGTCACTATACCGGACACGCACCACTGGAACGCTGTGACCTACATACAGTGTATGTGGTTTACATTTTCAGTAACCGGGAGGCAATTTAATTGTCTGACTCAATTACAGTAAGTGAGAGCCAGCCTGCCAACTCTTCAGTCACCTCACTGAAAATGGACCCCTGAAAGTCAGGCCAGATTCTCAAAGGAGAAGCTGGGTCAGAAAAGCTGCTGATGAAGCATGTGTGTTCCAGTCTGTATCTTGAGAAAGCTGCTGCTTTTCCTTGATCCTCTATTTCCATATCTGGCTCTCAGAAACTGGTCAAACTCTAGGATCAACAGTACAATTGAGTTTGACTTTAGCAGAACGGGAATCCTATTTTGGGCAACTGTTTCTTAGAGTAAAGCCAAAAGAAATATTGCCCAGTAGGAGGAACCATAATAAAGCTGGATTTTGATTAAGTTGGAAAGTGTGCATTTTCCAAGCAGCACTGATACTCTTGGAATTTTGTATTTAATTTTAATCGCCACTGAAAGGAGTGGCCTGGACTCTTGACACTAGACTACCCCATGTCCTTGGTGGTCAGTGGCCTAAAGGTTGGTTTGTCAAGGGATTCCTCCTTCGACCCGCCAACACTGGCTTTTGACCAGATGGTGTGGAGTGTGCTTAGCCAGAGAACTGCTACTTAGCAAGAAACAGCCTGAGTGCCTACTGAGAAACAGCTAGTCTAAGTCTCAGCTCCTTGTGAAACAAAGGAAATCTGTTCACGTCTCTTTCTTGGAATGTGCTAAGCAGTAAGCATTAAATTTGATGCCTTCTCCTCTTTAACAACTCTGTTAAAAGATAGTGGGGATAATTCTTGGGAGTGATGATCGAACCTGACATCTACTAGGAGATGTCCTAGAGAAACGCAAATAAAGTTCTAGTAAGAAAAGTAAAACTAGAGTGAGAGGAGATCCTTTTTTAATCCATCAGTCCTGATAAAAAGTAATTCTGCAATTTTTATGGTAACTATGGAAATCCCTGTAACTAGATGACAAGCAGGTGGGCTGCTGACACTTGTTAAAAGTACTAATAATTATGATGGAAACTTATTCCTCTTTCTCCCACATGCTGTGTTTATTCAGTAAAGGGAGGGCCCTATATGGGGCAGATGAAGAGATTATGAGAGAACAATCTGACTTGAGGCCAGTGCTTGATTGTTTCCAGTAAAAGACTCACAACATAAAATTTACCACACTAACTATTTCTAAGTGTACTGTTCAGTAGTACTAAGTACATTAACATTGTTGTACAACCAATCTCTAAAACTCTTTTCATCTTGAAATACTGAAGCTCTATACCCATTAGAAAACAGCCTTGCTATTTTATTTCAAATCCACATTATATCTTAAAAATTATCATCAGTCAGTACAGAAAAGAGACTTTTTATTTCTTTAACACAGTAATGTCTGTATGGGTTTCCCAGGTGGTGCTAGTGATAAATAACCACCTGATAATGCAGAAGACATAGGAGACTTGGGTTGGATCCCTTGGAGGAAGGCATGGTAACCCACGCCAATATTCATGCCTGGAGAATCCCATTGTCAGAGAAGCTTGATGGGCTATGGTCCACAGGGTCACAACGAGTTGGACATGACTGAAGTGACGTAACACACATGCAAGGTCTTTAGAGTCTATCTAAAATATGATATAGAGAGGAAACAATAAAATATAATAAACTTTTAAAGCAGGTATATCCCAGAATTTGTTAACAATTCATTCATATTAAGAATATCTTGTTTTGGAAATTTTATGCCTTGAAAAATAGTCTTCAAATCAATGGACCCACACAGTTCTGAGGGAAGAGTGGTAGGGGTAGGGGAAATATGACTGAGTATACTGGCCTTGCATTTGGGTTCACAACACATGAACCTGGATTCAAACCCAAACCCAACCTTGGTCATTCTGTTATAGTGCCTCTACTTTTTCTTTTCTACTCCTCAGGTTCCTCATCTATTAAATGAGTGGGAAAAAAATTACTGAACTAATGCTCTCAGCTCTCAGCTAAGGATATAGGAAGCAGTTAACTAAAGTTACCATTTATGACTATTTCAAAAATAAACAAATCAGCATGTGCACAGGCACATTGTCCTTTACTCAATCATCAGAACTAAGATCTAAGAACTTATAGAGTCCTTAGATGCAATCAACATAATACCAAGTAGGCGAAGTAAAGGACTATCTATCAAATGTGGTTTCCAGGATCTTGAAAGACCCCTCCTCACATGCTAAGGACTGATGTTCCCAATACTATCAGTTTCATTTCATTTCATTCCATAGTGTGTGTATATTTAACTTTAAACCAATGCTTCCCTTCTTTCCCTCTTCCTCTGCTTTTCCCTCTCCCGTTCTTTCTCCCTTTACATATGTGGGTGTCTTGTCAGACTTCTCTAAGATACTAGAAATGGTAGGAAGCTGGCACCAGCTCTACAGGGTCAAGATTTACTGAGCAGGCCTACAAAGTTGGCACTACAATCTATCAATTATTCCTTAACAATAAGATAAAAATGTTTATGGAGGAATATACTTTAAACTCTAGGTTGTAGCAATATGTTTTTATTTTCTTCATTATTTGAGTGTTTCTCTTTTGCAGTGAACATGTATCTTTCACAATCAGAACAAAAGGAAAAATGAAGAAAGAAATTGATAGCATGATTCAGAGAGTGTAAATTCAGGACAGGAATCATTTGTCCCTTTTCTGCTTCTTACTACAATTCCTAAGCCTTTGGAGTATATGACTTGAACTGGGCTATGTCTTTTATCGTTCTTAACTTTCCTCATGACACTTCTGACAGTTTTCTGGGGGATAAACAAGTCTATGAAGTACATTGACACATATCATTTTCCTTCCTGGGGTTTGTACAGCTTGGAAATTAGATCACAAGTGTGAAAATTATTTGCTATCTTTATCTGCCTTTTGGATTCATAGGTTTCCTCCCACATTGACCTTTTCTTTCTTGGCATACAACATTCTAGAATGTTATATGCTTTACCTTTTTACTTTCAGGATGTCAGATCAATTTCCTATGTTCATGTGGGAATACCGTTCATTGGAATGGCACATCAATTTACACAATGAATAAGAAAAAGTACTAAGAGCACTCTCTGAATGTAACAGGCAAAAATGGAATATATAGATATTTATTTAGAAATCAACTTAGGGTAGCAATTTCTCTGGTACAGGGGCACATTTTTCTTCCTTAAAAATTTCTAAATTCATGGCTACATTTGAAGAAGCTGTGGCAGTACAGTTATGACTTTTCCCAGTGAGAAAAAAAAAGGAATTACATACATCAGTTGTTCCATATGCCTGCTTTATGTCAAAGTCTTTAACATTTTATTGACTCTGTCTGGTCGGATGTTTCAGGAAACACATCAGCTTATGACACACACATTCAGTCCTTGAATCCATTTTTCCTCATAGTACTTTTATTGGTTTTTCTCTGTGAGGCAAGAACATTAAAGCCTCCATAAGCCTGGCATTAACAGCAACGAGGATACTATCAGTAACACGGCAGCCATCTCATCACGCAGGCTTAGAAAAAAAGGAGCATGTTTTAGACTCAGAAAACTCTTTTGAAGTTAGCACTTTTATGACTTGTGGCTGAGCCACTGTGGAATTTCTGGGCAAAGGGGTTTCCATGATCCTTTCTAGGGGAATCCTGAAAGCACAGAGTCTCTCCCTGTGGGCCTGGTCAGACTGTCTTGGCTTCCTGTAGCACTTCCTACCCAAAGATTCTTCACTTGAAGCTTATTCAGCCTGAAGAGTCTGAGCCTGTAACCACAAAGCTTGTAGGAGTCCTTCTACCATGTGGTGTTTTATCTCCAAGTTATTTACAAGAAAACAGAAAACTAATGAATAGCATTGCTCAGAGATTTGAGTAGCAACTTTCAGCTTGATTTGTACAAATTTGGAAAAGAAATGAAATGGAATGGAGATTTTCAGTAGGAAAACTTTGATGAGTGGCATTTGAGTAAGTGGAAAAGAGTCTATCCTCTTTACAGAGACTTTCCAAATCCACAGAAGCACTTATTGGATATATTGTAGGGCTTATTCTCATTCTTTCCCCCTCTTTTGATACATAAGATAATACTTTTCCTTCCTTTGAATCTGAACCCTTCAACATACTGACGGTTCATTCTTTGGCTGCTCATGGATACAAAAAACTGATTTGCTTTCTCCTGCTTTTCTAGAGAAAGTCTCTATAATCTTACCTTATATGTGACACATCACTGTACTGATCTTGCTTGCCCTGTAGCTGTTAACAAACAGGATACCACACAGTCTCAGAAACTGTCTGGAGAACTTCCAGAAGAGAGCAATCAATTCTTAAGAAAATTCATGAAAATGATGAAAATTTTCTCATTTGTATAATATCCATATATATGTTAAATTTATCTAACGTAATAAAATGCTATGATGATCTGTCATATTGTGTTGTTTTATATGCTATAGCAGCATATAATTATTCTTAGTCAGCTACTTGTACAATGATTTGTTCCAGAACTTATCATATTAAATTACGACACTCAGCCATGGAGATTCCCTCCAAAGCAAAAACTGGATCTTAATCTTCCTTGGTTTTAGAAGTACTTACATGATGCTTGGTAAAGAGTAGACAGTGAACTGCATAGAGTTTGAGTAAATGAAAAACAGGCAGATAGATAATTGACTGGGTGGATAGTCAGGCATGTATATTTGATACCATAACCTTGCCTGTAAAACAAATGTAGGCAGATTTACTAGATTTTCCCTAGAGAGCTTTTTAGGATTAGGCATGATATAAATAGATATAAGTGGAAGGATGATGTAATACTATACAAGAGGCTTCTGCAACAGCGGAGATGCAGACATTTAGGCAAGATAATGTTTTGCTGTATGTGCTTTCCTGTGAATTGTAAGGTTTTTAACAGCATCCCTGGTCTTTATCTACTAGAGAATAGCAGTAACAGCCTTACGGTTCCGACAATAAAAATACTCCAGATTGTGCCAAATTTCTCTGGGAGAGGGAGGGACAAAATTGCCTTCATTGGAGAAGCACTGTTATATAGTGTCTGATTTCAGGATAGTATGACACATTTGGGGCTTCCCTGGTGCTGCTGCTAATGGAAAGGAACCCACCTGCAATTAGGAGATTAAGAAGACCCGTGTTCAATCCCTGGGTGGGAAAGATCCCTTGGAGGAGGTCATAGCAAGTCACTTTCATGCCTAGAGAATCCTGTGGACAGAGCAGCCTAGTGAGTTTCAGTCCATAGGGTTGCAAAGAGTTAGACACGACTGAAGTGACTTAGCACTCACTCGTGTGTGACACATTTGTATGCATTTTTTTTTTCTTTTCTTAAAAGTGAGTACATAACTGGTTGGGAAACACAGAGAGAATAGTAATGTTATTTTCCTGCCTAATTTGAGAAAGATAAGGGCAATCTTTGTCTTCCAGAAAAAAAAAAAAATTGTTTCAAGTGGTACACTGCGTATTTCCAAGCTATAAAGTGAGAAAGAAGCCTCTGATGGACCAAATCCTACTGTTCTAAAACATTGGCTCTCCATGTAGTTTCTGTCTATAAAATAAACATTATTCCATCTATTGGAAGTGCCTTATATTACCTTCTTTTCTCTCCTATGCTTGGTTTATATTTGGTGTGTATTTTGCAATTTTCTTAAATATGTCCATTTACCAAATTCTGCAAAATTTGCCACCGAATCCCTGAACTCCCTAGCTTATCTGTAAAATTTAGTTAAATCTAATGATCATTTCTCTGACAGCTTTTCAAAATGCTCTCACATTAGAAAATAAAAATATTCTCCCTGAAAAATCAGGTCAGATAATTTCTGTGTAATGGGTGAGCAAGTAAGGGAGACCTCTTAGAGAACTAGGAAAATGTGTGGGATCAGAGCACGTTGCTGGCAGAACCAGCAGTGAATCTGAGGACCTGGGTTCCAATGCCAAATTCTAAGTTCAAATTTTAGCACACATAAGAATGGCCTTGGGGACTGGTTAAAAATGCAAATTCTTTCACTGCACGGCCAAAGATTCTGCTCTGGTAGATTTGGAGTTCTGTTCAATATTTTACTTTTTTTTTTTTTTTTCTTTTTTTGGTAGCTAGCCAGATGCTCAGGGTTGAGATCTTTATATATCTCTGATTATGGCCTACTTCAGTGCAAGGGTCTTCTCTGGACTATGTTCTTCCTTCTTGTCAGTTCCCACTCTCACTGAGCCTCTCTGTCACAGAGATTCATCTTAGTGTGTTGAATGTATGTTCTTAGATATGTCTACATCATTTTAAAGTCTATAGCCTGTTTTCTGTGAACTTGTGCTCTTAATTTTCATAAATTATATTGTGTCAGAGATTTGTCTTTTTTTAATTTCTCAGTATTACATTAAGATTTATGCATGTTGCAACCTACATCTACCTCTACTATAAATACATGGTTTTCCAATAGTATATATACAATACATTTACTTGTAATGAGCATCTGAATTATTTCATTTTCCAGTTACCTTACTAAAAGTAATGTTAAACTCTACCAATTCCTTTAATTCACTGGTGAGCAAGTTTCTCTTCTAATGAGTAGTTTAACTGTCTCATAGGAGCTAAACACACACACACACACACAATCTTAGTCATACTTTCTGAATGCTCTTAGAAAAGAATGTTTTCATTTACATTCCTACAAAGATACATTACATCTCTCATCTCCCACCCATACATTCTCACCAATATTTGGCTTTTCTTACTTCAATTTTTGCTAGTATCATTTGTGTTAAGTGTATAACTGCTTATTCATTTTTTGAGTTTTTTGTTTACATTCATGTTTACTTCTTGTATATTATAAATTAAAAATCTCTGTCAGTTTAAAACATTGTAAACAGGTTCTTAGATTGGCAGAAGCCTGTTAATTTTATTTGTGAAGAAAACAAAGATTCTTATCATTAACCACATGAGAGATATTGGTTTATCTGGATCTCTATCTGGTGCTCAGCTTTGCATGGGATATAGTTTAGAGATTCAACTATATATATTTTTCTCTTTAAAATATGCTAATTTATGTGCTCCCTTATAATAAAGTTGCCACATATTCATGAATTCTTGCTTTGAGTTCTATTCTTTTCTGTTGATCTATTGAGGTATACCTATGTTACTATCTTAAAGACTTTCTGTCTCTCTCTCTTTCTATCTCTACCTTCCTTCCTTATTTAAATTATTTTGTAAAGAAAAACAATTTTTACTTTTCTTCCAGTTTTATTGAAGTATAATTGACATACAACACTGTATAAATTTAAGAAGCAAGCATAATGATTTGATTTGCATACAGTATGACATGACCTCAATAAGTTTGGTGAACATCTCATCTCATATAGATACAAAATAAAAAGAAAGTTTAAAAATTTTCCTAGTGATAAGAGCATTTAGGATTAACTTTCATATATAACATCCAGCATATACATCTATAGCTGTTTTCTGTGAACTTGTGCTCTTAATTTTCATAAATTATATTGTGTCAGAGATTTGTCTTTTTTTAATTTCTCAGTATTACATTAAGATTTATGCATGTTGCAACCTACATCTACCTCTACTATAAATACATGGTTTTCCAATAGTATATATACAATACATTTACTTGTAATGAGCATCTGAATTATTTCATTTTCCAGTTACCTTACTAAAAGTAATGTTAAACTCTACCAATTCCTTTAATTCACTGGTGAGCAAGTTTCTCTTCTAATGAGTAGTTTAACTGTCTCATAGGAGCTAAACACACACACACACACACAATCTTAGTCATACTTTCTGAATGCTCTTAGAAAAGAATGTTTTCATTTACATTCCTACAAAGATACATTACATCTCTCATCTCCCACCCATACATTCTCACCAATATTTGGCTTTTCTTACTTCAATTTTTGCTAGTATCATTTGTGTTAAGTGTATAACTGCTTATTCATTTTTTGAGTTTTTTGTTTACATTCATGTTTACTTCTTGTATATTATAAATTAAAAATCTCTGTCAGTTTAAAACATTGTAAACAGGTTCTTAGATTGGCAGAAGCCTGTTAATTTTATTTGTGAAGAAAACAAAGATTCTTATCATTAACCACATGAGAGATATTGGTTTATCTGGATCTCTATCTGGTGCTCAGCTTTGCATGGGATATAGTTTAGAGATTCAACTATATATATTTTTCTCTTTAAAATATGCTAATTTATGTGCTCCCTTATAATAAAGTTGCCACATATTCATGAATTCTTGCTTTGAGTTCTATTCTTTTCTGTTGATCTATTGAGGTATACCTATGTTACTATCTTAAAGACTTTCTGTCTCTCTCTCTTTCTATCTCTACCTTCCTTCCTTATTTAAATTATTTTGTAAAGAAAAACAATTTTTACTTTTCTTCCAGTTTTATTGAAGTATAATTGACATACAACACTGTATAAATTTAAGAAGCAAGCATAATGATTTGATTTGCATACAGTATGACATGACCTCAATAAGTTTGGTGAACATCTCATCTCATATAGATACAAAATAAAAAAAGAAAGTTTAAAAAATTTTCCTAGTGATAAGAGCATTTAGGATTAACTTTCATATATAACATCCAGCATATAATGTTAATAATATTAATCATGCGTTACATTACATCCATAGCACTTATTTATCTTTATTACTAGATATCGATGCCTTTTGACCACCATCCAACATTCCTTTTCCTAGACTCACCACCTCTGGTTATCAGAAATCCCATTTCTTTTACTATAAGCTTGTCTGTTTGTTCATTTTCTAAAGAAAAATTCACCTACAACTTTAGTTCCTGAAGCAGAGTATAGTTGGGGCTTCCCTACTGGATAAATCACCTGAATTGTCCATAATTTGCATCACAAACTATAAAATAAATGATTTCTGAAATTTTCATCATTTTGTAATTACATATGTGAAATAATGAGAAATGTAAGAATAACACATTCAATGTTCATGACTAGAGATGATATCATGCTCGTGCTCAAAAGCTCAGTTGTATACAACTCCTTGTGACCCTATGAACTGTAACATACTAGGCTCCTTTGTCTGTGGAATTTTCATGCAAGAATATTGGAGTGGATTGCCATTTCCTCCACCAGGGAATCTTCCCAACCTAGGGATTTAACCCACATCTCCTGTGCCCTGCATTGGCAATTGGATTCTTGACTATTTAGTGCCACCTAGGAACCCCAGAGATAACATAAATGCATACAAAATTATATAACTGCATGACAAATATGATATATGCATAGTTGTGTGGATACAGGCTTATATACACAAAGTAAGTAGTAATATATACACTATAAATAGTTGTTTTTCTAATTTGTGCTGAGTATTCACTCATCATGCCAAGGAACATGCTCAAAATTTTATGTTTATTTTCTCATTTCATCCTCACAAAAATCTTGGGAGATATGGAATAGCACTAGAGCCATTATTAGAAGAGATCACTGAAGCTCAGAAAAGTTAAGAGACATGTACAAGTAGTAAGGAGTTAAGTCAGAATGCTTAAAAAAAAATCTGTCTTGACTTACAAGCCATCTGCTCAGATATTTGGTGTCCCACAGACCCTACTGAAGCTCACACTGTCTGAGCAGAGCAAGATGCATGGGAGCATGCATTTCTTAAGTCTACTTACTTAATTTTTTAAAAGCACAGTCTGTATTTATGACTGTGTTTAAGTTAATTCACTGTTAAGAATTCTTTAGAACACCATTTCCTAGCAATTGTCCAAAATGAAAAAAGAGGTGACATTTTCAAGGGATAGAAATAAACAATCCATATGGCTAGTTTTTCCCTGGAAACAGCGTATTTTGGCTGAGCTTTGGATCACGCATCAGAGTTGGGCAGGCTCTAGTTCATGTCCCAAAGCCATTTGGTGATTGTTTTAACAGGAGAAACCCATGCTTGAGCAATTCAGTCAGACACTTGTACAGTTGAGGCCTGACTCCTCCTTTGTGAAAAGCTGACAGAAGATGGTGTGTGCTCTAGTGTGGCAGAGCTTCAAGGCAAGTCATGGTCCTTTCAGTCACATGCTCATATAAATGAAATACTTCACAGAGCAAGAGAGCTGGAAGGGACCAGTGAGAATGTTTTTTCTCTCACATTTTCCCAACAGATCTGGAGAATAAAGATATTGGCTTCAAGACATGCAGATAATCAGTGGCACAGTTACAAAGGGAACTGAGGTCTCCTGACTCAAGTACAATGATTTTAGCTCTCCTAGCTCACACTGAGAAGTATTTTTTTTTTCATTGCTAGTCTATCATTAATTCATTAATTCAAAGTGGCTAGGGTTTAAAGGAGATGTTGTTGATTCATGTAACTGAAACAGTCACAGCAATATCAAAAGAAGCCAGCTCTTCTATCCTTCACCAACATTTCTGGGAGAACCGATTCTTATGCAGGTTGATAAGAAACCGAGGAGATCCCCAGGAAGGAGGAGGAAGAGGTAGAACAAACATTTTTTAGGCAACGTGCCTTCACCTTGGTTGCCAGGCCTATGAGAATAATCCATTTGCCTAAGACTTCCTTTAAGGGCAAAGCTGATGGTTATAACAACAATGCTAGAAGACATGTCTCTCTTAACAGGAGCCCCTTTCTTTCAGCTAATCTCATACATATGTAAATTATTTCAAGATGTATGTTGTGGATGTGGGCCTAATAAGATCTTTACAATCTTAAAATATTCTTTTGATCTATTGTCAATAATTAACTCTATCATTAATAGCCAACTGAAAAAGTACATAAGCTCCAGCCTAAACTAGTGACGCTGGGTACTCTCCTACCATCTTCCAGTGCCTTTTGTGGGAAGCTTTCTCTATACCTTTTTTACTTGAATAAAACTTTTGCCACATGAAGCTCTGAGTGACCAAAACCACATCTTTTTTTTTTTTTTTAAAGATTTATTTATTTATTTTGGGCAGGGGTTGGGTTGGGGAGGGAGGGGAGCGGTCGGGCCACTTCTATTGGTCTTTCTCTATTTTCATCCATCTTTGTTCTTTGGCTCCTGTGGGCCTCCCATCACGGTGGCATCTGTCGTTGCAGAGCGCTGGCTCTGGGCGCATGCGCTCCAGAGCTCCAGCTCGGTAATTGGACAAATCAGTCCAGCCACTCCAGGCACATGGGATCTTCCCAGGCCAGGGATCGAACCGGCGCCCCTTGCACTGCAAGGCGGTGTCCTTACCCACTGGACCACCAGGGGAAGCCCCAAAACCACATCTTTTGATCCCTAAGTGAAACTGTCTCCTTTGGAGGTCATGAATCCAACACTGTTCACTGTAAGCTATCTACTGGACTGAGAGTGGAGCGGGAACATTTGTGATACATTCAACAGAAGAAGAGTAAATGAATGGAGAGCAGCAAACAACAGAACCCCACATATGCATGTAAATAGCACTGTTTAAAGTACAGAAGTGGCCAGTGATCTTTACAGAAATGAATAAAAGTCTGTATGACTGAATGAAGATATATTAAGATTTGTGCCACAAGTATTCCTCAGGTTAGTTACATTTTATTAAGTTATCAATCATTTTAAACAAAAAATGTTTAGAAAAATATTTTATTAACAATGACCAAAAATCCAAAATATATTGCAAATTACTGGGAGGAAGAGCTGAAAGAAAAAAATCTGAACAGTGTATACTATATGACACAGGAAGAGTAATCAATGCATAACTTTTATATAGTCACAATAACAGATTCTAAAATGTGATGGCTCAGAAATAATGAATTTGCCTGCAATGAGGGAGATGCAGGAGGCTCAGATTTGATCCCTGGGTCTGGAAGATCCCATGGAAGAAGAAATAACAACTTATTCCAGTATTCTTGCCTTAAGAATACTACAAACAGAGGAGCCTGGAGGGATGCACTTCAAAGGGTTTCAAAGATTCAGAAACTACTGAAGAGACCACATAACTACATTGACTAATTGGGTGGAAGGGGTGAAGCAGAACTAAAATATCTTCTCTATGTGAGTAGAAAATCAATGGAAAATCTTAAATGAGTAACTGAAGAAATAGTACTGTATGAATATTATTTGGAAATAGTTAAAATTTTGAAACATCTCAATAATTGGAAAGTAGAAGACTGTTGTTTTATTGTTTTTATATGAAGTTTTAATAGTTCATATATATATTTTAAAACTATTTTCATGAAATGATTAAATAAAAATAGTAAACATGAGACATTGGCCTACATTCATTCAGTTTTGCCTTTTTACAACTGTTAGGGCTGTAGATCAATCTAAATAGTTTTTTTTTTTTTAATTATTGTAGTGCTTAACACTAGTGGGTTGTAAAAATTACAGGCTACAGAAAAGGATAAACTATCCTATCATTTTGTATGTATGTGTAACATATTATTAATATATAAGAATTTCTTCCATTTCTTTGCTCTAGATTTTGCAAATAGTTTCCTGTTGTCCTAATAGTTTAAAGAACTACCTGTAGCTTCCTATTGCAATTTTAAAAAATCATTTTCACTCAAATATTATTTATACTTACTGATTTGCAGAGGCTTTTCTGTGTGGAGCTTGAGAAGACAATTTTCTTTTCCACTAATTAGCCTGTAAGCCCTTCAGTATAGCACTTTCATCAGGACATTTTGGGCTGTACTATATAGAAGTGTGGAACCCTCAGTCACACATGTAACATGTATTCACTCAGGAAACAATTATCAAAATCTTACTGGAACTATATCACTCATTTATTGGTGTTTAAAAATTTTATTAACAATGACCACAAATCAAAAATATATTGCAAATTACTGGGAGGAAGAGCTGAAAGAAAAAAATCTGAACAGTGTATACTATATGACACAGGAAGAGTAATCAATGCATAACTTTTATATAGTCACAATAACAGATTCTAAAATGTGATGGCTCAGAAATAATGAATTTGCCTGCAATGAGGGAGATGCAGGAGGCTCAGATTTGATCCCTGGGTCTGGAAGATCCCATGGAAGAAGAAATAACAACTTATTCCAGTATTCTTGCCTTAAGAATACTACAAACAGAGGAGCCTGGAGGGATGCACTTCAAAGGGTTTCAAAGATTCAGAAACTACTGAAGAGACCACATAACTACATTGACTAATTGGGTGGAAGGGGTGAAGCAGAACTAAAATATCTTCTCTATGTGAGTAGAAAATCAATGGAAAATCTTAAATGAGTAACTGAAGAAATAGTACTGTATGAATATTATTTGGAAATAGTTAAAATTTTGAAACATCTCAATAATTGGAAAGTAGAAGACTGTTGTTTTATTGTTTTTATATGAAGTTTTAATAGTTCATATATATATTTTAAAACTATTTTCATGAAATGATTAAATAAAAATAGTAAACATGAGACATTGGCCTACATTCATTCAGTTTTGCCTTTTTACAACTGTTAGGGCTGTAGATCAATCTAAAGAGTTTTTTTTTTTTTTAATTATTGTAGTGCTTAACACTAGTGGGTTGTAAAAATTACAGGCTACAGAAAAGGATAAACTATCCTATCATTTTGTATGTATGTGTAACATATTATTAATATATAAGAATTTCTTCCATTTCTTTGCTCTAGATTTTGCAAATAGTTTCCTGTTGTCCTAATAGTTTAAAGAACTACCTGTAGCTTCCTATTGCAATTTTAAAAAATCATTTTCACTCAAATATTATTTATACTTACTGATTTGCAGAGGCTTTTCTGTGTGGAGCTTGAGAAGACAATTTTCTTTTCCACTAATTAGCCTGTAAGCCCTTCAGTATAGCACTTTCATCAGGACATTTTGGGCTGTACTATATAGAAGTGTGGAACCCTCAGTCACACATGTAACATGTATTCACTCAGGAAACAATTATCAAAATCTTACTGGAACTATATCACTCATTTATTGGTGTTTCAAGAGGTTCACTAGACTTTAAGTCCCATAAGTGCATGGTTTTTACCCTCTCTATTCAACACCATTTCCCTACCATTGAGACTAGAATCTGAGATGTAGAATGCTCAAGAAATGTTTGTGTCTGCTGACTGACTCAAGGAAATAGAACTTAGTGTTTCAGAGTCAGGTGGTCCTAGATTAATACCCTGAAACTTGTTGTATCTCTGATCTTGTCATATTTCTTAAGCTATTTGCACATTTATTCATTTATAAAATATGAATGTGAATCATTATACATAGCTCTTGTAAGTATTAAGCATGAAACAAATATAAAATGCATAAAATCACATCTGACACAAAGTAGACTCTCAGTAACAGGTATTTGTAGCTATTAAGGCAGTTAACCTCATACGAAAAAGTAGAATTTATTGATAATCATAAGAAAAGTAAGGTTTGCAAGAGCAAATATTTATGTCAGTAAATTCATAAAAGCAATTTTCCATAGTGTTCTGATTAGGAAATTGTCAGAAATAAGTTTTGCTAGAGGAAAGGGTCCTTCTAATTTCTGTTTTCTCTTTATCTGTAGAACAGTTGATTAAATTAATGCTTCTGATAATTTAAGGGATAAATTTTATAAACACATGTCCTCTGATAATCTCAAATCACTCATCTCTCTCTCTTTAAACCTTCAGCATTGTAATAAAAGGTTTGTTATAGTATGTAAAAACCAGTAAAGTGATAGTCACTCAATTTTGTCCACCTCTTTGCAACCCCAAAGACTGTAGTCCACTAGGCTCTTCTGTCCATGGAGCTCTTTGGGCAAGAATACTGGAGTGAGTAGCTATTTCCTTCTCCAAGGGATCTTCCCAATCCAATGTTCAAACCCAGATCTCCTGAACTGCAGGTGGATTGTTTGCCATCTGAGACACGAGGAAAAACCAGTAATGGGCCAACTGTAGTAAGTTCCCTGCATATAAACCTTCAACTTGCAAACTTTCTAGGAAAGTGCTTCTATGTGTTCAGTCATATAAGTTAGTCCATGCATCTGGCATATGCTGTCATGTGCTTTTATCTTCTACAAGTAATTGTGCTTTTGTGTATTTTACTGTTTAGTACTGTATAGATTACAATAGCACAGTATCTTTATTTCAAGCCCAGGATGTCGAGAAGTAAGAGTAAAAACAACAATATTGTAGTTGGTACTACTAATAAGCACCAAGCGATAATAACAGAAACAAAAGTAAAAATATTTGAGAAAGTAGACTGAGAAGAGAAAGAAGAAATAACTAAGAGGCAAAGAGATTCATGATGCAGGAGATGACAAGGGGATTTTCTCTGAAGAAGTACTGTTAGTTTTGAGTCATCGGACCTAAATGAAGAATGGTTCATTTGCAGCACAAAGATTGCAGCAGCTCTTCAAAATATAATCCAGTGCTAATATGTCATCTATAATGAGAAAAAAAGAGTTACTACCAAATATCACTGGACCTTTCTTCAGGAAGGTAGCTAGAATTGAATCCAGCAAGGAACCAGAGCCTGTGCCATCAACATCAAGTATGAGTGAAACTGCAGCTTGCCCTCTGTCTCTTATTGATGAAAATCCTTCAGCTCTACCATTGTCCATCTCCTCATCTGCCTCCAGTCAATAGCTCTTCTTTTCTTTCAACTTGATGCCAGCCCCGTTTTGCTAGAGGAAAGGGTCCTTCTAATTTCTGTTTTCTCTTTATCTGTAGAACAGTTGATTAAATTAATGCTTCTGATAATTTAAGGGATAAATTTTATAAACACATGTCCTCTGATAATCTCAAATCACTCATCTCTCTCTCTTTAAACCTTCAGCATTGTAATAAAAGGTTTGTTATAGTATGTAAAAACCAGTAAAGTGATAGTCACTCAATTTTGTCCACCTCTTTGCAACCCCAAAGACTGTAGTCCACTAGGCTCTTCTGTCCATGGAGCTCTTTGGGCAAGAATACTGGAGTGAGTAGCTATTTCCTTCTCCAAGGGATCTTCCCAATCCAATGTTCAAACCCAGATCTCCTGAACTGCAGGTGGATTGTTTGCCATCTGAGACACGAGGAAAAACCAGTAATGGGCCAACTGTAGTAAGTTCCCTGCATATAAACCTTCAACTTGCAAACTTTCTAGGAAAGTGCTTCTATGTGTTCAGTCATATAAGTTAGTCCATGCATCTGGCATATGCTGTCATGTGCTTTTATCTTCTACAAGTAATTGTGCTTTTGTGTATTTTACTGTTTAGTACTGTATAGATTACAATAGCACAGTATCTTTATTTCAAGCCCAGGATGTCGAGAAGTAAGAGTAAAAACAACAATATTGTAGTTGGTACTACTAATAAGCACCAAGCGATAATAACAGAAACAAAAGTAAAAATATTTGAGAAAGTAGACTGAGAAGAGAAAGAAGAAATAACTAAGAGGCAAAGAGATTCATGATGCAGGAGATGACAAGGGGATTTTCTCTGAAGAAGTACTGTTAGTTTTGAGTCATCGGACCTAAATGAAGAATGGTTCATTTGCAGCACAAAGATTGCAGCAGCTCTTCAAAATATAATCCAGTGCTAATATGTCATCTATAATGAGAAAAAAAGAGTTACTACCAAATATCACTGGACCTTTCTTCAGGAAGGTAGCTAGAATTGAATCCAGCAAGGAACCAGAGCCTGTGCCATCAACATCAAGTATGAGTGAAACTGCAGCTTGCCCTCTGTCTCTTATTGATGAAAATCCTTCAGCTCTACCATTGTCCATCTCCTCATCTGCCTCCAGTCAATAGCTCTTCTTTTCTTTCAACTTGATGCCAGCCCCTTTATGGCATCTGTTGTATTGGACTACTTTATCTTTCAAGGTACTGTACTGTAAGATTAAAAATGTTTTCTTTATTTTTGTGTCTGTTTTTTATGTATTATTTGTGTGAAAAGTATTATAACTCTATTATAGTACAACACTATATAGCCAATTGTGTTAGTTAGGTAATGAGGCTAATTTTGTTGAACTTAAAAACACACAGAATTTATGAATAAGCTCTGGCAACAGAGCTCATTGGTATGTTAGGGGACTTACTATAGGCCCCAGTTTGAACCCCATACCCCCTTTCATCTCCTTGCCTTTCCTCAGGGCTAATGACAAAGCATAGAATCTTCAAGAGAATTCCTTCAGACTATATACCCTCTCACTTTAAACATTTTCTTCTAAGAAAGCTCTTGTGCTCACCTGCTTCAGAGTGAGAATCCACAGGGTAGTTCTTAGAAGCCTAGAGAAAATCTCTTGCTTCCTTCTAAGACCTCTTTTGACTGCAGACAGCTTCTATAATGAAATACCTGGACTGTGTCCAATTATTTGCTCTAGTAGATGTTCTCTCATCTCTGTGAGACATTAACTGAAAGCTTAAATTAATGTACTTGACATAGTTTATGCATGACCCTGCCAAGATAGCATGCTAATAATTCATATCTGGTGACTGCTAAATAAAGAAACAGAAATACGGAGCAAAATCCTTCATTCTTGTGTTGAAAGATTTGAGAGTTCTCGCACTTTCCCTAATTGTAGTAGAAGAGATGTTTGCATGAGAGATCAAAAAAGTACCACTGAGAAAAGCTAATTATAAACTAGAAGAATTCATAGCATTCCATGTTGCCTCTATTCTTTTCTCATTTAAACTCAGGTGTAAGACACATCTTTACAAAAGAAAAGGAAAAAGTTTTAGAATTAAATTTCCAGCAAGGAACCAGAGCCTGTGCCATCAACATCAAGTATGAGTGAAACTGCAGCTTGCCCTCTGTCTCTTATTGATGAAAATCCTTCAGCTCTACCATTGTCCATCTCCTCATCTGCCTCCAGTCAATAGCTCTTCTTTTCTTTCAACTTGATGCCAGCCCCTTTATGGCATCTGTTGTATTGGACTACTTTATCTTTCAAGGTACTGTACTGTAAGATTAAAAATGTTTTCTTTATTTTTGTGTCTGTTTTTTATGTATTATTTGTGTGAAAAGTATTATAACTCTATTATAGTACAACACTATATAGCCAATTGTGTTAGTTAGGTAATGAGGCTAATTTTGTTGAACTTAAAAACACACAGAATTTATGAATAAGCTCTGGCAACAGAGCTCATTGGTATGTTAGGGGACTTACTATAGGCCCCAGTTTGAACCCCATACCCCCTTTCATCTCCTTGCCTTTCCTCAGGGCTAATGACAAAGCATAGAATCTTCAAGAGAATTCCTTCAGACTATATACCCTCTCACTTTAAACATTTTCTTCTAAGAAAGCTCTTGTGCTCACCTGCTTCAGAGTGAGAATCCACAGGGTAGTTCTTAGAAGCCTAGAGAAAATCTCTTGCTTCCTTCTAAGACCTCTTTTGACTGCAGACAGCTTCTATAATGAAATACCTGGACTGTGTCCAATTATTTGCTCTAGTAGATGTTCTCTCATCTCTGTGAGACATTAACTGAAAGCTTAAATTAATGTACTTGACATAGTTTATGCATGACCCTGCCAAGATAGCATGCTAATAATTCATATCTGGTGACTGCTAAATAAAGAAACAGAAATACGGAGCAAAATCCTTCATTCTTGTGTTGAAAGATTTGAGAGTTCTCGCACTTTCCCTAATTGTAGTAGAAGAGATGTTTGCATGAGAGATCAAAAAAGTACCACTGAGAAAAGCTAATTATAAACTAGAAGAATTCATAGCATTCCATGTTGCCTCTATTCTTTTCTCATTTAAACTCAGGTGTAAGACACATCTTTACAACAAAGAAAATCAAGATATTTATGAGAAAGGTATTACTACATGGCTGACTCTCCACTGATTATAAATCCTTATATATTGCTAGATTTATATAATATTAGTGAATGATATCATCAGTTGAAATAGACAAAAGGATGAAACAATGACAGCTGATGACTTTTTTTTCTGACTTGGCCAGACCATTTTTTTTGAATATTTTTTTTTAATAATTTTTTTTTGGCCACTTGCATTGATCTTTCATTTATTATTCTTTTTTTTTTTTTGACCTGTGTGGGCCTCCCATTGCAGTGGCCTCTCTCATTGCAGAGCATCAGCTCTGGGCACATGTGCTCCAGAGCACTGGCTCAGTAGTTGGACACACCAGTTTGGCCGCTCCATAGCACGTGGGATCTTCCCAGGCCAGGGATCGAACCAGTGCCCCTTGCACTGCAAGGTGGTGTCCTTACCCACTGGACCATCAGAGAAGCCCCTTGGGCAGATCTTTTTATGTGTCAGGGTGAAAAAGGGACCATATCAACCTAGAAACCATCCATAACCTAGTCTGAAAAACAGAAGAAAATTCACCAAGTAGCTTTACTGAAAGGAAATATAATAATCATGTGAGTAGAATAATGCAAGAAGACATAATAAAACTACAGAATGAAATGAGCTGGGATTGTTGTGGGAAAACTCTGAACACTGAGATGTCACTTAAGCCTTATGACTATCTTCCAAATGAACTAGAAATAGCAAAGAATGTAATAGAGCAAGCTAGAGCTGAAACAGAGTTACTCTAATAGAGGAAAGAATCAAGAAAAACACAGTGAAGGGAGAGGAGAAAATAATGTACATGAAGAAAAAGTCTATGAAAGGAAGCAAGGATTGCATCTGCAAAGTGAAAGACCTCACCCTCTTCCAAGAGAAATAAGTACAGAGCAGTCAACTCTCAGGCACCTCCCGGATGAGTTACTGTTACTTCCAAGACAAACCAGGACATGTAAGTGCCATGTCTGCAAGCTGTGCAGAAGGACTGCCAGGAGAATACATGCTGTTGTCACACTGTTGTTCAAATATAGGGAAAAGAGGCAGACAATTTCAGATATGAAAGAAATCGAGGAATAAAGCACTTTGGAGCTCTTCTTGGGGGGAAAAAAGCACATGCAATTAAATCAAACCAATAAAATCATCAATGAGGAACCCTTATTGAAAAGCACTCAGTGTGGTGATTCCATAGAGCAATGTCTCTATAAAGTTCCAAGAGAAAACACTATCATCAGATTCTATATGTGGCTATGTTATTTTCATGTTATCAAAGCAACAGGCAGGCACTCTCAAACCTGCAAGGACTCGGGTACTGTAGAAGCTCTGAATTTCTCTCCAGAAACTGATGGTGAAATTCAGTCAGTCAAAAGCCATTTAAGTTGAGGTAGGACGTGGAAAGGGCTTCCAAGGTGGTGCAGGGGTAAAGAACACACTTGCCAGTGTAGGAGACACAAGAGATGCATGTTCGAACCCTGGGTCCGAAAAATCCCCTGAAGTAGGAAATGATACCCCACTCCAGTATTCTTGCCTGAAGAATTCCATGGACAGAGAAGCCTAGCAGGCCATGGGGCCACAAAGATTGGACACGCTCTAAAAGAATATGACTGAGTGACTGAGCACACAACATATATATATATATATATATATGTATGTATATATATATATATATATATATATATACAAGAAAAAGTTATAGAGGAACAGAGGAAGAGCAAGAATGAAGTGAAGTTAATGACAGTGTGACACTGGATGTCCCCAGGTCCAAAGGTGTCATTTCAGGTTAATCTTTTCATTTGCTTCCTTCATTAGAGCATAAAGTCATCCTGTAAAATGTCTGTAATACAACTTCACCTCAAAACCTCAGAGAAGAACCGCTTACTTCTGTTCCTGGGGAAATAAATAAGATTCAGATTTTCTCTCTGGCACCCAGGGCATTGCGCCATAAAGGCATCAATACCAGCTCTGTGTATTTGATGATATGTCTTTCATTTGCCCTAGCTTAGTATTATTAATATTTTATTTGCTATTTTGAGAGAGAAAATGAATACTTTTTTTTTAGCAAACACCTATTGAGTGCTTACAGATATGAAATGCTACATAGTGAATGCCATCATCATAAACTTTGGTCTCATCAGGGAGACAAACATACAAGGATCATTAATGCTTTGCTAGCTATTGAGACATCACTGCACATTCTCAACTAGTGCTATCACACTCAACCAGTCCGAGAGGCTGTCTCTTCAGATACATCAATGCCAGCTGGATGTGACTGATTTTTTTAAGGCATTTGAATATTTAGAAATGTGCTGGGAGGCTTCCCTGGTGGTCCAGTGGGTAAAGAGTCTGCTTTGCAGTGCAAAAGGCACTGGTTATGTGGCTATGTTATTTTCATGTTATCAAAGCAACAGGCAGGCACTCTCAAACCTGCAAGGACTCGGTACTGTAGAAGCTCTGAATTTCTCTCCAGAAACTGATGGTGAAATTCAGTCAGTCAAAAGCCATTTAAGTTGAGGTAGGACGTGGAAAGGGCTTCCAAGGTGGTGCAGGGGTAAAGAACACACTTGCCAGTGTAGGAGACACAAGAGATGCATGTTCGAACCCTGGGTCCGAAAAATCCCCTGAAGTAGGAAATGATACCCCACTCCAGTATTCTTGCCTGAAGAATTCCATGGACAGAGAAGCCTAGCAGGCCATGGGGCCACAAAGATTGGACACGCTCTAAAAGAATATGACTGAGTGACTGAGCACACAACATATATATATATATATATATATATGTATGTATATATATATATATATATATATATACAAGAAAAAGTTATAGAGGAACAGAGGAAGAGCAAGAATGAAGTGAAGTTAATGACAGTGTGACACTGGATGTCCCCAGGTCCAAAGGTGTCATTTCAGGTTAATCTTTTCATTTGCTTCCTTCATTAGAGCATAAAGTCATCCTGTAAAATGTCTGTAATACAACTTCACCTCAAAACCTCAGAGAAGAACCGCTTACTTCTGTTCCTGGGGAAATAAATAAGATTCAGATTTTCTCTCTGGCACCCAGGGCATTGCGCCATAAAGGCATCAATACCAGCTCTGTGTATTTGATGATATGTCTTTCATTTGCCCTAGCTTAGTATTATTAATATTTTATTTGCTATTTTGAGAGAGAAATGAATACTTTTTTTTTAGCAAACACCTATTGAGTGCTTACAGATATGAAATGCTACATAGTGAATGCCATCATCATAAACTTTGGTCTCATCAGGGAGACAAACATACAAGGATCATTAATGCTTTGCTAGCTATTGAGACATCACTGCACATTCTCAACTAGTGCTATCACACTCAACCAGTCCGAGAGGCTGTCTCTTCAGATACATCAATGCCAGCTGGATGTGACTGATTTTTTTAAGGCATTTGAATATTTAGAAATGTGCTGGGAGGCTTCCTTGGTGGTCCAGTGGGTAAAGAGTCTGCTTTGCAGTGCAAAAGGCACTGGTTCAGTCCCTGGTCTGGGAAGATCCCATGTGCAATGGAGCAGCTAGACTGGTGTGTCCAACTGTGAGCCAGTGCTCTGCAATGAGAGAGGCCACTGCATTGGGAGGCCCACACAGGCTGAAGAGTAAAGATGGATGAAAATAAATAGATAGAAAGCCAATAAAAGAGGCCAAAACTAAAAAAAAAAACGTTAAAAAAAAAAGAAATGTGTTGAGAACATGTGAATAAGTTTTATATCTTGCCTTAAATATATTCTTCTTTGGCAAAACAAAATTAACGTTTTAAAGTAATAAAAGTTTCAGTTTACTGTGTGCTTTATTTTCATAATTTACAACTCATTTTTTAAAATTTTTATTTATTTATTTATTTTTTGGGTATTCTGGGTTTTCACTGCTGCCACAGGCTCTTCTCTAGTGGCAGGGAGTGGTGGCTACTCTCTAGTTGAGGTGAGAAGGCTTCTTGTTATGGCAACTTCTCTTCTTGTCAAACACAGGCTCCATGGCACATGGGCTTCAGTAGTTGTGATGTGTGGCCTCAATAGCTGTGACTCTGAAGCTCTAGAGCACAGGCTCAATAGCTGTGACTCACGGGCTTTGTTGCTCCACTGCATGTGGGATCTTCCCGAATCAGGGATTGAACTAGTATCTCCTGCATTGGCAGGCGAACTCTTTACCACTGACCTACCAGGGAATCCCTACTGTTTGGTTTCTTAGAGTCCTTGTTACTACTTGTGTTCAGTGCCATCCAGTTGATTTTTAAATGTATTTTCCATTGAAGCTGATGTCTAATGCAATTACTGCATGAAGTTAGGGTCAGACAACATGAATTATTCATTGAGTTCTCACACTTGCCTTTATGGTTAAGTCATCATAATATATCATAGTTACCATGGAGAATGTTACATTTCTAAAACTAAAAATTATTACTTTTTTTAAAGATTTTTATATGCAACATACAAGGATCATTAATGCTTTGCTAGCTATTGAGACATCACTGCACATTCTCAACTAGTGCTATCACACTCAACCAGTCCGAGAGGCTGTCTCTTCAGATACATCAATGCCAGCTGGATGTGACTGATTTTTTTAAGGCATTTGAATATTTAGAAATGTGCTGGGAGGCTTCCTTGGTGGTCCAGTGGGTAAAGAGTCTGCTTTGCAGTGCAAAAGGCACTGGTTCAGTCCCTGGTCTGGGAAGATCCCATGTGCAATGGAGCAGCTAGACTGGTGTGTCCAACTGTGAGCCAGTGCTCTGCAATGAGAGAGGCCACTGCATTGGGAGGCCCACACAGGCTGAAGAGTAAAGATGGATGAAAATAAATAGATAGAAAGCCAATAAAAGAGGCCAAAACTAAAAAAAAAAACGTTAAAAAAAAAAGAAATGTGTTGAGAACATGTGAATAAGTTTTATATCTTGCCTTAAATATATTCTTCTTTGGCAAAACAAAATTAACGTTTTAAAGTAATAAAAGTTTCAGTTTACTGTGTGCTTTATTTTCATAATTTACAACTCATTTTTTAAAATTTTTATTTATTTATTTATTTTTGGCTATTCTGGGTTTTCACTGCTGCCACAGGCTCTTCTCTAGTGGCAGGGAGTGGTGGCTACTCTCTAGTTGAGGTGAGAAGGCTTCTTGTTATGGCAACTTCTCTTCTTGTCAAACACAGGCTCCATGGCACATGGGCTTCAGTAGTTGTGATGTGTGGCCTCAATAGCTGTGACTCTGAAGCTCTAGAGCACAGGCTCAATAGCTGTGACTCACGGGCTTTGTTGCTCCACTGCATGTGGGATCTTCCCGAATCAGGGATTGAACTAGTATCTCCTGCATTGGCAGGCGAACTCTTTACCACTGACCTACCAGGGAATCCCTACTGTTTGGTTTCTTAGAGTCCTTGTTACTACTTGTGTTCAGTGCCATCCAGTTGATTTTTAAATGTATTTTCCATTGAAGCTGATGTCTAATGCAATTACTGCATGAAGTTAGGGTCAGACAACATGAATTATTCATTGAGTTCTCACACTTGCCTTTATGGTTAAGTCATCATAATATATCATAGTTACCATGGAGAATGTTACATTTCTAAAACTAAAAATTATTACTTTTTTTAAAGATTTTTTTATATGCAACATAAGTATATGTTATGAGACCTATTATCAAGGAGAAAGAACTAGTACGTAAAGAATAAATTTTGATATTACAAATTTAAATAAAACATAGTCTGTATCTTTAATGAACTTAGATTTATGTACATACAGGTTTCTAGTTTTAGAAATTTTTAAAAAGATTGTCTTATTTCAAGTCTGAGTTTGAGTCAAGTATATTTATTTTAGTATATTTGTCTAATTAATTTTGATTTTATACCCCCTAAGATAATACATGAACATAGTCAGAAAAAAATACTGTATTTAATCTGCAAGACAAAGTCTACTATAGCTTTTTAGGAATTTCTTTTATTAATGCAGTCATTTTAAATGAATTTTAATAGAGCTCAGAGTAGTAACATACTGTTTATCTATATCTAAGTCATGCAATGAAAATGGAGTTTACATATTATGGTTTCATCACACTTAAATTAAAGTGATAAGTTCTCTTGATAGCCTGGTCAGCCTTGCAAGGCTTGCTCTCTTGTCCACAACTCCTCAAACTGTCCCTTCCCTCTCTGTTTTCTACCCACACTGTTCTCCCCAAAAACTCCAGACTCATTTCTGACTTAGGAATCTTGCCTTTGTTCTTTATTAAGCATAGAGGGTAGGCTCTCTCCAAATCTTCATGCTGTAGCCAAGACATTCAGGTATCAGCTTGCAAAAGATATATAATTCTTATATTTTCTTTACTATTTAAAGTCATCTCATTAACGTATTTGTTACTTCACAAACCATAATTACAAGTTAGGATCTATCCCACATGAGATTCAACCTGCATGAGACTTAGACACTGGTTCCTGCCTCTTCTGTTTTCTCTGTCCCCATCACCAGAGTCAGGGCACATGTCCAATAGGGAGAGAGACTTTATTACATATTTGCAGAGTGAATGAACCAGGGACTGGCAAATATTTTCTGGAAAGGGTCGGTTGTTAAATATTTCATGGTTTGTTGGGGGATACTCTCTTTTATTTTCCTTTCCTTTCCACACTCTTTAAAAATATAAAAAGCACTCTTCAGCAGACTGCACAAAGACAGGCCATGGGGCAGTTTTGCCCATCGACTGGATTTTGCTCAAGGGTCACAGGCATGGTGTCCAACCCCAGTAAAGGTGGCCTATTATATAGTAGATTCTTACTCTCAAATTTAAATAAAACATAGTCTGTATCTTTAATGAACTTAGATTTATGTACATACAGGTTTCTAGTTTTAGAAATTTTAAAAGATTGTCTTATTTCAAGTCTGAGTTTGAGTCAAGTATATTTATTTTAGTATATTTGTCTAATTAATTTTGATTTTATACCCCCTAAGATAATACATGAACATAGTCAGAAAAAAATACTGTATTTAATCTGCAAGACAAAGTCTACTATAGCTTTTTAGGAATTTCTTTTATTAATGCAGTCATTTTAAATGAATTTTAATAGAGCTCAGAGTAGTAACATACTGTTTATCTATATCTAAGTCATGCAATGAAAATGGAGTTTACATATTATGGTTTCATCACACTTAAATTAAAGTGATAAGTTCTCTTGATAGCCTGGTCAGCCTTGCAAGGCTTGCTCTCTTGTCCACAACTCCTCAAACTGTCCCTTCCCTCTCTGTTTTCTACCCACACTGTTCTCCCCAAAAACTCCAGACTCATTTCTGACTTAGGAATCTTGCCTTTGTTCTTTATTAAGCATAGAGGGTAGGCTCTCTCCAAATCTTCATGCTGTAGCCAAGACATTCAGGTATCAGCTTGCAAAAGATATATAATTCTTATATTTTCTTTACTATTTAAAGTCATCTCATTAACGTATTTGTTACTTCACAAACCATAATTACAAGTTAGGATCTATCCCACATGAGATTCAACCTGCATGAGACTTAGACACTGGTTCCTGCCTCTTCTGTTTTCTCTGTCCCCATCACCAGAGTCAGGGCACATGTCCAATAGGGAGAGAGACTTTATTACATATTTGCAGAGTGAATGAACCAGGGACTGGCAAATATTTTCTGGAAAGGGTCGGTTGTTAAATATTTCATGGTTTGTTGGGGGATACTCTCTTTTATTTTCCTTTCCTTTCCACACTCTTTAAAAATATAAAAAGCACTCTTCAGCAGACTGCACAAAGACAGGCCATGGGGCAGTTTTGCCCATCGACTGGATTTTGCTCAAGGGTCACAGGCATGGTGTCCAACCCCAGTAAAGGTGGCCTATTATATAGTAGATTCTTACTCTAGATCCTTGAATTAGTCTCTAGAGATAGGGCCCAGGAATCTGTGTTTTCTTCAAGGAATCCTTCTTGATACTTAGAAAATGATAAATTTAAGAATGAGGGGATTGGGCTTCCCTGGTGGTCCAGTGGGTAAGGACACCGCCTTGCAGTGCAAGGGGCACCAGTTCGATCCCTAGCCTGGGAAGATCCCACGTGCCGCGAAGCGGCTGGACCGATGTGTCCAATTACCGAGCTGGAGCTCCGGAGCGCATGCGCCCAGAGCCGGCGCTCTGCGACAACAGAGGCCACCGCGATGGGAGGCCCACAAGAGCCAAAAGAACAAAGACGGATGAAAATAAGAGAAATGAAAGACCAATAGAAGTGGCCCACCTGTCCCCCTCCCTCCCACCTCACCCCCCAAAAGATAAATAAATAAAATAAAATAAAATAAAATAAAAGAATGAGGGATCGAAGTGAATAAATGTAGTAAGTCACTTAGAAAAGAAAATAATTACAATAAAATTTCAGTAAGCAATATAGTTTGTGGATTTTTTTAATAAAATGTTAACAATAGCTTAATTTTTGTAAGATATATTACATTTGTTTACCTTAAATCTTCCATATTTAATGAGGAACAGAACTTTTATTTACTTTTCTTAGATGTCAAGAAATGGAATTTTTCTATTATATTTCACTATAGAAATGATAAAAATATTGAAACATATTTAAATGAAGAAAACACATGCTTTGTTCCACACTGTATTCAGACTTTGCAGTGGGCACCCAGCGCAGGCTACAAACTCTTTGTTTAGTGGAAACCTGACGTGGAATCTGTCACTGAGAAGGAGAAAGCTTGAAGAGGTTTTTCTTCAAAGGGCAACATGCAGTAGCATTTCAATGAAATAGAAAGCGCAGCTGTTGACTCTTCTCACTTTCAATGTAGCAATCTTTCAGCACAGGCTGGAAAACAGTTTTGCTTCCCTAGATTTTAGTGTCAAATTGATTTATCATTTACCAGATGCTAGGACAATGTGAAGAGTAGAAAGAAAAATAATTAAAAGTAGAAACTGCCATATATTTGTAATTATTTAGTATTTTGTTTTGTTTTTTCCCAGTTACATAGAAACCTGGACTGTATTTTCTTTAATCTGAGGTTGAGCATATCTAGTCCAAAGATTTGTGATCCATATAACCTCTCATTTTATATCTATACTTTTATTTATTAGCAGTATTTATGCCTTGATTACTTAACCAATAATGCTTGCTTTAGACATTGAGTGTGCTTCGGGCTCTGCACTACGCACTACCTAAGCATGCTCTGCTTCAGTCCTCATTTTGTGGATGAAGAAGCCAAGGCTGAAAAAGAAAACCAACCAGGGCCACAACCACAGGAAGTGGTGGAGTTGGGAGGATTATCAGTAGAGTAGGCCCGAAATATTCCAAGAAGGAAAAGAAACAAAGGATCTGGACCCATACAAAGGAGGAAAGAGGGTAAACAAGGTGGGAAATGTAGAGAAACAAAGGCTTGTTTCAGGTTCATATCACTTGATAAGGCTTCTCAAGACAATGCCCAGCAATGTAAAACAGTATTTCCAGTGTCTTTTTCTGTGTAGTGTCTTTTAACTTCTATGCAAAAAGTATTAGATGCTACTTAAAATGAGGTACATCCTGTCATTTTTCCTAAATTTTGTGTGTTTTGAATAGAAAAGACTTCCCTAACCCGAACGGAAAACATTCTTACCCAAATTATATCTATTAAGCTTCTACCCATTCAAGATAATTTTACCCTAGGAAACCTGCACCTAAATCTCAGATAGATAATAGCTAATCTAGCCAAAAGTTGATATTTAATTGTGAGGGATCTGGATTAAACATTATTTAATGGATTATTTTTGAAAAATAAGTCACTTCCCAATAGATTCCAAAACATGGGGTCATGACAAGCTGAGGCAAGAATACAACGAGGAAAGTTAATTAAAATATGCAGACTCATACATATACACATGGTTCTGCACACATGTGCATGTACACATGGGCACACCCAGCTTTCTTTCCAGGAAATGTTTTAAGTGTTTATTGTTCCATTACCATATAATCATGTAGAAGCATATTGATATCATTAATTAAAAAAATTAAAAGTAGAAACTGCCATATATTTGTAATTATTTAGTATTTTGTTTTGTTTTTTCCCAGTTACATAGAAACCTGGACTGTATTTTCTTTAATCTGAGGTTGAGCATATCTAGTCCAAAGATTTGTGATCCATATAACCTCTCATTTTATATCTATACTTTTATTTATTAGCAGTATTTATGCCTTGATTACTTAACCAATAATGCTTGCTTTAGACATTGAGTGTGCTTCGGGCTCTGCACTACGCACTACCTAAGCATGCTCTGCTTCAGTCCTCATTTTGTGGATGAAGAAGCCAAGGCTGAAAAAGAAAACCAACCAGGGCCACAACCACAGGAAGTGGTGGAGTTGGGAGGATTATCAGTAGAGTAGGCCCGAAATATTCCAAGAAGGAAAAGAAACAAAGGATCTGGACCCATACAAAGGAGGAAAGAGGGTAAACAAGGTGGGAAATGTAGAGAAACAAAGGCTTGTTTCAGGTTCATATCACTTGATAAGGCTTCTCAAGACAATGCCCAGCAATGTAAAACAGTATTTCCAGTGTCTTTTTCTGTGTAGTGTCTTTTAACTTCTATGCAAAAAGTATTAGATGCTACTTAAAATGAGGTACATCCTGTCATTTTTCCTAAATTTTGTGTGTTTTGAATAGAAAAGACTTCCCTAACCCGAACGGAAAACATTCTTACCCAAATTATATCTATTAAGCTTCTACCCATTCAAGATAATTTTTACCCTAGGAAACCTGCACCTAAATCTCAGATAGATAATAGCTAATCTAGCCAAAAGTTGATATTTAATTGTGAGGGATCTGGATTAAACATTATTTAATGGATTATTTTTTTGAAAAATAAGTCACTTCCCAATAGATTCCAAAACATGGGGTCATGACAAGCTGAGGCAAGAATACAACGAGGAAAGTTAATTAAAATATGCAGACTCATACATATACACATGGTTCTGCACACATGTGCATGTACACATGGGCACACCCAGCTTTCTTTCCAGGAAATGTTTTAAGTGTTTATTGTTCCATTACCATATAATCATGTAGAAGCATATTCATATGATTATGTCAGTGTTTCAAAAAGCTATTATTTTATATCAATGCCAATTCTCTAAAATCATGAGGTACTTATTATAGGATATAAATGGCCTCTAACAATTAAATTCTACCCCACTGAAATGTGTTTATTTCAATTAGGAAGATCATTTATGTGATAAAGAAGTGATGACAGAAATCTAATAAACTATGGGCTACAATTAGAAAGTTAAAGTATTTTGTCATGTAATAATCTCAAAAATAAAGATGTATATGACACATTAATGTATCCTTAAAAGCCATACAAATTAAACATTTTTTCAGACTCTGAATATTTCCATTTGCAAAGCACAATATGGTGTTACGATGATTTTCTTTCATGCCCCTGTGATATTTAGTAAGTACCAAAGAGTCTGCCTGTAATGCAAGAGAACTGGGTTGAATCCCTGGGTGGGGAAGGTCTTCTGGGGAAGGAAATGGCAACCTACTCCAGTATCCTTGCCTGGAGAATTCCATGGATGGAGGAAGCCGGCAGGCTACAGAGTTGCATAGAGTCAGACATGACTGAGTGACTAAAACTTTCAGTAGACTGTAAATCCTGAAATTTTTATCCCCCCAAAATCTTCAAAATATTAAAAAAAAAAAAAAACTGTAAATAACCAAGATTGCAAGAACCTAAAAAGAATTTTCATAAGGGAATAATGAAGTGAGAATGCCAATACAGCTTTCCCTAGGGACATTTTCTGATCCTCAAGGAGCTGTAAGGCTAATCACAGAAGAATTGGTGCCTTTGAACTATGGTGTTCAGCCTTTCTCCTAAGGGAGTGACTATGCACCTAAATCTCAGATAGATAATAGCTAATCTAGCCAAAAGTTGATATTTAATTGTGAGGGATCTGGATTAAACATTATTTAATGGATTATTTTTGAAAAATAAGTCACTTCCCAATAGATTCCAAAACATGGGGTCATGACAAGCTGAGGCAAGAATACAACGAGGAAAGTTAATTAAAATATGCAGACTCATACATATACACATGGTTCTGCACACATGTGCATGTACACATGGGCACACCCAGCTTTCTTTCCAGGAAATGTTTTAAGTGTTTATTGTTCCATTACCATATAATCATGTAGAAGCATATTCATATGATTATGTCAGTGTTTCAAAAAGCTATTATTTTATATCAATGCCAATTCTCTAAAATCATGAGGTACTTATTATAGGATATAAATGGCCTCTAACAATTAAATTCTACCCCACTGAAATGTGTTTATTTCAATTAGGAAGATCATTTATGTGATAAAGAAGTGATGACAGAAATCTAATAAACTATGGGCTACAATTAGAAAGTTAAAGTATTTTGTCATGTAATAATCTCAAAAATAAAGATGTATATGACACATTAATGTATCCTTAAAAGCCATACAAATTAAACATTTTTTCAGACTCTGAATATTTCCATTTGCAAAGCACAATATGGTGTTACGATGATTTTCTTTCATGCCCCTGTGATATTTAGTAAGTACCAAAGAGTCTGCCTGTAATGCAAGAGAACTGGGTTGAATCCCTGGGTGGGGAAGGTCTTCTGGGGAAGGAAATGGCAACCTACTCCAGTATCCTTGCCTGGAGAATTCCATGGATGGAGGAAGCCGGCAGGCTACAGAGTTGCATAGAGTCAGACATGACTGAGTGACTAAAACTTTCAGTAGACTGTAAATCCTGAAATTTTTATCCCCCCAAAATCTTCAAAATATTAAAAAAAAAAAAAACTGTAAATAACCAAGATTGCAAGAACCTAAAAAGAATTTTCATAAGGGAATAATGAAGTGAGAATGCCAATACAGCTTTCCCTAGGGACATTTTCTGATCCTCAAGGAGCTGTAAGGCTAATCACAGAAGAATTGGTGCCTTTGAACTATGGTGTTCAGCCCTGAGTATTCATTAGAAGGAGGCGTGCTGAAGCGGCAGCCACAGTACGTTGGCTACCTGATCGAAGATATGACTCATTGGAAAAGCCCCTGATGTTGGAAAAACTAGAAGGCAGAAGGAAAAGGGGATGACAGAAGATGAGATGATTGGATGGCATCACTGAGCCAATGGACATGAGACTGAGCAAATTCCAAGAGATGGTGAAGTTCAGGCAAGCCTGGAATGCTACAATCCATGGGGTCACAGAGTCCCACATGACTGAGCAACTGAACTGAAGGAACTGAAAGTGTTAATGCAGCGTGCAAACAACATGAGACAAGGACTTAAAAGTAAGGAGTCCAGTTAGGAATCCTTTATGTGAAGTGAGTGTCCTTTATGGGGCTACTATCTCAGGTAAAGGATAAACCTAGGATGACAATTATCCCATGAGTGGAAATGACAAAGAAGTTGGTCTGACAAAGTCTTGACTTTGAAGTAAAAGGTGAGCATGGGGGGAATCCAGAAGTCAGACTTCTTGTAGTACTTGAGCTAAAATTTACAGTACTTTAAGGTACAAAAACACCCAACACACCTTTAACTGATAAATTATTCTATGATCCTACAGGGACCATATCTAGTTAACTAGCAAAAAAAAAAAAAAGTAATTATTCTTTCTCTCAAGAAAAGGAAGAAAGAAAACCTTTTCAATTTGGATCTCATTGAGCTCTCATGGACACATTAAAAGGTCACACACAAAATGTCCAAGGTGAGAGAAGCTGCCAAGATGAAGACTTAAACAGACACATTACCTTTTATGTGAATAAGATTGAACAATGAATAAGACTTTTAAAGACTTAAAATATTGGAATTGCTCTTTGAATGTAAAATTGGTGTGCTTGATATACTTATAGAAATAAAGAAGGGGATTTAAAAATATGACTAAAGAATAAATGGTTATCATAAATGGTTAGACAAATGTATAAAGCAAAAGATAAGGAACTTTCAAAATGTAAAATATAATTAAAAACAGCAAAAGTACTTGTTGGAAGAGGCAAACAGCAGATTGAAAATTGTTCAAAATATTTAAAAATCGGAAAACAATTCTGAAAATATTCAGAATTCATCAAAGAGAAATAGAAAAAAATAGAAAGAAATTATTAACATAAGAAGCTCTAACACACATTTAATCAAAATCCTTAAAGGAGATAATAGAGAAAATCACAGAGAGATTTAAAGATATAATACCAGAGAATTTTCCAAAATTGATAAAAGATACATATTTTCAGATTTAAAAGTACATATTAAACAACATATTCTTCTCAAGAGACTCAGTGGTAAAGAATCCACCTGCCAAATATAGGAGATGTGTGTTTTATGCCTGGGTCAGGAAGAGTCCCTAGAGAAGGAATGGCAACCTGCTCCAGTATTACTGTCTGGGACATCCCACGACCCAGGAACTTGGTGGGCTACAGGCCATGAAGTAGTAAAGAGTCCGGCATGACTTAGCAACTCAACAACAACAATAATTAAGCAATATAAACAAAAGGAAATATATATTTAGTCATTTTATATTGAAATTGTATAATCAAATTAATCAAAGACAAATAAATGTTAAAAGCATCTAAAGAGGAAAAACAGATTAATCACAATGAAATGATAGTCAGTTTCTCAAAATAAATAAATAAAAGAATACCAGAAGAGAATAAAATATTTTAAAATTATAGAAAAAGTATGCTGATACATAACTATATAAATAGCCAACAAGCATGAAAGAAAACACCTTCAGATAATCAAAAAGAAGAGTTTTCAATTTGGATCTCATTGAGCTCTCATGGACACATTAAAAGGTCACACACAAAATGTCCAAGGTGAGAGAAGCTGCCAAGATGAAGACTTAAACAGACACATTACCTTTTATGTGAATAAGATTGAACAATGAATAAGACTTTTAAAGACTTAAAATATTGGAATTGCTCTTTGAATGTAAAATTGGTGTGCTTGATATACTTATAGAAATAAAGAAGGGGATTTAAAAATATGACTAAAGAATAAATGGTTATCATAAATGGTTAGACAAATGTATAAAGCAAAAGATAAGGAACTTTCAAAATGTAAAATATAATTAAAAACAGCAAAAGTACTTGTTGGAAGAGGCAAACAGCAGATTGAAAATTGTTCAAAATATTTAAAAATCGGAAAACAATTCTGAAAATATTCAGAATTCATCAAAGAGAAATAGAAAAAAATAGAAAGAAATTATTAACATAAGAAGCTCTAACACACATTTAATCAAAATCCTTAAAGGAGATAATAGAGAAAATCACAGAGAGATTTAAAGATATAATACCAGAGAATTTTCCAAAATTGATAAAAGATACATATTTTCAGATTTAAAAGTACATATTAAACAACATATTCTTCTCAAGAGACTCAGTGGTAAAGAATCCACCTGCCAAATATAGGAGATGTGTGTTTTATGCCTGGGTCAGGAAGAGTCCCTAGAGAAGGAATGGCAACCTGCTCCAGTATTACTGTCTGGGACATCCCACGACCCAGGAACTTGGTGGGCTACAGGCCATGAAGTAGTAAAGAGTCCGGCATGACTTAGCAACTCAACAACAACAATAATTAAGCAATATAAACAAAAGGAAATATATATTTAGTCATTTTATATTGAAATTGTATAATCAAATTAATCAAAGACAAATAAATGTTAAAAGCATCTAAAGAGGAAAAACAGATTAATCACAATGAAATGATAGTCAGTTTCTCAAAATAAATAAATAAAAGAATACCAGAAGAGAATAAAATATTTTAAAATTATAGAAAAAGTATGCTGATACATAACTATATAAATAGCCAACAAGCATGAAAGAAAACACCTTCAGATAATCAAAAAGAAGAGTTTATCACCAAAAATTCCTTACTATCATATATGGCTTTCACTATGTTGAGTTAGGCTCCTTCTATGTCCATTGTTTGAAGAGCTTTTGTCATAAATTGATACTGGATTTTGTCAAAGGCTTTTTCTACATATATTGAGATTACCATATGATTTTTATCTATCACACTGATTGATTTGTGGATATTGAAGAATCCTTGCATGCCTGGGATAAGCCCAGCTTGATCATGGTTTATGAGTTTTTTGATGTGTTACTAAATTCTGTTTGCTAGAATCTTGGTGAGGATTTTTGCATCTGTATTCATCAGTGATATTGGCCTGTAATTTTCTCTTTTTGTGTGTGGTCTTTGCCTGATTTTGATATCAGGGTGACACTGTCCTCGTAGAATTTGTTTGGAAGTGTTCCTTCTTGTGCAATTTTTTGAAAGAGTTTTAGAAGGATAGGCGTTAACTCTTCTTTAAATGTTTGGTAGAATTTATCTCTGATGCCATCCAGCCCTGGGCTATTATTATTCGGTAGATTTTTGATCACAGATTCAATTTCTGAGTTTGTAATTGGATTGTTCATAATTTCTATTTCTTCCTAGTTCAGTCTTGAAGATTGAACTTCTCTAATAATCTGTCCTAAATGGAGCTCATACATTTTACTGAAGAATTTCCAACTTTGGGGAACTGGTATAATGGGATGTGGTGATATGTACTCTTGTACTTCATTTCTATTTGTTCATTCTCCTTCTACCCCAAAATCACCGTATTACTGTCTGGGACATCCAGGAACTAAGATAAGATAAAAGTCCGGCATGACTTAGCAACTCAACAACAACAATAATTAAGCAATATAAACAAAAGGAAATATATATTTAGTCATTTTATATTGAAATTGTATAATCAAATTAATCAAAGACAAATAAATGTTAAAAGCATCTAAAGAGGAAAAACAGATTAATCACAATGAAATGATAGTCAGTTTCTCAAAATAAATAAATAAAAGAATACCAGAAGAGAATAAAATATTTTAAAATTATAGAAAAAGTATGCTGATACATAACTATATAAATAGCCAACAAGCATGAAAGAAAACACCTTCAGATAATCAAAAAGAAGAGTTTATCACCAAAAATTCCTTACTATCATATATGGCTTTCACTATGTTGAGTTAGGCTCCTTCTATGTCCATTGTTTGAAGAGCTTTTGTCATAAATTGATACTGGATTTTGTCAAAGGCTTTTTCTACATATATTGAGATTACCATATGATTTTTATCTATCACACTGATTGATTTGTGGATATTGAAGAATCCTTGCATGCCTGGGATAAGCCCAGCTTGATCATGGTTTATGAGTTTTTTGATGTGTTACTAAATTCTGTTTGCTAGAATCTTGGTGAGGATTTTTGCATCTGTATTCATCAGTGATATTGGCCTGTAATTTTCTCTTTTTGTGTGTGGTCTTTGCCTGATTTTGATATCAGGGTGACACTGTCCTCGTAGAATTTGTTTGGAAGTGTTCCTTCTTGTGCAATTTTTTGAAAGAGTTTTAGAAGGATAGGCGTTAACTCTTCTTTAAATGTTTGGTAGAATTTATCTCTGATGCCATCCAGCCCTGGGCTATTATTATTCGGTAGATTTTTGATCACAGATTCAATTTCTGAGTTTGTAATTGGATTGTTCATAATTTCTATTTCTTCCTAGTTCAGTCTTGAAGATTGAACTTCTCTAATAATCTGTCCTAAATGGAGCTCATACATTTTACTGAAGAATTTCCAACTTTGGGGAACTGGTATAATGGGATGTGGTGATATGTACTCTTGTACTTCATTTCTATTTGTTCATTCTCCTTCTAAAATATGTTATTTCCTTTGTAGATTTCTTACTGCTGTGTTACTAATTTGTTTTCTCTCTCCACAGTTATGAGCTTACTTTTTTGTAGGTCAAACTCCCAGGAAATTTCAGAGAAGGGAACCGAATGGTCTCAGGCCAGGCCATCACAAGATGTGTCACTCTGGCAAGTGAATTATTTTGACTTGAAAACAAGCAAACCCCAAAAGATTTAAGAACATTTGAACTTCTCCTTAACTGCCTAAAAGAATTCAAGATAGAAGTCCTGTTCCAGAAAGGAGCAATCCCCATGGATCATAAAGTATGAACTAGGTGTGGTAGAATCTAGCAAGGCCATTTGATCAAGTTCTTTCTGTGTCCCGTTATCTCCAGATGGGCCAACAAACATTTGTTCATGAATCATTAACTGTTTTTCATTTTCCTGTGAATCACCTTACTTCCTTTTGAAGCTCTCAACCTCTGCCTCCTTCTTCTTAGTCCACAGTGACATATAAACCTCATCTTGCCTTACTGTTTTGGAAATTCTTCATGCCCATATTAATTCCCTATACATACATACTGTCAATCAAAATTAATCAATAGTCAATTTGAAAAGTGGTAAATTTTATTCAAACCAAATTTAAAGATTATAACTCTGGAGTGACATTTTAGGAAGCTCTGACAACTGTTCCATTAATTAGAAGTCAAGGCATAATTATGTATAAATTTTTGAGACAGAGGGCTGTTTATTATATGATGTATTATTGACAATCTACACAATCCAGATCTAAGCGTTATCATGGCCCCTTACAAGATCAAAGAGGAACGTTTTAGAAGGATAGGCGTTAACTCTTCTTTAAATGTTTGGTAGAATTTATCTCTGATGCCATCCAGCCCTGGGCTATTATTATTCGGTAGATTTTTGATCACAGATTCAATTTCTGAGTTTGTAATTGGATTGTTCATAATTTCTATTTCTTCCTAGTTCAGTCTTGAAGATTGAACTTCTCTAATAATCTGTCCTAAATGGAGCTCATACATTTTACTGAAGAATTTCCAACTTTGGGGAACTGGTATAATGGGATGTGGTGATATGTACTCTTGTACTTCATTTCTATTTGTTCATTCTCCTTCTAAAATATGTTATTTCCTTTGTAGATTTCTTACTGCTGTGTTACTAATTTGTTTTCTCTCTCCACAGTTATGAGCTTACTTTTTTGTAGGTCAAACTCCCAGGGAAATTTCAGAGAAGGGAACCGAATGGTCTCAGGCCAGGCCATCACAAGATGTGTCACTCTGGCAAGTGAATTATTTTGACTTGAAAACAAGCAAACCCCAAAAGATTTAAGAACATTTGAACTTCTCCTTAACTGCCTAAAAGAATTCAAGATAGAAGTCCTGTTCCAGAAAGGAGCAATCCCCATGGATCATAAAGTATGAACTAGGTGTGGTAGAATCTAGCAAGGCCATTTGATCAAGTTCTTTCTGTGTCCCGTTATCTCCAGATGGGCCAACAAACATTTGTTCATGAATCATTAACTGTTTTTCATTTTCCTGTGAATCACCTTACTTCCTTTTGAAGCTCTCAACCTCTGCCTCCTTCTTCTTAGTCCACAGTGACATATAAACCTCATCTTGCCTTACTGTTTTGGAAATTCTTCATGCCCATATTAATTCCCTATACATACATACTGTCAATCAAAATTAATCAATAGTCAATTTGAAAAGTGGTAAATTTTATTCAAACCAAATTTAAAGATTATAACTCTGGAGTGACATTTTAGGAAGCTCTGACAACTGTTCCATTAATTAGAAGTCAAGGCATAATTATGTATAAATTTTTTGAGACAGAGGGCTGTTTATTATATGATGTATTATTGACAATCTACACAATCCAGATCTAAGCGTTATCATGGCCCCTTACAAGATCAAAGAGGAACGTTATCATTAAGGAGTTGTCTTATTGGTGCTAGGAGAGTGTTATCTTCATGACTAAGTAGGTATTTCTGCCAATGGAGGAGGTCTGGTTGATGTATAACATAGATACACAATGCACAGGAGAGGGGAGAGAGGAGGCCAAAGGGCAGATAAAACTTGTTTCAGCTTTTCTTATGATAAAATATAAATTGAATTTAATTTTACAGTACATAATAAATTTGATTATTTCCTGCTAACCTGCCTTAGGTCATTTTAATTTCTAGACAAAATATAAAAAAGGGGGAGGGGGGAAAGGGGAATATTCCACTCACTCATAATGTATAAAATGAGTTTAATGGCCTAATATTTAAAATCACTTCTATTAGTAGCAGTAAAATTATATATTTTAAAGTCTATCATCATATTATGAATTAATAAATTAAAATAATTTTGTACATTCTAGGTCAGATGCTTATCAAATATAGTGTCTTACATTAACATGTCTCCAATAATCAGTCAAGTATAGAAGCTGTTTTGGCTTATAGCGGTACTTAAAATTTTATCATATTAGAATAGGACCTATATAGATTGCCTTATTTTTATATTTTATTCTTATTTGTATCAATGAAATATTTGCTCATTGTATAAAAATAATACTGAAAGGTTCATAACTACTTTTAGCTGTCTCTTATTCCTAATTTACCCTAACAAACCAAGTCTGTTTGCCTGACACACAGTAAGTCAAATGCTGAGATGTCAAGATTTATAGCCAAGAAAGGGTTTATTCACAAGGTAATTAAGGGAAGAAATGGGGGAACAGATCTCAGACCTCAAATCCTCAAAGTCAAATGTCTCAGAATATTTATGAGATAAACAGAGTGGTCTTAGGCATAAGGAGAGGTGACTGGAGGCTTCTTAGTCCAATGCATATTATCGTTACTGTTTTGAAACATGCCCATATTAATTCCCTATACATACATACTGTCAATCAAAATTAATCAATAGTCAATTTGAAAAGTGGTAAATTTTATTCAAACCAAATTTAAAGATTATAACTCTGGAGTGACATTTTAGGAAGCTCTGACAACTGTTCCATTAATTAGAAGTCAAGGCATAATTATGTATAAATTTTTGAGACAGAGGGCTGTTTATTATATGATGTATTATTGACAATCTACACAATCCAGATCTAAGCGTTATCATGGCCCCTTACAAGATCAAAGAGGAACGTTATCATTAAGGAGTTGTCTTATTGGTGCTAGGAGAGTGTTATCTTCATGACTAAGTAGGTATTTCTGCCAATGGAGGAGGTCTGGTTGATGTATAACATAGATACACAATGCACAGGAGAGGGGAGAGAGGAGGCCAAAGGGCAGATAAAACTTGTTTCAGCTTTTCTTATGATAAAATATAAATTGAATTTAATTTTACAGTACATAATAAATTTGATTATTTCCTGCTAACCTGCCTTAGGTCATTTTAATTTCTAGACAAAATATAAAAAAGGGGGAGGGGAAAGGGGAATATTCCACTCACTCATAATGTATAAAATGAGTTTAATGGCCTAATATTTAAAATCACTTCTATTAGTAGCAGTAAAATTATATATTTTAAAGTCTATCATCATATTATGAATTAATAAATTAAAATAATTTTGTACATTCTAGGTCAGATGCTTATCAAATATAGTGTCTTACATTAACATGTCTCCAATAATCAGTCAAGTATAGAAGCTGTTTTGGCTTATAGCGGTACTTAAAATTTTATCATATTAGAATAGGACCTATATAGATTGCCTTATTTTTATATTTTATTCTTATTTGTATCAATGAAATATTTGCTCATTGTATAAAAATAATACTGAAAGGTTCATAACTACTTTTAGCTGTCTCTTATTCCTAATTTACCCTAACAAACCAAGTCTGTTTGCCTGACACACAGTAAGTCAAATGCTGAGATGTCAAGATTTATAGCCAAGAAAGGGTTTATTCACAAGGTAATTAAGGGAAGAAATGGGGGAACAGATCTCAGACCTCAAATCCTCAAAGTCAAATGTCTCAGAATATTTATGAGATAAACAGAGTGGTCTTAGGCCTAAGGAAAGGTGACTGGAGGCAGAGAAAAGGGCATTCTGCACAGGTAAATCTGGCTTATGCATTTCTGCTTATTCAAAATGGAGGGCCTCAAGATGATTTAAGGGTGTTTTCTTGTCTTTGGAAGTCAACAGGCCATTCATCAGACATCTGCACAGGCCCAGTTTTACAGCTGGTGTCTCAGCCAGCCTTAACTGGGCAGGAGCTGACGCCAAGTTACTATAGAACAACTGGGCTGCATGAAGTTGGAGAGATATGCAATAAAAGGGAGGAAAAAATATTAGCTAAAGTGAACTTAATCAATGAAGGTAGTTCTACAATCAAAGGCATTTTGAATAAGCTGTTTACTCGTGTATTTTTCTGTAGGGCTGGCTTAAGAATTTTTATTAGTTTTCAACTTCTGCCAGCCCTATGGGGCAGTCTCATTCTCCATTCATTTGGTCTCCAGAAATGATGATATTTGACTCTTGTAGCATTTCCTTCTCTGGTACGTTCTTATTATAGGAAAACAAAGATACCTATAAAATCTGTATCTATATCTATATATCTATTTTGATATGATATATACATGTATACATATTTACATATGAGTTTTCCTTATTTTTATATTTTTCAGGATAGTATTTGTTCATTATATAGAAATAAAATAGTTTACTCCTGAGTCAAATGTATACCATGATTATGAATCATCTCTTATACGACTGACATTAATTTTTATTAAATACTTCCTTTATTATTTTCTTACATCAGGTTGCTCTCTAAGTTGGAACACGAGATCAAATTCAGCAGTTTGCAGCATTTGACCACTTTTTCCTAGGCTGAATATTTTCTTTCTTCCTTTGTCAAATATCTTTGAATGTAGGAGATAGCATTTAAGATCCTTGTATTTGGAAATGTCTTTATTCTACCTTCACACTTGACTCATAAATTGGCAGAACATAGGGTTCTGAATTTCAAGACATTATCAGAATTCTGAGGGCACTACACTTGTATGTTAGTATTTTGTAACTCAAAGAATAGTCAAAGAAACAACAGCACCAACAATAACTGAGAGCTTGTTAGAAACTTTCTCAGACCTACTGAGTTAGAATTTGCATTTTAAAGAGATGTTCCGTGATTTGTATGCATGTAAATAGTTGAGAAGCACTGATCTAACTTGAAATGTTGTTATTCCTTTTTATATGATTTTGTTTCTTTTGTTGGGCTGAAGATGCTTTTAAAGAAACTTAAATAGAAATTGATTAATGTATCTTCTCAGTATGCTTATTTTATTGGTCCTTGTTATATATAAAATTTGTATGTTCTTTCTCAAAATTACACTCCAAATGTTTAGAGATTCTATTCATAAAGTTTAGCTTTAATTTATTTTATAGTATAATAAACTTTCCTTGTGCTTCTGTACAATAGATGTATATTATATAGTTTCCTTTTTTTATGATCTTATTCTCTATAGTTTAGTAACCTTTTGAATAAGCTGTTTACTCGTGTATTTTTCTGTAGGGCTGGCTTAAGAATTTTTATTAGTTTTCAACTTCTGCCAGCCCTATGGGGCAGTCTCATTCTCCATTCATTTGGTCTCCAGAAATGATGATATTTGACTCTTGTAGCATTTCCTTCTCTGGTACGTTCTTATTATAGGAAAACAAAGATACCTATAAAATCTGTATCTATATCTATATATCTATTTTGATATGATATATACATGTATACATATTTACATATGAGTTTTCCTTATTTTTATATTTTTCAGGATAGTATTTGTTCATTATATAGAAATAAAATAGTTTACTCCTGAGTCAAATGTATACCATGATTATGAATCATCTCTTATACGACTGACATTAATTTTTATTAAATACTTCCTTTATTATTTTCTTACATCAGGTTGCTCTCTAAGTTGGAACACGAGATCAAATTCAGCAGTTTGCAGCATTTGACCACTTTTTCCTAGGCTGAATATTTTCTTTCTTCCTTTGTCAAATATCTTTGAATGTAGGAGATAGCATTTAAGATCCTTGTATTTGGAAATGTCTTTATTCTACCTTCACACTTGACTCATAAATTGGCAGAACATAGGGTTCTGAATTTCAAGACATTATCAGAATTCTGAGGGCACTACACTTGTATGTTAGTATTTTGTAACTCAAAGAATAGTCAAAGAAACAACAGCACCAACAATAACTGAGAGCTTGTTAGAAACTTTCTCAGACCTACTGAGTTAGAATTTGCATTTTAAAGAGATGTTCCGTGATTTGTATGCATGTAAATAGTTGAGAAGCACTGATCTAACTTGAAATGTTGTTATTCCTTTTTATATGATTTTGTTTCTTTTGTTGGGCTGAAGATGCTTTTAAAGAAACTTAAATAGAAATTGATTAATGTATCTTCTCAGTATGCTTATTTTATTGGTCCTTGTTATATATAAAATTTGTATGTTCTTTCTCAAAATTACACTCCAAATGTTTAGAGATTCTATTCATAAAGTTTAGCTTTAATTTATTTTATAGTATAATAAACTTTCCTTGTGCTTCTGTACAATAGATGTATATTATATAGTCTTTCATCTATTTTGTTGTAGATTGAATGATCCAAATATAGAAGTTCACTAACATATAGATCTTTAGCCCTATCCTACCTTTTTTAACCAAAAAACCAAAAGTGCCTGCTAGACTTAGTAATATGCACTCATAGAATAGAATATACAAAGCTGAAGCCTTCCTCTCTGAATTGCCCTTTGCAGAAGCAGGTTGCTTGTCCCAAGGTTATCAGTTAGGACCATCTTGCCAGTCACCCCCATCCAATAACTTGTTGATGCCATGATGGTCTTGAAGACAAAGACTCACTCTCTTACCTCAAACACTGAGCCTTTTGTAAAATTTGCTGGAATTTCTTTTCAATTGCATCAAAGTCCAACTTCTCTTGAACTTTCTTCTTCCAACTTCTTCCTTTCTTTCATTTATATATATTGTTCTAGATAGGCTTCTCTAGGAAACCTCTTGCATGAAAATCCTCATCTCAAGGTGACCTCTCTGGGTCCTTACCTAAGACACTCTACATAAAGGCAAGAGGCAGGGGGCATGTAGGAGATTGGTATACAGTGAAGAAGATAGTATTGGTTTAGGAAGCAAGTACTATGATGAAACAGGAATGAAAACTTGGAGAAGTAAAGAATGGTAAGCAGATTTTACCAGTCTAGAGAACAGAGTACAGTGTCTAGTATGACAAGAGATGGACTCATCTGAGAGAATGGAGATAAAAAACAAAAAGCTCTCGAAAGACCATAAGCAGAAGCAGATCTTTAATGTAGAGAGAGCTTCGACTCTCTCCATAATTTCCTAATACCCTTAGAATGATCTCCAATTATGGCATTTCTATTCGGTTTCAAGCACTGCTCTTGGATCACTGAAATAATCTTGAGACAGAATATTATTAGACAGTCATTGTAGAAAATTAGTAGGTAGTCAGAAAGCCTCGGTTTCTTTTGTTGGGCTGAAGATGCTTTTAAAGAAACTTAAATAGAAATTGATTAATGTATCTTCTCAGTATGCTTATTTTATTGGTCCTTGTTATATATAAAATTTGTATGTTCTTTCTCAAAATTACACTCCAAATGTTTAGAGATTCTATTCATAAAGTTTAGCTTTAATTTATTTTATAGTATAATAAACTTTCCTTGTGCTTCTGTACAATAGATGTATATTATATAGTCTTTCATCTATTTTGTTGTAGATTGAATGATCCAAATATAGAAGTTCACTAACATATAGATCTTTAGCCCTATCCTACCTTTTTGAGCCAAAAAACCAAAAGTGCCTGCTAGACTTAGTAATATGCACTCATAGAATAGAATATACAAAGCTGAAGCCTTCCTCTCTGAATTGCCCTTTGCAGAAGCAGGTTGCTTGTCCCAAGGTTATCAGTTAGGACCATCTTGCCAGTCACCCCCATCCAATAACTTGTTGATGCCATGATGGTCTTGAAGACAAAGACTCACTCTCTTACCTCAAACACTGAGCCTTTTGTAAAATTTGCTGGAATTTCTTTTCAATTGCATCAAAGTCCAACTTCTCTTGAACTTTCTTCTTCCAACTTCTTCCTTTCTTTCATTTATATATATTGTTCTAGATAGGCTTCTCTAGGAAACCTCTTGCATGAAAATCCTCATCTCAAGGTGACCTCTCTGGGTCCTTACCTAAGACACTCTACATAAAGGCAAGAGGCAGGGAGCATGTAGGAGATTGGTATACAGTGAAGAAGATAGTATTGGTTTAGGAAGCAAGTACTATGATGAAACAGGAATGAAAACTTGGAGAAGTAAAGAATGGTAAGCAGATTTTACCAGTCTAGAGAACAGAGTACAGTGTCTAGTATGACAAGAGATGGACTCATCTGAGAGAATGGAGATAAAAAACAAAAAGCTCTCGAAAGACCATAAGCAGAAGCAGATCTTTAATGTAGAGAGAGCTTCGACTCTCTCCATAATTTCCCTAATACCCTTAGAATGATCTCCAAGTATGGCATTTCTATTCAGTTTCAAGCACTGCTCTTGGATCACTGAAATAATCTTGAGACAGAATATTATTAGACAGTCATTGTAGAAAATTAGTAGGTAGTCAGAAAGCCTCGGTTTCTTCTTCTAAAAGAAAGAAGAACCCAATACTTGTCTCCACTTTTATTTTCTTCACACAAGCATTTCATTCCAGTAATCTATAGCCATACTTGCTGTTTCAGTTCCTTTGCATTCAGAGGGATGCTTCCCTGACTTGGAGGCCAACACACTTGAACCCCTAACAGGACAATTAGTAACTTGTATCCAACTCATCCAGAAAGAAAACACCAGGTGGGCCATTAACTTTAAAAATATACTCCTGGCTCTTGAAGAATGGCCTGAGGTCACAAGTAAAGGTCAGGGGCGGAAACCCAAAGTCAGGACAGGAAAATCAAAGAAAGCCATAAATTTGACAGACTGCATATGCTGATGATTTTTTTTAAACTGATTGGTGATGGATTACATACACTGAGACCCCTGATTCAACCCACAATGAACAGGTCAATATTGGTCAAAGATACAAACTGCTGTGATTCCCACAGTTTAGGATGATTCTCCCCCGCCCACTGTCTATGCTGGGAGCCTTGTACTGTTTGAAATGAAATTCTGCCTGTGTGAGAGTCCACGTTTGTAGAGTTCTTTCATCCCTCAGCTTTGCGGACAGAACTCGGATTCCCATTTTAACCTGACCCTGTTCATAGTGACGCTGGGTCACGTTGGTCCAGCCCAAACTGTCATACTAGTTTTAGTCTTAATTTTAATTTAGCAGGAATATAAATATTACAGCCAAGTTTCATCGAGTCTAATAATATCTTTGGGATCTAAACTGACCCAGAAATAACAGAATTATTCTAATATACGAGGAATTAAAGAATGGTAAGCAGATTTTACCAGTCTAGAGAACAGAGTACAGTGTCTAGTATGACAAGAGATGGACTCATCTGAGAGAATGGAGATAAAAAACAAAAAGCTCTCGAAAGACCATAAGCAGAAGCAGATCTTTAATGTAGAGAGAGCTTCGACTCTCTCCATAATTTCCCTAATACCCTTAGAATGATCTCCAAGTATGGCATTTCTATTCAGTTTCAAGCACTGCTCTTGGATCACTGAAATAATCTTGAGACAGAATATTATTAGACAGTCATTGTAGAAAATTAGTAGGTAGTCAGAAAGCCTCGGTTTCTTCTTCTAAAAGAAAGAAGAACCCAATACTTGTCTCCACTTTTATTTTCTTCACACAAGCATTTCATTCCAGTAATCTATAGCCATACTTGCTGTTTCAGTTCCTTTGCATTCAGGGGGATGCTTCCCTGACTTGGAGGCCAACACACTTGAACCCCTAACAGGACAATTAGTAACTTGTATCCAACTCATCCAGAAAGAAAACACCAGGTGGGCCATTAACTTTAAAAATATACTCCTGGCTCTTGAAGAATGGCCTGAGGTCACAAGTAAAGGTCAGGGGCGGAAACCCAAAGTCAGGACAGGAAAATCAAAGAAAGCCCTAAATTTACCAGACTGCATATGCACACGAATTTCTATAAACTGATTGGTGATGGATTACATACACTGAGACCCCTGATTCAACCCACAATGAACAGGTCAATATTGGTCAAAGATACAAACTGCTGTGATTCCCACAGTTTAGGATGATTCTCCCCCGCCCACTGTCTATGCTGGGAGCCTTGTACTGTTTGAAATGAAATTCTGCCTGTGTGAGAGTCCACGTTTGTAGAGTTCTTTCATCCCTCAGCTTTGCGGACAGAACTCGGATTCCCATTTTAACCTGACCCTGTTCATAGTGACGCTGGGTCACGTTGGTCCAGCCCAAACTGTCATACTAGTTTTAGTCTTAATTTTTAATTTAGCAGGAATATAAATATTACAGCCAAGTTTCATCGAGTCTAATAATATCTTTGGGATCTAAACTGACCCAGAAATAACAGAATTATTTATTCTAATATACATTAAGAGGAATTAAGGAAATGTTGGAGACTATATGAAATACTCCGTTATCCTGTTGCATAAATTGAGTTTATAACTACAAGATAGAAGTGAATATAATATAAAGCATGGGCTTTATTTGGGTAGACTCATATTCCTAAAAGGGAGCAGGTTCAGCAGAGACTCCTTATGGGTAGCTGTGGGGCCCTGGTGGGTAAGAAGTGTGACTTGATTCCTAAAAATTTGGTTGGAACAACCAGCATTGAAAAGGATCAGAAGCACTAGAAGCGTAATGATGGGCCCAGGGTTGTACACACAGACAAATCCAGTTTCTCAGGGAAAATCTTGTGACTAGAGGTAACAGTTATTAAGATGCAAATTGCAGATCCTCACACTTTGACCTCATGCCATCCCATTGTACTCTTACTTCAAACTGTAAACACAAGGCATACATTTCTATTGAATAGGCTTTTTTCATTTACAGGAAAGAAATATCAGTAGAAAACTATGTATATTTTTACAGATTCTTACCAAATTATATGTTGTGCATCTTCTAATTATTGAAAATTATGTTTAGAGCAAGAAAGGACTAACAATACCATCCTACTGAAAGAAATAGATTTCAAAATTAATTTCCACAGAAAAAAATTTATCCTGCAAGTAAAATGAAGAATGATCATATTTGAAACTGAATCAGAGATCATGAGAGTAATCCAGAAGGAAATTTTAAAGCTTTGGAATTTTCAAATCGAAGACTGTGAAAGAAATAGACATGTTTTGCCTATTTCTAAGATTTTTATTCAAAAAGCATTTTCAACACATTAGTAACCAATTCCTTTGTGTGTAGGAGGGTAGAGGAATAAGGTTGTAGTGTGCAACTTTTCTAGAATGCAATAAAGGGATTTTAATGGTTTATGCTTTCTTTCTTCCTCCCTGTTCATAGTGACGCTGGGTCACGTTTCCAGCCCAAACTGTCATACTAGTTTTAGTCTTAATTTTAATTTAGCAGGAATATAAATATTACAGCCAAGTTTCATCGAGTCTAATAATATCTTTGGGATCTAAACTGACCCAGAAATAACAGAATTATTTATTCTAATATACATTAAGAGGAATTAAGGAAATGTTGGAGACTATATGAAATACTCCGTTATCCTGTTGCATAAATTGAGTTTATAACTACAAGATAGAAGTGAATATAATATAAAGCATGGGCTTTATTTGGGTAGACTCATATTCCTAAAAGGGAGCAGGTTCAGCAGAGACTCCTTATGGGTAGCTGTGGGGCCCTGGTGGGTAAGAAGTGTGACTTGATTCCTAAAAATTTGGTTGGAACAACCAGCATTGAAAAGGATCAGAAGCACTAGAAGCGTAATGATGGGCCCAGGGTTGTACACACAGACAAATCCAGTTTCTCAGGGAAAATCTTGTGACTAGAGGTAACAGTTATTAAGATGCAAATTGCAGATCCTCACACTTTGACCTCATGCCATCCCATTGTACTCTTACTTCAAACTGTAAACACAAGGCATACATTTCTATTGAATAGGCTTTTTTCATTTACAGGAAAGAAATATCAGTAGAAAACTATGTATATTTTTACAGATTCTTACCAAATTATATGTTGTGCATCTTCTAATTATTGAAAATTATGTTTAGAGCAAGAAAGGACTAACAATACCATCCTACTGAAAGAAATAGATTTCAAAATTAATTTCCACAGAAAAAAATTTATCCTGCAAGTAAAATGAAGAATGATCATATTTGAAACTGAATCAGAGATCATGAGAGTAATCCAGAAGGAAATTTTAAAGCTTTGGAATTTTCAAATCCCGAAGACTGTGAAAGAAATAGACATGTTTTGCCTATTTCTAAGATTTTTATTCAAAAAGCATTTTCAACACATTAGTAACCAATTCCTTTGTGTGTAGGAGGGTAGAGGAATAAGGTTGTAGTGTGCAACTTTTCTAGAATGCAATAAAGGGATTTTAATGGTTTATGCTTTCTTTCTTCCTCCCCTTTGTTTCTACTCAACAAATTGTGCTTTTAATGAGATCATTACAATATCACAGATAGTTTTAAAAGGTTATCTGTTCCTCCTACAGAAAGTTGTTTCAAAGTTAATCCTTTCATTTCAAGCATCTTATATCTACCAATATCTACCCATTATTAACACTAAGATTTTGGAATTAAAAACCTCAACTGAAAATTATTTAAATTTGCATATATAGATGGAAACTCCTATAGTCACTATATTTAGCTATTACTTTTTCTCATAGAATGGCATCAATTAGAATGCATATGAAATATGGAAAAAAATGTAACTATGATTTGGTACTGGAGATTTCAGGATGTTTTAACTTTAGTTGATCTGTTTTCATAAATGACTGCATTAATTTCTCTTTGCAAATATGTAAAACTCATGCAAACAGTATTTATTTCTTTTGTTTATGCTAAATGCTTTTAGAATAATAAATGATTCATGTATGAGAGAGTTGTTTCAAAGTAAACAGAAATAATTCCTAGAATATGTACCATCCAGTAACCACCTTTCATGGCATTTCCTTTTCTTTGCATTTAATTAATTTTTCTTCCCTCTACTTCTATTCACTTTATGTTTTATCAGATCCACTCTTCTTGAATAAGAAATGTATGTTTACATAATTAAGGAAATATGAATCAACTTATCACATCTAATTTTCCTGAGTTTAAAATTAGGAGCAGAAGATGGTAAAATTTGATTGCATCCCAAATATTTTGAATTATTTACCAAATCTTTTACTAATTATTCTAAAATTGAATTTAATTTTATAACTAATATCATGACTTCCTTTTTTTTTTTTACCTCTTCCAGGTGGGAAAATACCAGGGTTTAAAATAAACGTCTTTGGCAATTTTACATCTAAACTTGCATTTTAGTAGTGGATGAGGAAGACTTTGGAATAAAGTGTTAGGGAACACAACACAGGGATGTTTGTTTTCTAGAGGACCCTTCTTCCGCAACTGTTGGGCAGGACATAATTTTCACTGGAGGAGTTCTGTATTGTTCCTGCCACCAACATCATAAAGGTGCTTTTTCTTTTTCAAATTCTATGACAAGCTGAAAGCTTTCTAGGAAAAGAAAAGAAAGATGGCTTATTGATTCTGAGAACGATCTAGAGAACACAGACTATGACATAAAATGAAAATGTAATTGTTTCCAAATACAAATATCTTTTTTCTCATGTACATAAAATCAAAGACAAGTTAATGCAGAGACAACTGTATTTAACAGAGGAAAAAAGTTAAGCCAGGAAATCATTCTGCAACACTGGGACTTCAGACTCCATTCAATGAAGCATGGGAAGTCTTCTTAGAAAAGCAATGGTGGGTTGGGAAGAGATCACTGGGAAGATAGCTGTCTTGGGACCCTGGCTCTATCACTTATTAAGCCTGAATAAGGACATCTGAATGCAGAGTTCCAGAGAATAGCAAGGAGAGTTAAGAAAACCTTAAGTGAACAAAGCAAAGAAAGAGGAGAACAATAGAATGGAAAATACTAGAGATTTCTACAAAAAAATTAGAGATGACAAGGGAATATTGCATGCAAAGATAGGCACAAGAAAAGGTATGGATCTAACAGAAGCAGAAAATACTAAGAAGAGGTAGAAAGAATACATGAAGAACTATACAAAAAATGATCTTAATGAGCTGGCTGATCACAATGGTGTGATCACTCACGTAGAGCCAGACATCTTAGAGTGCAAAGTCAAGTGGGCCCTAGAAAACATTACTATAAACAAAGCTAGTGGAGGTGATGGAATTGCAGTTGAGCTATTACTTAAATTAGGAGCAGAAGATGGTAAAATTTGATTGCATCCCAAATATTTTGAATTATTTACCAAATCTTTTACTAATTATTCTAAAATTGAATTTAATTTTATAACTAATATCATGACTTCCTTTTTTTTTTTTACCTCTTCCAGGTGGGAAAATACCAGGGTTTAAAATAAACGTCTTTGGCAATTTTACATCTAAACTTGCATTTTAGTAGTGGATGAGGAAGACTTTGGAATAAAGTGTTAGGGAACACAACACAGGGATGTTTGTTTTCTAGAGGACCCTTCTTCCGCAACTGTTGGGCAGGACATAATTTTCACTGGAGGAGTTCTGTATTGTTCCTGCCACCAACATCATAAAGGTGCTTTTTCTTTTTCAAATTCTATGACAAGCTGAAAGCTTTCTAGGAAAAGAAAAGAAAGATGGCTTATTGATTCTGAGAACGATCTAGAGAACACAGACTATGACATAAAATGAAAATGTAATTGTTTCCAAATACAAATATCTTTTTTCTCATGTACATAAAATCAAAGACAAGTTAATGCAGAGACAACTGTATTTAACAGAGGAAAAAAGTTAAGCCAGGGAAATCATTCTGCAACACTGGGACTTCAGACTCCATTCAATGAAGCATGGGAAGTCTTCTTAGAAAAGCAATGGTGGGTTGGGAAGAGATCACTGGGAAGATAGCTGTCTTGGGACCCTGGCTCTATCACTTATTAAGCCTGAATAAGGACATCTGAATGCAGAGTTCCAGAGAATAGCAAGGAGAGTTAAGAAAACCTTAAGTGAACAAAGCAAAGAAAGAGGAGAACAATAGAATGGAAAATACTAGAGATTTCTACAAAAAAATTAGAGATGACAAGGGAATATTGCATGCAAAGATAGGCACAAGAAAAGGTATGGATCTAACAGAAGCAGAAAATACTAAGAAGAGGTAGAAAGAATACATGAAGAACTATACAAAAAATGATCTTAATGAGCTGGCTGATCACAATGGTGTGATCACTCACGTAGAGCCAGACATCTTAGAGTGCAAAGTCAAGTGGGCCCTAGAAAACATTACTATAAACAAAGCTAGTGGAGGTGATGGAATTGCAGTTGAGCTATTACAAATATTAAAAGATGATGCTGTTAAAGTGTTACGCTTAATATGCCAGCAAATTTCGAATACTCAGCAGTGGCCTCAGGACTGGAAAAGGTCAGTTTTCATTCGCATCCTAAAGAAAGGCAATGAAAACAGTGTTCAAATTACTGCACCACTGCACTCATTTCACACGCTAGCAAAGTAATGCTCAAAATCCTCCAAGCTATGCTTCCACAGTACATGAACTGAAAGCTTCCAGATGTACAAGCTGGATTTAGAAAAGGCGGAGAAACCAGAGAATAAATTGTCAACATCTGTTGAATCATATAAAAATGAGTGTATGGACCACAAAAAGCTGTGGAAAATTCTGAAAGAGATGGGAATAGCAGACCACCTTTACTGCCTCCTGAGAACCCTGTATGCAGGACAAGAAGAATCAGTTAGAACTGGACATGGAACATTGGACTGCTTCCAGATTGGGAAAGGAGTCCATCAAGGCTGTATATTGTCACCTTGCTTATTTAATTTATATGCAGAGTACACCATGCAAAATGCCAGGCTGGATGAAGCAGAAGCTGGAATCAAGGTTGCTAGGAGAAATACCAATAACCTCAGGTATGCAGATGACATCACTCTTATGGCAGAAAGTGAAGAGACACTAAAGAGCCATTTGATGAGGTGAAAGAGGACAGTAAAAAAGCTGGTCTAAAACTCAGCATTCAAAAAATGAACATCATGGCATCTGGTCCCATCACTTCTTGGCAAATAGATGGCAAACAATAGAAACAGTGACAGACTTTATTTTCCTGGGCTACAAAGTCACTGCAGATGGTGACTGCAGCCACTAAATTAAACGATGCTTGCTCCTTACAAGAAGAGCTATGACAAACCTAGACAGAGTATTAAAAAGCAGATAGATCACTTTGCTGACAAAAGTCTGTATAGCCAAAGCTATGGTTTTTCCCAGTAGGCATGAATGCATGTGAGAACTGGACCATAAAGAAGGTTGGGCACTGAAGAATTAATGCCTTTGAACTGTGGTGTTGGAGAAGGCTCTTGAGAGTCCTTTGGACTACAAGGGTCCAAACCAGTCAATCCTAAAGGAAATCAACCCTGAATATTTATTAGAAGGAATGATGCTGAAGCTGAAGCCGCAATACCTTGGCCATCTGATGTAAAGAGACGACTTATGGGGAAGAGCCTGATGTTGGGAAAAATAGAAGGCAGAAGGAAAAAGGGACGACAGAGGAAAAGATGGTTGGATGGCATCACTGAGTCAATGGGCATGAGTTTGCAGAGACTCTGGGAGACAGTGAAAGACCAGGAAGCCTGGCATGCTGCAGTCTATGGAGTCCCAAAGAGTCAGACATAACTGAGTGACTGAACTTAACTGAAGGACAAGTTTTCAGTCTTTTTCTGAGTCCTGATTTCCTTACTTGCAGTCTTTTCATCCCCTTCTTCCTCACCTCCCTGCCATCCCATGAGACTTCCTCCAGGATGAATGCCTAAATGCTCTGCCCTTGCTGCCATCCCTGTTGTGCACCTTTCTGGATATAAGTCTTCTTTGCAAGGACAGTGACTGTCTGGGATGTATCTGGAAACAAGACAAAAGTACTCTTTGTACTGTCAGTCCCTCCCATGAGGCAAGGTTCAAATTTCTTTAGAAATTTTGAAGGTTCTGTTTCATAACAATTGTTAACACTCCTGTTCTCTTCTCCAAATTTGGGAAAATAGCTATTAGTCCCACCCCCAAAAGACACTTGTTTTCTTTCTCTGTGTAAGGAAATCCAATGAACCACATCTTTCCAAGGAAACCTCTTATGTAGGTCATTTAGGAAAAGAATCATTGGACTGTTTCTCCCAATTCCTTTTCTCCATCCCTGAAGGAAAGCATAAACAGGTCCTGTGAGCTGAAGAAGAGGTTTCATGTACACATTAATCCTCAAAGCAATCAAGCCCAATCTGTGAATGTAAGTGACAGGGATTGTGTTTACCCAGATGGTCCACATTTATTTCAACTTCTAAACTGGGGAAAACTCTACAATGTTTTAAGTTGTGGGGCAGTTGGAGCAAATGGATGGTTGTGATTAAACAGGAAAAGTCAGGTTAACTTACTGTGTTGGGTGTATCAGGCACAAAGCAGGCACATAAAACCTCATTGAAGTTTCACAACCATTGTGAAATGGGTGTTAGTAGCCTCATTTTGGAGAAGGAGAACAAGATTAGGTGAGTTGTTCAAGTAATAATAAGACCCATACTATCAGTTGAATCGTATCTTCCAAAAAAATATATTGACATCTTAATCCTTGGTATCTGTAAATGTTTTAAACCAGATGCAATCAAGTTTTAGATGAGGTCATCCTCAATAGGCCGTCCCAGCGATTGCAGAGACTCTGGGAGACAGTGAAAGACCAGGAAGCCTGGCATGCTGCAGTCTATGGAGTCCCAAAGAGTCAGACATAACTGAGTGACTGAACTTAACTGAAGGACAAGTTTTCAGTCTTTTTCTGAGTCCTGATTTCCTTACTTGCAGTCTTTTCATCCCCTTCTTCCTCACCTCCCTGCCATCCCATGAGACTTCCTCCAGGATGAATGCCTAAATGCTCTGCCCTTGCTGCCATCCCTGTTGTGCACCTTTCTGGATATAAGTCTTCTTTGCAAGGACAGTGACTGTCTGGGATGTATCTGGAAACAAGACAAAAGTACTCTTTGTACTGTCAGTCCCTCCCATGAGGCAAGGTTCAAATTTCTTTAGAAATTTTGAAGGTTCTGTTTCATAACAATTGTTAACACTCCTGTTCTCTTCTCCAAATTTGGGAAAATAGCTATTAGTCCCACCCCCAAAAGACACTTGTTTTCTTTCTCTGTGTAAGGAAATCCAATGAACCACATCTTTCCAAGGAAACCTCTTATGTAGGTCATTTAGGAAAAGAATCATTGGACTGTTTCTCCCAATTCCTTTTCTCCATCCCTGAAGGAAAGCATAAACAGGTCCTGTGAGCTGAAGAAGAGGTTTCATGTACACATTAATCCTCAAAGCAATCAAGCCCAATCTGTGAATGTAAGTGACAGGGATTGTGTTTACCCAGATGGTCCACATTTATTTCAACTTCTAAACTGGGGAAAACTCTACAATGTTTTAAGTTGTGGGGCAGTTGGAGCAAATGGATGGTTGTGATTAAACAGGAAAAGTCAGGTTAACTTACTGTGTTGGGTGTATCAGGCACAAAGCAGGCACATAAAACCTCATTGAAGTTTCACAACCATTGTGAAATGGGTGTTAGTAGCCTCATTTTGGAGAAGGAGAACAAGATTAGGTGAGTTGTTCAAGTAATAATAAGACCCATACTATCAGTTGAATCGTATCTTCCAAAAAAATATATTGACATCTTAATCCTTGGTATCTGTAAATGTGACCTTATTTGGAAATAGGGTCTTAGCAGATGCAATCAAGTTTTTAGATGAGGTCATCCTCAATTAAGGTGGTCCCTGTATCCAATGATTGATATTGTTATAAAGAGAAAAAGAGTTGAAGATATTCAGACACATACAAAGGAAACACAGTCAAATGAAGATGGAAGCAGACAAGAGAGACCCAGCTGTATCCAAGGATGGCCAAGGGCCACCAGAAGCTATAGGGAGACAAGGAATGATCCTTCCCTAGAATCTTCAAAGGAACCAGGGTCTCCAAATACCTTTGGCCTTCTAACCTCCAGATATATGAGACAATAAATTTCTGCTTTTTCTAAGGAAGAGGTCCCCAACTTTTTTGACACCAGGGACCAGTTTTGTGGAAGACAATTGTTCTGGTGGTGGTAGTGGGAATGGTCCAGGCATAATGCAAATGATGGAGAGTAGTAGATGAAGCTTCAATTGCTTGTCCGTCACTCACACTCCTGCTGTGTCACCCAGTTCTTAATAGGCCATGAACCAAGCTGGTCTGCATACCAGTGGTTGGGGACCCCTGTTCTAAGGTATCTAAGTATCTTTTAAATAATGTTTGTACTAATTTGTTATGGGCCTGGAAAACTAATATAAAGTCCCTCTCATTGAATGTATGTAGGTTGCATACATTCTCTTGATTATTCATTATATCCTAGTTAATTTAACCTACAGTTTACACAAAGAATGCCAAGGCTCAGAAAGTTAAGTAACTCAGCAATATTATGCTGCTTTCAAGTGATAGGAACTTTAAACAGGATGACCAAAGATGCCTTTCAAGTTGGGGGGTCAGGTTGGGGAGTCAAATGGATGGTTGTGATTAAACAGGAAAAGTCAGGTTAACTTACTGTGTTGGGTGTATCAGGCACAAAGCAGGCACATAAAACCTCATTGAAGTTTCACAACCATTGTGAAATGGGTGTTAGTAGCCTCATTTTGGAGAAGGAGAACAAGATTAGGTGAGTTGTTCAAGTAATAATAAGACCCATACTATCAGTTGAATCGTATTTTCCCAAAAAAATATATTGACATCTTAATCCTTGGTATCTGTAAATGTGACCTTATTTGGAAATAGGGTCTTAGCAGATGCAATCAAGTTTTTAGATGAGGTCATCCTCAATTAAGGTGGTCCCTGTATCCAATGATTGATATTGTTATAAAGAGAAAAAGAGTTGAAGATATTCAGACACATACAAAGGAAACACAGTCAAATGAAGATGGAAGCAGACAAGAGAGACCCAGCTGTATCCAAGGATGGCCAAGGGCCACCAGAAGCTATAGGGAGACAAGGAATGATCCTTCCCTAGAATCTTCAAAGGAACCAGGGTCTCCAAATACCTTTGGCCTTCTAACCTCCAGATATATGAGACAATAAATTTCTGCTTTTTCTAAGGAAGAGGTCCCCAACTTTTTTGACACCAGGGACCAGTTTTGTGGAAGACAATTGTTCTGGTGGTGGTAGTGGGAATGGTCCAGGCATAATGCAAATGATGGAGAGTAGTAGATGAAGCTTCAATTGCTTGTCCGTCACTCACACTCCTGCTGTGTCACCCAGTTCTTAATAGGCCATGAACCAAGCTGGTCTGCATACCAGTGGTTGGGGACCCCTGTTCTAAGGTATCTAAGTATCTTTTAAATAATGTTTGTACTAATTTGTTATGGGCCTGGAAAACTAATATAAAGTCCCTCTCATTGAATGTATGTAGGTTGCATACATTCTCTTGATTATTCATTATATCCTAGTTAATTTAACCTACAGTTTACACAAAGAATGCCAAGGCTCAGAAAGTTAAGTAACTCAGCAATATTATGCTGCTTTCAAGTGATAGGAACTGGATTATAAAGTTCAGATGCAACAAGTCTATCAGACCGTAAATGTCTTTCTAAATTCACCTAGCCAGAAAAGACATTTGAAAACAGGTTTTCAGATTCCAGCTCCAGTGCCCTTGTTGCTAAATAGAATAAAAAACTCAGATGTCAGGGCTTCTCCGATAGCTCATTGGTAAAGAGTTTGCCTGCCAATGCTAGGGGCATAAGTTTGATTCCTGATCCGGGAAGATCTCACATGCTGCAGAGCAACTAATCCCATTAGTCACAACTATTGAGCCTGTACTCTAGAGCCTTGGAGCCACAACTATTGAGCCCTTGTGCCACAGCCACTGAAGCCCATGTGCCCTAGAGCTCAAGTTCCACAACAAGAAAAGTCACCTCAACAAGAAGATACCACATGTTATGGAGCAACTAAGCCTGTGAGCCACAGCTGTTGAGCCCATGCTCTAGAGCCTCAGAGTCACAACTATTGAACCCTTGTGCTGCAACAACTGAAGCCCGTGTGCCAGAGTTCCACAACAAGAGAAATTACCGCAACAAGAAGCCTGCTCATCTCAACTAGAGTGTAGCCCCTACTGCCTGCAACTAAAGAAGAACCTGTGGCAGTCGTGAAAACCCAGAATAGCCAAAAGTAAATAAATAAATAAAAATTCAAAAAACCCTCAAATGTCACATTTTTTTGATACAATGCTTGAAGGTAATAAATGAAGGCACAAGATGTCATTGTAAGGTGTGTATTATTTATGAAGTATTAGAGATTTATAAAGAAGATTGCAATGTGAAATTACAGGTGAGATAATGAATCAAATTACCTTAAATAAATCAATTTACTGCAATTTTCTTGCAGTAAATACTGTTCATTAGCAAAAGTTTAAGATAAAAAAAAATTTGCCCAATAGAGATTTTAATTGTAACTATTTGTTGTAATTAGATGAGATTTTATGACACTAAAAGAGTGTTTTTGAGACTGTTTCTAGGTACCTTCCAACTCACTCAGGATTATTCATATATAGTTTTAACCTACAGTTTACACAAAGAATGCCAAGGCTCAGAAAGTTAAGTAACTCAGCAATATTATGCTGCTTTCAAGTGATAGGAACTGGATTATAAAGTTCAGATGCAACAAGTCTATCAGACCGTAAATGTCTTTCTAAATTCACCTAGCCAGAAAAGACATTTGAAAACAGGTTTTCAGATTCCAGCTCCAGTGCCCTTGTTGCTAAATAGAATAAAAAACTCAGATGTCAGGGCTTCTCCGATAGCTCATTGGTAAAGAGTTTGCCTGCCAATGCTAGGGGCATAAGTTTGATTCCTGATCCGGGAAGATCTCACATGCTGCAGAGCAACTAATCCCATTAGTCACAACTATTGAGCCTGTACTCTAGAGCCTTGGAGCCACAACTATTGAGCCCTTGTGCCACAGCCACTGAAGCCCATGTGCCCTAGAGCTCAAGTTCCACAACAAGAAAAGTCACCTCAACAAGAAGATACCACATGTTATGGAGCAACTAAGCCTGTGAGCCACAGCTGTTGAGCCCATGCTCTAGAGCCTCAGAGTCACAACTATTGAACCCTTGTGCTGCAACAACTGAAGCCCGTGTGCCAGAGTTCCACAACAAGAGAAATTACCGCAACAAGAAGCCTGCTCATCTCAACTAGAGTGTAGCCCCTACTGCCTGCAACTAAAGAAGAACCTGTGGCAGTCGTGAAAACCCAGAATAGCCAAAAGTAAATAAATAAATAAAAATTCAAAAAACCCTCAAATGTCACATTTTTTTGATACAATGCTTGAAGGTAATAAATGAAGGCACAAGATGTCATTGTAAGGTGTGTATTATTTATGAAGTATTAGAGATTTATAAAGAAGATTGCAATGTGAAATTACAGGTGAGATAATGAATCAAATTACCTTAAATAAATCAATTTACTGCAATTTTCTTGCAGTAAATACTGTTCATTAGCAAAAGTTTAAGATAAAAAAAAATTTGCCCAATAGAGATTTTAATTGTAACTATTTGTTGTAATTAGATGAGATTTTATGACACTAAAAGAGTGTTTTTGAGACTGTTTCTAGGTACCTTCCAACTCACTCAGGATTAAGACCTTCTTATGAACTTGTCAGGACTCACATGATCTGGCCTCCCTTTCCCAAAGTGCCTCACCCATGTTTCCCCCACTTGATCATTCATCTCCAGCATTCCTCTCCTCTCCATTTCTAGTATATGTCCAGCTTTCCATTATCTTAGACAAAGTCTTACAGTCAGTTTTCTGTCTGAGACAAATTTGAAGGTCTCCTTGGCACTGTCTATGCAGCAGTATGCTTTATTTTAACAATTCACATCATTTCATATACTACATCTTCACTTTTAAAGTCGTTTTTAGTGACCAATTCCCTCCACATAAATAGAAAGTCTATGAAGGCCAAAAATTCTTGTTTTTTTTCTTACTATACCTTCACTTGCTAAACAGTTCCTGACACATAGTGAGTCCTCAAAGTAAGGGTGTTGTCTATATGCTAGGTTAAAATATCATTATTAATCACAATTCCTGCTGAGCTCAGTATAAGTTTAGCCACATCTCTCTTAGAGTATCTCTGCATATATTCCACATTTTCTTTAGGGAAAAATGGGTGCCACTGGAATATCCTCTCAGATTTCCACTCTCTTTTTTCATATATATTTTCACATTTTCTCTCCACACAAGCTTCTTGGTTTTCTCTTTACTGAGAAAGAGAGTGGGAAATACTCCATACCCATATTAATCTTTTCTATTTTTCCCTCTGGTTTTTTTCCCTTTTTATCTTTCTACCAAGCTTTTTTTCTTTAAATTGTTTTCTCTGAGCTTCCCTTGTGGCTAAGTGGTAAAGAATCTGCCTTCCAATGCAAGATACACGAGCTTGATACTGATCAAGGAAGATACCACATGCCAAGGAGCAAGTAAGCCTGTGCACCACAAAGATTAAGCCTGCTCTTTGTGCTACAACTACTGAAGCCCAAGTGCCCTAGAGTCCATGCTCTGCAACAAAGAGAAACCAACACAATGAGAAGTCTGCACACTGCAGTTTCATGAAAAGGTCCACTCAGCAACAAAAACCCAGCACAGCCAAAAATAAAGAAACAAAGTTATTACAAAAGTATGAATCTCCTAGAAATTATTTTTCAGTGTCATTAAGGCAAAATTGACAAAATTTTAAGAGAAAGCACACAACTGATGATTTGATACACAAATACATTGTGAAAGGATTCCTCATATCAAGCTAAACAAATAACCCATCATCTCACATATTTACCTTTTTAAAAAAAATTTGGTGAGAACATTTAAGTCCTACTTTCTAAGTGAATTTCAATTGTACAATACAGTAGTATCAACGACAGTCACTGCATTATTAGATACTCAGAACTTTTTCATCTTCTTTCTGAAAATGTGTCCCTTTCTCCCTGCTTCCCAAGCCCTGTGCTATACAGTAGTTCCTTGTTGGTTTCCCATTTTAAATCTAGCAGTGTGTACATGTCAATTCCAGACTTCTTTAACTATCCCTTTCTCTCACTCTTCCCCTGGTAACCATAAGTTTGTTCTCTAAGTCTGTGAGTCTATTTCTATTTTGTACATAAGTTTATCTGTATTGTTTTATTGTTTAAATTCTTCATATTAGCGATATCACACAATATTTCACTTTCTCTGTCAGATTTCACTAAGTCTCACGATCTCCAGGTCCATCTATTTTGTTACAAATAGCATTATTTCATTCTTTTTAATAACTGAGTACCACATCTTTCTCATAGATTCCTCTATTGATGGACATTTAGGTTGCTTTCATGTCTTGCCTGTTGTAAACAGTGCTACAATGAACATTGGCATGCATGCATTTGTTCAAATTATTTTCTCTGGATATGCTAAGGAATAACATTGCTGGATCATATGGTATTTCTATTTTTAGTTTTTTTTTTTTAAGGCACTTACATATTGTTCTCCATAGTAGTTGTACAAATTTACATTCTTACCAAGAATGAAATAGTTTCCTATTCCTTTTCTTTTAGTCTATATATTCCTAAAAACTGAACTCTCTCTTATAGGCAGAATATAATTAGTTGAGGATTTTTATTTAATCTACTCAGCCACTCCATGCCTTCTAACTGGAAAATTTGGTTCATTTATATTTAGAGTAATTATTGTTAATTATGAACTTTCTTTTACTGTTTGACTATTTTGTAGTTGCTCCCTATTACATTTTTCTTCTCTTTCTCTATTGCCCTGAGGCTTAATGATTTTCTGTAGTGATATGCTTTGATTCCTCTTTGTTTATCTGCAATTATTCATTGTGTATGTGAAATAAAATAAAAATACAATTACTTATTATCTATATAAAATTGAAATTTAACTGTATCCTGTATTTTATCTGGCCTATCCCTTGAGATAATGTTCAGGAATCATGTTTGCACCTCAGGAGATCTTTTTTGCAATGTCTTGAGTAGATGTTCTGAGAAATTTCCTTTTTCGGTCGAGTCTATCAATCAGTCATCTTTTAAGTGATTTTTAAGTACTCAAATGGGTTGTCACCAATCTCATTGTTAGTTGCTATGTATGACATATTTTGTAGTCATAATTATGAAAATTTGTCAGCATGTTCTATCTTTTTTTATTACAAGACTAAACTCTATTATTTTTAATACCAAAAACATTTTTATTGGGGTATAGCCGATTAACAATTTCGTGATGGTTTCAGGCGAACAGTGAAAGGGCTCAGCCATACATATACGTGTATCCATTCTCCCCCAAACCCCTCCTATCCAGAATAGTACATAATATTGAGTAGAGGTTCATGTGCTATATAATAGATTTTTGCTGGTTATCCATTTCAAACATGGCAGTATAACACTAAACTCTTGACTTACAGTTGGTCTTCAAATTTTGTAGTGCATAATCATTGTCTCAATCTGAAAAATTAGAAGGAAAAATTGACAGAATACCCTAGAAGCTATAAAAGTGGATCTCTGGAAGTGAAATTTATTGGTTCTTTTTGACCTTGAATTTATGACATCATTTGAATCAAGCTGATTAATGATATAATGCGGCAAACCTTGACTCACAGTTTTGTCCTCAGAGGATCCTTAACTCTGGAATGTGCTTCTTCTCTTAGTCCAATGAAATATGAGCTTCTTGGCTCCAGGGACACTTTCAAGGGCCAATTGTTTACAAAAGCATGTGTCCTCAGGCTTAATAATAGGGGTTTAGATGATAAATGACATTTTAAATGCATTTGCCATGTATAAATCCCAAGAGGATCAGTAATGAAAACAGTTCAAAAAAGTAGTATCAGTAATTAGGCATGCTGGTTTATAAAAAATTAGCCTCATATACTTTGAAAGTTTGACATGCCAATGATTTCCAGATTTCTAAACTAAAGGTGTAAGAAACTGATTGCCAAAAATATTGAGATGGATTTCATAAACATTTAGTCCAGCATCAATAGCCCAGAAGCCCAAGAAAAATTTAGGACTTAATTTCTCAGAACTTCTATGACCTTTAGAAGCCTTCCATTAAAGAAAAATGAAGCAGATTTGCTTTAAGTAATTCCAGCCTTCAGTGATAAATAGAAGGACTACTTCACAAACATCAGAGATCTTTTAAAGTTTTTTTTCAGAAGACCCAAATGTTTTATTGGGTTTTTAAATTATTTTCATAGTTTGGAGAAGGTTTTGGCTCCTCAGGGCTAATACTCTGGGAAAAATGAGAGGCAAACTGGGAGAACTACTCTCCTGCAGAGCCTATGTTAAAAGAAATAAAATGTAAGGCTGAGATAGTTTCCTTGTTTTGGTTTAACTAGAACTTGAAATTTGCCCAGATTCCATAAGATTGTGTAGAATGATCAACCCTTGAAATTCTCATTAAACTTTTTACCTTAAGACTTTGTTCAAGTTTTGGACAAACTTCTTCCCTCCCTCAAATTTAAATGTTTTAACAAGGAAAGAACACAATTACTCACCTAAAAAAATTACTCAGTCATTTTCATCCTTCACAAAATATTAGGGATTTGAATTCTCCAGCAGGCATTAGAACACAGGAATTTTGAGCTGATGCGTCCTATCCTTAAGGAGTAAAAGGAAAAAATTTTTGCGAGGGAGTATTATGGTAGTTTGGGCCAACTTTGTAATCTCATTGGACTTTTTTGATAAATGTCTGTACTATATAATTTATAAAATTAGTTCCAGATCTATTTTTTTCTCTTTCCCTGAAAGTAATAAAATACTTAATGAATATAGAACACTAAAGAAATTTCCAATGAATATGAGCTTCTTGGCTCTAGGGACACTTTCAAGGGCCAATTGTTTACAAAAGCATGTGTCCTCAGGCTTAATAATAGGGGTTTAGATGATAAATGACATTTTAAATGCATTTGCCATGTATAAATCCCAAGAGGATCAGTAATGAAAACAGTTCAAAAAAGTAGTATCAGTAATTAGGCATGCTGGTTTATAAAAAATTAGCCTCATATACTTTGAAAGTTTGACATGCCAATGATTTCCAGATTTCTAAACTAAAGGTGTAAGAAACTGATTGCCAAAAATATTGAGATGGATTTCATAAACATTTAGTCCAGCATCAATAGCCCAGAAGCCCAAGAAAATTTAGGACTTAATTTCTCAGAACTTCTATGACCTTTAGAAGCCTTCCATTAAAGAAAAATGAAGCAGATTTGCTTTAAGTAATTCCAGCCTTCAGTGATAAATAGAAGGACTACTTCACAAACATCAGAGATCTTTTAAAGTTTTTTTTCAGAAGACCCAAATGTTTTATTGGGTTTTTAAATTATTTTCATAGTTTGGAGAAGGTTTTGGCTCCTCAGGGCTAATACTCTGCGAACAATGAGAGGCAAACTGGGAGACCTACTCTCCTGCAGAGCCTATGTTAAAAGAAATAAAATGTAAGGCTGAGATAGTTTCCTTGTTTTGGTTTAACTAGAACTTGAAATTTGCCCAGATTCCATAAGATTGTGTAGAATGATCAACCCTTGAAATTCTCATTAAACTTTTTACCTTAAGACTTTGTTCAAGTTTTGGACAAACTTCTTCCCTCCCTCAAATTTAAATGTTTTAACAAGGAAAGAACACAATTACTCACCTAAAAAAATTACTCAGTCATTTTCATCCTTCACAAAATATTAGGGATTTGAATTCTCCAGCAGGCATTAGAACACAGGAATTTTGAGCTGATGCATCCTATCCTTAAGGAGTAAAAGGAAAAATTTCTGCGAGGGAGTATTATGGTAGTTTGGGCCAACTTTGTAATCTCATTGGACTTTTTTGATAAATGTCTGTACTATATAATTTATAAAATTAGTTCCAGCTCTATTTTTTTCTCTTTCCCTGAAAGTAATAAAATACTTAATGAATATAGAACACTAAAGAAATTTACAGAGAATCAGCCTCATTCTATGATGCATATGTATGTTGGCAAGTAGGCAGAGAAAATAGTCTTTGCAATATAATCCCAGAAGATGCACACATGTTCATGCAAGTAGAGAAAGAAATAGGCTCAGTCTTTTCCTTATTAACTGTGTGTGTGATTATGATTTTAATTTACCAGCTCTTTTAAAATCAAATTGATATTAAGATTTTCATTCTAAAGTGCCAAGACTTTTTAAACAAGAAATTCTTGAGTAATAAACTGGAAAACACAAGCCACAGACCACCACTTATTAGTAATATGAGCTTGGGAAAATCATATAAGCTCCAACAGACAAAATTCCTTCATCTTCAACAAAGGAATAATTCATCAAAACCTGGTTTCAATCTATGCGCTGTGTGTATATATGTGTATTTGTGTGTGTGTGTGTGTATAGCTCTTAATAAATACGTGAGGAAATATTTATTGACCATAAAGTAACTTACATATGTAATAGATCCATAGAATACAGAACATTTCATCAAAGACTGAAGAATGAAGACATTTTATCTATTTATCTGAATGACAGAGAGGCTATCAAGGGCATGGACTAATAAACTCTTATGACAATAACCTTGCTTTGGGAATAGGAAAAGGCATGTATGTCAAGTCAGTTCTTCAAGACTTGAAAATAACAGCAACATCTATAAGCCATAAAGTCCAGCTCTTCTTTGAAAGGGTAAAAATGTTTTAAAAAGTAGGTTTTAGGGTTTCTCTGGTGGTCCAGTGGGTAAAGAGTCTGCTTTGCAGTACAAGGGGCACCAGTTCAATCCCTGGTCTGGGAGGATCCCAAGTGCTGCAGAACTGCTAGACCGGTGTGTCTAATTATGAGTTAGCACTCTGGAGCACATGTGCCAGTCCCAGTGCTCTGCAATAAGAGAGACCATTGCAATGGGAGGCCACACAGACCAAAGAGTAAAAGATGGATAAAAATAAATATAAAATAAAAGAGGCATGATGGAAAAAAAAAAAAAAAAAGAAATACATCTTAAGAGAACTCCCTAGTGGTCCAGTGGTTATGTCTTTGTGCTTTCACTGCCAAGGGCTAGGGTTCTATCCCTGGTCAGGGAACTAAGATCCCAGAACCATGTGGTATAGCCAAAAATAAATAAATACAAGAAAATTTTTTTTAAAAAAGGTAGGCTTCTATATTTTTCAGAGATGGTGAGGTTGACAGATCAGGAGATGATTGGCATTGAAAAGGTAGTTTGTTACAGTTCCCAAGAGGAAGGGGCATGGCGTGTTGCACAGAGCCATACAAGAAAGCACCAGAGCTCATCAGGAAGTAGCCTCTGTTGTGCTCTCTATCGGCAGGAACTGCCAAGATATGGTAGGCAGACTTTGAATTCACCAGTGTGATTGATTTCAATGGAGTCTAGGGCATAGGGATTGTGCCTATTTTTCTGGTATCTGACCTTGGAGTGAGTAAGGTGAGGAATCATGGTCCCAAGTCTGAGAGCCCAACAGAGGAGATGGAGCGGGTGTGGGCTCTGGATTGGTTAGTTTGCATATGAAAAGATCAGCTAGTCCTCTTTTTACTGTCTGTAGAAATTGTCTAGCCCTGAGAGGACTAGTCTCTCCATGGTTAGGAAGGCCCCAGATGTCAAAGCATCAGAAATTACACACACAAAAAAGCATAATTAATACAGAAAACAACAGTTGATGAAAAGTCAAAGGGAAAATTGTATCTATCATGCTAACATTCATGGTTCTACATAACAATATGTAAGCATGATCCAGTAAACAAACCATACTGAAAGAAAATCTTTCAGAATTTCTCACTCACTTTGTAACTCAAACAATTCTAGTGATGATCATTTTTGGGGTGATTTTCTGTGTGTGTATGTCGACTACATCTATTGTACATATTTGATACAGGTCTAATTCTGGCAACATGGGCCAGTGTTGCCATGAATAACTCAGAGAACATAGGAAATAATCAAAAAGCAGATTTGCTGAGGAGCTCCCTCAGGCTAGGAATCTCTTATTTTAAAAATAATCACTGAAATAAAAAATCACTGAGATTTCCCACAGTATCATTTTTCCTTTATTGGAGCATAGTTGGTTTGGGTGTCCCTTATGGCCCAAGGTTGAAGAGTCCATCTACTAATGTAGGAGACATAAAAGTCGCAGTTCAATCCCTTGATTGAGAAGATCCCTTGGAGAAGGAAGTGGCAACCCCCAGTAGTCTGGCAGCCTAACAGTCCATAGGATCTCAAAAGAGTCAGACAAAACTTAGTGACTAAAACACAACTTCTATTGTCTTTCATTTATTTATTTTCATCCATCTTTGTTCTTTGACCCATGTGGACCTCCTATTGCAGTGGCCCCTCTTATTGCAGAGCACCGGCTCTGGGCACATGCACTCCAGAGCTCTGTCTGGATAGTTGGACACATTGGTCCATCTGCTCCAGTGCACGTGGGATCTTCCCAGGCCAGGGATTGAACTGGCGCCCCTTGCACTGCAAGGCAGTGTTCTTACCCACTGGATCACCAGGGAAACCCACTAAAAGATCTTAGTTGTCCATCTCTATCACTACATACTTATTCCCTCTTATTTATATATAGTAATGTACCTATATGTAGCCTTTACTTGCTAATGAAGGACTTTTATTACTTTGACTTTTCTTGTTAAATTTTTTTTTGTCAAGACTCAATAACTAATCTCCAACTCTTTGTTATAAATGTACCTTAAATTCATTATTTTTTATTTTCCAAATTTTGCTAAGATATCTTTGTTATTTCTTTTCTACTTGAATTTTATATTCTGTAAGCAAAAATACTTTTAAAAGTCAAAGGAAAATTGTATCTATCATGCTAACATTCATGGTTCTACATAACAATATGTAAGCATGATCCAGTAAACAAACCATACTGAAAGAAAATCTTTCAGAATTTCTCACTCACTTTGTAACTCAAACAATTCTAGTGATGATCATTTTTGGGGTGATTTTCTGTGTGTGTATGTCGACTACATCTATTGTACATATTTGATACAGGTCTAATTCTGGCAACATGGGCCAGTGTTGCCATGAATAACTCAGAGAACATAGGAAATAATCAAAAAGCAGATTTGCTGAGGAGCTCCCTCAGGCTAGGAATCTCTTTTTTTAAAAAATAATCACTGAAATAAAAAATCACTGAGATTTCCCACAGTATCATTTTTCCTTTATTGGAGCATAGTTGGTTTGGGTGTCCCTTATGGCCCAAGGTTGAAGAGTCCATCTACTAATGTAGGAGACATAAAAGTCGCAGTTCAATCCCTTGATTGAGAAGATCCCTTGGAGAAGGAAGTGGCAACCCCCAGTAGTCTGGCAGCCTAACAGTCCATAGGATCTCAAAAGAGTCAGACAAAACTTAGTGACTAAAACACAACTTCTATTGTCTTTCATTTATTTATTTTCATCCATCTTTGTTCTTTGACCCATGTGGACCTCCTATTGCAGTGGCCCCTCTTATTGCAGAGCACCGGCTCTGGGCACATGCACTCCAGAGCTCTGTCTGGATAGTTGGACACATTGGTCCATCTGCTCCAGTGCACGTGGGATCTTCCCAGGCCAGGGATTGAACTGGCGCCCCTTGCACTGCAAGGCAGTGTTCTTACCCACTGGATCACCAGGGAAACCCACTAAAAGATCTTAGTTGTCCATCTCTATCACTACATACTTATTCCCTCTTATTTATATATAGTAATGTACCTATATGTAGCCTTTACTTGCTAATGAAGGACTTTTATTACTTTGACTTTTCTTGTTAAATTTTTTTTTGTCAAGACTCAATAACTAATCTCCAACTCTTTGTTATAAATGTACCTTAAATTCATTATTTTTTATTTTCCAAATTTTTGCTAAGATATCTTTGTTATTTCTTTTCTACTTGAATTTTATATTCTGTAAGCTTCCCTAACCATAATATATACTTTCACAGCATCCTGTACAAAGAAATCACTAATCATACCACATTTATGTGGTCTTTTACTTGAAAGTTTGTCTCTTCCACTAGACTAAATAACTGGTATCCAAAGCTGTACATAATTTCTAAATATGTTCCCACTTAAATAGCAGAGTATCTGGTATAAAGTTTATGCTCAATTAGATCTTGAGCGAATTTATTAACAAAAAATGATTGAATTAATGGATACATGCTTCACAAGTGAAGGTCCAGTCAGCTGATTATGGATGTAATCATTGATAAAGGTTTTTCATGCTACAAATATGCAATCAGCATTAAGAATGATGATGTTTAAAGTGTCATATTTTCCTAACTGCACCAGTTGCTGTGTAAGAGCAGTAAACAATTCTTAAGAAAACCCACTGAACAAATAGTTTGGTTGTCCAGAGTGGGGAAAAGTTGCTCACCAGAGGGTTTTAAAAATGGGACTGATGACTGTCTTTTTCCACAGGGAGCATGCCATCTCTAAGAAGATCTATGATTGTGCCATTAATTTTATGCACTTCTTGCTCTTGTTATTTTGTTTTCACCGTTAAGTGTCCAATACTATGCAAATCAACTGAGGGCAAAAATCTAACATCCCAGTAATAGAGTCAAAACCACATACTTAATTTTTAAACCTATTTTATTTAAATCTTGCAAAAATTTTCAATTTCTCAATACACTAAAGTAGTATTTATTTCTTTTTGCTGATTTTATCACACATCAGTTTAGTTGATGCTATTTCAACACTTTCTTTTCATGTGAGCAGATTTTTCTATGTTTAACTTTAAGTCAAGAAGCTTTATTTATCCTGAGCAGTTATTTGTTTCTGGTTTTTGTTACCAGATTGTTTCTCTTTTAAGAACAGTGGACATAAAATTTGGCCAAACTGTCTTAAATCTTAGAAACTTGCTTTAGCCGAAACTGTTCTTTTTATTTTCTCTCAGCGTATTGAGGCAAAGTTTCAATGCATTTTGAAAAAAAAAAAATACGTTTGTACATATCCCCTTGTACCAGCTTATAGTCAATTTCTTATTCTAAGCTCCACCCCATTGTTGTTCTTCAGTCACTTAGTCATTTCCAACTCTTTGCAACCCAATGGGTTGCAGCACCCAAAGGCTTGAGTCCTTCACTACCTTCCTGAGTTTGCTCAAACTCATGTCAATTGAATCAGTGATGTGATCCAACCATCTCATCCTGTCACCCCCTTCTCCACTTTCCCTTAATCTTTCCAAGCATCAGGGTTTTTTCCAGTGAGTTCTTTGCATGAGGTAACTAGAATATTGGATCTTCTGCTTCAGTAGCAGTTCTTCCAATGAATATTCAGGGTTGGTTTCCGTTAGCACTGACTGATTTGAGTTCCTAGTTGTCCAAGGGACTCTCAGGAGTCTTCTCCAGTACCACAATTTGAAAGCATCAATTTTTCAGAGCTTAGCCTTCTTTATGGTCCAACTCTCACATCCATACGTGACTACTGGAAAGACTATAGCTTCGACTCTATGGACCTTCATTGGCAAAATGACATCTTTGCTTGTTAATACACTGTCTGGGTTTGTTACAGCTTTTCTTCCAAGGAGCAACCAACTTTTAATTTTATGGCTGCAGTCACTGTCTCTAGAGATTTTGGAGCCCAAGAAAATGAAATCTCACAGTGTCTCCAATTTCTCCCCATCTGTTTGCAATGAAGTGATGTGACTGAATGCCATCATCTTCGTTTTCTGAATGTTGAGTTTTAGGCCCCCCAAGCCCCTTATTTCATTCCTCCCTTTCACCTTTATCAAGAGTCTCAGAAACCTATTTTATTTAAATCTTGCAAAAATTTTCAATTTCTCAATACACTAAAGTAGTATTTATTTCTTTTTGCTGATTTTATCACACATCAGTTTAGTTGATGCTATTTCAACACTTTCTTTTCATGTGAGCAGATTTTTCTATGTTTAACTTTAAGTCAAGAAGCTTTATTTATCCTGAGCAGTTATTTGTTTCTGGTTTTTGTTACCAGATTGTTTCTCTTTTAAGAACAGTGGACATAAAATTTGGCCAAACTGTCTTAAATCTTAGAAACTTGCTTTAGCCGAAACTGTTCTTTTTATTTTCTCTCAGCGTATTGAGGCAAAGTTTCAATGCATTTTGAAAAAAAAAAAATACGTTTGTACATATCCCCTTGTACCAGCTTATAGTCAATTTCTTATTCTAAGCTCCACCCCATTGTTGTTCTTCAGTCACTTAGTCATTTCCAACTCTTTGCAACCCAATGGGTTGCAGCACCCAGGCTTCCGAGTCCTTCACTACCTTCCTGAGTTTGCTCAAACTCATGTCAATTGAATCAGTGATGTGATCCAACCATCTCATCCTGTCACCCCCTTCTCCACTTTCCCTTAATCTTTCCAAGCATCAGGGTTTTTTCCAGTGAGTTCTTTGCATGAGGTAACTAGAATATTGGATCTTCTGCTTCAGTAGCAGTTCTTCCAATGAATATTCAGGGTTGGTTTCCGTTAGCACTGACTGATTTGAGTTCCTAGTTGTCCAAGGGACTCTCAGGAGTCTTCTCCAGTACCACAATTTGAAAGCATCAATTTTTCAGAGCTTAGCCTTCTTTATGGTCCAACTCTCACATCCATACGTGACTACTGGAAAGACTATAGCTTCGACTCTATGGACCTTCATTGGCAAAATGACATCTTTGCTTGTTAATACACTGTCTGGGTTTGTTACAGCTTTTCTTCCAAGGAGCAACCAACTTTTAATTTTATGGCTGCAGTCACTGTCTCTAGAGATTTTGGAGCCCAAGAAAATGAAATCTCACAGTGTCTCCAATTTCTCCCCATCTGTTTGCAATGAAGTGATGTGACTGAATGCCATCATCTTCGTTTTCTGAATGTTGAGTTTTAGGCCAGCATTATCATTCCTCCCTTTCACCTTTATCAAGAGGCTCTTCAGTTCCTCATCACTTTCTGCCAATAAAGTAATATCATCTGAATATCTGAGGTTGTTGTTATTCTTCCTGTCAATCTTGATTCAAGCTTGTGAGTCATCCAGCCCAGCATTTCATATGATGTATCTTGCATAAAAGTTAAATAAGCAGGGTGACAATATATGACCTTGACATACTCCTTTCCCAATCTGGAACCAGTCTATTCTTCCTTGTCCAGTTCTAACTATTGTTTCTTGCCTTCATACAGGTTTCTCAGTAGGCAGTTCAGGTGGTTTGGTATTCCCATTTCCTCAAAAATTTTCCACAGTTTGTTGTGACCTACACAGTCAAATTAACATAGTCATGAACATAGTCAATAAAGCAGAAGTGGATTTATTTTTTTGGAATTTCCTTGTTTTTAATATGATCCAGTGGATGTTGGTAATTGAATCTCTGGTTCCTCTGCCTTTTCTAAATCTAGCTTATACATCTGAAAGTTCTCAGTTCACACAGAGCAGAAACCTAGCTTAGGGAATTTTGAGCATCATCTTGCTAGAAAGTGAAATAAGTACAATTGTACAGTAAATTGAGCATTCTTCAGCATTACTTTGAGACTGGAATGAAAACTAACTTTTCCAGTCTTGTGGCCACTGCTGAGTTTTTCAAGCTTATTGGCATATTGAGTGCAGCACTTTCACAGCATTATCTTTTAGGATTTGAATTAACTCAACTTGAATTTCATCACTCCACTAGCTTTTTTTGTAGCAGTGCTTCCTAAGGCCCTCTTGACTTCCCACTCCCAGATACCTGGTTCTAGGTTAGTGACCACACCATTATGATTATCTGGGTCATTAAGAGCTTTTTGGTACAATCCTTCTGTGTATTCTTGCCACTTCTATTAACATCTTCTGCTTCTGTTATGTCCTTGCCATTTTTGTGTTTTATTGTGCCTATCTTTGCATGAAATATTCCCTTGGTATCTTCAGTTTTCTTAAAGAGATTTCTAGGCTGCCCCATTCTATTGTTTTCCTCTACTTCTTTGCACCGTTTACTTAAGAAGGCTTTCCTCTATTTCTTTGCATCATTTACTTAAGAAGGTTCTTCTTCCTATTGTGCAGAACTCTGCATTCAGTTGGCTATATAGTTCCCTTTCTCCTTTGCCTTTCACATCTTTTCTCAGATATTTGTAAGGCCTCCTCAGACAACCATTTTGCCTTTTTGCATTTATTTTTCTTGGAGATGGTTTTGGGCATCACCTCCTGTATAATGCTACAAACTTCCATCAGAGTTCAGGCACTCTGTTTATCATATCTAGTCACTAGAATCTACTCATCACCTCCATCGTATAATCATAACCCCTAACACACTCATATTTGCTTTCAGTTCCTCTGGCTATGCTTTTTCTAGTAACGTTTTATAAATTTCTGCGTTTTGCTTCTTTCACTTAGCATAATGACTTTGAGACTCATTCATGTTTTGTGTATAAGTAGTTACCAGCAGCTTGTTCCTTTTTATTAGTGAGCAGTATTACATTATACAGATATATCAAATTTTGTTTAGTCACTCACATACTGATGGACAATTGGGTACCATCAACAATTTGGCTATTAAGAGCATATGTACAAATATACATGTGAACACATGTTTTGATTTCTCTTGGATAAATAACAAAGGGAATAGTTCCTAACTGGATATTTTTGTAAGTGTAACTTTATAAAGAACCACTAAAATATTTTCTAAAGTGATCGTGGCATTTTTATTCCCATTAACAATGTATTCATGAATTCTACCAATAAGAATAAAACAGAATCACATTGAGTAAAGTCTTCACAAGGAGAAAAATTCATCAGTTAATAATAATTTAGAAAACAATACACTTTGCAATTTCTGGATCTCTACTATAGATTGTTTTGTGTCCTGGTTATGGATCATATTTTCCTGCTTCTTAGCATTTATGATAGAACTCTAATTGGATGGTGAACAATTTGAAGTTTATTTTTTTCCTTGTTAGATTTTGCTGTATTCCCTGTAAGAATATTAGTATTTGTGAGCCTTTCAACTCTTTTGTGACTTTCTTTACAGCTTTGTTAGAGTGAGTATAGATTAAACACTAGGTTAAGGCTGACTCAATGCCTTTACCAAGGCAATATACTTGTGATGATTCATCTACTCGTTGGATTTCTCAGTGTAGCATTATTACAACAGTTAATTTCTGTTGCAACACGTTTTCCTCATAAGTATCTTTCTTTAACCTTAATTTCTCTTCTGAAACTTATGATTGATACATTTTGGAGCATTGTAATTTGGATATGCAACTATTAATATCTTATAGACCATCCTCTTTAACTCACTGATATGCAGCAATCAAGTTTATCCTAAATTTTAGCATCTAACAGTAGAGTTCAGTCTTATAATGAGGAAAAAAGAACCTGGTTTATTCTGATCTTTCTTTTCTCTGTTAGTTCCATTAAATTTTTCTCCAAAATTATACTTTATCTACTGAATAAATAGCTTATTTTTGTTTATAAGTTTCCTTATTTATGTATCTTTATTTTACTTTATTTTTTTAACAGAACAGATATAAATATCTTTATTTCGCTAATAAAGCTGACAAAGTTTCAGTGACTTCCCTAAGAACTTATAGCTAAGAAGCCTAATCAGATTAGATTAAGTCTAAACATATGTACTCAGGTCTGCAGGGGGCTCAAATCTACATGAAGAACTACCTTCCCTGGTATAAACACAACCTTGTTAAACCCAGTAGACCAATGACTAAATAAATAAATAGCAATAATCCATAAAGCAAAACCAGAATTTCTTGACAGCTTTAAGACTCATATATTCCTTATATTTATTTTTAACTATAATTAAATTTTGTCTTCATATCAGAGATAGCACATGTCATCAAATCCCTGTGAACTTGTTTTGGGGTATGTTCATTTGATCCGATGCATTTAGAATTGTGTGTGTATTTATCGGTGCAGATTTGTTTGATTCCGTGTATATGTGTTGGTGTGCTGTATCTGTCTTTCTCTTTTTGACTTATATGTGTTTAAGTAATATTGGCTATTATTATTTTATTTATGTCTTCATCTTTTAAACTATCCAATGAGCAACAGAGAAATATTTGATCTCAAAATAAAGTCTGTGTTTTTATAAAGAATTACTAGCAATTCTAAATTATCTTTAGAAGCGCCTCATATTTGCTCCAGTGTTGTTGTAGGACTGTATGCCAAATAAACTGAATTGAAATTTGACTGTTTGAGCTGCCTTTCAAGGTTTTTAAGTAGGCTTCCTTCAAGGAATAAAAGTGGTCTCAATGATCATTAAGTTTTCCTCACTGTATATGATGAAAGAAACCAGATGAATTAGAGTTCTAGTTACTGAGGAATGTGAGCTTTTTAAATGTAATGTGTGCAGATCCCAAGAACAAGGTAGATAAGATGGTTAGTAGATAGAAGAGTGGAAACTTTAACTCTATCTTATGACCCTAGCTTTATCAACAGGAGTCTTAAAGGCAATAATATTTCAGAATCAATAAGCACATTTAGTGTCCAGATTTTAGTATCTAATAATAAATGATAATAATAACACTCTCTTAAAAATGGAACCAGATCTCCTTGAAGAAATGGCTGACTCTAGGATTGGGGGAGGAAAACACCAGATACAGTTGGATCATCTTGAAGTGCCAGGAACTAAGGAAGTGCTCAAAACAGAAAATGATGGAGGTAGGACAAAGTGACACAGGAGCCCAAAAACGATTTCTGAATGGATAAAGCTGGAGTAACTTGAATGATAAAACAGAGCATTGGATTCTACTCTGAAGTACAAAATAAATACCATGAGTCTATACTGATATAAATAATGATTAAGTAAATAAATGAGAGGAAAAAGAAAAACTTGTACAGAATTTCAAATAATTTGTGTAGCTTTTCTCCCTCAAAAAATGAAGCTATTGAGGGTATTACCTCCTGCTTTGAGTGCAATGTACACTGAGTGTGGGGGGAGAGGGAAGAGCTATCTTTATAACTTTTAATTGTAACAAATACAGCCTCAGTGATATAATCAACATTAACAACATCAGTGATAAATCATGTTCGTAGTAGGTAGCCTTGATATGATAAGTGAAAATGGCATTGCACCTGTGGTTGCCCTCTCAGAACACATAATCCCAATCTAACCATAAATAAAGCATCCAATAAGCCCATTAAACTAAAAGTAACCACTTATCCAGGAAGAGAAAGAAAAAATGAATGAATGAAAGAAAAAGTGGGGAATTGTTACAGTCAAGAGGAACCTAAGGGAACAGAATGATTAAATATAGTGTGATGTCCCGGTTGGAATTTTGGAACAGAAAAAGGGACATTAGGCTAGTGATTTAAATAAATCATAAAGTCTAGTTAGCAATGTGTCAATATTGGTTCACTAGTTGTGACAAATGTACCATAATCATGGAAAATGTTAACAAAATGGGAACTGGATGCAGAGTTTATGGGAACAGCTTGTACTATCTTCACAAATTTTCTGTAAATATTGTCTTCTACAATAAGTTTATTAAAATAAGAGGACATTTTGAGCTTTGTGTTTAGCCCAAATAAAGATGTTTCTTATATTGAAGTTTAATAATATCTTAACTATTAGGAAGTGATTCACACTGTCATCAAATATTAACTATGCTTGGAGAAGGAAATGGCAACGCACTCCAGCATTCTTGCCTGGAGAACCCCATGGACAGAGAAGCCTGACAGGGAACAGTCCATGGAGCAGCATTTGAACATAACTAAGCAACTGAACAACAACAATGCCTGGAGAATACGTATACATTCTTCCAAAGAGTCCTCTTAAGAGTTTCACTGTCATTGAAAGAACTAAGGAGACGTATTAAATTACAGTTACCTGATAAATAGATATCTACAAATATCTATAGAGGAAGTTAAGAAGGTATGTTGCAAAGTGAAAATCTCAGCCAAAAGCTAAAGCAGTCTCAGCAACTTTTGAATAAAGGAAATAGGCCATATAGAACTTCTTTTTTTTCTAGCCTGTGTAGCAGCAATGATTTTAATCATATTTTAAACATTCCAAACTGCTTTGAAACAGCAAATGAGTGGCAGGTATAGAATCAGGAAGATGACAAGAAAAATCAAGTAAGATTTGATAGTAATACAGGATGAAAATACTCATTTCAGTTCACAGGATACGACTAGGGAACTCAGATAAACTGAAAAGATGATCCATTTTCTGGGGGAAGAAAATACAAGAACAACGAGCTGGTGGAGTCAGAACAGTAAGCCTTATTTTCCTTTCTCTGTAGCATATAGAAGACTACTGAGAAGGTAGAGAGGGGCAGAACCATCCTGGACTGTCCACTGCCTGTGAGTGGTGAGCTGTAAATTGCTGCTACTTCCTGCAGATCTGCTGGAACCGCCTCCCACCTCTGCCAAAATTGGATCTTGTTTAGCTTGGTATTAAGCACTATGATGCGAATTCCAAGGGCCTTAAAAGAGAAAACCAGAAAATGTGCCAGTAACATTAAGAGAGATTTAACAAAATGGGAACTGGATGCAGAGTTTATGGGAACAGCTTGTACTATCTTCACAAATTTTCTGTAAATATTGTCTTCTACAATAAGTTTATTAAAATAAGAGGACATTTTGAGCTTTGTGTTTAGCCCAAATAAAGATGTTTCTTATATTGAAGTTTAATAATATCTTAACTATTAGGAAGTGATTCACACTGTCATCAAATATTAACTATGCTTGGAGAAGGAAATGGCAACGCACTCCAGCATTCTTGCCTGGAGAACCCCATGGACAGAGAAGCCTGACAGGGAACAGTCCATGGAGCAGCATTTGAACATAACTAAGCAACTGAACAACAACAATGCCTGGAGAATACGTATACATTCTTCCAAAGAGTCCTCTTAAGAGTTTCACTGTCATTGAAAGAACTAAGGGAGACGTATTAAATTACAGTTACCTGATAAATAGATATCTACAAATATCTATAGAGGAAGTTAAGAAGGTATGTTGCAAAGTGAAAATCTCAGCCAAAAGCTAAAGCAGTCTCAGCAACTTTTGAATAAAGGAAATAGGCCATATAGAACTTCTTTTTTTTCTAGCCTGTGTAGCAGCAATGATTTTAATCATATTTTAAACATTCCAAACTGCTTTGAAACAGCAAATGAGTGGCAGGTATAGAATCAGGAAGATGACAAGAAAAATCAAGTAAGATTTGATAGTAATACAGGATGAAAATACTCATTTCAGTTCACAGGATACGACTAGGGAACTCAGATAAACTGAAAAGATGATCCATTTTCTGGGGGAAGAAAATACAAGAACAACGAGCTGGTGGAGTCAGAACAGTAAGCCTTATTTTCCTTTCTCTGTAGCATATAGAAGACTACTGAGAAGGTAGAGAGGGGCAGAACCATCCTGGACTGTCCACTGCCTGTGAGTGGTGAGCTGTAAATTGCTGCTACTTCCTGCAGATCTGCTGGAACCGCCTCCCACCTCTGCCAAAATTGGATCTTGTTTAGCTTGGTATTAAGCACTATGATGCGAATTCCAAGGGCCTTAAAAGAGAAAACCCAGAAAATGTGCCAGTAACATTAAGAGAGATTTATAATCTTTCCTAAAATGTTGATTCTGTTGACCCGGACTACCTAGCGTTTTTAATATCCTTCCGTTTTAATCAGCCAACTGAAAAAATGAATTAATTATTTCCTATTGCATGACCTGACATATGAAATTAATGACTGGCTGCTGATATTTTTTTAAACTTTTAATTACATGCCTTGCCAAGGACATAATTTATTATGTTTTCCATGAAAACTACTGTTTTCTTAATATGTTCTCTTGCAATCAGTATAAATGTTGAGAATTTTATGATACATTGTTGTCTAAACTGACCCTTTCAGAATGGAATTCTATTCATCTTAAAAGTTTATAGGGGAAGGGTAAGAATTTTATCTCTACACTGGTAATGTTTTGCCTTAGAATAAGCCAAATGGTATTATAACAATACAAATGAGACACAGTATAACTTTTCATGGAGTGCTATACACTCTATAATTTTGTCTGTCCCTTATTTTGTTTGGTGATTCAACTAAGAACACAAATTAAGTATAACGCAAACTTCCTGCTGACTCTTTTAAGCAGATTTATTGAGGTATAATATACATGCGATAAACTGTATGTATTCAAAGTGTACAATTTGTTAAGTGTGGGCATGTGTATAAACCCATAAAACCATCATGACAAGCAAGATAATGAATTTCCATCACCTCCAAATTTTTCTTTGTATAATATAATCCTACTATAATCCTTCCCATTAATGAAGTAAGATTTGATAGTAATACAGGATGAAAATACTCATTTCAGTTCACAGGATACGACTAGGGAACTCAGATAAACTGAAAAGATGATCCATTTTCTGGGGGAAGAAAATACAAGAACAACGAGCTGGTGGAGTCAGAACAGTAAGCCTTATTTTCCTTTCTCTGTAGCATATAGAAGACTACTGAGAAGGTAGAGAGGGCAGAACCATCCTGCACTGTCCACTGCCTGTGAGTTGTGAGCTGTGATTTGCTGCTACTTCCTGCAGTTCTGCTGGAACCGCCTCCCACCTCTGCCAAAATTGGATCTTGTTTAGCTTGGTATTAAGCACTATGATGCAAATTTCCCAAGGGCCTTAAAAAGAAAACCAGAAAATGTGCCAGTAACATTAAGAGAGATTTATAATCTTTCCTAAAATGTTGATTCTGTTGACCCGGACTACCTAGCGTTTTTAATATCCTTCCGTTTTAATCAGCCAACTGAAAAAATGAATTAATTATTTCCTATTGCATGACCTGACATATGAAATTAATGACTGGCTGCTGATATTTTTAAACTTTTAATTACATGCCTTGCCAAGGACATAATTTATTATGTTTTCCATGAAAACTACTGTTTTCTTAATATGTTCTCTTGCAATCAGTATAAATGTTGAGAATTTTATGATACATTGTTGTCTAAACTGACCCTTTCAGAATGGAATTCTATTCATCTTAAAAGTTTATAGGGGAAGGGTAAGAATTTTATCTCTACACTGGTAATGTTTTGCCTTAGAATAAGCCAAATGGTATTATAACAATACAAATGAGACACAGTATAACTTTTCATGGAGTGCTATACACTCTATAATTTTGTCTGTCCCTTATTTTGTTTGGTGATTCAACTAAGAACACAAATTAAGTATAACGCAAACTTCCTGCTGACTCTTTTAAGCAGATTTATTGAGGTATAATATACATGCGATAAACTGTATGTATTCAAAGTGTACAATTTGTTAAGTGTGGGCATGTGTATAAACCCATAAAACCATCATGACAAGCAAGATAATGAATTTCCATCACCTCCAAATTTTTCTTTGTATAATATAATCCTACTATAATCCTTCCCATTTCCTGATTTTTATTCCCATGCAACCAGTTATTTGTTTTCTTTCACTATAGAGTAGCTCACATTTTCTATTATTGTGCATAAATGAAATCATAAAGTATGTACACTTTTTCTTTTGGTTTCTTACACTGAGTGTAATTATTTTGAGGATCATTCATTTCATTCCACATATCAACAATTCTTTACTTCTAACTGCTGAATATGATTCCAGAGTTTGGACTCCAAAGTTTGCTTATCTTCTCACCTGGCTATGTATATTTACTTGATTCCAGATTTTGACTTTCACAAATAAAGCTTCTCTGAACATTTGTGTCCAAGTGTTTAAAATATCCTTTTATGAGAATGAAAAGACAGGATGTATACTAGTAAACATATTTGCCAATCATATATTTGCTAAAGAACTTGTATCCTGAGTACATATATATATATATATTAAAAAAAAAACTCCTAAGAATTAATAATAAGAAACAGACACCTGAATGAAAACAAACATCCCAATATAAACAATAGGCAAAAAGATTTTAACAAATCTTTTAACTGAGTTAAATAAAACTAACATAACAAAGAAAATATAAACTTAAGGAAAAAATGATCAATATTATTAGTCACGAGGAAAAGTGAATAAAAGCCGCTATTAGGTGCTATTATACACCTCTATGTTAGCAAGGACATAGAGCAACTGAAACTCTCATAACTCTCATACATTGTCAGTGAGTGAGTGAGTGATGATTGCTCAGTTGTGTCTGACTCTTTGCAACACCGTGAACTAGAGTCTTCCAGGCCCCTCTGTCCAGGCAAGAATATGGAGTGGGTTGCCATTTTCTTCTCCAGGGGATCTTCCTGATGGACGGATTGAACACTGGTCTCCTGCGTTGCAGGCAGATTCTTTGCCATTTGACCCACCAAAGAAGTAGGAATCTAAAGCAGTACAACCATTTTGAAAGATAGTTTCTTAAGCTTGTATCTACCAGATGACTCATCCTGTTCACTACTAGATAATTATCCAAGAGTTATAAAAACACGTGCCCTTCTTGACGAGTTTAGCTGTTCTAACATTTGTTCTTCTGATCACTACTCAGTTTGACTCAGTTTGTAGTTACCTATCTGTATTTATTGGTTTATTTTTAGTTGTATTAAGCTGTTGTATATTTTATAATACTAGGCTGAACTCTTTCTTAGTATCACAATAAAATCCAAAAACTACTTTACCACATGATTAATTCCTATTCATATTATTTATGCATAGTACAAATAGTAGATTTTGATGAATTCGTTTCAATTAAGGTCTAACTTTAACCCTGAAGATGAAGTTAATCAATTTTATAATAGCCCAGAAGTACATTTTTTTTAAAGTTATTTGTACAAGAAATATCCTCTAAGGAAGGTAAAATGTATCTGAAAAACAGCATTTGAAATCCCAGTCTTAATGAGTTAGACTGTTACATTAGTTCTATATGAGGGCATAGATACTTTATACTTTAGACTCAGCAAGGAAAAACACAAGTATATTTGAAAATTAAGTTGTCTATAAAGCTACGGAAATTCTATCAATTCCATTTCCAAGCTTGTTTTTCCTCTGGAGAGTGGGGTAGTATTAGTTTCAGCTCACAGGGTTGTTTGAATTTATATATGACAAGGGCTGTCCAGCTCATAGCCAACTCTCACCAAATGTTCTTCATGTCTACTGTCAGGTCTTTGTTTAATTATCTCATTTGCATAAATAAGGTTAACTCAACTAATGCTTTTGCAGATGTGAGTGAGAAACCTGAATTCTCCTAGATTTGCATAAGCCTCAAAAACATTTTTATTTGGGCACAAATATCAAGAAACACTCCTAACTCTAAGGAAGACCATTGAAAGACTAAAGCTTATTCTCTCCAACAGATACACAAAAAGGACACGTAGCATGAATTTGTTAATTAACAGTTCTCTGCCTTCAGTTTAATCATTACTATGACAGAATTACTATTGCAGATCAATATTTTCTTGAAATCTAACATTGTATTTTTAGTGCATTTGTGGTTTTAAATCTGCAGATTTATGACCTAAATTTCTATAAGTTTACTAGTGAAAATCTTGAGATTTTCTACAGGGCAGAAGTACATTTCATGAGATATATATCATACAAGTATAGATAAACATTCTAATTCTATTGTACTGGTTTGTATCATCCTTGCTTTAGTCTAAAATGTATGTTGAATGACATGAAACAATTTTACCCTTAAAAGAAGCAGTCAGTTTCACTTAAAATTGTCTCATTTTGTCACTTGTGATTTTATCTTCCCAGAAAATTTGTCTTCATTTTGCATAGTACAAATAGTAGATTTTGATGAATTCGTTTCAATTAAGGTCTAACTTTAACCCTGAAGATGAAGTTAATCAATTTTATAATAGCCCAGAAGTACATTTTTTTTAAAGTTATTTGTACAAGAAATATCCTCTAAGGAAGGTAAAATGTATCTGAAAAACAGCATTTGAAATCCCAGTCTTAATGAGTTAGACTGTTACATTAGTTCTATATGAGGGCATAGATACTTTATACTTTAGACTCAGCAAGGAAAAACACAAGTATATTTGAAAATTAAGTTGTCTATAAAGCTACGGAAATTCTATCAATTCCATTTCCAAGCTTGTTTTTCCTCTGGAGAGTGGGGTAGTATTAGTTTCAGCTCACAGGGTTGTTTGAATTTATATATGACAAGGGCTGTCCAGCTCATAGCCAACTCTCACCAAATGTTCTTCATGTCTACTGTCAGGTCTTTGTTTAATTATCTCATTTGCATAAATAAGGTTAACTCAACTAATGCTTTTGCAGATGTGAGTGAGAAACCTGAATTCTCCTAGATTTGCATAAGCCTCAAAAACATTTTATTTGGGCACAAATATCAAGAAACACTCCTAACTCTAAGGAAGACCATTGAAAGACTAAAGCTTATTCTCTCCAACAGATACACAAAAAGGACACGTAGCATGAATTTGTTAATTAACAGTTCTCTGCCTTCAGTTTAATCATTACTATGACAGAATTACTATTGCAGATCAATATTTTCTTGAAATCTAACATTGTATTTTTAGTGCATTTGTGGTTTTAAATCTGCAGATTTATGACCTAAATTTCTATAAGTTTACTAGTGAAAATCTTGAGATTTTCTACAGGGCAGAAGTACATTTCATGAGATATATATCATACAAGTATAGATAAACATTCTAATTCTATTGTACTGGTTTGTATCATCCTTGCTTTAGTCTAAAATGTATGTTGAATGACATGAAACAATTTTACCCTTAAAAGAAGCAGTCAGTTTCACTTAAAATTGTCTCATTTTGTCACTTGTGATTTTATCTTCCCAGAAAATTTGTGTCCTTTGCAATTACTGTGTCGCACTGTGAGTAAAAGCTCATATTTCCTAAAAATTGATTCCTGACCCTAAAATAGAATATTACTGTAGTGTCCAGACATTTAATGTTTTCAGCAGATGTGCTGTATCTCTGAAGTGGAATAATATTTCTTGGGAGTATTTTTAGGAATGCCTAGCTAATACTTTTTCTAATACCCCAGTGATTTGAAGAGGGTGACAGTTACTTAATGGATGCTTAGATTCCAATGTGGCTGAAAAAAAACATCTTCTATTATTATTAATAGTGTTAGGTGAAAAAAACTAAATTATAACCACCAAAAAGTATTTTCTACAGATTTAAAGTCGAAGAAGTAGCTATTTTTAATTTTCTTTATATTTTTAGTAGATATGAAAATAATTCAATACTAAGGTTTATTCAATATGAATGAGACTAAGTATATCCATAATTTTATATTCATTCAGTAATATCCAAGCCATCGAGTTAAAGTATGAGATAAATGTTTTTAAAAATCTATTTCTACATATAAGCAAGGATTACATTCACTCTCCCATCCCTTTCTTGTTAAGAAGTTTTAATAGAGTAAATAATTTCACTTTAGTTTATTTCCAATTACTTGATTGTACTGTATCCCAAATTGTCACTCTTAGGAATTCCATAGCAGTATACCCCTCTACTTCATACCCCAGAATGATACAGAACTATCATTTTCTGTGTAGTTTTCTGAGATGTCAGGTAACCCACACCAAGCTTGAATACTTTTGAATTACTAGAAGTCCCCAAGAGTTCAAGTCTATACTTACACGCCAATTCAAAAATCCCAGGGTTAATTGGTGCCAGCCACTACTGTAGAATCAAGGACATCCCCTCGTCAAATCACTGTTGCTGATACCCCGACTTTATAGTATACAATCTTTCCTTTTCAGAAAATTGTTATCTTTATGTTGTCTGAAATTAACAGGCTAACTGTGGATGCCAGAAATTTATTATGGAAACTAGGCTGAAATCAGAAAGGCAGTGTCCAAATTTTGGGACAAGATCCTTAACTTTCTGAACTTCTTTGAGCTTTATTTATCTGTAAATTCAGAGGATCAATACCAATGTCACTTAAAATTGTCTCATTTTGTCACTTGTGATTTTATCTTCCCAGAAAATTTGTGTCCTTTGCAATTACTGTGTCGCACTGTGAGTAAAAGCTCATATTTCCTAAAATTGATTCCTGACCCTAAAATAGAATATTACTGTAGTGTCCAGACATTTAATGTTTTCAGCAGATGTGCTGTATCTCTGAAGTGGAATAATATTTCTTGGGAGTATTTTTAGGAATGCCTAGCTAATACTTTTTCTAATACCCCAGTGATTTGAAGAGGGTGACAGTTACTTAATGGATGCTTAGATTCCAATGTGGCTGAAAAAAAACATCTTCTATTATTATTAATAGTGTTAGGTGAAAAAAACTAAATTATAACCACCAAAAAGTATTTTCTACAGATTTAAAGTCGAAGAAGTAGCTATTTTTAATTTTCTTTATATTTTTAGTAGATATGAAAATAATTCAATACTAAGGTTTATTCAATATGAATGAGACTAAGTATATCCATAATTTTATATTCATTCAGTAATATCCAAGCCATCGAGTTAAAGTATGAGATAAATGTTTTTAAAAATCTATTTCTACATATAAGCAAGGATTACATTCACTCTCCCATCCCTTTCTTGTTAAGAAGTTTTAATAGAGTAAATAATTTCACTTTAGTTTATTTCCAATTACTTGATTGTACTGTATCCCAAATTGTCACTCTTAGGAATTCCATAGCAGTATACCCCTCTACTTCATACCCCAGAATGATACAGAACTATCATTTTCTGTGTAGTTTTCTGAGATGTCAGGTAACCCACACCAAGCTTGAATACTTTTGAATTACTAGAAGTCCCCAAGAGTTCAAGTCTATACTTACACGCCAATTCAAAAATCCCAGGGTTAATTGGTGCCAGCCACTACTGTAGAATCAAGGACATCCCCTCGTCAAATCACTGTTGCTGATACCCCGACTTTATAGTATACAATCTTTCCTTTTCAGAAAATTGTTATCTTTATGTTGTCTGAAATTAACAGGCTAACTGTGGATGCCAGAAATTTATTATGGAAACTAGGCTGAAATCAGAAAGGCAGTGTCCAAATTTTGGGACAAGATCCTTAACTTTCTGAACTTCTTTGAGCTTTATTTATCTGTAAATTCAGAGGATCAATACCAATGTCACTGGGTTTTTGGAGAGCTTAAAATGACAAAAGCTTCTATAAAACTTTTATAAAGGCATTGTCCTTTTATTAGGATATTGAATAGTGCCATTCTTTAAAATGTATATTGTAAAGCATTATTAGTTCTATTATTTTTAGAAGTTTTTCTGAGTATGTTTCATGAAGATGTGTTTCAAAAGTAAAACATTAAATTACCCTTAAATTCTAATGATGCTTAAAAGTACAAGCAGACCCCCCAAAGTGTCTGAGAATGTAGCTTTGCTTACACTTTCAAGACGAGAACATGAGGTTTTGTTTTATTTTTCTCTCTCATTGAAGAACATATCTACAGAGATGAATGCACTCAAAGGAAGCTTGAAATTTGACACCAGGTCAGAGGTTTACAAGTCTGAGTATCCGACATGACATGGAATCTAGAAGGCCACTTTCGAGTGGTCAAGTGAAAATGGTGAAGAATCATAAAACAGGACGTAATGTCAAATGAAAAAGGCCAGAATGTGGAAGTGTCTCTGCTTTGGTTAAACAAAGTTTATGTGTAGATAAACTATAAAACACAAAAATGAGCACAGTTAATACGTCAGCAAGAGTAATTTTTCTCCTATTTGATATCCTTTATTGTTGAAATGATGTTGCTTAGGCAATAAACACAAGAGAAAGCAAAAGCAAAGACTGAAAGGTTAAAAAAAAAAAAAAAGTAAAACTGCCATAGGCAAATAAAAATTACCAAATTTAAATAAAGTACTATTTATTTAAATCATTATCTTGAAATATCATTCAAAATAACAAATAACGTATGGAAATTTGACCTGTTGATAAAAACATTAATGAAATAAGCAGAATTTATCCTTTACTACTTATCTCTTCTTCCCACTGTAGAAATTTTTTTCTCTACAGCAAGATCCTTGGTGTCCAAGGTTCTGTCCCTTCTTTCTTCTTTTCCTGAGACCTTCCCTTGCCACCAGATTTCTGTTACCACTTCTGAAACCCACATCTCCTAAGGGATTAGGACTTAACAAACCATTAGTTCTAGTGAAATCGAGTTCTGTCACACATGTGGCGCTAGTGGTAAAGAATCCATCTGTCAATGCAGGAAATGCAAGAGACACGAGTTCAGTTTCTGAGTCTGGAAGATCAGCTGGAGCAGGGAATGGCAACCTACTCTAGTATTCTTGCCTGAAAAATTCCATAGACAGTAGCCTGGCAGGCTACAATCCATGGGGCTGCAAAGAGTCAGAAACAACTGATCACAGCACATGCAGACGTCTGTGAACTAGACTGGAACTATCTTTCATTTGTAGTTTTATTTTATGAAAACTCATACTTAGAAGGTAAATTTTCCTGTGAACTTTTAAATTTCAAAGGAACTATAAGAACAAAATCTATTCTTGCCTTTGTTTTGAAAGACAGATTCTTCAAGTTCAGTTCCTGACAGCCTCAATTAAATGAGTGATGAAAAATTTTTTATTTCCAGTTGCATAAAGAAGTTATATTTATACTTTATTGTAGTCTATTAAGTTTATAATAATATTATATACATAAAAACAATGTATATGCCTTAATTTTAAGATAATTTATTGTTAAAAAAAAAAGGCTAGCCATCACCTGAGCCCTTGGTGAGCTGTAAGCATTTTGTTGATGGAAGGTTTCATCTGAATTTTGATAGTTTGAGGTTTATTTAAACAACATGGCAGCCAAAGGGAAACAAATTATTATAATTTGTTAGATCACTAATATCATCCCTCCCTCTCTTTGTATTGTAACAGTAGTCCTGGAATTTCAATAGTTAAACACAAAGGATTTCATCCAATTGTCATGCAAAGAGACAACAGTTCAATTTCAAGATCAGACATCAAGGGTCACAGGTTTGAGAGTGTAGGTCCTGAATTCTAAAGATGATTTTGGCTGTCCCGTAGGAGAAGTGCTACACAATGTCTTGCCTAAGGTGACTGCCTAGATACAGGACATGATGATTTTTTGATGAGATACAGGAATATCTTACCCCATATTTGTATGTATTACTCTAAAAATATAATCTAAACTGATCAGAGAAAAGCAGCTCTACTGTTGGTATTTTAATCTCTTTCTATGAATCACAAATGTTCAGGAGGCTTTCAACTGACTTTTCTCAGATTCATCAGTAGAATCACTATCTCTGGCAGCTATAACATTACAAAAGGTATTTATTAAATAGAAGACATGAATGTTAAAATTACTCCTTACTTCCTCAGCTGCAGAATAGCTGTAGCATAAAGAGGCATGGTAACAACACAAATCTTGTTGTATACCTCCACGAGAGCTCTTGGATGGCAGATGTGTTGTCAATGAGCAGTAATATTTTAAAATCAATATTTTTTCCTGAGCACTAGATCCCAATAGTGGGCTTCAAATGTTAAGTAAATAATGTTGTTAACCTATGTACTGTCACCCAGATTTTGCTGTTCCATTTATAAAGCACAGGCAGAGAAAATTTAGCTTACTTGTTGAGTCCTAAGATTCTCAAAATTATAAATCATCACTGACTTCAGCTTCAAGTAACTATCTGCATCAGCCTCTAACAAGAGAGTCAGTCTGTCTTTTGATAGTTTGAAGTCAGCCATTGACTTCTCTCTAGCTATACAAATTCTACATGGCAACTTTCAATATAAAGCTATTCCATCTACATCGAAAATCTGTTATTTGGCATTATCACCTACCTAGTTAATGATCTTAGCTATAGCTTCTGGATAACTTGCTGCAACTTCTACATCAGCTATTTCACCTTAACATTGATGTTATAGAGATTCTTTCCTTCAACACCATGCCCTTGCTTTAGACTTTTCTTCTGATGTTTTGTCATCTCTCTCATTATTATAATTTGTTAGATCACTAATATCATCCCTCCCTCTCTTTGTATTGTAACAGTAGTCCTGGAATTTCAATAGTTAAACACAAAGGATTTCATCCAATTGTCATGCAAAGAGACAACAGTTCAATTTCAAGATCAGACATCAAGGGTCACAGGTTTGAGAGTGTAGGTCCTGAATTCTAAAGATGATTTTGGCTGTCCCGTAGGAGAAGTGCTACACAATGTCTTGCCTAAGGTGACTGCCTAGATACAGGACATGATGATTTTTTGATGAGATACAGGAATATCTTACCCCATATTTGTATGTATTACTCTAAAAATATAATCTAAACTGATCAGAGAAAAGCAGCTCTACTGTTGGTATTTTAATCTCTTTCTATGAATCACAAATGTTCAGGAGGCTTTCAACTGACTTTTCTCAGATTCATCAGTAGAATCACTATCTCTGGCAGCTATAACATTACAAAAGGTATTTATTAAATAGAAGACATGAATGTTAAAATTACTCCTTACTTCCTCAGCTGCAGAATAGCTGTAGCATAAAGAGGCATGGTAACAACACAAATCTTGTTGTATACCTCCACGAGAGCTCTTGGATGGCAGATGTGTTGTCAATGAGCAGTAATATTTTAAAATCAATATTTTTTCCTGAGCACTAGATCCCAATAGTGGGCTTCAAATGTTAAGTAAATAATGTTGTTAACCTATGTACTGTCACCCAGATTTTGCTGTTCCATTTATAAAGCACAGGCAGAGAAAATTTAGCTTACTTGTTGAGTCCTAAGATTCTCAAAATTATAAATCATCACTGACTTCAGCTTCAAGTAACTATCTGCATCAGCCTCTAACAAGAGAGTCAGTCTGTCTTTTGATAGTTTGAAGTCAGCCATTGACTTCTCTCTAGCTATACAAATTCTACATGGCAACTTTCAATATAAAGCTATTCCATCTACATCGAAAATCTGTTATTTGGCATTATCACCTACCTAGTTAATGATCTTAGCTATAGCTTCTGGATAACTTGCTGCAACTTCTACATCAGCTATTTCACCTTAACATTGATGTTATAGAGATGGATTCTTTCCTTCAACACCATGAATCTACCTCTGTTGGCTTTAGACTTTTCTTCTGATGTTTTGTCATCTCTCTCAGTCTTTACAGAATTGAAGAGAGTTAGGATCTTGCTTTTTAGATTAGGCTTTGGTTTAAAGGGAATGTTGTGTTTCTTTGACCTTCTACCCAGATAATTAAAGCTATAAATATCAGTAATAAACCTGTTTCATCTTCTTATCATTCATGAGTTCATTGGAGTAACACTTTTTATTTCCTTAAAAATTTTTTGTCCTTGCATTCACAAATTAGCTAACTGGTGCAAGAGGCCTAGCTTTCAGTGTACCACAGTTTCTTACATACCTTGTTCACTCAACATTTCTCTTAATTTAAAGCTTTGAAAGACATGTGACTTTTTGCTATGCTTAAACACTTAAGATCCATTGTATCTATAAACTCATCTAACATTTTTCAAATTAGAGTGGTGTTTATAAAGAGCCACTATCAAGCCTCTTTTCTGGCACTCAGCAGTCATATATATGCAATCAATTGATCAATAAGTAAATCGGCTTCTAATAGTACTCATGAAATCCTAAAGAATTTTATTACCACTTTCAAACTGAGTTATTCTCTTTCTAATCTAAACTTAAGTAAAGTTTAGTATCATAAGCTATTATGTAATAATGCACTGGATAACATCTGTACATTTGGGAGATATGGTAAATGACGAAGTCCACACATTTTCACCAGAATGCTGAGCTCTTGTGGAACAGCATGACTCTGTTGCCATATATACAGAAGAAAAATATCTTTGCTTTATGTTTCTTAATTTATAGGAAAGAGAGGACTATATAGTAAAATGACTTAATCTAGATTGTTACCAAAGTCATAATATTGTAAGATCTTTTATAAGATGCTATACTGGACTAAAACATTTTAGAAACTAATTCATCTATTTGTTCCATAATTTTATTTTATAATTTTTGATAACTGTGTGACCTTATGGACCATAGCCCACCATGCTCCTCTGTCCATAGGATTTTCCAGGCAAAGAAACTACAGGGATAGAACCAGTGTCTCTTAGTGGAGCAGGTTGTTTAGCACTAACTTCTACATCAGCTATTTCACCTTAACATTGATGTTATAGAGATGGATTCTTTCCTTCAACACCATGAATCTACCTCTGTTGGCTTTAGACTTTTCTTCTGATGTTTTGTCATCTCTCTCAGTCTTTACAGAATTTAAGAGAGGTAGGATCTTGCTTTTAGATTAGGCTTTGGTTTAAAGGGAATGTTGTGTTTCTTTGACCTTCTACCCAGATAATTAAAGCTATAAATATCAGTAATAAACCTGTTTCATCTTCTTATCATTCATGAGTTCATTGGAGTAACACTTTTTATTTCCTTAAAAATTTTTTGTCCTTGCATTCACAAATTAGCTAACTGGTGCAAGAGGCCTAGCTTTCAGTGTACCACAGTTTCTTACATACCTTGTTCACTCAACATTTCTCTTAATTTAAAGCTTTGAAAGACATGTGACTTTTTGCTATGCTTAAACACTTAAGATCCATTGTATCTATAAACTCATCTAACATTTTTCAAATTAGAGTGGTGTTTATAAAGAGCCACTATCAAGCCTCTTTTCTGGCACTCAGCAGTCATATATATGCAATCAATTGATCAATAAGTAAATCGGCTTCTAATAGTACTCATGAAATCCTAAAGAATTTTATTACCACTTTCAAACTGAGTTATTCTCTTTCTAATCTAAACTTAAGTAAAGTTTAGTATCATAAGCTATTATGTAATAATGCACTGGATAACATCTGTACATTTGGGAGATATGGTAAATGACGAAGTCCACACATTTTCACCAGAATGCTGAGCTCTTGTGGAACAGCATGACTCTGTTGCCATATATACAGAAGAAAAATATCTTTGCTTTATGTTTCTTAATTTATAGGAAAGAGAGGACTATATAGTAAAATGACTTAATCTAGATTGTTACCAAAGTCATAATATTGTAAGATCTTTTATAAGATGCTATACTGGACTAAAACATTTTAGAAACTAATTCATCTATTTGTTCCATAATTTTATTTTATAATTTTTGATAACTGTGTGACCTTATGGACCATAGCCCACCATGCTCCTCTGTCCATAGGATTTTCCAGGCAAGAATACTGAAGTGAGTTGCTATGTACCACTCCAGGATGTTTTTTCTGATCCAGGGATAGAACCAGTGTCTCTTATGACTCCTACATTGGCAAGCAGGTTGTTTAGCACTAATGCCACCTTGGAAGTCCTTTGATAACCTGGGTACATAGGAAAATAAGTTACTGTAAAATGTGACAGTAACCACCTTTTACCTTCTAAAAATGATTTGTTGGGAAAAATGTGAAAAGAAAAAAATTAAACTGGTACTTTTATTAATGATATTTCTCCACAAATACAGATACTGATCTATTCTGGAAACTTCTCCAACATATTTCATCAACATTTTTTATTGCTAGAGCATTATTATGCATTTCCTTATGCAAGGTTACATAATTGTTCCCTAAATGTTTTATATCTGTGCATTTCATCTGTCAGATTATATTACTTATATTATATTTCCTGTCAGGCAATGGGCATGATTTTTCTTTCGCACATCTCCTTTGAAATGGTTCTTAAATAATTTAACTGTTTAAAGTAATGGATAGGAAAAATAGTCATATAGCTTACACAATTTTACTATTACAAAGAAAATATTCATCTCCAAAGAAACCACATTGCGTTAATTTGGATAGTCCGATGAAATGTGTGGCTGTTTGACTCTATTAATAACATGCATGCCATTACCTCTGCTCCACACCATCCAACATAAGATACCTGCACAGGCTGAGTACAGGAATGGTGGGTGAGCTACCCAGGTTCCCTCCCCAGAACTGATGCCCTCTGTGTTGCCTACAGACGGTGCAGACCTGAAGCCCTAGACCATAAGAAACTGCCCAACTATAAGCCACTATCCGCTTCCTAGCAGCAGCCTCCTCCTCTAAGCTTGTAATGAAAGATGATACTGGACTAAAAAAAACATATAGTAAAATGACTTAATCTAGATTGTTACCAAAGTCATAATATTGTAAGATCTTTTATAAGATGCTATACTGGACTAAAACATTTTAGAAACTAATTCATCTATTTGTTCCATAATTTTATTTTATAATTTTTGATAACTGTGTGACCTTATGGACCATAGCCCACCATGCTCCTCTGTCCATAGGATTTTCCAGGCAAGAATACTGAAGTGAGTTGCTATGTACCACTCCAGGATGTTTTTTCTGATCCAGGGATAGAACCAGTGTCTCTTATGACTCCTACATTGGCAAGCAGGTTGTTTAGCACTAATGCCACCTTGGAAGTCCTTTGATAACCTGGGTACATAGGAAAATAAGTTACTGTAAAATGTGACAGTAACCACCTTTTACCTTCTAAAAATGATTTGTTGGGAAAAATGTGAAAAGAAAAAAATTAAACTGGTACTTTTATTAATGATATTTCTCCACAAATACAGATACTGATCTATTCTGGAAACTTCTCCAACATATTTCATCAACATTTTTTATTGCTAGAGCATTATTATGCATTTCCTTATGCAAGGTTACATAATTGTTCCCTAAATGTTTTATATCTGTGCATTTCATCTGTCAGATTATATTACTTATATTATATTTCCTGTCAGGCAATGGGCATGATTTTTCTTTCGCACATCTCCTTTGAAATGGTTCTTAAATAATTTAACTGTTTAAAGTAATGGATAGGAAAAATAGTCATATAGCTTACACAATTTTACTATTACAAAGAAAATATTCATCTCCAAAGAAACCACATTGCGTTAATTTGGATAGTCCGATGAAATGTGTGGCTGTTTGACTCTATTAATAACATGCATGCCATTACCTCTGCTCCACACCATCCAACATAAGATACCTGCACAGGCTGAGTACAGGAATGGTGGGTGAGCTACCCAGGTTCCCTCCCCAGAACTGATGCCCTCTGTGTTGCCTACAGACGGTGCAGACCTGAAGCCCTAGACCATAAGAAACTGCCCAACTATAAGCCACTATCCGCTTCCTAGCAGCAGCCTCCCTCCTCAAACAGAGACAACAGTGAAGAGCCATCCCTGCTCACATTATACCAGAGGAATTAGCCAAGGGCTCTTTTGCATCTTTCTGCATCACAGCTCAACTCTCTCTCTGCCTACACCTGGCTCTTCATGCCCTTACAGGAGTGTTCACAAGGCATTACTCCATAACCCCTCCACTCAAACCTCCATCTCATGTCTACTCCTGAGAACTCAGCTTGGGACCTCCCTGCCTCATGAACCAAAGACAGTATGAAAAGAAAAGAAAAATAATTTGTTCACAGGCACATTTTGCTTCCAAAATATCTGTATTTGGCATTCTGTACTTCCTTAAGTGAAAAAGAACAGCAGCTAGGAGGTTTAATCCTTTTATTTCTCCTGTTGGTGGTTCAGTCCAGGCACTCCTTGTCAGGAATTAAAACTATGTGGATCCATTAAACAGGACTTTAGAAACTCCTTACCCATGATGTACGTGCCAAAGCAAATGCACTGCTATCCATCAAGCAGAGCTAATGAATATCTAATAAGACATTTAAAGCACTAGTATATGATGAAAAAATCTATAGTAAAACAAATTATTAATACTTCCCCTTGTCCTTTGTGCAGCATAGCCCAGAGTTTAGTATGAAAATATAGTTATATCTATTTATTTTTCCAGTTAATTTCTCAAATTCCAAATTGCCTTCATTTTCAGCAAGCCCAACTTCCCAATTCTGAAACTGGGAAAGCTAAGAGATGTTAAACTCTAATACTTTATTTGTTCCCTAAATGTTTTATATCTGTGCATTTCATCTGTCAGATTATATTACTTATATTATATTTCCTGTCAGGCAATGGGCATGATTTTTCTTTCGCACATCTCCTTTGAAATGGTTCTTAAATAATTTAACTGTTTAAAGTAATGGATAGGAAAAATAGTCATATAGCTTACACAATTTTACTATTACAAAGAAAATATTCATCTCCAAAGAAACCACATTGCGTTAATTTGGATAGTCCGATGAAATGTGTGGCTGTTTGACTCTATTAATAACATGCATGCCATTACCTCTGCTCCACACCATCCAACATAAGATACCTGCACAGGCTGAGTACAGGAATGGTGGGTGAGCTACCCAGGTTCCCTCCCCAGAACTGATGCCCTCTGTGTTGCCTACAGACGGTGCAGACCTGAAGCCCTAGACCATAAGAAACTGCCCAACTATAAGCCACTATCCGCTTCCTAGCAGCAGCCTCCCTCCTCAAACAGAGACAACAGTGAAGAGCCATCCCTGCTCACATTATACCAGAGGAATTAGCCAAGGGCTCTTTTGCATCTTTCTGCATCACAGCTCAACTCTCTCTCTGCCTACACCTGGCTCTTCATGCCCTTACAGGAGTGTTCACAAGGCATTACTCCATAACCCCTCCACTCAAACCTCCATCTCATGTCTACTCCTGAGAACTCAGCTTGGGACCTCCCTGCCTCATGAACCAAAGACAGTATGAAAAGAAAAGAAAAATAATTTGTTCACAGGCACATTTTGCTTCCAAAATATCTGTATTTGGCATTCTGTACTTCCTTAAGTGAAAAAGAACAGCAGCTAGGAGGTTTAATCCTTTTATTTCTCCTGTTGGTGGCTCAGTCCAGGCACTCCCTTGTCAGGAATTAAAACTATGTGGATCCATTAAACAGGACTTTAGAAACTCCTTACCCATGATGTACGTGCCAAAGCAAATGCACTGCTATCCATCAAGCAGAGCTAATGAATATCTAATAAGACATTTAAAGCACTAGTATATGATGAAAAAATCTATAGTAAAACAAATTATTAATACTTCCCCTTGTCCTTTGTGCAGCATAGCCCAGAGTTTAGTATGAAAATATAGTTATATCTATTTATTTTTCCAGTTAATTTCTCAAATTCCAAATTGCCTTCATTTTCAGCAAGCCCAACTTCCCAATTCTGAAACTGGGAAAGAATTCTAAGAGATGTTAAACTCTAATACTTTATTTTTTTTTAACAAACATCTGAAACAAATAGAGTAAGATGTTGTCCGGTCACTAAGCCATGTCCAACTCTCTATGATCCCATGGACTACAGCCCACCAGACTCTTCTGTCCTCCAATATTTCCCAGAATTTGTCCAAAGTGCTTGTATTGCTATTAGTACTTTTCTCTATTTATGAAAATTTTCACAGAAGACAGATGAATAGCCTGGGATTAATAGAATAAATAAAATTTTATTCACGTGGTACCTGAGAACATATAGAAAAAACAATTTTATTGAATCCCAAGTTGATTTGAGAATAAACTCAACCTCCACTGCCCCACCACAAGCAGTAGTTGCCCAACTTTGAGCATTACCAGTGTGTCCATACCATGTCCTGGACAGTGGTCATATCCCTCTCTCTGACCTGGTGGCTGAGATGTATCTGTTCTATATTTGCAGGTACATTTTCCTATTCATCTGACTATGATTTCTCACAGCACTCATTTCTGGTCATGAGAACCTCCCACTGAGAATGTCATACAGTTTGCTCACATTTACCCTCTTTACACCCTCTGTCATTGTTTCCTCTTGACCTTGTTTTTCAGTTCTCAACTTGCACATTGAGGCCAGAGGTTCTTTGTTTGTCTATTCAGATCTCTTTAGAGTGCTAATCAGCAAGTTTAGAAGTGTGTAAAGGTCCTGATAATGAAAAGAGATGTCAATGAGTCTTTATAAAGAGCAGTCAAGGAAACATAAAGTAAAACAGGTAGAGTTATGCTTTCTTTGTTCAGAATTTGAGAATCTGGCATCTAAATTTATCTGGACAATGTCCCACATCTAAAAATAGGACAAAAAATAAAATTAAAATAAAATAGGACAAAAAATAAAATTAAAAAGCCTTTGAAAAGTGCAGAGCAGCAGTCTCCAACCCTTTGGGCACCAGGGTTCGGTTTTGCGGAAGACCATTTTCCATGCACAGGGGTGGAGTGGAGTGGGATAGTTTCAAGATGATTCTCAGAAAGAGCACATGCACTAGATCCCTTACAAGCACAGTTCACAGTAGGGTTTCTGCTCCTAGGAGAATCTAATGCCTCTGCCAATCTGACAGGAAGCAGAAATCAGGAGGTAATATGGGTGACGGGGAGCAGTTATAAATACAGATGAAGCTTCATTTGTTCTCCTTCCCCTTCCTTCCTACTGTGTCACATACAGACCAAGGACCAGTACAGGGCTGTGGCCTGGGAGTTGGGGACTTATCGGGTAGACAACATCAAGTCCACAAATTAAGTAATATTAAGTTTGCTTAGAAGAGCATCCCTCAGGCCCAAACTCAGAAAGTGTTTGCTCTATTTTAGGTACAACACTAAGCCTGGTAATATGGCTTCCATGCCCTCTGAAAATGAGTTCAATGGGTTAGTCAGAAAAACTTAATAATAATAGCTAGACAAAGAAGAAAAGGCTAAAATTTTCAGAAAATCAGTAAGAATTTCAAAAGAGTAATAGCATGGGGCCATTTAATATAGAGACTCATGATTTAAAAATAAACAATAGATTTAAAGATCTCTCTGTATTGTGCTACTGTATAATAATAATGTTACAAAGGAAAAATTAAGTTTTGTTAAGGTAGTGATTAACAAATCAAAATAGTCTAAAGTACATATTATAAAACTTTTTATCCAACCAAGATGATAGAATCAAAATATAATTGTAAAGCTATCTAGGAAAATGATCTACAGAGCAGATCTTCAAATTCAAGTATAAACATGTCATTTCTGGGCTTAATGTTTTTCTTTCATATCTATTTACATAACTATGGTCTCCAAGTTGGGGTGCATGCACCTCAAGGGGGAAGAGACAACCTTTGGAAGAAAGGAAGAAAATATTGAATTACATGCATTCATTATACTGTATTATAATAAAAGGAAATCCATTACACTGTTAATATGTAATATACAGATAGGCCTTGGTACCCTACACAGTTCCACTAATAAATAATTTCATAAAGAATTTAGAGGCAAGAGTCGGGGTCCCACAGTGCAGTTCAACAATTGCACCTTCACTCTTTATTTTCAATACACAGTAATGCACTATAGTATATATGAATCAACAAGCAAATGTATCATTTATAGTACTCAGCCTTGACTAAATCTCAGAAAATGAGCAGGTTTATTAGGAACACATCCCCAAAGAAAACATTGATTGAAAACAATTCAATAAGATAAACAAAACCAGAAATTAAAAATTATAGAGCTGAAACATCTTCTCTTCATGCAAACTTTCTCCCAGCTACATCACAAAATAAAGAGAAGGATGACCTGGTAAAATATGAGAAGATGGTTGGCAACAAAGTTCAATATTATCAAGAAGACTATTAAAAATACTGATTAACATCTGTCAGTATTATAGGTGACCCTGGAAGTATGCTTTGTACCTTGAGATATCAGCTATATGATAATATAAAGCTATCTCAATTAGAAAAGCAAAACTTCATTTTACTTCATATTTAGCACATCTTCTTGAAAATTCTATTTTTATTTGTGTTTAGTAATGTGCCTCATTCACTGAATAGTTATTTACTGAGTCCTCTTGTCCCAGTACTGTTACGGAAACTTGAAAGATATCAATAAATAAAACATGTGTTTTTTTATAACTGCCCTATGGAGTTTTCAAACAATTAAGTATACACAGAAATTGAAGGAGTGCTTTTAACACATTGTGCATGTTAAAACAAAAATGTTTGTATATCACTAGTATCCAAAAGATGGCATGCAAAAACCTTCCTACATATGTGACTTTAATTCTTGCCATGTATAATATAAAAATTCACTCACCTGTGAATATATTCACTCCCTTGTGATATATTTGTATTTCTTCAAACATTTCATTATACTATTAATACTGCCCTCCTTGCTGCTTTGTACCTCTCTTTACTCTCACCAAAGTGCTTTATCCACCGGTTGTTTCCTGGCCGTCTTGTTTCTCATGTCTCCTTTATATCCCTCGACACTGAGCTCAGTCCTCATCTCTGTGTAGTATCATCTGGTAGTTCTCCAGAGAGAATTGGTTCCTTTGCTGGGACCTCCATTACTGTATCCCATATCCAAGTTCATTACTACAGTTACCACATTGTTTTGACATAATTTGCTGACATAACCATGATCCTTCCTCAAAGGAGAGTTTACATTTTACCCTTTGCTTTGTCTGTAGGTCTAGTACCGTATATAACTGGCACACTTGTAATTCCTATCATTATAGTACTCAACAAGCAAATGTATCATTTATAGTACTCAGCCTTGACTAAATCTCAGAAAATGAGCAGGTTTATTAGGAACACATCCCCAAAGAAAACATTGATTGAAAACAATTCAATAAGATAAACAAAACCAGAAATTAAAAATTATAGAGCTGAAACATCTTCTCTTCATGCAAACTTTCTCCCAGCTACATCACAAAATAAAGAGAAGGATGACCTGGTAAAATATGAGAAGATGGTTGGCAACAAAGTTCAATATTATCAAGAAGACTATTAAAAATACTGATTAACATCTGTCAGTATTATAGGTGACCCTGGAAGTATGCTTTGTACCTTGAGATATCAGCTATATGATAATATAAAGCTATCTCAATTAGAAAAGCAAAACTTCATTTTACTTCATATTTAGCACATCTTCTTGAAAATTCTATTTTTATTTGTGTTTAGTAATGTGCCTCATTCACTGAATAGTTATTTACTGAGTCCTCTTGTCCCAGTACTGTTACGGAAACTTGAAAGATATCAATAAATAAAACATGTGTTTTTTTATAACTGCCCTATGGAGTTTTCAAACAATTAAGTATACACAGAAATTGAAGGAGTGCTTTTAACACATTGTGCATGTTAAAACAAAATGTTTGTATATCACTAGTATCCAAAAGATGGCATGCAAAAACCTTCCTACATATGTGACTTTAATTCTTGCCATGTATAATATAAAAATTCACTCACCTGTGAATATATTCACTCCCTTGTGATATATTTGTATTTCTTCAAACATTTCATTATACTATTAATACTGCCCTCCTTGCTGCTTTGTACCTCTCTTTACTCTCACCAAAGTGCTTTATCCACCGGTTGTTTCCTGGCCGTCTTGTTTCTCATGTCTCCTTTATATCCCTCGACACTGAGCTCAGTCCTCATCTCTGTGTAGTATCATCTGGTAGTTCTCCAGAGAGAATTGGTTCCTTTGCTGGGACCTCCATTACTGTATCCCATATCCAAGTTCATTACTACAGTTACCACATTGTTTTGACATAATTTGCTGACATAACCATGATCCTTCCTCAAAGGAGAGTTTACATTTTACCCTTTGCTTTGTCTGTAGGTCTAGTACCGTATATAACTGGCACACTTGTAATTCCTATAATTCTACTGTGTTCACAGTCATGTCTGACTCTTTGTAATGCCATAAATGGTAGCCCGCTGGGCTCCTCTGTCTGTGGGATTCTCCAGGCAAGAATAATGGAGTGGGTTGCCATTTTCTCCTCAAGAATCATCCCAATCCAGGGTTCAAACCCAGGTCTCCTAGATCTCCTGCATTGCAGGCAGATTCTTTACCACCATGCCACCTGGGGAGTCCCAGCTAGCACACAGTCAGCCCTAAAAAAATTTATTTTAAAGATTTGTATTGAATTAATCTCAGAATAGTTTTCAGATAAGGCAAGTTTTGCTTTTTGGTTTAATCAGCAAACTTTTTGTTTTTCCAGATGTGTCTGATCAGTTTGAAGTTAATAGCAGTTATTTGTATCATATGCTGTCTTGATTTTACAATGTCTAAAAGCATTACCCTGGATCTTATTTGGAAATATTTGTTCCACAAACAAAATAGTTTTAAATCTGTGAGGTAGACTAATATGCTAACATTGTTGGAACAAAATTACTAGTAGAAGTTGCCTGTAAGTTTTTTCACTTCCAGGAAACAAATTGAATTAGAGAGACAATATGCTCCCAGGAGTATCTCACTTCCTTACTAATGTTATTGCAGTGTTACTTTGAAAAATAAAGAACACATTAAATGTCAAAGAATAAATGTTTTCTAGCCATGAATACTGATGACATAAGTAGAATTGCCAAAACCCAAGTTGTATAGCTTCAGAATAATGGAAGTATTTCAATTACCCAGGTTTTCATCTGGCATTTTAGTTAGCTGTATCTTGTCTCTGTCCATTTCATGGCCTTTGGTGTTGCAGGCCATCTTGTGCTACATGCAAATTCAAAAAAAATTGTACCAAGGAAGAAAACACTATGGGACAAAATTATGCTAGATGCATTAGTTCTCCATATCCAGTCCATTTACTTAGCCAGAATTGGTTCCTTTGCTGGGACCTCCATTACTGTATCCCATATCCAAGTTCATTACTACAGTTACCACATTGTTTTGACATAATTTGCTGACATAACCATGATCCTTCCTCAAAGGAGAGTTTACATTTTACCCTTTGCTTTGTCTGTAGGTCTAGTACCGTATATAACTGGCACACTTGTAATTCCTATAATTCTACTGTGTTCACAGTCATGTCTGACTCTTTGTAATGCCATAAATGGTAGCCCGCTGGGCTCCTCTGTCTGTGGGATTCTCCAGGCAAGAATAATGGAGTGGGTTGCCATTTTCTCCTCAAGAATCATCCCAATCCAGGGTTCAAACCCAGGTCTCCTAGATCTCCTGCATTGCAGGCAGATTCTTTACCACCATGCCACCTGGGGAGTCCCAGCTAGCACACAGTCAGCCCTAAAAAAATTTATTTTAAAGATTTGTATTGAATTAATCTCAGAATAGTTTTCAGATAAGGCAAGTTTTGCTTTTTGGTTTAATCAGCAAACTTTTTGTTTTTCCAGATGTGTCTGATCAGTTTGAAGTTAATAGCAGTTATTTGTATCATATGCTGTCTTGATTTTACAATGTCTAAAAGCATTACCCTGGATCTTATTTGGAAATATTTGTTCCACAAACAAAATAGTTTTAAATCTGTGAGGTAGACTAATATGCTAACATTGTTGGAACAAAATTACTAGTAGAAGTTGCCTGTAAGTTTTTTCACTTCCAGGAAACAAATTGAATTAGAGAGACAATATGCTCCCAGGAGTATCTCACTTCCTTACTAATGTTATTGCAGTGTTACTTTGAAAAATAAAGAACACATTAAATGTCAAAGAATAAATGTTTTCTAGCCATGAATACTGATGACATAAGTAGAATTGCCAAAACCCAAGTTGTATAGTCTTCAGAATAATGGAAGTATTTCAATTACCCAGGTTTTCATCTGGCATTTTAGTTAGCTGTATCTTGTCTCTGTCCATTTCATGGCCTTTGGTGTTGCAGGCCATCTTGTGCTACATGCAAATTGAATTTCAAAAGATTTTAAAAATCTGTGTACCAAGGAAGAAAACACTATGGGTAAGCCATTAAAGAATTTAGGGATGAGCTTTACTCGCTAGTTCTGCCCACTTATGCCACATCCACAAGTGAGAAACAGAGAGAAAGAAAATATTAATGAGGTTCAGCTGCAACTATGATTGGGGGAAAAAATCTATGCATAAAACAACAGGAAATGCTTAACAGAAAATATGATAGGGAACTTTTTCTGTTCTTCTTACTTTGAAAATAAATCTTAACATTTTCCAGAAATTTGGATGGGTGTGATAACTAACTATGTTTATAGTTATGTGATTACATTTGTTAAATTAAAAACAGCAAAAAGGTCATGTATTCTCTGCCATTTGGGGAGACAATCCCTAAAAAGACTGGTATGTATAGAAATTCTAAACTGCTGCTGGTCCCATTGATTCTTATTGCAGTTGAATCAAGGGAAAGTTTAGATATTCTGTAAGATCTTTTTTGTTTTTTAATTTGGGCTTCTTTTATTTATTTATTTATTTTCATCTGTCTTTATTCTTGTTCTTCAGCCTGTGTGGGCCTCACATTGCAGTGGCCTCTCTCATTGCAGAGCACTGCAGGCACTCCAGAGTGCTGGTTCCTAATTGAAAACACCAGTTCAATCGCTCCACAGTATGTGGGACCTTCCCAGGTCAGGGACCAAACCGGTGCCCCTTGCACTGCAAGGCAGACTCTCTACCCACTGGACCACCAGGAAAGTCTCTATGAGATCATTTTGTCTAAGCTATCTTACTTATTATCTTATTGGTAATCGACTAGGTTCTATTGTTTTCTTAAAACTCTGAAAACTCACCATAATAATTTAAATCAATGGATTTAATGCATTTTTTCTTTGACAGAATCCTTTCATTATATATCTGATGTCAGAAGTCACTGAATAACTAAGTTCACTTGTATCATTTCTTTTTAAATTCCATGTATAAAAGATGTCATACTGTATTTCTCCTTCTCTGTCTTACTTCACTCAGTATGATACTCTTCAGAATAATGGAAGTATTTCAATTACCCAGGTTTTCATCTGGCATTTTAGTTAGCTGTATCTTGTCTCTGTCCATTTCATGGCCTTTGGTGTTGCAGGCCATCTTGTGCTACATGCAAATTGAATTTCAAAAGATTTTAAAAATCTGTGTACCAAGGAAGAAAACACTATGGGTAAGCCATTAAAGAATTTAGGGATGAGCTTTACTCGCTAGTTCTGCCCACTTATGCCACATCCACAAGTGAGAAACAGAGAGAAAGAAAATATTAATGAGGTTCAGCTGCAACTATGATTGGGGGAAAAAATCTATGCATAAAACAACAGGAAATGCTTAACAGAAAATATGATAGGGAACTTTTTCTGTTCTTCTTACTTTGAAAATAAATCTTAACATTTTCCAGAAATTTGGATGGGTGTGATAACTAACTATGTTTATAGTTATGTGATTACATTTGTTAAATTAAAAACAGCAAAAAGGTCATGTATTCTCTGCCATTTGGGGAGACAATCCCTAAAAAGACTGGTATGTATAGAAATTCTAAACTGCTGCTGGTCCCATTGATTCTTATTGCAGTTGAATCAAGGGAAAGTTTAGATATTCTGTAAGATCTTTTTTGTTTTTTAATTTGGGCTTCTTTTATTTATTTATTTATTTTCATCTGTCTTTATTCTTGTTCTTCAGCCTGTGTGGGCCTCACATTGCAGTGGCCTCTCTCATTGCAGAGCACTGCAGGCACTCCAGAGTGCTGGTTCCTAATTGAAAACACCAGTTCAATCGCTCCACAGTATGTGGGACCTTCCCAGGTCAGGGACCAAACCGGTGCCCCTTGCACTGCAAGGCAGACTCTCTACCCACTGGACCACCAGGAAAGTCTCTATGAGATCATTTTGTCTAAGCTATCTTACTTATTATCTTATTGGTAATCGACTAGGTTCTATTGTTTTCTTAAAACTCTGAAAACTCACCATAATAATTTAAATCAATGGATTTAATGCATTTTTTTTCTTTGACAGAATCCTTTCATTATATATCTGATGTCAGAAGTCACTGAATAACTAAGTTCACTTGTATCATTTCTTTTTAAATTCCATGTATAAAAGATGTCATACTGTATTTCTCCTTCTCTGTCTTACTTCACTCAGTATGATAGTCTCTAGGTCTATCCATGTTGCTGAAAATGGCATTTTATTCCTTTCAGGGTTGAGTAATATTTCATTGTATATATGTACCACCTCTTCTGTATTGATTCCTTTGCTGATGGAGATTTCTGTTGCTTCCATGTATTGACTATTGTAAACAATGCTCTGTGAACATTGTAAACTCAGTGAACACTGGGGTGCATGTATCCTTTGGGAAACAAACTCAAAGACTTAGAGAATGAACATATGGTTGCTGGTTGGAGAAGGACGAGGGGAAGGGATAGTTAAGAAATTTGGGATCAATATGTATCACAGCTATATTTAAAATGGATAACAACAAAGACCTACGATACAGCACCAAAGAAAGTCTCATTGAGTAAAACAAATCAGTGTGGAGCTCCTCTGGTGGAACCTGACTTTATGAGGCCAGAGCTCTTTTTTCTTTTCCTGGCACCTCTTACCAGGCCCAGCCATGTCCCCCAAGGCACTGCCACAGAAGTTATATAATTCTAGATGTTCTCAATGCAAAAACTGGCTTTAAAGTATAAGATCTTTTGGGGGAATGGAACAATACTTCTAGAAAACTTATATGCCAAATATTTCATACATATATTCTTACTTAACTCTTGAATAAGTTCTCTAGATAGGCTATTTATTACCTACCATATTACATCTCAAGAAGCTGAAATTCAATACAATGAAGCCATTTGACTGAGCAATACAAATAATGAGCAATCGCTCCACAGTATGTGGGCCCCCAAACCGGTGCCTTGCACTGCAAGGCAGACTCTCTACCCACTGGACCACCAGGAAAGTCTCTATGAGATCATTTTGTCTAAGCTATCTTACTTATTATCTTATTGGTAATCGACTAGGTTCTATTGTTTTCTTAAAACTCTGAAAACTCACCATAATAATTTAAATCAATGGATTTAATGCATTTTTTTTCTTTGACAGAATCCTTTCATTATATATCTGATGTCAGAAGTCACTGAATAACTAAGTTCACTTGTATCATTTCTTTTTAAATTCCATGTATAAAAGATGTCATACTGTATTTCTCCTTCTCTGTCTTACTTCACTCAGTATGATAGTCTCTAGGTCTATCCATGTTGCTGAAAATGGCATTTTATTCCTTTCAGGGTTGAGTAATATTTCATTGTATATATGTACCACCTCTTCTGTATTGATTCCTTTGCTGATGGAGATTTCTGTTGCTTCCATGTATTGACTATTGTAAACAATGCTCTGTGAACATTGTAAACTCAGTGAACACTGGGGTGCATGTATCCTTTGGGAAACAAACTCAAAGACTTAGAGAATGAACATATGGTTGCTGGTTGGAGAAGGACGAGGGGAAGGGATAGTTAAGAAATTTGGGATCAATATGTATCACAGCTATATTTAAAATGGATAACAACAAAGACCTACGATACAGCACCAAAGAAAGTCTCATTGAGTAAAACAAATCAGTGTGGAGCTCCTCTGGTGGAACCTGACTTTATGAGGCCAGAGCTCTTTTTTCTTTTCCTGGCACCTCTTACCAGGCCCAGCCATGTCCCCCAAGGCACTGCCACAGAAGTTATATAATTCTAGATGTTCTCAATGCAAAAACTGGCTTTAAAGTATAAGATCTTTTGGGGGAATGGAACAATACTTCTAGAAAACTTATATGCCAAATATTTCATACATATATTCTTACTTAACTCTTGAATAAGTTCTCTAGATAGGCTATTTATTACCTACCATATTACATCTCAAGAAGCTGAAATTCAATACAATGAAGCCATTTGACTGAGCATTAATGCAGCCTGTGAGTGTAAAACTGAGATTTCCATTCACACATCCATTTCAAAGAGTCACTTCCTTGTAGTCTATTAATGGCATTTCCAAAATAAAAGAATGGAAGAAAGACACTAGTACTGTGATTAAGCTCTCATAAGAATTTGCTGTTATATATTAAAAACAAAAACATTTGCTATTCTCTAAGATTAAAGGCACCAAGTCACTAAGTTGTGAGTTGGGAGGTGAGCAGTCTGCTCTTTTACAGTCAACAGAATGGTCACAGAGTAAATGGTTTATTTTGAATGAAAAACCATGTGTGCCTAGTAGTGTGCTGGGCTTTGATAGGGGTTAGGATGGTTGAGAGTAATTTTTTCACAGATTAATTGTGAAGGAAATGTTGCTCAATGGATTCCTAATCCTGGTTGCCTTTTAAAATCCCCTGAAATGTTTCTAAACAAAATGATACCTTCATCCCATCCAGGAATTCTGATAGTTGATAGGTTGGGAATCTGGGCCTCAGTGTTTTAAAAAGTGATTTATTAGATAATCAGAGTTGATGTCAAGAAAGCATTCAGTTTGGGCAAATAGAAGGGGAAAGAAAATTGGAAGTGGTGACAGATTTTATCTTTTTTTGGATCCAAAATCACTGCAGATGGTGACTACAGACATTAATTAAAAGATTCTTGCTTCTTGGAAGGAAAGCTATGACAAACCTAGATAGTATATTAAAAAGCAGAGACATCACTTTGTCAACAAAGGTCTGTATAGTCAAAGCTATGGTTTTTCCCATAGTCATGTACAGATGTGAGAGTTGGACTGAGTGCCAAAGACTTGCTGCTTTCAAATTGTGGTCATGGAGAAGACTCTTGAGAGTAACTTTTACTGCAGGGAAATCAAACCAGTCAGTCCTAATGAAATCAACCCTGAATATTCATTGGCTGAAGCTGAAGCTCCAGCTTGACCACCTGATGTGAAGAGCTGCCTCACTGGAAAAGGCCCTGATGTTGGGAAAGACTGAAGAACAAAGAAGCGAGCAGCAAAGAAAGAGACAGTTAGCTAGCGTCACTGACTCAATGTCCTAATCTCCAGGAGACAGGGAAGGAGAGAGGAGCCTGGCATGCTGCAGTCTGTGGGGTCGCAAAGAGTTGGACACCATTTAGTGACTAAGCAGCATAAAAGAGGTACAATGTTATCTGGGCTGTGATGGCAGTGAGGCTGGAGGGCACACATGTGGGAAAAAGTGCAAGAGAGGTTTAAAAGCATCTCTATTTCTTTGTTGAAAAAAAATTAGAGGGGCTTCCCTGGTGGTCCAGTGGGTAAGGACACCGCCTTAGTGTTGTCAACAGAATGGTCACAGAGTAAATGGTTTATTTTGAATGAAAACCATGTGTGCCTAGTAGTGTGCTGGGCTTTGATAGGGGTTAGGATGGTTGAGAGTAATTTTTTCACAGATTAATTGTGAAGGAAATGTTGCTCAATGGATTCCTAATCCTGGTTGCCTTTTAAAATCCCCTGAAATGTTTCTAAACAAAATGATACCTTCATCCCATCCAGGAATTCTGATAGTTGATAGGTTGGGAATCTGGGCCTCAGTGTTTTAAAAAGTGATTTATTAGATAATCAGAGTTGATGTCAAGAAAGCATTCAGTTTGGGCAAATAGAAGGGGAAAGAAAATTGGAAGTGGTGACAGATTTTATCTTTTTTTGGATCCAAAATCACTGCAGATGGTGACTACAGACATTAATTAAAAGATTCTTGCTTCTTGGAAGGAAAGCTATGACAAACCTAGATAGTATATTAAAAAGCAGAGACATCACTTTGTCAACAAAGGTCTGTATAGTCAAAGCTATGGTTTTTCCCATAGTCATGTACAGATGTGAGAGTTGGACTGAGTGCCAAAGACTTGCTGCTTTCAAATTGTGGTCATGGAGAAGACTCTTGAGAGTAACTTTTACTGCAGGGAAATCAAACCAGTCAGTCCTAATGAAATCAACCCTGAATATTCATTGGCTGAAGCTGAAGCTCCAGCTTGACCACCTGATGTGAAGAGCTGCCTCACTGGAAAAGGCCCTGATGTTGGGAAAGACTGAAGAACAAAGAAGCGAGCAGCAAAGAAAGAGACAGTTAGCTAGCGTCACTGACTCAATGTCCTAATCTCCAGGAGACAGGGAAGGAGAGAGGAGCCTGGCATGCTGCAGTCTGTGGGGTCGCAAAGAGTTGGACACCATTTAGTGACTAAGCAGCATAAAAGAGGTACAATGTTATCTGGGCTGTGATGGCAGTGAGGCTGGAGGGCACACATGTGGGAAAAAGTGCAAGAGAGGTTTAAAAGCATCTCTATTTCTTTGTTGAAAAAAAATTAGAGGGGCTTCCCTGGTGGTCCAGTGGGTAAGGACACCGCCTTGCAGTGCAAGGGGCGCCGGTTCGATCCGTGGCCTGGGAAGATCCCACGAGCTGCTGAGCGGCTGGACTGATGTGTCCAGTTACCGAGTCAGAGCTCTGGGGCGCATGCACCCAGAGCCGGCGCTCTGCAACGACAGATGGGAGGCCCACAGGAGCCAGAGAACAAAGACAGATGAAAAATAGAGAAACAAAGACCAATAGAAGTGGCCCACCCGTTCCCCTCCCTCCCCACCCCACCCCCGAAAAGATAAATAAACAATAATAAAAAAAAATTAGAATACTCATTAAAAACTTTCAGATACCTTCCAAAACGTGGTCTATACATAGAATGTTGACCAACTTCTGAATTGCTACAGTTTCTATGCTGTGTTAAATGTCTACATGTTCAAATCTTTTAAACATAACAGGAGAATTAGGAAATTTGTATAATTCAAATTCAAAGCAATTGAGTTATAAATTCAAGTATGGGTTTCATCTTGGTTTCAATGAAGTTTTAAGTTTTCTGAGAAAATACTTTCCTCAGTTTAAGTGCTCAATAAGAAGATTAAACAATCTGTTATAGAAAAATTATCTAATGGTTTAAAAATTGTCATTAGCTGCTCTTAATAGATATTATTTTACATCATAAAAAGAATAAACTGTTTTGACCTTATTCATCCAACAATAACACTGGATGACAATAAAACCTTTCTTTTTACTGGAAATGTCTAAATAGTCAAAGATTAATGAAGATAATGAGCGACTAATGGATTATTTGTGAGACTTAGAGCATTATCCCATCTAAACAAAAACTACCTGAATGGTTTTTACTCAAACAAGTTCCTCAGAAACTTGAGAAGAGTTTGTAAAAATGTCTCCTATTTAAGTAACTTTCCTAATCTGCTAGTGATTAGCCTCTGAAAAATTAACATGAAATATAAATAAGTGCTATAAACATTTAACAGAAAAAACCTAAAGCCCTACTTTGATAAACATCTAAGTCTGTGAAGAAGACTACATCTAGCAAAGAATAGATGAGTCAGAATGTACTTTTGGTCCAGGATTTCTGAGTCTGTTAGTGTGCCTAGTGACATAAGGTATTATTTTCTGAATTTCAGAATATGTGTGCCTTTGTACATACACCAAAAATAAACATGAGGTCCCAGTGAGTTTCCTTTCTTTGATTTCTCCTTAGTCTCAATCTTTCCTTACTTTGCTGTACAATTAACTGTTCAACCCCATCTGTGAAGAAGGAACTTGCTTCCCCTAATGTCACCACTTATGACAGGAAAACCCTAAAGTAGAGCCATTCCTCTGCCTTTTGTTATATTTTTCTGGACCTCTTTTTAATAAGAACTTTCCAGCCTTTGTACTATGCATGATGACAGGACTAATTTTCATCCCAGAGTATCAGATACTTTCTCTCCAGAAACTCTCCAGAAAGGTTTAAGTATGTTTCATAATCTGATATATTCATTTTATAGAATTTAGTCCATTACTTTATATCTTTCTCACTGTTATCAATAAAATGATTAAATTACACATAACAATGAAAAATTTGGGAAACTATGAAGATTAATTAAATAGATCTAAAATGTTTAATATCAATTTCTTCACAATATGATGTTTATTGTTATTTCTCTAAGACCTTAAACCTGAACTAACTTAAACGCTGGAAAACTATAGCCACAACAAAAGCCACATTCACATTTAGGTTCTACCATTTACTAACCCCATTGCATTTTACAAGTCACAACTTCTCTGAACCTCTCTTTCTTCATCAGTAAGATGAATATAACATTACACTTGGGTCTCCTACAACAAATCATTATTCCAAGAAAAAAAAATCATTTCATGTTATGATGACTACTTCATAACAGTGTAGTGTATAAATATTACCATTAGCAGGTTAAATATGTCATTTCCTTGGGCACTGAACTTTAATGAACACGCGTAAGGCATAGTAACTGTCATATAACTATGGTCACAGTATTAACATTATAAATGATGTTTATGGTGAAGAAGCAGACCGCCTAACATGATAGATTATATACTTAATAAATATGATTTTAAAAATGTGACATTATAGACTAATTTTTAACAATTCTCATTTAGAGTTCCCCTCAAAATAAGCCTGAAATTTAATGTGTAAGAACAGGCAGTTATATTTATCCTATTGAGTTAGGGTATATTCATTCAGTGTTTGAGTTCTTTTGTGAAGTTTTGAAGACCCCTAAACATATAAGGTTGGTAAATTCTTGCTCATTTTATGGGCGAGCAGATTGAGAAGCAGAGAACAAAGTGATCCCTGCTCCCATGATAGATGCCTAAGGTAGGGAAAGCATGTTTGGGGTGCTCTTTGGGGCACCGTCAGGCTACCTTCACTTACCATTAGACTAGCAGTGCCTTCCTCTTTGGACTTAGTCCCCACCTGATCTTTAACCAATCTGCCCTTTCCTTACCCAGAAAACACAAGTGTTTTGTGTTTGTAGTTGGATGTTTGTTCACATATTACCGGAATATTTTGTCTACTGTTATATAATTAAACTGGAAGGAACATTTGTGAAATGTGAATTAGCAATATGACCCAAAGATCATCAAAGAAGCACAAGTCTTTTAATGATCATGTATAATTGGTTAATCACACAACATAGCCTTGATTTTGCTTATATTAATAATATTTTGAAAACAGTATCTGTGACTTATTTTGATTGTGCTTGCCTGCAACATACCTGCAACCTAACAAAATGGTATACAAGGATGTACTAATTAATGAGGACAAATCCTGTACCAACAAAACAAAAGTGATCTTCCTCATTGGAGGTGTATTGTTATAGTCATCAAGGCATTGGTTGAAAACTGATTAACATGTTTATAAAATTCATTTTGTTTTAGGTCTAAGACTTCCAACTGCAATTTGTCATTTTGAATAGCAGTGACACTCCCGTTCAGAGTAATAAGAATTTAAATGGGATAGGATTCTCTGGAAATTTTTTCTACCTTTAATTTTTTAAAATTTGTCAGAATATTCTCCTTTCCATTTTATCAAGTCATGAGCTTTTCAGTAAAAAAACTAGTGAAAGGGAAAAATGGGTGAAATGTTAAATTTGCAGAGTATCCATGAATCTTTTCTCTTAAATATCCTCATCAACTTTTTTTTTTTTTGGCCTCTTTTATTGTTGTTGTGTTTTTGACCCATCTTTTTTATTCTTTGGCCTGTGTGGGCCTCCCATCATAGTGTCCTCTCTCATTGCAAAGCACTGGCTCTGGACACATGCACCCCAGAACACTGACTGGCAATTGGACACACCGGCACATGGGATCTTCCCAGGCCAGGGATCGAACTGGCACCCTCTGCACTGCAAGGAGGACTCTTTATGCAGTGGACCACCAGGGAAGCCCCCTCATCAACTTTTTAATTCATCTACACTCAGACCCTTTTATTTTACAACAGAAAAGAATTTTTTCTCATAATCTGGTTACATTCATTCTGACAAAACAGAGCTCAATATTTAAAGCTACCCTAGGACAAGCACAAAACCTGTCAAAAATAACAGACTCAAGATACATGTTGTGCAATTATCCCTCAAGTGTGACTTTGCTCGTTTTCACATATGCTCTGTCTCATGGGATCAACTGGCCTGTGTCTGACTGAGAGTCCTAGTTTGAAGTTTTCTTGGCAATTCATGGTTGTTTATTCTATGAGTTTTTCTCCTTGCTTTTGTAACATTTTTCTAAATACAACACAATGAAAGACAATTTCACATTAATTTTGTAAAAGCCTAGTTATACAGTGCTCTGAAATTCTTGAACAATTTTGTTTTCCACTGGAGATTATGTACCATACAGGTAATCAAAGTCAAGCTAAATAAAAAAACAAGCAAACAAAACAATTGACTTGAATACAAAGAAAGGATTGTGACCTTTCTCCTACCATGGGTTACAACCCAGATCTTTGGTGCTGAGTCTGCAGTGTGAGAGACTAAAAATATCCCAGTCATTAATTTCTACTTGAAAGTCTCCTTTCCAATGCTTCACATCACAGCACGGGCCAGTTCATAGACCACACGATCTATCACCATGTTTGATGATACTCAGAATCAGTTTCTCATCGTCATTCTCTACTTCTTTTATTATTATTACTTGAGTACTAGATTTATAGCCTTGACTTTCCCAAATGGATATGGGGACACCTCAGAATTTTTTTTCCAAACATGTAATTAATCATAGGATCATATTATTTTAATGTGTAATTTCTTCAAAAAGTTTTGATTTCATAAATTTAAATTTATTTTAATCAACATTTAGAGAATGCACTATATTGACAAGGGCTTCCCTGTGGCTCAGCAGTAAAAAGTTTGTTTGCACTGTAGAAAGTGTAGGTTCAATTCCTGGGTTGGGAAGATCCCCTGGAGGAGGGCACGGCAACCCACTCCAGTATTCTTGCCTGGAAAATTCCATGGACAGAGGATCTTGGTGGGCTACAATCTATAGGGTCACACAAAGTCAGACACGACTGAAGCAACTGAGCACAGCACAGCACTATGTTTATACAAGATGAGATAATCTAGGCAATAGTAAAATGCTCACTTGGTTCTCTTATTATGGTTCAGAAATAAGAAAGATATACAAATACTTACAATAAAAAGCACAATGTGATGGTTTCAATCAGAGGAATATGTTTTTATTTTCCTTTCCTTGTGTGACAACCAACTTTTAGCTTTTGTTGACTGCTTCTCCCCTTTTATATTTATAATGTATGCTGTGGTCTTTAATATTTATATATACTTGAAGCAATCTAATGGTTGTTGTTCAAAGGAAAATGTTTGCTTATACTTTCCAATAGTTTGACATTTGAAGTGTTGAATTTTCTCTACTTAAAAAAGAAAGTTAAGTACTCTGGTTTATAAGATACAACCATTACATCTAGTTTCATAAAACCAGACTCCTTTGCCTTAAGTAATTGAAAGCAGGTAAAATGTTTATAGAGATTATGTACCATACAGGTAATCAAAGTCAAGCTAAATAAAAAAACAAGCAAACAAAACAATTGACTTGAATACAAAGAAAGGATTGTGACCTTTCTCCTACCATGGGTTACAACCCAGATCTTTGGTGCTGAGTCTGCAGTGTGAGAGACTAAAAATATCCCAGTCATTAATTTCTACTTGAAAGTCTCCTTTCCAATGCTTCACATCACAGCACGGGCCAGTTCATAGACCACACGATCTATCACCATGTTTGATGATACTCAGAATCAGTTTCTCATCGTCATTCTCTACTTCTTTTATTATTATTACTTGAGTACTAGATTTATAGCCTTGACTTTCCCAAATGGATATGGGGACACCTCAGAATTTTTTTTCCAAACATGTAATTAATCATAGGATCATATTATTTTAATGTGTAATTTCTTCAAAAAGTTTTGATTTCATAAATTTAAATTTATTTTAATCAACATTTAGAGAATGCACTATATTGACAAGGGCTTCCCTGTGGCTCAGCAGTAAAAAGTTTGTTTGCACTGTAGAAAGTGTAGGTTCAATTCCTGGGTTGGGAAGATCCCCTGGAGGAGGGCACGGCAACCCACTCCAGTATTCTTGCCTGGAAAATTCCATGGACAGAGGATCTTGGTGGGCTACAATCTATAGGGTCACACAAAGTCAGACACGACTGAAGCAACTGAGCACAGCACAGCACTATGTTTATACAAGATGAGATAATCTAGGCAATAGTAAAATGCTCACTTGGTTCTCTTATTATGGTTCAGAAATAAGAAAGATATACAAATACTTACAATAAAAAGCACAATGTGATGGTTTCAATCAGAGGAATATGTTTTTATTTTCCTTTCCTTGTGTGACAACCAACTTTTAGCTTTTGTTGACTGCTTCTCCCTTATATATTTATAATGTATGCTGTGGTCTTTAATATTTATATATACTTGAAGCAATCTAATGGTTGTTGTTCAAAGGAAAATGTTTGCTTATACTTTCCAATAGTTTGACATTTGAAGTGTTGAATTTTCTCTACTTAAAAAAGAAAGTTAAGTACTCTGGTTTATAAGATACAACCATTACATCTAGTTTCATAAAACCAGACTCCTTTGCCTTAAGTAATTGAAAGCAGGTAAAATGTTTATAGAGGATGGTAACTACCAAGATGGCTTTGATTTTTATTTTTGCTATATGACCTTGCGCTATGACAGTTTCATTTCAAGCCAGACACCCTGACCTTCCCAAATTTCAGAAAAGTTTTTCCCCATGATTGCTTCATTTTAAAACTGTAGTTCTTTCAGCACATGTTTCCATCTGGAAATGAATCACTCTGTAATCCACATGTGCCATACCAGTAAAAGTCAAACTGGGGCCGGTCTCCCAAGGCTCTGACAAACACAAGGATATTCCAAGCCACGAGATGCTGGCTTTCCTATTTGATTAATGAGGACTATATTTAAATTTGATATATTTTAAGGTCAATCTTCTGCTTCAAAGCAAAAGGCCTTAATTCATCTTATTCTTAATAAAATGTTCAAGTGTAAATGTGGATTAAAGTTGAAAGCTGCTTCATTTTGGAAAGTGAATGGCTTTTGTCTGATTTTCTCTTTTTTTCCTGATGGTGAAGAATTTCTTTTATTGAATTTCATTTATTTCTCATTTATATTTTCTAATGACAAGGAACTTTTTATTGAATTCTTCTGTTTTTCTTTTATGATATAAATTTCTCTCATATTCCTTAAAAAATTTTGAAGATCATTTGACAAATCAAAATAACCTAAGTGCTACCATATCTCAACAAATATAACTACTAAAACACACAATGAGTTTAAGAAGAAAATTAAAAGACTATACCACATCAGCACATCAATTCTGTTATCAGCAACATCACAGTTCTTGTCATGCATGCAACTATCTTTTGGTTGCAAAATTTTTATCTTGTTTACCAAAGGTCATGATCACTAAAGATCTTATTAAGTAAAGGTAGAAATAATAGCTATAATTCCACTTATAAGTCTAACTCACAAAACCTTAAGATAAGGTAAGCTCATGAAAAAACCCATGTATGTTTCACTGCTTCCTTGTGTGACAACCAACTTTTAGCTTTTGTTGACTGCTTCTCCCTTATATATTTATAATGTATGCTGTGGTCTTTAATATTTATATATACTTGAAGCAATCTAATGGTTGTTGTTCAAAGGAAAATGTTTGCTTATACTTTCCAATAGTTTGACATTTGAAGTGTTGAATTTTCTCTACTTAAAAAAGAAAGTTAAGTACTCTGGTTTATAAGATACAACCATTACATCTAGTTTCATAAAACCAGACTCCTTTGCCTTAAGTAATTGAAAGCAGGTAAAATGTTTATAGAGGATGGTAACTACCAAGATGGCTTTGATTTTTATTTTTGCTATATGACCTTGCGCTATGACAGTTTCATTTCAAGCCAGACACCCTGACCTTCCCAAATTTCAGAAAAGTTTTTCCCCATGATTGCTTCATTTTAAAACTGTAGTTCTTTCAGCACATGTTTCCATCTGGAAATGAATCACTCTGTAATCCACATGTGCCATACCAGTAAAAGTCAAACTGGGGCCGGTCTCCCAAGGCTCTGACAAACACAAGGATATTCCAAGCCACGAGATGCTGGCTTTCCTATTTGATTAATGAGGACTATATTTAAATTTGATATATTTTAAGGTCAATCTTCTGCTTCAAAGCAAAAGGCCTTAATTCATCTTATTCTTAATAAAATGTTCAAGTGTAAATGTGGATTAAAGTTGAAAGCTGCTTCATTTTGGAAAGTGAATGGCTTTTGTCTGATTTTCTCTTTTTTTCCTGATGGTGAAGAATTTCTTTTATTGAATTTCATTTATTTCTCATTTATATTTTCTAATGACAAGGAACTTTTTATTGAATTCTTCTGTTTTTCTTTTATGATATAAATTTCTCTCATATTCCTTAAAAAATTTTGAAGATCATTTGACAAATCAAAATAACCTAAGTGCTACCATATCTCAACAAATATAACTACTAAAACACACAATGAGTTTAAGAAGAAAATTAAAAGACTATACCACATCAGCACATCAATTCTGTTATCAGCAACATCACAGTTCTTGTCATGCATGCAACTATCTTTTGGTTGCAAAATTTTTATCTTGTTTACCAAAGGTCATGATCACTAAAGATCTTATTAAGTAAAGGTAGAAATAATAGCTATAATTCCACTTATAAGTCTAACTCACAAAACCTTAAGATAAGGTAAGCTCATGTTAAAAATGAAAAAAAAAAAATTCTTTATTCTTGTCTCCCTATCAGATGTAGAATGTGAGTTCTGTTTTATACACAAATTTTATGAGTTTTGTTTCATACGTAATTCCTCAAACCTCTTGTTGCTACTGTTGTTTTTCAGTTGCTAAGTCATGTCTGACTCTATGTGACCCTATGGACTGTAGCACACCAGGGGTACCCTGTCCTCCACTATATTCCGGCTTTTGCTCAAACTCATGTCCATTGAGTTGGAGATGCTATCTAACCATCTCATCCTCTGCTGCCCACTTCTCCTCCTGCCCTCAGTCTTCCCCAGCATTAGGATGTGAGCTGGCTTTTCACATCAGGTGGCCAAAGCTGGAGCTTCAAACTACAACATATTGGCACTTCTGGCTTTTAATCTCTCAGTGCACAAAACTTGTGTACCGAGTTCAAAAACTGGAAAACAGAGATTTGTTATGTACATTATTATATTCTATGTAGAATAGAGAACATATATTATACATGTCCTCATCTTATATCAGGCTATATGTGAACCCTCCGCTTAGCTTAGATTCTCTCAAAATCAAAACCTGAGACAAAAGTTTGTATATAGGCAAGTCATTTGAGAAATGATCTCATTTACAGTAGGGAAGGACTTGAGAAAGTGAAAGAAGGAAAGAGGGAGCACCACTAGTGGAGCATCACTGTGAGTAAAAATGTGCTCAGTCCTGCTGGGAACTTCAAAGCAAAGGGGATTTGAAACACATCCAGATTGAACTGTCCATAAGGAAAAAGAGTAGTGGCTATGTGTCATCTACTTTCTCTCTGGGTTGAAAATTGCCCTATGGCAATGCTGCTGCTGCTGCTACTTAAGTTGCTTCAGTTATGTCCAACTCTGTGAAACCCTACTGTAGCCTGGTCAGGTTCCTCTGTACATGGAATTCTCCATGGACAAACTAGAATATCGATATGGGTAGCCTTCCCCTTTTCCAGGGGATCTTCCTGACTCAGGGTTCAGACTTGGGCCTCTTGCATTGCAGGCAGATTCTTTACCGTCTGAGGCATCAGGGAAGTCTTATAGCCATGACTGCTTATTATATACTGCCTGTGGCTACTATAATGGCAGTAGAGCTGAGTAGTTCCAACAGAGATCATATGGCTTACAAAGACAATGATGTATGTTTTCTACCCTTTTACGGAAAAAGTTTGTCAATTTCCATTTTCCGAATTACCTGGATTCTGACCTATTATATATATATATATATATATATATATATATATATATATATCAAAAACTTGTTTTATACAGGAATTCTCATCCATCCATTTGAATTTTTATTAGAGTGATGCGGAATAAAGCAGAAATTCTATGCTCAGCAAGATTCCTTATAAAATGTATGAAGAAAACAAGCAAATTTGGGAAACATCGCTAAGTAAGAACTCTCTGGAGATAGAATCCAAGGTTATGGAGCATTTCATATGAGGAAAAAGATTTTAACGGTTGAGAGACATATATCTTAATCTAATTTGACACCAAGTTATCCTGAGCAAAACTAGAAAATAAAAAAATTGACTAAAATGAAAATTCCCATCCCTGGTCTGTAATTCCTATGTACAAGTACACTGAGAACACTACATACAAACACTGAGTACAAAATATCTCAGTACTACACAAGTTAAAAGTATGAAAAGAGGTCTCAAATGATAAAATGCATAACATTGAGGAGACTAGAAGATCTACATTAAGATGAAAAAAGAACAGAGTCAAATTCTGACAGAGTTGTAAGCACCTTAAATTCAATAGAAAGGCTTTCTCAAGAAACCAAGTGCTAGTAACAAAGCAGAAGAGTAAGAAAGAAATTAAATTAAGTAGAATGAAATTTGTAATCTTGCCAAGTTTGCACACATATTCCCAGTCAACTGTGGCACCAGTTCCTTTATTAATCTTACTAAAATCAAAAATCAAACCAAGTAGTAAAGTCAAGTGGACACTTACTCTGAAGTGCAGTAATAAAAGAGTTTAAATCCACATTTTTGTTTCTATAATGCAGATGCAGAGAATGGCATTTCATAAGATTTACTCATTCTCTGGTTCGAAGAAAGAATTTGGGTTTAGCTGGCTATAGAGGAAGTGAAATGGTGTCATAAACACAAACTGTTGTTTGGGTAGTTAGCCATCCTACCTTAGAACAGTACCAAGAAGACCTGTCTTAGAAGATGCTTGACAGTAAACTTTCCAGCAGCTCTGGGAATCGTGTGGAGTAGAATAAACCCTATGCATCCTGAGCCCTCCCTGGCATTGTTGAGCTCACTCTCAGTCTTGCTTGCAGCTCTTTCACTAAAACGTCTGTGAATAAAATCATTAGCCGGAATATTCATTCCAGTCTTAATGTACTCACAAATGATCACAAAAAGGCATCTTCAACTTTCTTTCACAGGTTTATAAAGCAGAAATTCTATGCTCAGCAAGATTCCTTATAAAATGTATGAAGAAAACAAGCAAATTTGGGAAACATCGCTAAGTAAGAACTCTCTGGAGATAGAATCCAAGGTTATGGAGCATTTCATATGAGGAAAAAGATTTTAACGGTTGAGAGACATATATCTTAATCTAATTTGACACCAAGTTATCCTGAGCAAAACTAGAAAATAAAAAAATTGACTAAAATGAAAATTCCCATCCCTGGTCTGTAATTCCTATGTACAAGTACACTGAGAACACTACATACAAACACTGAGTACAAAATATCTCAGTACTACACAAGTTAAAAGTATGAAAAGAGGTCTCAAATGATAAAATGCATAACATTGAGGAGACTAGAAGATCTACATTAAGATGAAAAAAGAACAGAGTCAAATTCTGACAGAGTTGTAAGCACCTTAAATTCAATAGAAAGGCTTTCTCAAGAAACCAAGTGCTAGTAACAAAGCAGAAGAGTAAGAAAGAAATTAAATTAAGTAGAATGAAATTTGTAATCTTGCCAAGTTTGCACACATATTCCCAGTCAACTGTGGCACCAGTTCCTTTATTAATCTTACTAAAATCAAAAATCAAACCAAGTAGTAAAGTCAAGTGGACACTTACTCTGAAGTGCAGTAATAAAAGAGTTTAAATCCACATTTTTGTTTCTATAATGCAGATGCAGAGAATGGCATTTCATAAGATTTACTCATTCTCTGGTTCGAAGAAAGAATTTGGGTTTAGCTGGCTATAGAGGAAGTGAAATGGTGTCATAAACACAAACTGTTGTTTGGGTAGTTAGCCATCCTACCTTAGAACAGTACCAAGAAGACCTGTCTTAGAAGATGCTTGACAGTAAACTTTCCAGCAGCTCTGGGAATCGTGTGGAGTAGAATAAACCCTATGCATCCTGAGCCCTCCCTGGCATTGTTGAGCTCACTCTCAGTCTTGCTTGCAGCTCTTTCACTAAAACGTCTGTGAATAAAATCATTAGCCGGAATATTCATTCCAGTCTTAATGTACTCACAAATGATCACAAAAAGGCATCTTCAACTTTCTTTCACAGGTTTTCCTGAATCTGTCACAGTCACCTCAGTAAACTTTCAATTATATATAAACTTGCAATTAATTCAATCTAGAAGTAAATTTGTGTCATCAGACGCTATGCACAAACTGAGTGGAATTTGTATTAAAAAAAACCCTGTGGGGCTTCCCCTGGTGGTCCAGTGGGTAAGGACACCGCCTTGCATTGCAGGGGGCGCCAGTTCGATCCCTGGCCTGGGAAGATCCCACGTGCCGCGGAGCCGCTGAACTGATGTGTCCAATCACCGAGCCGGAGCTCTGACATGCGTGCGCCCAGAGCTGGTGCTCTGCGACAACAGAGGCTACCACGATGGGAGGCCCACAGGAGTCAAAGAACAAAGAAGGATGAAAATAGATAAATGAAAGACCAATAGAAGTGGCCCGCCAGCTCCCCTCCCTCCCCAACCCGACCCCCGCCCAAAATAAATAAATAAATCTTTAAAAAAAAAACCTGTGAAATTTTAATTCTAATCATGAAAGAATTTTCTGGCAATGGATTTAATTCATTCACTCAGCTCCACCCTCCTTCATAAGCCATGCCTAATCATCAAGAGGGTTTCTTTTGTTTATTTTGCCATTTAAAAATATAACATCTACCAGGGATCTGCTTTCAATTCTTTTAAGAGAATAGAACTTTTTCTCTTTGAATATTTTCAAACCAGTTAAATAAAACAATGCGAAAAATGACTTTAAATAGAAATGTAAAGACTTTTAAATAAGACATTTCATAAGATTTACTCATTCTCTGGTTCGAAGAAAGAATTTGGGTTTAGCTGGCTATAGAGGAAGTGAAATGGTGTCATAAACACAAACTGTTGTTTGGGTAGTTAGCCATCCTACCTTAGAACAGTACCAAGAAGACCTGTCTTAGAAGATGCTTGACAGTAAACTTTCCAGCAGCTCTGGGAATCGTGTGGAGTAGAATAAACCCTATGCATCCTGAGCCCTCCCTGGCATTGTTGAGCTCACTCTCAGTCTTGCTTGCAGCTCTTTCACTAAAACGTCTGTGAATAAAATCATTAGCCGGAATATTCATTCCAGTCTTAATGTACTCACAAATGATCACAAAAAGGCATCTTCAACTTTCTTTCACAGGTTTTCCTGAATCTGTCACAGTCACCTCAGTAAACTTTCAATTATATATAAACTTGCAATTAATTCAATCTAGAAGTAAATTTGTGTCATCAGACGCTATGCACAAACTGAGTGGAATTTGTATTAAAAAAAACCCTGTGGGGCTTCCCCTGGTGGTCCAGTGGGTAAGGACACCGCCTTGCATTGCAGGGGGCGCCAGTTCGATCCCTGGCCTGGGAAGATCACGTGCCGTGAGCCGCTGAACTGATGTGTCCAATCACCGAGCCGGAGCTCTGACATGCGTGCGCCCAGAGCTGGTGCTCTGCGACAACAGAGGCTACCACGATGGGAGGCCCACAGGAGTCAAAGAACAAAGAAGGATGAAAATAGATAAATGAAAGACCAATAGAAGTGGCCCGCCAGCTCCCCTCCCTCCCCAACCCGACCCCCGCCCAAAATAAATAAATAAATCTTTAAAAAAAAAACCTGTGAAATTTTAATTCTAATCATGAAAGAATTTTCTGGCAATGGATTTAATTCATTCACTCAGCTCCACCCTCCTTCATAAGCCATGCCTAATCATCAAGAGGGTTTCTTTTGTTTATTTTGCCATTTAAAAATATAACATCTACCAGGGATCTGCTTTCAATTCTTTTAAGAGAATAGAACTTTTTCTCTTTGAATATTTTCAAACCAGTTAAATAAAACAATGCGAAAAATGACTTTAAATAGAAATGTAGAATGACTTTACTACTCAAATAAGACACCCATATAGTCATAATACATGTATGCTTACCCTTAGAAACTCTCAAATACTTTGGAATTCAACTCCATATAATTTCTGTACTTAAATTTTCATACCCTTGTAACCCTGATATGGTGACAAACAGCACAATGACTTTGTTTTAAATCATGAAATTCAAAGGTTATTATTTCACAACTATAGATAACTGGAATGCTTAGGCGACCTGTGTTTTTCATTACCTGTAGCTGTAAGAGGCATTTCAGATCCAGGACACTCCTTTTGCCTTCAGGCCCTGGTGGCAGTGGCCCCTGGCAGTTCTAAACCTCCTGAGGAAGAGAATAGAGTGATGCAGAAGGTTTCCAATGTCCAAGGGAAATTTCTGATAAAGTTTTACCACGGTTCTAGATCTGTGGGTTTATTGATATGTTAACAATAGCTTTTTGTTTATACAGACCTTAGTTGCTATCTCTCTGCAGTACCCTTCCTTACTGCAGTTGATTCTGGCATAATGGGACTATCAGACAATGTCACTATAACTGAAAGAAATAAATTTGTGAAGAGAGCCCTGACATCTTTGAAGAACTCTATGATTGTGGTTCTCTGTAAGCCAAAAGCACAATAAGAGATGTTCGTAACTCAACTGAGAAACCTAAATGCAATGAGAATAATTGGATCTCAAGGGCTAGGGGTCAAGTGAGAAAATGCAACAGACAAAAGCAAAGTGGGCATGGTTTTCATAATGGGCATCAGAGTCAAAGTAGCAATCAAGATAGGCTGATACACACAGACCTATGGTATTGGCTAATTAATAATGCATTCATAGAGACAAAAATAATTAAGTAGCCTGCTCAATTCTTGCTGGATATATATAAACTGAAAAGTTCTAGGTAAAGTGAATAGTAGTCTACCCTGAATCATAAAAACAGAAAGTCACAGCACTTCAATCAATTCCCAGATTAAGGTAGATTTATAAATGTAGAACCCTTTGAAATTAGGAGTGATGGAATACTAATCCTTGAGGAAAGACCTCAGTATACTGCCAAAAATTGATATTCTTAAACATTGTCCCATATTTTCACTAAAGAACTTTCACCAGGGTAACTATGCTATGAGAAAAAGGACATAATATGGATACTGGTTCTGAATTGACACTAATTCCAGGACTCAAAATGTCATTGTAGCCCACCAGAGTAAGCACTTATGGATGTCAGGTTATCAATGGAGTTTTAATTCAAGTCTGTTTCACAGTGGGCCCAGTGGTTCTCTGAACCCATCTTATGGATCTTTTCCAGCTCCAGAATTCATAGATAGAATAGATATACTCAATAGCTAGGGGAATTCCCTCATCGATTTGTTTACTTGTGGTTATCATGGTGAGAACAATCAGGTGGGAGCCCCTAGGACTGCCTATACCTTGGAAAATAATAAACCAAAAGCAACACTGGATTGCTAGAGGGATTATAGAGATTTGAGTCACTACTGAGAACCTGAAAGACACAGGGTGGTGATTCCCACCACATCCCCATTCAATTTATCCATTTGACTTGTGCACAAGACAGATGGAGCTTAAGCCGAAAGCACAATAAGAGATTTTGTTTCGGTAAGGCTATCAGACAATGTCACTATAACTGAAAGAAATAAATTTGTGAAGAGAGCCCTGACATCTTTGAAGAACTCTATGATTGTGGTTCTCTGTAAGCCAAAAGCACAATAAGAGATGTTCGTAACTCAACTGAGAAACCTAAATGCAATGAGAATAATTGGATCTCAAGGGCTAGGGGTCAAGTGAGAAAATGCAACAGACAAAAGCAAAGTGGGCATGGTTTTCATAATGGGCATCAGAGTCAAAGTAGCAATCAAGATAGGCTGATACACACAGACCTATGGTATTGGCTAATTAATAATGCATTCATAGAGACAAAAATAATTAAGTAGCCTGCTCAATTCTTGCTGGATATATATAAACTGAAAAGTTCTAGGTAAAGTGAATAGTAGTCTACCCTGAATCATAAAAACAGAAAGTCACAGCACTTCAATCAATTCCCAGATTAAGGTAGATTTATAAATGTAGAACCCTTTGAAATTAGGAGTGATGGAATACTAATCCTTGAGGAAAGACCTCAGTATACTGCCAAAAATTGATATTCTTAAACATTGTCCCATATTTTCACTAAAGAACTTTCACCAGGGTAACTATGCTATGAGAAAAAGGACATAATATGGATACTGGTTCTGAATTGACACTAATTCCAGGACTCAAAATGTCATTGTAGCCCACCAGAGTAAGCACTTATGGATGTCAGGTTATCAATGGAGTTTTAATTCAAGTCTGTTTCACAGTGGGCCCAGTGGTTCTCTGAACCCATCTTATGGATCTTTTCCAGCTCCAGAATTCATAGATAGAATAGATATACTCAATAGCTAGGGGAATTCCCTCATCGATTTGTTTACTTGTGGTTATCATGGTGAGAACAATCAGGTGGGAGCCCCTAGGACTGCCTATACCTTGGAAAATAATAAACCAAAAGCAACACTGGATTGCTAGAGGGATTATAGAGATTTGAGTCACTACTGAGAACCTGAAAGACACAGGGGTGGTGATTCCCACCACATCCCCATTCAATTTATCCATTTGACTTGTGCACAAGACAGATGGAGCTTAGAGAATGTCAGTAGATTTTTGCAAGCTTAACCACATGATGATTCCAATTATAGCTATTGTATCAAATAGTATTACATTGCTTGAGCAAATTAAAACATTTACTAGTACCTGTGTGCAACTGTTTATCTCCATGTTTGTCCAAAGGCCAGAAAGCAGTTTTCTTTCAGCTGGCAAGATCAGCCACCCACATTTCCTGTCCTACTTTAGTTTAAGTTTCAGCTCTCCTAGACCTATGTGATAATTTAGTTTGTAGGAATCTTGATCACCTTTCCCCTCCACAAGATCACACACTGGTCCATTATATATTCTGACTGGAAATAGTGAACAAGAATACATGACTACTTTAGTTAGAGTTACTGGTAAGACTTATTGGTAAGACATTGGTACGCCATTGGGTAAGAAATGAATCTGTTCTGCCACTTGGGGCATATGATCCAGCAGATCCAATGGTGCTTGCAATGTTGGTGGCAGATAGACAGACTGTTTGAAGCGTTTGGTAGAACCTATAGATAAATCTGGGTTTCCCGTGTGGCTCATTGGTAAAGAATCTGCCTGCCAAAGCAAGAGATGCTAGAGAGGTAGTTTCAATCCGAGGTCAGGAAGATCTCGAGTAGGAGGAAATGGAAAGCCATTCCAGTATTCTTGCCTGGAAAATTCCATGCTTAGAGGAGACTGACAGACTATAGTCCATGGGGTCACAAAATCAGAGATAATTAAGCAATTGAGCATGCACAAACATACATAGATAAATCTCAATGCAGGCCATCAGGACTTGAGAGTAAAACATATTTGAGAGTAAAACATCAATTCTCTATAGATAATTATTCCTCTGATGAGAATAAGCCCTTAGCTGCTAGTGGGCATTAATAGAGACTGAACATTTAACCATGGATCACCAAGTTAGGCAAGCAACTCCCCATCATGAGCTGGGTGCTATCTGACCCAGAAACCTATAATGGATGTGCACAGCTGTACTCCACCATCAAATACAGGTGACATATGTGTAATCAGGTACAAGTAGGCCCTGAAGGCACAAGTGAGTTACAGAAAGAAGTAGCCCATATACCCTCACGGTACAAGCTGCTGTTTCACTGCCTTCTCTCTCCCTGGTACTATCTGTAGCCTCCTGGGGAGTTCCCTAAGATTAACTGACAGAGAAGAAGTCTTGAGTCTGATCTAGATGTGATTCTGGACAATATCCAGACACCACCCACAAGTGGACAGCTGCAGTGCTACAGCCCTTCAAAGGACGCCCTTAAAGGACAGCACTGAGAAAACCCCCCTTGGAGGAAGAACATAAAATCATACACCTGACTCCTTTTACATGAAAGAAATGGCCAGATTTGTGATCATATTGCAATTATACATGACCATATAGCAGTTCATTGCCTGTGACAAATGCTTTGGCTGAATGGTCAGGTAAAACGATTGGAAGGAAATTTGGGAAAGAGATATTATATGAATAAATGTCTCAGAATAGGGCAAGAAAAGTGATGATGTTTGTGTTCCCTGTGAATACTCACCCAAGGGTGACCTGAACAGAAGGGGACTTTAAAAATCAAGTGGATGGGTTGATGACCCATTTTTTGGATATCAGTTAGTCTCCTTAATTAGCCACCAATCACCAAAGGGGCTCATGAATAAAGTGGCTATGGTGGCAGGGACAGAATTTATGCACAGCCACAACAAGGACTTCCATTCACCAAATCAACCTGGCTATGGTCATTACTGAGTGCCCAGTCTGCCATCTGCAGAGACAAATACTGAGTACCTGATATGGTACCATTTCACCTATCAGTCAGTTACCTGGTAGTAGATTAATTACTTGGGCTGCTTCCATCATGGAAGAGAGAGTTTTGTTCTTATTGGAATAGTTACTCTAGATATGGATCTGCCTTCCCTGCACACTATGATTTTTCCAAAACTATCATTCATAGACATACAGAATGTTTAATTTGTCCTCATGGTATTTCATACAATATTTCTTCTGATTAAGGAATTCTTCATAGGAAAAGAAGTGTGTCAGCTGGTCCCTGCTCATAGAATTCACTAATCTTACCATCTTCCCTACCATTAGCAGCTGATTCAAACTGGAAGTGCTATCTGACCCAGAAACCTATAATGGATGTGCACAGCTGTACTCCACCATCAAATACAGGTGACATATGTGTAATCAGGTACAAGTAGGCCCTGAAGGCACAAGTGAGTTACAGAAAGAAGTAGCCCATATACCCTCACGGTACAAGCTGCTGTTTCACTGCCTTCTCTCTCCCTGGTACTATCTGTAGCCTCCTGGGGAGTTCCCTAAGATTAACTGACAGAGAAGAAGTCTTGAGTCTGATCTAGATGTGATTCTGGACAATATCCAGACACCACCCACAAGTGGACAGCTGCAGTGCTACAGCCCTTCAAAGGACGCCCTTAAAGGACAGCACTGAGAAAACCCCCCTTGGAGGAAGAACATAAAATCATACACCTGACTCCTTTTACATGAAAGAAATGGCCAGATTTGTGATCATATTGCAATTATACATGACCATATAGCAGTTCATTGCCTGTGACAAATGCTTTGGCTGAATGGTCAGGTAAAACGATTGGAAGGAAATTTGGGAAAGAGATATTATATGAATAAATGTCTCAGAATAGGGCAAGAAAAGTGATGATGTTTGTGTTCCCTGTGAATACTCACCCAAGGGTGACCTGAACAGAAGGGGACTTTAAAAATCAAGTGGATGGGTTGATGACCCATTTTTTGGATATCAGTTAGTCTCCTTAATTAGCCACCAATCACCAAAGGGCTCATGAATAAAGTGGCTATGGTGGCAGGGACAGAATTTATGCACAGCCACAACAAGGACTTCCATTCACCAAATCAACCTGGCTATGGTCATTACTGAGTGCCCAGTCTGCCATCTGCAGAGACAAATACTGAGTACCTGATATGGTACCATTTCACCTATCAGTCAGTTACCTGGTAGTAGATTAATTACTTGGGCTGCTTCCATCATGGAAGAGAGAGTTTTGTTCTTATTGGAATAGTTACTCTAGATATGGATCTGCCTTCCCTGCACACTATGATTTTTCCAAAACTATCATTCATAGACATACAGAATGTTTAATTTGTCCTCATGGTATTTCATACAATATTTCTTCTGATTAAGGAATTCTTCATAGGAAAAGAAGTGTGTCAGCTGGTCCCTGCTCATAGAATTCACTAATCTTACCATCTTCCCTACCATTCTGAAGCAGCTGATTCAATAGAATGCTGGAATGACATTTTTAAGCCAATTACAGCACCAGATGGGTGACAATACTTCTCAAGGCTGAGACAAGGTTATCCAGAAGGCTGTCTATGCTCTCAACCAGTGACCAGTGTATGGTGGTGCTTCTTTCACAGCTATAATTCATGAGCTAGGAATGAAGTGTGGAAATGGGAGTGAACTAACTTGCTGCTATGAACATTGAGGTACATGTGTCTTTTCCATTATGATTTTCTCAAGGTATATGCCCAGTAGTAGAATTGTTGGGTTATAGGGTAGTCAAACCTATGGTTTTTCCAGTAGTCATGTATAGACTTGAGAGTTGGTCAATAAAAAAGGATGAAGGCCGAAGAATTGATGTCTTTGAACTATGGTGTTGGAGAAGACTCTTGAGAGTCTCTTGGACAACAAGGAGATCAAAGCAGTCAGTCCTAAAGGGACATTTGTTCCTAAAGGGAACCAATCCTGAATATTCATTGGAAGGACTGATGCTGAAGTTCCAATACTTTGGCTACCTAATATGAATAGGTGACTCATTGGAAAAGACCCTGATGCTGGGAAAGATTGAAAGTGGAGGAAAAAGAGAATGACAGAGGATGAGATGGTCAGATGGCATCACTGACTCAATGGACACGAGTTTGAACAAGCTTTAGGAGATGGTGAAGGACAGGGAAATCTGGCATGCTGCAGTCCATGGGGTCACAGAGGGTCAGTTACGAGTGAGTGACTGAACAACAATAACAATGATGGTTTTATCCTTAGTTTAAAGAAAACTCCATCCTGTACTCCATAGTGCTTTATTGTAGTTTTGATTTGCATTTCTCTAAAAATATGGATTTCCTTAAGTCAGTTACCTGGTAGTAGATTAATTACTTGGGCTGCTTCCATCATGGAAGAGAGAGTTTTGTTCTTATTGGAATAGTTACTCTAGATATGGATCTGCCTTCCCTGCACACTATGATTTTTCCAAAACTATCATTCATAGACATACAGAATGTTTAATTTGTCCTCATGGTATTTCATACAATATTTCTTCTGATTAAGGAATTCTTCATAGGAAAAGAAGTGTGTCAGCTGGTCCCTGCTCATAGAATTCACTAATCTTACCATCTTCCCTACCATTCTGAAGCAGCTGATTCAATAGAATGCTGGAATGACATTTTTAAGCCAATTACAGCACCAGATGGGTGACAATACTTCTCAAGGCTGAGACAAGGTTATCCAGAAGGCTGTCTATGCTCTCAACCAGTGACCAGTGTATGGTGGTGCTTCTTTCACAGCTATAATTCATGAGCTAGGAATGAAGTGTGGAAATGGGAGTGAACTAACTTGCTGCTATGAACATTGAGGTACATGTGTCTTTTCCATTATGATTTTCTCAAGGTATATGCCCAGTAGTAGAATTGTTGGGTTATAGGGTAGTCAAACCTATGGTTTTTCCAGTAGTCATGTATAGACTTGAGAGTTGGTCAATAAAAAAGGATGAAGGCCGAAGAATTGATGTCTTTGAACTATGGTGTTGGAGAAGACTCTTGAGAGTCTCTTGGACAACAAGGAGATCAAAGCAGTCAGTCCTAAAGGGACATTTGTTCCTAAAGGGAACCAATCCTGAATATTCATTGGAAGGACTGATGCTGAAGTTCCAATACTTTGGCTACCTAATATGAATAGGTGACTCATTGGAAAAGACCCTGATGCTGGGAAAGATTGAAAGTGGAGGAAAAAGAGAATGACAGAGGATGAGATGGTCAGATGGCATCACTGACTCAATGGACACGAGTTTGAACAAGCTTTAGGAGATGGTGAAGGACAGGGAAATCTGGCATGCTGCAGTCCATGGGGTCACAGAGGGTCAGTTACGAGTGAGTGACTGAACAACAATAACAATGATGGTTTTATCCTTAGTTTTTAAAGAAAACTCCATCCTGTACTCCATAGTGCTTTATTGTAGTTTTGATTTGCATTTCTCTAATAATTAGTGATGTTGAGCATCTTCTCATGTTTTTATTAGTTCTCTGTAAGTCTTCTTTGGAGAAATGTCTGTCTAGATCTTGTGCCTACTTTTTGATTGAATTGTTTGTTTTTCTGGTATTGAGCTACATGAGCTGCTTGTATATTTTGGAGATTAATCCTTTGTGAGTTGTTTCATTTGCTATTATTTTCTCTTATTCTGAGGGTTTTCTTTTCACATTGCTTATGGGTTTTTGGTTTTTGGTTTTTGTTTGTTTGGGTCTTTTTTTTTTTTTTTTTTTTGCTGTGCAAAAGCTTTTAAGGTTAATTAGGTCCCATTTGTTTACTTTTTTTTCTATTTCCGTCACTCTAGGAATGGGCTAGGAGTGGGTCAGGGAGAATCTTGTTCTTTGACATAAATCACAGCAAGATTCTCTCTGAACTGAAACATTTTTGTTTCCAATCTTCTGGGGATTAGACTGAATCCTTTTGATCATTAGCCCTTCTTGGGTATTGAGCCTGCCACTGGCTTTCAGACTGGAACTTCCATCATTAGTTCCCTTGTTTTTTAGATTTTCAAATTGCAACTCAAACTAGAAATATATATCCATTCTCCTGGATATTCAGCTTATTGATTGCAGACCTTGAATGTCTTGATCTCAATAACTGTGTGAGCTAATTGCCTATTTTTATAGTATATATTACTTTTTACATAAATGAAAAAAGTTAATATAAATAAAATAGCTTTTTTAAAATATTAAGAACATTTTGAATAAATTTTAGTATTAAATTTATTTGTTTTCGTATTTTCCCACTAAATATTCTTTTCAATGTCTTCATGATCATGGTTCACGATTTGTAACATTTCCTAAAAGATTTCCTCATTGTACCCAAACTCATTGTACATATTTTCATCCTGACCCTTTCTTATTATTTTCAAAAATGTAAAGTAAAATAACTATGCCATATTTATCATCTGACTAATAATAATTTTAAGACAACATTGAGTTAAAGGCACATTCTGATACCAGAGATATTAAAATATGAAAAAATGTGCATCTTAGAATTAATGAAATATTGACAGTCCTCAATAAATAATTAAATATTCTTATTAATGATAATGTGATCAATGGTGATGATGATGATTAGTATTAGCTAGGGAAAGTATCCATCTGCCTGATGAAATGTGTTTTTCCATTTGGGAACCTGTGCCTGATATTTGGTGCATTTATGGAGAGGTTAAAAGACTTGTGTAACTGATTATGAAAACCAACTGTCAGAGGTGTCACCTGATTACAGTTTTAGTTCTACATGTGACAGTGACTAACTTTTCAGGTTATCATTGGTACTTCTAAGGCTGGCCATAGAAGTTAAACATTTCACTCTCAACATTAACATTGAGCTTATTATCAGTTTTCCAGTTGCTTGTGGCAGATCTCTTATGGGTAAAATTCTTCATGGAGAGAAATCAATCTTTCAATTCTAGAATTCCTTTAATTCAGAGCCCCCCTTTCCCCTGAATACGTCCTCTTACATTCTACACTTACTCATTCTTTTTCTCTATACTTCCTACATTGAAAAATAAGTAAATTTTACTCCAAAAATAAAAAACAGACTCAAAAGAATAATCCAAAACATCAAGATGAAAGCTATTTAGACCTATTCACTTTTCAGCAACTCATTAGCGTTCCTGTTCAAATAGTCCATATTTATTTTGAAGCTTGTTCAGTTAATATCATTGTTCTTCTGTTTCCTGCATAGGATGTGCTTATGCCAGTGAAGCTGAATCATGCATTTTCCAGATGGCAGACCTTGAATGTCTTGATCTCAATAACTGTGTGAGCTAATTGCCTATTTTTATAGTATATATTACTTTTTACATAAATGAAAAAAGTTAATATAAATAAAATAGCTTTTTTAAAATATTAAGAACATTTTGAATAAATTTTAGTATTAAATTTATTTGTTTTCGTATTTTCCCACTAAATATTCTTTTCAATGTCTTCATGATCATGGTTCACGATTTGTAACATTTCCTAAAAGATTTCCTCATTGTACCCAAACTCATTGTACATATTTTCATCCTGACCCTTTCTTATTATTTTCAAAAATGTAAAGTAAAATAACTATGCCATATTTATCATCTGACTAATAATAATTTTAAGACAACATTGAGTTAAAGGCACATTCTGATACCAGAGATATTAAAATATGAAAAAATGTGCATCTTAGAATTAATGAAATATTGACAGTCCTCAATAAATAATTAAATATTCTTATTAATGATAATGTGATCAATGGTGATGATGATGATTAGTATTAGCTAGGGAAAGTATCCATCTGCCTGATGAAATGTGTTTTTCCATTTGGGAACCTGTGCCTGATATTTGGTGCATTTATGGAGAGGTTAAAAGACTTGTGTAACTGATTATGAAAACCAACTGTCAGAGGTGTCACCTGATTACAGTTTTAGTTCTACATGTGACAGTGACTAACTTTTCAGGTTATCATTGGTACTTCTAAGGCTGGCCATAGAAGTTAAACATTTCACTCTCAACATTAACATTGAGCTTATTATCAGTTTTCCAGTTGCTTGTGGCAGATCTCTTATGGGTAAAATTCTTCATGGAGAGAAATCAATCTTTCAATTCTAGAATTCCTTTAATTCAGAGCCCCCTTCCTCTGAATACGTCCTCTTACATTCTACACTTACTCATTCTTTTTCTCTATACTTCCTACATTGAAAAATAAGTAAATTTTACTCCAAAAATAAAAAACAGACTCAAAAGAATAATCCAAAACATCAAGATGAAAGCTATTTAGACCTATTCACTTTTCAGCAACTCATTAGCGTTCCTGTTCAAATAGTCCATATTTATTTTGAAGCTTGTTCAGTTAATATCATTGTTCTTCTGTTTCCTGCATAGGATGTGCTTATGCCAGTGAAGCTGAATCATGCATTTTCCAGATGGCAAAACTTTCTGAAGCAAGTATTGTGGTGGCAGACCTGGCCAGCAGACTCCACCAACTCTTCCTTCTTCAGCTCTACTGGGAATAAATTAGATTAGGCATGGCCTCTAGGAATGCAGTCAAGGCTGAATTTCTCCTCTAATTCTGCAAAACAGCAATTCTGAAGAGAAGGAAGACACTGAATAAAGTTTGTGTTGCTTTTCATTGGGAGTTTCAAACAATCTAGAGAATCTAATATGGCTAATAGCAACCAGAAGAAAACTTTTATTTTTACTCTGTTTCAAATCTCTAGCAGGTTTTTAAGATGTTTTATTGGAACTACATAGATTTTTATCTCTAATCATCACTTCTGGCTTGGGATTTCTCCCCTTTCTTTGTTAGCTAGCTATGTATGCAGTCATGTAGCCAGAGTGAACGTGGTTTTATATTATTTTTTGTCAGTCCGTGTCGTATGGGTAGAAAATTTTCTTGAATCATCACAGGAATTCAAAAATAAAAAGATTTAATTTTTCCTCTTTGATTACCTACAATCTTCACATCTGGGCATTTAAAATTGCCTTAATCTTGGAGAAAAGGAAACCAACATGGGAACCAAAGCTATAGTTCTGAGTAATTCCTGGCAGGTAGGCAGCTCCGAGTGATGAATGGGTTACATCCCAAACAGGGATTGCAGGCCCACTGCTTCACTCACTCAAGCATCCAGGCATGCACTCACTCATTCACCTACTTTGGGGAAGAATTTGTTTAGAGAGTGCCTGAGATTGAAAAACAAATATACAGTTGTTTGTTCTAAGGGATTTACCCTCGCCTGTGATGCAGGAGACCCAGGTTCAGTTCCTCGGTCGAGAAGATTCCCTGGAAAAGGGAATAGCAACCCACTCCAGTATTCTTGCCTGGAGAATTCCAGAGACAGAGGGGTCTGGTAGGCTACAGTCCATTGGGTCACAAGAGCCAGACATGACTGAGCAACTAACACAGTTCACTTTTTCAAAGGGAGAAAAATATGAAAACAGGGAAAGGAAGAAAAGAGAAAAGCAAAGAAATATTTCAGATATGACAAAGGAAGAAACAGGACATGTAGGCATGTGATGGAGAGCATAGCCAAATGGTCTTGGGGGAGACATAAAAGACTGAAAAATGAACTGCTGTCTATTGCCTTTAAAAAATGAGACATTGTTTCCCAGTCACCTGGTCTAGGACATTCAGTTCAAGCTGGGTTAAGGGGAATGAGTGGAAGTGAAAGCAGGGCCTAAAGGGTTTGAACAGATCACAAACATGACTTCCCTATGTGTTCCCAGAACTACGAACATTTTGTCTGATTAACAATAAAGAGAGAAAGCAGACTTATCTTAAAATAAGGGTAGATCAGGAGGTATCAATTATTTGCCACGCTTGGGCATTTCCTGATGGGAACTCTAAAGAGTTTGGTTGGAAAATTTAAAATGCATGTACAATAATGACTAGGTTCTCATCCTCCTCAGCAAGAGGCTTTTTCTTTTTACCATTAAAACAGGTGAAGCATAGTGAGACTATTAATATAGTATGTGTAATTTCTGAGAGCTGGGAATGAGTAATTTAGGAGTACAGAGGAAATTTTCAATTTCACTACCCTTTTGAGTTGCATTGAAATTTACTTTCTTTATTTACAAATTCTCCAGGTGTCATTCATGCCTTGTGTGGACTGGTGCCATGCTAAATTGCTTCAGTGGTGTCTGATTACTGGAGTGGTTTGCCATTTCCTTCTCTAGGTGATCTTCCTGACCCAGGGCTTGAACCCATGTCTCCTGCATTGGCAGGGGGATTCTTTATGACAGAGCCACATGGGAAGCATCCAGGCATGCACTCACTCATTCACCTACTTTGGGGAAGAATTTGTTTAGAGAGTGCCTGAGATTGAAAAACAAATATACAGTTGTTTGTTCTAAGGGATTTACCCTCGCCTGTGATGCAGGAGACCCAGGTTCAGTTCCTCGGTCGAGAAGATTCCCTGGAAAAGGAATAGCAACCCACTCCAGTATTCTTGCCTGGAGAATTCCAGAGACAGAGGGGTCTGGTAGGCTACAGTCCATTGGGTCACAAGAGCCAGACATGACTGAGCAACTAACACAGTTCACTTTTTCAAAGGGAGAAAAATATGAAAACAGGGAAAGGAAGAAAAGAGAAAAGCAAAGAAATATTTCAGATATGACAAAGGAAGAAACAGGACATGTAGGCATGTGATGGAGAGCATAGCCAAATGGTCTTGGGGGAGACATAAAAGACTGAAAAATGAACTGCTGTCTATTGCCTTTAAAAAATGAGACATTGTTTCCCAGTCACCTGGTCTAGGACATTCAGTTCAAGCTGGGTTAAGGGGAATGAGTGGAAGTGAAAGCAGGGCCTAAAGGGTTTGAACAGATCACAAACATGACTTCCCTATGTGTTCCCAGAACTACGAACATTTTGTCTGATTAACAATAAAGAGAGAAAGCAGACTTATCTTAAAATAAGGGTAGATCAGGAGGTATCAATTATTTGCCACGCTTGGGCATTTCCTGATGGGAACTCTAAAGAGTTTGGTTGGAAAATTTAAAATGCATGTACAATAATGACTAGGTTCTCATCCTCCTCAGCAAGAGGCTTTTTCTTTTTACCATTAAAACAGGTGAAGCATAGTGAGACTATTAATATAGTATGTGTAATTTCTGAGAGCTGGGAATGAGTAATTTAGGAGTACAGAGGAAATTTTCAATTTCACTACCCTTTTGAGTTGCATTGAAATTTACTTTCTTTATTTACAAATTCTCCAGGTGTCATTCATGCCTTGTGTGGACTGGTGCCATGCTAAATTGCTTCAGTGGTGTCTGATTACTGGAGTGGTTTGCCATTTCCTTCTCTAGGTGATCTTCCTGACCCAGGGCTTGAACCCATGTCTCCTGCATTGGCAGGGGGATTCTTTATGACAGAGCCACATGGGAAGCCAGAGGCAGCAGTAGCAGTTGGCTATAGTGGTGGCGGGAGAAGCAATAGTAGTAGAAGTAGTCATAGTAGGTGGTGGTAAGACAGTAGCAGTAGACGCTGGTGCCGTTGTTAGAACTAACAGGAATGAGAGAGAAAAAACACCCCTTGTTGTTGGCCATTTTCCTTACATAGGAACATAGTCTCTTAGATAACTATCTAAAAAACAGGGAACTTAGAAAGTTCTAAAGAGTTATTATGGTCCATATCATGAGAAGATACCATAATTTGGAAAATGAGATTGAGTGTGGGTTGAAGTTGACAGGGTTTGGAGAATAAATGTGGAAGAATTCTTGATTATACATAAAAAAAGAAGTCCATAGTTAGAAAAGTGTCAGCTGAGTAAGTTGTACTATGAAATGTTTTCTTAGGGCTATCTTAGGTTGTAGACCTCAGTCATAGACCTAGGGTGTTGGTAGATCTAGGGTGTTGGTAAATCTGATCAGCTGGGCCTCATACCTATCTCAGTAACATTTTGATGTTCCTTAGGTAGATGAGTAAAAGAACATGATAGATCTTTATAGAGCACTAATAAGTATTCAAAGAACACAAGGTAGAAACAAAATCAGGAATTCTGAAGTGCTGAACCAGCCTTGATTGACACTGAGAACCCCCTAATTATGACAGAAGTACATCATTTAGACATACACCTATTCCCATCCTTAAAAGCTTCCATCAACAGCAATGCCTGATCCAGTCACTGTTCCTTGGCTCATCATGAAAGATAGAATGTTAGAAAACTTAAATGAATATAATTGAGCCTAAAGGCACTCTTAGAGACATACTTATGTAAAATGTATTCTTATAAGCTAATTTCAAATTGTCCATGATTTTAAGAAGTTTGGTTATTGTTTGGTTTAACTTATTGCAAATAAGTATTTCTCTATAGATACAGCATCTCACCCCCTATTTTTAATATAAAATTATCTGAATAATACTGAATAGTCAATTAAATTGGAAACCTTACATCTTAATCACATCTGCATATAATATTAGATAATTCATTTTCAATTTTTTTACTGTTTTTAATTCCTATTTTCTTTGTTCTAATTTGAGAAGAAAGTAAGAAGTTTTATGAGTTTGTGATCCTTATGCTTTCAGTTACCCACCCAACTGTGTTTCCTCTACCTTCATTGCTTCCATTAACACATGTAAATACTCATACACATGTGTACACTAAGACCCTCTCTGTTTACCTCTCCTCGTCTCTGCTTCTATCCATTCTTGATATCCTCACTCTCCGTTCCCTATTATGCTCTCCTGTATTGAAATTACAACCAGGTATTCACTTCCATTTTGTTTATAAATCCACCTCAATCTTATCTTGATTCTAGTATTTGTCTGTGTCTACTTTTATTGAAGTGTCATTGACATTCATTCTATAGAATAAATGTGGAAGAATTCTTGATTATACATAAAAAAAGAAGTCCATAGTTAGAAAAGTGTCAGCTGAGTAAGTTGTACTATGAAATGTTTTCTTAGGGCTATCTTAGGTTGTAGACCTCAGTCATAGACCTAGGGTGTTGGTAGATCTAGGGTGTTGGTAAATCTGATCAGCTGGGCCTCATACCTATCTCAGTAACATTTTGATGTTCCTTAGGTAGATGAGTAAAAGAACATGATAGATCTTTATAGAGCACTAATAAGTATTCAAAGAACACAAGGTAGAAACAAAATCAGGAATTCTGAAGTGCTGAACCAGCCTTGATTGACACTGAGAACCCCCTAATTATGACAGAAGTACATCATTTAGACATACACCTATTCCCATCCTTAAAAGCTTCCATCAACAGCAATGCCTGATCCAGTCACTGTTCCTTGGCTCATCATGAAAGATAGAATGTTAGAAAACTTAAATGAATATAATTGAGCCTAAAGGCACTCTTAGAGACATACTTATGTAAAATGTATTCTTATAAGCTAATTTCAAATTGTCCATGATTTTAAGAAGTTTGGTTATTGTTTGGTTTAACTTATTGCAAATAAGTATTTCTCTATAGATACAGCATCTCACCCCCTATTTTTAATATAAAATTATCTGAATAATACTGAATAGTCAATTAAATTGGAAACCTTACATCTTAATCACATCTGCATATAATATTAGATAATTCATTTTCAATTTTTTTACTGTTTTTAATTCCTATTTTCTTTGTTCTAATTTGAGAAGAAAGTAAGAAGTTTTATGAGTTTGTGATCCTTATGCTTTCAGTTACCCACCCAACTGTGTTTCCTCTACCTTCATTGCTTCCATTAACACATGTAAATACTCATACACATGTGTACACTAAGACCCTCTCTGTTTACCTCTCCTCGTCTCTGCTTCTATCCATTCTTGATATCCTCACTCTCCGTTCCCTATTATGCTCTCCTGTATTGAAATTACAACCAGGTATTCACTTCCATTTTGTTTATAAATCCACCTCAATCTTATCTTGATTCTAGTATTTGTCTGTGTCTACTTTTATTGAAGTTACCACAGATCATTGAATCATTCATTCTATACAGTGGTGATAATTGGTGGTAGGTACAATGCATGGAAAAATGAATTGGTATTGTCTTTGACCTCAGTGAATTTGTGGTATAGTAAGTAAAATTATTTTCTCTTAGGTTCTGTCTGATCCACCACCTATGTCTAAGTTCTGTCCTTGATATTTCTAGTTTGAATTTCTTAAACAGGCATATACTGAGGGTCTACTGTGATCCTAGGCATCACTTTGCTGGCAAAAGCCCATATAGTCAAAACTATGGTTTTCCAAGTAGTCATATGTGGATGTGAAAGTTGGACCATGAAGAAGGCTGAGCACTGAAAAATTGATGCCTTTGAACTGTGATGGTGGAGAAGGCTCTTAACAGTTCCTGTGTCTGAAAGGAGATCAAACCGATCAATCCTATAGGAAATCAACCCTGAATATTCATTGGAAGGAATGATGCTGAAGCTGAAGCTCCAATGCTTTGGACACATAATATAGAGACCCTGATGTTGGGAAAAATAGAAGACAGATGGAGAAAGGGATGAAAAAGGACGAGATGATTGGATGGCATCACTGAGTCAATGGATATGAGTTTGAGCAAGCTTTGGGAGATGATAAAGGACAGGGAAACCTGGAATGCTGCAGTCCATGGGGTCTCAAAGAGTCAGATACAACTGAACAACTGAACTGAACTGTTATCCTAAGCATGTTAAGTAATGAATGGCTTGTATCTATGTCTTTGGGCAATTAATCTTTTATTCTTCATATTCCTACTCTGAGTCTAGTCTGGCTTCCTACTCACTGTTCCCTAGTTACTGTGTTTTTCTGAGAAGATTGCTCAGAACATGACTGGGCTGCCTAATTTGAGAAGAAAGTAAGAAGTTTTATGAGTTTGTGATCCTTATGCTTTCAGTTACCCACCCAACTGTGTTTCCTCTACCTTCATTGCTTCCATTAACACATGTAAATACTCATACACATGTGTACACTAAGACCCTCTCTGTTTACCTCTCCTCGTCTCTGCTTCTATCCATTCTTGATATCCTCACTCTCCGTTCCCTATTATGCTCTCCTGTATTGAAATTACAACCAGGTATTCACTTCCATTTTGTTTATAAATCCACCTCAATCTTATCTTGATTCTAGTATTTGTCTGTGTCTACTTTTATTGAAGTTACCACAGATCATTGAATCATTCATTCTATACAGTGGTGATAATTGGTGGTAGGTACAATGCATGGAAAAATGAATTGGTATTGTCTTTGACCTCAGTGAATTTGTGGTATAGTAAGTAAAATTATTTTCTCTTAGGTTCTGTCTGATCCACCACCTATGTCTAAGTTCTGTCCTTGATATTTCTAGTTTGAATTTCTTAAACAGGCATATACTGAGGGTCTACTGTGATCCTAGGCATCACTTTGCTGGCAAAAGCCCATATAGTCAAAACTATGGTTTTCCAAGTAGTCATATGTGGATGTGAAAGTTGGACCATGAAGAAGGCTGAGCACTGAAAAATTGATGCCTTTGAACTGTGATGGTGGAGAAGGCTCTTAACAGTTCCTGTGTCTGAAAGGAGATCAAACCGATCAATCCTATAGGAAATCAACCCTGAATATTCATTGGAAGGAATGATGCTGAAGCTGAAGCTCCAATGCTTTGGACACATAATATAGAGACCCTGATGTTGGGAAAAATAGAAGACAGATGGAGAAAGGGATGAAAAAGGACGAGATGATTGGATGGCATCACTGAGTCAATGGATATGAGTTTGAGCAAGCTTTGGGAGATGATAAAGGACAGGGAAACCTGGAATGCTGCAGTCCATGGGGTCTCAAAGAGTCAGATACAACTGAACAACTGAACTGAACTGTTATCCTAAGCATGTTAAGTAATGAATGGCTTGTATCTATGTCTTTGGGCAATTAATCTTTTATTCTTCATATTCCTACTCTGAGTCTAGTCTGGCTTCCTACTCACTGTTCCCTAGTTACTGTGTTTTTCTGAGAAGATTGCTCAGAACATGACTGGGCTGCCTGATACTTCTTTTATATTCTGAGAAACATGTTTCTCATACTTTTCAAGGGTGCTAGGGCTTCTGTTGACAAGTAAACATTGTGCAACAAATTAAAAAGCAGGTGGAAGGGGCTGTCATGCTGTGTATTAACTTCAGAGAACAAACAATCCCGAGTTAGAGCAGAAATTTTTGTTATAAATAATGTGTGCAGTCTCAACATGCTACCAATTTGAAACCACTGTGAGACAAAAAGGCAAAAGAATTAAAAATACGGCTGGGTTTATAAAATGAATTAAGAAGAGTCAGATTAGAGAATGATGAATAATTGGTTTTTCTATTCCTAGCAATTTACATTTTAAACCTAAGGCCGTAAAGCTATTCTTGATTTATAATCATGTTATAAATGCACTAATGATTAATTCTGGTTACTACTCTGTGCTTTTTGAAGACTTGCTATGTCATATAATCAGTTGATTTTGATAGAAATTTAACAAGTGAGTGAATAAAAGTAAATTTCTTTCCTCATATTTTGATATTATTTTGGAACAAATTAACTGCTTATTTTGGAATTTATAGAATAATGTAATTTTTTCAAAGATTTTAGAGAAAAATTACCTAACTCAAATCTTTTTACCCCATCCTAGAATATCAATTTTTGGACCTAGGATTTCCAGCAGCCATTAGGTTACACCTTTCCATTACAATTGAATTGGTAAATAATGAATTCCAGTGTGATGAAACTTTTGCCAAGTCACCCAAATTGAAGTGTTTAGATATTGAGGCTATTGGTTAGAATTTTGAGTTTATAGTTTAACATTTTTAGCATTGTTAACATTGTTAAGTAATGATAGTATAGTAAAATGTGCTTTATGATTTTGTTGTTGTTGTTCAGTCACTAAGCATGTGGTCCAACTCTTTGTGACCCCATGAACTGCAACACACCAGGCTTCCCTGTCCTCTACTATCTCCTGGAGTTTGTTCAAACTCATGTCCATGGAGTCAGTGATGCTATCCAACTATCTCATCCTCTGTCACCCCTTTTCTACTTGCCCTCACTTTTTTCCCAGCATCTGAGTTTTTTCCCATGTGTTGGCTCTTTGCATCAGGTGGTCAAAGTATTGGAGCTTCAGTTTCAACATTACTCTTTCCAATGTATATTTAGGGTTGGTTTCCTTTAGGATGAACTGGTTTGATCTCCTTGTTTTTTTTCAAAAGGGTCACTTTTTTACAAGAAAGACTACTGGGAAAACCATAACTTTGACTATATGAACCTTTGCCAACAATAGTTGCTTTTAAACACAGTTTTCTGTTCTTATAAATAATGTGTGCAGTCTCAACATGCTACCAATTTGAAACCACTGTGAGACAAAAAGGCAAAAGAATTAAAAATACGGCTGGGTTTATAAAATGAATTAAGAAGAGTCAGATTAGAGAATGATGAATAATTGGTTTTTCTATTCCTAGCAATTTACATTTTAAACCTAAGGCCGTAAAGCTATTCTTGATTTATAATCATGTTATAAATGCACTAATGATTAATTCTGGTTACTACTCTGTGCTTTTTGAAGACTTGCTATGTCATATAATCAGTTGATTTTGATAGAAATTTAACAAGTGAGTGAATAAAAGTAAATTTCTTTCCTCATATTTTGATATTATTTTGGAACAAATTAACTGCTTATTTTGGAATTTATAGAATAATGTAATTTTTTCAAAGATTTTAGAGAAAAATTACCTAACTCAAATCTTTTTACCCCATCCTAGAATATCAATTTTTGGACCTAGGATTTCCAGCAGCCATTAGGTTACACCTTTCCATTACAATTGAATTGGTAAATAATGAATTCCAGTGTGATGAAACTTTTGCCAAGTCACCCAAATTGAAGTGTTTAGATATTGAGGCTATTGGTTAGAATTTTGAGTTTATAGTTTAACATTTTTAGCATTGTTAACATTGTTAAGTAATGATAGTATAGTAAAATGTGCTTTATGATTTTGTTGTTGTTGTTCAGTCACTAAGCATGTGGTCCAACTCTTTGTGACCCCATGAACTGCAACACACCAGGCTTCCCTGTCCTCTACTATCTCCTGGAGTTTGTTCAAACTCATGTCCATGGAGTCAGTGATGCTATCCAACTATCTCATCCTCTGTCACCCCTTTTCTACTTGCCCTCACTTTTTTCCCAGCATCTGAGTTTTTTCCCATGTGTTGGCTCTTTGCATCAGGTGGTCAAAGTATTGGAGCTTCAGTTTCAACATTACTCTTTCCAATGTATATTTAGGGTTGGTTTCCTTTAGGATGAACTGGTTTGATCTCCTTGTTGTTCAAGGTACTCACAAGAGTCTTCTTTAGTGCCACAATTCAAAAACATCGTTCTTTGGTGCTCAGCATTTTTTATGGTCTAACTCTGACATCTGGACATGACTACTGGGAAAACCATAACTTTGACTATATGAACCTTTGCCAACAAAGTGATGTCTCTGCTTTTAATACACTGTCTAGGTTTGTCGTAGCTTTTCTTTCAAGGAACAGATCTTTTGATGTCATGGCTGCGGTCACCATCTGCAGTGATTTTTGATTATTGAATGGCAATTCTAGGATTATCTTTAAGCCCTGTAAACTTTACTTTTCTTATTTAAAAGTTGAAAGGATGGCTCCCCTGGTGGCTCAGTAGTGGAGAGACCACCTGTCAATGCAGGAAACACTGGTTCAGTCTCAGGTTCGGGAGTATCCTGAATGCCACAGAGAAACTAGGCCTGTGCACCACAACTATTGAGCTTGTGCTCTAGAGCCTGCACACCACAACTAGTATGCCTACATAACACAGATACAGACATTTGCATGCCCTACAGTCCATTTTCCATGACAAGGGAAGCCACTGCAATGAGAAGCACATGCACCCCATCTAGAGAGTAGCCACTACTCACTGCAACTAGAGGCAACTCTGTACACAGCAATGAAGGCCCAGCACACCCATAAATAAATAAATAAAACTGAAAAGAGACTATCTGTTCATATATTTATTTCTGTTTGTGTTTAAATATCCGGTATGTCATAGACTAATAATCTGGAAAAAGACAATATAAGTAGATAAGCAAAGAGATGAAGAAAAGAAAACAATTCAAGTCACTTCCCATGAACTGCAACACACCAGGCTTCCCTGTCCTCTACTATCTCCTGGAGTTTGTTCAAACTCATGTCCATGGAGTCAGTGATGCTATCCAACTATCTCATCCTCTGTCACCCCTTTTCTACTTGCCCTCACTTTTTTCCCAGCATCTGAGTTTTTTCCCATGTGTTGGCTCTTTGCATCAGGTGGTCAAAGTATTGGAGCTTCAGTTTCAACATTACTCTTTCCAATGTATATTTAGGGTTGGTTTCCTTTAGGATGAACTGGTTTGATCTCCTTGTTGTTCAAGGTACTCACAAGAGTCTTCTTTAGTGCCACAATTCAAAAACATCGTTCTTTGGTGCTCAGCATTTTTTATGGTCTAACTCTGACATCTGGACATGACTACTGGGAAAACCATAACTTTGACTATATGAACCTTTGCCAACAAAGTGATGTCTCTGCTTTTAATACACTGTCTAGGTTTGTCGTAGCTTTTCTTTCAAGGAACAGATCTTTTGATGTCATGGCTGCGGTCACCATCTGCAGTGATTTTTGATTATTGAATGGCAATTCTAGGATTATCTTTAAGCCCTGTAAACTTTACTTTTCTTATTTAAAAGTTGAAAGGATGGCTCCCCTGGTGGCTCAGTAGTGGAGAGACCACCTGTCAATGCAGGAAACACTGGTTCAGTCTCAGGTTCGGGAGTATCCTGAATGCCACAGAGAAACTAGGCCTGTGCACCACAACTATTGAGCTTGTGCTCTAGAGCCTGCACACCACAACTAGTATGCCTACATAACACAGATACAGACATTTGCATGCCCTACAGTCCATTTTCCATGACAAGGGAAGCCACTGCAATGAGAAGCACATGCACCCCATCTAGAGAGTAGCCACTACTCACTGCAACTAGAGGCAACTCTGTACACAGCAATGAAGGCCCAGCACACCCATAAATAAATAAATAAAACTGAAAAGAGACTATCTGTTCATATATTTATTTCTGTTTGTGTTTAAATATCCGGTATGTCATAGACTAATAATCTGGAAAAAGACAATATAAGTAGATAAGCAAAGAGATGAAGAAAAGAAAACCAAATTACAAGTCACTTTAAAAAACTGTCAAAGGATTAGCCATATCAATCAAATAATCAATCAAATGGCTATAAAAGTATCTAAATGCTTACTCTTAATTTTTATATTTAATTGACACAAAAAAGTGATGAATAGACCATGAACTAGCTCTGATCTTCACTATACTTCGAAAAACTCATATTAGTATGATCACTTTTAATGTTCCCAACAGAGTTAATATTTTATGATATGATAACATCAGTGAGCAAATAAATGGAATTAAAACACCTACAAGCAATTTTTAAATGTTAAAGCTAATAGCCAATAGTTGGCTATTACTTTTTCCTTTAAAATATTCCTCCTGGAAAGTGTATTTTAGATATTAAATGGAGGAAAAGGTATGCTTTGTGGAAAGAGATAGGAAACTGGAAGGAACTACTATCAGTTTAACCAATGTCCACACTTCTTACCTTCTCTAGTAGCACAAACGTATTTTTATTCAAGGAGGTGGTGAACATCCTTGCAGTTAGATGTGATTGATAATAGCAAAGTAAAAGTCATCAAGCAAGACTTCTGAAATCTTTAAAAATAAACTTACTCAACTAGAGGTGCCTTTTCCCACCACTCCTCTTCCTCTAATTCCATCCTGAGAAGTGAATAAGATGGCTAGAGTTCTAGCAGCCATCTTGCACCCTCAGTGGTGAAACACATGAAAAACAGCAAGGCAAACAGTCAGAGGAAACCTGGCCCATTAATACTTTCAAGAGAGCCTTCTTTTGGACTTTTTGCCCCACGAGAGAATGAACTCATAAATTGTTGAAGTGCTATAGTTGGCTATTACAAATAGCTAAATGTAATTCTACATGGCTACAGGAATTCACATTTATTTTCCAGCTTTTACTCTTGCTCCAAGAATTGTTTAAACCCATAGAGTTTCAATGGGTTTAACTATACATGAAAATAAAATTGAGGTTGGTCATCTTGGATGGAACTATTCTGACTGAAGGTGTATTTTAGATTGAAAAAAATGACAGTATTTGCTAAGAATGGTGTATTGAATAGTTCTGAGACATTTTATTTGAGGAATTGAGTGGATTAGGGTACCTTGACTAAGGAGAGTCTGTAGAGTACCAGTTGAGGTTGGCTAGCATGAGTTTGATTTTGGCCACCTTAAGTTCAAGATACATATTAAAATAAATATCCAGAAGAAGGGTTCAAGTAGGCAATTGCTACATTAAACTGAGTTCTGGGGTAGATCAAAGCAATGAGATTTGGGAGATGTTGTTACATAGATCATGTCAAAATCATATGACTGTGCAAAATCACGCAGGGACAGTGTATAAATACATGAAGAAGAAAACTAAGGAGTGCTAAGTAAGATCAAAGGAAAATATGGAATGTCATGTAATACACACCAATGGCAAAAAGAGGAAGCAGTCAGTGAATCAAATGGTACTGAAAGATCAAGAAATCTAAGAGCAGAGAAATGACCATTTAGATAAAGCAATCTAATATCCATTTCTAACTTTGTTTTGTCTTCATAAGATAGCTGCCAAGTTTCTTTCCATTTTCCCATTTTTAAAGATATAATTGACATGCAACATTGTAAAAGTTTAAGGTGTACAAGACGTTGATTTGATACGCATGTATCGTAATGACTGAATGCATGAGTTCTCAGTCTTATCCAACACTTTTGCATGGACTGTAGCCTGCCACGCTCCTCTGTCCATGGAATTTTTCCAGGCAAGAATACTGGAGCAGGTTTCCATGTCTTACTCCACATAGCTTTAGTTAACATTTCCATTACATCATATAATTATCTTTTCATGTTGTGGTGAGCACATTTAAGTCTGTCTCTTAGCAACTTTCAGTATTTGAATATAATGTGATATATGGTTAACTGTAGTCACAATGCTGCCCTTTAGATCCCCAGAACTTTCTTATCTTCTATGTACAAGTTTCTGCTCTTTGACCAACATCTCTCTGTATCTCCTAGCCCCAAGACTCTGATGATCAGCATTTCACTTTCTGTGTCTTATTTAAAATTCCACATGTAAGTGACAATTTTGTCAATAAGGTCTTAGAATAGTGATGTCAGAAAGCTGAAATGAATAGTTGAAGGCAACAGTATTAGGTAAAATATTTATCCTTTGAAAAAGTATGCTAGGATGAAGCATAGATGAAGGGGCCAGAGTCTAAAAAAACAGTATTTGCTAAGAATGGTGTATTGAATAGTTCTGAGACATTTTATTTGAGGAATTGAGTGGATTAGGGTACCTTGACTAAGGAGAGTCTGTAGAGTACCAGTTGAGGTTGGCTAGCATGAGTTTGATTTTGGCCACCTTAAGTTCAAGATACATATTAAAATAAATATCCAGAAGAAGGGTTCAAGTAGGCAATTGCTACATTAAACTGAGTTCTGGGGTAGATCAAAGCAATGAGATTTGGGAGATGTTGTTACATAGATCATGTCAAAATCATATGACTGTGCAAAATCACGCAGGGACAGTGTATAAATACATGAAGAAGAAAACTAAGGAGTGCTAAGTAAGATCAAAGGAAAATATGGAATGTCATGTAATACACACCAATGGCAAAAAGAGGAAGCAGTCAGTGAATCAAATGGTACTGAAAGATCAAGAAATCTAAGAGCAGAGAAATGACCATTTAGATAAAGCAATCTAATATCCATTTCTAACTTTGTTTTGTCTTCATAAGATAGCTGCCAAGTTTCTTTCCATTTTCCCATTTTTAAAGATATAATTGACATGCAACATTGTAAAAGTTTAAGGTGTACAAGACGTTGATTTGATACGCATGTATCGTAATGACTGAATGCATGAGTTCTCAGTCTTATCCAACACTTTTGCATGGACTGTAGCCTGCCACGCTCCTCTGTCCATGGAATTTTTCCAGGCAAGAATACTGGAGCAGGTTTCCATGTCTTACTCCACATAGCTTTAGTTAACATTTCCATTACATCATATAATTATCTTTTCATGTTGTGGTGAGCACATTTAAGTCTGTCTCTTAGCAACTTTCAGTATTTGAATATAATGTGATATATGGTTAACTGTAGTCACAATGCTGCCCTTTAGATCCCCAGAACTTTCTTATCTTCTATGTACAAGTTTCTGCTCTTTGACCAACATCTCTCTGTATCTCCTAGCCCCAAGACTCTGATGATCAGCATTTCACTTTCTGTGTCTTATTTAAAATTCCACATGTAAGTGACAATTTTGTCAATAAGGTCTTAGAATAGTGATGTCAGAAAGCTGAAATGAATAGTTGAAGGCAACAGTATTAGGTAAAATATTTATCCTTTGAAAAAGTATGCTAGGATGAAGCATAGATGAAGGGGCCAGAGTCTAGAACAGAAAATGCTCTTCCCATTACGATTAGGAAAATCTCAAATCTCTCATGTTGCGCTATCAAGCCTTATATAGTCCACTCTCCCTACCATTCTGAATTATCTCTTAACAATAGCCTCTGCCTCGTTCACTACGTTACAGTCCCAAAACGCCTTCTTTCTGCCTTCAAAATCTTCAGTAAGCAATTTTCTTTCTTTCTACCATAGGGTCTGTGCACTAACTTTCTGGTTCTTTTGTCTGGAATGCTTTCCAATAGAGTCCATATGACATTCTTTTTGTCATTCCTGCCTGAACTCAAATGTCATTTCCAAGGAGGACAACCTAACAATCATACTTAAAGGAGCACAGACCTCATTCCATCATCTTGCTTTTCTTCCCCACACAAACACTACAATGTAAAATTCATGTATTTGCCTGTCTTGCTACTCACAAGGAATCATGAATTTCGTAAGAGTAGATAGCATTGGCTGTGTTGTATGCACAGGGCTGTTTACTGTGTATCTTCAGTACTTGGCACCTAGTAGAAGCTCAATTAATATTGTTGAGTGAGTGGATAAATGGAAGCAAATGTCGACCAATTGGTAAATTTAGCTAAGCTCTCTTCAACTGTGAAGAAAACAGAAAAACATTCAGAAGCCTTAAAACTCAGGAAAAGCAGCACTCATGAGTAGTTCTTTGGAAGATCAAAGCAAACAAACAAAAATGACAATGAAAGAAAACCAAATAAAAGATAAATCTAATAAAGAACTCTGAAATGAAGAAGCCATAGTAAAATGGATTTATGGTGTATGTCAGATTAGTACAAAGCTAAACAACTGTGGAAATTATGATTACACGAGAAAATGTAAAATTTAAAACACGTCAATGTCAGAGGTAATAGGAGCTATGGGGAAGGAAAATTAAGAGAGGCTTAAATGGGGTGTTTTCTCATCTTTTTTAGCAGATAATAAATTGACTCTGTTTTTTGTTGAAACATATAGCTTAAAAGAGCCATCAGCTTTTATGTTTTTCATAATCCTTCAGATGAGTTTAGAAGAATATTTTAGAATTTATTGATTTTTGTTGGAAGGAAAAAATCACTTGAAGTTTAGCAATTCATTTACTAATTTTGCTTACATTCAAGAAAAATTTAAAAGTTTATAACTTGTGATTCTGTTTTTCTTAAAATATATTATATTTCATATGGCCTGTTGTATCATACTATACATGTTTCTGTAGATACATGAGAATGTAGATATATAGATAGACTGAGAGACAGTGGTGGCAGGGAGAGAGTTACTGAATGAAATCACGTATCACCCATTTTTATTTCCAGGTTATAAGACATGGAATGACTTTTAAAAATCCTTCTTAGCACTTTATATATTTCTTACATATGTATTACAAGCATAACAAGGTTTTATAAAATAATAAAACCATTGATCTAAAAAAATAAAATATAACTATAATTTTTCTGAAAATATTTGAGATAGTTGGAGATACTGGTTGTTCAGATTTCATAAATAGCCAGATCAAATGTATCTTTTGAAAGCCAAATGGTTAGGTTTTTATGGTTAGGTAAAGAATTCTACAAATATTTTCATTATTTCTAAAGGCATTTAACTGATTTGATAATAGTCTAAAAATATTACCTAATTATTAAGAAATATACAAAAGTGTTTGCACAGTCATTTTTATCACTGATATTTTGGGCTCAATGAAATAGTAACAAGACAGTAATAAATTACACTTGACTCTGTCTTATTTCTTTCAAAATGAAATGAAAACCAAATAAAAGATAAATCTAATAAAGAACTCTGAAATGAAGAAGCCATAGTAAAATGGATTTATGGTGTATGTCAGATTAGTACAAAGCTAAACAACTGTGGAAATTATGATTACACGAGAAAATGTAAAATTTAAAACACGTCAATGTCAGAGGTAATAGGAGCTATGGGGAAGGAAAATTAAGAGAGGCTTAAATGGGGTGTTTTCTCATCTTTTTTAGCAGATAATAAATTGACTCTGTTTTTTGTTGAAACATATAGCTTAAAAGAGCCATCAGCTTTTATGTTTTTCATAATCCTTCAGATGAGTTTAGAAGAATATTTTAGAATTTATTGATTTTTGTTGGAAGGAAAAAATCACTTGAAGTTTAGCAATTCATTTACTAATTTTGCTTACATTCAAGAAAAATTTAAAAGTTTATAACTTGTGATTCTGTTTTTCTTAAAATATATTATATTTCATATGGCCTGTTGTATCATACTATACATGTTTCTGTAGATACATGAGAATGTAGATATATAGATAGACTGAGAGACAGTGGTGGCAGGGAGAGAGTTACTGAATGAAATCACGTATCACCCATTTTTATTTCCAGGTTATAAGACATGGAATGACTTTTAAAAATCCTTCTTAGCACTTTATATATTTCTTACATATGTATTACAAGCATACCAAGTTTTTATAAAATAATAAAACCATTGATCTAAAAAAATAAAATATAACTATAATTTTTCTGAAAATATTTGAGATAGTTGGAGATACTGGTTGTTCAGATTTCATAAATAGCCAGATCAAATGTATCTTTTGAAAGCCAAATGGTTAGGTTTTTATGGTTAGGTAAAGAATTCTACAAATATTTTCATTATTTCTAAAGGCATTTAACTGATTTGATAATAGTCTAAAAATATTACCTAATTATTAAGAAATATACAAAAGTGTTTGCACAGTCATTTTTATCACTGATATTTTGGGCTCAATGAAATAGTAACAAGACAGTAATAAATTACACTTGACTCTGTCTTATTTCTTTCAAAATGAAATGACATAATTGTCTGCCCTATCAATTGAATCTTTTTGAACTTCTTGCAAAAGAAGAGAATTTATCATCTATTGAAAGATTGAAAGAGATAGAAATATAACTTCAGTTTTTTCTCATTTGCTTGGTTTTTATTACAAACTACGTGACTAACAGTTGAGAAGAGGCATGTGTTATTAAATATCTTTTTCAGCAATGGTACAGAGTCTATTGATTAAGCAAAATACTAACTAAAAAAAAATGTTGGGGAGAGAGTACACTTTTTCTAGTCTCTTTCATGTTGATGAGGAAACATTTTATTCCTGATGTTCATTTTTAAACCCCTTTGGAAATCATTCTGTCATGGGCAATCTACCAAAATTCAAACATTTTATGGTCTTCAGTACTCTCCAAAAGAAATAGATTCGTTTAAACTGTTTTTCAAAAGAGGTTGTCTTTCCACAGTCCCCTGCTTGGCTCTGGATGCATTTAAAAGAAGATAAAGGGGAAGAGGAGTTAGGATGGCTGATCTGATACCGCTATTAAAACTTAACCAAACAGTCCCCTGCAGGCTCTCTAGTTCATGTATTTCACCATCAGATTATTTTACTCTCTGGTCTAAAATCCTCTATTACTTCTCCTGACTTTCACAATACAATCAGATCTTACCAGAGTCCACAGAGCCCTGTGTCATTTGGCACCTGACTCATTTTCCTATGTCGTCTTCTACAGCCTGCTTCACTAGATCCCAGATACTTAGTTTTCCTCCTCTTCCTCAATGCTCAGTCTTGTTTCTGCCCCTAGCTTTTCACACCTGGGGTCCCTCTGCTTGGAGCAGTTTCCCTCATATTTCCACATGCCTAACTGTTATGCATATTTCAGGTTTTGGAATAGATATGACTCTTCAAGGATGTCTTTTCTATCTCTATACCTAAATTAATGCATTCTCCAGTCATTCTTCCCACATTTCACTACCCATCTTTATTTTCTTTACAAGTCTGAAAACCATTTGAAATGTTATCATCTGTCTACATGTTTTCAAGCTGTTTTCCTCCGAAAACTCCATGAGAACAGGGAATTTGCTTATATTGTTTACTTAGCACCTGGTATCAGGAAATAAATGAATGAAAAGAAAAAAAGAAAAATCAAACAATCTTTCTGTCGATATTAACTTAAAAACACTTTGAAAGTCTGAGAAGTTATCAACATGAGGTGTTAATGTGTGTGACTTTATATAATACTGGCTTTTAGTTAATTTTATGAAACATGTCTGTGTTAAAATACGGTTTTTTCTACTGTTACTTATATATATATAATGTCCTTGATTATCATAATCTGTCTTTATTTATTATATACATGTCATTTATTGATCATATTTAACTGTACATCTATGTACCATTTTTACAATTGCTTAATATGTTAATGATATCAAAGAAAATATAACTACTGTCCAAAGGTACATTGGTTATTAAGAAAGAACATAATTAAAAGTAAAGGTTGAGGCTTCTCTGGTGGTCCAGTGGGTGAAGAATCTGCCTTGCAGTGCAAGGGGCACCAGTTCAATCCCTGGCCCAGGAATATCCAATGTGCCTTGGAGGGGATGAACCAGTGTGTCCAATTACTAGCCAGTGCATGTAGCCAGAGCCAGTTCTCTGCAATGAGAGAGCCCAGTGCAATGGGAGGCCCACACAGGCCAAAGAATAAAGATGGTTGAAAAATAAATAAATTTAAAAAAAAACAATAAAAGAGGCCAAAATTTTCAAAAAAGCTAAGGTTGAAATGAAAAATACAGAGGAAAAGGACACACAGATGAATGTTTCTATTTGGTTTTACTATGTATAGACTTTAAGATAAAAAAACAAATCTATGTATATACATATATACACATATATACTGACCTATGAAAATTATATAAAAGCATCATCAAATGGAACCAACTGATTTAAGAAAAAAACATACTAAATATTTTTGATTCCCAGTCAAGGTTTTTATATGCTTTATCTTTAAGCATCTAGATAATTTTAAATGACACTAGAAGCAGTTTTGTAGGAGAAAAAAAATTAATCAGCTGTGTTTCTGACATGAAGATATTCTGTATATTAATTATAAAAACATCATCAAATATTTTTAATGTTGATTTAGTACAATGTGATTGGTGACTCTCTATGTTGCCAATAACAGATATAAAATGGAAGAGATAAGCATTTAATTGGGGTTTCCCAGGTGGCTCAGTGGTAAAGGATGCTCCTGCAATGCAGGAGACACAAGTTTGACCCCTGGGATGGGAAGATCCCGTGGAGGAGGGCATGGCAACCCACTTCAGTATTCTTGCTTGAAGAATCCCATGGACATAGAGCCTGGTGGGCTACAGTCCATAGGACCACAGAGTCGGACATGACTGAAGCGACTGAGCATACATACATGCAAGCATTTAATTTGACCCTGTTTGTAGTCATCCACAGAGCACAAGATTGCTTCTTATTTTTTTCCTTCATCCTCTAATACCTTGAGGAACTCAGAAGATTAAACTGAAGGAAACCTCTCAAAGTTGGTCTTATTTTGGTTTTCTTATCCTTCTTAATAAGAATGAAGGATGTCTCTATTTTTCTAATGTCAGTCCCACTGGTTCCCAATCCAGACAGCCTTTGCAAAAATGAGTATATTGTGCAGATTGAGGCATGACTTCTCCCTTCAATTCAGAATTTGCTCTCCTATGGGATTCCTATCTTTCATCTGGATTTTGCCTCTGCTCCCCCAGGTTGCCACCTGAGAGGGACTGGTCACCTGCCCTTTGAGCTCGCATTGCCCGCACACACGTCTTTACATCCAGACTGATACCATGCCCTGCTGTCTCAGGCCAAGTTCAACTGACAAGCCCAGCAAGACTTCACCACCATTCAGGAAGGAAAAAATTCTTAGTCCTAGTCAAACCTCTCACTAAGGTGATGAAATCAGAAAGTTTTAAACTAAGTGATTATTGCTACTATTTAGGAAAACAGTAGTATTTATTCCAATTTGTCCTTCTGATCATTGTAGTCTATATTGAATAAGTGTCAGGAAAATGAAGATGTGAAATCTGAGCTGGGCTTAAGGAAGGACAGGATGAAGTCAAGCACAGAGGAAGAATAATGTGTGTCAGATGGAGGCGAATAAATCAGGCACAGCATGAACAAAAACACATTCAAGAGGCCATCTTAGGAGAGCTGCTGCTTCCAAGATGACCAAGGCAGACTTGGCCATCTTATGAGGCATTTCATGCCAGTGTTTTGATCCTTTTGCAAATTGGTTTCTGCTTTCTCAAACGATGGTCTGAAGAAAACCTGAACCATAATTACCAACTTGCTTTATTGAAAATTAGTTCAGGCCAATATAAACCCACTATGTAAGAATCTCTGTGGCAGAAGCTTGGGAATTTGATTCTTTGTATCAAGTTCATCGGTTCATTCTTGTTTAAGAACAAGCACTATAGAGTTATCATTTTAAAACTTTTTTTCTTTTCCCCATCATGTCTCTTTTACCAAGCCGGAGCTCTGGAGTGCATGCGCCCAGAGCTGGTGCTCTGTGACAACAGAGGCCACCGCGATGGGAAGCCCACATGGGCCAAAGAACAAAGATGGATGAAAATAGAGAAATGAAAGACCAATGGAAGTGGCCCGCCTGCCCCCACCCCGCCCTCCCCAACCCGACCCCCGCCCAAAAATAAATAAAAAAATAAAATAATAAAGATTAGGTAAAATAAAAAAAAATTGTAAGAGAAATTGAAAAGTACTATGGAATTAGAATTTTCCTGGGTATTCAGTGGTTAAGATTCCATGCTTCCAATGCAGGAGGCATAGGTTTGATCTCTGGTTGGGGAACTAAGATACCACATGCCACATGGTGGGGTACTTTCTTCCCTAAACTATTTTAGCCCAAATGATTATCAGAGTGAATAATTAATAGTAGTTAACTAGAGACTACTTGCAAGTTGTTTTTACAGTATTTTTTTTATTAGGCAGATCAAAAACACAGAAACATGTTAAAAAAAAAAAAAAGCAACCACCATGTTTCCACCAGTTAACTTTATCAGATCTGAATATTTTTGTCATGTTTGCTTTAGAGATAATGCAAGATTATCATTCCAGAAAGGAGTAGATTCCAAATAGAACACATCCATGGTCTAATCCAAGGCTAAGTGACCACTACCATCTTCTTCCTGACCACTAAGTTTCCCTTGTTCACTTATATCCAATATAATCTTAAGGAAGAGGCACAAGAAAGAAGACAATGTCAAGAGGCAAAATATTACCAAAGTGACTACTGAAATATTACCTCAGACTATGTTTAATTCAGAATGTATGAGTTTCTCTTTTTTGCAGCTAAATAATTTGTCAGAATTTGTGAAGCAGAGACCAGTTTTAAGCCAAATAATCCAACACATTTTACTCTACATGTTTGAATTGTAGTAATAAACATGCATATAAAATAAATGTTATTTTTCAGTCTCTAAGTCATGTCTGACTCTTTGCAGCCCCTTGGACTGTAACATGCCAGTCCTTCACTATTTCCTGGAGTTTGCTCAGACTCATATTCACTGGGTTGGTGATGCCTTCTAACCATTTTATCCTCTGCCACCCTCTTCTCCTTTTGTCTTCAGTCTTCCCCAGAACCAAGGTCTTTTCCAGTGAGTGGGCTTTTTGCATCAGGTGACCAAAGTATTGGAGATTCAGCTTCAGCATCAGTCTTTCCAATGAATATTCAGACTTGAGTTCCTTTAGAATTGACTGATTTGATCTCCTCGCCATCCAAGGAATTCTGGAGTCTTCTACAACACCACAGTTTGAAAGCATCAATTCTTCAGCACTCAGCATTCTTTATGATCTAACTCTCGCAACCATACCTGACTACTGGAAAAACCATAGCTTTAATTATACAGATCTTTGTTGGCAAAGTGATGTCTCTGCTTTTAAATATGCTGTATAGGTTTGTCATAGCTTTTCTTCCGAGGAGAAAGAATCTTTTAATTTCATGGCTGTAATGACGGTCTGCAATAATTTTGAAGCTCAAAAAAGTAAAGTCTGTTTCTGTTTCCATTGTTTCCCCAACTATTTGCCATGAGGTGATGAACTGGATGCCGTGATCTTAGTTTTCTTAATGTTGAGTTTTAAGCCAGCTTTTTCACTTTCCTTTTTCACCTTCATTAAGAGACTCTTTAGTTTCTCTTCATTTTCTGCCATTAGAGTAGTATCATCTGCATACCTGAGGTTGTTGACATTCTCACAGCAGTCTTGATTCCAGCCTGTAATTCATACATCATGACATTTTGGTTGACATATTCTGTGTATAAGTTAAATAAGCATGATGACAATGTATACCTTGTACTTGTTTCCCAATTTTGAACCAGTTTGTTGTTCCTTGTCTGAGTCTAAGGGTCGCTTCCTGACCTGCAGACAGGTTGCTCAGGATACAGGTAAGATGGTCTGGCATTCCCATCTCTTTAAGAATTTTCCAATTTGTTGTGATCCACACAGTCCAATACATGTTTGAATTGTAGTAATAAACATGCATATAAAATAAATGTTATTTTTCAGTCTCTAAGTCATGTCTGACTCTTTGCAGCCCCTTGGACTGTAACATGCCAGTCCTTCACTATTTCCTGGAGTTTGCTCAGACTCATATTCACTGGGTTGGTGATGCCTTCTAACCATTTTATCCTCTGCCACCCTCTTCTCCTTTTGTCTTCAGTCTTCCCCAGAACCAAGGTCTTTTCCAGTGAGTGGGCTTTTTGCATCAGGTGACCAAAGTATTGGAGATTCAGCTTCAGCATCAGTCTTTCCAATGAATATTCAGACTTGAGTTCCTTTAGAATTGACTGATTTGATCTCCTCGCCATCCAAGGAATTCTGGAGTCTTCTACAACACCACAGTTTGAAAGCATCAATTCTTCAGCACTCAGCATTCTTTATGATCTAACTCTCGCAACCATACCTGACTACTGGAAAAACCATAGCTTTAATTATACAGATCTTTGTTGGCAAAGTGATGTCTCTGCTTTTAAATATGCTGTATAGGTTTGTCATAGCTTTTCTTCCGAGGAGAAAGAATCTTTTAATTTCATGGCTGTAATGACGGTCTGCAATAATTTTGAAGCTCAAAAAAGTAAAGTCTGTTTCTGTTTCCATTGTTTCCCCAACTATTTGCCATGAGGTGATGAACTGGATGCCGTGATCTTAGTTTTCTTAATGTTGAGTTTTAAGCCAGCTTTTTCACTTTCCTTTTTCACCTTCATTAAGAGACTCTTTAGTTTCTCTTCATTTTCTGCCATTAGAGTAGTATCATCTGCATACCTGAGGTTGTTGACATTCTCACAGCAGTCTTGATTCCAGCCTGTAATTCATACATCATGACATTTTGGTTGACATATTCTGTGTATAAGTTAAATAAGCATGATGACAATGTATACCTTGTACTTGTTTCCCAATTTTGAACCAGTTTGTTGTTCCTTGTCTGAGTCTAAGGGTCGCTTCCTGACCTGCAGACAGGTTGCTCAGGATACAGGTAAGATGGTCTGGCATTCCCATCTCTTTAAGAATTTTCCAATTTGTTGTGATCCACACAGTCCAAGTAGATGTTTTTCTGGAATTCCCTTGCTTTCTCTATGATCTAACAGATACTGGTAATTTGATCTCTGGTTCCTCTACCTTTTCTAAACCTAGTCTGTACATCTGGAGGTTCTTGGCTCACATACTACTGAAGTGTAGCTTGAAGGATTTTGACTGTAATCTACTAGCATGTGAAATGAGTGAATATATACTTAAATATTTATTTATACATGTATACATGCATAGATATAAATCAAGGCAGCTACTTTGCATTAAGCATAACAGGGTATTTAACAAGTGAGAATCACACAATTTTCCATTTAGGGAATAGGTATGTTTTTAATTATTATATTGAATATACCACAGGAAGGCAATTTTTTAACACTGTGCAATTGCAGTGGACTAAACACTTAACCAAATAATACTGGGAGGGGGTACTGTCCATTTGTAATGGCACACTACTCAAGTAGTAAAAAGATTATGAAGTAAAAGGTATATTATGTCTCTGAAGAATTCCCATTTTAAAATATAATCTTAGGATAGTTCTTTGATCTTAATTGATTGAAACAATTTAATAAGAAGGCAGGCATGCATGACTGTTATTCTGCTTCTTTGGAAATGTGGTCACAAATGTTCTTTGAAAAAGGTAATGGAACATGGCATTTTGGAAGCAAATTAATTGCCTTCTTGAGTGTATTTGGATCTTTGCACAAAAATTAGATAAATGCTGATCATATTCATTACTTATTCAACTATTACCAATAATATGCTATTATTGCACAAACTGATTTTTCAGCAAATGGTTATGAATGTGTATTTGAATTCAGTTTTGTTTCATGTTTATTCCCTAAAATAATTATCTCTCATTACCTTGATCTGCTTCTTATTGCTTCACAAACCAAAGCTGTGATCTCAACAATATGTGTACTAGGATATTTAATATAGCATTATTTGCAGGGGCAAAAACCTGGAAACAATGTGAGTCTATCAATATGGAAATAGTTGAATAAATTATTACATATTCTGTGTATAAGTTAAATAAGCATGATGACAATGTATACCTTGTACTTGTTTCCCAATTTTGAACCAGTTTGTTGTTCCTTGTCTGAGTCTAAGGGTCGCTTCCTGACCTGCAGACAGGTTGCTCAGGATACAGGTAAGATGGTCTGGCATTCCCATCTCTTTAAGAATTTTCCAATTTGTTGTGATCCACACAGTCCAAGTAGATGTTTTTCTGGAATTCCCTTGCTTTCTCTATGATCTAACAGATACTGGTAATTTGATCTCTGGTTCCTCTACCTTTTCTAAACCTAGTCTGTACATCTGGAGGTTCTTGGCTCACATACTACTGAAGTGTAGCTTGAAGGATTTTGACTGTAATCTACTAGCATGTGAAATGAGTGAATATATACTTAAATATTTATTTATACATGTATACATGCATAGATATAAATCAAGGCAGCTACTTTGCATTAAGCATAACAGGGTATTTAACAAGTGAGAATCACACAATTTTCCATTTAGGGAATAGGTATGTTTTTAATTATTATATTGAATATACCACAGGAAGGCAATTTTTTAACACTGTGCAATTGCAGTGGACTAAACACTTAACCAAATAATACTGGGAGGGGGTACTGTCCATTTGTAATGGCACACTACTCAAGTAGTAAAAAGATTATGAAGTAAAAGGTATATTATGTCTCTGAAGAATTCCCATTTTAAAATATAATCTTAGGATAGTTCTTTGATCTTAATTGATTGAAACAATTTAATAAGAAGGCAGGCATGCATGACTGTTATTCTGCTTCTTTGGAAATGTGGTCACAAATGTTCTTTGAAAAAGGTAATGGAACATGGCATTTTGGAAGCAAATTAATTGCCTTCTTGAGTGTATTTGGATCTTTGCACAAAAATTAGATAAATGCTGATCATATTCATTACTTATTCAACTATTACCAATAATATGCTATTATTGCACAAACTGATTTTTCAGCAAATGGTTATGAATGTGTATTTGAATTCAGTTTTGTTTCATGTTTATTCCCTAAAATAATTATCTCTCATTACCTTGATCTGCTTCTTATTGCTTCACAAACCAAAGCTGTGATCTCAACAATATGTGTACTAGGATATTTAATATAGCATTATTTGCAGGGGCAAAAACCTGGAAACAATGTGAGTCTATCAATATGGAAATAGTTGAATAAATTATTATATATCTCTCTAATAAGTAAGAAGGTAGACATTACAAGAATAACTTAGAACTCACTCTAACCCATGGGATATCCAAAAATGCTGTTGAATCAAAACCATAAGTTGCAACAAAACATGGATAATGTATACAAACTATCTCTGGGTTTTTTGAAACATGATACGGATGTTTTCCTTTTTTTAGTATGATTTTAAATTATTCAAGCAGTATTGAAAGGATCTGATCGTTACCATTTTGATAGAATTTTTCATTGAAACCATCTTGACCTGAATTATATGTTGAATATTCATTGGGTGGGTGAGCTTTTATTTCTCTTTTTTTTCTATAATTACTGATCTGTTTAGACTTTCTGTCATTGCCAAGATCAAATTTAATAAGCTGTACTTTTCTGAGAAATTCTCTATTTCATCTAGGCTCAAATTTATTTGCAAGATTGTAGAAATTACTCTCATCATTTTAAACATTTTCTCTTTTTGATGGTTATTTTCCTCTTGTCATTTCTTGTTGTTGCTGTTCAGTCACTAAGTCATGTCTGACTCTTTGCCACTCCATGCAGTGTTGGTCACCAGTTTCCTGTGCCCTTCACTATCTTCTGGAGTTTGCTCAAATTCATGTCCATTGAGTTGGTGATGCTGTCTAACCATCTCATTCTCTGCTGCCCTCTTCTTCTTTTGCCTTCAATCTTTCCCAACATCAGTCTTTTCCAATGAGTCATCTCTACTTGTCAAATGACCAAAGTATTACAGCTTCAGCTTCAGCACCACTCATTTTTAATTTTGTATATTTGTGTCTTCTTATATTTATGTTGATAAATATAACTAGTGGCTTGTTTATTTTGTTGGTAGTTTCCAAGAAGAAATTTCTTTCAACAGAGTATTTCCAAAATCAAAATGGTATTTTTCAAACAATTTCAGTTTTGTTTCATGTTTATTCTAAAATAATTATCTCTCATTACCTTTATCTGCTTCTTATTGCTTCACAAACCAAAGCTGTGATCGCAACAATATGTGTACTAGGATATTTAATATAGCATTATTTGCAGGGGCAAAAACCTGTAAACAATGTGAGTCTATCAATCTGTAAATAGTTGAATAAATTATTATATCTCTCTAATAAGTAAGAAGGTAGACATTACAAGAATAACTTAGAACTCACTCTAACCCATGGGATATCCAAAAATGCTGTTGAATCAAAACCATAAGTTGCAACAAAACATGGATAATGTATACAAACTATCTCTGGGTTTTTTGAAACATGATACGGATGTTTTCCTTTTTTTAGTATGATTTTAAATTATTCAAGCAGTATTGAAAGGATCTGATCGTTACCATTTTGATAGAATTTTTCATTGAAACCATCTTGACCTGAATTATATGTTGAATATTCATTGGGTGGGTGAGCTTTTATTTCTCTTTTTTTTCTATAATTACTGATCTGTTTAGACTTTCTGTCATTGCCAAGATCAAATTTAATAAGCTGTACTTTTCTGAGAAATTCTCTATTTCATCTAGGCTCAAATTTATTTGCAAGATTGTAGAAATTACTCTCATCATTTTAAACATTTTCTCTTTTTGATGGTTATTTTCCTCTTGTCATTTCTTGTTGTTGCTGTTCAGTCACTAAGTCATGTCTGACTCTTTGCCACTCCATGCAGTGTTGGTCACCAGTTTCCTGTGCCCTTCACTATCTTCTGGAGTTTGCTCAAATTCATGTCCATTGAGTTGGTGATGCTGTCTAACCATCTCATTCTCTGCTGCCCTCTTCTTCTTTTGCCTTCAATCTTTCCCAACATCAGTCTTTTCCAATGAGTCATCTCTACTTGTCAAATGACCAAAGTATTACAGCTTCAGCTTCAGCACCACTCATTTTTAATTTTGTATATTTGTGTCTTCTTATATTTATGTTGATAAATATAACTAGTGGCTTGTTTATTTTGTTGGTAGTTTCCAAGAAGAAATTTCTTTCAACAGAGTATTTCCAAAATCAAAATGGTATTTTTCAAACAATTTCCATTTAGATTTATTTATTAGTTTATTTTTCTATTTCCTAATTAATTAATTTCTATTTGTATATTTACTAATCTTCTTCTATTTTTTTTAAAATTGATCTCTTTCTACTTATATTTCTTATTTAAATAATTAATTTTATTACATTATAGCTACTTGAATTTATTACTGATTCTAGAACTGAGACAGCGAAAACATAATGAACATTGAGTATCTTGTAGTGTCATGAAGGAATGAAGTATTCAAAAAAAATGGGGTCATATCAAATGGACACAAGAGCCTATTTGAATGTGATTCAAGTGAACAAGGAATTTGAGTAACAAAATAAATAACAATAGTACTATTTTATAAGCTAAAGGATAAAACAAATATACATAAGTACATATTGATTTGAATAAATGATTCTAATAAAAAGGGGAAGAAAAAGGTATAGTTTTTAAAATAGGAATTCCAAATAATGTATTAATACATATACATCACTCCTTCTAGGAATGTATCCTTATTCCCACATCCCAGAATGTGAAGTTCTTAGTCACTCACTTATAAAGAACACAGATAGGAAAAGATGATAATAATGCAGTAGAGAAATCTGCAGAAGTTTGGCAAACACAACCTTAACCAACTGATCAATGTTAATATCATCAATATCGTGTGGATAACATGTAGTCCTCAACACGCACACACGTGATAAGATGAACATTTATATTCTGTGGTAGTCTTCCAAAATCCATAAACATAGTCAGCCCATGTGGAAAAATTACACAAACCCAAAATGAGAAACATCATATAAAATACCTGACTAGTGGTGAAAGGGTTTTACCTTGACTTGAGACCTAAACCCAGGACCCAGACCTGATTGAACCCTGCTTGGGAATTGAACCCACGTGGCTGGGGCTTGAGCCTAGCCAAAACCCAGTTTGCCTTCAATCTTTCCCAACATCAGTCTTTTCCAATGAGTCATCTCTACTTGTCAAATGACCAAAGTATTACAGCTTCAGCTTCAGCACCACTCATTTTTAATTTTGTATATTTGTGTCTTCTTATATTTATGTTGATAAATATAACTAGTGGCTTGTTTATTTTGTTGGTAGTTTCCAAGAAGAAATTTCTTTCAACAGAGTATTTCCAAAATCAAAATGGTATTTTTCAAACAATTTCCATTTAGATTTATTTATTAGTTTATTTTTCTATTTCCTAATTAATTAATTTCTATTTGTATATTTACTAATCTTCTTCTATTTTTTTTAAAATTGATCTCTTTCTACTTATATTTCTTATTTAAATAATTAATTTTATTACATTATAGCTACTTGAATTTATTACTGATTCTAGAACTGAGACAGCGAAAACATAATGAACATTGAGTATCTTGTAGTGTCATGAAGGAATGAAGTATTCAAAAAAAATGGGGTCATATCAAATGGACACAAGAGCCTATTTGAATGTGATTCAAGTGAACAAGGAATTTGAGTAACAAAATAAATAACAATAGTACTATTTTATAAGCTAAAGGATAAAACAAATATACATAAGTACATATTGATTTGAATAAATGATTCTAATAAAAAGGGGAAGAAAAAGGTATAGTTTTTTTAAAATAGGAATTCCAAATAATGTATTAATACATATACATCACTCCTTCTAGGAATGTATCCTTATTCCCACATCCCAGAATGTGAAGTTCTTAGTCACTCACTTATAAAGAACACAGATAGGAAAAGATGATAATAATGCAGTAGAGAAATCTGCAGAAGTTTGGCAAACACAACCTTAACCAACTGATCAATGTTAATATCATCAATATCGTGTGGATAACATGTAGTCCTCAACACGCACACACGTGATAAGATGAACATTTATATTCTGTGGTAGTCTTCCAAAATCCATAAACATAGTCAGCCCATGTGGAAAAATTACACAAACCCAAAATGAGAAACATCATATAAAATACCTGACTAGTGGTGAAAGGGTTTTACCTTGACTTGAGACCTAAACCCAGGACCCAGACCTGATTGAACCCTGCTTGGGAATTGAACCCACGTGGCTGGGGCTTGAGCCTAGCCAAAACCCAGTTTGGGACTCAAACCCACATGGCTAAGGCTTAACCCCAGCCAAAACCCTTCTTGGGACTTGAACCCACGTAGTCAGAACTCAGTCCTGGCCAAAACCCTGTCTGGGACTCAAACCCATGCGGCCGGGACTTAATTTGGCACTCACCAAATGTCTGGACCAATTGAGTCTCAGGTTCTTCATGCCTCAATGCAGAAGGAATTCAGCGAGACGCAGAGTGATAGTCAAGAAGATTTATTAGGATAGCATACTTGTAAGAGGTGCAAGCAGGCAGGCAGACAGGCAGACAGGCAGGCAGGCAGGCAGGCAGGCAGGCAGGAAGGAAGGAAAGCTCTGCTCTGCTCTGCTCTGCTCTGCTCTGCTCTGCTCTGCTCTGCTCTGCTCTGCTCTCCCCTCAATTGAGTGGGCAGCAATATATATAGGATGGTAGAAGACTGCCCCCCTCAAGTAGATGCAGATGCAGGACATACATCATTGGTTGCTTCTTGGCCAGCTCCTCCTTCATTAGCTGTTTATACCCAGTCAAGCCTGCTTTACTGAACAAGGAGCAGCTCTCCTGAGTTATCATCAACTCACTGGCCTCCCAACCTTTCTCAGGTGTCTCCCTTCTACCTACCATCCCCTACTAGGACTCTACAACCACCTACCTATTCTACTCTGTCCTTATCAATGGTATTCAAAAATGTCAGATCATGAAAATAAAGGAAGACTGAGAAATCATTGCATGATGAAGGAGCTCGCTGGGCTTTTTAATAAAGGCACTAACCCCATTCGTGAGGGCTCCACCCTCATGACCTAACAACCTCCCAAAGACTCACCTCCTAATACCATTATATTAGGTAGGAGTCAGGACTTTACCATCATCATTGTGAGAGGATACCATCAGTCAGTCACAGACATAAATACTAGGGGAAACAAATAAAGAGTGCATGAAAATTGTCTATATTATTTCTGTAACTTTTCTATATATCTAAAATTATTTCTAAATAAAAATTTTACATCTAGAATAGGTGGCAATAGTTTAGAAAAACACCTTGACTTGAGACCTAAACCCAGGACCCAGACCTGATTGAACCCTGCTTGGGAATTGAACCCACGTGGCTGGGGCTTGAGCCTAGCCAAAACCCAGTTTGGGACTCAAACCCACATGGCTAAGGCTTAACCCCAGCCAAAACCCTTCTTGGGACTTGAACCCACGTAGTCAGAACTCAGTCCTGGCCAAAACCCTGTCTGGGACTCAAACCCATGCGGCCGGGACTTAATTTGGCACTCACCAAATGTCTGGACCAATTGAGTCTCAGGTTCTTCATGCCTCAATGCAGAAGGAATTCAGCGAGACGCAGAGTGATAGTCAAGAAGATTTATTAGGATAGCATACTTGTAAGAGGTGCAAGCAGGCAGGCAGACAGGCAGACAGGCAGGCAGGCAGGCAGGCAGGCAGGCAGGAAGGAAGGAAAGCTCTGCTCTGCTCTGCTCTGCTCTGCTCTGCTCTGCTCTGCTCTGCTCTGCTCTGCTCTCTCCCTCTCAATTGAGTGGGCAGCAATATATATAGGATGGTAGAAGACTGCCCCCCTCAAGTAGATGCAGATGCAGGACATACATCATTGGTTGCTTCTTGGCCAGCTCCTCCTTCATTAGCTGTTTATACCCAGTCAAGCCTGCTTTACTGAACAAGGAGCAGCTCTCCTGAGTTATCATCAACTCACTGGCCTCCCAACCTTTCTCAGGTGTCTCCCTTCTACCTACCATCCCCTACTAGGACTCTACAACCACCTACCTATTCTACTCTGTCCTTATCAATGGTATTCAAAAATGTCAGATCATGAAAATAAAGGAAGACTGAGAAATCATTGCATGATGAAGGAGCTCGCTGGGCTTTTTAATAAAGGCACTAACCCCATTCGTGAGGGCTCCACCCTCATGACCTAACAACCTCCCAAAGACTCACCTCCTAATACCATTATATTAGGTAGGAGTCAGGACTTTACCATCATCATTGTGAGAGGATACCATCAGTCAGTCACAGACATAAATACTAGGGGAAACAAATAAAGAGTGCATGAAAATTGTCTATATTATTTCTGTAACTTTTCTATATATCTAAAATTATTTCTAAATAAAAATTTTACATCTAGAATAGGTGGCAATAGTTTAGAAAAAACATAGCTCTGTAAATTCACCCAATGGAAATTATATATTAATCCACAGTTTCTCATTATTTACTTATTCACAAATACTCATTGATAACTTACTATATGAATAGCACTGCACTAGGTTATTCATTGAAAATGACTAAATATACCTGCTACACTCCTCAAGACATTTCATCATCATTAATAGATATGCTCAGATTCTATAAAATAAAACTAGGTTTAATTAGGAATAGGGGATCATGTTTGAAAATGTAAAAACAAAACTGACTCTAAGAGACAGACACAGTACCTGAATCCTTTAATATTAACTGTTTATTGATGAATTCAAACTACTTAGTATTTTAAATTATTTGACTAGGCAAGTATTATTGGCAGAAATTAGCTCAAATCAAAATTACCATGTAACAAGTTAAAGTCATTACACTTGAATATTCAAATTCTGCCAATCCAAAATCTAATCATTTCAAAATAATCTGTTTTTTATTACCACATCTAATGATTTCTCAAGGAACTAGACAATTGGGAAAACATTGCATTATGTTTACTGGATGCAACCTAACTCTTTAAATCTGTATTTTTCAAAACATTTTAGTGACCTATGGGTGACCCATACTTTTAAGTATGTCTCTATAAGAATTTTATAACAAAACAGAATATAATAGAGCAAATTATAATATAATACAAATATAGTACAAAATGGAAATAAGCAAATGGTACCTAATGCAATGAGGATAAATATTGTTTTATGAAATTTGCTTCAATTTAGATGTAGTGGGGGGTGTGTGTGTGTATTATATCCTGGTGTAAAGTATATTTCTTATATGTATATCAAGAAAAAAAGTCCAAACCTTCTTCTTTTGTGCATTTTCCAGTGTTGTTCCAGACCAAAGATAACATGTGACTCGTATGAAGAGTATTAACAGTAAGCAACATGGAGGTAAAGAAAATTAAAAGCATCATTCTTGGAGAATTGGAAAAGGGTTTTCGAAGGAGGTGAGATTTGAACAGAGTTCTGAGGAAAAAAAATAAGTACATCATATTATAAAGAGTGCTAAAATTTATTACAACTTTTCTATATATCTAAAATTATTTCTAAATAAAAATTTTACATCTAGAATAGGTGGCAATAGTTTAGAAAAAACATAGCTCTGTAAATTCACCCAATGGAAATTATATATTAATCCACAGTTTCTCATTATTTACTTATTCACAAATACTCATTGATAACTTACTATATGAATAGCACTGCACTAGGTTATTCATTGAAAATGACTAAATATACCTGCTACACTCCTCAAGACATTTCATCATCATTAATAGATATGCTCAGATTCTATAAAATAAAACTAGGTTTAATTAGGAATAGGGATCATGTTTGAAAATGAAAAAACAAAACTGACTCTAAGAGACAGACACAGTACCTGAATCCTTTAATATTAACTGTTTATTGATGAATTCAAACTACTTAGTATTTTAAATTATTTGACTAGGCAAGTATTATTGGCAGAAATTAGCTCAAATCAAAATTACCATGTAACAAGTTAAAGTCATTACACTTGAATATTCAAATTCTGCCAATCCAAAATCTAATCATTTCAAAATAATCTGTTTTTTATTACCACATCTAATGATTTCTCAAGGAACTAGACAATTGGGAAAACATTGCATTATGTTTACTGGATGCAACCTAACTCTTTAAATCTGTATTTTTCAAAACATTTTAGTGACCTATGGGTGACCCATACTTTTAAGTATGTCTCTATAAGAATTTTATAACAAAACAGAATATAATAGAGCAAATTATAATATAATACAAATATAGTACAAAATGGAAATAAGCAAATGGTACCTAATGCAATGAGGATAAATATTGTTTTATGAAATTTGCTTCAATTTAGATGTAGTGGGGGGTGTGTGTGTGTATTATATCCTGGTGTAAAGTATATTTCTTATATGTATATCAAGAAAAAAAGTCCAAACCTTCTTCTTTTGTGCATTTTCCAGTGTTGTTCCAGACCAAAGATAACATGTGACTCGTATGAAGAGTATTAACAGTAAGCAACATGGAGGTAAAGAAAATTAAAAGCATCATTCTTGGAGAATTGGAAAAGGGTTTTCGAAGGAGGTGAGATTTGAACAGAGTTCTGAGGAACTCATAATAACATATAAGACTCCCAATAGGTAGACATTCTGGGAAAATGATGCTATAGGCTTGTTGGAAGGATGATGACGAATGCTTCGTGTGAATCAGAATCATCTAGATACTCATCAAAATGAAAATTTAGGGGCCTTGATGATTCTGATTCAATAGATTTGAACTGTGACCAAGAAATCTGCATTTTTTAATAAGTACCTGCACCATAGAAATTCGCATTCACTGGGATTCTAATTCACAAGGTCCATACACCCTTCTAGTTTACAGAAAAGAAAACACAAATTTATGAAAGGCCAATAGGACAATATGACCAAAATAAAGTGGCGGTTTACAGAGGAAATTTTTAGGATAAACTAGAAAACCAGATGGAGCCATGCTGTAAAGGGCTGGTTATTTCAATTCAAAGAATGTGCACTTTACCTTAAAGACAAAGAGAATGATTTTTATGGAACTGACGGATAGCACCTAAAATGATTAATTTGATTTTGATGTTAAAAGAAAGATAAATTGAAAAACGAAACGTGGGTATAAGTGTTCTATATCTAAATATAACATAAAAGACCTGACTTGGGCTTCCCTAGTGGTCCAGTGGGTAGAGACACCGCCTTGAGCGGTGCAGAGGTTGCCGGTTGGATCTCTGGCCTGGGAAGATCCCACGTGCCGCGGAGCGGCTGGACTAATGTGTGCAACTACCGAGCCGGCACTTTTTGCAAAGGGAGAGAAAATTTCGCACAATAAGAGTGGCTTGGTTTTTATATAAAATATCAACTGAAGTGAAGTCAAAACATTATGGAAATACTCTAATAAAAAATTTTTTGTTGCTTCAATTTAGATGTAGTGGGTGTGTGTGTATTATATCCTGGTGTAAAGTATATTTCTTATATGTATATCAAGAAAAAAAGTCCAAACCTTCTTCTTTTGTGCATTTTCCAGTGTTGTTCCAGACCAAAGATAACATGTGACTCGTATGAAGAGTATTAACAGTAAGCAACATGGAGGTAAAGAAAATTAAAAGCATCATTCTTGGAGAATTGGAAAAGGGTTTTCGAAGGAGGTGAGATTTGAACAGAGTTCTGAGGAACTCATAATAACATATAAGACTCCCAATAGGTAGACATTCTGGGAAAATGATGCTATAGGCTTGTTGGAAGGATGATGACGAATGCTTCGTGTGAATCAGAATCATCTAGATACTCATCAAAATGAAAATTTAGGGGCCTTGATGATTCTGATTCAATAGATTTGAACTGTGACCAAGAAATCTGCATTTTTTAATAAGTACCTGCACCATAGAAATTCGCATTCACTGGGATTCTAATTCACAAGGTCCATACACCCTTCTAGTTTACAGAAAAGAAAACACAAATTTATGAAAGGCCAATAGGACAATATGACCAAAATAAAGTGGCGGTTTACAGAGGAAATTTTTAGGATAAACTAGAAAACCAGATGGAGCCATGCTGTAAAGGGCTGGTTATTTCAATTCAAAGAATGTGCACTTTACCTTAAAGACAAAGAGAATGATTTTTATGGAACTGACGGATAGCACCTAAAATGATTAATTTGATTTTGATGTTAAAAGAAAGATAAATTGAAAAACGAAACGTGGGTATAAGTGTTCTATATCTAAATATAACATAAAAGACCTGACTTGGGCTTCCCTAGTGGTCCAGTGGGTAGAGACACCGCCTTGAGCGGTGCAGAGGTTGCCGGTTGGATCTCTGGCCTGGGAGGATCCTGTGTGCCGCAGAGAGGCTGGACCGATGTGTGCAACTACCGAGCCGGCACTTTTTGCAAAGGGAGAGAAAATTTCGCACAATAAGAGTGGCTTGGTTTTTATATAAAATATCAACTGAAGTGAAGTCAAAAATTTTCTGACTATAGACTTAGAATATTTAATCACATTGTCAGGTTCATCCGTAACCATTAAAAGAACTGATAATGTTTTGTTCCAATTGAAGTTCAGCGCATCATGTTGTTCATGAGATTTAGTAACAATGTTATCCTCTGGGAAACCTCATTCTGTCCATTGAAGAAAATAATGATCCATTTTATTTCTAACAAAGTAGAAAAACATTTGGCAATTTTTGATGCATTAAGTTTCAGCAGAATTGACATTAATTTTCAATATAAACCACCTGTGGATTAGCTAAATACATTCCTCATTATATCCATAATGTTTCATTTAGCTTTGAGTATGTAGAAATACTATCTTCAATTTCTCCTTATTTTATCTGAATTGCATGTTTCTGGTAACAAAGCTTGTCGTTCAAAATGAAAATAAATTAGCATTAATTTTCATATTCTTGAATCCTGATATCAATTTATAAAGTCACCATTAATCTATTTAAAATACTCTACTCATTTGAAAGGATAGAAATGCATTTTTTTCCTCAATGTGAAAAACTCAAAAAAAAAAGAAAAAGAAAAAAGAAAAAACAGAACAACAGAAATGAACCCTAGGTGAACTTCAGAGTGCACTAGATAATTTTTTTATTTTAATTTTATTTTTTCCCAAAGAAAACTGCATGGGGATTTCTGGAGGCCAGGGTTTGTCTTTGTAAGGAAATTGAACATTAAGAAAAAACAGATTTGACCTCAAGCTACACATGCATAGTTGGAAATTGGCAAACTTTCCAGTGATCTAATGAATCTAGGAGTAAACAGGGTACATGCTCCCCCACCAAAGGCACTGGTGCAGTCAGTAAAAAGGCCCCGCTCAACCTTACAGGTATCTAAATATAACATAAAAGACCTGACTTGGGCTTCCCTAGTGGTCCAGTGGGTAGAGACACCGCCTTGAGCGGTGCAGAGGTTGCCGGTTGGATCTCTGGCCTGGGAGGATCCTGTGTGCCGCAGAGCGGCTGGACCGATGTGTGCAACTACCGAGCCGGCACTTTTTGCAAAGGGAGAGAAAATTTCGCACAATAAGAGTGGCTTGGTTTTTATATAAAATATCAACTGAAGTGAAGTCAAAAATTTTCTGACTATAGACTTAGAATATTTAATCACATTGTCAGGTTCATCCGTAACCATTAAAAGAACTGATAATGTTTTGTTCCAATTGAAGTTCAGCGCATCATGTTGTTCATGAGATTTAGTAACAATGTTATCCTCTGGGAAACCTCATTCTGTCCATTGAAGAAAATAATGATCCATTTTATTTCTAACAAAGTAGAAAAACATTTGGCAATTTTTGATGCATTAAGTTTCAGCAGAATTGACATTAATTTTCAATATAAACCACCTGTGGATTAGCTAAATACATTCCTCATTATATCCATAATGTTTCATTTAGCTTTGAGTATGTAGAAATACTATCTTCAATTTCTCCTTATTTTATCTGAATTGCATGTTTCTGGTAACAAAGCTTGCTCGTTCAAAAATGAAAATAAATTAGCATTAATTTTCATATTCTTGAATCCTGATATCAATTTATAAAGTCACCATTAATCTATTTAAAATACTCTACTCATTTGAAAGGATAGAAATGCATTTTTTTCCTCAATGTGAAAAACTCAAAAAAAAAAGAAAAAGAAAAAAGAAAAAACAGAACAACAGAAATGAACCCTAGGTGAACTTCAGAGTGCACTAGATAATTTTTTTATTTTAATTTTATTTTTTCCCAAAGAAAACTGCATGGGGATTTCTGGAGGCCAGGGTTTGTCTTTGTAAGGAAATTGAACATTAAGAAAAAACAGATTTGACCTCAAGCTACACATGCATAGTTGGAAATTGGCAAACTTTCCAGTGATCTAATGAATCTAGGAGTAAACAGGGTACATGCTCCCCCACCAAAGGCACTGGTGCAGTCAGTAAAGAAAAGGACTCCTTACTCTACAGCCTCAACCTTACAGGCATCAGGCTGAGTAAGATTTCCAGATTATAATCAAAACACTTAAACTCAGACAACAGGCACACTATGACCACCAATAAAATTGCTAATATTTTGCTGCAAGCCTATGCTGGGTTCAGCTTCTCTCTTATTTTATCAGAACCAAATCTGATCATCAGCATTTCAAAGCCACAATTCAGATTAAAGTTTACAAAGGCAGCTCTCTAACTGTTCAAGCACAATAACCACTGATGTCTCGGGGTTGGAAGTGACTTTACATCTAAATTGAGAGTCTTACATTGGGTGGTTTTTTAAATCAACTTATATACCAAAAGTATATAATTCAAAATTTAATTAAAAAAATTTTTTTGAGTAAGGGCTTTTGAATTTTTAAATGCTTATAAGATAGAGACTATACTAAATGTCAAACTTATTTCTATCAGTAAACCTTGTCTACAGGAATTGCTTAAGCTAAATGTTTATGGCAGAATTTATTAAATGTAAGTTTACTAAATGCGTGGGCTTGTACTAAATGCCCTCTATGTGGTCACCATACTTAAAAGAGGAGTGCTGTTGTTACACATAAATAAAAACCAGACTTTAACCTGACCATGGTAACACACCTAGTAAATTGCAGATTTGTGATTTCTAGCTTTCCTGGTGACTCAGATGGTACAGAATCTGCCTGGGAATACCTGGATTTGATCCCTGGGTCAGGAAGATTCCCTGGAGAAGGAAATGGCAAACCACTTCACTATTCTTGCATGGGAAATCCCATGGACAGAGGAGCCTGGTGAACTACAATCCATAGGGTCACGAAGAGTCATACACTATTGAGCGAGTAACACTTTCACCTTTTCTTTTTCAGTCTAGCTGCAAAGCCCATGATCTTAACTGAAGTAAACATTGATGAAGATCTAAGGAAACCCCAGCTTTAAAGAAATCATTCATAAGTGTTCTGATTAGATTCTGCTATTGAGCCAAAATAGAATGTAGAAATGAGAAACTATTGTCCTCTACAAGTTCCCATTTGGAAATAAAAAGTAAATGTTTTTTGGGTCTCTTCTACCTTATTATTGTACATTATCGATTGGATCACATTGCCTGTTACCTTGTTAATTATTTGGCAATTATTTGCTCTATTTATCTGTAATTGGTCATTAGTCTACTTTGCTGAGTAAATTGAATTCTATAAACAGGGTTTTAAAAATTACTATATTATCTTTTTGTCACAAAAAGAATAGCAAAGTGATCTAAGACCATTATTATTCCTACTATACAAAGATAACTGCTCAACACATTTTGATACAAATATTTCAGGCATTTGATTTTCCCTTCACTTAAACAGACATATAATTTATTGAGTGGTTTCTTCTGTCTGCTATAGGTATTTTTCTATCTTTATCCCAAGAAGTTACCCAGATCTTATCTTTCATTGACTTTTATATTGCAGAAATCCCACAAGACATGCCAGAACTTTTGTTGATAAGCTAAGAGACAGGCAAGGTTACCCAAATTAAGAACCAGATCTTGGCAGCCCTGGGAAACTATGTGGGGCTGAGGCCATCATGAATGCACTCAGATCCCCAAAACAAGCTTGAGAACAATTACATCAGTGGTAACCAACAAATAAAAGGCTTTTCCTTGAATGGGATATACAACTTGAAACAATTAGAATTTTCTTATGTCCCCTGAAGAGAAAGCAGGGAGAAATAACGAAACGAGAAGAATCCTTTACTCTGTCAAAATTAAGTTATAAATATATATAATTTCAAACAGTATAAATTGGTATGTGAGTCCTACAAAATCCTATGCATTTAAATTGCAGATTTGTGATTTCTAGCTTTCCTGGTGACTCAGATGGTAAAACTGGATTTGATCCCTGGGTCAGGAAGATTCCCTGGAGAAGGAAATGGCAAACCACTTCACTATTCTTGCATGGGAAATCCCATGGACAGAGGAGCCTGGTGAACTACAATCCATAGGGTCACGAAGAGTCATACACTATTGAGCGAGTAACACTTTCACCTTTTCTTTTTCAGTCTAGCTGCAAAGCCCATGATCTTAACTGAAGTAAACATTGATGAAGATCTAAGGAAACCCCAGCTTTAAAGAAATCATTCATAAGTGTTCTGATTAGATTCTGCTATTGAGCCAAAATAGAATGTAGAAATGAGAAACTATTGTCCTCTACAAGTTCCCATTTGGAAATAAAAAAAGTAAATGTTTTTTGGGTCTCTTCTACCTTATTATTGTACATTATCGATTGGATCACATTGCCTGTTACCTTGTTAATTATTTGGCAATTATTTGCTCTATTTATCTGTAATTGGTCATTAGTCTACTTTGCTGAGTAAATTGAATTCTATAAACAGGGTTTTAAAAATTACTATATTATCTTTTTGTCACAAAAAGAATAGCAAAGTGATCTAAGACCATTATTATTCCTACTATACAAAGATAACTGCTCAACACATTTTGATACAAATATTTCAGGCATTTGATTTTCCCTTCACTTAAACAGACATATAATTTATTGAGTGGTTTCTTCTGTCTGCTATAGGTATTTTTCTATCTTTATCCCAAGAAGTTACCCAGATCTTATCTTTCATTGACTTTTATATTGCAGAAATCCCACAAGACATGCCAGAACTTTTGTTGATAAGCTAAGAGACAGGCAAGGTTACCCAAATTAAGAACCAGATCTTGGCAGCCCTGGGAAACTATGTGGGGCTGAGGCCATCATGAATGCACTCAGATCCCCAAAACAAGCTTGAGAACAATTACATCAGTGGTAACCAACAAATAAAAGGCTTTTCCTTGAATGGGATATACAACTTGAAACAATTAGAATTTTCTTATGTCCCCTGAAGAGAAAGCAGGGAGAAATAACGAAACGAGAAGAATCCTTTACTCTGTCAAAATTAAGTTATAAATATATATAATTTCAAACAGTATAAATTGGTATGTGAGTCCTACAAAATCCTATGCATTTACTTGCCTTGAATAAATATGATGAAAGCTTTTGTGACTGAAGTTCTTCAGTTTTGTACTTTTTTTATTCAGATATAATTTACATACCATAAAATTCACCATTTTAAGACACACAGCTCAGTGGTTTTTTCCTACATTCGGTTGTGGAAGTTATCAGTATCTAATTTCAGAATATGTATAATCACTCAGAAAAACAAACGGACAAACAACCTTATACATGTTTGCAGTCACTTCTGTTGCCCAATGTCTGGCAACCACTAACCCACTTCATGTCTAATTTTATTTTTCTAGACATATCGTATAAATAGAACTGTATAACTTTGGCCTTTTGTGTCAGACTTCTTTCACAAAGTATGCTTTCAAATTTCATCCATGTTGCAACATATATTGGAAATTTATTCCTTTTTCTGTTGGAATAATATTGCATTATATGGACACACTATTATTTATCCATTTAATGGTTGATAGACATTTGGATTGTTCCTACTATTATGAAAGCTGCTGTCCTGAATATTTGTATACAAGTATTTTTGTAATGTTTTTATGTGTTTTCATTTCTTTTGTGTATATACCAAGAGTGCAGTTACTCTGTAATCTGATTGAGGAAATGCCAACACTTTCCACAGTAGTTGCACCTTTTTACACTCCTACAAGCAATGCATGAGTGTTCCAATTTCTCCATATCCTTGTCAGCATTTTTTGTCAACCACATTTTTTATCATAGCCATCTGAGGGGTTGGAAGAAGTTATCTCATGGGTTGGATTTGCTGGTGATTGATAATGTTGATCATCTTTTCATGTGTTTGCTGGACATTTGTACATCTTTAAAGAAAAGTCTTCAGATACTTTACTCATTTCTAAATTGAACTGTTTGTATTTTTATTATGACTTCTAAGAGCTCTTTACATACTCTAAATATTAGTCTCTTAGCAGATAAATGATTTGCAGATACTTATTGTACTAGCTGGGCTTCTCAGTGCAGTGGTAAAGAATCTGCCTGCCAGTGCAACACAGGAGTGGTGGATTCAGTTCCTGGGTGAGAAAAATCCTCTGGAGTAGGAAATGGTAACCCACTCTGATAGTCTTAGCTGGAAAATTCCATGGACAAAGGAGCCTGGCAGGCTACAGTCCATACCATCTCAAAGAGTCAGACACAACTGAGCATGCACACATACTACTGACAAGGTTGTCTTTCCACTTTCTTGATGCTACCTTTTAAAACACAAAATTTTGAGTTTTGACTTTTTCAATTTATCTACTTTTTCTTTGGTTTTGTGTGCTTTTCATGTTATAACTAAGGAAATGATTATCTAATCCAAGGCTAGGAAAATTTGCATCTATAACTTTTTTCTGAGTTTTCAGCTTTAGTGCGTACATTTAGGTTACTAATTTTTGTGTTATATGGTAAAAATAGAGGTAAAACTTCTTTTCTTTGTATGTGGATACCCAGTTGTGTCAACGTCATTTGTTGAAAAGAGCACTCTTTTTCACTGAATTGTCTTGGCATCCTTGTCAAAGATAAACTGACCACAAATGTTGATATCTGGATCTATTCTGTTAATCCATGTGATTGTCTTTATCTACATATCAAAGAATCTTGATTTATGTATATTTTTTCATAATTGAGTAACTTAATCTTAATATATACATCTTTATAGTAAGTTTGAAATCAGGAAGTATGAGCTCTTTAATTTTGTTTCACTTTTTCAGAATTTTTTGGTTACTTTGGGACCCTTGAAAATTCATATAAATTTTAAGATTAGCTTTTCCATTTCTGAAAAACAGTTAGCTGGAATTTTAATAAATACTGTGATGATGTGTAGATTAATTTGGGAAGAATAACAATTTCATAATATTAAGTCTTCTAATCCATGAACACAGGATGTCTTTTACTTATTTAGTTTTTCTTTAATTTCTTTAAACAATGTTTTAGAGTTTTCAGTGTATAAATCTTGTACATTTTTTGTTAAATCCATTCTTGCATATTTTAATGTTATACATTTGGTTGTTTTCTCAATTTCATTTTAGGATCATTAATTGTAATATATAGAAATACAACCAATTTTTTATATTGATATTGTATCCTGCAACCTAATTGTTTTTATAGCTCTAGTAGTTTTTTGTAGACTTTAAATAAAGAGTTTTTTATGTATAAGACCATATAGTTTGAAAATAGAGTTTTTACATCTGATGTTCTAATCTGGATCACTTTATTTATTTTTTTCTGCTCAGTTATCTTGGCCAAATCCAGTAGTACAATGTTGAATAGAAGTGAAAATTGCTGATATGTTGCTTGTCTTATTCCTGACTTTAGGAGAAAGTTATTAGTGTTTCACTGTTATATACTACATTAGCCCTGTATTTTTCATGTATGTAATTTATCAGGTTAAGGAAGTACTCCTCTATTCCTTATTTATTGAGTGTTTTTGTCATTAAAAGATGTCAGATTTTTTCAGATTATTTTCTGCATCTCTTGAGATGATCGTTCGGTTTGTTTGGTGTACGTATGTATATATGTATGTGTGTATTTTTACTTTATTACATTGATTTTCATTTGGTGATCCAAACCTGCATTCTTAGAATAAATCCCACTTGGTTTTGGTGTTTAATCCTTTTTATATAGTGCTTGCTCTGATCTGCAAATATTTTGTTGAGGATCAGGGATTCATATTCATAAGTGATACTGGCCTATAATTTTGCTTTCTTGTAGTATCGTACGCTGATTTTTCTTATCATGATTGCACTAGCCTGAAATAATTAGGTAGAAATGGCTCCCTTCTTTCCTGTTTTTTAGAAAAGTCATTAATTTGCTTTATATTTTCTTTTTTTTATTTCCTTGACTTTTCACCCCAAACTTCTTTCTTTTAGTTAGAATGTCTTTCCCAGGTTCTTAAGAAGGGAAATGGAAGCTTCTGTAATGGATTTGAGATATATTTTATATTTTTGTAAATATATATCTATAATTTTCCCTTTTGCTATTTCTAAATCCCACAAGTTTTTACATGTTTTCTTTTAATTTTTCTTCATTTTAAATAATTTTCTAGTTTGCCTTGTGATGTCGTCTTTCACCTATTGGTTATCATTTCCACAAGTTTATGAATATGCAAAAAATCCTTCTGTTACTGATTTCTAATTTTAGTCTCTTGTGGTTGGATAACATACTTCTAAGATTTATATCCTACTAAGTTTTTGAACCATTTTGTGGCTTTGATGTAATCTATACTACAGAATGCTCCATATGCACTAGAGAAGCTATGTGGTTTTTGGATACATACTTCTAGAGTTTTTACATCTGAAAATCTTATTTATTGTTTTCTGCTCAGTTATCTTGGCCAAATCCAGTAGTACAATGTTGAATAGAAGTGAAAATTGCTGATATGTTGCTTGTCTTATTCCTGACTTTAGGAGAAAGTTATTAGTGTTTCACTGTTATATACTACATTAGCCCTGTATTTTTCATGTATGTAATTTATCAGGTTAAGGAAGTACTCCTCTATTCCTTATTTATTGAGTGTTTTTGTCATTAAAAGATGTCAGATTTTTTCAGATTATTTTCTGCATCTCTTGAGATGATCGTTCGGTTTGTTTGGTGTACGTATGTATATATGTATGTGTGTATTTTTACTTTATTACATTGATTTTCATTTGGTGATCCAAACCTGCATTCTTAGAATAAATCCCACTTGGTTTTGGTGTTTAATCCTTTTTATATAGTGCTTGCTCTGATCTGCAAATATTTTGTTGAGGATCAGGGATTCATATTCATAAGTGATACTGGCCTATAATTTTGCTTTCTTGTAGTATCGTACGCTGATTTTTCTTATCATGATTGCACTAGCCTGAAATAATTAGGTAGAAATGGCTCCCTTCTTTCCTGTTTTTTAGAAAAGTCATTAATTTGCTTTATATTTTCTTTTTTTTATTTCCTTGACTTTTCACCCCAAACTTCTTTCTTTTAGTTAGAATGTCTTTCCCAGGTTCTTAAGAAGGGAAATGGAAGCTTCTGTAATGGATTTGAGATATATTTTATATTTTTGTAAATATATATCTATAATTTTCCCTTTTGCTATTTCTAAATCCCACAAGTTTTTACATGTTTTCTTTTAATTTTTCTTCATTTTAAATAATTTTCTAGTTTGCCTTGTGATGTCGTCTTTCACCTATTGGTTATCATTTCCACAAGTTTATGAATATGCAAAAAATCCTTCTGTTACTGATTTCTAATTTTAGTCTCTTGTGGTTGGATAACATACTTCTAAGATTTATATCCTACTAAGTTTTTGAACCATTTTTGTGGCTTTGATGTAATCTATACTACAGAATGCTCCATATGCACTAGAGAAGCATGTATAGTCTGCTGTTTTCAGTGAAGTATTCTATAATATCTATTAGACCTTGGCTTATCGTATCGTTCAAGTGTTCTATTTCCCTGCTGATCATCTTTTTTAGTTGCTGCATACCTTTTTTTTTCATGCATTTTAAATTTTGATCTCTTTTATTGTTTTTTAATTTATTTTCATCCATCTTTGTTCTTTGGCTTGTGTGGGCCTCCCATCGCAGTGACCTCTCTCGTTGCAGAGCACCGGTTCTGGGCGCATGCACTGCAGAGCACTGTCTTGCAATTGGACACACTGGTCCAATGATTCCGCAGTATGTGGGATCTTCCCCAGCCAGAGATCGAACCGGCACCCCTTGCACTGGAAGGCAGACTCTTTACCCACTGGACCACCAGGGAAGCCCTGTTCCATACATTTTTTTTTATACATTTTTAATGAGGTATAATAGCATCACCTACTATTGTTAATAAATCTATATTTCCCTTTAATTCTGTAAGTTTTTCTTTCATGTATTTGGAGGCTTCTTTGTTTGTTTTACTAATTCTGTCCATCTCCTCTGCCTTTTAACTATGCAATTTAACAAATTTATATCAACTAAGTTACTGATAAAATTTATGCCTGTCATTTTGTTGTTTTCTGTATGTCTTATGTTCACCCATTTGTTCCTCCTTTCTTCCTTTATTGCCTTCTTTTGTGTCACATGGCTACTTTCTTGTTTACCATTTTAATCTTACTGTTTCTTTACTATATAATTTTTAGCTTTTTTTTAGTGGTTCCATTGGGGATTATTATCATCATCTTTACTTCTAACAATCTAATCCAGGTTAATACTAGCTTAATTTTAATAGTATATAAAAACATTTTTTCTAATATACCTCTGTTCTCTACCTTGTTTTAGCTGCCTGTTCAAATCTGTTATTGAACACCTCTACTGATTTTAATTTTTTACTTTAATGATTAGACTTTTCAATTACAACGACAAAGTGAAAGGGAGAAAAAATACAGGGAATGGTGCCTCATCCTACACTCCTCAGAAGAACCAGGCTTTATGAGCCAAAGCGACCACTGAGGAACACTGCTCTATTTTGCTGGACAGAGACAGGAAAGTCCACAGGGCACTCGCCCCTGCCCTGCAGCACTCCTTTCAGGGTCACTGGGAGCTGTGCTGATGGAAATGAGCATGTTCCTCAAATTGTTAGCACAGTGGACTTCACAGAGGCAGCCGTGTCAAAAAAAACCATGAGTAACTATTTACTGACATCTGTGAGACAGACTTGGGGACTCCCAGATACACCTGGAGAGACTGTGAAGTAGGTGCAACACATTTAAATATTAAATATTAATGTGACATCATATATTCTCATAGACTCCCTCCACTTTTAAGTAAATTTCATTTCTTAGAGCAGTGATAGATGAGATCAAAACATTCAGTGATATATTCCCTACATTGGTGTCTTCTGGCACTAAATGCTATGCTTCTAATTTTCTATAGGTCTTCATGCAGGGTACCTATACTCTTCTCCTTAAATTCATTTTCTTATAAAAGAGTCTATTTTTTTTGAGTTATTACTCTTTTACTTGAATAATAACTATTTTGGGTGGTTCATCAACTGTTCCTTTATCTCTAACTTTACATTCATTCCTGCCAACTTCTGCTTGGTTCACCAATGTTTTAGTGAAAAATGGTGAAGAAACTGCTTTACTTTCTATAATATTTTTGCCCAAAATACTGGAGCTTCCAAAGGAAAATAAACGTTCTATCAGAGAGAGAGAGAGCCAAAGCTTAACAAGCCCAAAACAAAGGCATCAATTTTCTTGCAAAGGGACCTGTTGCTTCTATTAATGGGTCCATTTTTTTTCCAGGCACAGATTTCACCTTCTTTTCAGATGAGGCTTCAGTTTTAGTGTCATGAAACAAAAGTGTTGATTCTTACTGTAATTTGGTTGAATCAAAGAGTCTGTGTTTCAACCAACGTTTTGTTGGTTTCATTGTGGTAATTATTACTGGCACTTACCCCATGTTCAATGTTATATCAATGATAATAATAAAACAATGATCCATGATAAATGTCATGTCAGAATGGTCTTCCCTGGTAGCTCAGCTGGTAAAGAATCCGCCAGGAGAATCTTTCCTGAGGAACCTGCTCTATTTTGCTGGACAGAGACAGGAAAGTCCACAGGGCACTCGCCCCTGCCCTGCAGCACTCCTTTCAGGGTCACTGGGAGCTGTGCTGATGGAAATGAGCATGTTCCTCAAATTGTTAGCACAGTGGACTTCACAGAGGCAGCCGTGTCAAAAAAAACCATGAGTAACTATTTACTGACATCTGTGAGACAGACTTGGGGACTCCCAGATACACCTGGAGAGACTGTGAAGTAGGTGCAACACATTTAAATATTAAATATTAATGTGACATCATATATTCTCATAGACTCCCTCCACTTTTAAGTAAATTTCATTTCTTAGAGCAGTGATAGATGAGATCAAAACATTCAGTGATATATTCCCTACATTGGTGTCTTCTGGCACTAAATGCTATGCTTCTAATTTTCTATAGGTCTTCATGCAGGGTACCTATACTCTTCTCCTTAAATTCATTTTCTTATAAAAGAGTCTATTTTTTTTGAGTTATTACTCTTTTACTTGAATAATAACTATTTTGGGTGGTTCATCAACTGTTCCTTTATCTCTAACTTTACATTCATTCCTGCCAACTTCTGCTTGGTTCACCAATGTTTTAGTGAAAAATGGTGAAGAAACTGCTTTACTTTCTATAATATTTTTGCCCAAAATACTGGAGCTTCCAAAGGAAAATAAACGTTCTATCAGAGAGAGAGAGAGCCAAAGCTTAACAAGCCCAAAACAAAGGCATCAATTTTCTTGCAAAGGGACCTGTTGCTTCTATTAATGGGTCCATTTTTTTTCCAGGCACAGATTTCACCTTCTTTTCAGATGAGGCTTCAGTTTTAGTGTCATGAAACAAAAGTGTTGATTCTTACTGTAATTTGGTTGAATCAAAGAGTCTGTGTTTCAACCAACGTTTTGTTGGTTTCATTGTGGTAATTATTACTGGCACTTACCCCATGTTCAATGTTATATCAATGATAATAATAAAACAATGATCCATGATAAATGTCATGTCAGAATGGTCTTCCCTGGTAGCTCAGCTGGTAAAGAATCCGCCAGGAGAATCCGGTTTGATTCCTGGGTCAGGAAGATGCCTGGGAGAACTGGATACACATTCCAGTACTTTTGGGCTTCCCTGGTGGCTCAGATAGTAAAGAATCTGCCTCCAATATGGGAGACCTGGGCTGGATCCCTGGGTTTGGAGGATCCTCTGGAGGAGGTCATGGCAACCCACTCCAGTATTCTTGCCTGGAGAATCTGCATGGACAGAGGAACCTGGCGGGGTCCATGGGATCGCAAAGAGTTGGACATGACTGAGCTTGAGCACCACCGGATCAGGGTAGCTTTTTGTCACTTGCTTCACAATCCAAACATGACGAGAAAGTTTAACACAGCTAACTTCTTGTTAACAGCATTCCCTTGGTACATTTTATATCAATATAGACAGAGGGAAGAGGGCATTAGTTTGGAATTTGAACTCTTTTTCTTACCATTTGGAGTAATAGAATCAAAGGCTGTCTTGGTCTATGTCCTAGTCTTTGGACTAGTAAAAGAACAGGTACCAGTTATCACTCTTTCCGTTTAACAGTCCTTGTGAAGGTTTAATCTTAGGGCCATTACCAAATCCAGAAAACTCTTCTCCTCTGGAAAGTACAACCAAACCTTGGAAACCTTTAAAAAGGCCGTTCCACTGTCATACTGAAATTTAACATTTCTACATTTTGCTTTTTTTAATGACTCTATTCCTCAAGACTTCCTCACCAACCACAGAGAATGTGCACACATCTTCTGGTTTGCCATCTCGATCCCAGTTCCTGTTTATTCCTTCTCTGCGATTCTTCTGGCAGATCCAAGGTTGCCATAGAAGAGCTCAGGTCAGAGGTAGCTGCCAGTCTCTTGGAGGAATGCTCGGTCGCTCCCATTGAATTTCTAAGGCTTGTCTTACGTTGAGAATTCCATGGTCATCCAGCCCACAATCTCAAACATCTTTTTCCCCAGGGGTCTCACTGCTATGTTCCATCTGAGGAGGAGACCCGCCCACTGGGTTAAAGACCACTTTAGTAATAGCACCAAGCTCTGGGCTGCCATGTTAATAAAAAAAGTCTTCCTGGTAGCTCAGCTGGTAAAGAATCCGCCAGGAGAATCCGGTTTGATTCCTGGGTCAGGAAGATGCCTGGGAGAACTGGATACACATTCCAGTACTTTTGGGCTTCCCTGGTGGCTCAGATAGTAAAGAATCTGCCTCCAATATGGGAGACCTGGGCTGGATCCCTGGGTTTGGAGGATCCTCTGGAGGAGGTCATGGCAACCCACTCCAGTATTCTTGCCTGGAGAATCTGCATGGACAGAGGAACCTGGCGGGGTCCATGGGATCGCAAAGAGTTGGACATGACTGAGCTTGAGCACCACCGGATCAGGGTAGCTTTTTGTCACTTGCTTCACAATCCAAACATGACGAGAAAGTTTAACACAGCTAACTTCTTGTTAACAGCATTCCCTTGGTACATTTTATATCAATATAGACAGAGGGAAGAGGGCATTAGTTTGGAATTTGAACTCTTTTTCTTACCATTTGGAGTAATAGAATCAAAGGCTGTCTTGGTCTATGTCCTAGTCTTTGGACTAGTAAAAGAACAGGTACCAGTTATCACTCTTTCCGTTTAACAGTCCTTGTGAAGGTTTAATCTTAGGGCCATTACCAAATCCAGAAAACTCTTCTCCTCTGGAAAGTACAACCAAACCTTGGAAACCTTTAAAAAGGCCGTTCCACTGTCATACTGAAATTTAACATTTCTACATTTTGCTTTTTTTAATGACTCTATTCCTCAAGACTTCCTCACCAACCACAGAGAATGTGCACACATCTTCTGGTTTGCCATCTCGATCCCAGTTCCTGTTTATTCCTTCTCTGCGATTCTTCTGGCAGATCCAAGGTTGCCATAGAAGAGCTCAGGTCAGAGGTAGCTGCCAGTCTCTTGGAGGAATGCTCGGTCGCTCCCATTGAATTTCTAAGGCTTGTCTTACGTTGAGAATTCCATGGTCATCCAGCCCACAATCTCAAACATCTTTTTCCCCAGGGGTCTCACTGCTATGTTCCATCTGAGGAGGAGACCCGCCCACTGGGTTAAAGACCACTTTAGTAATAGCACCAAGCTCTGGGCTGCCAGCTTGCAACTATGAGGGCGTTTTGTATTTTTTATTTACTAAATATGGCAACCCTACATTTGGGAGCTAGATATTCCAGGGAAAGGATAAAATATATAGTCAAGACTCAGCAGACTAACATCATCTGTAGGAGCAATGAGGAGGGGCTTTTTGTATGACACTATGACCAAGATCCCTGAACAGTAGCGGTACACAGGGCTTAGTTTCCCTTGAAATCTCCTAAATAAGGGAAAATTATCTGGAAGTAAAAAGTGTTTCTGTGTACTGAACTAAATATTTTGAAAGCAACGATTTAGAACCAGGCTTAGCTAGAAGAGGCAATATTAAGCATTTGCACTCCCCGCCCCCACTCCCTGCCCGGAATAGAAATAAACACTCTTGGGAAAGCTGAAGTTACATTTTAACTTGTGCCAGTTGCCTCTTTGAGATATGTTGCCAATTTCAAGATATATTAGCAAGATTGCAGGTAGCCAGAGAGCAGGAGCAGGTGTACCCCACACATAGCATGGACAAGTGTCGTTGTTGCTATGACAGGGCAGGTCCCTGGATACTCATCCAGAAGAACCCCAGAAGAACGTCTTCTAGAAAAGAATTCCCAACGCTAAGTTCTCTGTGGAAGTTTGCAAACAAAAAGGCAGAGGGGTCTCAGAAACAAGGTGCTTCCATAGGCGTGAAGTTGTTTAAGATACAGTATGGGAGGGATGACATTGTCTGGACTCTGACAGCTTCTCAGAAGGCAAGACAACTGCCGTGTCAGTAACAGATTCATAACTTAGGAAGTGCTCAATTAAGGAACTTAATATTTTCTATTAAATTGACTTTCTGGAAAAAAGTCTGCGATTCTTCTGGCAGATCCAAGGTTGCCATAGAAGAGCTCAGGTCAGAGGTAGCTGCCAGTCTCTTGGAGGAATGCTCGGTCGCTCCCATTGAATTTCTAAGGCTTGTCTTACGTTGAGAATTCCATGGTCATCCAGCCCACAATCTCAAACATCTTTTTCCCCAGGGGTCTCACTGCTATGTTCCATCTGAGGAGGAGACCCGCCCACTGGGTTAAAGACCACTTTAGTAATAGCACCAAGCTCTGGGCTGCCAGCTTGCAACTATGAGGGCGTTTTGTATTTTTTATTTACTAAATATGGCAACCCTACATTTGGGAGCTAGATATTCCAGGGAAAGGATAAAATATATAGTCAAGACTCAGCAGACTAACATCATCTGTAGGAGCAATGAGGAGGGGCTTTTTGTATGACACTATGACCAAGATCCCTGAACAGTAGCGGTACACAGGGCTTAGTTTCCCTTGAAATCTCCTAAATAAGGGAAAATTATCTGGAAGTAAAAAGTGTTTCTGTGTACTGAACTAAATATTTTGAAAGCAACGATTTAGAACCAGGCTTAGCTAGAAGAGGCAATATTAAGCATTTGCACTCCCCGCCCCCCCCCACTCCCTGCCCGGAATAGAAATAAACACTCTTGGGAAAGCTGAAGTTACATTTTAACTTGTGCCAGTTGCCTCTTTGAGATATGTTGCCAATTTCAAGATATATTAGCAAGATTGCAGGTAGCCAGAGAGCAGGAGCAGGTGTACCCCACACATAGCATGGACAAGTGTCGTTGTTGCTATGACAGGGCAGGTCCCTGGATACTCATCCAGAAGAACCCCAGAAGAACGTCTTCTAGAAAAGAATTCCCAACGCTAAGTTCTCTGTGGAAGTTTGCAAACAAAAAGGCAGAGGGGTCTCAGAAACAAGGTGCTTCCATAGGCGTGAAGTTGTTTAAGATACAGTATGGGAGGGATGACATTGTCTGGACTCTGACAGCTTCTCAGAAGGCAAGACAACTGCCGTGTCAGTAACAGATTCATAACTTAGGAAGTGCTCAATTAAGGAACTTAATATTTTCTATTAAATTGACTTTCCTAAAAGGCAAGACTTGTGTTTATAATTTATATTTTTAAAAAGTGACATCAAAATAGTATCGCTATTTTTAATGACAAAAACTCAAATAGCCCTAAAAGCTTATTTAAAAGAAAGCAATAGCAATCTCCCACCTAACAGTTCCTCACGCAGATCTCTACTGCCTAAAATTTAACTGAGACCTTGCCTTTGCCATTTGCTTCTATTCTGGGTACATGTTTATACCTTTTCTGTTATTCTACATTCATTCAAGTGGGGTTTGTGGAAGATGTTGAGGTAAATATGTGTGTCTCCAATACAAAGTCTGGCATTCTGAGTTTCTTTAGAATTCTTCATGGTGGCTAGCACAGTGATCTATGCAAAAAGACAAATTAGTAAACAAAACTGAATGTTACTGAGCACATAGAAGCAAACAGCTGCTCTGAAAAACAGAGACTGGGAAATTCCCATTGGCAAATCTGTTTTTAGTGATGACCAAATACCTGTGGTCTGGATTTGCTGCACATCAGTGTTCTTGCAGCTCTTCAAATCATGTGTAAACAGCTTCTAAAGTTATTTGAAGATCCACAAGAGAATCACAGTACATGGATGAAATCGGTGGCTACAGCCAATTTTTCAATGCCAGCTCTCTCTGCTTTACTAAGCAAAAGAGTCAGTCACACGGTCTTTCCTCTGTGTGCTCGTGGAAACAACAGCATCTGATGTCTCTCCCTCTTCTTACAAGGACACAACTCCTGTGGCTACGGCCCCTCTCTTTTGACCTCATTTAACCTTAAATATCTCCTTAAAATACTAAGAGATGGCTCATACCTCCTTAAAAGCCCTATCTCCAAATATGGTCAAATTGGGGGATTGGGACTTCAACGTATAAATGGGAGTGAGCACAATTCAATCCATTATAAACAAAAATCGTCTAAATAATTATTCAATGTTTACATGTTATTAGTATATTAAAACATACATTTAATCTCAGAAACAAGGTGCCCATAGGCGTGAAGTTGTTTAAGATACAGTATGGGAGGGATGACATTGTCTGGACTCTGACAGCTTCTCAGAAGGCAAGACAACTGCCGTGTCAGTAACAGATTCATAACTTAGGAAGTGCTCAATTAAGGAACTTAATATTTTCTATTAAATTGACTTTCCTAAAAGGCAAGACTTGTGTTTATAATTTATATTTTTAAAAAGTGACATCAAAATAGTATCGCTATTTTTAATGACAAAACTCAAATAGCCCTAAAAGCTTATTTAAAAGAAAGCAATAGCAATCTCCCACCTAACAGTTCCTCACGCAGATCTCTACTGCCTAAAATTTAACTGAGACCTTGCCTTTGCCATTTGCTTCTATTCTGGGTACATGTTTATACCTTTTCTGTTATTCTACATTCATTCAAGTGGGGTTTGTGGAAGATGTTGAGGTAAATATGTGTGTCTCCAATACAAAGTCTGGCATTCTGAGTTTCTTTAGAATTCTTCATGGTGGCTAGCACAGTGATCTATGCAAAAAGACAAATTAGTAAACAAAACTGAATGTTACTGAGCACATAGAAGCAAACAGCTGCTCTGAAAAACAGAGACTGGGAAATTCCCATTGGCAAATCTGTTTTTAGTGATGACCAAATACCTGTGGTCTGGATTTGCTGCACATCAGTGTTCTTGCAGCTCTTCAAATCATGTGTAAACAGCTTCTAAAGTTATTTGAAGATCCACAAGAGAATCACAGTACATGGATGAAATCGGTGGCTACAGCCAATTTTTCAATGCCAGCTCTCTCTGCTTTACTAAGCAAAAGAGTCAGTCACACGGTCTTTCCTCTGTGTGCTCGTGGAAACAACAGCATCTGATGTCTCTCCCTCTTCTTACAAGGACACAACTCCTGTGGCTACGGCCCCTCTCTTTTGACCTCATTTAACCTTAAATATCTCCTTAAAATACTAAGAGATGGCTCATACCTCCTTAAAAGCCCTATCTCCAAATATGGTCAAATTGGGGGATTGGGACTTCAACGTATAAATGGGAGTGAGCACAATTCAATCCATTATAAACAAAAATCGTCTAAATAATTATTCAATGTTTACATGTTATTAGTATATTAAAACATACATTTAATGCTCAGAGAGGAAGTCTAGGAAGGTTGAAAGCAGGAATTAAAGACTCAAAGTTTCAGTGTCCCCTTAACTTTGCTTGAAAATAAAAGCAAGGCTGTAAATATGCTATTGCAGGAGAACCATCTCTATAAATCAGAATATTACATGACAGTAAATATCTCTAAAAGGCACTATCTTTATCTGTTGCAATCTATTTTATAAAATTCACTAAAAATAGATGACAAATTTATTTGCACTATATAATCTCAGCAACCTCTTGTTGCTGTACACTCAGTTGTGCCTGAATCTTTGCAATCACGGGGACTGCAGCGCACCAGCCTTCCCTGTCCTTCACTATCTCCCAGAGTTTGTTCAAATTCATGTTCATCGAATCAGTGATGCCATCCAGCAATCTCATCTTCTATCATCTACTTCTCCTCCCACCTTCAATTTTTCCCTGCATCGGGGTCGCTTCCAACGAGTCTGCTCTTTGCATCAGGTGGCCACAATATTGGAGCCTCAGCTTTAGTCCTTCCAATGAATATTCAGGATTGATTTCCTTTAAGATTGACTTTTTTAACGCCCAAAAACATTTTTATTGAAGTATAGCCAATTAACAATTTTGTGATAGTTTCAGGTGAACAATGAAGGGGCTTGGCCGTACGTATACATGTATTCATTCTCCCTCCAAACCCCTTCCCTACCAGGCTTGTACATAACATTGAGCAGAGTTTCATGTGCTATACAACAGATTTTTGTTGGTTATCCATTTCAGACATGGCAGCGTGTACATGAGGATCGACTGGTTTGATCTCCTTGCTGTCCAAGGAACTTTTAAGAATCTTCTCCAGCACCACAGTTTGAAAGCATCAGTTCTTCAGCTCTCAGCCTTCTTTATGGTCCAACTCTCACAATCGCACATGACTACTGAAAAAACCATAGCTTTGATGATATGGACAAGCAGCCGCTAACCACAGATTAACTACAACTCTGAGTATACAGAAGTTGAATAAAATGTTAACAGTGGGCTTCCGTGGTGGTCCAGTGGGTAAGGACACTGCCTTACAGTCAGGGGCGCCAGTTCAATCCCTGGCCTGGGAAGATCCTACGTGCCGCGGAGTGGCTGGACCCATGTGTCCAACCACCGAGGGGGAGCTCTGGAGCGCATGCGCCCAGAGCCAGTGCTCTCCATCCAGAGAGGCCACTGCTATGGGAGGTCCCCACAGGTCAAAGAACAAACATGGATGAAAATGAATAAATGAAAGGCCAATAGAAGTGGCCAAAAAAAAAGTAAAAAAAAAAAAAATTGCTAAGAGTAAGCATACTTCCCTTAGGAATTTATTCTATTACTGGAAATTATGCAAATAACTTTCCATAAAGTTTTCCAGAAAATTTTGAAACTGAATTTACATATGTCTTCCACATTTTTTTTTGAGAGAAAATACTTATTGAGAAACTTCATGGAATTGTAAACTCTAAATCAGTTTACAATTGTATTTTCCTATTGGTGGTAACTTGTCACACTGATGAAAAGAATAAAAATATCTATTGTACTGTTCTCTGTACTTATTAGTAACGGTGGAATTTTTGTCACACGCAAAGGACCAGGTTTATCACTGCTTCAAGATACGTCTAAACAGAATTCAGTCTAGAAACATTATGGGGGAAAATGTTTCTTTTGAAATTATGAAAAAGTCTTATAAAATAATCATATCATCATAGTATAAAAGTATGAAACATTGGCCTCAAATGGAATAATTCATAAGCAGAGAAAGGCAGTGCAGAGAGCGCCTGAGGTATCTGACGGTGTGTGACAGGAACAGGGTCCAGTGCTGCCTGCTGCTGATTTCCTAAGTGGAGAAAAGATCAGTTTCCACTAATAGATTAATGTTATTTAAAATGCCCAAGAGAGAGATCCAGTTTACTAAGTTTCACCAGAGTCTGAATGTCAGTATGTGATTTTTAATACATGATAATGTTTTGAAATTTGAATTATTAATTTTGAAAAATAAGAGACTAAAGAGAAGCATGGTCTGTGAATTAGTTTTCACTAATTTTTCTTTCAGTCATTTTTAGCCAGTTTTTCCTCTTTTATCGTAAACACGTTAAGAGTGCCCATCATGGAAGGAAGTTCTTGTGTGATTTCAGAAAAATTTTAAATTCAATGCCTGTGGATTCCCTCATTTAAAAGTCTGTACTGTGGGCATATTTGGTGTCTTGTACTTGGTACTGGAACAGAACAGGAAGGAAGTGACATTATCTTTCCCCAGGAATCCCAATCCATGGATACTTTAGAGTTAGAGCTGTCCACTGAGATACACACAAAAACTAGCTGTTTATGATCAGCTTCCACTCTGACTGTCCATGGCTCTATTTTCGTTGGTTAGTGTTTGTGCCATAAAAGGTGCCTAAATATTCTGAATCGCTCCCTGGCTATAGCAAGTATTCTGCTTAAATTTTCAAACGGTATTATTTCAATGGTAAGTGTGTTTGTACGTAACTTGACTTCACATTCTAGTAAAAGTTCTGCATATGATTTGACAGATTTTAAAACTCCAAAGCAGACTAAAGAAGCCGATATGAAACCAACTAACCTATCCTTGGATGTTTGTCTGCCCTACAAAGTGCATCATCACTTCACACTGTTTAACAGACATACCTAATCCGACCAGCATCATTATATATGAAGCAGAGACTACAATACTCACAGAGAAACCTGACCCAGGTCTCAGTTCTGAGAACTTGCACACATCATAACCTCTGTAAGTGAAAGCCTCCTAAACTCTAAAATAGAATAAAACTATAAGACTTCAGCTTTTGCAAAAGGTTGCTGTAAGAGGCAGGTGAGAAGGCAACACAAACGTAAGATCTTATTTATTATTGTTTCCACGGACTTTTCAAATCCAATCCATGATCTCTTCTTAACTATTAACAACAATGATGCTTAAACCAATTCTCCTCCCTTCACCTGGATTCACTGTTTACATAAAGTACCCACAACAAAATTCTTAAGAAGTTGGCCCTGTTAACTTACTATTTCTTCATTTTTTGCCTTTAAGCTGAACTTCTAGGACTATCTTCTATATTGAAGAAACCTAGAGTCGTTATCCTTACCTACACTTGTTCCTAAATCTCTTTCAAATACACTTTCCCAAAGATATGACATGAAGTGATGGGAGGCATATCTATTTTCACTTCATGCAACAAAGCAAATGTTGGATTTTTTGAATTGTCACAATTGCTGCACATTCGAGGCATGGATTTTATTATGGCCTGTCTGTCAGAAAATTATTTTCATACTTAATTAAAAAGGGGATTTATAAGAAGTTTAAAATCTGTTGAAAAGCATAAGCTAGAAGCAAAATAGCCACACAAATAGCTACAAATATGAGACAGGACTGGTTGTGGATGAGTGAGTAGCGGGGATAAAAGGTAGAGGCTCTGTGTGGGAAGCAACCTCTTTTTCTGTCTTTAACCTAAATTATTGTAACTCTGTAATTTGTAAATTTATGAACAGTTTGTCAATCTTAAAATGAATACAAAAGCATACTTGGTCATGAAAAAAAAATAGAAAATCATATCTGGCCACTTCCATTGTGAAGAAGTGAGGATGGTAGCCAAGAAAGGGGGATCTGTGCCAGCACCTGTGGGTCAGGTGACTCCAGAAAGCCTAACCACACAGATAAGTAGCTCCAGTGCCTGCTAGACACCTGAGGAAGACAAAATATTCAAGATTATCATTATCTTTGCTTAAAGATTCCAAGAGGAAGAGAGATAGACTATATCAAAAGTAATGACGTTCTTAAAGTTACAGGTAGCTTCAGAAATTCATAGCAGTTCTGTACTCAGAGGCTTTACTGAAATGTCAAGGTTGTTCTTTCCTTACGAGCACTTTGAAAGTTCATTATAGACACACTGGTGAATTAGAGTGGGCAAACAGTGAAGAGAATACGGAAAAGGCTGGCCTAGAAGAGACACACCTTTATGTTCACATTCTACTGCTGAGGGAGGAGGCGCTGAAGAATCTGGTTGCTGGTGAACAGCTGCTTCCCAGAGACGATGTTATAGCAAGAAAGGGGAAGCTTATGTTTGATGAGCACTAGTTCTCTCTGCCACAGCTAAACCTCTGGACTTAAATTGGGTAAACGGGTTTCCCTAGTGGTCCAGTGGGTAAAGAGTCCGCCTTGCAGTGCAAGAGTCACCGGTTCTATCCCTGGCCAGGGAAGATCCCACGTGCCACGGAGCAGCTGGACTGGTGTATCTAATTAGGAACCAGAGCTCTGGAGCACATGTGCCCAAAGTCGGTGCTCTGCAACAAGAGAGGCCACTGTGATGGGAGGCCCACACAGGCCAAAGAGTAAAGATGGATGAAAATAAATAAATGAGAAACCAATAAAAGAGTCCAAAATTAAAAATAAAAACTTAAAAAAAAATGGATAAACAAATGCTATTCAATTCTCAAATTGAGTTGTATATGAAATCTTGAACAGTATTATTTCCTTGAGTGATTTTTATGAAAAATTTAAAGTTACAGATTTCGTTTGAAATGAATGACGGTAGAGCCCAGATTCTAATGTAATTTTTGATTATATTGCTAGTCAAAGTAAGATTCCTAATTTAAGGAGTGCTACATTATGGACAGTATTGGAGGCAGATTTGCATTTGTAAGCCAGCTGAGATTGTGCTGTCTTGGTCTTGGCCAGGTCTGGTCCTAAGCTGCTGACTCTCCTTTTGTGACCAATGAGTTCTCATGGCAGCCGCCAATCTCACGTGTTCAATATTTTTCTCTATTGGAAGTTTCCTTATGCTATCTAGTGAGTGAGATTACTACTGCCTAAGAAAACAAATCTCCAATAGATTAAAAACCATAAAATGTATAGAAACTGGGGGGAATTAGGAAGGGAGGCAGAATCCAGACACTTAAAGTAATATGCCAGGTTTAACATACTTGGTTTTAGTTACTATTACCACTAATAGCCATATCATCAAACCGCGTAAACCTAAAAACGTCATTTGGCAAAATCACTCAGTTTTCACTTAAATGACAAATGGAAGAGTTTATATGCACACTGAAAACCCACAAGTGAAGTGGAAGAAGTAAGTCAAACACACTTATTTTCCTATGTGTCCTTTTTTTAGCTAAATAGAATTCTAACTATAAAAATAATTTATTTAAGGGTGAGAAAAATAAATCTTAAAACTTGCTCTCTTGTTAGATTAAGATTTGAATTTTAAAAAGAGAATGAGATGATAGTAGTCAAAGATACAGAGACCAGAAGAGGACATCTGAATGGGAGTGGAGCTGGTACTTCTATGTAAAGAAACACGTGTAGAATCTCTCTTATATTTATAAAAAGTCGATGAATATTACTGTTACAAAAGAAAAAGACACAGCATTTTGCTTACAGTATGAATTCAGCTTACAGGTCCTATTCTGAATGAAAAGACATAAGCTATCAAACAGCAATAGATTTACTGAGCCAATAAATGAGAAAAGAAAGTTCTTTTAAAATACTTAACATTGGTTCAGGATTTCAGACCATACTTCAGTAAAAACAATTATTTTAGTAAGAAACGTTTGCCTCAACTTTCAGTAAGTATTTTCTAATACACGTATATATTTAAAGATTAACTTTAAATTTGTTGTGCATTTTTATTCTGTCTAGGGATATATCTTGGCATCTTTATAAAAAGTTTTAAAAGAATTCAAAAAATTCAAATAGTTTCTTGCCAGAAAAGTCGATTGCTGAAAGGGGGCAATTTGTTTTAAGCCAGCTGAGATTGTGCTGTCTTGGTCTTGGCCAGGTCTGGTCCTAAGCTGCTGACTCTCCTTTTGTGACCAATGAGTTCTCATGGCAGCCGCCAATCTCACGTGTTCAATCTTTTTCTCTATTGGAAGTTTCCTTATGCTATCTAGTGAGTGAGATTACTACTGCCTAAGAAAACAAATCTCCAATAGATTAAAAACCATAAAATGTATAGAAACTGGGGGGAATTAGGAAGGGAGGCAGAATCCAGACACTTAAAGTAATATGCCAGGTTTAACATACTTGGTTTTAGTTACTATTACCACTAATAGCCATATCATCAAACCGCGTAAACCTAAAAACGTCATTTGGCAAAATCACTCAGTTTTCACTTAAATGACAAATGGAAGAGTTTATATGCACACTGAAAACCCACAAGTGAAGTGGAAGAAGTAAGTCAAACACACTTATTTTCCTATGTGTCCTTTTTTTAGCTAAATAGAATTCTAACTATAAAAATAATTTATTTAAGGGTGAGAAAAATAAATCTTAAAACTTGCTCTCTTGTTAGATTAAGATTTGAATTTTAAAAAGAGAATGAGATGATAGTAGTCAAAGATACAGAGACCAGAAGAGGACATCTGAATGGGAGTGGAGCTGGTACTTCTATGTAAAGAAACACGTGTAGAATCTCTCTTATATTTATAAAAAGTCGATGAATATTACTGTTACAAAAGAAAAAGACACAGCATTTTGCTTACAGTATGAATTCAGCTTACAGGTCCTATTCTGAATGAAAAGACATAAGCTATCAAACAGCAATAGATTTACTGAGCCAATAAATGAGAAAAGAAAGTTCTTTTAAAATACTTAACATTGGTTCAGGATTTCAGACCATACTTCAGTAAAAACAATTATTTTAGTAAGAAACGTTTGCCTCAACTTTCAGTAAGTATTTTCTAATACACGTATATATTTAAAGATTAACTTTAAATTTGTTGTGCATTTTTATTCTGTCTAGGGATATATCTTGGCATCTATAAAAAAGTTATGAATTCAAATTCAAATAGTTTCTTGCCAGAAAAGTCAGTAAATTCACTAAATAAAAAAGTCTACTATAACTTTATTAAACCTTCAGTATTTGGTAAATTCCAAATAAATCAGACTAAAAGCAGTGATCATATTTCAGCATTCTATCTCATGACAGTATAAAATATTCCACAGGTCAAAATTTTTGGATAAAGGACTTTTTTGATGAGAAAAAAAGTAGAAATTCAAAAGAATAAGCAAATTACCTTGAAAACTATTTTTATACAAAATCATAGTAAAATTTTTGAATAAAAATCAGACTATCTTCATTTTAAAGATGCAGTTATGAAAATAAAATTTTCTTACATATTACTTATGGGTATATTTTTAAACTATTTTAAATGTAAGAATTTAAATTTGGTTAACAGCTTAGAAAGTGCATGTTTCTTTATAACTATATAGTCATATTCAGCAGAAAATGGTAGTTAAATATGAAAACTCATTTTTAAAAAAGCTATATTTTTCCCTCAGATTATTTTAGTTTTTAGTATTATACAGGTGCATGGTCAAATATCCTAAATCATTGTTAGGTCATTAAATTCCCAGAGCTATTATTTAAAAAATTCCACAAACTAGGTAGATTGAAAAGACATTTACTACCCAAAAGTCCGGAGACTAGAAATCCAAGATGAAGGTGTGGGTAGGGTTGGTCTCTTCTGAGGACTAAGAGGGGAAGACCTATTCCAGGCCTTTCTCCTCAGCCATCTTCAGGTTCATATAGCTTTCCCTCATATGTGAGTCCATCTCCAAATTTCCCTTTACAAGGACAACAGTCATATTGGATGGGGGTCCATAATCACTTCATTTTAACTTTGTACAGACCCTATTTCTAAATAATGTCACATTCTGTAATACTAGGGTAAAATGTGGGATGGGAAAATACAGTTCAACCAATAACAAGCATAAATCTTAATAATTACATTTGCTTTGAGCTACCATAGCACTAAAATTTGATGAGCATTTGAGATTAAATTTTTATATTTTGGTTAAAACTGCTACTGGCCAAGATTCTTGGCATTTCCAATCAATAAAAATTGACTAGGGCTTCCCCTGGTGGTCCAGTGGGTAAGGACACCGCCTTGCAGTGCAAGGGACACCGGTTCGAGCCCTGGCCTGGGAAGATCCCACGTGCTGCGGAGCGGCTGGACCGATGTGTCCAATCACCGAGCCGGAGCTCTGGAGTGCATGCGCCCAGAGCCGGCGCTCTGCGACGACAGACGCCACCGCAATGGGAGGCCCACCGGAGCCAAAGAACAAAGACGGATGAAAATAGAGAAATGAAAGACCAATAGAAGTGGCCCGCCCGCTCCCCTCCCTCCCCAACCCGACCCCCGCCCAAAATAAATAAATCTTAAAAAAAAAAACAAAATTGACTAGAGGCCAAAGAAGAAAGTCAGGCAAGGCCAGGTTGGGAGTGGGCAAGCTTGTTCCTTACATGAGGTAAGGGTAGAGGTGTGTCCAGGGTTTGGGTTGGAGGGGAGGCTTAAGTAGTTTGCCTTAAGTAGTTTAAGTATTCTGTGCAAGGGGCATGCATGGTACCCTGTTCTGCTCCAGGCTGTTCAAAAGAGGCAACTGGGTTTTCTGATCTCTTTGTATCTTTTGTCCACAATTTGTACCAACTGCACATACATAGTATCACAGAGTTTTATTGTATTTTGTTGTTCAAGGAGAGATGCGTTCAAATGCAAGCATTGCAGTACTGTAGCAAAGGGTAGCAGATCCCAACCTGTCTCAACACTTAAACAAACTCTTTAATTCCTCTGACTACCAAGATCTCCCATATCAGATGATCATACATTCATACTAGTGTTATTTCAATACTGGGTGAACCATATATCCTATCTCAATAATTGATACAGACCCTATTTCTAAATAATGTCACATTCTGTAATACTAGGGTAAAATGTGGGATGGGAAAATACAGTTCAACCAATAACAAGCATAAATCTTAATAATTACATTTGCTTTGAGCTACCATAGCACTAAAATTTGATGAGCATTTGAGATTAAATTTTTATATTTTGGTTAAAACTGCTACTGGCCAAGATTCTTGGCATTTCCAATCAATAAAAATTGACTAGGGCTTCCCCTGGTGGTCCAGTGGGTAAGGACACCGCCTTGCAGTGCAAGGGACACCGGTTCGAGCCCTGGCCTGGGAAGATCCCACGTGCTGCGGAGCGGCTGGACCGATGTGTCCAATCACCGAGCCGGAGCTCTGGAGTGCATGCGCCCAGAGCCGGCGCTCTGCGACGACAGACGCCACCGCAATGGGAGGCCCACCGGAGCCAAAGAACAAAGACAGATGAAGATAGAGGAATGAAAGACCAATAGAAGTGGCCCGCCCGCTCCCCTCCCTCCCCAACCTGACCCCCGCCCAAAATAAATAAATCTTAAAAAAAAAAACAAAATTGACTAGAGGCCAAAGAAGAAAGTCAGGCAAGGCCAGGTTGGGAGTGGGCAAGCTTGTTCCTTACATGAGGTAAGGGTAGAGGTGTGTCCAGGGTTTGGGTTGGAGGGGAGGCTTAAGTAGTTTGCCTTAAGTAGTTTAAGTATTCTGTGCAAGGGGCATGCATGGTACCCTGTTCTGCTCCAGGCTGTTCAAAAGAGGCAACTGGGTTTTCTGATCTCTTTGTATCTTTTGTCCACAATTTGTACCAACTGCACATACATAGTATCACAGAGTTTTATTGTATTTTGTTGTTCAAGGAGAGATGCGTTCAAATGCAAGCATTGCAGTACTGTAGCAAAGGGTAGCAGATCCCAACCTGTCTCAACACTTAAACAAACTCTTTAATTCCTCTGACTACCAAGATCTCCCATATCAGATGATCACACATTCATACTAGTGTTATTTCAATACTGGGTGAACCATATATCCTATCTCAATAATTGATAAATAGCCCTTAGAGATATTAAATTGACATTTGGATAAAAACCATGGAATTCATATTTCCCTACTTCTAAGAAACTATTTGGAATCTAGGGTATATTTTTTATTATATAAGCTGATAGGATCAACCAAAGTATTTTCATTCATACAGTTTCTAGACCAATTGTCACTTTCCGTCTTGTGTGTAAGAGTTTTGTGTAACAAAGTGTATTAATCAGCACCCTTGCTTACCTGAAAAATTCCTTAATTTCACAAGAAAACTCCATTACCCTATAACTCCTCCTCTTAATTGATCTTAATACCATTCTAGCTTCTGAACTAGTGTTTTGATAATTCAGCAGCACTTTTTGCTCATGAGGAGGAGAGGATTTTTATTTTTCATTATAAAGTGATTCCAGGTCACTGTCTGCTCATCCTCAAAGTTATCTGTTTACTTTTCAGGAGGCAATCTCTGGGTATTTAATCAAAGTAGAGTGATAAAATGTGATACCTAGAAATGAGGCAGATAGGTGTATTCAGAGAGAGGAAACCTGTGCTTTCAACAAAACACATTAGTGAATTCTATGTGGAATCCACAATACTCAATAGATGTAACAATAATCTAAGTGGCATAGAAAGTCTAAGAATCTAAACTGTATTGAAAATTTGATAAGGATTGTATTAAATCTGAAGATTGTTTTGGCCAGTAAAGACATTTTAACAATGTTAATTCTGCAATCCGTGTGTATGGAATATCTTTCCATTTGTTTGTATCATTTTTATTTTCTTTCATCAATATTATATAGTTTTCAGTGTACAGGGCATTATTAGTATACAGCAATTCACATACTGAATATTTTAGGCTGTTCAAAAGAGGCAACTGGGTTTTCTGATCTCTTTGTATCTTTTGTCCACAATTTGTACCAACTGCACATACATAGTATCACAGAGTTTTATTGTATTTTGTTGTTCAAGGAGAGATGCGTTCAAATGCAAGCATTGCAGTACTGTAGCAAAGGGTAGCAGATCCCAACCTGTCTCAACACTTAAACAAACTCTTTAATTCCTCTGACTACCAAGATCTCCCATATCAGATGATCATACATTCATACTAGTGTTATTTCAATACTGGGTGAACCATATATCCTATCTCAATAATTGATAAATAGCCCTTAGAGATATTAAATTGACATTTGGATAAAAACCATGGAATTCATATTTCCCTACTTCTAAGAAACTATTTGGAATCTAGGGTATATTTTTTATTATATAAGCTGATAGGATCAACCAAAGTATTTTCATTCATACAGTTTCTAGACCAATTGTCACTTTCCGTCTTGTGTGTAAGAGTTTTGTGTAACAAAGTGTATTAATCAGCACCCTTGCTTACCTGAAAAATTCCTTAATTTCACAAGAAAACTCCATTACCCTATAACTCCTCCTCTTAATTGATCTTAATACCATTCTAGCTTCTGAACTAGTGTTTTGATAATTCAGCAGCACTTTTTGCTCATGAGGAGGAGAGGATTTTATTTTTCATTATAAAGTGATTCCAGGTCACTGTCTGCTCATCCTCAAAGTTATCTGTTTACTTTTCAGGAGGCAATCTCTGGGTATTTAATCAAAGTAGAGTGATAAAATGTGATACCTAGAAATGAGGCAGATAGGTGTATTCAGAGAGAGGAAACCTGTGCTTTCAACAAAACACATTAGTGAATTCTATGTGGAATCCACAATACTCAATAGATGTAACAATAATCTAAGTGGCATAGAAAGTCTAAGAATCTAAACTGTATTGAAAATTTGATAAGGATTGTATTAAATCTGAAGATTGTTTTGGCCAGTAAAGACATTTTAACAATGTTAATTCTGCAATCCGTGTGTATGGAATATCTTTCCATTTGTTTGTATCATTTTTATTTTCTTTCATCAATATTATATAGTTTTCAGTGTACAGGGCATTATTAGTATACAGCAATTCACATACTGAATATTTTGACTTTTGTATCCTGCAACCTTAACAATTCATGTATTAGCTCTAATAGTTTTCAGTGGATTCTTTAGAGTTTTCTATACATAGTATCATGTCATCTGCAAATAATGATTTTACTTCTTTTCTTATTTGGATGCTCTTCATTTCTTTTTATTGCCTAACTTCTCAGAGTGAAACTTTTAGTACTATGCTGAATAAAAGTGGAAAGAATATGTAACCTTGTCTTGTTCCTGATCTTAGAGGAAAAGTGTTAACTGTTCAAGATTGAGTAGGTTGTTAGCTGTGGGCTCCAAATAATTTCTTTGCATAGAAATTAAATAGTACTGATTATATTAAATATCTAACATACTTTTATAAAGAGGACTTCTTATGCTATGCAGTTTATGCCCAGCCAAAAAGTTTGAATGACAACCAAAATTCCTATTGCTTTGCTCAACAAACATTTATCTTTGGCTTAGCTTCTTATAATTCAGAGAGAGAATCTTTTATCTAGCTTGTCAATGGAGAGTGTACCTTTTCTAAATAGCTGAATGTGATGATGGGGCAGCCCCACCTTTGGGGTTATTTTATTTTTCAGTTAAAACTATTCAAAGTTGCCATTAAGGCTCAGAAGTTTATATAATATCAATCTGAGAGGTCTGTTGTTTAAAAGCCTTCTGGAATAGATGACAATATTGATGTTCATTGAAAACAATTGCAGAATAATGTGATATGAAAAGACAAAACTAGAGGGGGATGTTTCACTTATCCTCAAAGCACAAACATCTCACAACTCATACAAAATGTATCAAATAATGTGAGAAAGATGTAACTTGGTCCAAACAAAAATCTTGAAACTATGGTATAACATAGTTGGAAGTAAAACATGAAATGTCCCAGTATCATTCTCTAAGAATCTAAACTGTATTGAAAATTTGATAAGGATTGTATTAAATCTGAAGATTGTTTTGGCCAGTAAAGACATTTTAACAATGTTAATTCTGCAATCCGTGTGTATGGAATATCTTTCCATTTGTTTGTATCATTTTTATTTTCTTTCATCAATATTATATAGTTTTCAGTGTACAGGGCATTATTAGTATACAGCAATTCACATACTGAATATTTTGACTTTTGTATCCTGCAACCTTAACAATTCATGTATTAGCTCTAATAGTTTTCAGTGGATTCTTTAGAGTTTTCTATACATAGTATCATGTCATCTGCAAATAATGATTTTACTTCTTTTCTTATTTGGATGCTCTTCATTTCTTTTTATTGCCTAACTTCTCAGAGTGAAACTTTTAGTACTATGCTGAATAAAAGTGGAAAGAATATGTAACCTTGTCTTGTTCCTGATCTTAGAGGAAAAGTGTTAACTGTTCAAGATTGAGTAGGTTGTTAGCTGTGGGCTCCAAATAATTTCTTTGCATAGAAATTAAATAGTACTGATTATATTAAATATCTAACATACTTTTATAAAGAGGACTTCTTATGCTATGCAGTTTATGCCCAGCCAAAAAGTTTGAATGACAACCAAAATTCCTATTGCTTTGCTCAACAAACATTTATCTTTGGCTTAGCTTCTTATAATTCAGAGAGAGAATCTTTTATCTAGCTTGTCAATGGAGAGTGTACCTTTTCTAAATAGCTGAATGTGATGATGGGGCAGCCCCACCTTTGGGGTTATTTTATTTTTCAGTTAAAACTATTCAAAGTTGCCATTAAGGCTCAGAAGTTTATATAATATCAATCTGAGAGGTCTGTTGTTTAAAAGCCTTCTGGAATAGATGACAATATTGATGTTCATTGAAAACAATTGCAGAATAATGTGATATGAAAAGACAAAACTAGAGGGGGATGTTTCACTTATCCTCAAAGCACAAACATCTCACAACTCATACAAAATGTATCAAATAATGTGAGAAAGATGTAACTTGGTCCAAACAAAAATCTTGAAACTATGGTATAACATAGTTGGAAGTAAAACATGAAATGTCCCAGTATCATTCTCTAACGTGTAGGCACGAGCACTGTAAACTATATAGACAAGGTGAGAAATCCCTATGTTGGACCACATTTCCCTGCTTCCACAGATAATCAGTGGGATGGAGGTGGAGGGGAGCCTCTGCACTGACCGAAGAAACAATAATGCCATTTAAACTGTTTTTTGTCTAAATTAAACTTTTTCCTAAAATGTATTCTCACCAAAGTGCTGGTTTGCCCAGAAACAAAAATTGTGTCACAACTTTCCAACGCAAGAGTCTCGAGCAATTAAATAAAAGTCTGGCAGACAAAGAAACAAATCAGAATAAAGCACAAACTCAGATCGTCACTTCCTGTGATGTCCTATTAACACCATTGACTGACAAAGAAACCATGAATAAGGTTAAAGAGAATGTTCATACAATGCACTAGTAAACAAATAATGAAGCCAAGGAAATTACAACTACCCTATTCTGGAGGAAGTAAGAGGTGGAGACATAACCATTTATTCCAAGATGTATAGATAGAAAAAAATTATTACTAAAACTTTAAAGGTTTCAGGTACATGTTAAAAAAGGTATACATGTCAGAAATGAGAAACAATATTTGGAAATTATAATATATAACAAAGAATTAAATAATATGTGTCTAAACTTTCAAGGACTGTTGAGAACACACTAACTCTATGAAACATTCTGAAACTTGAGCTAATAAAGCATTAGGGTAATTTTTTCTTGTTGATTCTCTCTTTTTTAGTGCATTCTTATTTTAGTTGAGGGATAATTGCTTTACAATGTTTTGGTGGTATTTGCCATATATCAAAGTGAATCAGTCATAAATATATAGATAGATATAGATATAGATATATTTGAACTTCCCAAGTGACTCAGTGGTAAAGAATTCACCTGCCAAGCAGGAGACATGGGTTCATTCCCTGAGTTGGGAAGATTTCATGGGGAGGAAATGGCGACCCACTTCAGTATTTTTGCCTGGGAAATTCAATGGACAGAGGAGTCTGGCAGACTATAGTCCATGGGGTCACAAAGAGTCAGACATGACTGATCAACAACCCCTTAACAGCAGTAGCAACCCCTCTTTTTTGAGATTCTCTTCCTTCCGTTAAGCACAAAGAAAAAACTATGTAAAGAAATAACACTAATGAAGGATTTATAATTTAATTAGGCCACTCAAACACCAAAGACTTTAATAATGGTATGGAAAAGTAGCTTCAGAAAAATCACACAAGATGAAGAAATGGAAAAAGGGATAAAAATGATTGTAGGTAGATACAAAGACAGGTATCAGGAATTCAGAATATGGTATTATTTGAAAAATGACTATAATAAATGGAACAGGAAAAAAAGACCCTCGTTGTTATAACAGAGGACTTCTACATAAATAAGATATGTTAGCCACTTATTTCTAGCTCTCTTACATAAATCTGCTCCCAGATCACATGACAGTAAAGGAAAGTGGTAATGAACATTTGGATGACCAAAAGAGTTTGAAAGGGTACACCAGTGACAAAAGATTCCAGTGAAGTTTGGGAAGAAGGAAAGCTGATGAATTACAATTGCTCTGCCGAAGAAGCGAAAGATGGGAACATGAAGTAAAAAGTGATGAGGAAGTAAGAGGTGGAGACATAACCATTTATTCCAAGATGTATAGATAGAAAAAAATTATTACTAAAACTTTAAAGGTTTCAGGTACATGTTAAAAAAGGTATACATGTCAGAAATGAGAAACAATATTTGGAAATTATAATATATAACAAAGAATTAAATAATATGTGTCTAAACTTTCAAGGACTGTTGAGAACACACTAACTCTATGAAACATTCTGAAACTTGAGCTAATAAAGCATTAGGGTAATTTTTTCTTGTTGATTCTCTCTTTTTTAGTGCATTCTTATTTTAGTTGAGGGATAATTGCTTTACAATGTTTTGGTGGTATTTGCCATATATCAAAGTGAATCAGTCATAAATATATAGATAGATATAGATATAGATATATTTGAACTTCCCAAGTGACTCAGTGGTAAAGAATTCACCTGCCAAGCAGGAGACATGGGTTCATTCCCTGAGTTGGGAAGATTTCATGGGGAGGAAATGGCGACCCACTTCAGTATTTTTGCCTGGGAAATTCAATGGACAGAGGAGTCTGGCAGACTATAGTCCATGGGGTCACAAAGAGTCAGACATGACTGATCAACAACCCCTTAACAGCAGTAGCAACCCCTCTTTTTTGAGATTCTCTTCCTTCCGTTAAGCACAAAGAAAAAACTATGTAAAGAAATAACACTAATGAAGGATTTATAATTTAATTAGGCCACTCAAACACCAAAGACTTTAATAATGGTATGGAAAAGTAGCTTCAGAAAAATCACACAAGATGAAGAAATGGAAAAAGGGATAAAAATGATTGTAGGTAGATACAAAGACAGGTATCAGGAATTCAGAATATGGTATTATTTGAAAAATGACTATAATAAATGGAACAGGAAAAAAAGACCCTCGTTGTTATAACAGAGGACTTCTACATAAATAAGATATGTTAGCCACTTATTTCTAGCTCTCTTACATAAATCTGCTCCCAGATCACATGACAGTAAAGGAAAGTGGTAATGAACATTTGGATGACCAAAAGAGTTTGAAAGGGTACACCAGTGACAAAAGATTCCAGTGAAGTTTGGGAAGAAGGAAAGCTGATGAATTACAATTGCTCTGCCATGGAAAGTGATATGGACGAGAAGTTCCGAACTGGGGCAAAACATGAAGTCAAAAAAGTGAGGTCCTTGTTTGAGGCATGCAAAGACCACCCATGCATTTGATGATTCACTAGAAGGAATTGCAGGACTCAGCATAGAATTGTACTCATAGCAAAGATTTATTACAGTGATATAAGAGGGATCAGTAGGAAAATCATAGATGGAGTCTGGAGGAATCGATGCACAGGTTTCCTGCATTCAGTCCTCTATTACACAGAGAACACATTCCTGCCACTGGGGAAAATGCAGCAACGTGTATGTTTCTGCCCAGTGAAGCCTGCTTGAGACTAACAGTTTAGGGTTCTTACTGAGGGCCAGTCATGTAAGCACCTTTTGCTGAGCAACTGTGAAATCCACACTTTAAGCAGGAAAGCAGGAATTTACCATAAATCACAGTGTTGTACAAATAGACTAAACATGGCAAACTGACTTTACCACCTAGGAACAGAGGGGATATTTTGAAAGCCAAGGTACCAGATGCCAGCCAAGGCCCAACCTTACAAGCAGACCCTTCTAAAGACAGGAGCCTCAGTCTGCTCTGTAACATCTCTCCAGTACTATCTCACCTTTTACAAAAGGATTTTCTTTTCCTCTACTGCTTTGCCACACAAAGAGAGGCTTATTCTCTGAAGAATTTGAATCAGAAGGTTTTAAACTGGGTATGCAGGCCTCAGGGAGCACAAAAACAAGGCATAGGACAAAATGCAAGGAAAGCAAGTTAAAAAAAAAAAAAGTGTGTTAGTTATTCAGTCCTGTCTGAGTCATTGTGACCCCAAAGACTGTAGCCCACCAAGCTTCTCTGTCCATGGATTTTTCTAGGCAAGAATACTGGAATGGGTAACCATTCCCTTCTACATAAATAAGATATGTTAGCCACTTATTTCTAGCTCTCTTACATAAATCTGCTCCCAGATCACATGACAGTAAAGGAAAGTGGTAATGAACATTTGGATGACCAAAAGAGTTTGAAAGGGTACACCAGTGACAAAAGATTCCAGTGAAGTTTGGGAAGAAGGAAAGCTGATGAATTACAATTGCTCTGCCATGGAAAGTGATATGGACGAGAAGTTCCGAACTGGGGCAAAACATGAAGTCAAAAAAGTGAGGTCCTTGTTTGAGGCATGCAAAGACCACCCATGCATTTGATGATTCACTAGAAGGAATTGCAGGACTCAGCATAGAATTGTACTCATAGCAAAGATTTATTACAGTGATATAAGAGGGATCAGTAGGAAAATCATAGATGGAGTCTGGAGGAATCGATGCACAGGTTTCCTGCATTCAGTCCTCTATTACACAGAGAACACATTCCTGCCACTGGGGAAAATGCAGCAACGTGTATGTTTCTGCCCAGTGAAGCCTGCTTGAGACTAACAGTTTAGGGTTCTTACTGAGGGCCAGTCATGTAAGCACCTTTTGCTGAGCAACTGTGAAATCCACACTTTAAGCAGGAAAGCAGGAATTTACCATAAATCACAGTGTTGTACAAATAGACTAAACATGGCAAACTGACTTTACCACCTAGGAACAGAGGGGATATTTTGAAAGCCAAGGTACCAGATGCCAGCCAAGGCCCAACCTTACAAGCAGACCCTTCTAAAGACAGGAGCCTCAGTCTGCTCTGTAACATCTCTCCAGTACTATCTCACCTTTTACAAAAGGATTTTCTTTTCCTCTACTGCTTTGCCACACAAAGAGAGGCTTATTCTCTGAAGAATTTGAATCAGAAGGTTTTAAACTGGGTATGCAGGCCTCAGGGAGCACAAAAACAAGGCATAGGACAAAATGCAAGGAAAGCAAGTTAAAAAAAAAAAAAGTGTGTTAGTTATTCAGTCCTGTCTGAGTCATTGTGACCCCAAAGACTGTAGCCCACCAAGCTTCTCTGTCCATGGATTTTTCTAGGCAAGAATACTGGAATGGGTAACCATTCCCTTCTACAGAGGAAGGGATTGAACCTGGATCACTTGTATTACATGCAGATGGTTTACCATCTGAGCCACCAGGGAAGCACGATGGAGTCCTTGAGTTCCACTACTAGAAAGTGGAAAATTGGACTCTAGAGAATGATTCCTCAAGAAAATTGTCTATACTTTAAAGATGGCTTGATGGAGATGACTACTTCCAAGCCAGTGCAGGCGATGAGAAATAAGAGAAGAAATAGTGTCACAAAACAAATAGACATTAGACAGTCTTGCAGAAGGATTCAGATTATTCAAGAGTGATTGTGAGTCTTTTACCACATGGACCTTCTATGATATGGGCATTGAAACTGAAGCAAATGGTGAAAGAAAGACTTGTACCAAATTGAAACATTTTTACAAAGATTGAAAAAGTAAAAGTCAGACAGAAAAAGAAAATTGTCTGTACTTTAGGTAAATAGTTTCCAATGAAAGTATTTTAAAGATATTTAAATACATTTCTCTCAATTAAATGACTAAGTTAATTTAGAAGACACCTAAGCTGGTTTGCTAAGGATTTCTGGTCTAAACCCTGCATCTTCCTCCATCAGTATTGTTCAGATGGAAAGACTTCTTTCAATACAGTATGACCTTGTCCCTTGGACCAATCTGATTTATATGATGTGCCCAACTTGAGTTGAATCCTTTTCTAGGATATTTTAATTCAGCCTTAGAGAAATATCTTGAGGTCATTCTCTTTCTGGTGTCTTAAATGATGAGGTGTAAAATTTGGAAACTGTTGGCGACCACATGTTCTACCATGTGGAGAAATATGCTTTGCAATGGAAGAGAATAAAATTCAGCAACAGACAGGAATGGTGGCATCTGAGCATCTGACATGGAATGTCCCTCATAGCCAGCTTGCCCTTCCTCAGGTTTGGTAGTCGGCATTTTCCTCAATTCTGTAAGCCAACCCATTTGCCTTTATTCATATACCATTTGGAGTTGACTTTCAGTCATTTACAAAAAGTTCTATTACTAAATATATGACAGTGATAAATCATTCCAGCATGTTAGCCTGTCTGAGTCATTGTGACCCCAAAGACTGTAGCCCACCAAGCTTCTCTGTCCATGGATTTTTCTAGGCAAGAATACTGGAATGGGTAACCATTCCCTTCTACAGAGGAAGGGATTGAACCTGGATCACTTGTATTACATGCAGATGGTTTACCATCTGAGCCACCAGGGAAGCACGATGGAGTCCTTGAGTTCCACTACTAGAAAGTGGAAAATTGGACTCTAGAGAATGATTCCTCAAGAAAATTGTCTATACTTTAAAGATGGCTTGATGGAGATGACTACTTCCAAGCCAGTGCAGGCGATGAGAAATAAGAGAAGAAATAGTGTCACAAAACAAATAGACATTAGACAGTCTTGCAGAAGGATTCAGATTATTCAAGAGTGATTGTGAGTATTTTACCACATGGACCTTCTATGATATGGGCATTGAAACTGAAGCAAATGGTGAAAGAAAGACTTGTACCAAATTGAAACATTTTTACAAAGATTGAAAAAGTAAAAGTCAGACAGAAAAAGAAAATTGTCTGTACTTTAGGTAAATAGTTTCCAATGAAAGTATTTTAAAGATATTTAAATACATTTCTCTCAATTAAATGACTAAGTTAATTTAGAAGACACCTAAGCTGGTTTGCTAAGGATTTCTGGTCTAAACCCTGCATCTTCCTCCATCAGTATTGTTCAGATGGAAAGACTTCTTTCAATACAGTATGACCTTGTCCCTTGGACCAATCTGATTTATATGATGTGCCCAACTTGAGTTGAATCCTTTTCTAGGATATTTTAATTCAGCCTTAGAGAAATATCTTGAGGTCATTCTCTTTCTGGTGTCTTAAATGATGAGGTGTAAAATTTGGAAACTGTTGGCGACCACATGTTCTACCATGTGGAGAAATATGCTTTGCAATGGAAGAGAATAAAATTCAGCAACAGACAGGAATGGTGGCATCTGAGCATCTGACATGGAATGTCCCTCATAGCCAGCTTGCCCTTCCTCAGGTTTGGTAGTCGGCATTTTCCTCAATTCTGTAAGCCAACCCATTTGCCTTTATTCATATACCATTTGGAGTTGACTTTCAGTCATTTACAAAAAGTTCTATTACTAAATATATGACAGTGATAAATCATTCCTGTTAGGTGAATTTTTATTTTTGGTTTTATGCATTCCTCTGGAACCCAAATGACATTTTACCAATATTTTCTCTGATTCAGTTATTTCATCTGCAAAATAAAAGGATTGGTCACTGGTTTTTCAATGCTGACTGGGCACTGGGAGTTACCTGGAGAGCTTGTATGTGTGTGTATTTAATGTCCAGACCCTACTCTGCATACTTTCTTTTTCTTCGTCAAAGATTGCAGTTTATTAATCTATGACTCAACTTGAATATTTATGAAATATGTTAGGCTAACCTGAGAGATATCTTTGGTAGTGAAAGGTTTAAGAAAACTAAATTGACATTATATAATAGAATATAAATCTAAGTTATTGGTATTCTTAAAGAAACTAGTTAAATGTCAGATTTGATGTGGTTGTTATGTTTTACTGTAACAGCAGGAAAAGAACAAAAATATCTGAGGCAAAGAAAAAACTTACCTGAAAGCTTTCAGATTGCATGTGTTTAAAGATTCAGCATTTCATACCTTTTAGAAAAGTAAGATGTAATATGAACTCTTCCTATACATAATCCCCAGCAGATCTTGGGAAGCAAATGTAATAAAAATATTAATATTTTCCCAGTGCAACAGTCATTCTAAGTAAAGTATGTAATAAACTTAAATTAATAAATGTAATAATAAATTACATAAATATTACTTTAACATCTCAAGATTTCAAGATTTGGGAGAAAAAAAATTCCAAAATCATGTTGACAACATCCATCCATGAAAATTGTCTCCTGTCTAGAAGTAATAAAGAATATAAAGAAAAAGCAATGGTGTCAGAGAAAAGTGGGCTTACGTGGCAACACAAATAATGATTTAGAGGAATTTTCCCAGGTGGCACAGTGGTTTACAATCCTTCTGCCAATAAAGGAGACCCGGGCCAGACCCCGAGTCGGGAAGGTCCTCAAAAGAACCGTAGTGGAGAATCCCATGAAAAAGCAAGAGGAAAAAAAAATCTGAGCATCTGACATGGAATGTCCCTCATAGCCAGCTTGCCCTTCCTCAGGTTTGGTAGTCGGCATTTTCCTCAATTCTGTAAGCCAACCCATTTGCCTTTATTCATATACCATTTGGAGTTGACTTTCAGTCATTTACAAAAAGTTCTATTACTAAATATATGACAGTGATAAATCATTCCTGTTAGGTGAATTTTTATTTTTGGTTTTATGCATTCCTCTGGAACCCAAATGACATTTTACCAATATTTTCTCTGATTCAGTTATTTCATCTGCAAAATAAAAGGATTGGTCACTGGTTTTTCAATGCTGACTGGGCACTGGGAGTTACCTGGAGAGCTTGTATGTGTGTGTATTTAATGTCCAGACCCTACTCTGCATACTTTCTTTTTCTTCGTCAAAGATTGCAGTTTATTAATCTATGACTCAACTTGAATATTTATGAAATATGTTAGGCTAACCTGAGAGATATCTTTGGTAGTGAAAGGTTTAAGAAAACTAAATTGACATTATATAATAGAATATAAATCTAAGTTATTGGTATTCTTAAAGAAACTAGTTAAATGTCAGATTTGATGTGGTTGTTATGTTTTACTGTAACAGCAGGAAAAGAACAAAAATATCTGAGGCAAAGAAAAAACTTACCTGAAAGCTTTCAGATTGCATGTGTTTAAAGATTCAGCATTTCATACCTTTTAGAAAAGTAAGATGTAATATGAACTCTTCCTATACATAATCCCCAGCAGATCTTGGGAAGCAAATGTAATAAAAATATTAATATTTTCCCAGTGCAACAGTCATTCTAAGTAAAGTATGTAATAAACTTAAATTAATAAATGTAATAATAAATTACATAAATATTACTTTAACATCTCAAGATTTCAAGATTTGGGAGAAAAAAAATTCCAAAATCATGTTGACAACATCCATCCATGAAAATTGTCTCCTGTCTAGAAGTAATAAAGAATATAAAGAAAAAGCAATGGTGTCAGAGAAAAGTGGGGCTTACGTGGCAACACAAATAATGATTTAGAGGAATTTTCCCAGGTGGCACAGTGGTTTACAATCCTTCTGCCAATAAAGGAGACCCGGGCCAGACCCCCGAGTCGGGAAGGTCCTCTAGAAGAGGAAATGACAACCCGTCCAGCATTCCTGCCTGGAGAATCCCATGAACAGAGGAGCTGGAGGGCTATTGTCCACGTGGTTGAAGAGCTGGTCACGACTGCGCACACCCACGCTCACCACACACAGAGTCATTTGTTCTTGGCAGTGCTGAGAGACCGCTGCTCCTGAGTTACTTAGTACCTTTAAATGTTCGCTATGAACAAAAACATTTAATAATAAATCATTATTGGGTAACATGTAGAGGCTTATTCCGTGATGGTGATCTTCAACCTTATTTTAAGCTAGACATTAATTTTAATCTCTGAATTTCCAGCATCGGGCCGAAGTGTGTACTTTGTTACCTCTTTAAACAGTTTAACCTATAAAACTGTTGCTCCTTGATTTAAAAAAAATTATCTTGACTACCAAAGCAAAATAACAATTAATTAAATGTTACGTGATTTTTAATAATGTTTATTTTTCAAAAGTAGGATGTTACAGTACTGACTTTATAGTGTTGTAATTTAAAAAAAAAAATAAACAAACTCTCCTTTAGCTAATTAAGATGGCAGAATCACTAAATTTCAAAGTGTGGAGCATTTTTATATATTTAATCCAAACTCCCTTTATATATGAGGCAACAAAAGCATAAAGTGGCTATACCGTACACCCAGGAAAGCTTCTACCACTGTTATAGAAATTTTCTTCAGTTTCTTTTTCTTAATAAGTCCATTTAAAGTAAACCAAATAAATATTTTCATGATAAAAAATTGCAGAAGGTTTGTTCCTAATTCCCATACTTTTTCACAAACTAAGAAAAGGAAATTCCTTTTACAATTTTTCTTCAATACAATATTTTTTCAAATAATTATTAAAAATATGCATAGTTTGCCTGGAAAAATTATGCAATTTCTCAGGTGATACTTTCCCTCTGCTTGGTACCAAAATGAAAAAAAAAAAAAAAAAAAAAAGCAGCTGAGTAAAATATTTGATGTTTCAAGTTTAAAAGATATCAACAAAATAGCACATAACAGATTTTTAGGTCCTTTCCTCCCAAAATCCCGAAATGAACTAAAGGGTTTATGCAGTTTGAATGTGACATATAATTCAGTAAAGGATGAATAACACACCAAATTACATCTACTCTTTCATTTCTTGAAATGTAATTTGTAACCATCATCACACTACACACCCCTAATGAATGCTTTCTGAGTGATGAACACTACTCAACTTTCATTTTGATAAAGTAATGTACTTGCATTCAAAATTTATAATAATCCCATTCGGTTTCAGCATTTTTTCCAGAAAGGCTTTTACACTGTATATTTTTCTATAAAATATAAAGTACAAGTCATGTATTCACCTGCCTAACCTCATTTCCTCCATTTCCTGCTACTTCATTTCTCAGACGACAGAGAAAATAGAATAAAACTGATGCAACACATTGAATATTAACCTCAGCTATGTCTGTAAGGATATAGTGATGGGATTTTTGTTTTGAGGTTTCTTTTTCTCCTTTTGGAACCTGGAATGTTAGTTCATGCCTCGATTTTGTCCAGACTTGAATGCCCCTCCTTAGTTTTATATGTCTTCAAGGACCCACAGAGTCTGAGAATGCGGTGGAGGAGGCTTCCACGTCTGGGAATGTGACGGGGGAACCGATTATGTCTATTTTTAAATTGACAAAATTCTTGTAGTAGCTGGAATCTGGAAACTAGACGTGAATTATCTCATTGTTGGCCCTCACCTAACACCCACTTATCCTTTCCCGCATGTGGCTGCCTGGAGGTTTCTCCTGCCATTCCCTTGCTTCCTGCAGTGTCGTCAGAAGCCACCATCACTTCCTCCCTTATTCCTCAACCACGCGCCACCACAACACCCTGACTAAATGATAACCCAGTGGCTGGAAAGAGTTAGGATAGCTTTCTAAAGGCCAAACTAAATTCCATTGAGTAAAGTAATTGGATAGTATCCCCACGAATTTCAATAGTTAAGTAACATCCACAGGAATGGAGACTATGAAATCCAACAGCGCAGACAAAGACACTGGAGAAACTCACACTCCTGGGAGATCATTTGCGCCTTTGTCCCCTTAAAGAACATTGATATACAAGAAATAAGCTGAATATGTGACAACCATCCTATTTCCAGATGTATTCCCTATAGGATCTTCATCAAAGATGCAGTTTAACTGAATATGTGCTTACTGAGTACTTCCCACAGGAGAGGCTCTGTGTTTTCTAACTCTTCTCTGTCAGTTTCTCTAATAAGAAGTGGGCACCATGCATTCTCCTTTCTTGATGGACTCATAGTTTGATAGGGAAGACAGATGCTGACAATACCATGAGAAAAGGGCTGTATTAGAAATATAGCCAGAGTGAGCTGGGACACCACTCACTCAGAGTGAGCGAAGAGACCCCTGTTCAGCCTGAAGATAACAGTGAATACTTTCAGGAGAGAGAGGCTTGGTTAACGACCGCGGGTGGATCACAAAAGGCGTGGGAGATGAGAGGAGGGGCTTTGGGACGAGGGAAACAACATGGATGAAAGTATGTGACTAAGCACAGTACCTCGAGGAGCCACAGATTGTTTGTTGTGCTGGGAACACTTAAGAAGGTGTGAGGTGATACAGGCTGGGGAGATAACATCATGGGACAGTATCATGAAAGGTCTTGCATTCCCAGTCTACGCAATGTGGACTTTATCCACAGGCAATGAAGAACCATTGAATTAGCAGATGATTTAACCAGGAGAAAGAAGAGATTTTCATTAAAATAAAAAATTCTGGAAGCAGTGTGGATGCTGAATTAGAGTTGTAAACTAAAGCAGTGGTCATGAAAATAAGAAAGAAATTTGGAAGTTGTTTGGAAGGGCTCTATCAGTCTTGATACAGGGTATCTTGGGGGGAAGAGCAAGTTAGGGAGGATAATAATGTGAGAGGACAAATAGCACAAGTTAGGGAAGGCTTTGATGAGGACAAGCTTGAGATGCCTGAGAGACATCCAGGGAAAAGTGGCAGTAACTCTACATGTTTACACCAACAATGCAACACAGGAAAGACTTAGGAGCTAGAGAGTGATACAATGGGTCGTTGACCAAAGATCACATATCGGGCTTCCTGGTGGTCCAGTGGGTAAAGAGTCTGCCTTGCAGTGCAAGGCACCCATTGGATCCCTGGGGCCTTGGAGTGGACCAGTGTAAGCAAAGAACATTGAAAAAAATCCCTTATTTCCAGATGTATTCCCTATAGGATCTTCATCAAAGATGCAGTTTAACTGAATATGTGCTTACTGAGTACTTCCCACAGGAGAGGCTCTGTGTTTTCTAACTCTTCTCTGTCAGTTTCTCTAATAAGAAGTGGGCACCATGCATTCTCCTTTCTTGATGGACTCATAGTTTGATAGGGAAGACAGATGCTGACAATACCATGAGAAAAGGGCTGTATTAGAAATATAGCCAGAGTGAGCTGGGACACCACTCACTCAGAGTGAGCGAAGAGACCCCTGTTCAGCCTGAAGATAACAGTGAATACTTTCAGGAGAGAGAGGCTTGGTTAACGACCGCGGGTGGATCACAAAAGGCGTGGGAGATGAGAGGAGGGGCTTTGGGACGAGGGAAACAACATGGATGAAAGTATGTGACTAAGCACAGTACCTCGAGGAGCCACAGATTGTTTGTTGTGCTGGGAACACTTAAGAAGGTGTGAGGTGATACAGGCTGGGGAGATAACATCATGGGACAGTATCATGAAAGGTCTTGCATTCCCAGTCTACGCAATGTGGACTTTATCCACAGGCAATGAAGAACCATTGAATTAGCAGATGATTTAACCAGGAGAAAGAAGAGATTTTCATTAAAAAAAAAAAAAATTCTGGAAGCAGTGTGGATGCTGAATTAGAGTTGTAAACTAAAGCAGTGGTCATGAAAATAAGAAAGAAATTTGGAAGTTGTTTGGAAGGGCTCTATCAGTCTTGATACAGGGTATCTTGGGGGGAAGAGCAAGTTAGGGAGGATAATAATGTGAGAGGACAAATAGCACAAGTTAGGGAAGGCTTTGATGAGGACAAGCTTGAGATGCCTGAGAGACATCCAGGGAAAAGTGGCAGTAACTCTACATGTTTACACCAACAATGCAACACAGGAAAGACTTAGGAGCTAGAGAGTGATACAATGGGTCGTTGACCAAAGATCACATATCGGGCTTCCCTGGTGGTCCAGTGGGTAAAGAGTCTGCCTTGCAGTGCAAGGGGCACCCATTGGATCCCTGGCCTGGGAAGATCCTACATGCTGTGGAGCGGCTGGACCAGTGTGTCCAATTACGAGCCAGCACTCTAGCGCGCATGTGCCCAGAGAGGGTGCTCTGCAACAAGAGGAGCCACTGCAATGGGAGACCCACACAGGTCAAAGAATAAAGATGGATGAAATAAATAAATAACCAATAAAAGAGGCCAAAATTAGATGAAAAAAAAAGATCATATATCACAAAAGTAGAAGGCAAACAAAGCACATATAAGTGAGAAGAAAACCCAGGGATGCTCCTTCCCTGAGACTTTCATCCATGAAAGCATCTGTTCAACCACATCTCTGAGAGGTGCTGAGAGATAGACTCTCTGCCAGAGTTTTTAAATATGAGTGGAATCCAGCTTCAGCTCTCGGGTGCTCATGTGAGGGGAAGGCGCTAACATGGGGACAAACAACAGAATGTGGAGAAAATTTTAGAGGTGAACTGCAGTGGTTCTTTAGGACACAAGCTGTCTTTCCTAGGAGACAGAGTCATAAGGAGACAATGCCACAGACAGAGTGGCACTTTAAAAAATTCTTGTATATCTTTAAATGAGAATTAAATGAAGAGGAAGAAAGCACCGTAGCAAAGAGCTTAAAGTTTCATATAGTAAGACTCTCAATAGATCAGTAGTGCTAGGTCACAGACCACTGTGTGTTAGTTGCTTAGTCGTGTCTGATTCTTTGCAACCTTATAGACTGTAGCCTGCCAGGCTCCTTTGTCCATGGGATTCTCCAGGCAAGAATACTGGAGCGGTAGCCATTCCTTCTTCCCTAGCGATCTTCCCAACCCAGGGATGGAACCCAGGCCTCCTGCATTATAGCCAGATACTTAACCATCTGAGCCACCAAGAAAGCCCCATCACAGACCAGAGGTTCCCCTGCAAAATGAAGAATGGCTATAGATGATATGAGTATTAGTTGTTACATTTGCTGGCTTTTTTGAGCTTCTATTTTTAAATAAAGATGAATTAGATAAAGTCATGGTTTCTCAAAACCAGCATTATTATAATGTTTTGTGCCAGGTAATTCTCTTTGTGGGAGCTGCCCTGTGTGCTGTAGAATGGTCATCAGTACCCCTGGCCTCTACCCACAGGATATTAGAAGCACACTTACTCCCTTTTATGACAACAAGAAATGTCCCCAGACAGTGCAGACATCTGCTGAGGGGTGCAAAACAACCCACCTGAAAGGGCAAGTGAGTCATCACTTACTCACAAAAACATTTTTTAAAGTATAATTAAAAGTCAAAGAATAAAGATGGATGAAATAAATAAATAACCAATAAAAGAGGCCAAAATTAGATGAAAAAGATCATATCACAGTGAAGAACAAAGCACATATAAGTGAGAAGAAAACCCAGGGATGCTCCTTCCCTGAGACTTTCATCCATGAAAGCATCTGTTCAACCACATCTCTGAGAGGTGCTGAGAGATAGACTCTCTGCCAGAGTTTTTAAATATGAGTGGAATCCAGCTTCAGCTCTCGGGTGCTCATGTGAGGGGAAGGCGCTAACATGGGGACAAACAACAGAATGTGGAGAAAATTTTAGAGGTGAACTGCAGTGGTTCTTTAGGACACAAGCTGTCTTTCCTAGGAGACAGAGTCATAAGGAGACAATGCCACAGACAGAGTGGCACTTTAAAAAATTCTTGTATATCTTTAAATGAGAATTAAATGAAGAGGAAGAAAGCACCGTAGCAAAGAGCTTAAAGTTTCATATAGTAAGACTCTCAATAGATCAGTAGTGCTAGGTCACAGACCACTGTGTGTTAGTTGCTTAGTCGTGTCTGATTCTTTGCAACCTTATAGACTGTAGCCTGCCAGGCTCCTTTGTCCATGGGATTCTCCAGGCAAGAATACTGGAGCGGTAGCCATTCCTTCTTCCCTAGCGATCTTCCCAACCCAGGGATGGAACCCAGGCCTCCTGCATTATAGCCAGATACTTAACCATCTGAGCCACCAAGAAAGCCCCATCACAGACCAGAGGTTCCCCTGCAAAATGAAGAATGGCTATAGATGATATGAGTATTAGTTGTTACATTTGCTGGCTTTTTTGAGCTTCTATTTTTAAATAAAGATGAATTAGATAAAGTCATGGTTTCTCAAAACCAGCATTATTATAATGTTTTGTGCCAGGTAATTCTCTTTGTGGGAGCTGCCCTGTGTGCTGTAGAATGGTCATCAGTACCCCTGGCCTCTACCCACAGGATATTAGAAGCACACTTACTCCCTTTTATGACAACAAGAAATGTCCCCAGACAGTGCAGACATTTGCTGGGGGGTGCAAAACAACCCACCTGAGAACCACTGGGTCAAGTGAGTCATACGTTCCACTTCCCACATCACACATAAAAGATAATAATTTTTTTAAGGTCCATGTGCCTTTTCTGCTTTCTAGAATTCGAAGCTTTTATGCATGCATCAAAATTATATAAATCTTTGAATCAGGGATCAGTGGAATTATAATTGTCCAACCTCTGGAAAAGATTCACCATATGCTTTCTCTGATTATCGCTAAGTGATTAAATTTAGCAATATCTATGTTATCTTTTTTCCTTTTTATTTTATTTTTCCTTTTTAATTTCCATAATAAGAGTTACTTAGAATTGCTACCTTACAGTGCTCAGAGTTCTTCAACAAAGAGAAATAATTGGGCATTTTCTGTGATTGTGAAGACAGGGAATCTGGAAGTTTGTAACTGACAAACACTTAGAAATGAGAATAAATTAAGCTAATAACTAAGGAAATAAGCTCCACTGAGACTCTGGAGGAATGGAGGGGTAAGAGCAGAAGGGAGGTAAGAAAAGGGGCCTCTTTAATAGACACAATCTGTTTTTCCTCTCTTTTTCTTTTTTTGAGAAGCCCATTAAGCCTTCAGAAATAGAATGATTCATTTTTATATGCACTTGATATTCTGTACAAGTCCATAATTACATTAGCAATGAAAACATTGTGGATGCATTGAATAGTGCTAAGCCCTCCCAGGCTCAATGGCTTACAGATCATTTAGCAGAAAACAAACACAGAGCAGTCATGCAACTGGGTCACCAGGTAAATAGGTTCCATCCCCAGCTTCTCAAACTTTGGACATATTTTAACCTCAGTAGGTTTTCCTCCAAGAATTTTTCAGAAAAGATATTATTTTAAGAGGAGCCAAAGGAAAACCTCTTTGCATTTCAAATACCTTATTTAGACATTGAGTAGTAAATGTTTTGTGCCAGGTAATTCTCTTTGTGGGAGCTGCCCTGTGTGCTGTAGAATGGTCATCAGTACCCCTGGCCTCTACCCACAGGATATTAGAAGCACACTTACTCCCTTTTATGACAACAAGAAATGTCCCCAGACAGTGCAGACATTTGCTGGGGGGTGCAAAACAACCCACCTGAGAACCACTGGGTCAAGTGAGTCATACGTTCCACTTCCCACATCACACATAAAAGATAATAATTTTTTTAAGGTCCATGTGCCTTTTCTGCTTTCTAGAATTGAAGCTTTTATGCATGCATCAAAATTATATAAATCTTTGAATCAGGGATCAGTGGAATTATAATTGTCCAACCTCTGGAAAAGATTCACCATATGCTTTCTCTGATTATCGCTAAGTGATTAAATTTAGCAATATCTATGTTATCTTTTTTCCTTTTTATTTTATTTTTCCTTTTTAATTTCCATAATAAGAGTTACTTAGAATTGCTACCTTACAGTGCTCAGAGTTCTTCAACAAAGAGAAATAATTGGGCATTTTCTGTGATTGTGAAGACAGGGAATCTGGAAGTTTGTAACTGACAAACACTTAGAAATGAGAATAAATTAAGCTAATAACTAAGGAAATAAGCTCCACTGAGACTCTGGAGGAATGGAGGGGTAAGAGCAGAAGGGAGGTAAGAAAAGGGGCCTCTTTAATAGACACAATCTGTTTTTCCTCTCTTTTTCTTTTTTTGAGAAGCCCATTAAGCCTTCAGAAATAGAATGATTCATTTTTATATGCACTTGATATTCTGTACAAGTCCATAATTACATTAGCAATGAAAACATTGTGGATGCATTGAATAGTGCTAAGCCCTCCCAGGCTCAATGGCTTACAGATCATTTAGCAGAAAACAAACACAGAGCAGTCATGCAACTGGGTCACCAGGTAAATAGGTTCCATCCCCAGCTTCTCAAACTTTGGACATATTTTAACCTCAGTAGGTTTTCCTCCAAGAATTTTTCAGAAAAGATATTATTTTAAGAGGAGCCAAAGGAAAACCTCTTTGCATTTCAAATACCTTATTTAGACATTGAGTAGTAAATGTTTTATTTAGAAAAACGATTAATCATCCTGTAAGACTTATAAAATGCTTGTGAGAGGGGAAAAAAAAAAAAAGACCTTTAAGTTGGAAAATTCCTCTCAAAGGAATTCTGAATGTCGCAAAGAACATACTGGACCAATTCTTTTTTAATTCTCTTTGCATCAAAGTGTATAACTCACATCTGGGTTGCAACAGAGAGGCTGAGACTGTTTACAGATCGTCATTATCAGAGACACAAAAATCTAACTCTGGTGAAGTGGTGTCCAAGGCGACTGAAATGGCCAACAGATCTCACCAAAGGAAGCCCTTGAGTCTGGCCTCCCATCCAAGCCAGGGAAGTGGAACCAGACCATGAAAACTTTTTTTGTGTCGCTGTATGACTCCCCCTTGCAGAGGACTCCCTGTAATGTCAGAGACTTCCTGGTGGTTGGTGCTTTCCCATCATTCTGTCCCCTTCAACCAGTCTGCTCCTGGACCAACCTTATAAGTTTGGATGAGATAGATGTTTTTCTGTTAGCCTTCGTGTGAGCTGGAGAAAGTGTGTTCCAACCCTTTCACTGGATTTGAAGAATTTACAGCTTCCTATCAGTAGTTTGAGTTTACATTCTGGGCCTGAAGGCAAGAGTTCTGAGAGAGCTTCACTGGCCCCACAGACTATATTCTCTCTACAGATCCTCCAACTGGCCCTCCTTGAAATCCTCTCCTGCCTAACAAAGAGTCCTTCCAAATTCAGTGCCTGGGAAAAACAAGCCACACTGGGAAGTCCAGGAGGAGAATACAGAAAGCTAAGCATTCTTTTCCGTTGTTTTAAATGTCCTTTTTCCTCTCTCCAGACCCCTAAGAGGAAGTATTGCCTTTCCTTTTGAACAAATGCTCTAGAGCTCAGCTGAAATCAGTGTCTAGAATCCTGCCAGAAGGAGGCGCTGCTAGAGAGGATGTGAGGAACCAGAATTGAGTACAACAGCCTTATAACCTGAAGTGAAGCTGCCCTCCCTGAGTGGGTCCTGAGACCTCAAATGAATCTTCTATATAATATCAAGAATCCAGGGACAACTCTTTATAGACTAAAGTGCCAATCAAATGATCCATGTCAGGCATTAGAATAGACATCATCATTTATTGTCTGAATGAAATGCAGATCTTGAAATAATTTAAGACATCAGTATTTCTTGGGAAAATGAAGTGTTAACTGAAAATACTTTTTTGTAAATGTTGAATGTCGCAAAGAACAAGGACCAATCTAATCTCTTTGCATCAAAGTGTATAACTCACATCTGGGTTGCAACAGAGAGGCTGAGACTGTTTACAGATCGTCATTATCAGAGACACAAAAATCTAACTCTGGTGAAGTGGTGTCCAAGGCGACTGAAATGGCCAACAGATCTCACCAAAGGAAGCCCTTGAGTCTGGCCTCCCATCCAAGCCAGGGAAGTGGAACCAGACCATGAAAACTTTTTTTGTGTCGCTGTATGACTCCCCCTTGCAGAGGACTCCCTGTAATGTCAGAGACTTCCTGGTGGTTGGTGCTTTCCCATCATTCTGTCCCCTTCAACCAGTCTGCTCCTGGACCAACCTTATAAGTTTGGATGAGATAGATGTTTTTCTGTTAGCCTTCGTGTGAGCTGGAGAAAGTGTGTTCCAACCCTTTCACTGGATTTGAAGAATTTACAGCTTCCTATCAGTAGTTTGAGTTTACATTCTGGGCCTGAAGGCAAGAGTTCTGAGAGAGCTTCACTGGCCCCACAGACTATATTCTCTCTACAGATCCTCCAACTGGCCCTCCTTGAAATCCTCTCCTGCCTAACAAAGAGTCCTTCCAAATTCAGTGCCTGGGAAAAACAAGCCACACTGGGAAGTCCAGGAGGAGAATACAGAAAGCTAAGCATTCTTTTCCGTTGTTTTAAATGTCCTTTTTCCTCTCTCCAGACCCCTAAGAGGAAGTATTGCCTTTCCTTTTGAACAAATGCTCTAGAGCTCAGCTGAAATCAGTGTCTAGAATCCTGCCAGAAGGAGGCGCTGCTAGAGAGGATGTGAGGAACCAGAATTGAGTACAACAGCCTTATAACCTGAAGTGAAGCTGCCCTCCCTGAGTGGGTCCTGAGACCTCAAATGAATCTTCTATATAATATCAAGAATCCAGGGACAACTCTTTATAGACTAAAGTGCCAATCAAATGATCCATGTCAGGCATTAGAATAGACATCATCATTTATTGTCTGAATGAAATGCAGATCTTGAAATAATTTAAGACATCAGTATTTCTTGGGAAAATGAAGTGTTAACTGAAAATACTTGATAAATTTGTGATGAAGTTTTGTTTGCTTTTATAGCTTATGTTAGATTTTTTAAATGTAGTGTTTATCCTTTCTTCTAAAATTATAACTTTATCTTATTTGTCAAGCACTTGACGCTTAAAAAACTATTTCTGTCAATATTATGCTTTTAAAATTGCATCTCATTAAAGTTCTCATGTGCTTTTTTTCTTTTTTTTCCCAGTATTAACACTTGAGATGATTTTTCTTTTCATATGTTTAAGAGCCATTTCTATTTCTTTTTCTCTCTGGTCACATTCTTTATGCATTTTATTGTGTTTTTTTAATTTTATTTGTAAAAGCTGTTCGTATAAAAAGAAATTAACCAGTTGTCTGTCTTATGAATTTTAAATTGATTTTTTTCTGTCATCTTATCTGTTTTTACTTTTTATAGTATAATATATATGCCATATACAATCTTTTTTTTCCCATACACCACTCTTCTTACTATGGGTATGGTAGTATGTAATATTTCTGGGCTATGATTACATGTTTATATCTTTTTGTTTAACAAGTATTTAAAGGCAGAAACTATATCCACCTTTACATCCTTGAAACAGTGTCATGTATGTATTGGATGTTTAATGAATGCTTCAGTTCTCTCATGCCAGAGGTTTTCTCTATTTTGTTCACTGCTTGTACTAGTACCTAGCCAGAGATTGGCTCTAGTTCTCAGAAAATATTTGCCAAATAAATTCAGGAATGAAAAATTCAGATAATGTTCCAGGAAAACCATTAATTAAGACATCACTATTTTTGTTTTTAAAGAAGAAATTTAGACTTAATTAAGTGTTATCACAACTCACCTTTATTTTTGTTTTTAGGAGGCGCTGCTAGAGAGGATGTGAGGAACCAGAATTGAGTACAACAGCCTTATAACCTGAAGTGAAGCTGCCCTCCCTGAGTGGGTCCTGAGACCTCAAATGAATCTTCTATATAATATCAAGAATCCAGGGACAACTCTTTATAGACTAAAGTGCCAATCAAATGATCCATGTCAGGCATTAGAATAGACATCATCATTTATTGTCTGAATGAAATGCAGATCTTGAAATAATTTAAGACATCAGTATTTCTTGGGAAAATGAAGTGTTAACTGAAAATACTTGATAAATTTGTGATGAAGTTTTGTTTGCTTTTATAGCTTATGTTAGATTTTTTAAATGTAGTGTTTATCCTTTCTTCTAAAATTATAACTTTATCTTATTTGTCAAGCACTTGACGCTTAAAAAACTATTTCTGTCAATATTATGCTTTTAAAATTGCATCTCATTAAAGTTCTCATGTGCTTTTTTTCTTTTTTTTCCCAGTATTAACACTTGAGATGATTTTTCTTTTCATATGTTTAAGAGCCATTTCTATTTCTTTTTCTCTCTGGTCACATTCTTTATGCATTTTATTGTGTTTTTTTAATTTTATTTGTAAAAGCTGTTCGTATAAAAAGAAATTAACCAGTTGTCTGTCTTATGAATTTTAAATTGATTTTTTTCTGTCATCTTATCTGTTTTTACTTTTTATAGTATAATATATATGCCATATACAATCTTTTTTTTCCCATACACCACTCTTCTTACTATGGGTATGGTAGTATGTAATATTTCTGGGCTATGATTACATGTTTATATCTTTTTGTTTAACAAGTATTTAAAGGCAGAAACTATATCCACCTTTACATCCTTGAAACAGTGTCATGTATGTATTGGATGTTTAATGAATGCTTCAGTTCTCTCATGCCAGAGGTTTTCTCTATTTTGTTCACTGCTTGTACTAGTACCTAGCCAGAGATTGGCTCTAGTTCTCAGAAAATATTTGCCAAATAAATTCAGGAATGAAAAATTCAGATAATGTTCCAGGAAAACCATTAATTAAGACATCACTATTTTTGTTTTTAAAGAAGAAATTTAGACTTTTAAACATAATATAGTGTTATCAACTATACTCACCATGTTTTACATTAGATTCTCAGATGATTCTTGTTCATCGTACATTTGAAAGTTCTTACCCTTACCAACCTCTGCCTATTTCCCCCCCTACCAAACTCCTGACAACCATCTCTAGCTCTGTTTCTAAGAGCTTGAATTTTCATTTCACTTGTATAAGTAACACCATGCAGTGTCTATCTTTCTTCGTCTGGCTTATTTCTCTTAGTGTAAGGACCTCAGGTGTCTTCTATGATGTCACAAAAGGCAGGATTTCCTCCTTTCTTGTGGTTGAGTAATAACCCACCTATTTTTTTTTTTTTTTATCCATTCATCTGTCAACAGACACAGGTTGTTTCCATATCTTGGCTATTGTGAATAATGATACAATAAACAGGAAAGTAATTGCTGCAGTATCCTGCTTTCATTTCCTTTGGATATACACCAAGGGGTGGGATTGTTGGATCTTATGGTAGTGTTATTTTTAAGTTTTTGAGGAACCTCCATACTGTTTTCTATGGTCTTTGCACTAATCAACAACCCCACCAACAGTGTACTAGGATTCTCTTTTCCCCACGTCTTCCCAAACATTTTTTTACTGACATAAAATACTACCTTCATCATGTACAAAATTCCCATGTGAATACTCAGTTTGGTTCCATGGGTCTATTTGTATTTTCATGAATCAATATTGTTTTATTCATTTTTTTTAACAATCCTTCCTGAGCATATACTAAGTGCCAGGCATTGTGCTGTTTTAGAAAGTAGAGATACAGTCTTTGGAGGATTTTGAGTAAGGGCTATGATTACATGTTTATATCTTTTTGTTTAACAAGTATTTAAAGGCAGAAACTATATCCACCTTTACATCCTTGAAACAGTGTCATGTATGTATTGGATGTTTAATGAATGCTTCAGTTCTCTCATGCCAGAGGTTTTCTCTATTTTGTTCACTGCTTGTACTAGTACCTAGCCAGAGATTGGCTCTAGTTCTCAGAAAATATTTGCCAAATAAATTCAGGAATGAAAAATTCAGATAATGTTCCAGGAAAACCATTAATTAAGACATCACTATTTTTGTTTTTAAAGAAGAAATTTAGACTTTTAAACATAATATAGTGTTATCAACTATACTCACCATGTTTTACATTAGATTCTCAGATGATTCTTGTTCATCGTACATTTGAAAGTTCTTACCCTTACCAACCTCTGCCTATTTCCCCCCCTACCAAACTCCTGACAACCATCTCTAGCTCTGTTTCTAAGAGCTTGAATTTTCATTTCACTTGTATAAGTAACACCATGCAGTGTCTATCTTTCTTCGTCTGGCTTATTTCTCTTAGTGTAAGGACCTCAGGTGTCTTCTATGATGTCACAAAAGGCAGGATTTCCTCCTTTCTTGTGGTTGAGTAATAACCCACCTATTTTTTTTTTTTTTTATCCATTCATCTGTCAACAGACACAGGTTGTTTCCATATCTTGGCTATTGTGAATAATGATACAATAAACAGGAAAGTAATTGCTGCAGTATCCTGCTTTCATTTCCTTTGGATATACACCAAGGGGTGGGATTGTTGGATCTTATGGTAGTGTTATTTTTAAGTTTTTGAGGAACCTCCATACTGTTTTCTATGGTCTTTGCACTAATCAACAACCCCACCAACAGTGTACTAGGATTCTCTTTTCCCCACGTCTTCCCAAACATTTTTTTACTGACATAAAATACTACCTTCATCATGTACAAAATTCCCATGTGAATACTCAGTTTGGTTCCATGGGTCTATTTGTATTTTCATGAATCAATATTGTTTTATTCATTTTTTTTAACAATCCTTCCTGAGCATATACTAAGTGCCAGGCATTGTGCTGTTTTAGAAAGTAGAGATACAGTCTTTGGAGGATTTTGAGTAAGGGAATGGTATGGTACATTTTTTGCATTAAAAAATTGTGATAGAAATATTTTTAAAATAATTGCAGGTTGAAGGTTTAGGAGAAGAGTAACCAATTTGGGGGTGAACAACAAAGGTAGCTTAAAGCTAAATTGGCAAAAATAAATAAATAAAAAGCTAAATGGTAGAGGTGAAGATGATGAAGAGAAGTAGTTATATAATGGTACATTTTGAAGGTAAAACCAGTTGAATTATCACATTGGATGCTGAGTGTGAAAGAACGACAAACATGAAAGACAAGATTTTTAAGCAAAAAACCGAGCAAATGGAATTGCTATTAAGTAAATTGGGAAGAATACGAAAGAAATGGACTTGGGGAAAGTATAAGGATTGCTAAGAATTCTTGTGCATTCCACATCTGTACCACAGATGGGCAAGTTAAAATATCAAAAGCTAGAACCAACTACTATTTTGTTACAATGATCATAATATTCATTAGGGCTGTTCACAAACATTCCAGTTTTCTTTCCAAGCATCTGGTAGTCTTACACTTCCCCATCCAATTTGAATTTATGTGTAGCCAAGTAAATAACTGTAATCAATGAAGGCCAGTTATGTGGAACATTAAAAACTGGATCCTCCATAATTCTGAGTCCCTAAACATCTACAGGGAACAATCCTGCAAACGTGTGTTCAGTCATGTCTGACTCTTTGCAAGCCTATGGGATGCAACCCAACAAGCTCTTCTGTCCATAAGATTTTCCAGACAAGAATACTGAAATGGATTGCCATTTCCTCTTCCAGGGGATCTTCCTGACCCAGGGTTTGAATCTGCATTTCCTGAATCTCCTGTATTGCAGGTAGATTCTTTGCACCTAGTTTTATGGAGCCTTCCTCAACTCGAGCCTCCATCATTCTGAACATCTATAATGGAACAGAGGTCTTCTATTATCTTATGTGAATACTCAGTTTGGTTCCATGGGTCTATTTGTATTTTCATGAATCAATATTGTTTTATTCATTTTTTAACAATCCTTCCTGAGCATATACTAAGTGCCAGGCATTGTGCTGTTTTAGAAAGTAGAGATACAGTCTTTGGAGGATTTTGAGTAAGGGAATGGTATGGTACATTTTTTGCATTAAAAAATTGTGATAGAAATATTTTTAAAATAATTGCAGGTTGAAGGTTTAGGAGAAGAGTAACCAATTTGGGGGTGAACAACAAAGGTAGCTTAAAGCTAAATTGGCAAAAATAAATAAATAAAAAGCTAAATGGTAGAGGTGAAGATGATGAAGAGAAGTAGTTATATAATGGTACATTTTGAAGGTAAAACCAGTTGAATTATCACATTGGATGCTGAGTGTGAAAGAACGACAAACATGAAAGACAAGATTTTTAAGCAAAAAACCGAGCAAATGGAATTGCTATTAAGTAAATTGGGAAGAATACGAAAGAAATGGACTTGGGGAAAGTATAAGGATTGCTAAGAATTCTTGTGCATTCCACATCTGTACCACAGATGGGCAAGTTAAAATATCAAAAGCTAGAACCAACTACTATTTTGTTACAATGATCATAATATTCATTAGGGCTGTTCACAAACATTCCAGTTTTCTTTCCAAGCATCTGGTAGTCTTACACTTCCCCATCCAATTTGAATTTATGTGTAGCCAAGTAAATAACTGTAATCAATGAAGGCCAGTTATGTGGAACATTAAAAACTGGATCCTCCATAATTCTGAGTCCCTAAACATCTACAGGGAACAATCCTGCAAACGTGTGTTCAGTCATGTCTGACTCTTTGCAAGCCTATGGGATGCAACCCAACAAGCTCTTCTGTCCATAAGATTTTCCAGACAAGAATACTGAAATGGATTGCCATTTCCTCTTCCAGGGGATCTTCCTGACCCAGGGTTTGAATCTGCATTTCCTGAATCTCCTGTATTGCAGGTAGATTCTTTGCACCTAGTTTTATGGAGCCTTCCTCAACTCGAGCCTCCATCATTCTGAACATCTATAATGGAACAGAGGTCTTCTATTATCTTATGTTGGACATGTAGCTGTGAGACAGGAAGAGGGTAGAGCACAACCTTTAAAAGAATGACATAGCCTGAGGACACAACATAAACTGATGAGAGCCAAATAGGTCCAAGATGGCAGATGAGTCAATTTGCATTGTAACACATCAGTGAGTTAAATGACACACCCACAGGTGTTATGACAGTTCCAGGGCCATAAATGTCAAAAAGTGGGTGGTAGCCCAATTCCTAGAAATCCCCACCCCTTCTCTAAAATAGCTGGAATACTCCTCCCATTCATTAACCTATGTAATTACAAAAACTGACAACCCATACCCTGGGGCCTCTCTTGCCTTCCCAAATGGCCCAGATTCTGTCTACAAAGTGTTTATTATCTGAATAAGCTTTCTTTCTTTTTATTATGACTTGCTCTTAAATACTTTTCTGTACAAAGTCAAGACACACTAGGCAACCACCCAAAGGGTTCAAACATGACTTCAGACATGACCATCCTCTCACATCCCTCTCTCTTGCCTGCAATAGCTAAAGCAGGAGAAAAAAAAAAAAAAACTCTGTTGTGTTTAGCCACGGAAGTTTTAGGGATGCTTGTTACTACAGCATATTCTAGCTAGCATTACCTAGCATAGTCTTACTGATACAGAAATTAGTATTTAGTGCAAGATACAAGCGTGATATATAACTATAAACCCACAAATACACAGTTTTCTTTCCAAGCATCTGGTAGTCTTACACTTCCCCATCCAATTTGAATTTATGTGTAGCCAAGTAAATAACTGTAATCAATGAAGGCCAGTTATGTGGAACATTAAAAACTGGATCCTCCATAATTCTGAGTCCCTAAACATCTACAGGGAACAATCCTGCAAACGTGTGTTCAGTCATGTCTGACTCTTTGCAAGCCTATGGGATGCAACCCAACAAGCTCTTCTGTCCATAAGATTTTCCAGACAAGAATACTGAAATGGATTGCCATTTCCTCTTCCAGGGGATCTTCCTGACCCAGGGTTTGAATCTGCATTTCCTGAATCTCCTGTATTGCAGGTAGATTCTTTGCACCTAGTTTTATGGAGCCTTCCTCAACTCGAGCCTCCATCATTCTGAACATCTATAATGGAACAGAGGTCTTCTATTATCTTATGTTGGACATGTAGCTGTGAGACAGGAAGAGGGTAGAGCACAACCTTTAAAAGAATGACATAGCCTGAGGACACAACATAAACTGATGAGAGCCAAATAGGTCCAAGATGGCAGATGAGTCAATTTGCATTGTAACACATCAGTGAGTTAAATGACACACCCACAGGTGTTATGACAGTTCCAGGGCCATAAATGTCAAAAAGTGGGTGGTAGCCCAATTCCTAGAAATCCCCACCCCTTCTCTAAAATAGCTGGAATACTCCTCCCATTCATTAACCTATGTAATTACAAAAACTGACAACCCATACCCTGGGGCCTCTCTTGCCTTCCCAAATGGCCCAGATTCTGTCTACAAAGTGTTTATTATCTGAATAAGCTTTCTTTCTTTTTATTATGACTTGCTCTTAAATACTTTTCTGTACAAAGTCAAGACACACTAGGCAACCACCCAAAGGGTTCAAACATGACTTCAGACATGACCATCCTCTCACATCCCTCTCTCTTGCCTGCAATAGCTAAAGCAGGAGAAAAAAAAAAAAAAACTCTGTTGTGTTTAGCCACGGAAGTTTTAGGGATGCTTGTTACTACAGCATATTCTAGCTAGCATTACCTAGCATAGTCTTACTGATACAGAAATTAGTATTTAGTGCAAGATACAAGCGTGATATATAACATATAAACCCACAAATACACAGTATTGCTTATAATTGGGGGATGGGCAGCTCAGAAGCTATCATTGGAAGCTGAAAGGACAATGATCAATACCATATAACGATGCAATTTTTAGTAAAAGTTTTGACTGAAATAACTATGAGGGAAGATAATACAGAAAGAATCTGTGGCTTTAGTGAAATATATAAGAAAATAATATTACCATTGTCTGCCGGTTGCTGTGAGATTCATTAGATGAAGTAATATGAGAAATAGAAGAGTTCAGAAAAGAAGTGGCTATCTTCAGGCAGAAGTAAAAGCAGGTGAAATAGAATATCTAAAATCCATGTATTAAAAAACTGCAAGAGACTACTAATTTTCAGTTTGTAAAAGAAAAATTTAAGGTTGACTTAGAATGATACAAGTCAATTAGAGCATACCAAGGTTAAAAATCAAGGATGTGACTTTCAAACTCATTGTTAAAATCTCTGAATAAATTCAGGAGGCAGAAGAGAAGGCACAACTAAGGATTTTACACTTATTTATTTCTTCCAATTGGAAATGGGGTTTATTGAAAAATGATTAAATCCTAGTAGGCTAGCGTCAACTACAAACTGGTATTTACCAATTACATTGCCAATGTCTGGACAACAAGGACGTCTGCCGTCTGCCTCTGCAGAGACCAGACCCTGCGCTGTTGAGAATCGCTGACCTTCAATACCCCCTGATGGAGATCAGGGCAGGGTAGAGGCACTCTGTGCTCCAGGGAATCTGGTGGGGCAGGTCTTTAGATAGGTGGATGCTTTTAGGAACAGCTTTTATTATCTCAATCCTTGCACCTCCTCATATTTAGAAAAGCACTAAATCTCTTCACGGTGACATCAGGTCCTTGTAACTGACTGGAGACCCTTTGTAAAATGATTGTTTAATGATATGAAACTTCCCCCTCACCAAAATCCTTAAATATCGACCCTACTCCTGCTGCCTCTTTGGAGCAGTTTCTCAGAGCTATCTGGGGTGCTGTCTCCCAGGCTGCAGTCCTAATTATGCCCCAAATAAAACTTAACCCACAACTCTCAAGTTGTTCATCTTTTTAGTCAACACTACCAATTAATTCAAGTGGACACAAGAGAACTTAGGAAAAATAAATGAATAACTCTAAAAAATGAACTGTATATATTTAAGTGAATGAAACTTAATAGGCACGGTGCTTGCTATGTTTTCAGAAGAGCTATACTACCAATGAAACCACATATTTGAACTAAAAAGGGCAGAGGCTGTTCAAGAGTTAAACACAAATTCATGTGTCCAATGCACAGTGAGGTCAAGTAAACTGAAATGTCAGAGTCTGGAGTAGAGAAAGGTGGCTCATGCTTAAAATCCCGAACTCCCTAATGGTTTGAGGAAAGTTTTCAATAGTCAGAATTTGGGGTGAGGGCTGCAAGGTATACAGATTTCTTGATTGGCTGGTGATAAAATAACAGGGTAGTTCTGGAGGGATCTGGTGTTCAGTCCGAAGCTACCATCCTCCACCTGGGTGGGGACCTTAATACCTACAGAAGAACTCAAAGATATTGTTATGTGTGTTACTAAAAAGGAACCAGGACCCTGCCCCAAGGCTGTACTATTATTTCTTGACTGCTTCTCCCTTATCTCCTCATCCCCTCTCTTCTCTAATTAGCAGCTGTTTAAACCTTCCCTTTGGAGATCAAGGAAGGTCAGGGAGGATGAATAAAGCCTATTTCCTACAAACTAGGAACACAGAAAGGATTTGTGCCCAAGAATACCACATAGTCCTGATCCATTTCAAAAATAAAATTATCTCAGATTCTTCACTGCTATGAAGCAGATTGATAAAAAACTAAAATCAAGGGAATCTGGTGGGGCAGGTCTTTAGATAGGTGGATGCTTTTAGGAACAGCTTTTATTATCTCAATCCTTGCACCTCCTCATATTTAGAAAAGCACTAAATCTCTTCACGGTGACATCAGGTCCTTGTAACTGACTGGAGACCCTTTGTAAAATGATTGTTTAATGATATGAAACTTCCCCCTCACCAAAATCCTTAAATATCGACCCTACTCCTGCTGCCTCTTTGGAGCAGTTTCTCAGAGCTATCTGGGGTGCTGTCTCCCAGGCTGCAGTCCTAATTATGCCCCAAATAAAACTTAACCCACAACTCTCAAGTTGTTCATCTTTTTAGTCAACACTACCAATTAATTCAAGTGGACACAAGAGAACTTAGGAAAAATAAATGAATAACTCTAAAAAATGAACTGTATATATTTAAGTGAATGAAACTTAATAGGCACGGTGCTTGCTATGTTTTCAGAAGAGCTATACTACCAATGAAACCACATATTTGAACTAAAAAGGGCAGAGGCTGTTCAAGAGTTAAACACAAATTCATGTGTCCAATGCACAGTGAGGTCAAGTAAACTGAAATGTCAGAGTCTGGAGTAGAGAAAGGTGGCTCATGCTTAAAATCCCGAACTCCCTAATGGTTTGAGGAAAGTTTTCAATAGTCAGAATTTGGGGTGAGGGCTGCAAGGTATACAGATTTCTTGATTGGCTGGTGATAAAATAACAGGGTAGTTCTGGAGGGATCTGGTGTTCAGTCCGAAGCTACCATCCTCCACCTGGGTGGGGACCTTAATACCTACAGAAGAACTCAAAGATATTGTTATGTGTGTTACTAAAAAGGAACCAGGACCCTGCCCCAAGGCTGTACTATTATTTCTTGACTGCTTCTCCCTTATCTCCTCATCCCCTCTCTTCTCTAATTAGCAGCTGTTTAAACCTTCCCTTTGGAGATCAAGGAAGGTCAGGGAGGATGAATAAAGCCTATTTCCTACAAACTAGGAACACAGAAAGGATTTGTGCCCAAGAATACCACATAGTCCTGATCCATTTCAAAAATAAAATTATCTCAGATTCTCACTGCTATGAAGCAGATTGATAAAACTACTCAGCACTCAGTGACATACAAATTTCCCAGTATCTATTTTGACTACCTCAAAGAATATTGGAAAGGAAATAATATTCTAGAGCAACAGATTCAAAAGGCCTGGGGAACAGGAGGCTCTCCCAGTGAGCAGAGTTGGAATCTAAATCAAGGAATGTTCACCACTGTCAGCATAGGCCTAAGTGGATTTCAGAACCACTGTGGACCTGAAGCTGATTTGTGTCTCTTTGATCTTCTAAGTGGGAATGTTGATTTTGGTTGTCCTCTGCCTCTTCCAGTACCTTGTAATGGATATGTTGGAGAAAGATAATTTGTCTATCACATTTATGGCTCTTCAGGCTAGGAGAGGCCATATCCCGATCTGGTAAAGAGATTCCAGGGCATCACTTAGAGATTCCAGAATTGGGCCGGAAACAGCCCCTGGATGGAACTTTTGAGTAAGAAATAGCCAACTATTTGGTGACCAGAAAGATAGACTTCAGTGGTCATTGGTTGATAAAATACAACTATAAGTGAGACAGTCACTTCCAGGTGGAAGATTTAAGAATATTGAATTCCCCCTACATTCCCTTCTTCCTCCATCTGTCTGTATAAAAATACATGAAGGAATGGGAAAGTGTAACTCCTCCAAATGGTGAGATGGTAAACTTAAAACCCCAGTGAACAGCCATAATGACCACCAGAGTCTGCCAATTCTCAGAGAAGGAGACAGTTATTCCTGAGGTATTAGACTCTCAGCTTCCTTTGCACAAATGAAAGGGAAATAAAAGAGAAGACCCTGCTCAATCTCATTCCAGATCTACTGGCACTGGGGAGGAGTAACTAAGGTTTCAATCAGAAAGGAGACTAGATTTTTAAATCGACTCACTTTAAATCATTCAAAGTGACCGCAGTTTTAATATGGCCAAGATGTTGTTCAAGATACAATAAAGAGAAATTCATCTGAACATGGTCCCAGTCAATGACTAGAGGAAAATAGGATAGTTTTGTATTCATTCCCTACTGAGTTCAAACTGTTCAAGAAACCAGTTACAGCTGTGACCCCATTGGAGCCCTGCTGTTCAAAGATAAATGTGGACTCGGAAAACGATGGATGTGGGAAATACTTGTGGATGTGATAGAACTGAGTTTGCGAGTATGTGCATAAAATGCTTCAAATCTCCTAAGAAAGTGCAGAGTGATGCTCAAAATGTTTAGAAAAAAAAAAAAATGGGCACAATCTTGCTTGCCCAAGAGGTGGATATCAAAAATAGAGGAGCATAGAAATTGAATTTTGAAGTCTCTGTCTCAGATTCTGAACTTCCAAACAGGAAACCTCTTCATAAAGTACACATGGTGACCTGGTGCCAGAGTCCTGGGGTACAAAAACAATCCCATCATCCCTCACATAAAACACACCACCCAAGACAGCAGCTAATGGACTAAACAGGCAGTGGGGCATGCTGTATTCCCTCTCATGCAGTATGACTTTAGTTTCCAGAAATGGTATTCCCACACATTAAGGCTTTCATGAATGTGAATGAATATCTAAACTAATCAAAACAGATGTTCTGATGTTTTGAATATCAGAGATCAGAGCATGTCAGTTCTTTGAATGAACACCAGGAGGCCAGTTGTAAAGGTGTGTGTGTCGATACAGACTACAGCATGGCTGCATTGGAAGAGTTCTATCCACGGTCCCTTTAGACTCAGGAAATATGGATTGTCTTTAAAACAAGTACAGCAGGATGATTATCAACCACTTGCTTTGCTCTGAGATCAATTTGACTAAAACATGATGCAGTTCTCATCTTTTTCAAAAGCAGAGGAAAATCCATTATTCGAGAAACAAGTGTCAAATAGATGATTTCAGGGGGAACTGGCCTAGTCTGCAACCAGATAAGACAGACAAGATCTTATAAGAGCAGTTGAAATCTCATGCAACTGTTTTATCAGTTTTTGAGGAGCCTGAGGTAAACACCTTTCCTAAGGCCCGTTCCAAAACACACTGGCAAGATAAAAGAGTTTAAACCTGCAAATGGGCAGGCCCATCATTCTTCCAGCTTTGTCACCAGTCAGGCAAAAAGCAAAGGTCCAGGGTTTGCAGGGGGAGGTCCCAGCCCACAGTGAGGCTAAGAACAACACTGCACAGCCAAACCAGAGGGTCAAGAAGTGCAACTGACCATCAATTAGCTTCACTTGTGGGCATGGTAGGCAGGCTGTACCTACCAATCTGAAGGTTAAGGCAGACCTATCATGTGAAAGCAAAAGCAGGCCTGGTAGACCTTGAAAACCACAAACCAGTTAGGGAGAGAGAATGTCCTGGTCCCACAAGAAACTAATCTCTGATCCAGTTATGGAAGAGAAAAAAAAAAAAAAAAAAACAGAACTACCCCTAGTGGTAGAAATACAGTAGCAAAGGATTGGGCTGTGGCCTGGCAGTACCAGCCTCTCCTGGGCCCAACAAGGGTACAAAGTTCGTAGCCTGGGTCCTCCTCTCCCAAGGACATACATAGAAGAAATAGAGAAGAGGGTCAAAACGTGAAACTTTTGAAATTATGAGTTAAGATTCTAGTTGAAGATCAGCCAAAACTTCAGCTCAAAAGTAAATCCTACATGAATTCCTTTAAGGAAAAGATATCTTCTCACTGGCCAATGGGCCTGTGGCTGCCCTGAGCAATCGACCAGGGGATACCGAGGTGCTCAGACAGTCTTTGCCCAAGCTTTCTGATCAGGTGAGCCCTTGGAGTGTTTGCCAAGGCCACTGAAAGGATAGAATCCTCCAATGAAAGCAGAAGTACAGTTAAATTTCCCACCAATAAAACACAGGGCCTGGAAGCCAGGTTATAATTGAATAACAAAATATATTCAAACGTGACTTTTATGCATCTGAGCTTCACAGAACAAGTTCAAATTAAATATTATATTAGATAGGACTCTAATCAAGAGCTACTTTTTAATGTAAAAATATTTTTGTATTACTTGAAAAACAAGGAAAAAAAGAGAATATCTGCTTGATTTTGCATCTATATATATATATATTCTAATGATTTCAGTGTATATTTTCATTCTATACTTACCTCTAGGCTTAATGCATCCAGCTGCCTGCTTGATGATCCCCCCCTGATGTTCACAAGTCAAAGTTGATTTGCACGTCTCCTCCTCCCCATGCCGTCTCCACCCTAGTCAATGCCACCCACATCATTCAGTCACTTAAGCAGGGTTTCTGAGAATCACTCTTCATAGTGCCTGATCAACTCAGTCTTCATTTATTAAAGGAAAAAATCCATCAATTAGCTTCACTTGTGGGCATGGTAGGCAGGCTGTACCTACCAATCTGAAGGTTAAGGCAGACCTATCATGTGAAAGCAAAAGCAGGCCTGGTAGACCTTGAAAACCACAAACCAGTTAGGGAGAGAGAATGTCCTGGTCCCACAAGAAACTAATCTCTGATCCAGTTATGGAAGAGAAAAAAAAAAAAAAAAAAACAGAACTACCCCTAGTGGTAGAAATACAGTAGCAAAGGATTGGGCTGTGGCCTGGCAGTACCAGCCTCTCCTGGGCCCAACAAGGGTACAAAGTTCGTAGCCTGGGTCCTCCTCTCCCAAGGACATACATAGAAGAAATAGAGAAGAGGGTCAAAACGTGAAACTTTTGAAATTATGAGTTAAGATTCTAGTTGAAGATCAGCCAAAACTTCAGCTCAAAAGTAAATCCTACATGAATTCCTTTAAGGAAAAGATATCTTCTCACTGGCCAATGGGCCTGTGGCTGCCCTGAGCAATCGACCAGGGGATACCGAGGTGCTCAGACAGTCTTTGCCCAAGCTTTCTGATCAGGTGAGCCCTTGGAGTGTTTGCCAAGGCCACTGAAAGGATAGAATCCTCCAATGAAAGCAGAAGTACAGTTAAATTTCCCACCAATAAAACACAGGGCCTGGAAGCCAGGTTATAATTGAATAACAAAATATATTCAAACGTGACTTTTATGCATCTGAGCTTCACAGAACAAGTTCAAATTAAATATTATATTAGATAGGACTCTAATCAAGAGCTACTTTTTAATGTAAAAATATTTTTGTATTACTTGAAAAACAAGGAAAAAAAGAGAATATCTGCTTGATTTTGCATCTATATATATATATATTCTAATGATTTCAGTGTATATTTTCATTCTATACTTACCTCTAGGCTTAATGCATCCAGCTGCCTGCTTGATGATCCCCCCCTGATGTTCACAAGTCAAAGTTGATTTGCACGTCTCCTCCTCCCCATGCCGTCTCCACCCTAGTCAATGCCACCCACATCATTCAGTCACTTAAGCAGGGTTTCTGAGAATCACTCTTCATAGTGCCTGATCAACTCAGTCTTCATTTATTAAAGGAAAAAAAAATCCATCCACTTCAATTACTGTCAATTCTACAAACAGGAAGATTTCTAACTCAACCATTTTTCATGAGTTCCACTGCCCCCCTCCAAGAATACCTAGACCCAGCCTCCACCATCCTTCCCCCAGGCCTCACAGAAGTATCCCATTTTTCTCTCTTCTGCTGCTGCTGCTCTCCATGATATGTATGCATGTCTCCATCATTCAGTCTTCTTCTACCACAGAATATCTCTTAGTGCTTCTGTGCTTTCAACCCTCTTCACTGTCTCCCAAACATGATATAAATTATTTTTGCATGGTGGTTATCAACTTGTTCAATACATATTTGTTGAATAAATGAGAGGATATTGCTCTGTCTAGAGACTCCACTGCAATAATGTTGAGACTCCATCAGTTTATGCCTTAGGAAATTTTGGGGCATCCAATAACTCACTCAAAGTCATGCAACTGGCCAAGTGGCAGAACCAAAATTTCTGATGTTTAGCCCCAGTGTTTCCTACAAGACCACTTAAGTGTTGAGTGTAATGAATTTCAAACATCAACCAATATTCATTCATTCTTTCCATCTATTCAGGGAGTGGCTACCATGTGGACACTGAGACCACAATCAAGCACAAAAAGGACTGACCATTATAGTTGTTCTGTTGCACAGTAGTGTCCAACTCTTTGCAACACCATGGAATGCAGCACATCAGGCTTATCTGTCCTGCACTATCTCCTGGAGTGAGCTCAAACTCATGTTCATTGAGTTGATAATGCCATCCAACCATTTCATCCTCTGTTGTCCCCTTCTCCTCCTGTCCTCAATCTTCCCAGCATCCATAATTAAAGAAAATATTTTTCTGGGATGAAATATGGGACACGCAACATTATTTATAAGAATTCATTAATATTTCTCTGAAATTGAAAAACAGTTTGTTATTTTATTGTGAATAAATTCAGAAAAAATGTTGTCCTGAGTTTAGTAGTACAATTCTTCATGAAAGCAGATCCATCTGAACACTGTAGAGCTTATACAGACATTGATTGATAGTCAATCTCATATTTAATGTCTTTGTCCTATAAAACAAATAAAGCTAATCAATGAAAAGGTAAAATATTGATCAATCACTTGAATGGTTTGTTAAATTTAGGTTTTTGATATCACAGTGAAAGATTAATGTCCAAATGGTGCAATGCTTATCTGTACTTTTTATATCATTTACCTGTCTAGGCTTTTTTTTTTTTAATAAAGTCATGTTCATTCATGGTTTTCTGCCCAGTTTTTGACGGTCAGGTTGCCAATTCAACTGCTCACTAGTTTCTCTGAAACATATTTTAAAATTTCCCGTTTGCTTAAATGCTATCTTTTGGACATTTGCATTTTCTTTAAAGAAAAACTGCTTTATAGACTTTATGATGCAATTCTTTTTGCAAGGTAATATTAGCAAAGAAATCATGATTATAAATTAACTCTTTTCACTTGGAAAGAGCAAGTGCAATATATTCTGAAATTTTCCATAATTTTTAATGACTGCTAATTTTCTTGAAAAATATTAGGTGCATTAGATTAGTTTAAATAAAATAAATAGTGATTATGCTCATGAAGATTTTATACTAAATATAGATGCACACTCTAAATAATATATATGTCTATTAACACTAACCACTGTACATCTAAAGTTTTTACTAAGAAGGGTTAAGTCTACTAATACCTAATAAAGCTGGATATTTATTTATAGAAGCACTTTCTTTGAACTGAATCCAAATTGCTAAAGTGCACAGTGACAGAAATAGACAGCAATAAAGGGGTTAGGGGAAAGAAAAAAGACTTCTTAGCTAATGAAAAATGTTAAAGAGATAGAAGATGGAAAAATTTTTAAGGAGATAAGAAACAAGAACATTTGAGGTTAAGCAGGGAACTTACTCTACTTCATTTTCTCATCAGGTTCGAGTGCCCTCCTTTGGCATGTACAAGGCAGAATCCCCATGTGTGAGAATCATGTGAACTACTTACTTAACATCATGGTGATATAATCCCCCAAAGTAGAAAGAAACACTAAGATTCATGAGAGCACCACTACTGGTGTCACAACATCAAAAGGAACTTAGAAGGGAATCCAACTGCTAGAATTTGAATGAGAAGAAAAAACCACTGCAGATTGTTTATGGAAGCACAGATGGCTGAAGAGAAAACAGCCTGCTCAGAGCCTGCTTGCCAGGAGAAACACTGGCAGGACACAGTTGCTCTCTGTTAACATTTCCCTCCAATTTGAAAGGGTCCTAATTTCACTGCTGGACAATGATACTTGACACTTCTCATATATGCCTTGTATACAGGCTATGGCTATAAAAGTTTGAAGTGGAAAACATCTGGAGAGAGAAAACAGTCATCCACCTAGCAGGAGGTCAGGGCACACAGTGACCTTTTGGAGCCCTCAAAAGAATTACAGAAGCTTAGGAATGGCCAAACATGGAATGAACCGCCAAGCATGACAAACACATAATTTAAAAAGCATGGTCTTATTCAGGCTTATAAAAAAATAAAGTCAGAGAAAAATGTGGACATTTATGATAACTGTCTATCAAAAATGAGAGCAGAAATTCAGTTCACAGTTTAAGTGGCTACCCAAAAATGATTTATTTAGGAACAGTTTGAGCAAGTTAGCATAACTTTTCACTGAGGAGTATACAACTAAATACATAGTGTAGTTTTTATAATTCTATGTTGATTTTAACTTGTACTTTATACAAAAAGAAGAGTTGACAAACAAAAGTAATGCATCATTCATCTCAATTCTACTTTATAATTTAGGAAAGATTTTTATAGCATACAATGACCTGGTCAAGACAAAGGTTGAGGAAAGAGAAAAGGGTGGAGACAAAATTCTTAAGGCTGTCAATATTTATTTAATTTCGTAATGAGAGCTGTTCAAGAGGTGCAGCACTAGAGCAAGAACACATATCTCGGAACATGTCCACTCACCACACCCAATGGGAAGCCCAGATAACCTTCCAGCTGAGCATCAGGCCCTAGAGGGTTTGGTTCCTGAAAGTCATCATTTTTCCCAATTTCAATCTAAGGAGATAAGAAGATATAGTATACATATACTTAGTCCCCATGCTGTTGATCAGATTTTATATGAAGGGAAGACTCAACCCAATTACTCTTTATTTAACTAAATCAATATCATGTTGTTTGAACCATGTTACTAACACGTACGTCTGACAGTCTGGAAAACTAGAACCTTCAAAAATAGCTTCAGAAAATCACATAACAATGTTAAAAAAATTAGATGGTGGAATAAGAGGAAATGAAATTTGCCTCCTCATGCAACAACATCAAGAATATGCCTACAGATGGGACTATTCTCTCAGAGAAACTGCTGAGAATGAGTGGAAAACCTCAGGCACCAAAAAGGGTAAGAAAAATCCCCACACAACCCAGTAGGATGAAAGAAAGAAAAAAGAGGAAACAGGAAGGAACCAGCACCAGCACAGGAAGGAACTGGCAGGGAGCTGAAGGTGATGAGAGGTTCTTGTACTCAGAAAAGCCCATTCATGGTGAAGAAATCAGCTAGGGCAGAAAGGGACCTTCAGAGAACCAGAGGGGAATGCAGCAACCGACCTGTGGAAGGTAGGAAAAAGTAAGAGCTGTGCATGCATGGTACCCCAGCCTGAGTTGTGCGTCTCCTGGTTTGGAGCAGGGCTGAGGGCTGGAAAGTGAGGTTTGGAGAGTGGACCCAGGGAGAGGACAACTGTTGGCTGTGAAGAGATAACCTGTAGGGACAAAGAGTAAGGAGCTCCACAATCAGGAAAATTTTTGGAAAAAGTTCAGGCCACTCTAGAAGCAAGGAACCCTACAACAGGCAGGGCCACCATTGCAACCTCCTCCCTCGCCCACTGGCCCCTGAAGGGCACTGGAAGGTACACCTATCTGAGAAGGCTCACCAGCCCCTCAAGCCAAAGCCTTCAGTGACTGTGCAGGACTTTGTGGAACTTATGTGCACTGCCCACTCTAAAGCTTCCTCTAGGATTAGCCTTTGGGCATCCCAGCCTAAGACAGGAGGCTGCCAAAGCTAATGGGGACTGAGTGCTAAAGCATGGGGTTTGAAAAGCAGAACCAGGAAGAACCACTGTTGGCTGTGCTGAGACAACCTCAGGAGACAGGAATGAGGGGCTCCACAGCTGGGAATGCTCCTAAAGAAGCTTGGTTTACCCTGGAAATGAAGTGCCATTGTACAGTGGCACACAAAGGCCGGGGCCTCCTGCTGGCAGGGGGAGGGACTCCCAGCAAAGTGAGCAACACACCCCCTGCTGGCACTGGGAGGGACTCCCAGCAAAGTGAGCAGATCCCAGTCTGTTGCAACCTCTTCAAATATGGTCCACTTATCCCTCCGAGCCTGAGCAAGGGTGCCCTAATCACCTGTTGCATTCACCCACTCTCACTTGAGCAGAGAACAGACACCTGATGTAGGACTGCATGGTAAGGGACTAAACCTAAAGCATAAGTGACTTAAGGAAATCTCTGTTCAGCTGCACAAACTGAGGACTAAATCACTGTGATCTTCTTAGTAAACCCTGCATTTGTGAAATATCTGAATGGATAACAAGTGCTCACACAACTGAAAACAGTCTAACTTTAAGTAGCTTTGGACTTTAGGAACAAATACACATGGGTATTGTCCCATCCGAGTCTGTTTCACAGACTGAACTGGCTCCACGGTGACCATAAGAGGTTAAGAAACCTACCTGGAGGTATGGGAGGGCCTCCTGGGGAGGAGGAGTTGGCTGAGGTTCACAGTGAGGGTAAGATCAGCAGAGGCCTCAGGAAAATATTCTTACCATTTGATTTGTTATTTTGTTTTATTTTTTTCTTTCATTTTATTCTGTGGCTGTTGTTCTGTGTTTCTTTTATTATTTTTTTATTTACTTTCTCTTTTCTTTTGAGATTTTAATATATTTTTAATTTTTCTTTTTTTACTTACTATATTGTTGTTTGTGTTTTTCTTATGTTTATATGACTGTTTTTGAGCGGTTTTTTTTTTTTTTAAGTTGGCTTTCTGGGTGTTTTGTTTTGTTTTTGTTATGTTTGTCTGTTTTTTGCTTTGGGGATGTTTTTCTTATTTTTTTCTTCTCTTTTTCTTTCTTTTTCCTTTTGGCTATGCTGCATGGCTTGTGGGCTCTTGGTTCCCCAGCCAGGAGTCAGGTCAGGGCTTCTGTGGTCAAAGTGCCACGTTCAAGACAGCAGATCACTAGAGAATTCCTAGCCCCAGGAAATATTAGTTGATGGGAGCTGTCCCAGAAGTTTCTGTCTTGCAACCAAGACCCAAATCCATCTAACTGCCTACAGGCTCCCATACTGGACAGCTCACACCAAATAACTAGCAAAAGAAGAGCACAGGCCAACCTATTGGCATACAGGCTTCCTAAAGTTGTACTAAGCTCACAGAAACTCCAAAACACACCACTTGATGTGATCCTTCCCATCTCAGGGGCAAGACTCAGATTCACCTATCAGAGAACAGGAACCAGTCTCTCATACTAAGAAGCCTACACATGCCCCTGGACCAAACTTACTAACCAGGGAGCAGACAGAAGAAGCATGAGGAACTACAACCACGCAGCCTGCATAAAGGACCCCACAACACAGTAAGTTGGACAAAATGCGACAACAGAGAAATATGCTCCAGAAAAAGGAACAAGGTAAATATCCAAAAGATGAAATAAGTGAAGAACAAAATAGACAATCTACCTGTAAAAGACTTCAGAGTAATGATAGTAAAGATGATCCAAGATGTCAAAATAGAATGCAGGTACAAATATTTAACAAGGACCTAGAAGAACTAAATTTAAAAGTGATGAACAATATAACACCTAAAATGAAAAATACACTGGGAAGGATGAATAAGTGAGCTGGAAGACAGAATGGCAGAAATAACTAAAGCAGAGCAGTATAAAGAAAAAAGAATGAAAAGAAATAAGGACATAATCAGAGACCGCCAAAATACTGTTAAATGCACCAACATTTGAATTATAGGAGTCCTAGAAGAATAACAGAAGAGAAAGGATTTTGAGAAAATATTTGAAGAATTTATAGTTGAAAACTTTCCGAACATGGGAAAAGAAAATATTCAACCATATCCAGGAAGTACAGAGAGTTCCATACAGGATAAATCCAAGAAGAAACACACCAAGACACATATTAGTCAAACTAAGGAAAATGCAATGCAGAGACAGAATATTCAAAAACTATGGCTTGTGGGCTCTTGGTTCCCCAGCCAGGAGTCAGGTCAGGGCTTCTGTGGTCAAAGTGCCACGTTCAAGACAGCAGATCACTAGAGAATTCCTAGCCCCAGGAAATATTAGTTGATGGGAGCTGTCCCAGAAGTTTCTGTCTTGCAACCAAGACCCAAATCCATCTAACTGCCTACAGGCTCCCATACTGGACAGCTCACACCAAATAACTAGCAAAAGAAGAGCACAGGCCAACCTATTGGCATACAGGCTTCCTAAAGTTGTACTAAGCTCACAGAAACTCCAAAACACACCACTTGATGTGATCCTTCCCATCTCAGGGGCAAGACTCAGATTCACCTATCAGAGAACAGGAACCAGTCTCTCATACTAAGAAGCCTACACATGCCCCTGGACCAAACTTACTAACCAGGGAGCAGACAGAAGAAGCATGAGGAACTACAACCACGCAGCCTGCATAAAGGACCCCACAACACAGTAAGTTGGACAAAATGCGACAACAGAGAAATATGCTCCAAAAAAAGGAACAAGGTAAATATCCAAAAGATGAAATAAGTGAAGAACAAAATAGACAATCTACCTGTAAAAGACTTCAGAGTAATGATAGTAAAGATGATCCAAGATGTCAAAATAGAATGCAGGTACAAATATTTAACAAGGACCTAGAAGAACTAAATTTAAAAGTGATGAACAATATAACACCTAAAATGAAAAATACACTGGGAAGGATGAATAAGTGAGCTGGAAGACAGAATGGCAGAAATAACTAAAGCAGAGCAGTATAAAGAAAAAAGAATGAAAAGAAATAAGGACATAATCAGAGACCGCCAAAATACTGTTAAATGCACCAACATTTGAATTATAGGAGTCCTAGAAGAATAACAGAAGAGAAAGGATTTTGAGAAAATATTTGAAGAATTTATAGTTGAAAACTTTCCGAACATGGGAAAAGAAAATATTCAACCATATCCAGGAAGTACAGAGAGTTCCATACAGGATAAATCCAAGAAGAAACACACCAAGACACATATTAGTCAAACTAAGGAAAATGCAATGCAGAGACAGAATATTCAAAACATCAAGGGAAAAGCAACAATTAATATTAAAGGAGTTCCCATAAGGTTATTAGCTGATTTTTCAGCAGAAATTGCAGGCCAGAGGGAGTGGCAAGATATATTTAAAGTGATGAAAGGGGAAAAACTACAACAAAGAATATTTTACCCAGCAAGGATTTCATTAAGATTTTACAGAGAGACCAAAAGCTTTACAGACAAGCAAAAACTAAGCAATCTCAACACCACCAAGCCAGCTTTACAACAAATGTCAAAAGACATTCCAGGTGGGAAATGTAAGAGAAGAAAGAGCCCTACAAAAAAAGAGAAATAAAGGCCAAAACAATTAAGAAAATATAATAGGACAATATAATATATAACAATAATCACCTTAAATGTAAATGGATTAAATTTCCCAACTAAAAGACACAGATTGACTAAGTGGATACAGAAACAAGAAACATATATATGCTGTCTAAAAGAGTCCAATTTCAGACATAGGAACACATTGCAGACTGAAAGCGAGAGTATGGAAAAAGATATTCTATGCAAATGGAAATCAGAAGAAAGCTGGAGCAGCAATATTCACATCAGAAAAAATATATGTTAAAGTCTATTACAGGAGACAAGGAAGGACAGTACATAATGATCAAGTGATCAATCCAAAAAGGAGATATAACAATTGTGAATATTTATGCAACCAACATAGGAGCACCTCAATATGTAAGGAAAATGCAACAATCATAAAGGGGGGAAAAGACATTAACATATTAATAGTGTGAGACTTTTACAGTCCTTTTATACCAGTGCATGGATCACCTAGACAGAAAATTAATAAGGAAACACAAGACTTAAATAACACATTAGATCATATAGACTTAATTAATTTTTATAGGATATTTTATTCAAAAGCAATTTTGAAAAAGAAAAACAGAGCTGGAAAAATTATGTTCTCTGACTTCAGCCTATAAAAAAAAGCTACAGGAATCAAGACAGAATGGCACAAAAAAGAAATACAGATCAATTGAACAGGATAGAAAACCAAGATATAAACCTATGGCTACCTAAATTATGACCAAGAAGGCAAGAACAGACAATGGAGAAAACACAGTCTCTTCAACAAGTGGTGCTGGGGAAATTGAACAATTTCACATAAAAGAATGAAATTAGAACACTCCCTAACACCATACACAAAAATAAACTCAAAATGAAATAAAGACCTCAGTGTAATGCCAGACACCATAAAACTCTTAGAGAAAAATATAGGCAGAACACACTTTGACATAAATCACAAGATCTTTTTTGACCCACCTCCTAGAGTAATGAAAATAAAAACAAAACTAAACAAATGGAATTTAATTAAATTTAAAAGCTTTTGCAAAATGAAGAAAACTATAAACAAGGTGAAAAGACAAACCTCAGAATGGGAAAAATTACTTACCAACAAAGCAAATGGCAATGAATTAATCTCCAAAATATACAAACGGCTTATACAGTTCAATATAAAAAAAGTCAAAAAATGAGCAGAAGACCTAAACAGACATTTCCCCAAAGAAGACATACAGATGGCCAACAAACATCAAAAGATGCTCAGCATCACTAATTACCTTTTCCTTGTGCTTCTTCAGTCACCGAGACATAGGAACACATTGCAGACTGAAAGAGTATGGAAAAAGATATTCTATGCAAATGGAAATCAGAAGAAAGCTGGAGCAGCAATATTCACATCAGAAAAAATATATGTTAAAGTCTATTACAGGAGACAAGGAAGGACAGTACATAATGATCAAGTGATCAATCCAAAAAGGAGATATAACAATTGTGAATATTTATGCAACCAACATAGGAGCACCTCAATATGTAAGGAAAATGCAACAATCATAAAGGGGGGAAAAGACATTAACATATTAATAGTGTGAGACTTTTACAGTCCTTTTATACCAGTGCATGGATCACCTAGACAGAAAATTAATAAGGAAACACAAGACTTAAATAACACATTAGATCATATAGACTTAATTAATTTTTATAGGATATTTTATTCAAAAGCAATTTACAAAAAGAAAAACAGAGCTGGAAAAATTATGTTCTCTGACTTCAGCCTATAAAAAAAAGCTACAGGAATCAAGACAGAATGGCACAAAAAAGAAATACAGATCAATTGAACAGGATAGAAAACCAAGATATAAACCTATGGCTACCTAAATTATGACCAAGAAGGCAAGAACAGACAATGGAGAAAACACAGTCTCTTCAACAAGTGGTGCTGGGGAAATTGAACAATTTCACATAAAAGAATGAAATTAGAACACTCCCTAACACCATACACAAAAATAAACTCAAAATGAAATAAAGACCTCAGTGTAATGCCAGACACCATAAAACTCTTAGAGAAAAATATAGGCAGAACACACTTTGACATAAATCACAAGATCTTTTTTGACCCACCTCCTAGAGTAATGAAAATAAAAACAAAACTAAACAAATGGAATTTAATTAAATTTAAAAGCTTTTGCAAAATGAAGAAAACTATAAACAAGGTGAAAAGACAAACCTCAGAATGGGAAAAATTACTTACCAACAAAGCAAATGGCAATGAATTAATCTCCAAAATATACAAACGGCTTATACAGTTCAATATAAAAAAAGTCAAAAAATGAGCAGAAGACCTAAACAGACATTTCCCCAAAGAAGACATACAGATGGCCAACAAACATCAAAAGATGCTCAGCATCACTAATTACTTCTTGTGCTTTTCAGTCACCGAGTTATGTCCGATTCCTCAAGACCCCCTGGACTGTAGCATGGCGGGTTTCCCTGTCCTTCACCATCTCACAGAGTTTGCCCAAGTTCATGTCCATTGAATTAATTATGCCATCCTAGTTAGGCACCACTTCACATTAGTCAGAATGGCCATCATAGAAAAGTCACAAATAAATGCTGGAGAGAATGTGGAGAAAAGTCAGCTCTACTACACTTTTAGTGGAAATGTAAATTGGTACAACTTCTATAGAGAACACTGCAGAGATTTCTTAAATAATAAAAAAAGAACTACATATGACCCAGCAATCCCACTTCTGGGCATTTACTTAGCGAAAACAGTAATTCAAAATATACTTGTGCCCCAGTGTTCATTGCAGAATTATTTAAAATAGCCAGGACATGGATGCAACCTAAATATCCTTTGACAGAGGAATGGATAAAGAAGGTGTGGTATATATACTCAATAGAAGATTATTAAGCCACTAAAAAGAATGAAATAATGACATTTACAGCAAAATGAATGGAGTTAAAGATTGTCATACTGAGTGAATTAAGTCAGACAGAGAAGAAGAAATATCATGTGACATCCCTTATATGCAAAATGTAAAAGAGATGATACAAGTGAACTTAAAAAAACCCATACAGACTCACTAACTTAGAGAACAAACTTATGGTTGCCAGTGGGGAAAATATGAAGGGATAGTTAGTTTATGATTGACATCTACACACTGCCATATTTAAAATGGATAAACAAGGACCTATTGTATAGTGCAGGGAACCCTGCTCAATATTATGTGGCAGCCTGGATGGGAGGGAAGTTTGAGGGAGAATGAATACACATATATGTATGACTGAGTCAGTTTGTAGTCTTCTTGAAACTATCACAACACAGATAATAATCCATATGCCAATTTAAAATATACAAACGGCTTATACAGTTCAATATAAAAAAAGTCAAAAAATGAGCAGAAGACCTAAACAGACATTTCCCCAAAGAAGACATACAGATGGCCAACAAACATCAAAAGATGCTCAGCATCACTAATTACTTCTTGTGCTTTTCAGTCACCGAGTTATGTCCGATTCCTCAAGACCCCCTGGACTGTAGCATGGCGGGTTTCCCTGTCCTTCACCATCTCACAGAGTTTGCCCAAGTTCATGTCCATTGAATTAATTATGCCATCCTAGTTAGGCACCACTTCACATTAGTCAGAATGGCCATCATAGAAAAGTCACAAATAAATGCTGGAGAGAATGTGGAGAAAAGTCAGCTCTACTACACTTTTAGTGGAAATGTAAATTGGTACAACTTCTATAGAGAACACTGCAGAGATTTCTTAAATAATAAAAAAAGAACTACATATGACCCAGCAATCCCACTTCTGGGCATTTACTTAGCGAAAACAGTAATTCAAAATATACTTGTGCCCCAGTGTTCATTGCAGAATTATTTAAAATAGCCAGGACATGGATGCAACCTAAATATCCTTTGACAGAGGAATGGATAAAGAAGGTGTGGTATATATACTCAATAGAAGATTATTAAGCCACTAAAAAGAATGAAATAATGACATTTACAGCAAAATGAATGGAGTTAAAGATTGTCATACTGAGTGAATTAAGTCAGACAGAGAAGAAGAAATATCATGTGACATCCCTTATATGCAAAATGTAAAAGAGATGATACAAGTGAACTTAAAAAAACCCATACAGACTCACTAACTTAGAGAACAAACTTATGGTTGCCAGTGGGGAAAATATGAAGGGATAGTTAGTTTATGATTGACATCTACACACTGCCATATTTAAAATGGATAAACAAGGACCTATTGTATAGTGCAGGGAACCCTGCTCAATATTATGTGGCAGCCTGGATGGGAGGGAAGTTTGAGGGAGAATGAATACACATATATGTATGACTGAGTCAGTTTGTAGTCTTCTTGAAACTATCACAACACAGATAATAATCCATATGCCAATTTAAAATTTAAAAATCTACAAAAAATACATTTTGGAAACAGTGTGGAGGAAAAGGAACCCTCCTATACTTTTGATGGAAATGTAAATTGGTACAACCACTATGAAGAAGAGTATGGGATTCCTTTAAGGAATAAAAATAGAACTGCCATATGACCCAACAATTCCACTTCTGGGCATATAACTGGAGCAAATTGTAATTCATACAGATACAAGTGCCCTGATGTTCATTACAGTGCTACTTACAATAGCCAGGATATGGAAACAACCTGAATGTCTATCAATAGAAAAATAAAGAAGATGTAGTACATGTATATAATGGAATATCACTCAGCTATAAAAAGGAACACAATTGTGTCATTTGTAGGGACATGGATGGACCTAGAGACTGTTGTAAGCAGTGAAATGAGTCAGAAAGAGAAAAACAAATATAGTATAATATCATTTATATGCAGAATATAGAAAAATGATACAGATGAAATTATGTGCAAAGCAGAAATAGAGACAGATATAGACACATGGGTTCCAGGGGTGGAGAGGAAGAGAGGGGTTGGAGGAACTGAGAGATTTGGATTGATATACGTACACTACCACATATAAAATAAATAACTAATAGGAATCTTCCTCCTGTAGAGCACAGAGAACTCTACTCAATACTCTCTATATATAATGACTCCATCAGTGGTGTCTTCCTCTTGGAAACCCCATGAACTGTAGCCCACCAAGCTACTCTGTCCGTGGAATTCTCCAGGCAAGAATATTAGCGTGGGTTATTATGCCCTCCTCCAGGGGATTTTCCCCAGTCAGGAATTGAACCTGGATCTCCTTCATTGCAGGTGGATTCCTTGCTCTCTGAGCCACCAGGGACACCTGTATGGTAAGCAAAATGGGAAAGAAATTCAAAAAAGAAGGGGTATATGAATATGAATACCTGATTCACTTTGCTGTATAGTGTTTTTACAACATTGTAAAGCAACCGTAACTCCAATAAAAATTAATTTTAGAAAAAAAGGCAGCAAAAATAAAAAATGCTACTGCAATCACTGGGTTGCATGAGGGTCAGATAAGTTACCCAAGATAGGAGCAGTACAGAAACTGGCACACAGAAAGTGCTCAATAAATGCTAGTAGCTTTTAAGATTACTCCAGGTCTATAGTCTGAACAGAGAAGAAGAAATGACAAGAGATAGGGAGGAGGGAGGAAAGAAGGAAGGAAAATAGAAGCAATTTTGTGTAGACAGGTTTTTTGGAAAGTAAATTTTTGTTACTTATTATTTTTAAAATTCATCTCTATTTCTACTTGTACATTGTTAATTATTTTTTATGTTTTTTTACTAGTTGTGTTTTTCTATGAGTTGTTATATGCATTGAAGGGCACTTTTGATGTCCTCATACAGTATGCAATGCATTCCTTGAGCAAAATACTTATTCTTTATGAACCAGCTCTCAGGGACCTCCTCTGAATCCTCCTCCCTGCCTTCTTGAAGTGAAAAAAGCACACCTCCCTTGTGCCACAAGTGTGTCTACTGTTGATGGCCACATCCTTCCAGCATGTATCTATTTATGTGTTCCAAAGATGGCAACGTTACAACCATCAGCCACAGTTAAAGGGCTACCCAGGCTGTTCTAGTGGTGAAGAACTCATCTACCAATACAGGAGATGTAAGAGATGCAGGTTCCATCCCTGAGTGAGGAAGATCCCTTGGAGGAAGGCATGGCAACCCACTCCAGTATTCTTTCCTGGAGAATCCCATGGACAGAGGAGCCTGGCAGGCTCCATACAGTCCATTGGGTCACAGGGAGTTGGATTTCACGTAAGTGACTTAGCAATACCATGGTTAGAGGTAACTTTGCAGAAATAGTTGTATTTGGCCTCAACCTCAAGAGATAACAGAATTTAGATTGGTCAAAAGGACATCCAGAGAGAAGGTTCTCCAGTGGACAAGGCAGTGTGACCCACAGCAAAAGAGCTTGCTTGAAAGATGGGGCAACACAAACCGATTCTGGTGACTAAAAATCCGGCTTATGAGGTGCAGTGTTCATGAATGTAGAGAGAGAGAGAATGCTAGCCAGGCACCTTAGAGCCAGGCTTTGGGGTACCAGTGAGTACTGGGGAGTCCATGAGGTGAGAACAGTGTGTGAAACGTTTTCATTAGACTGACTTGATGGTTGTGAGCGTGGAAGAGAAGGGAGCAGCAAGGAAAGAGGTTCATAATCCTAGCTTTCATTTATAGGACCTGGTTTGTGTCAAACATTTTGCTTTATGTACATTATTTTTCATAGCCACTCCACTCCTATAAGATAGTTGTACCTGCTCTATTTTACTTACACAAGCTAATGAGTGACATGGCTAGGATGCAATCTCAAGATATCTAACTCCCAAACCCATTCTGAATCAGATGTGTGTTGCTTCGAAGGCATATGTCATAAGGGGCTCTGGGGGTGGCTTCAGGGAGGAGGGATACCTACATGAGAAATACACAACACAGGTAAAGTCATCAGGACTTGGAGACTCCCTGGATATGAGGGAGATGAAGTCAAATTTAATTTCAAGTTGTCATGTTTGAGGGATGAGAACATGATGATGAGATTAATGTAGAGAAGGTACTCTTAAGAAGCAAAAAAAAGATAAGCACAGCATTAAACAAGCCTTACAGGGTGGTAGACTCTTTCAGTGGAAACACCCAGTGGTTGGAGATGTTGACCAAGAGCTCCAGATCTACCTTTCTCCACTAGAGTGAATATAGCAGCATTGACACTGTGGAAAATGAACATGCCTGTGGAAATCCAGTCTCAATCTAAGGATCACAAGACCTCTTCCTAGTCCTTCTTAAAATGTATTCTTTCCTGGAGAATCCCATGGACAGAGGAGCCTGGCAGGCTCCATACAGTCCATTGGGTCACAGGGAGTTGGATTTCACGTAAGTGACTTAGCAATACCATGGTTAGAGGTAACTTTGCAGAAATAGTTGTATTTGGCCTCAACCTCAAGAGATAACAGAATTTAGATTGGTCAAAAGGACATCCAGAGAGAAGGTTCTCCAGTGGACAAGGCAGTGTGACCCACAGCAAAAGAGCTTGCTTGAAAGATGGGGCAACACAAACCGATTCTGGTGACTAAAAATCCGGCTTATGAGGTGCAGTGTTCATGAATGTAGAGAGAGAGAGAATGCTAGCCAGGCACCTTAGAGCCAGGCTTTGGGGTACCAGTGAGTACTGGGGAGTCCATGAGGTGAGAACAGTGTGTGAAACGTTTTCATTAGACTGACTTGATGGTTGTGAGCGTGGAAGAGAAGGGAGCAGCAAGGAAAGAGGTTCATAATCCTAGCTTTCATTTATAGGACCTGGTTTGTGTCAAACATTTTGCTTTATGTACATTATTTTTCATAGCCACTCCACTCCTATAAGATAGTTGTACCTGCTCTATTTTACTTACACAAGCTAATGAGTGACATGGCTAGGATGCAATCTCAAGATATCTAACTCCCAAACCCATTCTGAATCAGATGTGTGTTGCTTCGAAGGCATATGTCATAAGGGGCTCTGGGGGTGGCTTCAGGGAGGAGGGATACCTACATGAGAAATACACAACACAGGTAAAGTCATCAGGACTTGGAGACTCCCTGGATATGAGGGAGATGAAGTCAAATTTAATTTCAAGTTGTCATGTTTGAGGGATGAGAACATGATGATGAGATTAATGTAGAGAAGGTACTCTTAAGAAGCAAAAAAAAGATAAGCACAGCATTAAACAAGCCTTACAGGGTGGTAGACTCTTTCAGTGGAAACACCCAGTGGTTGGAGATGTTGACCAAGAGCTCCAGATCTACCTTTCTCCACTAGAGTGAATATAGCAGCATTGACACTGTGGAAAATGAACATGCCTGTGGAAATCCAGTCTCAATCTAAGGATCACAAGACCTCTTCCTTCCCAAGGTTTCTTTCCAGTTTGCTTAAAAATGTGAAACACGCACACACACACAAATTGTACATTATTTTGAAGAACTCAATGTGATTCAACAGAGTAGACATTTTTTTTCCCTACCAGCCAAGACTTTCCTTTCTTCTCATGCCCATTTATGCTCAAATACCATTTTCCTTCTAACAACTTACAGTGTGGAAACATAAGCTTTGCTCTGCTCACTGCCTGTCCAGAGCACAACCTGTAGAATTCCATCCTTCAGCAGTTAACTTATAGCTTTAGAATTATTATAGGTCTTATGAATGAAAGTTTGAGGACTCAAAGAAAAGAGTGGGTTCCTAAAATAAATAGATCATGAGGCCAAATAGTTCAGAGATGATTCAAATTTTATAATATTGCCTTTCTTAAAGGAGTCTTTGGAGACCTATTTCCTTTTTTGTTTCCATTTAAAAATATGAAGCTTGTTCAATGATCATTTAGCCTAGGATTGCAAATGGAGGGAAGCTGTACTTGGCTATCTAAGAAAGATCATAAAGCCTAACCTTTCAGGGTAGTCTGGAAAAATGAATCATTTCTAAAGCAGGCTTTGCACTGTTGGGATAAATTATAATAGTGAATTCAGTTTATGCTCCAGTCTGGCAAAAAAGTTTTAAACGCTCATAAACTTTTATGCTTAATATGAGTATGATCCAAAAATAGATACGGTGCCATTGTTCAGTAGCTAAAAGTTAGATGGCGAAATGTACTGCAGTCAAAAATAGAATACGGTGCCATTAAAGGTAAAGTCATCAGGACTTGGAGACTCCCTGGATATGAGGGAGATGAAGTCAAATTTAATTTCAAGTTGTCATGTTTGAGGGATGAGAACATGATGATGAGATTAATGTAGAGAAGGTACTCTTAAGAAGCAAAAAAAAGATAAGCACAGCATTAAACAAGCCTTACAGGGTGGTAGACTCTTTCAGTGGAAACACCCAGTGGTTGGAGATGTTGACCAAGAGCTCCAGATCTACCTTTCTCCACTAGAGTGAATATAGCAGCATTGACACTGTGGAAAATGAACATGCCTGTGGAAATCCAGTCTCAATCTAAGGATCACAAGACCTCTTCCTTCCCAAGGTTTCTTTCCAGTTTGCTTAAAAATGTGAAACACGCACACACACACAAATTGTACATTATTTTGAAGAACTCAATGTGATTCAACAGAGTAGACATTTTTTTTCCCTACCAGCCAAGACTTTCCTTTCTTCTCATGCCCATTTATGCTCAAATACCATTTTCCTTCTAACAACTTACAGTGTGGAAACATAAGCTTTGCTCTGCTCACTGCCTGTCCAGAGCACAACCTGTAGAATTCCATCCTTCAGCAGTTAACTTATAGCTTTAGAATTATTATAGGTCTTATGAATGAAAGTTTGAGGACTCAAAGAAAAGAGTGGGTTCCTAAAATAAATAGATCATGAGGCCAAATAGTTCAGAGATGATTCAAATTTTATAATATTGCCTTTCTTAAAGGAGTCTTTGGAGACCTATTTCCTTTTTTGTTTCCATTTAAAAATATGAAGCTTGTTCAATGATCATTTAGCCTAGGATTGCAAATGGAGGGAAGCTGTACTTGGCTATCTAAGAAAGATCATAAAGCCTAACCTTTCAGGGTAGTCTGGAAAAATGAATCATTTCTAAAGCAGGCTTTGCACTGTTGGGATAAATTATAATAGTGAATTCAGTTTATGCTCCAGTCTGGCAAAAAAGTTTTAAACGCTCATAAACTTTTATGCTTAATATGAGTATGATCCAAAAATAGATACGGTGCCATTGTTCAGTAGCTAAAAGTTAGATGGCGAAATGTACTGTAGTCAAATCATTTCTATATGTGTCCCATAACCTCAGGAAAAAATGTCCAGTGAATGAAATGATTATGAATATCCCATATTCTGTCAAAACCTATAATAATGAAGGAAGTAAGGAGAATAAAACTTGTGATTTCAGTGCGGGTGGATTCAACTAGGGGGGAAAAATATTATTTTGATCCAAAAACTGCAGAGGCATAGTAGGTATCTTTTTAGTGGAATAAAAGAGGAATAGCATTTTATTAATAGCAATGAGTATAAACAACTAAAAGGATAATCAGAAGAGGAAGACAACAGGAAATGCATCACCTGACATGAAAGTCCATTGTAGCAGAGAGGTTGACAGGCTGTGACTTGTTTCGAGTTTGGAAATGGGCTTCTCTTCTGTGGACTTTGGCATTGCTCCATCTCTCCCTTGTCCTTTTTCAAATGTAAAGGATGTGTGAGATAGTGTCCCAGAGTAAAGTTATCTTGAACAGGCTCTATCATGTCCCTGAGAAAGAATCACACCTGTGCAACCTCCCTCAGGCTTTAAAACACTGGAAAATACTATATAGACCTTCCTAAGGATAGCTGTGTTCTATATCTACAATTCCAGATATAGTTCATTAAAGAAATACTAAGTTCAAAACCAACAAATAATTTGAATGATTCCGGGAGCTTGTTTTGTTTCCTTGGATTAAAAGTAATCCTAGATGATGCAGAAAAATCAGAAGGTGAAGAAAGGTCAAAATGTCTGACAAGTAGAGGAACAATTAGTTGATTATTATGTTGCCGTGATAAAACACTGTGCAGCTATTGAAGATGACAATTATAAAAATGAAACATTAAAGCCATTATTTAATCATCACTGATAAAAACACAATGTTGATTACAATCATGGAAAAAAATTTTGCACAAGGGCTAGAAGGGAACAAAACATGTGACAATTATGTTTGGATGATTGTATGATGGATATTTCTAAATATTTAAATCAATTTTAGTATTGTTTTATAAATTTTAAAATAATTCCTGAATATCATGTGTATTATATACAGTTTGTATGTCTAACACAAATATAGAAATTTGAAATTAAACAATCTTTTATCTTCACTAAAGAGTTATAAGATCCTAACATTTGGCTGGTTCAAAGTCTAGCTCTGCCTCTATATTAGTTTTGTGGCTTTGGATAAAGTAGCCTTTCTACACCTCATTTCTTTCCTCCACAAAATGGAAATATTAACCTCTCATGACTATTGTCAAGACTGATTTATATAGTTTAGAAGTCATCTCAGCAGTGTACTTGACAAAAAAGAAATGGTAAATAGTACTGTGAATATATAAAATACAAAGCACATTTTTATATATATATATGTATATTTCATATATCTTTATGTATATAAAGGCACCTAACACATGCCTGTCACATAAACTCGTATATGGAAATGATAACATGATACTCATATAGCCACTTTTATGAGCACACACGAGGTGCCAAGAATCTTGCTAAAATCTAATCTTCTTTTTAATGGATTTCATAAAAACAAAGAAGTTTATTTGAATTTAAATATCCACATAGTTTGAATGGCACGCAACAAAGTTTTTTTCTTTCCCCTTAAAGGATGTGTGAGATAGTGTCCCAGAGTAAAGTTATCTTGAACAGGCTCTATCATGTCCCTGAGAAAGAATCACACCTGTGCAACCTCCCTCAGGCTTTAAAACACTGGAAAATACTATATAGACCTTCCTAAGGATAGCTGTGTTCTATATCTACAATTCCAGATATAGTTCATTAAAGAAATACTAAGTTCAAAACCAACAAATAATTTGAATGATTCCGGGAGCTTGTTTTGTTTCCTTGGATTAAAAGTAATCCTAGATGATGCAGAAAAATCAGAAGGTGAAGAAAGGTCAAAATGTCTGACAAGTAGAGGAACAATTAGTTGATTATTATGTTGCCGTGATAAAACACTGTGCAGCTATTGAAGATGACAATTATAAAAATGAAACATTAAAGCCATTATTTAATCATCACTGATAAAAACACAATGTTGATTACAATCATGGAAAAATATTTTTGCACAAGGGCTAGAAGGGAACAAAACATGTGACAATTATGTTTGGATGATTGTATGATGGATATTTCTAAATATTTAAATCAATTTTAGTATTGTTTTATAAATTTTAAAATAATTCCTGAATATCATGTGTATTATATACAGTTTGTATGTCTAACACAAATATAGAAATTTGAAATTAAACAATCTTTTATCTTCACTAAAGAGTTATAAGATCCTAACATTTGGCTGGTTCAAAGTCTAGCTCTGCCTCTATATTAGTTTTGTGGCTTTGGATAAAGTAGCCTTTCTACACCTCATTTCTTTCCTCCACAAAATGGAAATATTAACCTCTCATGACTATTGTCAAGACTGATTTATATAGTTTAGAAATCATCTTAGCAGTGTACTTGACAAAAAAGAAATGGTAAATAGTACTGTGAATATATAAAATACAAAGCACATTTTTATATATATATATGTATATTTCATATATCTTTATGTATATAAAGGCACCTAACACATGCCTGTCACATAAACTCGTATATGGAAATGATAACATGATACTCATATAGCCACTTTTATGAGCACACACGAGGTGCCAAGAATCTTGCTAAAAATCTAATCTTCTTTTTAATGGATTTCATAAAAAACAAAGAAGTTTATTTGAATTTAAATATCCACATAGTTTGAATGGCACGCAACAAAGTCTCTTTTCCCATTCTTGTCCCCCAGTTAACCAGATTACCCCTACCCCTCCTAACTCTAAGCAATTTACTGGGTATTCTTTTAGAAACTGTTTTTATACACTTAATCTTAGAAAATGTCCCAGAGCACCTCCCTCCCTTTTTTAATTTAATTATTATTTTGGCCACCTATATTTTTCTTTCATTTATTTCCATCTGTTGTTCTTTGGCTTGTGTGGGCCTCCCATCGTAGTGGCCTCTCTTGTTGCAGAGCAATGGCTCTGGGCACATGCACCCCAGAGCTCTGGCTTAGTATTTGGACACATCCATCCAGCTACTCCGCGGCACGTGGGATCTTCACAGGCCAGGGATCGAACCGGCACCCCTTGTACTGTAAGGCAGTGCCCTTACCCTCTGGACCACCAGGGAAGCCCCCGTCCCTCCCTCTTTAATGCCTGCAGAGTATGTCATCTTTTGAATGTGGACATACAGATATTATATATAATGTCACAATGATTATCTATTCAGTAATAAGTAAACATATCATTGCATACATACACCAATAGCGAGTGAGTATATTTCTTCCCTTCTTTCTCTTCTTTTGGCCTGGCCTAGTTGCTAAGTCGTGTCTGACTCTTTTGCGACCCCATTGACTGTAGCCCGCCAAACTCCCCTGTCCATGGGATTTACCAGGCAAGAATATTTGGAGTGGGTTGCCGTTTCTTTCTCCAATTGGCCTTGCCTACTGGATTTATTTCTATCAACAACTCTGGGCCAATGCTTTTAAATTTTCTAAGATGTTTAATTGTTCTCCATAGATTATTTTAATTTGTATTTCTAACATCAATATACAAGTGTGAAATTTTAAACTTCTAAGAAAAAAGCCTTTGGGGTGGCTGTGAATATTTCAGTCATCCCTGACAAATACATATAGGCCAAAGACATCTTGAAATGTATACATAATGGGCTTGCTTGGTGGTCCAGTGGGTAAGGACACCGCCTTGCAATACAAGAGGTGCCAGTTCGATCCCTGGCCTGGGAAGATCCCACGTGCTGCGGAGTGGCTGGACTGATGTGTCCAGTTACCGAGCCGGAGCTCTGGAGCACATGAGCCCAGAGCTGGTGCTCTGCAACAACAGAGGCCACTGCGATGGGAGGCCCACACAGGCCAAAGAACAAAGATGGATGAAACTGAATAAATGAAAGACCAAGAGAAGTGGCCGGCCCTCCCCACTCCCTCCCCAACCCACCCCACCCCCTACAAAAAAAAAGAAAAAAAAAGTTAAAAAAAAAAAAAAGAAATGTATACATAACCTAAAAAATGTTTCCAAAATGTTATAAGAAATGTGAAAGTTGTATTAATGGAGGCACAGGTATATCAGGAAGAATTTGGTCTCTTTAGCAAAGCTTTCTTCCTTTCAAAGAAAATCAAGACCAATGAATTTCTTGGGTTTGCCAAAAAAGAAACAAAAGAGACTTTAATTCTCCAATTCTTACTACCTCAATGGTTCAGGTATCAAATTCATTGTCATACACACACACACATATATATCAATACACACACACGCATATATATATTATATATATATATATGTATGCATTTATATTGAAGTCTCAAGGAGTTGAGCTGATTAAAAGCCAAATATAACGTAACATATCTTGAGCCTGGAATGCTCAACTTTAGATAGAGTTGAAGGACTTCCCTGGTGGTCTGGTGATTGGGAGTCTGTCTACCAATGCAGGGGACACTGGCTCCGTCTCTGGTGTGGGAGAATTCTGCATGGCACAGCACAACTGAGCCTGTGCACCACAACTACTTAGGTACTGTTCTAAGGCCTAGGAGCCACAGCTACTGAAGGCCACATGCCATGGAGCCTGTGATCCATGGCAGGAGAGGCTGCTGCAGTGAGAGGGCTGCACACTGCAACTTGAGGGTAACCCTCGTTGGCAGCAGCAGAGGAAGCCCACGCACAGCAGCCAAGATTCAGTGAAGCTAAACATAAATAAGTCAAAAAAAATTTTTCTCCAAATTTAGATAGAGTTGACATTGAAGCTTTAAAGATTGTTTTAAAATATTTTCCATCCATTTTGATAAATATCAAAGGATACATTATTTTGCTGTGTGGTGACACTTCTGGTTGAACTCATAGATCTTACATATGAAGAATCTGAAGCACAGGCATCATGCATTGTATGTGGCATGTTACATATTATATAATGTCTCATTCATACAAATACTCTGAGAAAAGGGATTTATCCTCATTCTACAGATAAGAAAATTGAGGCTCAAAAATCTTAAATAACTTCCCCCAAATCACAGAATCACTAAATGACCTAGCTAGACAAAAATAAGATTAGCTGACACCCAATACAAACTCTTCCCAGCTAGCCACACTGCTTTCATTAAGTGAGAAACAAGATACACTTTGCTCATATTTCATCCCAGTATATGTTTCATTGGCACTCAGTAAAATGGAGGTTCCAATTTTTCCTTCAATCACCTGTGAGGGTAAAGTCTTGTTGCGATGACCTTGACTTTTTTATTCCTAAGAATCCTGGTCCTCCTGATCTCAACTACACCCAGGAAAGTCATGGGATACTTGAATTTGAGAAATGAGAATGAGGGATGTGAGGGCATACCAACCTGGTGTCAAGGGAAAATAATTTCACATCAGCAAGATGTACCAAAAAGTTTTCCTCTGCAAATATGTCATTTTAGTTATTAACATTGTTAAAGAAGGGGTTTTTGGGGGGGGCAGGGGGGGTAGTTATTTAGGGTTTTTTTTTTTTCCCATCGTGCCTCTTTTTAGTTTTATATGTATTTTCATCCAACTTTTTCTATTCTTTTCTTGGCATGTGTGGGCCTCCCATTGCCCATGGCCTCTCTCATTGCAGAGCACCACCTCGGGCACATGTGCTCCAGAGCACTGGCTCGTAATTGGACACACGGGTCCAGTCACTCCTCTGCATGTGGGATCCTCCTGGGTCAGGGATCGAACACGTGCCCCCTGCACTGCAAAGTGGATTCTCTACCCACTGGACCACCAGGGAAGTCCTAGTTTTGTTTTTACTTTTGGAATTTCTTTAAGTTTTTGATGTGCTACTGTGAAATTTGGATCTCTAAGAGAGGGATTTAACATGCAGTATTCCAAGACTCTTTTCCTCCCTAGAACTTGTTCTGAGGCCCCAATTAACGTTCTGGAATGAGTGCCCCCAGCAGCCCACTCCGGGGATGCTGATCTACTGTAAAAAGCCACTGGCTGTCATCAGCCTCCACACATTCAGTGTGACCTTAGACAACTGCTACCAGCCTAAGTTCTCTCCTATAAAGTTAAAGGAAACGTCTAAAGTTGCGCTCAGTGGTACAGAATATCTTTCTGTGTCAACTTCTGGAAAAGTCAACCCACATGAGTACTTCACACCAGAGTTGCTCTAAATTCCATCTTTCCATGTGCTTGAGAACTATTTGATCCAGAAACAAGTGTTAAAAAAGATTGAAGCCCATGTTGGTTGTTTACAGAGTAATAGAAGAGGAATGTAAAAATTATAAAGCTAATAACTGAAAACTTAGCAATTTGCTCATATTTCATCCCAGTATATGTTTCATTGGCACTCAGTAAAATGGAGGTTCCAATTTTTCCTTCAATCACCTGTGAGGGTAAAGTCTTGTTGCGATGACCTTGACTTTTTTATTCCTAAGAATCCTGGTCCTCCTGATCTCAACTACACCCAGGAAAGTCATGGGATACTTGAATTTGAGAAATGAGAATGAGGGATGTGAGGGCATACCAACCTGGTGTCAAGGGAAAATAATTTCACATCAGCAAGATGTACCAAAAAGTTTTCCTCTGCAAATATGTCATTTTAGTTATTAACATTGTTAAAGAAGGGGTTTTGGGGGGGGGCAGGGGTAGTTATTTAGGGTTTTTTTTTTTTCCCATCGTGCCTCTTTTTAGTTTTATATGTATTTTCATCCAACTTTTTCTATTCTTTTCTTGGCATGTGTGGGCCTCCCATTGCCCATGGCCTCTCTCATTGCAGAGCACCACCTCGGGCACATGTGCTCCAGAGCACTGGCTCGTAATTGGACACACGGGTCCAGTCACTCCTCTGCATGTGGGATCCTCCTGGGTCAGGATCGAACACGTGCCCCTGCACTGCAAAGTGGATTCTCTACCCACTGGACCACCAGGGAAGTCCTAGTTTTGTTTTTACTTTTGGAATTTCTTTAAGTTTTTGATGTGCTACTGTGAAATTTGGATCTCTAAGAGAGGGATTTAACATGCAGTATTCCAAGACTCTTTTCCTCCCTAGAACTTGTTCTGAGGCCCCAATTAACGTTCTGGAATGAGTGCCCCCAGCAGCCCACTCCGGGGATGCTGATCTACTGTAAAAAGCCACTGGCTGTCATCAGCCTCCACACATTCAGTGTGACCTTAGACAACTGCTACCAGCCTAAGTTCTCTCCTATAAAGTTAAAGGAAACGTCTAAAGTTGCGCTCAGTGGTACAGAATATCTTTCTGTGTCAACTTCTGGAAAAGTCAACCCACATGAGTACTTCACACCAGAGTTGCTCTAAATTCCATCTTTCCATGTGCTTGAGAACTATTTGATCCAGAAACAAGTGTTAAAAAAGATTGAAGCCCATGTTGGTTGTTTACAGAGTAATAGAAGAGGAATGTAAAAATTATAAAGCTAATAACTGAAAACTTAGCAACTGAACAGGGCTGAGGAAAAATATCTTTCTGCCAGGCAACCCACTGATACCATGCTCAGAAAGCAATCCTGAGTGGTTTTGTATTGGAATTTCTCTCTTTGCCTACCCAGTTCTATCACTTCCAATACTTCCTCCCCTCCAGCCAAGTAAGTCTTACTTAAAGTTCATCACACTTAAAATGCTTCCTCTTCCTTTCTTTACCTCCAAATAATGCTCTGTTCTTTTGCCCAAAATATGCCTCTCACGGGCCATGTGACACCTTCCTTGATTTGGAAGATTCTGAGTTTCTTGAGAACTCTGTTTTTTTGTATTTCAGTTCCTCACATAACGCTACTCATGCTGTAAAGACCAAATGATACCACTAGCTCACTGTGTTCTTTCCAATCTCTGATGCCTTTTCTACTTTTGCAGGCATACAAATAAGCATCTAAAGCTATAACCTGTCACATATAATCAGTTTTTATATATGTGTAATGGCTGTTCGTGGGCTTTCATGGCTATTCTTTTAAGAGATTTATTCCTGCAAGTCACAATACTAAGCAAAGTGTTAGGCATGTAGAAAGCATTCATTAACTACTTGGGGTTTGTCTGTTTCATTGAAGTCTTATTTAAAGAACAATTATAATATTAATAATATGACTAGACTGACAAATATTATTGACTATAACAATAATAACAATATTAATAATAATAATATGACTATACTTGACAAATATTATTTTATCTCTCATACGTAACTTTGATGTTAAGGAACATCATCCCATATTGTGTGTATGAAAATTAAAGATTGATATAGTCAAATGATTTTCTTAAAGTCATGCAGCTACTAAAATATCTTTAAATCTATTTTCAACCAGCGTATATCTGAACATGAATTTAAACACTAAAAGTCATTAAAGTTAAAGGACTCATTGAAATATTTAGCAATTATAAAATATAGTATTAAAATATTTATCAATTATAAAATCAAGTATAGGTAAATCTACTTATTTTATTCAAAATTTTTAAAATAATTATTTAAAAAATAAAAATAAAGCATAATGTTCATAATTAACTAAACATTAAGCATACCAAAAAAGTAATAATTAGTTATGATATATGAATTTCAATGTCTAAAATTATTTTATAGTATCTTTTGAGGAATTTCATTTTCATAATGGACTGAGTATTTTTTTTTTAACTTTTATTTTACTTTTAACTTTTACAGAGTTTTGTTGTTTACAGATATGTATGTTCCCAGATTATGGATTGCGTATTTTTATATTTTTTCATAACATTTTCTAAAATCTTCAGAATTTCATTTTATAAGTAGACTTAAAATTCTAGCACTGTCAATGAGGTTTTCTCTATTAAACTTACTTTTTATTAAGAAATCTAACTTTCTAAAGGCTTTGTCATAGTCAGAAAAACATCTACTAATGAAATTCTATCCTCCTTTCTATATTTCTTTTCTTTTTTGTTTAGGAACAAATCAGTTTTTGGACCCAAGAAACTTCATTCATAATTGTCTATGCAGAGAATGCTTCCTTTTAAGGAAAGTGCTTAAAATAAGTTGATTTATTATTAAATACTTTTCCAAACACAGACCTTGCAAAAAATGATATATAATCACTCTCATTCCACTTCATTTCCAATATGTAGTAAATATTTGTCCAATTAAAATAGAAGTTCCACCAAAAGGTTCTTCCTGTGAGTCAAGATATTCCCAAATATTGGACTGGTTAAAAAGTTCATTTGGGTTTTCCATAAAAACATATGGAAAACTCAAACCAACTTTTTGCCCAACCCAATACAATTACATAATTTATGAATTAAATCTCTTTTCAACTTTACGAAGTATAACTAACATATGAGATTGTCAAGATACTTAAAATGTACCTTGTGGTGATTTGCTATACATGCACGTTATAAAAGAATTCCTCTCATCTAGTTAATTAACATATCCATCAGATATTTATCTTTTTGTGCATGTTAATATTTAAGTTTTATTCTCTTAGCTAATTTTGATTACATAATACAATGTTATCAAATATATCCACTATATTTTATATGAGATCCTCAGATCTTATTTGTCTTATAGCTGAAAGTTATAGTACCTGTTTCACCAGTTTCTCGCTATTTCCCTGACTCCCTAATACTCCCTAATCCTTAGCAAAGACTTTTCTATTGATTCTATGAATTTGACTTTTATTTTTAATTGTACATATAAGTGATACCATGCATTATTCATCTTTCTCTGTTTGGATTATTTTACTTAACATAATATCCTCAGGATTCAACTATGTTGTTGCAAAAGGCAGAATTTTCTTCTTTTCATGACTGAAATATCACATCTTTACCCATTTACCCATCAGTTATTTACATATCTTGGCTATTGTGAATAATGCTGCAATAAAACTAAATGTCCAAGTATTTCTTTAATATCCTGCTTTTATTTCCATTGGCTATATACTCAGAATTAGAATTATGGGATCATATGGTAGATCTATTTCTATTTTCTTGAAGAATCATCATACTAGTTTTCCATAGTGGCTGCATCAATTTACATTCTTAACAATAGTACTTGAGAGTCCATTGGACTGCAAGGTGGTCAAACCAGTAAATCTTAAAGGGAATCAACTTTGAATATTCATTGGAAGGACTGATGCTGAAGATGAAACTCCAGTACTTTGGCCACTGATGAAAAGAGCTTACTCATTGGAAAAGAACCTGACGATGGGAAAAAATGAAGCCTAAAAGAGAAAGGGCAACAGAGGATGAGATGTTGAAATGCAATTCCCAACTCACTGGATATGAATTTAAGCAAACTTCAAGAGATGAATTTGTGCTAACTTCAAGAGATAGTGAAGAACACAGGAGCCTTGGATGTCCCAGTCCATGGGATCTCAAAGAGCTGGACACAACTTAGTGACTAAACAACAAAAAGAACAACAACGAACAACACCCAATTGTGCACAATGGTTTCTTCTTCACAGCTTCCCCAGGAATTGTAACTGCTTATCTTTTTGATGAGCAACATTCCAATGGGTAGAAATTCGCTGGTGGGTCAGTGGTAAAGAACTTGTCTATGCACAACACATGAGTCAATTCCTTGGTCGGGAAGATGCTCTGGAGAAAGAAATGGTGACCCACTTCACTTGCCTCAGAAGCCTCATGGACAGAAGAGCCTAATGGGTTACAGGCAGGCTGCAAAAGAGTTGGACACAACTTAACAACTAAACAACAACAATTCCAACAGGTGTGACGTGTTAACTCATTACAGTTTTGATATGCATTTCCCTGATGATCAGTGAGGTTCATTATTTTTAGATTATTGTTTCTTCATCGAGGCAATGTTGCAATACCTTTTTTTTTCAGGATTCAACTATGTTGTTGCAAAGGCAGAATTTTCTTCTTTTCATGACTGAAATATCACATCTTTACCCATTTACCCATCAGTTATTTACATATCTTGGCTATTGTGAATAATGCTGCAATAAAACTAAATGTCCAAGTATTTCTTTAATATCCTGCTTTTATTTCCATTGGCTATATACTCAGAATTAGAATTATGGGATCATATGGTAGATCTATTTCTATTTTCTTGAAGAATCATCATACTAGTTTTCCATAGTGGCTGCATCAATTTACATTCTTAACAATAGTACTTGAGAGTCCATTGGACTGCAAGGTGGTCAAACCAGTAAATCTTAAAGGGAATCAACTTTGAATATTCATTGGAAGGACTGATGCTGAAGATGAAACTCCAGTACTTTGGCCACTGATGAAAAGAGCTTACTCATTGGAAAAGAACCTGACGATGGGAAAAAATGAAGCCTAAAAGAGAAAGGGCAACAGAGGATGAGATGTTGAAATGCAATTCCCAACTCACTGGATATGAATTTAAGCAAACTTCAAGAGATGAATTTGTGCTAACTTCAAGAGATAGTGAAGAACACAGGAGCCTTGGATGTCCCAGTCCATGGGATCTCAAAGAGCTGGACACAACTTAGTGACTAAACAACAAAAAGAACAACAACGAACAACACCCAATTGTGCACAATGGTTTCTTCTTCACAGCTTCCCCAGGAATTGTAACTGCTTATCTTTTTGATGAGCAACATTCCAATGGGTAGAAATTCGCTGGTGGGTCAGTGGTAAAGAACTTGTCTATGCACAACACATGAGTCAATTCCTTGGTCGGGAAGATGCTCTGGAGAAAGAAATGGTGACCCACTTCACTTGCCTCAGAAGCCTCATGGACAGAAGAGCCTAATGGGTTACAGGCAGGCTGCAAAAGAGTTGGACACAACTTAACAACTAAACAACAACAATTCCAACAGGTGTGACGTGTTAACTCATTACAGTTTTGATATGCATTTCCCTGATGATCAGTGAGGTTCATTATTTTTAGATTATTGTTTCTTCATCGAGGCAATGTTTCTAAAAGACAGGAATTTCTAATTAAATTTTTCTTTCTAGTTACTACTTTATCATCTCTTTTTACTTCAATTAAATAATTAAATAGCTTCTTTTCTAAGAAGTAGAATTTTTATTGAAAGCTTCTCAACTCAGAGATTTCCCTAGATAGTAACAAAGTTATATCTTGAAGCAAAAGCCTATATAACCAAAAGATAGTGTCTGTAGCAGATTGTTACAGAATCAGCCATTGTGGGTTTTATTAGTCAATGTGTTTTCTATATGCGATCAATTTTTAACTGTTTTCCAAATACTGGAGACTTTATAGGAGTCTGGAAGTGCAAACACACAGTGATAATGCTGAATGTGTAATTGTTAAGCATAAAATTACAAGAGAAATAAAAATAGAAAAAATAAAAAGTGGAGAAAAATGACAAAAATATTGTACATGCATACAGGCTATGCTATTTGATAATAGAAATATTTATAAAGAATAAAGAAACTCTGCATTCAAGAATTGGGTTGTGCCTACCCAGTGTCTTTAGTCCAAATAATCTAAACATGAGTTTCATAAGGACAGAGACCATATTTGACTTTCTAACTTTGTCTACCATGTCTAGCACATGTGCTGCAAATATTTGTTGAATAAGTTAATCAACCAAAGACAAGGAAATATACTTGATCAAATAAAGACATTTTAGTGTATATTTAGAGAATCAATATCAATGTTTCTTAAAGACTGAAGGCAAAGCTTAAAGGTTAAGCTTGATGAAAGTGCTACCACCCACAGATTATTATCACCTTGGAATAATTTAATGGGTTCATGACCCTTTAAAGTCATCAGAAGAAAGTGTGTGACAAGGTAGTGTTGCTTCTAAAGAGCTTGCTACCTCAATGGTGTTGTAATGTAGGAAAGTAATTGCTTTTTTAAAATATTTCTGAAAAAAAAATTATCATCCAGAATTATAAGACTGCACTGGTTTACAAATAAGAAAAGAAAATGCATCTACCCTTTCTCACAAATCCTCATCCCAGGAAGAGAATGCGATCTTAAACTTATAGACCAGTGGCACCTCACGTCTTCCACTACAAGAGACCCTTTCCTGTGACTCTGTTTCTTTCAGATAAAGGCTTAGCCATTCAAATTTCCTCTCCTCCCCTTCAAGATGGATCTGGGTTAAAGCAAAGAGGTAAGAGACCTATATGCCTTCAGTTTGGCAGGGGAAGCAGCCATCCTTGACTTGGCCATCTAGTAGGATCTCCCTTTCCATGGTCCTGTCCCCAGACAGCTTGGTCGTTGGTTCCTTGCTGCCCTCCAGGCAACTGCATTCTTTTGCTTGCCAACCTTGATGACTAGGTCTACTGTAGCTTTCACCTGCAATTGGGTCTCCCATGAAGTCTAACTGTGACTTGTACTCTATCCTGCTTTAACCAGTCTGCCTTTTGCCAGTCCTGGTGAACTATCCAGTCTCCTATGATAAGCTTCTCTCGAAAGTTCACCAAATTCTTAAGTATATGCCACTTCCTTGAGAGAGAGAAGGTCAGAACTTCTGGGTCTCTTCCATGACACCAGAATCCAAGGTCAGCTTGAGATCTTCCAGTCATATTTGTTTATCAGACATTTTTTCTGCTATTGCTACTCTAATGGGAACCATTACTAATCCCTCTGCCATGTTGTTCTGAGATGAAATACTAAGGCAGATTCTTTCTAGGGTCCCAAAATAGAAATGACCTAGTATTCCTCTGGTGGTTCAGTGGTAAAGAATCTGCACGCCAACGTAGGAGACGTGTGTTTGACCCCTGAGTCAGGAAGATCCCTGGGGAAAGAGAATAAACATTTCTTGACTGAAGGCAAAGCTTAAAGGTTAAGCTTGATGAAAGTGCTACCACCCACAGATTATTATCACCTTGGAATAATTTAATGGGTTCATGACCCTTTAAAGTCATCAGAAGAAAGTGTGTGACAAGGTAGTGTTGCTTCTAAAGAGCTTGCTACCTCAATGGTGTTGTAATGTAGGAAAGTAATTGCTTTTTTAAAATATTTCTGAAAAAAAAATTATCATCCAGAATTATAAGACTGCACTGGTTTACAAATAAGAAAAGAAAATGCATCTACCCTTTCTCACAAATCCTCATCCCAGGAAGAGAATGCGATCTTAAACTTATAGACCAGTGGCACCTCACGTCTTCCACTACAAGAGACCCTTTCCTGTGACTCTGTTTCTTTCAGATAAAGGCTTAGCCATTCAAATTTCCTCTCCTCCCCTTCAAGATGGATCTGGGTTAAAGCAAAGAGGTAAGAGACCTATATGCCTTCAGTTTGGCAGGGGAAGCAGCCATCCTTGACTTGGCCATCTAGTAGGATCTCCCTTTCCATGGTCCTGTCCCCAGACAGCTTGGTCGTTGGTTCCTTGCTGCCCTCCAGGCAACTGCATTCTTTTGCTTGCCAACCTTGATGACTAGGTCTACTGTAGCTTTCACCTGCAATTGGGTCTCCCATGAAGTCTAACTGTGACTTGTACTCTATCCTGCTTTAACCAGTCTGCCTTTTGCCAGTCCTGGTGAACTATCCAGTCTCCTATGATAAGCTTCTCTCGAAAGTTCACCAAATTCTTAAGTATATGCCACTTCCTTGAGAGAGAGAAGGTCAGAACTTCTGGGTCTCTTCCATGACACCAGAATCCAAGGTCAGCTTGAGATCTTCCAGTCATATTTGTTTATCAGACATTTTTTCTGCTATTGCTACTCTAATGGGAACCATTACTAATCCCTCTGCCATGTTGTTCTGAGATGAAATACTAAGGCAGATTCTTTCTAGGGTCCCAAAATAGAAATGACCTAGTATTCCTCTGGTGGTTCAGTGGTAAAGAATCTGCACGCCAACGTAGGAGACGTGTGTTTGACCCCTGAGTCAGGAAGATCCCCTGGGGAAAGAAATGGCAACCCACTCCAGTATTCTTAGCTGGGAAAGCCTATGAACAGAGGAGCCTAGCAGGCTACAGTCCATGGGGATCACAAAAGAGTCAGAAATGAGTTAGTGACTAAACAACAACAAATATTCCTCCACTTTGGGTTTTCCTCTTAAACTAAACAGCACAATTTGTTCCCTAAGATTTGGGCCTAGAGTCAGAAATCCTGTCACTTATCTGATATCCATCTGCCACTTCCCACAATCACTGGGAGAACCTGCTTCCTCTTCCTTTCAAGGTGAACTCTGTCTATACTGATCCTACTTCTTCCAGAGAGAAAACTGCTTGTCTCAGTCTTAATGGCAAAAAGTTATCCTTTCTTTACAACGAGAAAATTTTTCAGTCTGAAATCAACCAACTAAAAATAAATAAGGAGTTAATATTCAAAATATACAAAAAAATCTTACAATTTAACATATTTTTAGAAAATAGATGTAAAATGTGCAGAGGCCCTGAATAAATGTTTTTCCAAAGAAGACATACAAATGGCCAGCAGGCACGTGAGAAGATATTCAACACCACTAATCATCAGGGAAATGCAAATCAAAACCACTATGAGATGCCACTCACATCTGTCAGAGTGGCTATTTTAAAAAGACAACAAATAATAAGTATTGGCAAGGATGTAGGAATAACAAGGGAACCTTCATGCACTGTTGGTGAGAATGTAAATTGGCACAACCTCTATGGAAAACAGCATGCAGGTTCCTCAAACCATTAAAAATAGAACTACCATATTACCCAGCAATCCACTTCTGGGTACTCTTCCAAAAGAAAACAAAAACACTGATTCAAAAAGTTGCATGAGACCCTGTGTTCATTAAGTATTATCCATAATAGTGAAGACATAGAAACAATGTAAGTAACCGTCAATAGATGAATGGATAAAGGATATGTGATATACAAAATAGACCATTATTCTATAAAACAGACTACTGGCCCTGACCCAAGAAGTCTTGAGCCTGCCATTTCCATCCTTTCTCTCTGTCTATGTATGTGCGTGTGTATTTCTTAAAGTCTTGTCACACCCGCTAGGATGAAAAAAAAAAAAAAAAAAATTACCATACAGCTATAAAGAAGAATGAGAGCTTGCCATTTGTGACAACATGGATAAAACTTGAGGGCACTAGGTTAAGTAAACTAAGACAAATACCATATGATTCCACTTATATGTACAATTTATAAAACAAATGAATAATTATTACAAAATAGAAACAGAGTCAGAGACAGATACAAAGAACAAACAGTTGATTGCCAGCAGGCAGAGGGTTGGAGGGAGGAGTGAAACAGATGAAGAAATTCACACTCACAAACTTCCAGTTAAGAAATAAATGAGACATAAGGACTAAATGTACACTATGGGTAATATAGTCAATAATAATCTAATATCTTTGAATGGTGTGAAGGTGACCCAGTTATAAAGTAAGTAAGTACCAGGGTTCTAATATACAGAATGATTTATATAATTAACACTGTTTTATGTTACATACTGAAGTTGTTAAGAGAGTAAATTCTGAGTTTTTATCATAAGGGAAACATTTTTTTCTTTTTTTTAATCTATACGAAGATTATGGATGTTCACTAAACTTATTATGATAGTCATTTCATGACACATGTAAATAAAACTATTATGCTGTGCACCTTAAACTTACACAGTGCTGTACATCAACTATATCTCGATAAAATTTCAAGGGAACAAAATCTAGTTTTTATAGTTTTTACAAATTAACAGGATTGCACAAATTATGAAAAATGTTTCAAAGTACAGTTCCTGGGGATAGTAACCATTCAATACATAAATGTTAATAACTATAATCATTAATAATATTAACAAATATAATTATTGTTTCCTATAGCCAGGAGGAAATTATTTGTGAGAAATATATAATACACACATGGACTATTTACGAGTACCATAAAAGCTTAAGATTCAGAAGAAATATATAATCTAACTCAATGGACATGAGTCTGAACAAACTGTGGGAGATAATATAGGACAGGAAAGCCTGGCTTGCTGCAGTTCAAGGGTTTTAAAGAGTTGGACATGACTTAGAGACTAAATAACAACAATATAATCTAAACAGTGTTCAATTGCTTGATGTGACATCACAAAATTAGGAATTTGGCTATCTTTTATTATAATTAGCTGCATAAATACTTTCATTTGTGTCCTAGATAAGCCCTATTAGCTAAATATAAAGAAATGAAGAAAAGTTCAAAATGTGCTGTTATATATGCCAGTTTTAAATTTGGACAGAAAAATATTGTACAGCAATAAACCATCACATTTTGCAATTGTTTACAAAATAAATCATTGACAGCTCAGGGAAGAAAGATGAATTGCACCATTACTGAGAAATTGCTCTGGGAAACCCCAGTTGATGTACCAATATGGACCAGCAGGTACTGGATTATGGAGGAAGGAACCTGGTCATTGAGATCCGATGGATCTGTATTCTTCCCTGTTCTCCAATTTACTTAATGTAAGGACTTGGGTAGGTCACTCATGCCTCTGGGTCTTTTGCTTGTCTACACAATGGGATGATAACATTTATCAGGGGTTATGTAAGGACTCAGATAGATGTCAGCATTAAAGGCTTTCATGCTTACTGGCATAGATGATACATTACTTCTCCCCCAAAGACCCTATACAGGTTATGTCATCTGTGTCTCTTCCCATAGACGCACAGAGCTGTATTTGATTCTCTGAAGCTGCTCATTCTCTTTGAAAGCTCTGTGTAGCTCACTTATTCTGGATGATATTTCTTTTTGTTTTGGGGTTAAGTAGAACAGGACAGGGTAGGCTATGGAGAATCAGAAGTTGGCACCAAAACTGTTGCATTTATAGAACAAATAGCACTTAAATAACCACACACATAATTTTTTTAGCTTTATCTCACTTTATCATGCCTCTGGGTTACAAACTTTAATCTGTTAAACTATTTCAGATGAAGAATTTGACTTCATTTTGTCCTTTCCTTGTATGTTTTATGTGGAATCTGTTCCTTTCTGTTTTTCCCATCTGGGGACTTGGTGAATTCAGCAAGTACATTTGGTTTCTTGAACTGCCTTGTTCACATTTGGTTTAATCATATAAAATGTCAGAAAAAAAAATAGATCACCTAGTCTTTAAAATAATAACAATAATCAAATAAGAAATTAAGAATTGATTGATATCATTAATTTTACACCAGGCCCCCCAAGTGGTCCATTTGTTAAATTATGGACAAATAGCCCTTAAATAGACTGAACAAAATTCACCTTAATAGAAACCAAATCCAATTGAAAACAAAGATCTGGAGCCTAGAATAACAGCAAATACTGCCATTTGAGAACACCACTCTTTTTTTCCTCAAAGTGGTGGTTTTACCACCCACTATTTGACCTTCTACACATAATTCTAACAAGTTCCTTAAAGTTATTAGACAAAAAAGCAAGAGATAAATGCATGTTCTATTGAATTCTATAATTTTTGAGAATTTTGCCACTTTTTTATTATAATATGTCAGTTTCTAAGTGTGTGAGTACATGGAGTGTGAGTTTTTCCAACTCAGAAAATAGAAGCAACACTCACTCTCATAGGAGCAAACCACAGGATTCATGTTTGCTTCTCTTTCTTAGACACAGTATTTCCAGCAAAATCTGTTGATTGCTCACCTCCTCCACCAGCAGCAGCCGGGTCCAAGCCATGTCCTGGTCCAAGTGGGCTGCAGCTCGTGCCTGGGAATGGGTCCTCTGCTTCTGCTCCAGATCTGAAAAGTCAGCTTCTTATGCTGCAATCAGATTGTCCTCCTTTAGATGGAGGTCACTCAAGTCAATCCCCTGTGCAAAAACGTCTCTTCACACTAAGAACAAAATCCAGCCTCCTTATCACCACATGATCCAGCTCTTGTCTTTCTTTCCAGTCCTACCTCCTACCACTCTTTCTTCCCTTCTCTCAGTCTGATCTACTTGCCATCCATCAGATACATCAAGCTCTTGCCAGTTGACATACTTGTGTTAGTTGTCTTGGGCTGCCATAGCAAAATACCAAAGTCTTGGTGGCTTGAACAGCAGAAATCAATTCCTCAGAGACACACACATAGACACATACACATTAATGTATGTTTTATGAAGGTAAGGATTTTTAATCTATTTATTATAATTCAAAATGTATGATTCTACCCAGATCATATTCTCAATTCAGCAAATATTTGCTTAATGGATTAATAATATTTCAAGGATTTTGCAAAGAAGTATCGATAAAGTCTTCCTGAGGGCATAAAGTCACGGGACAAAGAGTAAATAATTCCTTGTGTAGACCATGTATAAAAATCAACATGGAACATGTTACTGTTGCTCACGCTCCCTACAATTAATGTATAGTATTGACTATTTAAAAACAAATTAACAGAATATATTTTACTGTTATTGGTATAGGTTATTCATTGTGTACAGAATTATACCAGTTGTTCTCAACCAAGGTCAGTTTTATTGTCCCAAAAGACACTTGGCAACATCTTATATGTTTTTGGTTGTCGCAAATAAGTAAGGGCAGGAGTGTTTCTGGCATCTAGTAGATAGAGGTCAGGGATGCTTTAAACAGTATACAATTCAATGACATTTTGCCAAAACAAAAAGTTCTACAGCCTCAAATTTCAATAGTATAAAGGCTGAAAAATCTTGATTTAAAGAAATTTAAACCAGACTAACAGAGTCTTTGATTGATTTAATGACTGTGGCATTATTTTTGCAAAAATGATGGGTCTTAGATAATAAAATATTAATATATCTTTTAAAATGTCCTCTCCCTGGTCAAAATTTCAGATCAGGGGACTTTGTCTTGGGCTTCCCAGGTGATTCAGTGTTAAAGAATCTGCCTTGCCAACACAGGATACACAGGAAACGTGGGTTTGATCCCTGGGTCAGGAAGATCTCCTGGAGTAGGAAATGGCAACTCACTCCAGTAATCTTGCCTGGAAAATTCCATGGGCAGAGGAGCTTGGTAGGCTGCAGTCCATGTGGTCACAAAGAGTAGGATGTAACTGAGTGACTAAGCACACACACAGACTTTGTCTTAGGAAGATTTTCACTTTTTCCCTTGTCTTATTTCACCTTTTAAAACTTCTTTATCCCTCTCAGTGTCGCCTCTTAAAGACTAGGATGTTCTCCCACCCAAGCTCATTTCCTAGGTGCCCAAGTTTTCACTAGATACTATACCAAGTTATGGGATAAGCGCCAGATGCCCATCAAACTTTGTCACTTTTTAATATAAGCTCAAAATGCTAGAACACTGGAAACAAATCATGAAAAAAAATTATTAGAAGAGGAAATATTGAGCTCTCAATTAAAGTTGCATGAACCAAAATTCACTAAGATTGGATGAAGGAGATGATTTAGCCAAGGTTCATGTTGAAAAGATCTGAGATAAAGTCTTCCTGAGGGCATAAAGTCACGGGACAAAGAGTAAATAATTCCTTGTGTAGACCATGTATAAAAATCAACATGGAACATGTTACTGTTGCTCACGCTCCCTACAATTAATGTATAGTATTGACTATTTAAAAACAAATTAACAGAATATATTTTACTGTTATTGGTATAGGTTATTCATTGTGTACAGAATTATACCAGTTGTTCTCAACCAAGGTCAGTTTTATTGTCCCAAAAGACACTTGGCAACATCTTATATGTTTTTGGTTGTCGCAAATAAGTAAGGGCAGGAGTGTTTCTGGCATCTAGTAGATAGAGGTCAGGGATGCTTTAAACAGTATACAATTCAATGACATTTTGCCAAAACAAAAAGTTCTACAGCCTCAAATTTCAATAGTATAAAGGCTGAAAAATCTTGATTTAAAGAAATTTAAACCAGACTAACAGAGTCTTTGATTGATTTAATGACTGTGGCATTATTTTTGCAAAAATGATGGGTCTTAGATAATAAAATATTAATATATCTTTTAAAATGTCCTCTCCCTGGTCAAAATTTCAGATCAGGGGACTTTGTCTTGGGCTTCCCAGGTGATTCAGTGTTAAAGAATCTGCCTTGCCAACACAGGATACACAGGAAACGTGGGTTTGATCCCTGGGTCAGGAAGATCTCCTGGAGTAGGAAATGGCAACTCACTCCAGTAATCTTGCCTGGAAAATTCCATGGGCAGAGGAGCTTGGTAGGCTGCAGTCCATGTGGTCACAAAGAGTAGGATGTAACTGAGTGACTAAGCACACACACAGACTTTGTCTTAGGAAGATTTTCACTTTTTCCCTTGTCTTATTTCACCTTTTAAAACTTCTTTATCCCTCTCAGTGTCGCCTCTTAAAGACTAGGATGTTCTCCCACCCAAGCTCATTTCCTAGGTGCCGAAGTTTTCACTAGATACTATACCAAGTTATGGGATAAGCGCCAGATGCCCATCAAACTTTGTCACTTTTTAATATAAGCTCAAAATGCTAGAACACTGGAAACAAATCATGAAAAAAAATTATTAGAAGAGGAAATATTGAGCTCTCAATTAAAGTTGCATGAACCAAAATTCACTAAGATTGGATGAAGGAGATGATTTAGCCAAGGTTCATGTTGAAAAGATCTGAGATATTTTAAAGACTCCCAAGTTCAACATGTGTCAGGACTGTACTGGAAGCTTAATGCCCTCGTCCAAGAACATAATAAACCAATGATACCTGAACTGCTCAGCAGTACCTGGAATATACAACAAGAAACCTACAATCATTATACGAGCATCAGTTTCTAGAAGTACATTGACAAATCATTCCATTCAGTGGAACTGCCAAATTGGCTGAGAATCTCAAAATTATATGAAACAGCTAAAGAAACCTGAAATGCTGGTGCAACAGAAGAGAACACTTAGAATAGAGAGAATAACAATTTCCAAATATTTGCGCAATGACTACCAAAAGTAAATAAATAAGTAAACTTTCTTCCCTTGCTTTAGAAGGAAGAATGAATACTATTGAGCTAAACTTTTAAGGGTAAAGTGATCAACTTATGCTCAATATGGAAGAATTTTATTACTGGTAAAAAGTGCCTTTTCACAAATAGTATGTTTCTTATTACTGGAAATATGTGAACAGAGACCACAGGACTGCTTCCCAGAGACACTGCAAAAGGGATTCCTATTTTGGGTATGGAGTTAGAGTAGAAATCTTTATGTGCCCTTCCAATTCTGGAATTCCATAAGTGTGTTTTGTTTTATTAAAAGCAACATATTTAACTATTTCTCCCCAAAGAAAATACATTTGAAATAAGGTTTTTTCCTCAGTCTCAATAGCCATAAGCAAGTCTCGAAAGAACTATATTATCTACAGTTTTTTCAAACACCAAAGATTACATCATTAAATAAATACACTAATTTAAAGTTATAAAAAATTATAACTAATATCACTTTTTACGACACACAAATACAGTTTACTTTGGGCAGTAAAGTAAAAATACATATAACTTCTGCCCTATTAAAACCTCTTTGATTGTTTTTTTAATTAATTAATTAATTTATTTGTTTATTTTTGGCTCTTCTGGGTTTTCATTGTTGCCACAGGCTCTTCTCTAGTTACAGGGAGTGGGGGTGCCTCTCTAGTTGACATAAATAGGCTTCTTATTGTGGTGACTTCTCTTATAGAACTTGGGCTCTAGGGCACAGGGGCTTCAACAGTTGTGGCACATGGGCTGAATAGTTGCAGCTCTGAGGCTCTAGAGCACAGGCTCAATAGCTGTGGCTTATGGGCTTCATTGCTCCACAGCATGTGGGATCTTCCCAGATCAGGGACTGAACCCGTGCCTCCTGCATTAGCAGATGACCTCTTCACCACTAAGCTACCAGGGAAGCCCTGATTTATTTTATTTTAAGTTTTACAGAGTTTTGTTGCTTACTGACACATATCAACCCAAATTCTCTGTAGGTATACACATGTCCCCCTCCAACTTCCCCCTCGTCTCCCTCCCCATCTCACCAACCCCAGGTCATCACAGAGCCCCTGTTTGAGATCCTTTAGTCCCACAGCATATTCCCCTCCCTCACCCCAATGTCCATAAGACTTCTCTCCATGTTTGCTTCTCCATTGCTGCTCTGCATATTCATTTATCAGCACCATCTTTCTAGATTCCATATATATGTGTTTAAATGCTTTCTTAGATATATTTTTAGATACGTATAAAATTTTCTATAAATTATATTTTTTAAAGAGTCATTAGGAAATAATGAAAGACGTTATTAATTAGATAAAGAGAGATGGGTTTCTAGTTCTGGTTTGTTCCCCGTACTCTACAATAGCATTTTGTGCTGACTGCTCACCTTTTGACCACTAATGACTTTGTCCTTTACCCAATTAGTAAGTCTCTGGATCTCATTTTCCTCATCCTTAAAATTATAGTTTGTACTAGATTATTATTACTGACATATAAAAGTTGTAAACAAAACTATGGTGACCTAATCAATTAATTTTAGAAATCACAAATTTTTAAGGATTAATCTCATTCACATTGTCTTGTTTGGTATGATAGAATCAAAAAGGAAGATACAATGCACATGTGAATAAGATCAAGGAGATAAAATTATGTGTATTCTTTTTCCCTTCATTCAATTCTACCCAAAGACTGAATACCTGCAGTAGATGAGAAAAACTGAGTGTCTTTGACAAGAGTAGCGAAGCCCATTCTGAAATGTCGTGAGTACCATAAAATGTCAAACCACAGTGCTGATTAACATTGGTTAGAATACTGATTTGTGCTTCACACTTGGGTTTCTTCAAGGCAACATCAGTTTGACTATAAAACCACATGTCAGCTAAAGCCAACAGTATGAGCTGACCAGTGAAATAGAGGAAGTCAACATAAAAGCTGTTGTTTTACCCTCTTCATCAGATGGTGAAGTTGAGATTATTTACTTGAAATTTCTACATTATATTAAAACTTTAAGCAAGCTGCACTCTTTTTTAAAAAAGTTTTATTTATTTTTGGACATGCTCCTTCATCATCACTGTGTGAGCTTTGCTCTAGTTGTGGCAAGTGGGGGCTACTCTTTAGCTGTGGTACACAGGCGTCACAGGCTATCATATAGTGATAGTTTTTCTTGTTGTGGGCCACAGACTCTAGGGTGAATGGGCTTCAATATTTGCAAGTCCGGTGCCCTAGAGCACAATCTCAGTAGTTGTGGTGCACAGGTTTTGTTGCTCCTCAGCATGTGGGATCTTCCTGACTCAGGGGTCAAACCCATGTCTCCTGCATTGACAGATGGATTCTTTACCATTGAGCCATGAGGGAAGACCACAAGTTACATTCTTGACAATGACAAATTATAATTGTACCTTAACAACTTTTTCAACTTGATGAAACAAACCATTGTTCAATTATTTCTTTTTTCCTACAAAGGAAATCCCCCAGTATTATGATTTAAATTAATAGTGTATTGGCTATCATCACAATGTATGTCTCATTTTAAAACAACAATCTGGGCTTCCCTGGTGGTCCAGTGGGTAAGGACACCGCCTTGCAGTGCAAGGGGCGCCAGTTCGATCCCTGGCCTGGGAAGATCTCATGTGCCACGGAGCAGCTGGACTGATGTGTTCAATTACGAGCCGGAGCTCTGACACGCGTGCGCCCAGAGCCGGTGCCCTGCAACAACAGAGGCCACCACGATGGGAGGCCCACATGGGCCGAAGAACAAAGATGGATGAAAAATAAATAAAAATGAAAGACCAATAGAAGTGGCCTGCCTGCTCTCCTCCCTCCCCAACCCACCCCCACCAAAATAAATAAATAAATAAATCTTTAAAAAAAATTAAATTAAAACAACAATCTACAATTTCCCAGCATATGATATGTATGTGATATTGCTTGAGGTTGAGAACTCACCCTCTAAACTCGTAACATGATAAATACCCCAATTTGCCCCTCTAGGTGAATTCTCCACCCTTTTCTACAATGCTGTGTAGCCCAAGAAGCTGACCCATATGGACTACAAAAATGAATTCCAAGACTTTCTGTTGGCTTCCAACTGGGTTCACCAATGGGGACTTCCATCTAGAGAGAGGAAGAGAGAGCAGAGTGAGGCTCAGATAGTACTTCCTGCCTCTCTCCCTGCAGAGTCATTGCAGGATGGCTTTGATGACACTGAAAGCCATGGAAAATGGATTCTCTGCATGACTCTCTTTTTCCACATTCTGGTTATAGTTTCCTTTCATTGTCCCTTCAAGAAAGAGTGGTGATAACAACTCTAGGGTGAATGGGCTTCAATATTTGCAAGTCCGGTGCCCTAGAGCACAATCTCAGTAGTTGTGGTGCACAGGTTTTGTTGCTCCTCAGCATGTGGGATCTTCCTGACTCAGGGGTCAAACCCATGTCTCCTGCATTGACAGATGGATTCTTTACCATTGAGCCATGAGGGAAGACCACAAGTTACATTCTTGACAATGACAAATTATAATTGTACCTTAACAACTTTTTCAACTTGATGAAACAAACCATTGTTCAATTATTTCTTTTTTCCTACAAAGGAAATCCCCCAGTATTATGATTTAAATTAATAGTGTATTGGCTATCATCACAATGTATGTCTCATTTTAAAACAACAATCTGGGCTTCCCTGGTGGTCCAGTGGGTAAGGACACCGCCTTGCAGTGCAAGGGGCGCCAGTTCGATCCCTGGCCTGGGAAGATCTCATGTGCCACGGAGCAGCTGGACTGATGTGTTCAATTACGAGCCGGAGCTCTGACACGCGTGCGCCCAGAGCCGGTGCCCTGCAACAACAGAGGCCACCACGATGGGAGGCCCACATGGGCCGAAGAACAAAGATGGATGAAAAATAAATAAAAATGAAAGACCAATAGAAGTGGCCTGCCTGCTCTCCTCCCTCCCCAACCCACCCCCACCAAAATAAATAAATAAATAAATCTTTAAAAAAAATTAAATTAAAACAACAATCTACAATTTCCCAGCATATGATATGTATGTGATATTGCTTGAGGTTGAGAACTCACCCTCTAAACTCGTAACATGATAAATACCCCAATTTGCCCCTCTAGGTGAATTCTCCACCCTTTTCTACAATGCTGTGTAGCCCAAGAAGCTGACCCATATGGACTACAAAAATGAATTCCAAGACTTTCTGTTGGCTTCCAACTGGGTTCACCAATGGGGACTTCCATCTAGAGAGAGGAAGGAGAGAGCAGAGTGAGGCTCAGATAGTACTTCCTGCCTCTCTCCCTGCAGAGTCATTGCAGGATGGCTTTGATGACACTGAAAGCCATGGAAAATGGATTCTCTGCATGACTCTCTTTTTCCACATTCTGGTTATAGTTTCCTTTCATTGTCCCTTCAAGAAAGAGTGGTGATAACAACTCTACTGTTACTACCTGAAGATATTGTGTGACTTTCTTCATTTTTCATACCTTCTTGCCCTTGTCTTAGTGAACAGTGTCTTTTTCAAACCATCCTGGAATTATCCTACTTTAAGTGAACCATTTTATTTTTTTGGTGGAGCTTGAGCTGGTCACATCTGGTCACATATTTAGTGAAATTTAAAGGAAATAGTTTTCTTTGGAAAAGTCTGCTTTTGGATTCACTTACCCTTTTAATAATTGGTCAAGAAGCAATAGCTAGAATGGGACATGGGATAATAGACTGATTCAAACTTGGGAAAGAAGTACATTATCTGTGTATTGTATCTTGCTTATTTAACTTATATACAGAGCATATTATACAAAATTCAGGACCTACTGAATCACAGTTGGAAGCAAGATTGCTGGGAGAAATAGCAATAACTTCAGATATGCAAATGATACCTTTGTAATGGCAGAAAGCAAAGAGGAACTAAAGAGCCTCTTGATGAAGGTGAAAGAGGAAAGTATAAAAAGTTGACTTAAAATTCAGCATTCAATGGTATCTAAGCCCCATTACTTCACAGCAAATAGATGGGGGTAAAATGGAAGCAGAGATATATTTTATTTCCTTGGTCTCCAAAATCACTGCAGATGGTGATTGCAGTCACAAAATTAAAGGATGCTTGCTCCTGGGAAAAAAAGCTATGACAACCCTAGACAGTGTATTAAAAAGCTAAGACATCTAGTAGGACGGTCTTGATAACACACGCAGGGAACTCATGGAAAAACAGACAGAGCATAGACATAGGGACACTGTAGGGAAGAAATAGGGATGGGGAAGCATGGAGGGAGTAACACGGAAACCTATACTGTTATGTGTGGAAAAGATAGCTAGTGTCATAGAGCTAAGGGAATAGGAGTGCTTACAATGGCTTGGGGTGAAGGTCTGGAGGGGTGGGAAGGGGGGAACTGGGGGGGTGGGGATCATGGATATGCATATGACTGATCTGGGAACATACATGTCTGTGAACTACAAAACTCTGTAAAACCATTAAAATAAAGAATAAAAAAAAAAAAAAAAAAAAAAAAAAGCTGAGACATCACCTTACTGACAAAGGTTTATCTAGTCAAAGCTATAGTCTTCCCAGTAGTCAAGCCCAGATGTGAAAGTTGGACCATAAAGAAGGCTGAGAGCCAAGAATTGATGCTTTTGAATTGTTGTGCCAAAGACTCTTAAGAATTCCTTGGATTGTAAGGAGATCAAACCAATCAATCCTAAAGGAAATTAGCCTTGAATATTCATTGGAAAGACTGATGCTGAAGCTGAAGTTCCAATATTTTGGCCACCTGACACGAAAAGCTGACTCATTGGAAAAGACACTGATACTGGGAAAGACTGAAGACAGGAGGAGAAGAGGGCAACAGAGGTTGAGACGTTTGGATGGCAACACCAGTTCACAGAGTTTTGAGCAAACTCCAAGAGATAATGAAGCACAGGGAAGCCTGGTGAGCTGCAGCCCATGGTGTCCCAAAGAGTCATAGATGATTTAGCCATTGAAGAACAACTAATACTTCATTAAGTTTGGATGTTAATCTGTTATATCTCTCTTCCCAGTTTTTTTTAGTTTGTTTTTAATTTCGAGAAGATAAGAACCTAGATATTTTGTTCCATCCTTACTTTTGTTGACTAAAAAAGATGAACAATTTGAGAGTTGTGGCTTAAAGTTTTATTGAGGGCATAATTAGGACTGCCACCCAGGAGATAGCACCCCAGATAGCTTTGAGAGACTGCTCCAAAGAGGCAGCAGGAGAAAGATCAATATTTAAGGATTTTGGTGAGGGGGGCGGAGTTCAGCATCATTAAACAGTCATTTTAGAAAGGGTTTTCAGTTATTCACGAGGATCTCATGTCACCACGATGAGATCTAGTGCTCTTCTAAATATGAGGAAATCCAAGGATTGAGATGATAAAATCTGTTCCTAAAAGCATCCACCTATCTAAAGACCAGACCCACCAGATTCCCTGGAGCACAGAGTGCCTACTCCACCTTCTTCTGCCTCAGGGGTGTTGAAGGTCAACAGCTATCACAGCACAGAGGTCAATCTCCACAGAGTTAGATGGTAAATACCCTTGTTCAGTCACTGGCAATGTAATTGTTAAATGCCAATTTGTAGTTGATACTTTTTAATAATGGTGATAGCTAATGTTACCTTTTTTTTTTTTTTCTGAGAACTATTGGGTGCTAGAGTTCAATGAACTTGAATAAAGTATGCTTTCCCCAGTGATTCCTAGAAAATGATTTTTCTTTTAATTTTTTCTTGACCTATCTAACTCTATTAAGTTTTAAACATTTTAAGTTTTTAATAAGGTCTCCATTTTATTATTTATTTCTAACTTTAGGACTGCATATATCCTATAAAGTCTCCCTGTTTTGAATTTAATAAGAACTTTTTTGTGGCCAAGTACATGATCAGTCACTTTATGCTTAGATGCCTAAGAAAAAGTATATTCTCTATTTGAAGAATGTAAGATATATATAACAAGTTCATGTTTGCTAAAGAAATTATTTTTCTGCTTAATAATCTGATCTATTTCTGAGAGCAATAAAGTTAAAGATATTTTGCTGTTATTGTACTATGAGGTTTTCCTTGCATTTCTAGTAGTTTTTGCTTTGTTCATTTTTTTCATTGTATTGTTTGACGCATGTCGTTTTATGACAAATCTTTAACTTAGATTTATATCATTATACAATATGCATGTTTATTCTAAGTGCTTTTAACCTTAAATTTCATTTTGTGTGATGTTAATATTGTCATTCTAGTTTTCTTTTCTTTTTCATTACCCTATGTGACCCTATGGCCTTTACTGGGAAGAAGGAAAGAAGGAAGGAAGGCCTTATGTGGAAGGAGAAAAGGAGGAAGGGAGACTGAGAGAGGGAAGAAGGGAGGGTGAGAGAGAGAGAGAGACGGTTATTTTTGACTCTTAATATGCACTACATTGGAAACTCACATATCTGGAATTTGCTTTTTAGCCCAAAGTAACAGTTTCTATTAATGGATGAATTCAACCCATTCACATTTGACACAAGGTCTAATTTTGCTGATTTTATTTCTTCTACTTTATTCCATTGCTTTCTACTCTCTTTTACATTGTTGTTTCCCCATTTTTCTTCCCCTTGGTGTTGTTAATGTGGTTGGCTTGCTCCTTGTTCCTATTTCCCTCATGCTAATTTAAAGGTTCTGGTGGATTTTTCCATTTTTATGACAGTTCCTGTCTTTTCCTCTGCTCTCCTAGTCAAACATGTATGTCTCTAGGATTACTTTAAAACAAGATACTACCTACATTCCTGTTTTACTGACCATGATGTTTTACTCATACCAGGCTCCTCTGTTCATGGGATTCTCCAAGCAAGAATACTGGAGTGGGTTGCCATTTCCTTCTTCAGGGGATCTTCTTGACCCAGGGATTGAACTCACATCTCCCATGTCTCCTGCATTGGCAGGTGAATTCTTTAACACTAGAGAGGGAGAAGATGAGGGATGAGGAACAAACACCTAAGAGTTGGAGGAGAAAAATGAGAAGAGGAGGGACAAGAAGGGAAATTGTAAAAGAAATCAAAGGCCTCCAGGTAGGAGGGCAGAGATTCAAGGACAGCACAGCCATGCTCCACAATTGTCATGGGGTGTCTGATACACAGCAAAGATACAGATGCAGCATATAAAAGAGTGCTACTTGTTGCAAATTACCTCAAATGACCACCAGAGAAAAATCCAACACTGGCCATTTAAGCTTAGCTTTTTACACCTCAAAATGTGGCATAATAGTTTTCAGGAAGACAGAACTAGATCCATTTCTGAAAATGGAATCCCAAAACATAAATTAATTATAGATATTTCTAGTTGACAGTGCTTAATTATGCACATGCTAAAAATGTGGTGAGTTTTATGATCTATGCGTTCCTTATAAAAATATATAAAATTATTAAAATTCAATCTGGTCTTCATTTTTTTATAACCATATTCTCAGTAGTTGTAAATAGCACTAATCTACATGGCACATTTTTGAGCTATATAAAAGTTTAAGCTGACACAAAGCAGTATTACATAAAATTGCCCATGAAAAGAGATCTGTGGACAAGTTCATCCTGTAAATAAATCTTCATGAACAGGTCTAGTTTTATAAGCTACATATTCTCATTAAAAGAATTTATAAAACTATGTACACAGAAGATGCTGAATTTAATTAAATCTTCATAAATGTCATCAGTAGCTGATCAAGTTCATTAGCATTTTTTCCCCTGACTTTTACTGGCTATACCAACTTGACAAAAGAGGCTTAGTTGTCTATTGATCATTCTGACAATCAGTCGAGATTAGGGATTCTTAAATGTTCTAATACTTAAATATAGTGAAAATGAATTCTACTTTGGTTGTTTCTTTATTTCATCAGGGAACGCACTGGGCGTGCTGACATTGCTGCCCTGAGTCACACTCTCAGGACTTAGTCCTGCACAGGTTATGATAACATCCCTCGTTAATTTGTTGATAAGACAGTATACTATTTCCAAGTCAAATGGTTTCAGTGAGCTTCTTTCCACCGACTGATTCTAAGCAAAATTTACCCCCTGTTTGGTTCCCAAGGACTAACAACTATCCACAAAACCAACTTAAAAATACAAACTGTTGATACTGTTAAACAATAATTTTGATGTCTACACAGGGGTCTTGCTGATGCCAAGCCTCTTACCACCAGTGAGTGTGTGGCCCTGTGACAGCATGAAAAATCCAATTTCATGCTGCCTTTGAGAGTTTTCTTCATAACCATTTAAGTCATGTCTATGTGGCAGCACAGAAACCAATTTTTTTTTTTTTTACAACACAGTTATATTCAGTTTGTTGTATAGATAAATACGGAGTCATCAAATTATTTTACCTTCAGAGAATTTTTATCCTCTTTCAAGTTAATTTGTTTAAATGTATTAACGTACAAAGAATCCGTTCAAGGTCCTTTTTGTACATAAAATTCTTTCAAAAGTATTCAACTAAATATGGTTTTAATGAAATGCTGGCAGTAAAGCCATAAAGTAGCGAAACCTTCCAGGCAGTCTGAGATTTTGTTTTCCAGGAAGCATGCAGTGTAAACAGCTGGAATGTATTTGGGGATGAAGAATATCAGTAGCAGGCTTACACAAACAGGAGAGATAACACTTCTAGTTTGCTGGTATCCTAGATCCATAGAGCACATGGACACAGTTGAAATGATATCCTATTGTCTTAGGATAGTGTATTAAACTGAACGCACTGTGCTCGACCCTGAATTATCAGCTCTTTCCCATTCATGGTTAGTTTGAATACTTTCACCTAGCCACAGAGCCACAGCTGCCAAACCTGTATGAAGGCACACCCTCATATTCTTAAAATGAGTGTGCTTACAAATTTCAGGAGCTCCTTGCTTAATGTCTCAGGGTTTTCTGCTGTCAGCCTGTCTGTTCAACTGTAAAATAAGCATGTTCATGTAATCATTCAAATTTTTTAACGGGTTTTGCATTTTTTTGCATTCTCCCTGTTAATTCTGCCTGATCAACTCTCAGGACTTAGTCCTGCACAGGTTATGATAACATCCCTCGTTAATTTGTTGATAAGACAGTATACTATTTCCAAGTCAAATGGTTTCAGTGAGCTTCTTTCCACCGACTGATTCTAAGCAAAATTTACCCCCTGTTTGGTTCCCAAGGACTAACAACTATCCACAAAACCAACTTAAAAATACAAACTGTTGATACTGTTAAACAATAATTTTGATGTCTACACAGGGGTCTTGCTGATGCCAAGCCTCTTACCACCAGTGAGTGTGTGGCCCTGTGACAGCATGAAAAATCCAATTTCATGCTGCCTTTGAGAGTTTTCTTCATAACCATTTAAGTCATGTCTATGTGGCAGCACAGAAACCAATTTTTTTTTTTTTTACAACACAGTTATATTCAGTTTGTTGTATAGATAAATACGGAGTCATCAAATTATTTTACCTTCAGAGAATTTTTATCCTCTTTCAAGTTAATTTGTTTAAATGTATTAACGTACAAAGAATCCGTTCAAGGTCCTTTTTTGTACATAAAATTCTTTCAAAAGTATTCAACTAAATATGGTTTTAATGAAATGCTGGCAGTAAAGCCATAAAGTAGCGAAACCTTCCAGGCAGTCTGAGATTTTGTTTTCCAGGAAGCATGCAGTGTAAACAGCTGGAATGTATTTGGGGATGAAGAATATCAGTAGCAGGCTTACACAAACAGGAGAGATAACACTTCTAGTTTGCTGGTATCCTAGATCCATAGAGCACATGGACACAGTTGAAATGATATCCTATTGTCTTAGGATAGTGTATTAAACTGAACGCACTGTGCTCGACCCTGAATTATCAGCTCTTTCCCATTCATGGTTAGTTTGAATACTTTCACCTAGCCACAGAGCCACAGCTGCCAAACCTGTATGAAGGCACACCCTCATATTCTTAAAATGAGTGTGCTTACAAATTTCAGGAGCTCCCTTGCTTAATGTCTCAGGGTTTTCTGCTGTCAGCCTGTCTGTTCAACTGTAAAATAAGCATGTTCATGTAATCATTCAGGATTTAAGAGTGTTGGTGTGTCTAGAATCCGGGTCATGGTTTGCAAGCAGCTTCAGTCATTTATTTTTGCATTAACTAAGTGTCATTCATTCTCATTTGGGCCTTGTTTCAATTTTGGATGAAGGCAGAACTCTCCAAAAAGGAAAAAGCATGTGGAGAGAGAGATACAACTACCAAGGTTTGCACAGCCTGATCTTTTCTTTCTCCACAGCCATTCTTCACTTTCCACTGGCTTTGACTGATTAATGCTTTTCTACACAAGGCAGGTATTGTGGTCTTTCCTAACTCAAGGTAGTGAAACCAGTCTCAGTGATAAGATTTTGTACATATGACAGCAAACAAGTGAGGTCAAGTGTAAAACTGGGTTGCTGTGACCAATGGAGTGTAGCCCAGTTTTCTTCAACTGGAGATAGCCATGGTCCTACTGGAACTGCCAGTCTCAGCGGCCTGTCAGTCTTTTCTCTCTGCACATGAGTTCAGCTCCCATCTCACGCTCATGGTTCTCTTCTTATTCTATGACCTTAGTTAGCTAACTTCTCCTCCAACTGAACAGTGCTTCAAGCCAAGCCACCTCATTAGACACTGGCCAAGCCTTAGCTGGACACAGATTAGTCAACAGCCCAAGGATGATGCAGCTCGGGTCTGCCTCTGAGCCTGGGGCTGAGTATAGTCAGTTCGGCAAGATGGAAAACAGCACATGGAGAGCACCCTGTCTGGGAGATGCAGAGCAGGACATCAGGCTCCAAAGCTTGATAAAAGGCTTTAGAAGGTAACATGCCCCACAAAACAGTTATTTTCCACTCAAGTTTTGAGCCCCATTTTGGTTACCCTTGATTTTTATCCAACTGATTTTCAGCAAAACTCAGAAGGCTAGTTTTGATTGATAAAATTCCAATTCTGTTCTCTTATTTTGACAACTTGTATTTTCACTGGCCAGTCTATTGAGTTCTTCTAAATGATTTAGTTCTTATGGTGCACGAGAAGAATTCCAGACCTTTGAAAAGGGAGGTGAAACTACACAGATGCAATACTGCATTTTTTAGCTAGCTTCCACAAAAACCAGACCTCTCTACCAAAAAGAAAAGATTATAGTAAGAAATTCCTAAGATGGCATGACAGGAAGGGAACTCAAGGGTCTTCTGTTAAGATTATGGGAGTTACTTCTTGTATTAGAGCACAGCTATGACTAAACAGGTTTTTACTGCACAATCTAGGAAGCAAAATTCATATGGAACATACTCATATGAACTATGGTATAGAAATAAGTTCTTAGGAACTGTGTGGAGCAGCATCTCTGCCTTCCAGTCTGTTTAATATAAGGACAATAGCATTAAAGACACGTGTCTGTTTAGCAGTTTCTCTCTCTTCTATGCCTCATTTGATGTAGCATTTCTTTATAGTTCGTGGGACTTTATGGCTTCCTAGCATGTTCAACCTGGAGAAGGAAATGGCAACCCACTTCGGTATTCTTTCTGGGATCATCCCATGGATAGAGAAGCCTGGCAGACTACAGTGCATGAGGTCACAAAGAGATGGGCATGATTAGCAACTAAACAACAACATGAGCAAGGTGGTTTGCATGGCAATGAGGGATGGAAGTATGCAGCAAAGCACTGGCCAGAGCAATAGTAGACCTTGTGACATCTTATTCCTCGGATTCAGATACACTCACAGTAGGGTCCTAATCAGGACTGGAGGTGCAAATAACAGAAGCTCCTTCTGTTCTCAGGAAGAAGAGAACCAGCATTAACCACAGCCACAACCTAGGAATCCTGGATCAGTTTGTGCCATTCCAAACACAATCAAACTTAATTCTTGTCAAAGAGAAGACCCACCATGCCATGCCATTCCACTCTTGGCCTGATAGTTGGACTATATTTTGGCCTGAACATAGGCCCAAATTAGTTGAAAAAGAGGCAGAGAAATAAGCTGGTCACCTTTTTAAACAATCTCTGTTTTAAGAGGCAGGTTCTATCAAAGTTCTCATGCGATAAAGCTTAACATCTTTGTAAAAACTCAAAATAGTTGACTAATGCTATTTTGATTTTGCTAAGCTTTTATTTTAAAAAAAAATCCCTAAAAATGGTAGACTATATTGTGCATTGCTTTTATATTAAAACAAATAGCTACTTTATTTCCAGTCTGCTTTGAGAACACTACGCAGCAATCTGTTAATGTATTAACACTTAAATTTGATCTTATGATTATATGCACAAGAAACAAGCATTTCCACTTGTTTGATGTTATTCACCTGATGTTTAAAATTTAACATGCAGTTCCTCATTCATATCAGGTTTTTATATGGCTCACTACAAATATTTAAGTCAAACCATATCGAACATCTCAAGAAGATTTCCCCTAGGATTATGATCATGTAAAGAAGCTCTAAATAAACATGATCCATGAATTCAAATGTGAATTAATCAAAGACCTCTCTCAAGGACTGAAAACACATCTGTTGATGGGGGAGGGGCAGTAGAGCCAAAGAAAAGCTGATGAAGGAACTGGGTAAAACGTATCTCTTTTTTTACCTATGAGTCACATCTGATGAAGCAATTTCATGAAGCACATGTGAAGTCTCATTCAGATGGAACTGATCTCCTCTTTGGATTAAAGATATTAAGGATGGAAGAAATGACTTGTGCTTGCATTCCATCTTGGCTTGTGCAGAATTTTATTGGGTCTCAAAGAAAAAAGTCAAATGTACTTTGAATCTATCAGATCTATGAAAGTGAGTGTTAGTGACTCAGTTGTATCCGACTCTTTGCAACCCCATGGAAATTGCCAGAAGATTCTTTACAATCTGAACCACAAGGGAAGCTACAGAGCTGTTTATACATTTGAGCCTCCTTACATGTTGATAGCTCTACACTGTCAGTGAAATTCCTTGAAAACCCATAGACTTTCAGTCCTAGTAATAAAGGATAATCAAAACCATCAGAGAATTCTAGCACCCAAGGGGATATGGATGCCTGCGTCCAGACCCACAAGATGTCACTGTGTGGGGGAGTACTTCTGAGTTAGACTGATATACAATGAAGAGGACAGATATCACAATATACAAAAGAGAATGCCATGAGAGGACAGAGGTAGTGATTGGCATGTGCGTCTATAAGCTAAAAGAAAAACATGAAGCAAACCAGTAAGAACTTGGTCATGCCAACACCCTGATTTTGGACTTCTAGTCTCAAGAAATGTGAGAGAATAAAAGTTTTTTTGTTTTAAGCCCCCTCACTTGTGCTACTTTGCTATGGTAACCCTAGGAAAATAAATCAGCCCAGTCACTTCCTGATCAGGCTACCTAACTAGCAATGCCCCAATTGAACCCACTCTGCCTGTTCAGCAATGTCCAGACTTCCTTTCTGTCTGGGGTAATGGTAAATAAATGCTCTTTTCAACAGCTACCACTACTTTTTCCCAAGAAGTTCCAGTTACTTTTTCCACTTCTGAAACATTCCAGAGTTCCAGAGGTTTATGAAATGTTGGAAAACTAGAGGTTTCTTTTTTCAAAGGAAAAAGAACTCTCACATCTTAAACCTCTTTTCCAGAATAACCTTTAAAGTTTGGAAATTGTAGGTTATTATGGATACTTCAAAATGGCTACCAGGTGGCTCAGTGGTAAAGAATCCACCTGCCAATGCAGGAGATATGGGTCTAATCTTTGGGTCGTGATAATCCACTGGAGAAGGGAACGGCAATCCACTCCAGTATTCTTGCCTGGGAAATTCCATGGACAGAGGAGCCTGATGAGCTTTGTGACCATGGGGTCACAAAAGTCAGACATGACTGAGCAACTAACACAGACACACATACACAAAGTAAAGTATTTGAAAGAATATGGATACCATTCCTCTTCACAAACTGTGCTTAAATTTTGATCTAAATTAACTGCTTAGTCCAGAAAAATCTGAGAATCCCACCCCAATTTTTGGAATATAGCAGTCTACTAAACAGCCACAAAAAGCCAAAGCTGGTTCCCTGAAAACTAAAATTCTCTTCCTTTTTTATTGTAGAGTTGTACTTAACCAAAATGATAGCCACCAGCCACATATGACTATTTAAAAACTAATTTTAATTAACCTTAAATGAAATTTAAAAGTTACTGTTTTTAGTCTTGGTAACCACACTTTGAGTGCCCAAGAGCCCCCTATGTCTAGTAGCTGCATAGTGGGCAGGCTTATTCTAGAAAAGACAGTAGATCCAATCAGTTCACAAGGCATTCTCAACCTTGCATCACCACATGGAGCATTCTTTCATTTAAAAAAAGATTAAGGTTAAAGGACTTCCCTGAAAGTCCAGGGGTTAAGATTCAGCACTTCCACTGCCAGGGGTGTGGTTTCCATCCCTGATCAGGAAAATAAAATTCCACATGTCAAGCAATGTGGCCAAAAATAAATAAATAAATAAAATATGGTTAAAATTCACAACAGCATAATTATGTACCACATTTTTTTTTCCTAAGTAGAAAATAATTTATCAGATTTTTCATTTTAAATGTGCTTTTCTCCAATACTTTCCCTTAGAAACTAAATGTCCAAGATCATTGTAAATATAGCTATCATGGCATTTTCCCATATGATGAACTTGAGTCTACTCTCTTTGCATTGGAATATATAAGCAATTTGGCTTCTAAATGTAAGATATTTTGAAAATATAATCCATGAAATTAATACATGTTCAAGAAAACCCTTCCCCCAGATGTATATAGCTTCAAAACTATTAGAATTTTTAAAAGAATGTGTTTTTTTAATATAGGCATATACAGTAAAAAAAAAAAAAAACTCTTAAAAATGGTAAAAAAAAACTATTAAAAATGGTATGTCTATCGTAAAATGAGACAATATCTGTATTTATATACATGATGTCATCTATGTACCATCCCATTTGTGCTGACTGTATACTTTACACCTCACCACACTTTGAGCTTCATAATAGAGTCATGATAAAAATATTCTGATGGGGCTTCCCCTGGTGGTCCAGTGGATAAGGACACCGCCTTGCAGTGCAAGGGGCGCCGGTTCGATCCCTGGCCTGGGAAGATCCCACGTGCCGCGGAGCGGCTGAACTGATGTGTCCAATCACCGAGCCGGAGCTCTGGAGAGCATGCGCCCAGAGCTGGAGCTCTGAGACAACAGATGCCATCGTGATGGGAGGCCCGCAGGAGCCAAAGAACAAAGACGCATGAAAATAGAGAAATGAAAGACCAATAGAAGTGGCCCGCCCGCTCCCCTCCCTCCCCAACCTGATCCCCGCCCTCACCCAACCCGCCCAAAGTAAATAAATAAATAAATCTTTAAAAAAAAAAAAAAATTCTGATGATGAAGACATTCCCAAGTCAATTTTGACTCTAAGAAGCAGTAATAATTCTATTTCTAGGTTGTTGGTTGTATTAATTAAAATCTCATTTTAAACAATTCTTCATACAGATCTGACTTAGAAATATGGGTAGAAAGAGAAGTCATGATTTTTGAAAAACAGCAATACCTGTGATCTGTGGTTGTCCTTATTTAAACTGAAAGATTTGTGATACTTAAAATAACACCCAGATACTCTCTCTTCCAGTATACATCCCATTGAATATCTGGATGACTCAAAGAAACTGATTACCTTTCTGGTATGTTCTCTGGACACTGACTCAGTAGCTTCTTCTTCCTAAGTAAAATAACATGTTTCATCTGAGTCACTTAAAAGTTGATGCATGTCAAAACATACTAAAAATAGACTAAAAATTCATGTAAACATGTTGTCCTGTTCATCTTTCTCCGCAAAGAAATGTACTTTGTAAAAACAGCATAATCTTTCATGAGTGTTTAATGTGTGTCCACAAAAATTTAACTCACTCTTTCGCATTTAAAGATGGTGTGGACCACAAGTATTATATGTGTATTTAGACTGAAAAGACTGGTATGGGACCAAGAATATAAAGGAAGAGTCTATGAATGAAACATTTCAATTTCAACAAATATTAAATGAGTAATTACTGTATGTGGGACATGCCTTGCAGGAGAGGGTTGGAGTTGGAGGCAGGTGAATAAAAATTAGAACATAATGGCAATGCTAATTTCTATCACATTTGTCTAAGTCAGCTTGATTTTTTTTAGGTTGTAAACAATTCTCCCTACTAACCATGAAAAAGTAAATACTATCTACTAAATAAATGTTACTGATCTGAATTATCTTCTCTAACTTTTCATTAAAAAGCTTGAAAGGGGGGCTTCCCTGGTGGTCCAGTGGGTAAGGACACTGCCTTGCAGTGCAAGGGGCGCCGGTTCGATCCCTGGCCTGGGAACATCCCACATGCTGCGGAGCGGCTGGACTGATGTGCCCAACTACCGAGCTGGCGCTCTGAAGCACATGCGCCCAGAGCCAGTGCTCTGTGACAACAGAGGCCACTACGGTGGGAGGCCCACATGGGCCGAAGAACAATGATGGATGAAAAAACAAAAAATGAAAGACCAATAGAAGTGCCCCTCCCCAAAATTAAAAAAAAAAAAACAAAAAACTTGAAAGGTGGTTAGGACATAGTTAGCAATGAAGCTACAGATACGTCAAAACTGATCATGCTGTTGTGCTTTTCTAGAAGTTGCCACATATGGAAGCCATACTTAGAACGTTTGCTGAGCTAACTTTCATACTGGTTATTTTTTTTAATTAAAGTGCACCGTTTAAAGTATCACACACATGGAAGATGTTTTAAAGTACAGGAGATATTCTTTACAGATACAAATATAAAATAGAGCATTTTTTTCATCCAAATTTGTGTTGTTTACTGTATATGTGAACTAAAGTATCTCCTGCTATGTCAATAAACAAGGATGTAGCCTCCATCAGTGATTTCAGTCCTTCACATGTAAATTCCTGAGTCCAGAGGGCCAGCAGGAGGAAGAATAACACGTCAGATCCAGCAGCTGTCAGCCGCTGCCACTTCGTACAGTGAACAAGAAATTAAGGATATGAATAATAAAGAAGCAGGATGTTGGACCTAGATAGCTAGGAAGCATATGAAAGAAATGATTTCATTTCTCTCAGACGCTTGCATCTTCCCATGCATAGAAGCATACTAAATTCCTTAATTTGAGGAATCTGGTTTTCCTTAATTAAACAATAAATAATCTTCTGATATTCAGATATCCTGCCTCATCCTTCAGCTTTCACTGTTAAATAAAAAAAAAGTAATTACTGTATGTGGGACATGCCTTGCAGGAGAGGGTTGGAGTTGGAGGCAGGTGAATAAAAATTAGAACATAATGGCAATGCTAATTTCTATCACATTTGTCTAAGTCAGCTTGATTTTTTAGGTTGTAAACAATTCTCCCTACTAACCATGAAAAAGTAAATACTATCTACTAAATAAATGTTACTGATCTGAATTATCTTCTCTAACTTTTCATTAAAAAGCTTGAAAGGGGGGCTTCCCTGGTGGTCCAGTGGGTAAGGACACTGCCTTGCAGTGCAAGGGGCGCCGGTTCGATCCCTGGCCTGGGAACATCCCACATGCTGCGGAGCGGCTGGACTGATGTGCCCAACTACCGAGCTGGCGCCTGAAGCACATGCGCCCAGAGCCAGTGCTCTGTGACAACAGAGGCCACTACGGTGGGAGGCCCACATGGGCCGAAGAACAATGATGGATGAAAAAACAAAAAATGAAAGACCAATAGAAGTGCCCCTCCCCAAAATTAAAAAAAAAAAAACAAAAAACTTGAAAGGTGGTTAGGACATAGTTAGCAATGAAGCTACAGATACGTCAAAACTGATCATGCTGTTGTGCTTTTCTAGAAGTTGCCACATATGGAAGCCATACTTAGAACGTTTGCTGAGCTAACTTTCATACTGGTTATTTTTTTTAATTAAAGTGCACCGTTTAAAGTATCACACACATGGAAGATGTTTTAAAGTACAGGAGATATTCTTTACAGATACAAATATAAAATAGAGCATTTTTTTCATCCAAATTTGTGTTGTTTACTGTATATGTGAACTAAAGTATCTCCTGCTATGTCAATAAACAAGGATGTAGCCTCCATCAGTGATTTCAGTCCTTCACATGTAAATTCCTGAGTCCAGAGGGCCAGCAGGAGGAAGAATAACACGTCAGATCCAGCAGCTGTCAGCTGCTGCCACTTCGTACAGTGAACAAGAAATTAAGGATATGAATAATAAAGAAGCAGGATGTTGGACCTAGATAGCTAGGAAGCATATGAAAGAAATGATTTCATTTCTCTCAGACGCTTGCATCTTCCCATGCATAGAAGCATACTAAATTCCTTAATTTGAGGAATCTGGTTTTCCTTAATTAAACAATAAATAATCTTTTGATATTCAGATTTCCTGCCTCATGCTTCAGTCTTCTATATAACTCAATTCCTTCCCCTGCCTCTTTGGGACAGTTTCTCAGGGCTACTTAAGATGTTGCCTCCCAAGCTTGAAACTCTAAGAATTTCTACAAAATAAAACAACTCTCTACTTTCAGGCTATGACTATGTTTTAAATCAACATATAGCACAAGCAACTCTACTCAATATTCTGTAATCACCTATATGGAAAAAGAACCAAGAATGTACGTATGTGTGTATATGTGTGTATGTGTATAACAATCATTTTGCTGTATACCTGAAACTAACACGGCATTGTTAATCAACTATACTTCAATATAAAATTGAATTAAAATAAATAAAATGATATTGTCAAAACACAAAAGACCAAATTAGCTTATTTAAGAAGAGAACATCAAAAATACAGAAAACATTTTTAAGTATCACCACGAATCGGATTATATTGAATAAGCTAAATGTGTCAGCAAGGTCTTTGCATGGTCGGAAGCTATGGATCTGACCCAAGATCTGTGGATCACCCAAGGATATTTTAAAATGCATATTCTGATTCAGGTGGCCCAAGGTGAAACCTGAGGAGGTTGCTTGTCTAACAAGTTTCCAGATAAAGCAAGTATTACTGTTCCTCCTCATTTTGAATACCATTCTTTTAAGACTACTTTTATTAGCAACCATCACAAGCAAGATCTTCTCCTTATAGACATTACGAAAGAGTAACTTAAAAGTTTGGAATTTCACAACTTAATTTCAAAATTAAAAGCTCCGTTTATCTGTGTGGATGAACAAGAGAGTGCCCCATGTTTGTGATGTAAAGGCCATTAGAACAAACCCTCCCCCAAGGAAAAAAGAAAAAGATACAGCTATAGAGGATGGCAGGTAATCAGCAGAATTACTTATTTGGCTTAAAGTAGATTTTTTCCAAATTTTCGCCAAAATAATAATTTCTGAGGTAGTTATCTAAAATATAGATTCACAGAACCTATCCTGGACCATCTAAACCTGAAACTGTAATGACGGGTTTAGGAGGCTGAATAGCCTTGATATTTCTAGTCATCAAGTGAAAGATTGCTTCCTCAAGTGTTTTGTTTAAAATGCAAATGCCATAGAGAAAATTCACCTAGTACACTGGTCTCAGTCATAATTTATCCAACTTAATTTCTTGTGACAATTAAAATTGCTGATGAGAAAGAAATTTCGATCCAGAGATGAATAGATCATGTTGAAGTGTTGTCAAGGGAAAGCTAGACTGGGTGAGGTGTCTTGAGTGAAGATTCCTAAGCAAACAAATCATGAGAAGTAGAGAAAGAGAACAAGTCATAGCTTCTCTTTACTAAGAGCTTACTAAGTGCCCAGCATCATTCTTTCAGTTTATTTTTTATTGATTTATTTTATTTTATTTTTTGGCTGTGGAGGGTCTTTGTTGCTGCATGTGGACTTTCTCTAGTAGCAAGCAGGAGCTACTCTTCATTGTCATGCACAGGGTTCTCCTTATGGTGGCTTTTTGCAGAGCATGGGCTCTAGGGTGCTGTGGCTTCAGTAGTTGTAGCACGTGGGCTTAGCTGCCCTGCGACATGTGGGATCTTCCAGACCAGGGATCGAACCCGTGTCCCCCACATCACAAGGCAGATTCTTAACCACTGGACCACCAGGGAAGCCCAGCCCAGCACCATTCTTAAGTGTGACATTCAATAACTCCTTTTACCCTCACAATGTCAGTAGAAGGTACTTTCTACTCTCAGCCCCATTGCACAGATGAGAAAACAACCAAAGCAGTTAGAAAATGGCAGAGCCAGATTTCAAACCTAACCCACACTTTCACAGCCCACACTTTTATTTATCATGTTAAAATCCCCCCAGCACATCTTCTGATGCTCAAGGCCAACCATGCTTACCTGGATTAGTATCTGAAAAAGGAAATGACTTTGAGCCAGTCACAAAGCAGTAATACTGACTTTTTGGATCAAAAACTATAAAATATTGCCCATTTCATACAGATTAATCTACATTAAAGTGCTTTAGGCAACATTCGATTATTGCTCAAACACTCAATTTCTGCCTTGTCCTGCAGCATTAATAACTGTACCTCTGCTTACGAATGCCGACTCTAGGTGGACAGACTGCAAAGGGATTATCATGGAGTCAATGGCTAATTAGGGCTCCTGTGATTAAGACTCACACAATTTCCAAGGTCTTAACCCATTACTGTTCTCTCTCTGCAAAGCTTCACACTCCTTCTAGAAGTCAATAACGTAAAAGAAATATGACACTTTTACCCCTAAAGGGTTTCTTCAGTAAAAGAAATACAGAAACCCTCAAGTGATAAAGATTGTTCAGCATGACACATCATCTCAGATTTTACAAGCAGTTGACCCACAGGTCAAGTATTATCTAGAAATATGTTTTAGATAGCCTATGTGTATTCCAACATATACTATGATATGTGTTTGAAACAAACTTGAATTACATACTAATGTCTCAATGGTGAGAGATGTTTTTACATGAACAACTGGATTTCTGACTCCTCTGGAAACTGTGGGAGACCAGACATGCCCACATCTCTGACAATAGATGGCAGCTGCTGATTGGTGGGGGTGTGGTGCTCTTCCTACCCCTAATCCTCAGCAGCCTCCCTTGTCTCCTAGATCTGCAGTGTTTTTGAGCCATTGGAGTTTGAATCTCCTTGTTCTACTCCTCCTTCCTTTATGTCTTCTGTCTGCTAGAAGAGCCTTGAGTAATTCCATTGTCTTATCCTCCCAACAATGCCTCCAGGGATGGTTCACAGGAGGATGAAAGATGTAGGAACACAAATTCTGGAGGAAGATTGACTAGAGTTCAAGAACCCCCGAAAATGTCTCATGTGATAGCAGTTTCACTCCCAGGTGAGTCATAGAGACAAGCTGGTTCACAAGTCTTTTCTGTTTGATCTTTTCATAATTCTATCTTGTTCTCCCCTCACTTCTTCGGTTTACTCAGATCTTTGTTGAACCTGGAAAGCGCTTTATTGTTTCATCTTTTATGTTAGTTTCTTGCCAAGACAGAATGTTTTCCCTACTGTGCATTTGGCCTAGGTTGGCAGTTACTCCTTCTCAGCATGACCAACAGTATCTTTAGTTTAATCAAGACTATTCAGAATCAGCAAAATGTCAAATGTATCTGCAAAGTGGAAAGTTTTTCTTTGATTTTTGTTTTGTTTGTTCCATTGGGCCTCCAATGGGAACATTTCTAATAGAACCTGTCGTGAGTTTGGTGAGCACTGTTCTAGCATTTACCAGTCAAAATGAATTTGTGCTTCTCTACACTATTCTTGAATTCTTTTCTCTGGATATTTCTCCACCTAAATATAAAGATCCTTATGGGCAGAGACGATTCTTCTGTGTCTTCCGTGCTTCCTCAGGCACTGAAAACAGGCCTAAAATAAATATTTCTTGGTAACTGACTCAGATTTTATCATTCCATTTCATTTGCTAGGAATTTGATGTGTATGCTTTGATGTAAGATAATATCTTATTTTATTTACTTAAAATACAACTAATAAACAAATGATTATGAAATCACATCAGGAATTTCACAGATCTTTTGTGTCTTTTGTTTGGGATTTTAGTCTGGATCACAACTTTGGCATTTCATTTCTATCAGAAATAATACTACTAGACACTGAGGCTTAAGAAAATGTATGAAGCAAGCCCTTGGCTATAAATTAATAGATATGATATCTACTTTGGGAAACAACTATCAAAGAAGCTGTCTTTACATGAATTGTATCTACACATTGCCACACAATAACTCATTGAATATATCATTTTGAAAGTTTTTAAACTGTTGCTTCTAAAGGAAACTCAAGATCAGAAATGTGGAGTTAGTCCAGAAACGTGGAATTAGTCGGTGAGACAAGGAAACATAAGAAAACAAGCAAGGGTCACATGTTAGGAGGTGTGGAGGGTTGAGGGGTGGTAGATGGAGGTGTAAGATTCAGGATTAACTCTACATCTCTCCACATTTGCCAAGATATTTTGCATTGTCAATCCAAAGAGCATGGCTGTATGTGGTCCTACTGACTCTGCTCTGACCAAAGCTACGGGATGCCAGACATGCAGACTCTGATGGGAATGGTGCATTGAGGTGGCCAGAGGATCTGGGCAATCCTACAGAAACCAAACCAATCCAGACCAGCAAACCCCATGTGTGCATTAACAGGAATAAGAGAGTCACATAAGATACTTTATAAATAAGAGATACTTTATAAATAAGATGGTATATAAATAGCATACCAATATGCTATTTATAACTGTATGCCTTATAATTTGTTTCCCATCTCTAACAAGCAGCAAAATCTTTAACATTTCCTTGGGTTTGGAAAAAAAGGCTCTTCTTAACTTTAGTGCATGAGAAACTATAGCATCATCTTGCAGTCCCTGCAGGCAACTTGGCCAAACAATTCAAAAAGGAATTTTATTTCCTTATGGGCAGAGACGATTCTTCTGTGTCTTCCGTGCTTCCTCAGGCACTGAAAACAGGCCTAAAATAAATATTTCTTGGTAACTGACTCAGATTTTATCATTCCATTTCATTTGCTAGGAATTTGATGTGTATGCTTTGATGTAAGATAATATCTTATTTTATTTACTTAAAATACAACTAATAAACAAATGATTATGAAATCACATCAGGAATTTCACAGATCTTTTGTGTCTTTTGTTTGGGATTTTAGTCTGGATCACAACTTTGGCATTTCATTTCTATCAGAAATAATACTACTAGACACTGAGGCTTAAGAAAATGTATGAAGCAAGCCCTTGGCTATAAATTAATAGATATGATATCTACTTTGGGAAACAACTATCAAAGAAGCTGTCTTTACATGAATTGTATCTACACATTGCCACACAATAACTCATTGAATATATCATTTTGAAAGTTTTTAAACTGTTGCTTCTAAAGGAAACTCAAGATCAGAAATGTGGAGTTAGTCCAGAAACGTGGAATTAGTCGGTGAGACAAGGAAACATAAGAAAACAAGCAAGGGTCACATGTTAGGAGGTGTGGAGGGTTGAGGGGTGGTAGATGGAGGTGTAAGATTCAGGATTAACTCTACATCTCTCCACATTTGCCAAGATATTTTGCATTGTCAATCCAAAGAGCATGGCTGTATGTGGTCCTACTGACTCTGCTCTGACCAAAGCTACGGGATGCCAGACATGCAGACTCTGATGGGAATGGTGCATTGAGGTGGCCAGAGGATCTGGGCAATCCTACAGAAACCAAACCAATCCAGACCAGCAAACCCCATGTGTGCATTAACAGGAATAAGAGAGTCACATAAGATACTTTATAAATAAGAGATACTTTATAAATAAGATGGTATATAAATAGCATACCAATATGCTATTTATAACTGTATGCCTTATAATTTGTTTCCCATCTCTAACAAGCAGCAAAATCTTTAACATTTCCTTGGGTTTGGAAAAAAAGGCTCTTCTTAACTTTAGTGCATGAGAAACTATAGCATCATCTTGCAGTCCCTGCAGGCAACTTGGCCAAACACAATGGTTCCATCCCGTGATTATAATATTTGTTTATTGTTTGGTCACTCATGTTCAACATTTTTGTGACCCCATGGACTATAGCCCTCCAGCATCCACTGTCCATGGAATTGCCCAGGCAAGAATATTGGAGTAGGCTGCCATTTCCTTCTACAGGGGCTCTTCCTAACCTAGGCATAGAACCCGTGTCTCCTGCATTGGCATGAGGTTTCTTTACCACTGAACCACCCGGGAAGCCCTGATTATAATAATAGACCCATATTAATATATCCTGAGTAAGCTTAGGATTTCTCAGAACCTCTTTTTCTCTTTGCTAACCTTAAATTGACTTTATGACCAGAATTTGTCTTTAATTCTATAAAATCACTTTTATTAATTGGGAGCAGATTTCAATCTATAAATCCGTGTTCTGTTTTCAGCATTTCTGTATTTATTGAATAAACAATTTGCTGAATGAATTGTTTCTTTAATGAACAAATTAATTATGGATTAATACTGGAAAAATCTCCATCAAAGGGATACTGTGAAAAGAGTTTTCAAAAGCTTTTCTAAAATCAATACAGATGACAGTAATCAAATTCCATTGATTCTGAAAATACGGTTCTTTGGCCTGGCAGCAGCATCTGGGAACCACCTAGAAATCCAGATATTCTGGCTCCTTGCCAGACCTACTGACTCAGAAATTCCAAAGGTGAGGCCTAGAGAGCTGGTTTCAACAAGCTCTCTAGTGATTCTGATTCAAAAGTTTGTGAGCAACCATCCTGGTTTATTAGGCTGATTCTTCTGATGCTGTCTTTGACTTGCTATCTTCACTGGCAGGTCTTTCCAGGTAACCAAAAACAGTGGATTTTATTTCACATTTATTATTCCATATATGAGCAGTGTGGTTTTTAGCAAATTAACTAAACTGTTAGACCTATTCTGTCTTCATCGACAGAATTAACACAGTGACAACAATCTTGCAGCATTACAGGGAGTACTAAGTACAATAAGTACATAAAACCACTAACAAAGCTTGAGATACTTAACATATATTTGTTCTCACACCGTTTCCTTAATCTTATGTTATATTTTCATATCTCTGGAATCACCCATTCCTTGATACTCCATCTTAATGATCTAATCGATTTTGAGAGGAATTTCAAAGATTTACTGTTTATAACTTTTATTAAGCTAAATTTCCATTTTGTCATGAAGTTTCTACTCTCTCTCTCTATCCAGTGGTTTTATATGTACATCTAGGAAATGACTTTTTAAAAAATATAGAGATGTGGAGTAGGTATTAGTGTTAGGTTTTCCACCTAGAGCTCAACTTCAAAGATCTAAGTTCATTAACACCACTTTTCATGGGTTCACACAATTGAAGTCACTAAGTCTTTACTGAGTTCTCCCCTTGGGTGGGGTTTTTAGCCTGTGTCCGGAGAAAGGACAGTGAGTACCACACAACCCCTTCCCTCGAAGACCTTCCACCTGTAATGGTTTATCCAGCTGATATCACCTCTATAACAGAATTTGTTTTTCTGAAGAGAAAAGCTATTTTTGAGCAACTGAAGAAGGGAATCATGGTGGAGAAGTGTAACTAACTCTAAAAAGGAAAAGACAGCCAGAGCATCTCAGAAAATGGAACCTTAACTCCAAGCCTACCCTTCATTAGCCTAAACTCGCTAGAAAGATTTCAGTTATACCAAATGCTAACCCTGCCGGGGCCATCTGGGAACATAAACTTTATTTTCATCACTACTGAAAGTGGAAAGATTCTGTTTATAAAAAACTTGATTAATTTCAGTGCCTTAATCATAGTTCTAGTCAAATGCATTATTATTACCTATATGCAGAAGTTTTTGGTGAGAAATCCAGTGATGACTTTGTGAACTTTATTTTCACAAAATATACATACTGTAAGCTTCTTGAGAAAAAGCAAGAGTTTTGTCCTACCCACAGATCTAGCACAGTGTTCATCCCAGCGCAAGACCTCATTAGGGATTAATTTACAGAAGATGAAGTGGTTTTTCAGCCAAAGTAGTCTAAAGGAGACTTGTTTCAGATACGCTCAGTTTATGATCCTACCCCCAATAAGTACATAAAACCACTAACAAAGCTTGAGATACTTAACATATATTTGTTCTCACACCGTTTCCTTAATCTTATGTTATATTTTCATATCTCTGGAATCACCCATTCCTTGATACTCCATCTTAATGATCTAATCGATTTTGAGAGGAATTTCAAAGATTTACTGTTTATAACTTTTATTAAGCTAAATTTCCATTTTGTCATGAAGTTTCTACTCTCTCTCTCTATCCAGTGGTTTTATATGTACATCTAGGAAATGACTTTTTAAAAAATATAGAGATGTGGAGTAGGTATTAGTGTTAGGTTTTCCACCTAGAGCTCAACTTCAAAGATCTAAGTTCATTAACACCACTTTTCATGGGTTCACACAATTGAAGTCACTAAGTCTGTACTGAGTTCCCCCCTTGGGTGGGGTTTTTAGCCTGTGTCCGGAGAAAGGACAGTGAGTACCACACAACCCCTTCCCTCGAAGACCTTCCACCTGTAATGGTTTATCCAGCTGATATCACCTCTATAACAGAATTTGTTTTTCTGAAGAGAAAAGCTATTTTTGAGCAACTGAAGAAGGGAATCATGGTGGAGAAGTGTAACTAACTCTAAAAAGGAAAAGACAGCCAGAGCATCTCAGAAAATGGAACCTTAACTCCAAGCCTACCCTTCATTAGCCTAAACTCGCTAGAAAGATTTCAGTTATACCAAATGCTAACCCTGCCGGGGCCATCTGGGAACATAAACTTTATTTTCATCACTACTGAAAGTGGAAAGATTCTGTTTATAAAAAACTTGATTAATTTCAGTGCCTTAATCATAGTTCTAGTCAAATGCATTATTATTACCTATATGCAGAAGTTTTTGGTGAGAAATCCAGTGATGACTTTGTGAACTTTATTTTCACAAAATATACATACTGTAAGCTTCTTGAGAAAAAGCAAGAGTTTTGTCCTACCCACAGATCTAGCACAGTGTTCATCCCAGCGCAAGACCTCATTAGGGATTAATTTACAGAAGATGAAGTGGTTTTTCAGCCAAAAAGTAGTCTAAAGGAGACTTGTTTCCAGGGATACGCTCATTGACATTTATAATTAGTATAGATACCCTATCCCCCAAAAAGGTGGTACCAATTTATGCTTTTCACTAACAAGGGAAAAGTGTACATTTCCTCAAATCTTCACCAATGTTCACTTCTGTTAATTACCCTTGAAGTAATTCTACCCTTTGTCAGACTAATCAATAAATCATTATAATTCAATGTCCTTATTTGCATGGCATATATGTAAGGTTGATTATAATTTTCTGTCAATATTTTTTTTTAGTATTTTTCCTTCTGTGAAGTCTTTGTTCTTGTATATTTCATTAATGATATGCTTACTTTTCTGCCTATTGATTTTATTAGTTTTTGCAGATATTTTTGTAAATTTAGTGTGTATGTCTTTACATGGGGTTTGTACCTCAGTGTTCACTGACAGAGACTTTGTCTAAGTAGAGAATTATGTTTGAGTACATGTATTATGTCAAGGAATATTACACAGGCATTACAAATGAGACTGTAGATCTTTAACGCATGAATACAAGTGCATGTTCATTAAACATTGTTGAGTTTACATGAAAACACAGTAAAGATTGGTTTGGGTTTTGCTATTTCATTTGTATAAAGTGTATTAATGTATGCATAAGTGCTCAAAGGTCAGCATTTTCTAGATTTTTCGGTTTTGTTTTCCAGAAAGGAATTCCACTGTCATAAGTTAGAGAGCTACTGCATGCTAACTTTTTCTTAGTGATTCTCACACAAAAATCAGATATTAAACATTCTGAGGAGGTCTACAACAAAGAAACATGTTTAACATTGTTCAACCTAGCATTTCTCATACTTAACTGATCACAAAACCCAAAATGTATATGCAGAACAGCAATGGAGAGGAGACTTACGGACACTGTGGTGAGGGAGAAGAATATGTTGTGGGACTAGGGATCTCAAACAGGGGCTCTGTGGTGACCTGGAGAGTGGGATAAGGAGGGAGCTGGGGGAGTTTTGGGAGGCGGGGAGTGTATGTCTACCTATGGTGGATTCAGGTCGATATGTGGCAGTAAATAACAAAATTCTGTAAAAAAAAAATTAAAAAATTAAATTATATAGATAAAGAAAAGAAAGCAGGAGAGAAAAGATAAAAAAGAAAGAAAGAAAAAGAATACTGGAGTGAGCAGCCCATCCCTTCTCCAGATCTTCCCAACCATGGAACTCAAATCCATGCACCCCTGTTTCCTGACTGTATGATCTTGGGTGAACTATTAAATCCCTCTAAGTTTCTTTTTCATCATCTATAAAGTAGATATGATAATAAAACCTACAAAAGATTACTGTGAGTGTTAATGAGATAATACACAGAAAGTACTTAATATAGGATGTGGATGCATTGGAAACATCCACTAAATGTGTTATTATTGCCATTATTATAATCATTATCCTAGGGATAGTGTATGGTTTGTATCATGTTTGTATATAAGAAAAGGTTTACGCCCCAGGACTAGCACTCATTAGAAAATAATAATAAAAATGTTTAAAAAAGAATATATTAACTGAACAGGGTTCTGAGAAAAACCATTTGGAAGCACATCTACCAAAATGGTTAAAGTTGTTATCTCTGGATACTGGAATTTAGAAAACTTTTACTTTGTTTGAATATTTTTCTTAAATGTTGGGATTTTCACATGTGTTATTTTACAGTTAAAATAAATAATAGAACCTTTTTCCTTTTGGAAAACAAATAAAAAAGCTGAAAAGAAAACCAAATTTAGGGATCTTAAAAATTAATCACCATCAGTTTAACTGACTTGTCATCAGAAGGCTAATGACATTTGTTTTGTAAACAAAGATGTTATCAACATCATCTGGAATTTCTTTTCTGATTACCTGGGTGGATTCTGTCCTATTCATTTCTCATACTAGAGATTATGTGTCTGTGGAATGATACAGCTAGTGGTTCCCCAGCAAAGAGCCACTGATCTACTAGTCAAAGAAATAGGGGATAGAGAGGCAAGCAAGGAATGGGTTGACAGACAGCTGGCAGATTAGGGTTTTTAGGGACCAGCATCCCAATCCCCAAGTTGATGGCCAGCATCTGCCTACTTCCTTAAGGACTGTGTTTGTGAAACCTCATAGTGATCAAGTAGTTTTAAGACAGGAGGAAATAAGGGATATCACTGAAGAAAAACATGTCTTTGATTTTCTTATAAAATGTCTCACTACTTTTATTTATATAAACTTTTTTTTCCACTATTTGCTGAAAATGTCTTCAAAAAATTTTCTAAAACAAGCTTCATCTCAGATGAAAATGCAGTTGAGCCTGAAGAGACTGAGTTCTTAGAGAGAACATCTCTTCATCAGCATCTGTGAACAAAACCAAAGGCACAATTTTGCAAGAGATTTGGTCATATGGTGGCACTTATGGGCATTGCCTTCTCAGGCAAGCAGCAACTTGGAAGGAGTCATGCTGATTCCAGCTTAAAAAGGTCTTATTAAAAGTGTAGGCAAGCTACAAATGGTATTCATATCAGAAGGGGTGCTGCCAAAGGCCTGAGGGGCAAGAAAAACAGGGCAGGGTGGCACCACAGTCTCGTGACTCAAGCTTAGTCAAAGTGCTATGTCGGAGTCTTTCAAGGTTACTTCAAAAAAAAAAAAAAAAATCTAAACATCTGGGGGGAACAATTGGTTCTAGACAAAGAAAATCTTAGAGCTCAAATTTAAAATAAAACTAAGCTTCCTCTTAAAGCAAGTCCAATAAATCAGGAGCCCATGACTCTGAGACAGAATTGTCAGCAGTAATCCCAATAAAAAACTCCACATTCCTGGCACAGAGGTGTTTTCAGTGGAAATAGTAACTAATTTTCATCAAGATGGCGGGATGTGCCAGCTCAGCCATCAGAGACTAATAGCACAGAGTTGATAAAATCGTGTAATGCCACATTTTTCTGATTTCTAACCTAGAATAGGGAATGGATTTCAGGAAAAGTTCATATTCACATTACACTATTTAAGACCATTTGTGTGTTCTTGAAATTCAGTGCTGCATCTGTCTGATTTTTCCTGTGAGAACAAAAGGTAAATTAGGATAATAAAGACAACTGAAACCACCCCTAAGAAGCCTTCTCAGACTTCCCTCAAAATTATTTATCTTTCTCTTGACTCTTTAACACATTCTTGATATTTCTATTTGGATCTGAAAGCATAATACTCATAGGGGGGAATGGGTTGACAGACAGCTGGCAGATTAGGGTTTTAGGGACCAGCATCCCAATCCCAAGTTGATGGCCAGCATCTGCCTACTTCCTTAAGGACTGTGTTTGTGAAACCTCATAGTGATCAAGTAGTTTTAAGACAGGAGGAAATAAGGGATATCACTGAAGAAAAACATGTCTTTGATTTTCTTATAAAATGTCTCACTACTTTTATTTATATAAACTTTTTTTTCCACTATTTGCTGAAAATGTCTTCAAAAAATTTTCTAAAACAAGCTTCATCTCAGATGAAAATGCAGTTGAGCCTGAAGAGACTGAGTTCTTAGAGAGAACATCTCTTCATCAGCATCTGTGAACAAAACCAAAGGCACAATTTTGCAAGAGATTTGGTCATATGGTGGCACTTATGGGCATTGCCTTCTCAGGCAAGCAGCAACTTGGAAGGAGTCATGCTGATTCCAGCTTAAAAAGGTCTTATTAAAAGTGTAGGCAAGCTACAAATGGTATTCATATCAGAAGGGGTGCTGCCAAAGGCCTGAGGGGCAAGAAAAACAGGGCAGGGTGGCACCACAGTCTCGTGACTCAAGCTTAGTCAAAGTGCTATGTCGGAGTCTTTCAAGGTTACTTCAAAAAAAACATTAAAAATCTAAACATCTGGGGGGAACAATTGGTTCTAGACAAAGAAAATCTTAGAGCTCAAATTTAAAATAAAACTAAGCTTCCTCTTAAAGCAAGTCCAATAAATCAGGAGCCCATGACTCTGAGACAGAATTGTCAGCAGTAATCCCAATAAAAAACTCCACATTCCTGGCACAGAGGTGTTTTCAGTGGAAATAGTAACTAATTTTCATCAAGATGGCGGGATGTGCCAGCTCAGCCATCAGAGACTAATAGCACAGAGTTGATAAAATCGTGTAATGCCACATTTTTCTGATTTCTAACCTAGAATAGGGAATGGATTTCAGGAAAAGTTCATATTCACATTACACTATTTAAGACCATTTGTGTGTTCTTGAAATTCAGTGCTGCATCTGTCTGATTTTTCCTGTGAGAACAAAAGGTAAATTAGGATAATAAAGACAACTGAAACCACCCCTAAGAAGCCTTCTCAGACTTCCCTCAAAATTATTTATCTTTCTCTTGACTCTTTAACACATTCTTGATATTTCTATTTGGATCTGAAAGCATACATCTAACTTTTCATATCTCTGTCCCTCTCTATATATTTTTTTTTACAGTGAAAATAAACAGAAATAATGAACATTGTAACTCAAAGGACAGTGTAACAGAAGATGTTCTTTGCATCTCTAAGCAAAAAGTCACCTGACCTATTCAGAACTATGTTAGGTAAAGATTACTCAGGAAAGATGCCTTAAATACAACTAAGGTGACTCCTTTGCAGGCATATTTGTTTTACCTTTGTTTGTTTATATTTTTTACAAATATTTATAATGCATTTGTATAGAATCGATAGTGCACATTTATAGTACACATGTTTAGATAGTACACATTTGGGGGGGGCAGGTTGAAGACAGAGGGGGTCAGGTGGCTCACTTCTATTGGTCTTTCATTTATCTATTTTCATCCATCTTTGTTCTCTGGCTCATGTCGGCCTCCCATTGCGGTGGCCTCTGTTGTCACAGAGCACCGGCTCTGGGCACCTGAGCTCCGGCTCGGTAATTGGACACATGGGTCCAGCCGGTCTGCAGCACGTGGGATCTTCCCAGGCCAGGGATCGAACTGGCGCCCCTTTCACTGCAAGGTGGTGTCCTTACCCACTGGACCACCAGGGAATCCCAGATAGTACACATTTTTTAGCTTGAAGAAACTTTAGCAAATATCAAGTAATAATGAGTCAACACTGACGTTGTACTAGGGTCTTAGTAGTTATTACTCATGGAATCCTGACAAAAAAAAACAAGTCGGCTACTATTACTACAGTCATTTTACAACAAAGAAAATATCACAATAAATTAAGTCATATGCTCATAGTCATGTAATTGGTAAGTGACAGAATCGGGATTGGAATGTAAGCTGTCTGGTCACCCAGGTGTTGCCCCCAGAGCATCCTCCTGTATTTTTGCTCAACTGCTCCTTTCACGAATAGACTCAGTGGGATTCACAGACTTCCTAAAGACAGAGAACAAAGTCTACATTCCTGTATCCAAGATCAATACTCTTGTTTCCTAAATTTGGGTACAAACCACCCAACTACCCACAAATATATTTCCAGAGATGGGCCATGATTTTTCTTCACAAACCTCCAAAGAAGAGATTTAGTAATTAGGAATGTGTGATAGCCACATTGGCAAATCCTTCTTTTTATCCCATCTGATTTCTGCTTCTCCACTGCCTTCACCCACTAAGGACTGAGGACAGCCTCCCTCTGCAGAGTAGCTCCTTATTGGGGACGCAACAGGGGAAGAGGAAGCAGATCTGAATCAGCTCTCAGTGTACCTAGGTTTCAGTCCTAGGTCTTCACTAACCAGCTTTGTCAATTATAGAAAAGATTTAACTTCTTGTGATATAATTCCTTTCCTGGAAAATAAATGAATTAGATAGATTGCTTTAAAAAAATGAACAACCCTCTGTTTTCAATTACTTGTATGACAGAGTACCTATCACAGAGTATAGGTATTAGACAAATGTTTCTTGCACTAAATAAACTTTGGCTAGACATTCAGTGTTTGAACATTCTATTTTAACACGTTCTTGTCTTTCTTCAGTCATTAATTATGTTGGTACAGTTTTTGAGCTGGGACATCCCTCTGCACGCAAAAGAGAAGGCCTTAGATAGTAATAGGAACCACTGAATTTTCTCAGCTGTATCAGTGACGTCAGTAACCACCCTTTTCTTGGAAAAATAATTGTGACTAATGCTACTAATAATGCTTTGATCCACATTTCTACCATGTTAATTGTTAATCAACTAATCTTCTAGATGCTTTGTAAACTAAAATGATATCCTTGAGATGATCCAAACTTTGTCCCCTACCCTTAAAGGATGCTAAAGTCCTGGGAATTTGTGTTCAATAGGCACAGTGTGTGGATCACATGCCCAAACACCCAAAGTCCCCAGGCCCAGTAGAAGAATCTGGCCCCTTTGATGGTTTGTAGTGAGAAGGAAAACTGGGAACTCCTTAATATCAAGGTCATTTATATTGGTAATTCCCCACCAGGAATTCCAGGCTACACTGTAAGTAGAAAACAAAATTAGAAAACCAAAGAATAAACCAACGTGCATTGACAATATTAATGCATATATCCCTTCAGATCTTCTGTAACAAAGTAGAAGTGCCTAATGATTTGCTATTTCTGATGTAATAAGACCTGACATATTCTAGCCAAATTTACAATATTCCTCATGAACTTGAGGATAAGAAGTTTGGACTGCACTGAATTATTCTTGCTAAAGAATCTAGCATTACCCTTTTGTTCATTGTTTCCAGACTTTGCTTATAAAATAGCCCTGTTTGGAATTTCACAATCACATTAGCTTATTAAAATCTGTGTATAATTCTACACAAAGAAGCTTGTTTCACCTGGTTTAATCCACAGTTATTTAACTGTGGCACGAATATTTTTTTTTTTTCAACTGTACATATGCTGTACTGTGCTTAGTCACTCAGTCATGTCTGACTCTTTGTGACCCCACGGGCTTTAGCCCATCATGCTGCTTTGCACATGGGATTCTCCAGGCAAAATCACTGGAGTGGGTTGTCATTTTCTGCTCCAGGGGCTCTTCTCCATTCACGGATCAAATCCACATCTCATCCATCTCCTGCATTGGCAGGCAGGTTCTTTACCACTAGCATCACCTGAGAAGCCCAGGTGATCATATCTTTTCACAAAATAAACATCACTTCAAAGAAGTGTTTAACAGGAATGTATATCAAAATCATCTCTAGAATTTTTTAAATGCATATGTCACCCTCCCAACTCTAGTTGGTGGGATGATAGAAGATACCTGTACTTTAGAAATCTCTAGAAGTAGCAACTTACTCCCAGGTGAAATTCAACATTCTAGAGGAGGACAAGAGTCCTGGAGAATGCAGCACTGGCCAGGGTCTCTCACCTGATGGCTGGGAAATATTAGCCATTTCTCTCCCTGTCATTCGAAAGACAGATTGCTGCCCTTTTTGACTGAAGATTTTCCTAACAATCTGCCTATTCTAGTGCTGTACATCAGAGAGTATACAAAACAATAATTATTTTCTAAATAACATAGAAAATAGTTACCTATTTTCTAGATAACAAAGGAAAGAAGTCTGTAGCAAAATATGACATCGTAAACTTGGGCTGCTATTTCTCATTTATAAGATCACCACGTGAAAATGTAAGGTGACCTGCTCAGTCTGCTTCTCTTTAGAGTAAGGAATATTAGAGTGAATTCTCAGGATTTTGTGGACTCGTTAGTTTGGCTCCTGGGAAGTGCTGTGGGTTTAGAAGCCTTGCCATGCCGGAATCATGTTTCTTTCTTTTGCTGTAACTCTTTGAAGCATGAGTTGTGTCCCTTCCTGGTTGTGATTGCTGCTGTGGTTTTGATTTGCCTAGTTTTTTCCTTTGTTATTGTTATTTATTTCATTATGAATTGAAACAGGGAAATTGTACAACACAGATTCATTTCAGTACCTTATCCAGAAAATGTCTCTTAGGTGTAACTAAGTTTATGAAATCATTTATATTTAATCTTATATTAACTAGTTCTTTCAAACTCAATTACTTTTCTTCTAGGCACAGAACTTCTTACATTTAACTAAATTGGAGGCTGCAGAGCTCTCATTTGAAAGAGAAAAAACATCAAACCAGAAATGTGAGTCTTTTCTAGTCGGCTGCAATTTTTTTTTTAAATTGTGAAGCCATTCATCGGTTTCTGAGAGAATTTATTTTGTTCCAACACTGTGACATGAACGTCTTCTCCTTGTTGGTGAGAGAAGTTAGACGACGCAGAATACATATGACCCAGGCTACTAAACTAAGGACTCTTCTAACTATGCTCTAGCACAGCTGAATTTATTTTCTGTTGTGTCTTCTCACTACTCAGTGTGAAGAAATAAGGATTACATTGGCCTTCAGTTCAGTTCAGTTCAGTTGCTCAGTCATGTCTGACTCTTTGCCACCTCATAGACTGAAGTACACCAGGCTTCCCTGTCCTTCACCATTTCCCATAGTTTGCTCAAACTCATGCCCGTTAAGTCAGTGATGCCATCCAACCATCTCATCCTTTTATTGCCAGTAAATATATTGGCACTAAATTATTTTAATATAAAGACTGCTTTTAGCTCTATAAACTTGTAAAAGTTTTTATATAAATGCAAAGACTCATGAAATATGAAATATATTTTACATTATTGTGGTAACTTACAAACTGGTAACAAAAAATGTGATAGTATTAATTTCTAATTTTTCTCCTCAGACCTATACCTTCTGTTCCACCAGTACCATAAACACTACTTAGTTCCAGTGCTTGAAACAGCAGCATTCTATCTCTGCTTTGACATCTTTAAAACAAAAATTGCTTATAAAGTCACAAATCCTGTAGTGAAAGTGTAGCAGATTTCAAAACTTTGTTTATTTTTCAACAAGGTCAATCGGTAGAAAAAAAGAGTATCATTAGACTATTAATTTTAGTTATTTTCTTCTCCTTTCTTTTTATCATATTTTCTTGTCTTTTTATTTATGCTCTTCTCCTTTTATCTGAGCTCCTTAATGCCTAGAATTTCCTACTCCTTGTTCATAATGGTCAGGTCATTCTGAATCCCAACAAGGATGCCAAATAGCATAGGAAATTTTCTCTGACTTCCAAGGAAAATCATTAAGAGCAGCATGCTACAAATGATGTTATTTTTCCAAACTCTCCTATTGTATTTCTATTGACCCTATGTAAGTTTTGTTCTGTCTACTTATCCTCAAATAAGGAAAGTCCTGTGAAGACCTGGTGTTTCCAAAAGTCCTAGGGCATAGCAGGTCATTGGCCCTGCTTATCCTTTATTTGGGTGCTGGTCAAAATTACATCCATCAAAATTCTGCAGAGAAGCAGGTTAACTTGTACAGTTTCTAATTCAATTTCCAGTGTCTCTGAGCTAAACTTAGGTGAGATTATCTTTGAATACCATTCTCTATATGTCTGATATTTCTAACAGATTGTATGCATTTATACTCCCTTGATAGCTCAAACAGTAAAAAATGCCTGCAATGCAGGAGACCCAGGTTCAACCTCTGGGTCAGAAAGATCCCCTGGAGAAGGAAAAGGAAACCCACTCCAGTATTCTTGCCTGGAGAATTCCATGGACAGAGGAGCCTGGCAGGCAACAGTCCATAGGATTGCATAGTCAGACACGACTGAGCTAAATTCTACTTCACTTTCACAAGCCACAGCATCTACTAAAACCAGGACTCTTCCTTTTCCTACTCATTCATATTGGCTTTAAATGTCACAGAATACAGGATACACACCACCCCCATTCTCTCTCTGTTTCCTAACCTGTGAGAGCTAAGGCCACTTGTGTCCACAGAGTTTAACTATCAGAATGGAGAAATCAGGCCACAGGTGTCAACATGACTTAACTATTTATTTTAGGACATTAGTAAAGGAAGATAGGGATGCAGTCAATAAATAATATCACTGACGAGAAAAAACTTTTTAAGTCTAAGTAAACAGCTTGCTTATTAGGATTCACTCAAGAATATACATTCATTGTACTAACTAATGCTGAATTTTATGTCATGACCTTTTCTCAGTCTTAATAGATACTCCCAGCCCGAAAGACTACCTTTATGACACTTTAGTCTGGACACTAACATACTCTAAGTGTCCTTTCCTGACCTCCCACTTCAGAGACACTTCTAAGATGGCAATGCTAGTGTTCTTTATTGCATTAGGTCTAATAAATATAGTGTGTGTGTGTATTAATGAACATAGTTTACACTAATCAGCAGTCTTTTTGGTAGTCTTCTAAAGAGCTGACATCTTCTGGAGATGACTGTCAGCCTAATGAGTCTGACATTTTTTAATAAGGAGAAAAAAATGGTAGTAGAAGAACTGTATCATGCTCCTCTAAGAGCATGAGTAGTATAATCCCTATGGGTTTCCAAAAGTTCATAGCAGGTCATTGGCCCTGCTTATCCTTTATTTGGGTGCTGGTCAAAATTACATCCATCAAAATTCTGCAGAGAAGCAGGTTAACTTGTACAGTTTCTAATTCAATTTCCAGTGTCTCTGAGCTAAACTTAGGTGAGATTATCTTTGAATACCATTCTCTATATGTCTGATATTTCTAACAGATTGTATGCATTTATACTCCCTTGATAGCTCAAACAGTAAAAAATGCCTGCAATGCAGGAGACCCAGGTTCAACCTCTGGGTCAGAAAGATCCCCTGGAGAAGGAAAAGGAAACCCACTCCAGTATTCTTGCCTGGAGAATTCCATGGACAGAGGAGCCTGGCAGGCAACAGTCCATAGGATTGCATAGTCAGACACGACTGAGCTAAATTCTACTTCACTTTCACAAGCCACAGCATCTACTAAAACCAGGACTCTTCCTTTTCCTACTCATTCATATTGGCTTTAAATGTCACAGAATACAGGATACACACCACCCCCATTCTCTCTCTGTTTCCTAACCTGTGAGAGCTAAGGCCACTTGTGTCCACAGAGTTTAACTATCAGAATGGAGAAATCAGGCCACAGGTGTCAACATGACTTAACTATTTATTTTAGGACATTAGTAAAGGAAGATAGGGATGCAGTCAATAAATAATATCACTGACGAGAAAAAACTTTTTAAGTCTAAGTAAACAGCTTGCTTATTAGGATTCACTCAAGAATATACATTCATTGTACTAACTAATGCTGAATTTTATGTCATGACCTTTTCTCAGTCTTAATAGATACTCCCAGCCCGAAAGACTACCTTTATGACACTTTAGTCTGGACACTAACATACTCTAAGTGTCCTTTCCTGACCTCCCACTTCAGAGACACTTCTAAGATGGCAATGCTAGTGTTCTTTATTGCATTAGGTCTAATAAATATAGTGTGTGTGTGTATTAATGAACATAGTTTACACTAATCAGCAGTCTTTTTGGTAGTCTTCTAAAGAGCTGACATCTTCTGGAGATGACTGTCAGCCTAATGAGTCTGACATTTTTTAATAAGGAGAAAAAAATGGTAGTAGAAGAACTGTATCATGCTCCTCTAAGAGCATGAGTAGTATAATCCCTCACCTGGTTTTCTAACTGATTCACCTCCTGAGTCTGAATTTAGACTGGTAAATCGAGGAGATGTCTTCCATTCTTTCAGGTATGTGACTTTTGTTTTGCTACAGTAGGCAAAAGTATAGTTAGACAAGTTGTATTGTTATCAATCCAGATATTGGCAATCATTGTCTTGGGATTTTTCCAAGAATCTGCAGTAATTTATCTCTAAGAGTTCATTTTAATCTGTGTTTTGATTTTTTACTACATTTTTTATTTTTTAACTATTTTAGAAGAAGTTAACTCTATTTAGAAGAATGAGAGTCTTTAGGCAGATATCATTTTATTAATAAACCACGGCTTCCCTTGTGGCTCAGTGGTAAAGAATCTGCCTGCCAATACAGTAAATGAGGGTTTGATCTCTGAGTCAGGAAAATCCTCTGCTGAAGGAAATGGCTATCCATTCCAGAATTCTTGTCTGGAAAATCCCATGAACAGAGGATCCTGGTAGGCTACAGTCCATGGGATCACAAAAGAGTGGAACACAACTGAGCAACTAAACAACATCTTAAACTATAAACTTGCCCTCCTTTTCTAAACAAAATATCTGTCTGTCATTCAAATTGACCATTCATTTGTTTGCTTTTTCCTTTTCCTCTTTACATTTATGTTTACAGAGTATCCACTTTGAGTCAAGCATTGGGAAAGGAGTTAAAGATTTGCCTTACCCTCTCAAGAATAATATATTACAGTAGTCCTATACAAGACATATTTTATCTACTTGCTATTTATGTGAGCAGAGATTTTCTCCTTGAGAAGAAAAATAGTATTACATAATGAAAAAATGGGGCTGAATGGTAGAGATGAACAGAAGGTATTTTTAAAATCCCAAACATTTAAGCTAGGAAAAAAGTTGCCTCAAAATTAGTTTCAAAAGACCACATTTTCAACAGACTTATTTTTTTCTCAAGTTTTCTCTAGACTAGTCTTATAAATGCTCACTTCCATAAACACCAGAGAAGAGTTGCAATGTGACCCAGGTTAGAAGCTGACACTGACGACTCCACTTCCTTCCATGTGCCAGCTCACCAGAAGGCAGCCTAGCCCATAAAGACTATGATGGAGAACCAGTGTTGGAAGACTAGTTGGAACTAGTTTTTAGAAGTGGTTTTCAGATGAATGCTGTGATCTTATCCTCAAGTCCACTTACATAAAGCTATATTATGTGTCTTACTGGAGTGAAAGTGACTTCAAAGAATTTTTAATAAAGTGTTAGCTTTCCCAATTTAAGTTTGACCAATTTCCAGAGTTGATATTAGTTGATATTAGTAGCCTAAAACCCTTGTTAACTAACAACTGATTAAAGAAAAAAAAAATAAAAAGGTAGTGTTAGGCATGATTTTGACTCAGAATTAATACAGAAAAGTCAAATTAATGCAGATACAATGGGTGACCTCAAGACCTTAATTTTTCCAGGACAAATTCTAGTTCAAATGTTTTCTCTGTCATCACATGAAAATGATTTAAAACAGCTTCAAGTCAGACATTCTGATCCAAGATCCTATACTGTATAATTTCTACAGAGTAGAGCATGCTACTTGGCATTCTATCTCCCATACTACTGACAGATTGAAGTTCCAAAAAACGTTTCACAGTTGATTTATTCAGCAATTTTTGCTATGACAAAGGAGAATGAGGTCAGCACAATCTCCTCCCACCACTGTGAAGAGTGATAATGAGCAACTAAACAACATCTTTGCCCTCCTTTTCTAAACAAAATATCTGTCTGTCATTCAAATTGACCATTCATTTGTTTGCTTTTTCCTTTTCCTCTTTACATTTATGTTTACAGAGTATCCACTTTGAGTCAAGCATTGGGAAAGGAGTTAAAGATTTGCCTTACCCTCTCAAGAATAATATATTACAGTAGTCCTATACAAGACATATTTTATCTACTTGCTATTTATGTGAGCAGAGATTTTCTCCTTGAGAAGAAAAATAGTATTACATAATGAAAAAATGGGGCTGAATGGTAGAGATGAACAGAAGGTATTTTTAAAATCCCAAACATTTAAGCTAGGAAAAAAGTTGCCTCAAAAATTAGTTTCAAAAGACCACATTTTCAACAGACTTATTTTTTTCTCAAGTTTTCTCTAGACTAGTCTTATAAATGCTCACTTCCATAAACACCAGAGAAGAGTTGCAATGTGACCCAGGTTAGAAGCTGACACTGACGACTCCACTTCCTTCCATGTGCCAGCTCACCAGAAGGCAGCCTAGCCCATAAAGACTATGATGGAGAACCAGTGTTGGAAGACTAGTTGGAACTAGTTTTTAGAAGTGGTTTTCAGATGAATGCTGTGATCTTATCCTCAAGTCCACTTACATAAAGCTATATTATGTGTCTTACTGGAGTGAAAGTGACTTCAAAGAATTTTTAATAAAGTGTTAGCTTTCCCAATTTAAGTTTGACCAATTTCCAGAGTTGATATTAGTTGATATTAGTAGCCTAAAACCCTTGTTAACTAACAACTGATTAAAGAAAAAAAAAATAAAAAGGTAGTGTTAGGCATGATTTTGACTCAGAATTAATACAGAAAAAGTCAAATTAATGCAGATACAATGGGTGACCTCAAGACCTTAATTTTTCCAGGACAAATTCTAGTTCAAATGTTTTCTCTGTCATCACATGAAAATGATTTAAAACAGCTTCAAGTCAGACATTCTGATCCAAGATCCTATACTGTATAATTTCTACAGAGTAGAGCATGCTACTTGGCATTCTATCTCCCATACTACTGACAGATTGAAGTTCCAAAAAACGTTTCACAGTTGATTTATTCAGCAATTTTTGCTATGACAAAGGAGAATGAGGTCAGCACAATCTCCTCCCACCACTGTGAAGAGTGATAATGATACAAAGAACAAAGAAAGGAAGCAGGAAGCAATGGAGGTAACCAACCAGGAAAGCAACAGTAGCTAAGACAGATGAGCAAGGAACTTGCAAAGAAACAAAAATGCTTCAAAATGAATGCCCCAACACTGATGTGATAAGCAAGTCCTATTATCTTCTGTTTTACACAGAAATGTGGATCTAGGCTGACCAGACCCTGAAAGGAAGGCACAGATCTGATAAGGAAATAGGAAGAGAGTCTATATGTTATCATCCTGTAATCTTCAAAGGTACAGAATCAAGTTTTCAACATGCAGATATTGGTGGGAGCCAATTTGTGAACTCCCAAAATAAGAAGTTCCTGGAAGCAGAAGGAGGATACTGGTCACAAAAAAGATGGAGGAATTTTATTAGTGAAAGAAAAGGCCTTCTGCAACTTGAAATTCCCTTCAGGTTAAGTTGACCTGCCAAGAACTTATGCATGCCAAGGTCTTTTCAAAAAAGTCTGAGAGTGAAATGAAAACACTTGTCATGACTGTAGTGAGCCCCTCTGGACAATTTGGCAAAAAGAAATCCTCTTTCTCTGTGGTGGAGAGTGCACCACCATGGCTATTCCATGCTATAATTCCATGCTATAATATAATATAATATAATATTCCATGCTATAATTATTGAGTAATCTATTCTATAGAGGGCTTCCCGATAAAGAACCTCCCTACCAATGTAGAAGATTCGAGAGACATGGGGCTCGATCCCTGTGACGGGAGGATCCCCTGGAGAAAGAAATAGCAATCCACTCTAGTATTCTTGCCTGGGAAACCCCATGGACAAAGGAACCTGGTGGGCTACAGTCCTTGGGGCTGCAAAATGTTAGATACAACTGAACACACACACACACAGTGTTATATTGAAGACAGAGGCTTTATGTAACGTTTTTGCAAGGACAGCTTCAAGTTCAAAAAACATTCTGATCCAAGATCCTATACTGTATAATTTCTACAGAGTAGAGCATGCTACTTGGCATTCTATCTCCCATACTACTGACAGATTGAAGTTCCAAAAAACGTTTCACAGTTGATTTATTCAGCAATTTTTGCTATGACAAAGGAGAATGAGGTCAGCACAATCTCCTCCCACCACTGTGAAGAGTGATAATGATACAAAGAACAAAGAAAGGAAGCAGGAAGCAATGGAGGTAACCAACCAGGAAAGCAACAGTAGCTAAGACAGATGAGCAAGGAACTTGCAAAGAAACAAAAATGCTTCAAAATGAATGCCCCAACACTGATGTGATAAGCAAGTCCTATTATCTTCTGTTTTACACAGAAATGTGGATCTAGGCTGACCAGACCCTGAAAGGAAGGCACAGATCTGATAAGGAAATAGGAAGAGAGTCTATATGTTATCATCCTGTAATCTTCAAAGGTACAGAATCAAGTTTTCAACATGCAGATATTGGTGGGAGCCAATTTGTGAACTCCCAAAATAAGAAGTTCCTGGAAGCAGAAGGAGGATACTGGTCACAAAAAAGATGGAGGAATTTTATTAGTGAAAGAAAAGGCCTTCTGCAACTTGAAATTCCCTTCAGGTTAAGTTGACCTGCCAAGAACTTATGCATGCCAAGGTCTTTTCAAAAAAGTCTGAGAGTGAAATGAAAACACTTGTCATGACTGTAGTGAGCCCCTCTGGACAATTTGGCAAAAAGAAATCCTCTTTCTCTGTGGTGGAGAGTGCACCACCATGGCTATTCCATGCTATAATTCCATGCTATAATATAATATAATATAATATTCCATGCTATAATTATTGAGTAATCTATTCTATAGAGGGCTTCCCGATAAAGAACCTCCCTACCAATGTAGAAGATTCGAGAGACATGGGGCTCGATCCCTGTGACGGGAGGATCCCCTGGAGAAAGAAATAGCAATCCACTCTAGTATTCTTGCCTGGGAAACCCCATGGACAAAGGAACCTGGTGGGCTACAGTCCTTGGGGCTGCAAAATGTTAGATACAACTGAACACACACACACACAGTGTTATATTGAAGACAGAGGCTTTATGTAACGTTTTTGCAAGGACTGGCCTGGCCCGTTAATAGTGGTATTAAATTCTATAGCCTGGAGCCTCTCTCTGTCTTTAAACACCTGAGAATGTCTTCCCTATTAGTAAGATCTAGTTGGGAAGACTAATTATAACAGACATTGCGGCACCAGCCTCACCACCTCCACCCCTGTGCTTTCGACAAAGGCATGGACCCAAGAAGTGAAGCTTACAGAGGCACGCCATGGAGTCTACAATCAGCTCTCAGGCTCTTCCTGGGCAAACTCCAAAAGTAAGCAAAATTCATCTCTTTCTACCACTTCTGTGAGATAACAGCTGCCTCAGCTGCTCAAGGTCAAAATTACATGGCCCAGTGGACCTGGCAGCTTCCATTATTCCAGACCATTGCAACTCCTTCCCCTAAAATTATGATAAAATTCACACCAACGGACTGAAAGTCCATAAATAAGTTAATCTGCTTGCCAAATTTTTGAGTTTTTCTTTTTTCAAAATGCTCATAGGGCTTCCCTGGTGGCTCAGATGGTAAAAGAACCAGCCTGCAATGCAGGAGACCACGGTTCAGTCCCTGAGTCAGGAAGATCTTCTGGAGAAGGAACTGGCAAGCCATTCCAGTATTCTTGCCTGGAGAATCCCATGGACAGAGGAGCCTGAATAACTATAATCCATGGGTCTCAAAGAGTTGGACACAAATGAACAGCTAACACACTTGTCCACTGATTTTATACATTCTATATTCTAAGTCAACTTTCATTTGATGAATGATATCTATAGCTCTGTTGGTGTTCTTTATTGCCAACAACAGAAACCTGCTAAGAAAAACAATTTCAGAAATTTAAAGGACTCAGTTCATAGAATCTTTAAGATAGCTGCAGAACCAAGAATATAAGCTACACAGCCAGGGCAATGCCTGATATCACAGAGCAGAACAATTCTGCTGGTGAAGACACACACCAACACTAGGCTCAAGTTCACCCACTGACACCAACAAAACTCACTCCACCCCCCAAACCCTTTACTGAAATGGATGTCACATGCCCTCTTACTCTTCTTGTCACTAGATTCTAGAATAATTATAAACTGTTTTTATTATCTTAATTTTACTTATTTTTGATCATTAGAAATAAAGTTATATTTATTTTCAAATAATCTACAATTCAGATTTTCTTTTTTTAATTTACTTAATTATTATTGTTTTGGTTTTACATAGTTTTGCTGTTTACAGATATGCATAACCTAAGATAAAGTCATATGTATACCTCTCCCTGCTGTACCCCCATTCCATTCCCCATCCATCCCACCCCTCCAGGCCATCGCATAGCCCCCACGTAAGATCCCTTAGTCCCACAGCACATTTACAACAGCTAACTCTTTTGTATATGATAGTACAGGTTTCCATGCTACCATTTCCATACTTCTCATCCACACAATTCAGATTTTTCTTATCAACTATATTGGGCTTTTTCTTCTATAATTTATACCAAATCATTACTTTTACATATAATTGAATGGATGTGATTACCATCATAAAGAAATTAGAGTAAGTCCCCAGCATCCATAAAATATCAGAGAAGTCAGAAAGATAGGAAAGTTTTGAGTTTTAAAATTAATGCTTGAACCACTGTTGTTCAGTCCCTGAGTCAGGAAGATCTTCTGGAGAAGGAACTGGCAAGCCATTCCAGTATTCTTGCCTGGAGAATCCCATGGACAGAGGAGCCTGAATAACTATAATCCATGGGTCTCAAAGAGTTGGACACAAATGAACAGCTAACACACTTGTCCACTGATTTTATACATTCTATATTCTAAGTCAACTTTCATTTGATGAATGATATCTATAGCTCTGTTGGTGTTCTTTATTGCCAACAACAGAAACCTGCTAAGAAAAACAATTTCAGAAATTTAAAGGACTCAGTTCATAGAATCTTTAAGATAGCTGCAGAACCAAGAATATAAGCTACACAGCCAGGGCAATGCCTGATATCACAGAGCAGAACAATTCTGCTGGTGAAGACACACACCAACACTAGGCTCAAGTTCACCCACTGACACCAACAAAACTCACTCCACCCCCAACCTTCACTGAAATGGATGTCACATGCCCTCTTACTCTTCTTGTCACTAGATTCTAGAATAATTATAAACTGTTTTTATTATCTTAATTTTACTTATTTTTGATCATTAGAAATAAAGTTATATTTATTTTCAAATAATCTACAATTCAGATTTTCTTTTTTTAATTTACTTAATTATTATTGTTTTGGTTTTACATAGTTTTGCTGTTTACAGATATGCATAACCTAAGATAAAGTCATATGTATACCTCTCCCTGCTGTACCCCCATTCCATTCCCCATCCATCCCACCCCTCCAGGCCATCGCATAGCCCCCACGTAAGATCCCTTAGTCCCACAGCACATTTACAACAGCTAACTCTTTTGTATATGATAGTACAGGTTTCCATGCTACCATTTCCATACTTCTCATCCACACAATTCAGATTTTTCTTATCAACTATATTGGGCTTTTTCTTCTATAATTTATACCAAATCATTACTTTTACATATAATTGAATGGATGTGATTACCATCATAAAGAAATTAGAGTAAGTCCCCAGCATCCATAAAATATCAGAGAAGTCAGAAAGATAGGAAAGTTTTGAGTTTTAAAAATTAATGCTTGAACCACTGTTGTTCAGTCACTCAGTCATGTCCAGCTCTTGGGGACCAAATGGAGGTTGTGGCTTATGTAATTTGGAAGAATCTGATGACTTTATTGAACTAAGAAACAAAAAAGGAAATAGAAAAAATAGATAATATTACTTGAGTACTTATGATTATTGAAACCTTGTGTAGATTTTCTTAATGAATTATCTTACTTGGTATTTACCACCAACCAAAGAAAGGGATGCTATTATAATGCTTATTTTACAAGTACGTAAACTAAGACTTCAAGAAGGTAAATTAATACACAGGGTAACAAAACTAACACATAATTGAGTTGTCATTTGAACGTCAACAGAGCACATGATCTTCAACACTTACCCTCCTTGAGGAAGAATATATAATAACTTCAATTTTAGACTCTTAGAGGAAGAGGTATCCATGAACCCAGGGATCATCCAAATGAATATTTCTATCTGGAATTTGGATAATCAGATCTGATACTCATAGAAGAGTTGAAGAGATGTGAGTATTAGACAACTGTAAAGAACTCTTTGAAATATACCATAAACCACTTAAGAATTTTAAATCAATACCTGGACAGGTTTTTTTCAACTGTTAATAAGCTGTAAGATACTTAAATAAGTGGAGTATGGGATACATATGATTTTCAAAGATCCTTCTCCTTAACAATTTATACTTATAAGATTCATCAAAAATGTTACATTTCAAGAATAAAAGAAATTTAATTTTCTATAAAGTAAAATCAGAGATAAACACATCTAACCTGAAAGAATTATTAATATTTCCTAATAAATCCAATACTGGGATTGACACCAGAGGAGGAAATAAAAAAATCAACAGGAAGAATAAACATTCTCTTTCTCAAATAACAAGTTCTGCCCCCAACTTTCAAAAATTGATTCTTATAATTTCAAATATCCTGTAGATAGTACTGGAGATGAAATTTAAACACATTTTCATTAATTGAATGGATGTGATTACCATCATAAAGAAATTAGAGTAAGTCCCCAGCATCCATAAAATATCAGAGAAGTCAGAAAGATAGGAAAGTTTTGAGTTTTAAAAATTAATGCTTGAACCACTGTTGTTCAGTCACTCAGTCATGTCCAGCTCTTGGGGACCAAATGGAGGTTGTGGCTTATGTAATTTGGAAGAATCTGATGACTTTATTGAACTAAGAAACAAAAAAGGAAATAGAAAAAATAGATAATATTACTTGAGTACTTATGATTATTGAAACCTTGTGTAGATTTTCTTAATGAATTATCTTACTTGGTATTTACCACCAACCAAAGAAAGGGATGCTATTATAATGCTTATTTTACAAGTACGTAAACTAAGACTTCAAGAAGGTAAATTAATACACAGGGTAACAAAACTAACACATAATTGAGTTGTCATTTGAACGTCAACAGAGCACATGATCTTCAACACTTACCCTCCTTGAGGAAGAATATATAATAACTTCAATTTTAGACTCTTAGAGGAAGAGGTATCCATGAACCCAGGGATCATCCAAATGAATATTTCTATCTGGAATTTGGATAATCAGATCTGATACTCATAGAAGAGTTGAAGAGATGTGAGTATTAGACAACTGTAAAGAACTCTTTGAAATATACCATAAACCACTTAAGAATTTTAAATCAATACCTGGACAGGTTTTTTTCAACTGTTAATAAGCTGTAAGATACTTAAATAAGTGGAGTATGGGATACATATGATTTTCAAAGATCCTTCTCCTTAACAATTTATACTTATAAGATTCATCAAAAATGTTACATTTCAAGAATAAAAGAAATTTAATTTTCTATAAAGTAAAATCAGAGATAAACACATCTAACCTGAAAGAATTATTAATATTTCCTAATAAATCCAATACTGGGATTGACACCAGAGGAGGAAATAAAAAAATCAACAGGAAGAATAAACATTCTCTTTCTCAAATAACAAGTTCTGCCCCCAACTTTCAAAAATTGATTCTTATAATTTCAAATATCCTGTAGATAGTACTGGAGATGAAATTTAAACACATCAGCTTAGTCATTTGAAAAACTGATTATCATAATTTTCCAGCTAGTCTATAACTCTATGACTCATTTTATCTCTGGGTTAAACAAAAGTCACCATGTGTAGAAGTTTATCAATGAAATACGAGGGATAACTAGAAAGGACTATAAATAGTAACAAGAAAAAGAACTGGAAGAATCTGAAACAAAATAAGATGTGAATATATTACTTTTTCAGCCGTAAAAAATGATTATATGACTTCCATGGTACATTGTTTTCTTAACATAGACTTTACGTATAAAAAAAATTCACTCAATTTAATTATACAGGTCATCACTTTTTTTCATGCATTTACAGAGTTTTGGAACATTTTCATCACCCTAAAATTTTTTCTTAACTCATCTTCAGTAAATCTCTGTTCCTTTTCTCAGCCCTAGGCAATCATTGCTTTGATTTCTGCCTTTTCTAAAAATTTCATATAACTGGAATTATACACTACATAGCCTTTATATCTGGCTTATTTCTCTTAATATAATTTTTTTATATCCATGAAAGCCATAGTATTTTATCAGTTTATATTTATTGCTGAATAATATTGCATTGTATGGATACATCACATTTTGCTTATCCATTCATCATTTGAAATGACTGACTCATGACTGATTTCTTCCAGTTTTGGTTGTTGTGAATAATGCTGCTATGAACATTCATATTCAGCACCTTCATATGATGTATATTTTCATTATTCTTCACTAGATTCCTTGGAGAGGAGATGTTATATCATATGATTCTATAATTCTAACAGAAAAATCTAAATTGAAAAGTGATTAAAGCAAAGATATTGTCAAGGGCTTCCCCTAGTGGTCCAGTGGGTAAGGACACCGCCTTGCAGTGCAAGGGACACCGGTTCGAGCCCTGGCCTGGGAAGATCCCACGTGCCACGGAGCGGCTGGACTGATGTGTCCAATTACCGAGCCGGAGCTCTGGAGCACATGCTCTCGGAGCCTGTGCTCTGCAACGACAGACGCCACCGCGATGGGAGGCCCACAAGAGCCAAAGAACAAAGACGGATGAACAGAGAGAAACAAAAGACCAATAGAAGTGGCCCGCCTGCTCCCCTCCCTCCCTCCCCAACCAGACCCCCGCCCAAAAATAAATAAATAAATAAATCTTTAAAAAAAAAAAAAGATATTGTCAAAACATAGAATCAAACAATAAAAAGTAGCCAAATTTCCTCAACTGCCATGCTTTTTCTAGGCAAGCCAACTGTTTATTTTTACATTTTCAGTTCTCTCTCTGAAGGTCAGCCTAGACAAACTAATGCACCTCACCAGCTAAATCCTTTATAGTTTATCTTTCGAGATTGGGCTCCTCTTTGCCACTTAGAAAACAAAGGAAGCAAGAAATCCATCCTTATCACCTCTAATTCTTCACTTTCTGAGACACTTTTTCACTAGGAACTCATGGAATTCGGACTTTTAAGTAACAGGAAACTAGTCAGCTCCTTATGAATTTGAGTTTTCTCTTTGACTACTTTGCTGCTGTCTCTTCCTTTCTTTATCCTGTAAACATCCATATTTTCTGGGAAATCAATTTCCCAGCTTATCTTCTTGCTCCATATCTCCCCTAAGATGATCCCATCCACTATTCATTACATATCCAGGATGTTCAAATCTGTTTTCCCTGACGTCTCACCTTACCCCAAGACTTACATGTGAAGCTTCTTTCTTGGTCTCCTCCTCAACCACCTACTGGAGCTCACCATTTCAGAGATCTCCTTCCCCTATCCCATTTCCCCCTTTTTAGGAACTAGGATCACCTAATCACCCAAGCCTACAGCATAAATGTCATCCTTGACTCCTGCGCCTCCCTTTACTCTTTTCTTATATATAATCTAATACCGTTTCTGTGAATTCTACCTCCTAAAACTTGGGTCTGGACCTCTCCTCCACTCTAAATGTGATACTTTGGTTGTGGCCTTCTTGGCTCTCAGCAGGATCACCCACTCACCCTGTGTGAAATGAGGGAAATAATAGCATTTTAGTGCATAGGATTATTGGGGCAATGAAATTAGTTAATCCAAGACATTCTGAAGGGTGGTACTCTTCATCATCATCAACATCACCATCTCTACAAATCGAGCTTCCAGCTAAGCACGCGGCACATCGGATGTGCTCTTTGTGGAAGAAATCCGGTAACTAACAGTCTTTATGGAAGTAACAGCTAGAACAGGGGATGCTTTTTTGTCCTCCCCTATACCAAAGACTACAAAGACAGAAATACATAGAGCCGGTGAAGTCCTGAAAGGCACCCAGGTTAGCAGGGGTGATAGAGGGTCACAAGGGCAGGGGAAGGGACTGTTTCAAAGTAAAGGAGATAAGGTTAAGCATGTTGGGGAGAGGTCCAAAAGACAGAAAACTGAAGCAAGCACATTTGGATCTGAACGCATTCAGTGAACTGGAGGAAGGAATGGCAACTCACTCTAGCCTTCTTGCCTGAAGAATCCCATGGACAGAGAAGCCTGATGGGCTATAGCCCATGGGGTTGCAAAGAGTCAGACACGACTGAAGCAATTTAGCACACATGCACTTTCAGTGAAATGGGCTTGATGAAAGTCACATTGGCAGAGGTGGGGAGGGTGAGTAAGTGGTGAGGAAACCTGGACACAGGTATAGACCAGCTCAAGAGATCTGACAGACACAGGAGGAGAAAGTAGGACAGAGATTAAGGGGAGAAAGAATGCTTATGAGGTAGTTTCCTAGCCACACAGTTTACTAGTTTTCCTTTGGAAGGGATAAAATTTTCCTTAACCCGAGGAGAGAACTGCTTCTCACTTTGTGACCAACATCTCTATTTGCTAATCATCAGAGCAGTGTCTTGCCAAGAATAAAAAAGGTAACAAATTCTGTAGGAATGTCTGATTTTTGTTTTGGTTTGGTTTTTTGCATTGCTCCATTTACTGGAAGAAATTCATTGTTCCACTATTCTTGCCACATTTTAAAGTTGAAGAGATAAACATGAGAGAGAAGAGCAAGGATGTCACCTGCTTGCTGAAACTTGCAAAGAATGAATCAAATGTTTGAGTCAAGTTAAGAAGCAAAGTTGGGCCTTCTTGGCTCTCAGCAGGTCATCAGGGAAATGAGAAATAATAGCATTTTAGTGCATAGGATTATTGGGGCAATGAAATTAGTTAATCCAAGACATTCTGAAGGGTGGTACTCTTCATCATCATCAACATCACCATCTCTACAAATCGAGCTTCCAGCTAAGCACGCGGCACATCGGATGTGCTCTTTGTGGAAGAAATCCGGTAACTAACAGTCTTTATGGAAGTAACAGCTAGAACAGGGGATGCTTTTTTGTCCTCCCCTATACCAAAGACTACAAAGACAGAAATACATAGAGCCGGTGAAGTCCTGAAAGGCACCCAGGTTAGCAGGGGTGATAGAGGGTCACAAGGGCAGGGGAAGGGACTGTTTCAAAGTAAAGGAGATAAGGTTAAGCATGTTGGGGAGAGGTCCAAAAGACAGAAAACTGAAGCAAGCACATTTGGATCTGAACGCATTCAGTGAACTGGAGGAAGGAATGGCAACTCACTCTAGCCTTCTTGCCTGAAGAATCCCATGGACAGAGAAGCCTGATGGGCTATAGCCCATGGGGTTGCAAAGAGTCAGACACGACTGAAGCAATTTAGCACACATGCACTTTCAGTGAAATGGGCTTGATGAAAGTCACATTGGCAGAGGTGGGGAGGGTGAGTAAGTGGTGAGGAAACCTGGACACAGGTATAGACCAGCTCAAGAGATCTGACAGACACAGGAGGAGAAAGTAGGACAGAGATTAAGGGGAGAAAGAATGCTTATGAGGTAGTTTCCTAGCCACACAGTTTACTAGTTTTCCTTTGGAAGGGATAAAATTTTCCTTAACCCGAGGAGAGAACTGCTTCTCACTTTGTGACCAACATCTCTATTTGCTAATCATCAGAGCAGTGTCTTGCCAAGAATAAAAAAGGTAACAAATTCTGTAGGAATGTCTGATTTTTGTTTTGGTTTGGTTTTTTGCATTGCTCCATTTACTGGAAGAAATTCATTGTTCCACTATTCTTGCCACATTTTAAAGTTGAAGAGATAAACATGAGAGAGAAGAGCAAGGATGTCACCTGCTTGCTGAAACTTGCAAAGAATGAATCAAATGTTTGAGTCAGAGACATTCATTAAGACATTAGTCAGTTTTACATAGTTCATCATGAGACACTTTAAATTCAAATTTTCCAAGTAAACTAATATTATTACCAAAATAAGTACTAAATTTTTAACTTTAAAGTAGTATGCTTCCCCTAATTAACAAATTAAATCAAGCTTTATGTGGAAGCTGTGAAAATTACAAAACATAAAAAAATTAAAATCTCCTATAATTCTGCCACCTAGGGGAAAAATGTACTATTGACCTTTAATATATTTCCAGACAGCTTTTTTTCCCTAAACATATGTATACGCACATACACACACATGTACACACACAAGCAAATTCTTAGCAAAATGTATAGCATACTGTATATAAATTTTCTGTATAGCCATGTCTCACTCAATATCATATCAGGACATTCTATGTCTTGAAAATTCCTTGAAACCATAATTTATAATAACTATATAATATTCTATTTATTTGATAACCTTATTTTTATTGAGGGGCTCTTTTCAATTTATTTGCCACTATAGTCAGGCACATATATTAATATATTATATTTTCCAAATATTACCTAATCATCACAATTTTATTAATTTATAACCCAAAATTGCCTTCTACTAAAGATTTTGGGGACTACTTTTATGAGAAATATATAAATTCTCTATCTACTAGAGATCTACTTTGATATTTTATAAAAGATCTACTTTTATATATTCTATTTTATCTATTGATCTGTTTATTGATTCTGGTGCTAGCAAAGCAACATTTTGATGACTAACTTTAGAATATGTTTTGGTGCCTCATAGGGCATTAATGGCCTTCCATTGTTTTAAACCTAAAGCTTCCAGTGCTTTGCTTCCCCAGGGACAAAATCTGTCCCATTCTGAATTCTCAAAACTTCTGTAGGAAATACAAGTCTTTGATCCCAAATGGTGCCATCAAAGATTTCTAAGTGACCTCTTGGTTCTTAGTGAACATTCTTTTTCTAATGATAGAGTCATGCTGGGCCCAGATAGCTTCCTAACACGTGTAGTTAAAGAAAAAAATCACGCTGGACTAGGAAAGTATCATGTCAAACACACTGCTTCCAACCCTATATTTGGAAAAGATAGGAATGAGTAATTATCGAAAGGAGGATCTGTAAGTCTTCAATAAAAATTAAACCAAACAGGTTTCTTTTTAGTTTTTCAGTCCTCTCCTCATAAACCTTAATTCAAGAAAATTATTTAAGGGGGAGATATACATATGACTAATCTGGGAACATACCTATCTGTAAACAATAAAACTCTGTAAAAGTTAAAAGTAAAATAAAAGTTAAAAAAAAAAAACTATTTATTTCTCTTTATCAAACTGTCTAACAAAATACACTCAGCTTGTTAACTGGTCCTGTGAAAATAAGAAGGTGAATAGCGTTTACATTTTACCTTTTTTTAAGCTTTTTTTTTTTTTTAATTTTTGGCCTCTTTTATTGTTGTTGTTTTTATCCATCTCTATTCTTTGGCCTGTATGGGCCTCCCACTGCAGTGGTCTCTCCCGTTGCAGAGCACTGGCTCTGGGCACTTGCGCTCCAGAGTGCTGGCTAGCAGTCTGACACACTGGTCCAGACACTCTGCGGCACCTAGGATCTTCCCCGGCCAGGGATCAAACCCACGCGCCCTGCACTGCCAGGCAGACTCTTCACCCACTGGACCACCAGGGAAGCCCCTACACTTTATTTTAACTTTAATAAAGTTCCCTTCTTTAGTAGAAAGGGCACAAAATAGTAATTCGAACTCATTTCTCAAGTTGATACTCATAAATGGAACCAAGTTGATATAAATTGTATTAAGAAGCAGTTCCTTTTAAAAAAAGAAGAAGAAGAAGAAGAAAAAGAAGAAGAAGCAGAAGCAGTTCCTTCCTGAAAATAAGAACGACAATGGGGAAATTCTCTGGCAGTCCAGTGGTTAAGATTTTTCCTTTGAATACAGAGGGTACAGGTTCCAGGTTCAATCACTGGTTGGAGAGCTAAGATCCCATATTCATTGAGGCCAAAAACCCAAAACAAGTAACAGAAGCAATATAGTAAGAAATTGAATAAAGACTTTATATTTCTTTTTTAAAAAAGAAAGAACACAATGATTATTTACTGAAAATGTACAGCTCTCTCAGGTTAGTTACTATTCAGAGGAGGGGCTTCAGGTAATTTCTAGGAAAAACAATTTATATTCACATCATTTTTTAAGGATGATTTTTAAAATTACCATAGCACTAATAAATGCTCTTCTTCAGAGAGCTTCATGTTTAGACCTTGCCAAGTCACTTCTTTAACTTCACTGGCTAGTGCACAAACTAAATTTTTTCTTTCCTTAAATTAATCCAGTCTAAACATATCAATGACTAACCCTGTATGTGCAATCTAAATGTCAGCATTCTCCATCAACTTAGTAAAAGGGCTTTCTTCAGGAAATCCTAAGAATACACATTCCAGAGAGACTGTTTCCATCTAAAAACATTGACACTGATTCACTCTTAAAATACCCTGTGTTTGAAAGGAGGAAAAAAAAGATTTTTATTCTTTTAAGAGGTTTGTGTTGTCTCTGTTTTAAGGTCCTCTAATGAACAATCTTTAGACTTATAAATCATAAAATAAAAACTGATGGTATTTAACTGAATTCAATATGCTTCCTTCCATTTTATTTGCAAATAATTGGAAGAAAATTAGTTCTGTTTATTGAAAAAAAGGATAAAATTTCTTCTCATCATCCAATTTGCAAGTCTTAGAAGAGAATTTGAATCTATAGTTAACATTTTTTAATCTCCATGTTTAATACCTTAGCTTTTTCATCCCACAACTTCAAAGCCAAAGTCACTGACATTGAACTACACCTAACCAAGAAAGTTAAAGACTTGTGCTTGGAGAACTGTAGGACACTGATTAGTGAAATCGAGGATGATGCAAATTGTTATGCTCATGAAGTGGAAGGTTTAATATTATTAAAACGACCACATTTCTGCAGCACTCTACAGATTCTGTTAAGTCCTTATCAAAACACCAATGGCATTTTTCATGGAACCAGAACAAATCATTCCAAAATTTATATAGAAACACAAAAGACCTCAAATAGTCTAAAATATTATGAGAAAAAAAAAAAAAGGTGAGGGTGGCACATTCCCTGATTTCAAATTACACTGCAAAGTTACAGTAATCAAAATTGCATACTGCTTAAAAAGACACCTAGGTCAGTGGAATAGGAGAGAAAACTCAAAAATGACCCATTTTTTAATCTATAGCAATGTAGGCAAGCACATATATTGGGAAAAAGACACTCTTTTCAATAGACATTGCTAGGAAAATTGAATAACTATACCCAAAAGAATCAAACTGGACTGCTTTCTTATACCACTTACAAATATAAACTCAAAATGGATTAAAAACTTAAATGTCAGCATTCTCCATCAACTTAGTAAAAGGGCTTTCTTCAGGAAATCCTAAGAATACACATTCCAGAGAGACTGTTTCCATCTAAAAACATTGACACTGATTCACTCTTAAAATACCCTGTGTTTGAAAGGAGGAAAAAAAAGATTTTTATTCTTTTAAGAGGTTTGTGTTGTCTCTGTTTTAAGGTCCTCTAATGAACAATCTTTAGACTTATAAATCATAAAATAAAAACTGATGGTATTTAACTGAATTCAATATGCTTCCTTCCATTTTATTTGCAAATAATTGGAAGAAAATTAGTTCTGTTTATTGAAAAAAAGGATAAAATTTCTTCTCATCATCCAATTTGCAAGTCTTAGAAGAGAATTTGAATCTATAGTTAACATTTTTTAATCTCCATGTTTAATACCTTAGCTTTTTCATCCCACAACTTCAAAGCCAAAGTCACTGACATTGAACTACACCTAACCAAGAAAGTTAAAGACTTGTGCTTGGAGAACTGTAGGACACTGATTAGTGAAATCGAGGATGATGCAAATTGTTATGCTCATGAAGTGGAAGGTTTAATATTATTAAAACGACCACATTTCTGCAGCACTCTACAGATTCTGTTAAGTCCTTATCAAAACACCAATGGCATTTTTCATGGAACCAGAACAAATCATTCCAAAATTTATATAGAAACACAAAAGACCTCAAATAGTCTAAAATATTATGAGAAAAAAAAAAAAAGGTGAGGGTGGCACATTCCCTGATTTCAAATTACACTGCAAAGTTACAGTAATCAAAATTGCATACTGCTTAAAAAGACACCTAGGTCAGTGGAATAGGAGAGAAAACTCAAAAATGACCCATTTTTTAATCTATAGCAATGTAGGCAAGCACATATATTGGGAAAAAGACACTCTTTTCAATAGACATTGCTAGGAAAATTGAATAACTATACCCAAAAGAATCAAACTGGACTGCTTTCTTATACCACTTACAAATATAAACTCAAAATGGATTAAAAACTTAAATGTAAGACTTGAAACTGTAAAACTCCTAGAAAATAAGAGGCAGTATGCTCTTTGACGTCAATTTTAGCAATATTTGGGGAGGGAATTTCTACTCCTCTGGCAAGGGCAACAAAAGAAAAAGTAAACAAATAGCACTTCATCCAACTAAACATCTTTTTGCACAGCACAGGATACTACCGATAAAATGAAAGTGCAACCTACAGAAAAGGAGAAGATATCTACAAGCAATATATACAGTAAGGGCTTAATATCCAAGCTATTAAAGAACTCACATACTTCAAAGTCAAAATACAAGAAAAATGATTAAAAAGTGGGCAATAGGTTTGTATAAGAAGATTATATAGTTGGCCAACAGATACATGAAATGACATCACTAGTCAATAGGAAAATACAAACCAAAATCACAATGAAATACCATCTCACATCTGTCAGGTGACGATTATCAAAAAGGCAATAAATAACAAGTGTTGATAAGGCTGTGGAGAAAAAGGAATCCTACTGCATTGTTCATGGGAGTGTAAATTGGTGTCGTCAATATGGAAAATAATACGGAGGCTCCTAAAAAACTAAAAATGGGACTGAGATATGCAATTTTACTTCCGGATATTTTTTCCCGAGAAAACAAAAACATTAAGTCAAAAAGTAATATGCACTTCAATGTTCACTGCAGCATTATTTACAATAGCTAAGATATGAAAGCAACCTAAATGTCTATGAATAGATGAATATTATTAAGATGAGGTATATATATAAACAATGGTATGTTACTTACCATTTTTTAAAAATCTTGTTATTTGCCAAAACATGGATGGATCGATAAAGAATTATGCTAAGTAAAGTAAATCAGACAGAGAAAGACAAATATCGCATGTTCTCACTTATATGTGGAATCTAGAAAACAAAACAAATATTTAAAACCAACAAACATATTCATAGAGACAGAGAATAACTGAGTGGTTGTCAGGAGGGAGACAGGCAGGTTGTCAGGAGGTGGATAAAGTATATGAAGGAGATTAAGAGATACAGACCTCCAGTTATAAGATTAGCTGAAGGATTATGGCCAGTAGCATTGTAATTACTTCATATGGGAACAGAAGGTTAGTAGCTTTATCATGATAATCATTTCATGATGTGTGCAAATTTCAAATCATTATGTAGTACGCCTATAGCTATCATAATACTGTACTTCAACTGTATTTCAACTTTTAAAAATCTATTTTATGAAATATTCCTTACTAGTAGAATAATATACAAAAAAACATATAATCTTTTCGTATGCACAGAAAAAGCATTTGACAACATCCAACAACCCCTAATGACAAAAAAAGCACTCCACAAACTAGGAATAGAAGAAAAATTCCAACCTGATAAAGGGCATCTACCAGTTCCTAAGACTAACATAGTACTTAATATTGAAAGACAATGCTTTCTCCATAAGGAAACAGATCAAGGTGTTTCCTTTCACCATTTATATTCAGCATTATACTGGAGGCTGCAATCAGGGCAATTTGTGAAAAACAAAAAAAAAAAAAAGAAAGAAAGAAAGGTATTTAAATTGGAATGGAACAAATAAACCGACATTCAGAGAATAGGGTATTACATAAAGAAAACTCCAAGTAATTCATCAAGAAATAATGAGTTAGAATTTTTTAAAACTAATAGCAAATATAATTCATAGATTTAAGAAGTGCAAGAAATCAAGCACCATATATACAAAGAACTATACCAAGGCATAGTTTTTCAGCATAAAACAAAGGCAAACCAAAGACAAAGAAGGGAAAAAATTATAATAAACCATACCAAAAATACATTTAAATAGAAAAAACATTGAGACCAACATCTCTCCTCTGAACAGAAAGGATATAAACCATTTAAAAAATGCAGTCAGAAATGCATGTTTATGTGCACCAAAAATCACATATGAAAATGTAAAGTGTAGCACTATTAAAAACAGGCACATACTGAGGAAAAATCTAATGTTCATCAACAGGAGGAGAAATAAATTGTGAGATATCCATACAATGGAATGTCATTCAGCAATAAGAAAAATGAGCAACTCCTATACAAAGTAACATCAATGAATCTTTAAAACATAAAAAAGCATATGCCATATGTCTCCATTTAATATATCTCCAAAGTAAATAAGACTAATCAATGCTGCTACATATCAGCATAGTGGTTAGCTCTTTGGAAGTAAACAAAAGGAGGTCACAATGGTTGACACCGTGATACAGGAAGTGGTCATATGGATATACGCACCTTATGAAAATTCTTCCAGTTATATTCTAAAAAACTGTACATTTTCATATCTGGTATGTTTCAATCAAAAGTTATGACTTTAAACATGCCATTATGCCAGTTGTTTGCAATCATATACTATTCACTGCACAATTTTACAAATACAAGATTTCCAATAGTCTTTGCAAATCCTTAAGTGGTGTTCCTACTAACCCTTTGTTACCAAGCTTGCAAGTGGACCTTCAATGGTCTGAGACTATTAGATCTTGTCCTCTACTTCAAATGCCTGCTTGAGGGTAAAATGCCCAGTAAACACCTCTTCACCTTCTTAGGGATCAGATCCAGCGCCTGTTCAAAGTAATTTTATTTTAAAAATATCTAAAGTTTGATTTTTTCTTTAAACATTTGACGTAAAACCTATTAATCTTGATTACACTCCATTGCAAGGGATAAGAAATCATCTTTCTGATTAAAATTGTGAAATAGAGCTCTGTATTTCTGGACATCCTCTTTAGGAGGCTCTAGGATGTCAGTGAGTATCACTGACAGTCAGTGCTCATGGATGTGGCTGATTTTGATGCCAAGTTACTGTTCACGCTCTATTTGTGTTCTTGTCTGCTACAGACAGGGTATTTCCTCACACCCCAGGGCTGGGTGTGCAAGCAGAAGCCCCTGTAATCTCTCCTCGTGAAGACCTTTTATCCAGGTCTCCCATTTGGAATTATTTTGTTTGCACCCAAATTTATAGTCAGAGGGGAAAAGAAAAGGAGAAAGAGAGAGAGGTCCATGATCCAAGGACTATCTTTGCAGTTAATCGGTGTGCTGTTCAGGCAGGAACCAGGGCCATGGCAAATCCATTTGTTCTGCCCCAGATAACTCCCCTTCCTTTTAATGGCTGGGTATAATACATATCATTCTCATCAAGTTTATTTGTTTTGACTGCAGAAAGCAACTTTACACTCCTGCAGGAGAGTAAGTTAAAGAGAAAAAAATAAATCCATTTCCAGCATCAGGAGAGAGCCAAACTCTGCCTGCATTCACCTGGCGTTTCCTGACTGGGGCTCCATCTCACAGCAGACAGTGTGTAGGCAGCATCAGAGGCTGATAAACCTACCAGACATGTGGAGGCAGGGAGAATGGTGTTCTGAGCATCTTCTGGTCCTCTGGGCCAATCCTAGACCTACCTCCACGTCTGAAACCTGGTTAGAACATAACATCGATTATGAAAGTTTCCTGTTAAACATCATTGGTGTATGGCTAAACACAGAGATAAAAACCTTCAGCCTGGGCTTCCCCTGGTGGTCCAGTGGATAAGGACACTGCCTTGCAGTGCAAGGGGCGCCAGTTCGATCCCTGGCCTGGGAAGATCCCACGTGCCGCGGAGCGGCTGGCCCAATGTGTCCAATTGCCGAGCCGGAGCTCTGGAGCGCATGCGCCCAGAGCCGGCGCTCTGCAGCGACAGACGCCACCAAGATGGGAGGCCCACAGGAGCCAAAGAACAAAAATGGATGAAAACAGAGAAATGAAAGACCAACAGAAGTGGCCCGCCCGCTCCCCTCCCTCCCCAACCTGACCCCTGCCCAAAATTTAAAAAAAAAAAAAAAGAGTAAAAAGAAGGTAATAGTTTAAAAAAAAAAAACCTTCAGCCTGGGGGTTCCCCGGTGGTCCAGTGCATGAAGAGTCCCCCTTGCACTATAAAGGGCACCCCTTAGATCCCTGGCCTGGGAAGATCCCACGTGCCGCGGAGCGGCTGGCCCAATGTGTCCAATTGCCGAGCCGGAGCTCTGGAGCGCATGCGCCCAGAGCCGGCGCTCTGCAGCGACAGACGCCACCAAGATGGGAGGCCCACAGGAGCCAAAGAACAAAAATGGATGAAAACAGAGAAATGAAAGACCAACAGAAGTGGCCCGCCCGCTCCCCTCCCTCCCCAACCTGACCCCTGCCCAAAATTTAAAAAAAAAAAAAAAGAGTAAAAAGAAGGTAATAGTTTAAAAAAAAAAAACCTTCAGCCTGGGGGTTCCCCGGTGGTCCAGTGCATGAAGAGTCCCCCTTGCACTATAAAGGGCACCCCTTAGATCCCTGGCATGGGAAGATCCCACGTGCTGAGGAGCGGCTGAGCCAGTGTGTCCAATTATGAGCTCCCGCTCTGGAGCTCATGCGCCCAGAGCCTGAGCTATTCAATGAGAGAGGCCACTGCAATGGGAGGCCCACGCAGGCCAAAGAATAAAGATGGATGACAATAAATAAATAAAAACAATAAAAGAGGCCAAAAAAAAAAAAAGTCATTCAGTTTGAAAACCTCTGAGAATGAATCATTCAACATTATTTACCCAAACTGCTCTGCTATCAATTGGAATTTTAAGATGGTTTCAATTTAATTAGTTTTTGAATCTGTTTATACTCTGGAGAAGTCCAAAACTTTTCAAACATCAGGTCACAACCTACCGGTGCTCAGAACACTTCCTGGCTTCCTCCTCACTCAGGGTGAAAGCCAGGCCCCACCATGGCTGCAGGCCAGTGAGATATGCTGGATCTTTACTCATCACCTCAGCTCCACCCTCACTTTGGAGTCTCCCCTCAGCTGTTGCACCAGCCGTGCCTGCCATGGCTCCACATGTCCACTCCCCACTTTTATATCACTGTCACCATCTCTGTGAAGCCTTATTCACTCACCCTTACCCTACCCTCCTGATTCCTCCTCATCCTCTGTGTTTTTATCATTCTTACAGAAATGGCCACCTCCAGAAATATCTCATTGACTTATTTGTGTAAGTTGTTTTTTTTTTTGCCCCCTCCCATCCAAAATGTGAGCCTGTTGAAGGCAGGAATTGCTGTTTTATTGGTTGATTTATCCTCAACACCAAAGCAGTGCCTGCACCATGAGTGCTGTGAAATAAATACTTCTGAATAAATGAAGTACTGAAATCCAAACATTTCCTCTGTATTCAGAAACTTGAAAGTTGTTAGAATAGTAGAACCAAGTTTCAAAGCCATTCTCCCTACTTCCCAGTGGACTGATTCGTAAGAACTCTGACAAATACAGACAGATTTGCAGACTTTGGCACTCAAGCTCTAGATAGAATACAGAAGCCTTGAGAAAACAATAGGAACTGATCTTTGCTTTTGAAAATGTCAGTCGCTCCTTCATATCCAACTCTTTGTAATGCCTTGAACTGTAGCCCACCAGGATCCTCAAGTCCATGGCATTCCCCAGGCAAGAATACTGGAGTGAGTAGTCATTCCCTTCTCCAAGAGATCTTTCTGACCTAGAGATTGAACCCAGGTCTCCCACATTGCAGGCAGACTGTTTACTGTCTGAGCACCACGGAAACCCTCAATTATTTACCCAAATTTTGGCCTCAAGGGGCCCATAAAGATGGATGACAATAAATAAATAAAAACAATAAAGAGGCCAAAAAAAAAAAAGTCATTCAGTTTGAAAACCTCTGAGAATGAATCATTCAACATTATTTACCCAAACTGCTCTGCTATCAATTGGAATTTTAAGATGGTTTCAATTTAATTAGTTTTTGAATCTGTTTATACTCTGGAGAAGTCCAAAACTTTTCAAACATCAGGTCACAACCTACCGGTGCTCAGAACACTTCCTGGCTTCCTCCTCACTCAGGGTGAAAGCCAGGCCCCACCATGGCTGCAGGCCAGTGAGATATGCTGGATCTTTACTCATCACCTCAGCTCCACCCTCACTTTGGAGTCTCCCCTCAGCTGTTGCACCAGCCGTGCCTGCCATGGCTCCACATGTCCACTCCCCACTTTTATATCACTGTCACCATCTCTGTGAAGCCTTATTCACTCACCCTTACCCTACCCTCCTGATTCCTCCTCATCCTCTGTGTTTTTATCATTCTTACAGAAATGGCCACCTCCAGAAATATCTCATTGACTTATTTGTGTAAGTTGTTTTTTTTTTTTTTTTGCCCCCTCCCATCCAAAATGTGAGCCTGTTGAAGGCAGGAATTGCTGTTTTATTGGTTGATTTATCCTCAACACCAAAGCAGTGCCTGCACCATGAGTGCTGTGAAATAAATACTTCTGAATAAATGAAGTACTGAAATCCAAACATTTCCTCTGTATTCAGAAACTTGAAAGTTGTTAGAATAGTAGAACCAAGTTTCAAAGCCATTCTCCCTACTTCCCAGTGGACTGATTCGTAAGAACTCTGACAAATACAGACAGATTTGCAGACTTTGGCACTCAAGCTCTAGATAGAATACAGAAGCCTTGAGAAAACAATAGGAACTGATCTTTGCTTTTGAAAATGTCAGTCGCTCCTTCATATCCAACTCTTTGTAATGCCTTGAACTGTAGCCCACCAGGATCCTCAAGTCCATGGCATTCCCCAGGCAAGAATACTGGAGTGAGTAGTCATTCCCTTCTCCAAGAGATCTTTCTGACCTAGAGATTGAACCCAGGTCTCCCACATTGCAGGCAGACTGTTTACTGTCTGAGCCACCACGGAAACCCCAGTCTTTGTCTGATTCCTTTTCTCATTAGACTCTCAAAGGAACATTTTGAAGAATACAATATTAACACTTTTAAAAATAAAGAAATAAGAATCATATATTCTAATTTAATTTTCCAAATTCTCTTTGTGACTAAGTGATAGCATCAGGACTTGAAAACGGGTCTTCATTCAGATCTTGGCTTTTCTATCATCCCCAGTGTCTCCTATAGCAGTAGCAGACATCCTGGGGACAGGCCAGAGATACATACATTTAATAAGGATTTTTTAAAATGCCACACAGAGTTTGGTAAAGGAGAGTCAAGCATTTCCAAAAAATTACACCATGAAGGATATCAACAAACTGAGCCTGGTAGCCTTGTTGTAACCACACACTGTAACTGTCACCTTCCACATTGCACAGCAGTAAAAGATAATGTCAGTGTACTTATCAGACACAGAAAACCCCATATGGCAAGTCTGACTGGTATCTATAATGTGTTTTTAAAACAGGTTAATTTCCAACATGAGCATGAACTTGAGCAAATTCCAGAAGATAGTGAAGGACAGGCAAACCTGGCATGCTGCAGTCCATGAGATCACAGAGTTGGACACACATGATTTAGTTACTGAGCAACAATTTCTAACAACTATGACAGTTCTAGAAAATACCCAGAATTAGCTTTATACATTATATAGTACAGGAAAAATTATGTTTATACAAAATAAATATACATCATTTATTTATTAGTTTATTATTTCGCCATTGTACAAAAGACAGAAATTCTGGTGCTGATAATTTAAACATATACATGAAACTAGTGGGTTTAAACAGAAAAGTCATTATCTTCTTATCTTTTACCTTACTTGAATTCAACATTTATTTATTGGGCACATCATAGATGACGATAACTGGTAGAAAAAAGATAAGCATCACAGAGAAGCTTGAAAACTAACCATAGAAATAAAATAATTACAGGCATAAGTATAAAGTAAAGCAGCACACAGTGTTATTGAGAGATACAAGGTTCTGTGAAGCTTCCAGAACTAAAGAGGTCGCATCCAGTTGAGATACTGAGAAAATGTAAAAGCGATTGGTTTATTCTCCTGACTAAAGCTAACAAAATAACTAAACAAAATATCTGAAACAAAAGTTTTCAACACACTCTATCAGGCAACAAAGAACAGAAATCCATGAGAAGCCAGAAATAACCAAGGTAAGCCAGCTGCTGAGCCAACTTCCTTGAGAGTGGTTCCAGGCAGGTAGAGGACCCCAAAGAAGACTGGTGGATTTTCTGAGTTGAGGAGAAAGAACTGAGAGTCTGGTAGCCAAAAGTGGCTAAAGTTTGTTGGACAGACTGCTGACAATGGGAGAGCTTCAGAGAAAAAAGAACTATGGAGATCTTCAGAAGAAGGGCATTCCCCTTGAGTAGAAGACTACTGATTTAGTTCAGTTCAGTTCAGTCGCTCAGTCGTGTCCGACTCTTTGTGACTCCATGGACTGCAATCCACAAGAAATTCATCAAAAACCCATCAAGATGTGGAACAACTTCTACAAGTTAGCCCCAAGGCCACAACAGAAGACCCCAGGCCAGGGAGGTAAACTGGGCTCCATGGAATAAGGTAGGAAAAGGATAGAAACTACTAATGAGCATGTGCATATGAAGAAATTACCCTAGCCTCTAAGCGGGAAGATCCCTTGGAGAAGGAAACGGCAATTCACTCCAGTATTCTTGGCTTGGAAAACAGGGGAGCCTGGTGGCCTGCAGTCCATAGGGTCACAAGAGTCAGAAATAACTCCCTGGTCTAGGAGAAGATCCATCTAAGGATTAGAGGAAAGCAAAGCCAGTACTCACACAGAATGGGCAATAGTGTCTGGTACTACCAGGCAGATAGAACAACCATGTAATTCATGGGCTTTGGGAATAGTACCCAGAAGGGTCTTCACTGGTGAAGAATAATTAGCTTTACACTGGTCATCTCTAACAAATCTTAAAGTGAAGCACAGGGGAATCAAACTGCCTCAAAGTGTTTTAACTGCATCCCTGAACAAAATTCGAGAATATTTATAAATGTACAAAAATAACCAACACCAGGCTTCACTGGTAGCTCAGTGGTAAAGAGTTCACCTGCCAATGCAGGAGACACGGGTTCGATCCCTGATCCAGGAAGATCCCACATACAGCGGAGTAACTAAGCCCATGACCCACAACTGTTGAGCCTGTGCTCTAGAGCCTCGGAGCCACAACTATTGAGCCATGTGCCACAACTACTGAAGCCCGTGTGCCCTAGAGTCCAAGTTCCACAACAAGAAGCCTGCTCACCTCAACTAGAGAGTAGCCCTCACTACCTGCAACTAGAGAAGAGCCAGAGGCAACAGTGAAAACCCAGAATAGCCAAATAAATGAACAAAATTTAAAAAAAATAATAATAATCAACACCGAAGAAGGTAAAATTTCAAAATATTCTGAATTTTAAAAAGCCAGACCAAAAAAAAGTTTATGTCTTGGGTACTAAATCAGTCCATGTGTATAGCTCTAGAAGAAGCAAACTAATGTATGGTGACAGAAAGCAGATCAGTGTTTGCTTGGGGAAGAAGAGTGAGAAGGAGTGAGAGGAAGGGGCTGTAAAGGGGCACAAGGACCCTTTTGGGAGGTGGTGGATGTGTTCAGTATTCTGACTGCACTAATGGTTTCATGGGTATATACATATGTCAAAACTTCAAACTCTGTAAGTTTAGTTTAGTGTATATCAATTACAGCTTAATAATGCTGTTTAAATAAATTGTATACCTGTCAGTATGGCCATCATTAAAAAATTTACAAAGAATAAATACTGGAGAAGGGGTGGAAAAAGAAGAACCCCCTTTTTCCCAGAAATAACTCCCTGGTCTAGGAGAAGATCCATCTAAGGATTAGAGGAAAGCAAAGCCAGTACTCACACAGAATGGGCAATAGTGTCTGGTACTACCAGGCAGATAGAACAACCATGTAATTCATGGGCTTTGGGAATAGTACCCAGAAGGGTCTTCACTGGTGAAGAATAATTAGCTTTACACTGGTCATCTCTAACAAATCTTAAAGTGAAGCACAGGGGAATCAAACTGCCTCAAAGTGTTTTAACTGCATCCCTGAACAAAATTCGAGAATATTTATAAATGTACAAAAATAACCAACACCAGGCTTCACTGGTAGCTCAGTGGTAAAGAGTTCACCTGCCAATGCAGGAGACACGGGTTCGATCCCTGATCCAGGAAGATCCCACATACAGCGGAGTAACTAAGCCCATGACCCACAACTGTTGAGCCTGTGCTCTAGAGCCTCGGAGCCACAACTATTGAGCCATGTGCCACAACTACTGAAGCCCGTGTGCCCTAGAGTCCAAGTTCCACAACAAGAAGCCTGCTCACCTCAACTAGAGAGTAGCCCTCACTACCTGCAACTAGAGAAGAGCCAGAGGCAACAGTGAAAACCCAGAATAGCCAAATAAATGAACAAAATTTAAAAAAAATAATAATAATCAACACCGAAGAAGGTAAAATTTCAAAATATTCTGAATTTTAAAAAGCCAGACCAAAAAAAAGTTTATGTCTTGGGTACTAAATCAGTCCATGTGTATAGCTCTAGAAGAAGCAAACTAATGTATGGTGACAGAAAGCAGATCAGTGTTTGCTTGGGGAAGAAGAGTGAGAAGGAGTGAGAGGAAGGGGCTGTAAAGGGGCACAAGGACCCTTTTGGGAGGTGGTGGATGTGTTCAGTATTCTGACTGCACTAATGGTTTCATGGGTATATACATATGTCAAAACTTCAAACTCTGTAAGTTTAGTTTAGTGTATATCAATTACAGCTTAATAATGCTGTTTAAATAAATTGTATACCTGTCAGTATGGCCATCATTAAAAAATTTACAAAGAATAAATACTGGAGAAGGGGTGGAAAAAGAAGAACCCCCTTCACTGCTGGTGGGTATATAAATTGATACAGCCACTATAGAAGACAGTATGGAGATTCCTTGAAGAGCTAGCACTAAAACTACCACATGACCTAGCTATCCCACTACTGGGCACATACCCTGAGAAAACCATAGTTTAAAAAGACACATGTACCCCAGTGTTCATGGTAGCACTATTTACAATAACTAGGACATGGAAGCAACCTAGATGACCATGGACAGATGCCTGGGTAAAAAAGATTTGGTACATACGTGCAATGGAATATTACTCAGCGATACAATGGAATACATTTGTGTCAGTCCTAATGAGGTGGATGGACCTAGAGCCTGTTATACAGAGGGAAGAAAATCAGGAAGAGAAAAAAGTCATATATCAACTCATATATATGGAACCTAGAAAGACAGTACTGATAAAGCTATTTCCAGGGAGCAGTGGAGATACAGAGAGAGAAAAGACTTATGGATATACGGCATGGTGGGAAGGAGAGGGTGGGATGAAAGGAGAGTAACATGGAAATCTACACATTATAACATGTGAAATAGAGAGCCAGTGAGAACTTGCTGTATGACTCAGGGAAATCTAACTGGGTCTCTGGACGGATGGTTGGGAGATGGGAGGGAGGTCAAAGAAGGAGGGGACACATGTGTAGCTATGGCTGATTCATATTGAGGTATGACATAAACCAACACAATATTGTAAAGCAATACCATCCTTCAATTAAAAATAAATTTAAAAAATAAAATGTATAGCCCTACTTTACAAAAAATTTTTCCCAGCTTGTGTCCTGTAGTCATGTGAGCTTGTAAGAAAGGAGCATGTAATTTTGCTTAATGGAATACAGACTGTATTTGGGAAAACAGCAGGGGACAAGTGGAAAGGAAAGATACGTGCATGTCCTTAAATGGCATTTTCATTGGGTAGGAAATGAGTAGCCTACAAAGGGTTACAAGGTTCTTCTTTTCAAAAGATTATATGCTCAAGTGTTACACTCTATGAAGCTAAGTTTACTAAATTTAGCAGTAGTGTTTTGAGATGCTTAATAATGCTGTTTAAATAAATTGTATACCTGTCAGTATGGCCATCATTAAAAATTTACAAAGAATAAATACTGGAGAAGGGTGGAAAAAGAAGAACCCCCTTCACTGCTGGTGGGTATATAAATTGATACAGCCACTATAGAAGACAGTATGGAGATTCCTTGAAGAGCTAGCACTAAAACTACCACATGACCTAGCTATCCCACTACTGGGCACATACCCTGAGAAAACCATAGTTTAAAAAGACACATGTACCCCAGTGTTCATGGTAGCACTATTTACAATAACTAGGACATGGAAGCAACCTAGATGACCATGGACAGATGCCTGGGTAAAAAAGATTTGGTACATACGTGCAATGGAATATTACTCAGCGATACAATGGAATACATTTGTGTCAGTCCTAATGAGGTGGATGGACCTAGAGCCTGTTATACAGAGGGAAGAAAATCAGGAAGAGAAAAAAGTCATATATCAACTCATATATATGGAACCTAGAAAGACAGTACTGATAAAGCTATTTCCAGGGGAGCAGTGGAGATACAGAGAGAGAAAAGACTTATGGATATACGGCATGGTGGGAAGGAGAGGGTGGGATGAAAGGAGAGAGTAACATGGAAATCTACACATTATAACATGTGAAATAGAGAGCCAGTGAGAACTTGCTGTATGACTCAGGGAAATCTAACTGGGTCTCTGGACGGATGGTTGGGAGATGGGAGGGAGGTCAAAGAAGGAGGGGACACATGTGTAGCTATGGCTGATTCATATTGAGGTATGACATAAACCAACACAATATTGTAAAGCAATACCATCCTTCAATTAAAAATAAATTTAAAAAATAAAATGTATAGCCCTACTTTACAAAAAATTTTTCCCAGCTTGTGTCCTGTAGTCATGTGAGCTTGTAAGAAAGGAGCATGTAATTTTGCTTAATGGAATACAGACTGTATTTGGGAAAACAGCAGGGGACAAGTGGAAAGGAAAGATACGTGCATGTCCTTAAATGGCATTTTCATTGGGTAGGAAATGAGTAGCCTACAAAGGGTTACAAGGTTCTTCTTTTTCAAAAGATTATATGCTCAAGTGTTACACTCTATGAAGCTAAGTTTACTAAATTTAGCAGTAGTGTTTTGAGATGTACAGAGAAGACTTTAAAAATGTGAAGATTATTTCAGAAGCTATCATATTAGCCTGGCTAATTAAATTAAAAGTTGAACTGGAATGGTACCTGTGTGATTTGCAAAGAGAGGGTAAAGACAATTGCCTTTGCAAAAAATAAAGAAGGTGAGAGAGAAGAAGGGTCTGAATGATCAATTGGAAGTCCTTTGAGGGCAGAAATTATTCTGAGGACTTGATTTGGGACCAGGTAGTATTAACTGGTTTATATTTATAGAAACATTTTTATTTGTTCAGTAGTGATCTGGGTGTTCACTAGTGTAGCTCATCTTAGAGTAGCTTAGATGGCAATTCACTGGTTGGTCTCTGAAGGAAAAACTGTTTCTAACTTCTCAAAGAAATGATTTACTCCCAAATCATTGTCTCATATAAAATGTTCTGTACATTCATTACTTTTAGGATCACCCAAGAGCTCTGTTACTCAGAATTCCAGTTTTATTGCTATCCATTCCACTTTTTCAAATCACAGCTGCCAAACATGTATAAAGTGTCTATTGAGAAGTTTATAGCATCATTGGGAGGTTAAAAGGACTAGAGTATTTTCTGAGCAAAGAAATCCCATATCCTGCCAGAAAGAATCACATCCAAGTCAACAGATGTCATAGTGAAATAATTTTATTAATGTATATATAGAGTTTCAAACGTTGTAACTGATTTGGCAAACAAGGTTGAAAACTCTGAGAAAATCTATGGTGAGAGAGGTCATTTAATTGATGTGTATCCCCAGAAAATTCTGGAAGGAAAAAAGACTATTCTAATTCAGAGTCCATTTTGTTTAATAAGTAGGATTGCTATCAGTATTTTATTGTGTGAATGGCCAACTCTTTCAAAAAATTAACTCTAGAATAAAAAAGTAAACTTGGTGGAGTAACAGGATAACTCTGAGTAAAAGTCTGAGTCCTTAATAATGAATCAAAAATGTTAGAGAAAGACAGTTACTCTTATTCAACGGCAAAGTAACAAGCACAATAATGAAAGGCTCCGGTTTACCTGGGATTCTAGCAATTGGTTGACTAGTTCTTACTTTCATATATGATTTGTAAAATTAACCCTGTATTTGGTTTTTGCAAATGAATGCTGTCTTTCAAATCATCATCTAATTTTTTAGATTTAAGAGTTTTCAAAGATCTTTCCAAAAACAAAAAGAAAAACAAACTTCCATTTCCAAGTAAACTTTTGCAAAAAATAAAGAAGGTGAGAGAGAAGAAGGGTCTGAATGATCAATTGGAAGTCCTTTGAGGGCAGAAATTATTCTGAGGACTTGATTTGGGACCAGGTAGTATTAACTGGTTTATATTTATAGAAACATTTTTATTTGTTCAGTAGTGATCTGGGTGTTCACTAGTGTAGCTCATCTTAGAGTAGCTTAGATGGCAATTCACTGGTTGGTCTCTGAAGGAAAAACTGTTTCTAACTTCTCAAAGAAATGATTTACTCCCAAATCATTGTCTCATATAAAATGTTCTGTACATTCATTACTTTTAGGATCACCCAAGAGCTCTGTTACTCAGAATTCCAGTTTTATTGCTATCCATTCCACTTTTTCAAATCACAGCTGCCAAACATGTATAAAGTGTCTATTGAGAAGTTTATAGCATCATTGGGAGGTTAAAAGGACTAGAGTATTTTCTGAGCAAAGAAATCCCATATCCTGCCAGAAAGAATCACATCCAAGTCAACAGATGTCATAGTGAAATAATTTTATTAATGTATATATAGAGTTTCAAACGTTGTAACTGATTTGGCAAACAAGGTTGAAAACTCTGAGAAAATCTATGGTGAGAGAGGTCATTTAATTGATGTGTATCCCCAGAAAATTCTGGAAGGAAAAAAGACTATTCTAATTCAGAGTCCATTTTGTTTAATAAGTAGGATTGCTATCAGTATTTTATTGTGTGAATGGCCAACTCTTTCAAAAAATTAACTCTAGAATAAAAAAGTAAACTTGGTGGAGTAACAGGATAACTCTGAGTAAAAGTCTGAGTCCTTAATAATGAATCAAAAATGTTAGAGAAAGACAGTTACTCTTATTCAACGGCAAAGTAACAAGCACAATAATGAAAGGCTCCGGTTTACCTGGGATTCTAGCAATTGGTTGACTAGTTCTTACTTTCATATATGATTTGTAAAATTAACCCTGTATTTGGTTTTTGCAAATGAATGCTGTCTTTCAAATCATCATCTAATTTTTTAGATTTAAGAGTTTTCAAAGATCTTTCCAAAAACAAAAAGAAAAACAAACTTCCATTTCCAAGTAAACAATGTAATAATCACAACAAATAAAGATCGTGAAAAGACAAAGGACTGGTAAACACCTGAGCAGAGGAATTCAGTTCTAAACTAAGGGGCTGAAGTAGGACATAATCGTGAGAAATAGACTGCAGACCTCTACTTAAATGCTGTTGTTCAGTTGCTAAGTCATTTCCAACTCTTTGTGACCCCACGAACCATGGCAGAGCAGGTTTCTCTGTCCTTCACTAGCTCCCAGAGTTTTCTCAAACTCATGTCCATTGAATTAGTAATGCTATCTAAGCACCTCATCCTCTGTCACCCCCTTTAAACTTTCCCAGCATCAGGATCTTTTCCAATGAGTTGGCTCTTTGTATCAGGTGGCCAAAATATTGGAGCTTCAGCTTTGGCATCAGTCTTCTCAATGAGTATTCAGAGTTGATTTCCTTTAGGATTGACCGGTTTGATCTCCTTGCTGTCTAGCAGACTCTAAAACGTCTTCTCCAGCACTACAATTAAGAAGCATCAATTCTTTGGCACTGAGCCTACTTTATGGTCCAACTCTCACATCTGTACATGACTCCTGGAAAAACCATAGCTTTGACTATATTGACCTTTGTCAGCAAAGGGATCTCTCTGATTTTTAATATGCACAGCTCTAAAACATGCTGTGCAGGGCCACCCAAGACTGACAGGTCATGTTGAGAGTTCTGACAAAACATGGTCCCCTGGAGGAGAGTATTGCAAATCACTTCAGTATTCTTGTCTTGAGAACCCCATGAAAAATATGAAAAGCCAAAAAGACATGACACCAGAAGATGAGCTCCGAGGTCAGTAGGTGCCCAGTATGCTGCTGGAGGAGTGGAGAACTAGCTCCAAATGTTAGAGAAAGACAGTTACTCTTATTCAACGGCAAAGTAACAAGCACAATAATGAAAGGCTCCGGTTTACCTGGGATTCTAGCAATTGGTTGACTAGTTCTTACTTTCATATATGATTTGTAAAATTAACCCTGTATTTGGTTTTTGCAAATGAATGCTGTCTTTCAAATCATCATCTAATTTTTTAGATTTAAGAGTTTTCAAAGATCTTTCCAAAAACAAAAAGAAAAACAAACTTCCATTTCCAAGTAAACAATGTAATAATCACAACAAATAAAGATCGTGAAAAGACAAAGGACTGGTAAACACCTGAGCAGAGGAATTCAGTTCTAAACTAAGGGGCTGAAGTAGGACATAATCGTGAGAAATAGACTGCAGACCTCTACTTAAATGCTGTTGTTCAGTTGCTAAGTCATTTCCAACTCTTTGTGACCCCACGAACCATGGCAGAGCAGGTTTCTCTGTCCTTCACTAGCTCCCAGAGTTTTCTCAAACTCATGTCCATTGAATTAGTAATGCTATCTAAGCACCTCATCCTCTGTCACCCCTTAATCTTTCCCAGCATCAGGATCTTTTCCAATGAGTTGGCTCTTTGTATCAGGTGGCCAAAATATTGGAGCTTCAGCTTTGGCATCAGTCTTCTCAATGAGTATTCAGAGTTGATTTCCTTTAGGATTGACCGGTTTGATCTCCTTGCTGTCTAGCAGACTCTAAAACGTCTTCTCCAGCACTACAATTAAGAAGCATCAATTCTTTGGCACTGAGCCTACTTTATGGTCCAACTCTCACATCTGTACATGACTCCTGGAAAAACCATAGCTTTGACTATATTGACCTTTGTCAGCAAAGGGATCTCTCTGATTTTTAATATGCACAGCTCTAAAACATGCTGTGCAGGGCCACCCAAGACTGACAGGTCATGTTGGAGAGTTCTGACAAAACATGGTCCCCTGGAGGAGAGTATTGCAAATCACTTCAGTATTCTTGTCTTGAGAACCCCATGAAAAATATGAAAAGCCAAAAAGACATGACACCAGAAGATGAGCTCCCGAGGTCAGTAGGTGCCCAGTATGCTGCTGGAGAAGAGTGGAGAACTAGCTCCAGAAAGAATGAAGAGGCTGGGCCAAAGCAGAAACAATGCCTAGTTGTGGATATGTCTGGTGGCAAAGAAAAGAACAATATTACATACAAACCTGGAATGTTAGGTCCATCAATCAAGGTAAATTGATTGTGGTCAAGCAGGAGATGGCGAGAGTGAACATCAACATTTTAGAAATCAATGAACTAAAATGGATGGGAATTGGTGAATTTAATTCTGATGACCAGTTATCTGAGACATCAGTTATCGCATAAGGAAAGAGTGAAATAAGACTACAAACCATCAGTGGAGATTTATCTACCTAAGTCTGAAGTCTGTCTAAGGACCAGTTAGATTCCTCCTCCCTAACCTCCATCTGGCAACAACTACTTCCCATCACTATAGGAGAAAGAAGTATACTTTCTAGATGAATATGAGAACTGAGACATTATGGATTCTGTAATAGGAACAGGAAGAAGACTGAAAGGAGGTGATTGGCTAAAAACTAGGAGTTGTAGTCATTCATCTATGTCCAACTCTTTGTGACCTCATGGACTGTAGCCAGCTAGGCTCCTCTGTCCTCTACTATGTAGTGCACTAAGTGAAAATGTACACACTGTAGAGCAAGATGAAACCTGCGGTCGGGAGCCTTCACCTACGCAGATCCAGAATGCCACTTTTCAATCTTACACTGTCTCTGGACTTCTGCCAGATTAGAAAATCTACCTTTCTCTGGAGAAATGTAATATATTAGAAAAATGCCTGATAAGTATATTGTAATTCCAAAGCTGGCTGACTTCCCATTTCCATAAAATGAGTTCTTCCTGCCAATATAACAAACTAGGTACAAACGGTTTATAACTGTTCCTTAAAATTCTCACTTTCAACTGTGAATGAACAACCAGGGATTACCAACAGATATTTGAGTAATATCTCTTACACTCAGAAGGTAAATTACGTACAGAATCAGAAGAAACTAAGACCACAAGGTGTAAAAGAAACAGAAAAGCCAAAAGACATGACACCAGAAGATGAGCTCGAGGTCAGTAGGTGCCCATAGCTGCTGGAGAAGAGTGGAGAACTAGCTCCAGAAAGAATGAAGAGGCTGGGCCAAAGCAGAAACAATGCCTAGTTGTGGATATGTCTGGTGGCAAAGAAAAGAACAATATTACATACAAACCTGGAATGTTAGGTCCATCAATCAAGGTAAATTGATTGTGGTCAAGCAGGAGATGGCGAGAGTGAACATCAACATTTTAGAAATCAATGAACTAAAATGGATGGGAATTGGTGAATTTAATTCTGATGACCAGTTATCTGAGACATCAGTTATCGCATAAGGAAAGAGTGAAATAAGACTACAAACCATCAGTGGAGATTTATCTACCTAAGTCTGAAGTCTGTCTAAGGACCAGTTAGATTCCTCCTCCCTAACCTCCATCTGGCAACAACTACTTCCCATCACTATAGGAGAAAGAAGTATACTTTCTAGATGAATATGAGAACTGAGACATTATGGATTCTGTAATAGGAACAGGAAGAAGACTGAAAGGAGGTGATTGGCTAAAAACTAGGAGTTGTAGTCATTCATCTATGTCCAACTCTTTGTGACCTCATGGACTGTAGCCAGCTAGGCTCCTCTGTCCTCTACTATGTAGTGCACTAAGTGAAAATGTACACACTGTAGAGCAAGATGAAACCTGCGGTCGGGAGCCTTCACCTACGCAGATCCAGAATGCCACTTTTCAATCTTACACTGTCTCTGGACTTCTGCCAGATTAGAAAATCTACCTTTCTCTGGAGAAATGTAATATATTAGAAAAATGCCTGATAAGTATATTGTAATTCCAAAGCTGGCTGACTTCCCATTTCCATAAAATGAGTTCTTCCTGCCAATATAACAAACTAGGTACAAACGGTTTATAACTGTTCCTTAAAATTCTCACTTTCAACTGTGAATGAACAACCAGGGATTACCAACAGATATTTGAGTAATATCTCTTACACTCAGAAGGTAAATTACGTACAGAATCAGAAGAAACTAAGACCACAAGGTGTAAAAGAAAATAAAACAGAAAGAAAAAGAAAACTCTGTATCAGGCTGCACAGGCTCTTGTTGCCCTGGCTTCAGTAGTTGCAGCATGCAGGCTCAGTAACTGTGGTGTGTGGTTCTTGGGCACAGGCTCAGAAGTTGTAATGCACAGGCTTAGTTGCTCCACGGCATATGGAATCTTCCCAAGCAGGGATCGAGCCCATGCCCCATGAGATGGCAGGCAAATTCTTTTTATTTTTTTTGGCCACATCTATTGGTCTTTCATTGATTAATCTTTATTCTTTGGCCTGTGTGGGCCTCCCATCACAGTGGCCTCTCTCGCTGCAGAGCACCAGCTCTGGGTGCATGTGCTCCAGCTCTCTGGCTCGGTAGATGGACATATCAGTCCAGCCGCTCCACGGCACGTGGGATCTTCCTGGCCAGGGATCGAACCGGCACCCCTTGCACTGCAAGGTGGTGTCCTTACCCACTGGACCACCAGGGAAGCCCGGCACACAAATTCTTACCCACTGCACCACCAAGGAAGTCCATTAACAACTAATTTTAAAATTTCCTTTTCAACTTTTCCCAAATAAACATTGAAATCTTAGTTTTCTACCTTGTCACAGAAATTCAGTTTGTAAATTCAGAATTTTTTTCTAAATATTTTTTAAATGTTTGCTCAAATGTATTTTCAGATCATTTATCATCCTCTCATTGAAATATTTAAATTTTTCCTATGTGATCAATATCATATTTGAAGTTATCCAGAAAGCTTCATTGAAGAAGTCACATGATTAAATTTTAAGTTACAGCTTTAAAAATTCATGTGTCTCCTGAATTTTTTCACAGTTCTTCAGTTGTTCATAAACTGCCTAGGCCCATATTCATACTGTTCACCAGTAGCATTTTTTCAACTAAATACATAATTCAACTTATATTCAATTCTAAGAGGGTGCTAAATTAGAAATTTCAGCTAAGGCACCAAGATCAATGGATATCAGATATCAAAATGAGTTATGAAACTAACTTGGAGGAATGCACAGTAGTCTGAAAATCAATTAGATAAATCAAGTGTATCTAGGTTGTTCTGAGTTGAACATATCCCACTAAAAAGGATATGTTGAAATTCTAACCTCTTTCACAGAAAGAAACTAAGACCACAAGGTGTAAAAGAAAATAAAACAGAAAGAAAAAGAAAACTCTGTATCAGGCTGCACAGGCTCTTGTTGCCCTGGCTTCAGTAGTTGCAGCATGCAGGCTCAGTAACTGTGGTGTGTGGTTCTTGGGCACAGGCTCAGAAGTTGTAATGCACAGGCTTAGTTGCTCCACGGCATATGGAATCTTCCCAAGCAGGGATCGAGCCCATGCCCCATGAGATGGCAGGCAAATTCTTTTTATTTTTTTTGGCCACATCTATTGGTCTTTCATTGATTAATCTTTATTCTTTGGCCTGTGTGGGCCTCCCATCACAGTGGCCTCTCTCGCTGCAGAGCACCAGCTCTGGGTGCATGTGCTCCAGCTCTCTGGCTCGGTAGATGGACATATCAGTCCAGCCGCTCCACGGCACGTGGGATCTTCCTGGCCAGGGATCGAACCGGCACCCCTTGCACTGCAAGGTGGTGTCCTTACCCACTGGACCACCAGGGAAGCCCGGCACACAAATTCTTACCCACTGCACCACCAAGGAAGTCCATTAACAACTAATTTTAAAATTTCCTTTTCAACTTTTCCCAAATAAACATTGAAATCTTAGTTTTCTACCTTGTCACAGAAATTCAGTTTGTAAATTCAGAATTTTTTTCTAAATATTTTTTAAATGTTTGCTCAAATGTATTTTCAGATCATTTATCATCCTCTCATTGAAATATTTAAATTTTTCCTATGTGATCAATATCATATTTGAAGTTATCCAGAAAGCTTCATTGAAGAAGTCACATGATTAAATTTTAAGTTACAGCTTTAAAAATTCATGTGTCTCCTGAATTTTTTCACAGTTCTTCAGTTGTTCATAAACTGCCTAGGCCCATATTCATACTGTTCACCAGTAGCATTTTTACAACTAAATACATAATTCAACTTATATTCAATTCTAAGAGGGTGCTAAATTAGAAATTTCAGCTAAGGCACCAAGATCAATGGATATCAGATATCAAAATGAGTTATGAAACTAACTTGGAGGAATGCACAGTAGTCTGAAAATCAATTAGATAAATCAAGTGTATCTAGGTTGTTCTGAGTTGAACATATCCCACTAAAAAGGATATGTTGAAATTCTAACCTCACTATCTCTGAATGAAACCTTATTTGGGGATAGAACTATTGTAGATACAACTAAAGTTGAAGCTGTACTGGAGTAGGGGCCCCACTGATTGAATGTGATTGGTGTCCTTATAAGAAGATAGCTAGTGAAGACAGACATGCCTACAGGGAGAATGCCCTGAGAAGACCGAAGATGAAACTGATGCATTTACTAGCCAAGAAGTGCTAAAGATTGCCAGCAAACCACCAGAAACCAAACAGACACAGAAAGGACTTCCCTACAGGTTTCAAAGGGAGCATGACCTTACTAACACCTTGTTTTCAGATGTCTAGCCTCTAGAACTGTGAGACAATAAATGTCTACTCTTTCAAGCTCCCATTTTGTTGTGCTTTGTTATATAGCAACCCTAGGAAACTAATGCAACGGTTAAATGTGTTAAGATATAGAACTTAAGAGAGGTTTGGGTTTTTTTTTTTTTTTAAGATAGAAATTCTCTTCAAGAAAGCCACAAATGTACCATAAGTTAGCAAGGGTGTGTGTTTTCTTCAAAGATAGAGGAACTTCAAAGATCCCAATCAGAAGAGCTGGTGTGTCTCTCTTAGGGCATGAAATGATCACAATGAATTGCTGTACGATACATAAAAACACTTAAAAATTATAGAGTCAAATGACTGTGAATATCAGCACAAGGTAGAATATATTTTAAAATGAGTGTTTTTGAATTGTGGTATTGGAAAAGACGCTTGAGAGTCTCTTGGGCAGCAGGGATATCAAACCAGTCAATCCTAAAGCAAATAAACCCTGAATATTCATTGGAAGGACTGATGCTGAAGCTGAAACCCCAATGCTTTGGCCACCTGATGCAAAGAGCTGACTCATTAGAAATGACCCTAGTGCTGGGAAAGACTGAAGGCAGGAGGAGAAGTGGGTAACAGAGGATGAGATGGTTATAAACCATCACCAACTCAACAGACATGAATTTGAGAAAACTCCAGGAGATAGCAGAGGACAGGGAAGCCAAGCCTGCTGTAGCCCATGGGGTTGCAAAGAGTCAGACATGATTCTCACGGAACAACATTTGCACTTTCACTGACATCAGAGGCAAAGACTCTGAATGTCTCTTATGAACAAGATAAGGATACAAGGGAGAGAGAGGTGATCTGAAATCATTTCAAAGGCAAATGCCTAGAGAAGCAATGAAATCCAGTTAGAAAGAGACCTTCCAAGAGACCACAAAAGAGGCAAATGGACAGAATGCCCTGAGAAGACCGAAGATGAAACTGATGCATTTACTAGCCAAGAAGTGCTAAAGATTGCCAGCAAACCACCAGAAACCAAACAGACACAGAAAGGACTTCCCTACAGGTTTCAAAGGGAGCATGACCTTACTAACACCTTGTTTTCAGATGTCTAGCCTCTAGAACTGTGAGACAATAAATGTCTACTCTTTCAAGCTCCCATTTTGTTGTGCTTTGTTATATAGCAACCCTAGGAAACTAATGCAACGGTTAAATGTGTTAAGATATAGAACTTAAGAGAGGTTTGGGTTTTTTTTTTTTTTTAAGATAGAAATTCTCTTCAAGAAAGCCACAAATGTACCATAAGTTAGCAAGGGTGTGTGTTTTCTTCAAAGATAGAGGAACTTCAAAGATCCCAATCAGAAGAGCTGGTGTGTCTCTCTTAGGGCATGAAATGATCACAATGAATTGCTGTACGATACATAAAAACACTTAAAAATTATAGAGTCAAATGACTGTGAATATCAGCACAAGGTAGAATATATTTTAAAATGAGTGTTTTTGAATTGTGGTATTGGAAAAGACGCTTGAGAGTCTCTTGGGCAGCAGGGATATCAAACCAGTCAATCCTAAAGCAAATAAACCCTGAATATTCATTGGAAGGACTGATGCTGAAGCTGAAACCCCAATGCTTTGGCCACCTGATGCAAAGAGCTGACTCATTAGAAATGACCCTAGTGCTGGGAAAGACTGAAGGCAGGAGGAGAAGTGGGTAACAGAGGATGAGATGGTTATAAACCATCACCAACTCAACAGACATGAATTTGAGAAAACTCCAGGAGATAGCAGAGGACAGGGAAGCCAAGCCTGCTGTAGCCCATGGGGTTGCAAAGAGTCAGACATGATTCTCACGGAACAACATTTGCACTTTCACTGACATCAGAGGCAAAGACTCTGAATGTCTCTTATGAACAAGATAAGGATACAAGGGAGAGAGAGGTGATCTGAAATCATTTCAAAGGCAAATGCCTAGAGAAGCAATGAAATCCAGTTAGAAAGAGACCTTCCAAGAGACCACAAGAAAATCAGAGGATGACAGTAGAATGGTCAGCTTGAGGAAGACACACTGACTATGATATAAGAAGGGCAAAGTGGAACCTCAGAAGGACCTATAAACATGCCCAGGAAAGAAACAATTAATTTTAAATGTCTGCTAGACCAAGAGAGAATAAAATCATCTTACTGCACTAGCAATCAAGTAAGAACTTAGATGTACATTTTACCCCCCCTCCCTCCATCTTTTTAATGGTGATTTGCAAAATAAAATAGGGGAAAGAGAAGCCCATGAGCCATGCCAGTTAGGGTAGATGGGATGAAAGAGGGATTATCAACAGAACAGTTAACTTAAAATTGATTTCAAGGAGAACTTCTGTTTATGACAATCTAACTTGTTGAAGATGATCACTGCACTAAAAATAACTACAGAAGCTACAGAAATATAAAAATGTAAAGACTTTGCTGGTGGTACAGTGGATAAGAGTCAACCTGCCAATGCAGAAGATGCAGGTTCAAACTCTGGTCCAGGAAGATTCTGCATGCTGTGGGCAATTAAAACTTGTGCACCACAACTACTGTGCCCATGCTCTTGAGCTAGTGAGCCACAACTAACAAGTCCCTATACGGGGAGTACTGACGCCCATGCGCCCTAGAGCGCACATGCTGCAACTACCGAGGTTGGATACTGTAGTTACCGAAGCCTGTGTGCCTAGAGCCCCTGCTTTGCAACAACAGAAGCCACCTCCATGAGAAGCCCATGCACTGCAATGAAGAGTACTGCCCACTCACTGCAAGTAGAAAAAGCACAAACACAACAGCAAAGACCCAGCACAACCAAAAGTAAATAAATAAATCATTTTAATGTAGGTTTGGATGCATCATTAAGATAACAGGACAGCCACTATCTGAAGAGTCAGACCATAGAGAAATAGGCAGCACACTGAGGTGACTCCAAATTTCTAACCTGGTTGCTTTTCCTCATAAGAAATTATTTTCTGTTGTTAAGAAGCTATTTTCTGTTAAGTAAAATAACAAAGAAAACTCAGAAGGGTAACAGAGTTTCTTACTTTATCACAGTACTGAGGAGAAAAAAATTGCAACTCAAGGGTATCAAGACAGAATTTTAAATCAAAAATTCCAAAGACTTGATAATAACAGTGCCTCACATTCTGCACCACTCTTTCCCTAGCAGCATATGCCAGTTACTAAATGATATATAGGATCCTGGTAAACTCATCAGGATTTCTGATGTGAAGGACTACATCTTAAGAGTAAAAACAAACTGTACCTAGTGAAGCATTATAAAGACTAAAACTCAACTGGAATTGGCTTTATCTTGTACAGAGATTATTATTCTGTCTGGTAGAAGTTGAAATTAATTCTCTCAGGAGTGAGATAATAGTCTCTAGAGTTTTAAATTTTTTTCACCTACACACAAAAAAATCTAGTATTAAGTAAAAAGTACCAGGAATATCTGAAAATGTGGTCAAAATAAATTATAGAAATACAGCTTATATGAACTATGTATTAGATTATTACATATAGACAGACTTTAAAATAATTAAATGATTAATTTGTTAGATAGCAAAATATAAAATAAAACATTTTGCTATCAAATCAGAATTATAAAAAGTAATCTAATCGAAATTCTCCAACTCATGACAAATTAATAACTGCATGCAATGAAACCCAGGAAGATTCTGCATGCTGTGGGAAAAACCACAACTACTGTGCCCATGCTCTTGAGCTAGTGAGCCACAACTAACAAGTCCCTATACGGGAGTACTGACGCCCATGCGCCCTAGGCGCACATGCTGCAACTACCGAGGTTGGATACTGTAGTTACCGAAGCCTGTGTGCCTAGAGCCCCTGCTTTGCAACAACAGAAGCCACCTCCATGAGAAGCCCATGCACTGCAATGAAGAGTACTGCCCACTCACTGCAAGTAGAAAAAGCACAAACACAACAGCAAAGACCCAGCACAACCAAAAGTAAATAAATAAATCATTTTAATGTAGGTTTGGATGCATCATTAAGATAACAGGACAGCCACTATCTGAAGAGTCAGACCATAGAAAATAGGCAGCACACTGAGGTGACTCCAAATTTCTAACCTGGTTGCTTTTCCTCATAAGAAATTATTTTCTGTTGTTAAGAAGCTATTTTCTGTTAAGTAAAATAACAAAGAAAACTCAGAAGGGTAACAGAGTTTCTTACTTTATCACAGTACTGAGGAGAAAAAAATTGCAACTCAAGGGTATCAAGACAGAATTTTAAATCAAAAATTCCAAAGACTTGATAATAACAGTGCCTGACATTCTGCACCACTTTTTCCCTAGCAGCATATGCCAGTTCCTAAATGATATATAGGATCCTGGTAAACTCATCAGGATTTCTGATGTGAAGGACTACATCTTAAGAGTAAAAACAAACTGTACCTAGTGAAGCATTATAAAGACTAAAACTCAACTGGAATTGGCTTTATCTTGTACAGAGATTATTATTCTGTCTGGTAGAAGTTGAAATTAATTCTCTCAGGAGTGAGATAATAGTCTCTAGAGTTTTAAATTTTTTTCACCTACACACAAAAAAATCTAGTATTAAGTAAAAAGTACCAGGAATATCTGAAAATGTGGTCAAAATAAATTATAGAAATACAGCTTATATGAACTATGTATTAGATTATTACATATAGACAGACTTTAAAATAATTAAATGATTAATTTGTTAGATAGCAAAATATAAAATAAAACATTTTGCTATCAAATCAGAATTATAAAAAGTAATCTAATGGAAATTCTCCAACTCAATGACAAATTAATAACTAAATTAACTGAACTGACTGGTTTAAAAGCAGAATGAATTGGACTGAGAGAAATGAAAAATATATTGTTGCAGTAGAAATGCTGAACTAGATCATGAATAGGACAAGAAGCTAGAAAACACATATGCAAACAGTACATACATAGTAAAAAAGTCTATCATATACATAATTGAAATTTTAGAAGGAGAGGAAAGAGTAGACCAAAAATAATATTTAAAGAGAAAGTAATTAATTTTCTACCTATAGAAGGGATAAGCTACCCACGCCAGCATTCTTGGGCATCCCTAGTGGCTCAGATGGTTAAGAATCCTTCTGCAATGCTGCAGACCTGGGTTTGATCCCTGGGCTGCGAAGATACCCTCGAGAAAGGCAAGGGCTATCCACTTCAGTATTCATGCCTGGAGAATTCCCTGGCTTATCCATGGGGTGACAAAGAGTTGGACACACCTGAGCAACTTGATTTTCACTTTCAAATTTGATGAACATCACTAAGCAACATCATGAAAAACTGCACATACCCAAAGCAAAAGACAAAGAAAATGATGTCAAGCAACATTATAGTAAAACTGCTAGAAGAGAATAATCTTAAAAGCAGCCATTGATTGTATTAAAAAAATAAAGAAAACAAAAACCCTTTTAATGCAACCATAAGACTTGTACTCTTAGGCAGAAATGATGGAAGCCAAAAAATAATGGAATCATAACTTTTAAGAACTAAAAAAAACAGTTGCCAATTTTAAATTGTACATGTTTTGGAATATACCCTTTAAAAACTATGACAAAACTAAACTAAATAAAAATAAAGAAGTGACAGTTCTTCAGGCAAAGGGAAAATAATATAAACCAGAAATATGGCAATTAAGAAAGAACCTAAATCAATATGACAGTAAAAAACAATAAGAATGTTACTTGATGTTTAGACTATATATGGAATTAAAATAGACAACAGCAAACAGTAATAACATAAAAAGTGGCAGAGGGTGGTAAATTGAGATCTAAAATCTTAATAATATACAGAATTGGCAAACATACTCATTTATCCTAGACTCTATTAAGTAAAAGCAACATTTGTAACTCCAGGCTAACAGCTAAAATAATATACAACTAAAAGCTATATTCATTGGAAGGACTGATGCTGAAGCTGAAGCTCCAATGCTTTGGTCACTTGAGGCAACGAGACGACTCATTGGAAAAGACTCTGATGTTGGGAAAAATAGAAGGCAAAGGAAAAGGGGGTGACGGAGGATGAAATGGTAGGATGGCATCAATGAGTCAATGGACATGACTTTGAGTAAGCTCTGGGAGATGGTGAAGGATAAGGAAGCCTGGCATGCTGCAGTCTGTGGGGTCACAAAGAGTTGAACCCAACTGAGCAACTGAACTGAATTGAATTTCAAAAAATATAAAGTTTTAAATGAACCTTGATTCAATAAACAATACACGTCTAATTGATCACAGAATAAATCATAGCAGAAATTATAAAACACTTAAAACTAAAAGAAAATGGAGATACATCATACCAAAACTTGTGAGATGAAGCCAAAGGCTTGCTTAGAGGAAAAATTATAACCTCAACTTCATATTTTAGAAAAAGTAGAAAGGCATAAAATCTACTGTCCTCACCTCAAAAAGTTAAAAGAAAAAACTGAAAATAACCTCAAAGAAATTAGAAGAAAGACATTAAAAAATGAGAGTAGAAATTAATTAAATGGATAAAAAGACTATAATCAAGAAAAATAAACAAGAACAAAGGAAAAACAAAAATGACTACTACAATATACAGGAAGTTATAGAAAATGTGAATATTCACATAACTACTAAGGAAACAATCCATAATTAAGAGCTTTCCCAGGAAGAAAGCTCTCAGGTCTCACAGAGGACCCAGTGGCAGCCAAGAAACAAGTCAATCACTTAAGAAGTGATTCTCCAAAAGCACTGAGAGGTGCAGAAAATAATTTGATAGTGATATTAAGAAATAATACAGACGAAAAACACAGACAAAAATAAAACTGATTTCTGAACATGTCCTTTCATCAAGGTACTTGTGAAGTAACTTTTTTTCTTTAAATTCAGTACAGAAAATAATCACTCTTAAAATGTTTCCTACTTCTCACCTAGTACACATATGACTTTTTGTTTTTCTATTTTGAGACCAAGCTTATAGCTAGCAACTATATGCTGGCTGAGCTTTTTAAATCCATCTTTTCAATTGTGAGGTGTTTTAAAATACTACAACAGGCCATTTGTTTCAGGAGAGGAGAGAGGATGATAAGAGTGCCAGAGACCATGCATAAAAGTATGTATTTCCAAGAAGGCAGAGCAAGAAGAAATGTTCATGTGAAAGTAAGTAGTTACATTTAACAATCTCCATATGGGTTTCCAATAATAATTTCCATTTTTACCTAAAGGCTTTCAGCTACCATTTTATTAAAAGGCACTATAAATACTGTGCTAATTAAACTTCAGATTTAGCCAACTATTAGACTGAACTGAAGGAATTCGTTCTTTAATTCTTCCATCCTGTCTGGCTCCATTCTTAACAGTGGGCATGAGTTTACACTGGCAATCATATGTTTCCCACCAGAAGTGCTAGAAAACTTGCTTATATTAAATATAAGAATTTTGGACCAAATAGACACTAACTCTGACATGCTGAGACTTAGTGTCTGGGCAAGTCAGATTCTCTTGCCCTCAAACTTTTAGACTTTCAATACAAATGATATTTTTGACTGAATACCATGTACTTCACTTCCATAACTGCACTTCTTTAATAAATACTTCCCCTCTGATTGATATGCTTAACTCTTCTGTGAATTATATATCAATAAAACTGCAATTGAGCAATAATATCCATATTTATTTAAGACAAAGTAAAATTAATTTATATTTCATTGACAACCTCACTTAAAAATTATATTTTTTAAATATATAGTATGATATACTATCAGGAGAAATTCCTTACATTTTCTTTCGATATTATATGCACCATCCATGTGATGAAGCTGGCTTATAAATGCCTACATATACAAAAAAGCCAACAAAAAGTGGTCAGATGGTGAAATAGAAAGACTCTGAGCTCACTTCTACCCACAAGCGCACCAAAATTACAACTAACTACAGAGAAACTACCTATGAAAACAAACCGAGGACTTACAGAAAAGATTTTCATTAATATAAAATATAAAGAAAGAACCACAGTGAGACAGGTAGGAAGGGCAGGGGTGCAGTACAGTGAAGACTTATCCACAGATAAGTGACCCACAAGAAGGAGGATAACTGCAATTGCAGAGACTTTCCCCAAGGTGCAAGAGATCTCAGCTGTACATCAGGCTCCCTAGCCCAGGGGTCCTGCGATGGGAAGATAAGCCCCCAGAACCTCTGGCATTGAAGCTTAGCAAGCCCTGCTATGAGAGATCCAGAGGGGCTATAGAAAACAGACTCTACTCTCAAAAGTTATGTGCAAAGTCCCCTTAAATCTCATATGTTCCAAGTTTCAATGCAGAGAGAGTAATCTGAAAGGAGCCTGGGTCAGACCCACTTGCTGATCTTGAAAAGTCTCTCAAATAGACTGGAGACTCTCCCTGGGCAGAGAGACGCTGAGGGCAGCCATTTGTGGGAGCTCATTCTATCACAAGGGCACGGGTGCTGGTGTGCCATTTTTCAGTCTTTAGTCTATTTGAACCAGGAGTTAACCCACCCACAAGTGGGCCAGAAGCAGAACAAGGCCCTGTCCACCAGTTGGCTGGCACCATCTCTAGGCTAACTTCAGTCATCTACCCAGCCATTCAGGCTACCAGCAGGCTGACAACCACCACATAAGGCATGGTTTGGCAGTCACCAAGCCAAGAGTCAGTTCTGCCTACTGCTACATGCATAAAAGTCATTCCACCACAAATGAAGGGATCATGCAGCACATACTAGAGCATATAGCTCTGATGATCAGAGAGTGTGCTGCTGGAATCCATGAGATATCTTCTGCCACTTCTTTAAGATCAAAAAATGTGAAAAACCTACCAATGTATAGAAATAAACACAGAGAATTAGGCAAAATGAGGTGACAGAGAAATATATTTCAAAGGAAACCTCTGAACACAAAAACCTCTGAAAAAGTGGAAATAGTAAGCTACCTGCCAAAGGGTTCAAGTTAATGATCAAAAATCAGAAGAATGCATGAATAAAGAGAGTTTAACACAGAATTATAAAGAACCAACCAGAGCTAAAGGTTATAATAACTGAAACAAAAAGCTCACCAGAAAGAATCAACAATAGAATATATGATACAGAGAAATGGATAAGCAAACTGTAAGAAAAGTAGTGGAAATCAATCATGCTGAAAAGGGTAAAAAAAGAATTTTGAAAAATGATAATAGCTAATGATAAATTTGGCATAACATCAAACATATCAACATTCACATTATAGGGGACCCAGAAGAAGAAAAGAGAAAAGGGGACAAATTAAATCTTTGAAGATATAATAGCTGAAAACTTCTCTAATTTGGGAAATGAAACAGATATCCAAGCTCAGGAATCACAGAGTTCCAAACAAGATGACCCCAAAGAGACCCACACCAAGAAACACTGTATTTTAAAAAGGCATGTGTTCTTTGTTTTAATGGCTGTATGTATAATTCTTATCTTAATAGTTCTCCCTGGGCCAAATAGACTGGAGACTCTCCTGGGCAGAGAGACGCTGAGGGCAGCCATTTGTGGGAGCTCATTCTATCACAAGGGCACGGGTGCTGGTGTGCCATTTTTCAGTCTTTAGTCTATTTGAACCAGGAGTTAACCCACCCACAAGTGGGCCAGAAGCAGAACAAGGCCCTGTCCACCAGTTGGCTGGCACCATCTCTAGGCTAACTTCAGTCATCTACCCAGCCATTCAGGCTACCAGCAGGCTGACAACCACCACATAAGGCATGGTTTGGCAGTCACCAAGCCAAGAGTCAGTTCTGCCTACTGCTACATGCATAAAAGTCATTCCACCACAAATGAAGGGATCATGCAGCACATACTAGAGCATATAGCTCTGATGATCAGAGAGTGTGCTGCTGGAATCCATGAGATATCTTCTGCCACTTCTTTAAGATCAAAAAATGTGAAAAACCTACCAATGTATAGAAATAAACACAGAGAATTAGGCAAAATGAGGTGACAGAGAAATATATTTCAAAGGAAACCTCTGAACACAAAAACCTCTGAAAAAGTGGAAATAGTAAGCTACCTGCCAAAGGGTTCAAGTTAATGATCAAAAATCAGAAGAATGCATGAATAAAGAGAGTTTAACACAGAATTATAAAGAACCAACCAGAGCTAAAGGTTATAATAACTGAAACAAAAAGCTCACCAGAAAGAATCAACAATAGAATATATGATACAGAGAAATGGATAAGCAAACTGTAAGAAAAGTAGTGGAAATCAATCATGCTGAAAAGGGTAAAAAAAGAATTTTGAAAAATGATAATAGCTAATGATAAATTTGGCATAACATCAAACATATCAACATTCACATTATAGGGGACCCAGAAGAAGAAAAGAGAAAAGGGGACAAATTAAATCTTTGAAGATATAATAGCTGAAAACTTCTCTAATTTGGGAAATGAAACAGATATCCAAGCTCAGGAATCACAGAGTTCCAAACAAGATGACCCCAAAGAGACCCACACCAAGAAACACTGTATTTTAAAAAGGCATGTGTTCTTTGTTTTAATGGCTGTATGTATATATGCACCTCTTTTATCCATTCATCTACTGATACACATGTAGACGAATTCCACATCTTGGCTACTGTAAGTAATACTGCAATGGACATTGGAGTGCATATATCTTATCACGTTAGTGTTTTTGTTTTCTTTCAGTAAATACCCAGAAGTGAAATTCCTGGATAATATGGCAAGTTTGTTTTCAGTTTTTTAAGGAACCTACACACTTCTTTCCATAGAAGCAGCATCAGATTATGATACCCACATCAGTGCACAAGTGTTCCGTTTCCTCCACAGTAACAACACTTTTTACTTTTTGTCTTTTTGGCAGTAGCCATGCTGACATATGTGAGATGGTATCTCATTGAGGTTTGAGTTTCATTTTACTAAAGATTCATGAGGTTGGGGCTTCCCTGGTGGTCCAGTGGTTAAAAGAGTCTGCCTTGCAGTGCAAGGGGCACTGGTTCGATCCCTGGCCCAGGAAGATCCCACATGCTGTGGAGCAGCTGGACTGGTGTGTCCAATTACAAGCCAGTGTTCTGGAGCGCATGTGCCCAGAGCTAGTGCTCTGCAGCGAGAGGCCACTTCAATGGGAGACCCACACGTGCCAAAGAATAAAAGATGGATGAAAAATAAACATAAATAAAAAAGAGGCATGATGGGAAAAAAAAGAAAAAAATGATTAATGATGTTGAACGTATTTTCATATGTCTGTAAGCCGTATGTATATCTCCTTTAGAAAAATATTTTCTTAGGTCTTCAGTTCATCTTTAATTGGGTTGTTTGTTCTTTAATTTGAGTTATATGAGTTCTTGGTATATTTTGGATATTAAGTGAAGTGAAAGTCACTCAGTCATGTCCAACTCTTTCCAACCCTATGGACAAGCTGTGGGATTCTCCAGGAAAGAATACTGGAATGGGTAGCCTTTCCCTTCTTCTAGAGATCTTCCCAACCCATGGATCGAACTCAGGTCCCACATATTACAGATGGATTCTTTACATCTGATCCACTAGGGAAGCCCAAGAATACTGGAGCAGGTAGCCTGTCCCTTCTGCAGGGGATCTTCCTGGCCCAGAAATCGAACTGGAGTCTCCCGCCTTGTAGGCAGATTCTTAACAGCTGAACTACAAAGGAAGACCCGTTGGATATTAACCATTTTTCAATACATCATTTACAAATATCTTATTCCATTTAGTAATTTGCCTTTTCATTTCACTGACAGTTTCTTTGGCTGTGTAAAAGCTTTTCCATTTGATATGCTTCCATTTGATTATTTTGCTTTTGTTGTCCTTGCCCGAGTAGACTGATCCAAAAAATATTGCTTAAACTGACATCATAGAATGTGCCTCCTATGTTTTCTTCTAGGAGTTTTATGATTAAAGGTTTTACATTTAAGTCTGCAATTGGGGGATTATTTTTCTATGTATTAATAAAATGAGAAAGTAGTCCAGTTGGAATCTTCTCATGTGTCTGTCCAATTTTCTCAACATCATTATTGAAAAGGCTATCTTTTTCTCAGTTTACATCCATGCCTCTTTTTTCATAGATTAATAGATCTAATAAATGTGTCTTTACCCCTGGAATCTCTATTCTGTTCTGTTAACTAATTGACAATTCATTTTAGTACCAATACCATACTGTTTGGATTACTGTATCTTTGTAACGTAGTTTGATATCAGGAAACATGAAACTTCCCTGACATGACATGTCAATAAAATGTGACATCTTTTTTATTTGTCTCAAATTGTTTTGAGACCCTTTCATTTATCTTAAAAATTAGAATTATTTATACATCTAGTATACCCTTGGTATTTTGATAGGGGATTTTTGTCTAAAATGAAAGTCGACTCTAGCTGCCAAAATATTTTCTTAGGTCTTCAGTTCATCTTTAATTGGGTTGTTTGTTCTTTAATTTGAGTTATATGAGTTCTTGGTATATTTTGGATATTAAGTGAAGTGAAAGTCACTCAGTCATGTCCAACTCTTTCCAACCCTATGGACAAGCTGTGGGATTCTCCAGGAAAGAATACTGGAATGGGTAGCCTTTCCCTTCTTCTAGAGATCTTCCCAACCCATGGATCGAACTCAGGTCCCACATATTACAGATGGATTCTTTACATCTGATCCACTAGGGAAGCCCAAGAATACTGGAGCAGGTAGCCTGTCCCTTCTGCAGGGGATCTTCCTGGCCCAGAAATCGAACTGGAGTCTCCCGCCTTGTAGGCAGATTCTTAACAGCTGAACTACAAAGGAAGACCCGTTGGATATTAACCATTTTTCAATACATCATTTACAAATATCTTATTCCATTTAGTAATTTGCCTTTTCATTTCACTGACAGTTTCTTTGGCTGTGTAAAAGCTTTTCCATTTGATATGCTTCCATTTGATTATTTTGCTTTTGTTGTCCTTGCCCGAGTAGACTGATCCAAAAAATATTGCTTAAACTGACATCATAGAATGTGCCTCCTATGTTTTCTTCTAGGAGTTTTATGATTAAAGGTTTTACATTTAAGTCTGCAATTGGGGGATTATTTTTCTATGTATTAATAAAATGAGAAAGTAGTCCAGTTGGAATCTTCTCATGTGTCTGTCCAATTTTCTCAACATCATTATTGAAAAGGCTATCTTTTTCTCAGTTTACATCCATGCCTCTTTTTTCATAGATTAATAGATCTAATAAATGTGTCTTTACCCCTGGAATCTCTATTCTGTTCTGTTAACTAATTGACAATTCATTTTAGTACCAATACCATACTGTTTGGATTACTGTATCTTTGTAACGTAGTTTGATATCAGGAAACATGAAACTTCCCTGACATGACATGTCAATAAAATGTGACATCTTTTTTATTTGTCTCAAATTGTTTTGAGACCCTTTCATTTTTTATCTTAAAAATTAGAATTATTTATACTAGTTCTGAGAAAATATACCCTTGGTATTTTGATAGGGGGACTTCCTTGGTGGCTCAGTCAGTAAAGAATCCACCTGCAGTGTAGGAGACTAGAGATTAATCTCTGGGCTGGGAACATCCCTTGGAGAAGGAAATGACTCACTCCAGTATTCTTGCCTGGAAAATCCCATGGACAGAGAAGTCCAGCAGGCCATAGTCCATGGGGGTCACAAGAGTCAGACATGACTTAGCACCTGAACCACCACCACCACCATTTTGATAGAGATGGCATTAAATCCAGTTTGGATTTCTTTCATTTCTTTTTCTTCTCTGATTGTTGTGGTCAGAATTTGTAATATATGTTGAACAAAAGTGGCAAGACTGAGGATCCTTTTCTTACTCCTGATCTTAGAGAAATGCTTTCAGCTTTCCACTGTTGAGTATGATATGGGCTGTAGGTTTGTCATTTAAGGCTGAGCAATTTTATCACAGAGGAATGTTGAATTCTATCAAAGACATTTTCCACATCTAATGAGATGACTATATGATTTTTATTTTCCAGTTTGTTAATGTGGTGTATCCTATTGATTTGTGGATATGGAGACATCTCTGCTTCCCCAGGATAAACCTCCCTTGATCATGGTGTGTGTCCCTCTGTGTCTATTATTAAACTCCATTTGCTAATATTTTGTAGGGACTTTTGCATCTATGCTAACTAATGCTATTGGCCTGTAATTTTCTTTTGTTATTGTTGTTTCTTTGTCTGCATTTTGTTGTAAAAGTGGACTTTATTGATCTTCTCATGTGTCTGTCCAATTTTCTCAACATCATTATTGAAAAGGCTATCTTTTTCTCAGTTTACATCCATGCCTCTTTTTTCATAGATTAATAGATCTAATAAATGTGTCTTTACCCCTGGAATCTCTATTCTGTTCTGTTAACTAATTGACAATTCATTTTAGTACCAATACCATACTGTTTGGATTACTGTATCTTTGTAACGTAGTTTGATATCAGGAAACATGAAACTTCCCTGACATGACATGTCAATAAAATGTGACATCTTTTTTATTTGTCTCAAATTGTTTTGAGACCCTTTCATTTTTTATCTTAAAAATTAGAATTATTTATACTAGTTCTGAGAAAATATACCCTTGGTATTTTGATAGGGGGACTTCCTTGGTGGCTCAGTCAGTAAAGAATCCACCTGCAGTGTAGGAGACTAGAGATTAATCTCTGGGCTGGGAACATCCCTTGGAGAAGGAAATGACTCACTCCAGTATTCTTGCCTGGAAAATCCCATGGACAGAGAAGTCCAGCAGGCCATAGTCCATGGGGGTCACAAGAGTCAGACATGACTTAGCACCTGAACCACCACCACCACCATTTTGATAGAGATGGCATTAAATCCAGTTTGGATTTCTTTCATTTCTTTTTCTTCTCTGATTGTTGTGGTCAGAATTTGTAATATATGTTGAACAAAAGTGGCAAGACTGAGGATCCTTTTCTTACTCCTGATCTTAGAGAAATGCTTTCAGCTTTCCACTGTTGAGTATGATATGGGCTGTAGGTTTGTCATTTAAGGCTGAGCAATTTTATCACAGAGGAATGTTGAATTCTATCAAAGACATTTTCCACATCTAATGAGATGACTATATGATTTTTATTTTCCAGTTTGTTAATGTGGTGTATCCTATTGATTTGTGGATATGGAGACATCTCTGCTTCCCCAGGATAAACCTCCCTTGATCATGGTGTGTGTCCCTCTGTGTCTATTATTAAACTCCATTTGCTAATATTTTGTAGGGACTTTTGCATCTATGCTAACTAATGCTATTGGCCTGTAATTTTCTTTTGTTATTGTTGTTTCTTTGTCTGCATTTGCTATCAAGGTGACACTGGCCTTATAAAATGAACTTGAAAGCATTCCTCTATCTTCAATTTATTGGAATAGTTTGACTATTAACTCAAGAAGTGCTAACTCTTCTTTAAATGTTTTATAAAATTCCCTAAAACCAGTCTGGAGAAAGAATAGCCAGAAATAATTACCATGAATAGTACATTGTATTCTTTGGTGGTGGGGGGGCGGGTGCAACAAAGTGGTCAAAGAAATACCTTCCAAACTACCTATTGAAATTATTCGCTCATTATTCTAATTGGAAATTCAGTGCCCTTTGGGAATTAAAAAATTGAGAGTCAAATTACCTCCTGCATTGTTCCAGAAAGAGATGCAGAAAATTTAAAGACTTTCCAGGAAGTCACTAGTTGTAATTCAGTTTTTTTTTCCTTTTTTTTTCAAATAGAACCTGGGGCTTCCCTGGTGGTCCAGTAGGTAAAGATACCGCCTTGCAGTGCTAGGGGTGCTGGTTCGATACCTGGCCTGGGAAGATCCCATGTGCCACAGAGCAACTGGACTTATGTATCCAACTACTGAGCTGGAGCTCTGGAGCACGTGTGCCCAGAGTCGGTGCTCTGTGACAAGAGAGGCCACTGAGATCGAAGGCCCACAAAGGCCAAAGAACAAACATGGATGAAAATAGATAAATGAAAGACTAATAGAAGTGGCCAAAACAAACAAACAAACAAAAATAGAACCTGCTTTTTGGTTGTTGTGTTTTTTTTTAATTTGAACTTTCATTGACCTATGAGTGATTTCATTGGCACAAGAAGTGCTCGTGTGTGAGTACGTATCTGCACATGTAACATAGATCTTTACAAATCATTTGTATAATCTGCATTTCTACTTTCTTTTATAAGTTTTTATAATAATCATACATTGCTTTTCTTTGTTATCTCACTCCATATTTTGAAAATAGCATTTCTGTTTTCCTCACAAAAACAAAGACCACAATAGATGTGCAATAAAACCCCCTATCTAAGCAATCCAAATTATGAACAAATTATTCCTAGACCAAAAATATATTAAAAGTTTAACCTACATTATGTTTTCCTTCATACAGTAGTTTTATATTATATTACTTATCCTAGAAAGTAGTTCTACTTTGAGTTTCCCTGTTTTCTAACAGCTGTGCTTACCTAATGGATGACGTTGCTAAATATTTGCTGCTTTTGCTGTTTAACATTGCTTTCTTCTTACATCCCATGTTCTGAACTAATCTATTCATTCCTTTACTTCCTCTTACAGCCTCTATTTCACTCATTTTCTACTCCTTTGTTTTTCACCATTCTGGTTGGATTTCAAGTATTTTAAAACAAACAAAAGCTACAGCTGAACTCTTTGTTACTGTATACTCTCTGTTAGCAAAATCACATTTACTAAATGCAAGGAAACACAGATGGAGACATTTAAAATCATCTTTATGCCTAAATTATTAGGTCAGCATCCTCTCTTTTTTCCACAATCTACCCGCAGCCTTTTTCCAAAATGCTCTTTTGAGCACTTCCTTCTATCATGTCAATTTTTTGTGGGGAAATCTATACTAACTGACTCTTCACTCCATTTCCAGGTCTAAATGTCTCTCCCTTGTCATCATACATAGGACAATCCTCCTCTAGCCCAGCAGTCCTGCACTGTTTCTCCTTCACTGCCCATGGTGTGTTTTGTGCTTTTAGCAAGGATATCTTGCTGTTAGTAAACCTGGCAGCAGCATCCCTGCAACTGGAAGGTTGTTTGTGCTGTTCTTCTCTGGAATTTTTTTGTAGCTCAAGAGCTGTCTTTCCTTTGAGAATCATCTCACTATTTTAACACTGAAGGTTCCTCTGGTTTAGATATTCTTTTTATCACCAGTCACTTCAAGAATATTTCATATCTCCTTAATTGAATTGCAACCTATCAATTTATGAAAAAAGAAAGGAAATTACCTAGTGCTCATGAAAATGCTGTTTAAGTGGACAATCTGATTTTCACTAGTAATATAAATTGCTATGATCTCAAAGGAGTCATTTGTGATAAATATTAAAGGTCAAAATATTTTGATCTAATTAACTATACTTAATTTAGCATGAACGTACTACAACTCATTTCATTTAATTGAGTTCATTTAAAAATAAAATAAGAAAAATAAAAAGAATTCATTTAATCAATCTACTGAGACATTGAGGATATTTATGGACTTTGATCACAGAAACCAGAACAACAGTGAGTGAGCACTGTTGTACACACATATAATATTAGATATTAGATTCTATATTAGATTCAGTTATTCAGTTATCCTTTGACCCAACAATCTCATTTCTGAGAATCACTGTTTTAAAAGAATAATGTTCTAATATAGAATATTAGAATCTAATATAGAATCTAATATCTAATATTGTATGTGTGTACAACAGTGCTCACTCACTGTTGTTCTGTTTCTGTGATCAAAGTCCATAAATATCCTCAATGTCTCAGTAGATTGATTAAATGAATTCTTTTTATTTTTCTTTTATTTTTAAATGAACTCAATTAAATGAAATGAGTTGTAGTACGTTCATGCTAAATTAAGTATAGTTAATTAGATCAAAATATTTTGACCTTAGAAAACACAGTGCATTGCTAAGAAAGAAAAGCAAGCTACAGAGCTATAGGAAAAAAAATGGATACATTTTTATAATATATAAAACATAAAGTATAAAAAGTAGAAAGACTTTCACTGGATTAGCACTAGTTACTTGTTTTGGAAGGTAGAAAACTGAAGGGACACAGACGGTGAAAAGAGGAAAAAAGACAAAAGCAAAATGGAAAACTCTATGTGAAGATAACTCACTCTGCTCACTGATGCTGGGCTCTCCTCCCTTCTATACACATGACACCCTGAACTTCCTGGTTTCTCCAGGCTGGGAGGGCCCATGTGACTAGTTCTGGCCAATAGTTTGAGAACAGAAGTAAAGTGTGGCATCTGGGGCCAGAGCACTTAATTGCCCATTAGAAACCTTGAGCTTCCATTCCACCACTGCAATAATTGTGAAAGTACAGTTGAGTTAACGCTCCATTCTTTGCTTCCTGAGTGACTCCAGAAGTATAGAAATCAAAGACTTCCATGGACTCAACTTGGACAGGAGACATATGCATAATTTTCCTTGCATTAAGCTACTAAAATTTGAGGTTGTCTGTTACTGCAGCATAATCTAACCTAACCTTGTACTCGTGGATATAATAACAAGACATTATTTTTAATGCTTTTTTATTTCATGCAAGCCATTATTTTAAAATTCTAATAGCAGTGAAGAGCTATAAAAAAGAAATCTTACTTCATCCTTACTGAAACCAGGTCTATTCCCCAGCAGCAACTTATGTCACATATTTAGCAAAAGTTATAGTAGTCAATTAGGTGACACTGAATTTTGTACTTCTATTGCTATTCCTTGATTTATCAATTTTAAACACTACTATGGTAAGTCAAGATTCTGCATTTTTATACCACAACCACTACTCCCAATATAATCAACAACAACAATAAAGTATTTTAATCTCTTCTAGTATAATTTTTATCACATTTTTGGTTTAAAATAGTGATCAATGTTTACATTACTATAACTATGCAAATAATTGTTGATGGGAGTAACCCTCAACTGCTGGACTAGCTATCATCCTGAGAATTCCCTATCTCTTTCCTGAGACCCGTACTTCTATTTCTTATATCCTTCAGTGAAAAATCATGTAAGGCAGATGATTTTTCAAGACCTTGAATAACCTAATACTAAAATTTCTAGGAAGAATATATTTTTCCCCTCATAATTTTAAAAATATTTCTTCATTTGTCCAGCTCAGTTTCTAATGACTACAGAGCAAAAAAATAGGAAAAATGGATACATTTTTATAATATATAAAACATAAAGTATAAAAAGTAGAAAGACTTTCACTGGATTAGCACTAGTTACTTGTTTTGGAAGGTAGAAAACTGAAGGGACACAGACGGTGAAAAGAGGAAAAAAGACAAAAGCAAAATGGAAAACTCTATGTGAAGATAACTCACTCTGCTCACTGATGCTGGGCTCTCCTCCCTTCTATACACATGACACCCTGAACTTCCTGGTTTCTCCAGGCTGGGAGGGCCCATGTGACTAGTTCTGGCCAATAGTTTGAGAACAGAAGTAAAGTGTGGCATCTGGGGCCAGAGCACTTAATTGCCCATTAGAAACCTTGAGCTTCCATTCCACCACTGCAATAATTGTGAAAGTACAGTTGAGTTAACGCCTCCATTCTTTGCTTCCTGAGTGACTCCAGAAGTATAGAAATCAAAGACTTCCATGGACTCAACTTGGACAGGAGACATATGCATAATTTTCCTTGCATTAAGCTACTAAAATTTGAGGTTGTCTGTTACTGCAGCATAATCTAACCTAACCTTGTACTCGTGGATATAATAACAAGACATTATTTTTAATGCTTTTTTATTTCATGCAAGCCATTATTTTAAAATTCTAATAGCAGTGAAGAGCTATAAAAAAGAAATCTTACTTCATCCTTACTGAAACCAGGTCTATTCCCCAGCAGCAACTTATGTCACATATTTAGCAAAAGTTATAGTAGTCAATTAGGTGACACTGAATTTTGTACTTCTATTGCTATTCCTTGATTTATCAATTTTAAACACTACTATGGTAAGTCAAGATTCTGCATTTTTATACCACAACCACTACTCCCAATATAATCAACAACAACAATAAAGTATTTTAATCTCTTCTAGTATAATTTTTATCACATTTTTGGTTTAAAATAGTGATCAATGTTTACATTACTATAACTATGCAAATAATTGTTGATGGGAGTAACCCTCAACTGCTGGACTAGCTATCATCCTGAGAATTCCCTATCTCTTTCCTGAGACCCGTACTTCTATTTCTTATATCCTTCAGTGAAAAATCATGTAAGGCAGATGATTTTTCAAGACCTTGAATAACCTAATACTAAAATTTCTAGGAAGAATATATTTTTCCCCTCATAATTTTAAAAATATTTCTTCATTTTTGTCCAGCTCAGTTTCTTAGAGCAATCTAGGACATTCTTCATGAAGAATTCTTAGCGAAGAATGCCCTAGATAGAAAATATGACATATCAAGATAGACTTTTTTCCAAATTCTTGTCTTTATTTTCTAATAAATCTTGATGTGGGTCTTTATTACTCTGCACATTTGATAGACCCCTTAATATGAAAATTTATGTCCTCATATTATTTGAAATTTCTTCCAATTTTCCCATTCTCAGTTTATAATTTCCCTTGAGTGAGTATTGCATTCTAAAGACTTCACAGAACTTAGATTGCACGTCAGCTTTTCCTTTTTGCCTTGTCTGTGTCTCTGTGTATCATTCTGCTTTTTTAGCCATTTCTTCAACCTTGTCTTCTGCTTAATTTTAATTTGCAATCTTGTATGTTTAATACCCAGGACTAGTCTGCTTCTCAATATTACTCTTTCCAGCATTCTATTCTAACACAAAAGATTAAATGGATTTTATCACTCTGAGACTATTAACTCTAGGATATTTTAAAATTTGTTTCTTTTCCCTTCATTGTATATATTTCCTTTTTTCTGTTTATATATTATAATCTCCATTCAATGAAGGCTTTTACTGAATAGTTGTTGGTGATCCTTGGAAATCAGTTCATGTTTAGGTGAGGCTACAAACAAGGATGATTGGACCGTTCTCCATGGTGGGGCGGAGAGAGTGGTGAGGGGGGAGTAAAGAAGAGAGAGTATTGGGATTCCTCCAAATATCAGAACGCCAGACTCCTTTCAGTTTCTCCAAAGAAAGAGTCTCCCATCTTTTGCCTGGGAAATGGAGGCCTGAGAACTGTCCTGGGAGGCAGACAGTTGGGGGTCACGTGACTCACCACCCATATAAAGACTTCACTTGACTCTGTTTCTCAACCCAGCAGTTCACTCCTGTTGCCTATCTCCCTAAATCAAGAACTAATGTGGTATAATGTTTCCATAGAAATAAATCCCCAGACCTATGCACTATTGAAGGAGAAGTACTCACCAGCACTCCAAGAGGGAACAAAGACCCGGGTTTTTGCTTCCTACACAAAATCCTAATTCACTCTCCCAGTTTTAGTCCCATGATTTTTCCAACGCTTGAAATGCCCCATTTCACGAGCCTTTGCTAGGTTCTGCAGAAAAAACTCAGCTTCCCTTCCTATATGGTACCTTCTGCAGACACTCTCAGCTGCATCTTTCTTTTAAATCAGTTACAAATCCTCTAATTCATAGCTTCCAAAAGGTTATCATCTCTCACTTGCTGTTTCCTTCTTGCTCTTCCTCTTCATCCTTTTGGTTTACTAATTTTTTTATGTTTGTTCTCTCTGTTTTAACTGTGCCATTGGATTAGTAGGATTTTGAAAGAGAGCAGATCCAAACACCTGTACCATATCTGCCAGGTTTACCCAAACACAAATATGAATTTTCAAATAAAACAATGAAAAGGCAAATGGGAAAAGCAAATTCTGTTTTACATTCAACCTTGTCTTCTGCTTAATTTTAATTTGCAATCTTGTATGTTTAATACCCAGGACTAGTTGTTTATTTTTTAACACAAAAAGATTAAATGGATTTTATCACTCTGAGACTATTAACTCTAGGATATTTTAAAATTTGTTTCTTTTCCCTTCATTGTATATATTTCCTTTTTTCTGTTTATATATTATAATCTCCATTCAATGAAGGCTTTTACTGAATAGTTGTTGGTGATCCTTGGAAATCAGTTCATGTTTAGGTGAGGCTACAAACAAGGATGATTGGACCGTTCTCCATGGTGGGGCGGAGAGAGTGGTGAGGGGGGAGTAAAGAAGAGAGAGTATTGGGATTCCTCCAAATATCAGAACGCCAGACTCCTTTCAGTTTCTCCAAAGAAAGAGTCTCCCATCTTTTGCCTGGGAAATGGAGGCCTGAGAACTGTCCTGGGAGGCAGACAGTTGGGGGTCACGTGACTCACCACCCATATAAAGACTTCACTTGACTCTGTTTCTCAACCCAGCAGTTCACTCCTGTTGCCTATCTCCCTAAATCAAGAACTAATGTGGTATAATGTTTCCATAGAAATAAATCCCCAGACCTATGCACTATTGAAGGAGAAGTACTCACCAGCACTCCAAGAGGGAACAAAGACCCGGGTTTTTGCTTCCTACACAAAATCCTAATTCACTCTCCCAGTTTTAGTCCCATGATTTTTCCAACGCTTGAAATGCCCCATTTCACGAGCCTTTGCTAGGTTCTGCAGAAAAAACTCAGCTTCCCTTCCTATATGGTACCTTCTGCAGACACTCTCAGCTGCATCTTTCTTTTAAATCAGTTACAAATCCTCTAATTCATAGCTTCCAAAAGGTTATCATCTCTCACTTGCTGTTTCCTTCTTGCTCTTCCTCTTCATCCTTTTGGTTTACTAATTTTTTTATGTTTGTTCTCTCTGTTTTAACTGTGCCATTGGATTAGTAGGATTTTGAAAGAGAGCAGATCCAAACACCTGTACCATATCTGCCAGGTTTACCCAAACACAAATATGAATTTTCAAATAAAACAATGAAAAAGGCAAATGGCAAGATATTTGGGGACAGTGGACCCTATTGTAAGAAGGAGAAGACAGAAGTTAGTAAGAACTTCATTCATCTTGATTGCAGTTTACAGGTTAAATGTTCACGGAGTGTACTGGTGTTTTAAAAGCTAGAACAAAGGGTTTCCTCGTTGCTGTGATAGAGCCTCTTTCTGGAAGCATTTACAGTAAATTTAACCAGATCCTTCTCCCACTCATTTTTCTATTTGTTTTCATCTAGGATAAAAAAAGAACACTTTGTTTAGTCTTTTTCTTCTGCAGACACGTGTATGGGTGGGAAATGGAAAGGGGGGTTGGTTACCATTATTCACGTGGGTAGAAGTGGCCTGGGAACCCACGCACGTGTCCAGCCAAACCACAGCCTACGCACCGCAGAGCGCAGTGCTGACTGTTTTCCGCGTATCCGATACCAGATAAATGTAGGATGCATTAAAGATGTTCAAGCTGGATGGTTCCGAAGGACAGTGGAGGAAGGAGAAGGGCACATTTTTCAGTGATTTGTTTTTGCCCCGAAATTCACCGCAACCTTGGCTTCTTAAGAACCTGACACTGAGACTCTCCGCAGCTGGAGGAATTGGCTTTCAATTTACCCCATGAATTGTACTTTTCTCTACTCGTGACCCTCAGATTTAGATACCAGAGATGCCTGAACTCTTCATCTAAACAAACAGACCCAGTTCTTTCTGGAGGAGCACATCTGAATGATGCCTATCTAAGAAATAGATCTCCACATGCCAATTTCACCATGAATTCTCACATATGGGACTCTCTTCTTAGAGATGGGGTTTAGCTTCTTGTGGAATCTGTATTATATAATTTCTCATTTTTGAGTCAGTAAACAAAGATCTTTTCAAGAAAAGTTATACCAGAATTTAATCAAAGGAGCATTTTTGGACTTATAATTAAAATTCCCAAAAGAACCACAAATTCTTCTCCCTCAGCCTTAATCCCAACTCAGCCTTTCATAAAATCATTGCTATTAAGCAGTTACTAGCTAAGAGAAAGGAAAGGAGAGAAAGATAATTTTCTATGCTTATAATGCTATCATCTTAAATGATATGCAGAATGAATCAGGCTATCTGCTATTATGTATTTTAACTAGATTCTATGAAAATCATCTTTGGGCAGAAAAAAGGGATTTTTTCATTAATTTTTTTGACTCCAATGTGTTAGAGGAAAGAGGATATCTGGCATTTGTTCACTATCAACTTTGTGCCAGGAACTTTGCTGTTCTTTTTTGTAGATTATCTCATTTAATATTCTTAGCGATCCAGTAAAATAGTTATTATTGTACCTATTTTACAAATGACAAAACTGAGGCCTGGTTTCTAGGGTTAATCAGTTAATATTAGATCTAGCAAAGGCTTGAGCCTAAGCATTTTTCAGTCCAAATTATGTGGGAGACAGCATTGCATATGGTAAAGGGTACAGTTTCTAGATCAAAATTGCCTGTTTTTGAATCCTACTCTACATTTTCTAAGTGATCATAGATAAGCTGTTTCAATTCTCTGTGCCTTAATTCTCTTGGAGATGGTCAAATTAATAATTTCACAGGAACACTGAAGAAATTAATGAAGTAATGCCTGCAAAGCCCTTCAGAGCAGTGCTTTTCAAACAGTAACTTTTAACTATTATTATTACATCGTATACTTCCATGAAAATATTTTTAATTATTTATAATATACAACAAATAAAGAAATTTCATAAATAACAGACCAAATAAGAGACATTTTCGTCTCCCAAAATTTCACTTCATACAAAACAGAAGCTGAATTTGTCTGGGCATTCAACCAAATTGGAAGTTGCAAATAAACTTAGTCATCTGTTCATTTATACATCCCAAAGGACTTCCAATATCTCTTTTCTAAAATTTCAAATATTTTTATTGGATCTTGACACACATATTTTGGTATTTTAAAATTTAAGGCAAAAGAGCTAGTTAGGAAGTAGTTAGAAAGTACTTTTCGTAACCATGTTAAGAGGAAAAAAGGCTAAAGTCTCAAGTATTGACTCTTAGACTTGAAAAGGGCTAGGGTGGACAAAATAAGACAGTAAAGTTAAGTTCATGTTCTTATTACTTCTTTGCTTAATGATTAACAGATTTAAAGTGTTTCCACACACAGTTTTCAAGGGATCGTTATATTCCTAACATCACAATCTGTTTTCTGCTTCTAGAGATGTCAAGTTCACTGCTTTGAAGAGGGGAAAATTAAGGAAATTAATTGGAAAAAATTCACACCAGGTCAAAATCCATCAGAGGTTTTTCTTTTTTAAAAAAACTGTATTTTTTGAATTCTGCTCTTCTCTCTGGATGCTGAATTTCTTGGAACTGGTTAAACTGACTAAACCTTTACAGTCTTCAGGCTATTTTTCCAACCTATAAAATGAAACTGTTCATAAACCTCTCGGACTCCCACAAGCATCCAGCACATGCCATTTTAATGCAGGCTCCAGGTTAATTAGTGCACAGTCAATGGGATCGTGTAATAGGTGACAGGAAAATGGGGGAAAAGGAAAGAAAACAAAGCAGTAGATTTTAAAGTATTCCCTGCCACAAAAATGTGCTTACCTATACATATATTTGTCTTATAAGATTAAAGTAAACCAGATGTGCTCTTATGACAGACAGATCAGCTGTCTCCTGTTTAAGAGGCTTAGGTTTATGGAAAACAAGACGAAAAAACACTTCTCAGTTGTCATTCTACTTTTATAGATTTCTGTTTTGAACTTTAAAATATGAATGTTTTAAATTACATATACACTTACTTATATAGCATGTGTGTGTGTCCAGAAATTGATGCAATAGCTGGATAAAATAAATGTGGACCCAAGTGTGGAACCGTTTGATGAAAGAAGTTGCTAAGGAAGAAAACAAGGAGTTTAGATAAAAGTCAAAGAATTAGAAAGAGTCAGGAGTAGTCAAAATTGGTCTTTGAATCTCCTCTGTCTCTCATACACATTACCTTCTTCCCACATGCACAACAGCTCATGAAATCTGCCCCAAATTTTTATCATCAATGTATCTGGGTACTCTTTTAAAACTCAGTATAAGGGAACCTTGCTTAAATACTTTCGGATCCAAAGTATTGACTCTTAGACTTGAAAAGGGCTAGGTGGACAAAATAAGACAGTAAAGTTAAGTTCATGTTCTTATTACTTTTTGCTTAATGATTAACAGATTTAAAGTGTTTCCACACACAGTTTTCAAGGGATCGTTATATTCCTAACATCACAATCTGTTTTCTGCTTCTAGAGATGTCAAGTTCACTGCTTTGAAGAGGGGAAAATTAAGGAAATTAATTGGAAAAAATTCACACCAGGTCAAAATCCATCAGAGGTTTTTCTTTTTTAAAAAAACTGTATTTTTTGAATTCTGCTCTTCTCTCTGGATGCTGAATTTCTTGGAACTGGTTAAACTGACTAAACCTTTACAGTCTTCAGGCTATTTTTCCAACCTATAAAATGAAACTGTTCATAAACCTCTCGGACTCCCACAAGCATCCAGCACATGCCATTTTAATGCAGGCTCCAGGTTAATTAGTGCACAGTCAATGGGATCGTGTAATAGGTGACAGGAAAATGGGGGAAAAGGAAAGAAAACAAAGCAGTAGATTTTAAAGTATTCCCTGCCACAAAAATGTGCTTACCTATACATATATTTGTCTTATAAGATTAAAGTAAACCAGATGTGCTCTTATGACAGACAGATCAGCTGTCTCCTGTTTAAGAGGCTTAGGTTTATGGAAAACAAGACGAAAAAACACTTCTCAGTTGTCATTCTACTTTTATAGATTTCTGTTTTGAACTTTAAAATATGAATGTTTTAAATTACATATACACTTACTTATATAGCATGTGTGTGTGTCCAGAAATTGATGCAATAGCTGGATAAAATAAATGTGGACCCAAGTGTGGAACCGTTTGATGAAAGAAGTTGCTAAGGAAGAAAACAAGGAGTTTAGATAAAAGTCAAAGAATTAGAAAGAGTCAGGAGTAGTCAAAATTGGTCTTTGAATCTCCTCTGTCTCTCATACACATTACCTTCTTCCCACATGCACAACAGCTCATGAAATCTGCCCCAAATTTTTATCATCAATGTATCTGGGTACTCTTTTAAAACTCAGTATAAGGGAACCTTGCTTAAATACTTTCGGATCCAAAGATAGACCATCATCATTTACATGAGTCCTTTTTACCAATAGGTTTTAAGTGGTGCAACCTGGGGGACCCAAGGAAGTTGCAATATCTGCCTGTGTCCTCATAGTAATCAACAGAAGTAAGCATAGTTATTTAGTGTACAGGATTCATCAACCTCCATATAGCATTTACATTAACATCAATCATAGCAATTGGTCAGAGAGTTGAAGAGAAAGAAATTGTGAATCATTGACTTTTCCTTTCCGTCTAAACTAAATAAAGTTATCTCCATTTCTATAGGTCATTAATCTGGAACATTTTCTTGGACATTTATCCACCAGCTTTGATCTACAGGGGGCTGAATTTCAAATGTGGTGTATTTTTCAAGCACCTCAATCAAACAATTCTGGATTGAATTCAAGAGTAAAAACAAAGAACAGCAGTATAATTCTAAAACAGGTCTTGATTTTTGTATAATCAAATATCACCATATTTGATCTTATTTTACATTTTCTCAACCAGTTTTGATTGAGAAGGTCTACCTTCCCTCTAAATTGGCACATCTAATCTCCCAAGTTTTCTTGCAAGTTTTTATCTTATTGTGCATTTTTTAGTTGTTAATCTATGTGGAATTTATATTGTGTGTGCCGCAAGGGCTCAGTTTTCTTTGCTTTCATGTGAGTAGCCAATTTTGCAATGGCATCATTTAATAACTAAGTGAGCTGAAATATCAAGCTTAACATATATTAACTCCTTTGACATAATGAGAAATATTTTTGCTATATCTACTTTATGCTTTCTATTTATTTTCTATTCCATATGAATATTTTATTGATTTGATAACAGAGATTTTTTAGCATGTTAGTTGCATGGTAGAAAAACAAGTAAATATTTAAATTTAAAGAAACATTTTTCTGTGATTTCTCTCCATATCAAATATAAACATTGGTTGATTTGGTTTAGCTTACATATTCTTCAGTGAATCTACACATGGAAAAGTCAATAATTAAACTCAGGTTTTTACAAACCAATGCCAATCATAACATTAGTTTCAAATAAATAGAATACCTAAACTTGGTAGCTGGCAATACCTTAAATACAAACATATTAAGATTGATGCATATCTCTCTTCTTTCAACCCTGGACTATACTTTGTGATTCTATTGTAGATCCTATTCTGTGCTCTGATTCCTCAGGACTGAGATTCTAATACAGCATAAATACTAATGTTCTGGAGATCAAAAGAGTCAATCCTAAAGGAAGTCAACTCTAAATACTCATTGGAAGGACTGATGCTGAAGCTGAAGCTCCAATACTTTGACCACCTGATGCAAAGAGCCGACTCATTGAAAAAGACCTTGATGCTGGGAAAGACTGAAAACAAAAGGAGAAGGGGGCAGCAGAGGATGAGATGATTAGATAGCATCGTTGACTCAGTGAACATGAATCTGAGCAGAGAAAGGGAGGCCTGGGGAGCTGAAGTCCATTGGGTTGCAGAGAGTCGAATACAATTTAGTTACTGTACAGCAACAACTAATGCCCTGTCAATAATTCTGACCAAGGTAAATAACCTTAGCAAGCAACGTGCTGTCACAAACTGAGTGCACACAGGAAAGATGATTAGGAAGGGAAAAGCTACTGGGAATGAACCACTGGTTCTTATAGATATCTGAAAAGTACCACTCTGGCCAGTCCATAAATGGGTTTCAGGTTAAACTGAAAAAACACTTCCCTGGCATCATATTTCCTAAAACAGCAGTCCTGAAAAAATCCAGCCTTCAGAATAGTCCCTATGCCCTCTTGTAACAATATATTCCAGATACAAATGAATAACATGTTCTGGAAACATGCTCTGCTGGAGAGCTAGAAGGACCCCAGATAAACCTATTGAGTCCAGCTTTCTCATTCATGTAGTTAGAAAATTGTCCTCCATTAAATGCTAATTGGTTTTATCCAAAGGACAACGGGTTTCAAACACTTTGCTATAAACACACATAAACAAACTTTCATAATATTGTCTCTTTTTTTAATTAAATTTAAGGCCATATTCTTCAGTGAATCTACACATGGAAAAGTCAATAATTAAACTCAGGTTTTTACAAACCAATGCCAATCATAACATTAGTTTCAAATAAATAGAATACCTAAACTTGGTAGCTGGCAATACCTTAAATACAAACATATTAAGATTGATGCATATCTCTCTTCTTTCAACCCTGGACTATACTTTGTGATTCTATTGTAGATCCTATTCTGTGCTCTGATTCCTCAGGACTGAGATTCTAATACAGCATAAATACTAATGTTCTGGAGATCAAAAGAGTCAATCCTAAAGGAAGTCAACTCTAAATACTCATTGGAAGGACTGATGCTGAAGCTGAAGCTCCAATACTTTGACCACCTGATGCAAAGAGCCGACTCATTGAAAAAGACCTTGATGCTGGGAAAGACTGAAAACAAAAGGAGAAGGGGGCAGCAGAGGATGAGATGATTAGATAGCATCGTTGACTCAGTGAACATGAATCTGAGCAGAGAAAGGGAGGCCTGGGGAGCTGAAGTCCATTGGGTTGCAGAGAGTCGAATACAATTTAGTTACTGTACAGCAACAACTAATGCCCTGTCAATAATTCTGACCAAGGTAAATAACCTTAGCAAGCAACGTGCTGTCACAAACTGAGTGCACACAGGAAAGATGATTAGGAAGGGAAAAGCTACTGGGAATGAACCACTGGTTCTTATAGATATCTGAAAAGTACCACTCTGGCCAGTCCATAAATGGGTTTCAGGTTAAACTGAAAAATCACTTCCCCTGGCATCATATTTCCTAAAACAGCAGTCCTGAAAAAATCCAGCCTTCAGAATAGTCCCTATGCCCTCTTGTAACAATATATTCCAGATACAAATGAATAACATGTTCTGGAAACATGCTCTGCTGGAGAGCTAGAAGGACCCCAGATAAACCTATTGAGTCCAGCTTTCTCATTCATGTAGTTAGAAAATTGTCCTCCATTAAATGCTAATTGGTTTTATCCAAAGGACAACGGGTTTCAAACACTTTGCTATAAACACACATAAACAAACTTTCATAATATTGTCTCTATTTAATAATTTAAGGCATGCAATGGTTCTAAAGGGGAAATTTTCAAGCCTGATGCCCAAATTAAATTCTTCTTCAACACAAAGCTCTTATAGCCAGTTGTCAGAATAATCAGAACTATACCACATACAAACAGACAGAATTTCAGAGCTCATACATTTCTTCCTTTGCAATGTAGAATTTTAAAAACAGTAATAATGGGGCTTCCTTGGTAGTTCAGTGGTAAAGAGTTTGCCTGCCAATGCAAGAGGCATGAGTTCGATTCCTGATCTGGGAAGATCCCACATACCGCAGAGCGACTGAACCCATGAACCACAACTATTGAGCCTATGCTCTAGAGCCTTAGAGCCACAACTATTGAGCCATGTGCTGTGACTACTGAAGCCTGTGAGCTCTAGAGCCCGAGTTCCGAAACAAGAGAAGTCACCGCAACATAGAAGTCTGCTCACTTCAACTAGAGAGTAGCCCCCACTCGCTACAACTAGAGAATAGCCTGTGGCAGCAGTGAAAACCCAGAATAGCCAAAAATAAAGTAATTAATTAACTAAAAACAGAACAACAAAAAGACCAATAATGATGATATTAATGTATGTGTATACAAACAAACATATACATGTATATTTGTGTGTCAGCATACCACCATAGTCTGAAGTGGAGGGATGGTGTCACAAAAGTTATAGAAAATAAACAAAGATGTATAAATTGGGAATAAATGATAAAAAATAAACTCAGGAGTAAAGCATATATAAAACATCATACATCTTTATACTTGAATGTAAATATTTTAAAATGTATTTGTATTTGTATACACTTGGTACCCATGTACAACAAAGGTGCACTAAGATTTCTCAGAAACAATACTACTACCTCTTATCTGTAGTACTTTTAGGTACATTATGTCACTAATGGCCATGTTCTGCAGGCAGGTGAGTACATCAAACATTAAGAAGGACCCCAGATAAACCTATTGAGTCCAGCTTTCTCATTCATGTAGTTAGAAAATTGTCCTCCATTAAATGCTAATTGGTTTTATCCAAAGGACAACGGGTTTCAAACACTTTGCTATAAACACACATAAACAAACTTTCATAATATTGTCTCTATTTAATAATTTAAGGCATGCAATGGTTCTAAAGGGGAAATTTTCAAGCCTGATGCCCAAATTAAATTCTTCTTCAACACAAAGCTCTTATAGCCAGTTGTCAGAATAATCAGAACTATACCACATACAAACAGACAGAATTTCAGAGCTCATACATTTCTTCCTTTGCAATGTAGAATTTTAAAAACAGTAATAATGGGGCTTCCTTGGTAGTTCAGTGGTAAAGAGTTTGCCTGCCAATGCAAGAGGCATGAGTTCGATTCCTGATCTGGGAAGATCCCACATGCTGCGGAGCGACTGAACCCATGAACCACAACTATTGAGCCTATGCTCTAGAGCCTTAGAGCCACAACTATTGAGCCATGTGCTGTGACTACTGAAGCCTGTGAGCTCTAGAGCCCGAGTTCCGAAACAAGAGAAGTCACCGCAACATAGAAGTCTGCTCACTTCAACTAGAGAGTAGCCCCCACTCGCTACAACTAGAGAATAGCCTGTGGCAGCAGTGAAAACCCAGAATAGCCAAAAATAAAGTAATTAATTAACTAAAAACAGAACAACAAAAAGACCAATAATGATGATATTAATGTATGTGTATACAAACAAACATATACATGTATATTTGTGTGTCAGCATACCACCATAGTCTGAAGTGGAGGGATGGTGTCACAAAAGTTATAGAAAATAAACAAAGATGTATAAATTGGGAATAAATGATAAAAAATAAACTCAGGAGTAAAGCATATATAAAACATCATACATCTTTATACTTGAATGTAAATATTTTAAAATGTATTTGTATTTGTATACACTTGGTACCCATGTACAACAAAGGTGCACTAAGATTTCTCAGAAACAATACTACTACCTCTTATCTGTAGTACTTTTAGGTACATTATGTCACTAATGGCCATGTTCTGCAGGGCAGGTGAGATAATACACTCCTCAAATGTAGATTCTTACATGCCAGATATCATGGGACAAAAAACATTAAGCCTTAGAAAACAAAGTGTATGCCATGAACAACCCTCAGATATTTTATTAAAGAGTATTATGGAAGCATCATATCCAAGAAAATATACGCAACAACATAATGACTTACTGAATGCTTGCTATATTCTAGGCACTTTTTTCTAAATAATGTATTACTGATGAAGATCTAAGCCAATTATCAATGGGCTTATTCAGATTATGAGAAAACAAAAACTGGCAAAATGAAAAAATTCACACAAGGTTGAACAACTCAAAAGACTTACCATTAGAGTCCAGCCTCAGCACTCCTTCCACTGCTGTGTCAACCTCTGGTGAAGGTAATAGCTTATTTTATACTTGAGGTCACCATGTACTCCTAGAAATCCAAAGCATAACTTCAAAAAGGGTTGTAAATTAAATGTAAAGTGAAAGTGTTAGTTGCTCAGTCGTGTCCAACTTTTTGCGACCCTATGAACCATAGTCCATCAGTCTCCCTTCCATGGAATTCTCCAGGCAACAACACTGGAGTGTGTTACCATTTCCTCCTCCAAGGCATCTTCGCAACCCGGGGACTGAATCAAGATCTCTTGTATTACAGGCGCATTCTTTACCATCTAAGCCATCAGGGAAGCCCATAATTGTTTCTATTATTTGGATACAATGAATTGTCTGTTCTAATCTTATTTTATACTTGGATTTAAGTCTACCTCTATTAAGTATGTTTAGTTAACATTTTACTTAAGAGGACATGAAATTCATGTCTATAGTGGCAATGTACATAATAACAATGATAATAACTATAGTTTAGAGTCCTTTTCAACTCTGACATTCTGTAATCACATGTCCTTGAATACTGTACAATAGTTTACATAAATCTCAGCATGACTGTTAGATATGTTTTATATATTTCATACAAATTTCAACTTTCAGATCAAAAAATAATTAAAGTGGGGTTTTTTTTTCTCTAATGCATTCAAATCTGTCATTTGCCTGACAACAAAAAAAGTAAGAATTTCCAAAGTGAAGTCTTTGGCATCAAAGTAACTCCAAAACTATAACAGATATTTTCTCTACCTCGTGATGAAAGCCATCCAACATATACTAAATAAGCAACCTTTTAATTATTATTACTGGCAAAAACCTAAGAAAGGCTTAGGTTTTCTTGATAGGATTTTTTAATCCGTGAATAAAGAAAGTTAAAGAATCAAACGAGTCAAGAATATAAATAAACATATTGAGGTAGATTAAAGTAAATATCATGTCAAAAATATAGTAAAGAATGTTCTAAAGGAAAAGAGGAATTGCCGTGCAAATTAGAAACGTAAAACTCTTAGGGGTAAAATAAAGAAAAGGTATATTATTTTTAAAAATTTGTGTTTCATAATGAAAAGAAATTGTGAAATCAGTTAATTCCACCCTCTAATAACTGTAAAATAATTTCTATTCTGCTGAAAATTAAACTGGAAATTTTTGGTCCTGAATTTGAACTACTGTCTCTCACATTCAAAATCTGTGTCTTTAAATCTCACTTAATGTTGAAAAATCATAAAAGTTAGGATAAAATATTTCCCTTTGAGTAATACATTTAAACACCCACCTTTCATCAAAACAAGAAAACTACATTTGAAAATTAAACATCATACATAAAAGTCTTACTCTTGGACCCTTCTATAAAACCCTACCTCCTAGTGGATGTGGCCATGTTAGACACAGTCTCCCATGAGCATTGACTCAGCATGAGGTAGGCACTCAGAGAAATCATCAAGGAGTAGCACTATGAGGAATTAGAGGTTTTATCTTAGATCAAAGCCCTCATGGTAGACTTGAGAGTACTGGAATGAGAGAGTTTTAGTGACTCATCCCCGGTTACACAGTCACCAAGTGCAGAGCCTGAACTTGAACCCATGTGTCTTAACTTCTGGCCTAGTCTTCTCTCCATACTGACCGGAGTTCTTGCTCACTGAAAACAGCTAGAGACCACAGAACACAAATGGTTGTTGACTTGACCCTGTTCATCAGGAATGAAGAATGTGATTCTAGAGAAAAGGTAAGACATAACTACAGTCATGTTCACCATATTGACTTCTATTGCTGCTATAAGAACTTACCACAAACTATGTTTTAAAGCACAAATTTACAATCATATCATTCTATAGGTTAAAGTCCAATACAGGTCTCACTGGGCTAAAGACAAAGTGTCAACAGGGCTACACAACTTTCTGGACTTTCTAGAGGAGAATCTGTTTTCATGCCTTTTCCATCCATCCCTTAGAAATGGTCTCCATGTCCTGGCTCATGGTCCTCTTCTCTATTTTCGCTGCCCACAACATTACATCTCTCTGGCCATTCTTTCATAATTGTATCTCCGTCTTATTCTGACCATAGCATGGAATGCTTCTTTCTGTTTGATTCTTAATTCTTGTTTGAATAATCCAGAACAATCTCACCTGGAGGAAGGGAAAAACTTCTTACTATTCCACCTCCAGGGAGAATTTTATTTTAAATCAGAATTCTTGAGACTCGAGCATCTTTCAGATGCCACATTAAAAACTGACTGAAGGGGCTTCCCTGGTGGTCCAGTGGGTAAGGACACCGCCTTGCAGTGCAAGGGGTGCCGGTTCAATCCCTGGCCTGGAAAGAGCCCATATGCCGCAGAGTGGCTAGACTGATCTGTCCAACTACCGAGCCCTAGCTCTGGAGTGCATGTGCCCTGAGTCAGTGCTCTGGAACGAGAGAGGCCACTGTGATGGGAGGCCCACACAGGCCAAAGAACAAAAATAAATAAATGAAAGATCAATAGAAGTGGCCAAAAAAAAAAAAACTGATTGAGGGTCCTTTCATCTTCAACCCAAAAGCCTCTACTCCAGGACCACTGTGTTTCCCTGATCTTTACCTTCCTCTCTCTACTTTGTGGAACTTGCAGAATCCAAGAAATTATATCCAGTTGACATTCAACAAAAGCAGAAGATTCCAAGAATGTAAAACCTCAAGGGGAATTGACAGATGGCAAAATCTGATTCTCTTTCCTATCCTCAATTTTTCAGATAAACAAACTGTGATCAGAGTTTTACTTCTTTCTACAGGTCATTTTGTTGGTGAGAGGGCCAGAACTTGAACCCAGGTATGGGATAGAGTTCTTTTTAAAGTATGATGCTTTTATTAGTCAACTCTCCAAATCTTTTGAATTTTATAATAATGTCTTTATCTTTGTTTCAGTCAAGGATCCTCTGGCTACAGAAACAGAAATTGCTCAAACTAAGTCAAATTAAAATAATGAGGGGCTCTCACCAACCTGGAGAATAGCAGAGGCTTCCAGCATTATGGGAAACTGGAAGTAAGGACCTGAGAACCCTTATACCACCCTGTGGGGCTAATGGTCCCTCCTGATCGTCTCTACTACAAGCCTACACCCACTTCTTCACTTATTATTCTCTAGTCAAGCACATGATACAAGGTCACCACCTCCAATCTCTTCAACTGTCTGCTTCCCTCTGTTTCCTTTATTTCTAAGCTTCACAAAATAAAGTCTGATCAGAGAAGAATAACTATGCTTAGGCACCACGTTTTCCCCTAGGAACACACAGGAGTCAAATGTTCACTTTTGGTTCAGCAGTCACATATGCTTGGTGGGTAGTGGGTTAAGCTACGAAGGGAAGATGAATAAATATAACAAGAATACTGATTTAGAGTTCTACAGCTTCTGCTTGACACGGTTTTCTTTTGTAGATATGGAGACCGTATCTGCTTTAAAGATTAGTTCCTGAACTTGCCCAAATTTACATTTGTGTGCTGAAAGACCCAGTAAGCTCAATTCATTGCAGCTTAGTATGACCAACGCTCAGGTCAGAGATAAGGAACTAGTGGATTACCTGGGCCTCAGGGCCAGAGACTTGAGATGCTCTGAGAGGCTTAAGCACTTAGTACTCCTTCAAACCACAAATGCATAAATCCCTTTGAACCTTTGCTTCGTCAGATAAAAGAATTAGATTTTTCTGCTAATAAAAATTGTATGTTCTCTGCTCATGTTCAAAATAAGGAATTTATTACATACATTAACTTCCTGTGCTTCTGAGCTAGGGCTTAACTTTAGATAATAAAACAAGCCAATCATCTTGAGAAATAGCCTCATGCCATATCTTATTTGGTTTCAGAGTAACAACTGACTATGCCTGACAGCTCTGGAAGGGGAAAGCTTATTGTCTCTTGGTAGAGTGGCTTGGAACTGTTCCATGAAGTTTGGATGTATTTTTAACAGAGATGGAGAGGCATAAACGAAGAGTGCTTGAATTTCTACTTAAGGGCACTATTTCTATTTGCTGGATCAAGACAACAGTATTGGGGCTTCCCTGGTGGTCCAGTGGGTAAGGACACCACCTTGAAGTGCAAGGGGTGCCGGTTCCATCCCTGGCCTGGGAAGATCCCACGTGCCCTGGAGCGGCTGGACCAATGTGTCCAATTACCGAGCCAGAGCTCTGGGTCGCGTGCACCCAGAGCCGGTGCTCTGCGACAACAGAGGCCACCGCGATGGAAGGCCCACACGGGCCAAAGAACAAAAATGGATGAAAATGGACAAATGATAGACCAACAGAAGTGCTCCCCTCCCTCCCCACCCTACCCCCACCAAAATAAATAAATAAAAAAAAAAAAAAGACAACAGTATTTCACCAATTATGTAAGTAGCAGTAGAATCTTGAGTTAACGAGTACCATGTTTCTAACTTATTTTAATGATTTTTCTTAATGCTTCTTAATCTGGCTCTTTTTTCAGACTGCTAATAACCTGAGCTCCTGAAATCTCTGAGTTTCCTGACTATAATCAGACCCAAATACTTTCTTAGGTGTTATCAGACAAAAAGTACAAATATAAGAAATGCTTTTCAGCAAGGTACTTGTCTACGAAAAGCAGTGCTGGTGCTCCAATTCATGGATGTCATTAATTTTAAAAAGATAAAGCAAATATCCTTGCCCCTACAAACATAGAAAAAAATACCTTGAGCTGGTTTTTGCCTTGCACAGATCAATAAAATACCCCTTAAGGACTCCAAACAGCAGTCTAAGTTCTCAGTTTCATAAAACAACTATTTTAATTAAATACAGAAATTCCCCATTAACTTCAAGCCTCAATTATTCAAGACTTTTTAAAAGGGCATTAAAATGGCATTAATAAAGATAGTAACAAACTCATGACCATGGAGAGCAGAATATGAGTTTTCAATGAAAGTGATGACTATTGCTCCTATAATAATAAGTGAGGTCCTATAACTAGGAAGGTCTGGGCACGGCCCTCATGCTGTTTAAATTAATCCATGAAACTCTACATAGGCAACTTGTTCCACACGCACTCCAAAAAAATGTGACTACAGCAAGCAATGAAAATCCGTATGTCTACTGATAGTAGGAAAGCTCACTCAGGAATCCTTGGTAAAGACCTGGGATGTGCACAGTTAAGGTTCATAATTTGAGATAAAAAGAAACATCATAGATGCTGATCCATAAACCTGAGTGTTCAAACATCTCTCTGAACTTTAAAACTGCAGAAAAAAAGTAAAAGAGCAAATCTATGCACACTAATGACTCTCTCAAGAGAATTTTCTTTCCCGGTTGTAAGAACTGTCACCTCTGCACATCACAGTCAACTGTGCCTTTTCATGAATCATGATAAGGAATGCATGAGATAAGAAGTGTTAAAGTTACATGCAGTAATTTCTATCACTTCTTATTTTCAAATCCAAACTGTAAAAAAAAAAATGACTATTTTTTCAGCTGCAGAAAAAATCCTTTGTATCCAAAGTGATATTAATGGGTAAATAAATAGAATATGTATGTTGGTTTTAAATAAATGTTCCCCAAATTATTTCAGCCATATAGGAAAATCCCATTGAAGGGAATTTAATGTGAAAGAAATTCAGTCTTGTTCCAACAAACACACATGAAAAGTTGGCATTCTGTAATCCTTAGGCAAAAGTACAAATATAAGAAATGCTTTTCAGCAAGGTACTTGTCTCGAAAAGCAGTGCTGGTGCTCCAATTCATGGATGTCATTAATTTTAAAAAGATAAAGCAAATATCCTTGCCCCTACAAACATAGAAAAAAATACCTTGAGCTGGTTTTTGCCTTGCACAGATCAATAAAATACCCCTTAAGGACTCCAAACAGCAGTCTAAGTTCTCAGTTTCATAAAACAACTATTTTAATTAAATACAGAAATTCCCCATTAACTTCAAGCCTCAATTATTCAAGACTTTTTAAAAGGGCATTAAAATGGCATTAATAAAGATAGTAACAAACTCATGACCATGGAGAGCAGAATATGAGTTTTCAATGAAAGTGATGACTATTGCTCCTATAATAATAAGTGAGGTCCTATAACTAGGAAGGTCTGGGCACGGCCCTCATGCTGTTTAAATTAATCCATGAAACTCTACATAGGCAACTTGTTCCACACGCACTCCAAAAAAATGTGACTACAGCAAGCAATGAAAATCCGTATGTCTACTGATAGTAGGAAAGCTCACTCAGGAATCCTTGGTAAAGACCTGGGATGTGCACAGTTAAGGTTCATAATTTGAGATAAAAAGAAACATCATAGATGCTGATCCATAAACCTGAGTGTTCAAACATCTCTCTGAACTTTAAAACTGCAGAAAAAAAGTAAAAGAGCAAATCTATGCACACTAATGACTCTCTCAAGAGAATTTTCTTTCCCGGTTGTAAGAACTGTCACCTCTGCACATCACAGTCAACTGTGCCTTTTCATGAATCATGATAAGGAAATGCATGAGATAAGAAGTGTTAAAGTTACATGCAGTAATTTCTATCACTTCTTATTTTCAAATCCAAACTGTAAAAAAAAAAATGACTATTTTTTCAGCTGCAGAAAAAATCCTTTGTATCCAAAGTGATATTAATGGGTAAATAAATAGAATATGTATGTTGGTTTTAAATAAATGTTCCCCTCCAAATTATTTCAGCCATATAGGAAAATCCCATTGAAGGGAATTTAATGTGAAAGAAATTCAGTCTTGTTCCAACAAACACACATGAAAAGTTGGCATTCTGTAATCCTTAGGCAAAACTAGCATTCCATTGAGTACCAGAGATGCAAGCATTTTTCCAGATAAATGAATTCCTTTTCTGGTCTATTACTTTGAAAAGGCTGACAACTTAGTTAAGTATATGGCACACCCTCATCAAACAGTCTCCAAGCCACAACGTCCTGGAAGAATGTCAATCCTTCTTTCTAACATATATAATTAAGAAAAAAAAATGAAGTTTCTGTATATAATACCAGGTCATAACAACAGACTACAATAACTTCATAGGAACAATTTGAAGATTAAAATGGGAAATTTACTGTGATTAAAATGAAAATTTTATGTCAAAAATAAAATATAATTTAAGGAAATTCCAATTAGAGTGTCAATACAGTTTTATTTTGAATTGATTAAAATAATCATATATTTCATATGTATGAATGAATAGATAAGTTAAAATTGCCAAGAAGTGTTTAGAAGTAAAAAGAATGGTTGAGGGGGAAGAGACATATAAGAGATGCTTGCATCAGTAGATATTAACATTGACATCGTGCTGTTCAGATGCTCAATCATGCCCAACTCTTTGCAACCTCATGGACAGCAGCACGCAAGACTTTCCTATCCTTCACCATTCCCTGGAGTTTGCTAAAATTCATGTCCATTGAGTCAGTGATGCCATCCTCTGTCATTTCCTTCTCCTCCTGCCTTCAATCTTTCCCAGCATCAGGGCCTTTTCCAAAGAGTCGGTTTTCACATCAGGTATCCAAAGTATTGGAGTTTCAGCTTCAATGTCAGTCCCTCCAATGAATATTCAGGCTTGATTTCCTTAAGGATTGACTGGTTTTATCTCCTTGATGTCCAAGGGACTCTTAGGAGTCTTCTCCAGCACCGCTATTCAAAGACATCAATTTTTTTTCAGCACTCAGCCTTTTTTTACTGCTCAGTTCTCACATCCATACATGACTACTGGAAAAAAAACATAGTTTTGACTATACAGACTTTTGTCAGCAAAGTGATGTCTCTGCTTTTTAATATGCTGTCTAGATTTATCATAACTTTTCTTCCAAGGAGAAGGAACTTTAAAAAAAAAAATTCATGGCTGCAGTCACCATCCACAGTGATTTTGGATTCCAAGAAAATAAAGTCCATCACTGTTTCCATTGTTTTCCCATCTATTTGCCATGAAATAATGGAACCAGATGCCATGATCTTAGTTTTTTGAGTGTTGAGATTTAAACCAGCTTTTCCACTCTCCTCTTTTACCTTCATCAAGAAGCATTTTAGCTCCTTTAGCTTTCCACCATTAGGGTGGTTTCATCTGCATATCTGAGGCTATTGATAATTCTCCCCACAATCGTGATTTCAGCTTGTGTTTCATCCAGGCCATTTCGCACAATGTACTCTGCATACAAACGAAATAAGCAGGGTGACAGTACATATCCTTGACATATTCCTTTCCCTGTTTTGAACTAGTCCATTGTTCCATGTCTGGTTCGAACTGTTGCTTCTTGACTCACATACAGGTTTCTTAGGAGACAGGGAAGGTAGTCTGGTACTCCCATCTCTTTAAGAATTTTCCACAGTTTGTTGTCATCCACACAATCAAAGGCTTTAGCATAGTCAATGAAGCAAAAGTAGATTTTTTTCTGGAACTCTCTTGCTTTTTTTATGGTCCAGCAGATGTCGGCAATTTGATCTCTGGTTCAGATGCTCAATCATGCCCAATTTGACCTTTTCCCCTATCCTTCACCATTCCCTGAGTTTGCTAAAATTCATGTCCATTGAGTCAGTGATGCCATCCTCTGTCATTTCCTTCTCCTCCTGCCTTCAATCTTTCCCAGCATCAGGGCCTTTTCCAAAGAGTCGGTTTTCACATCAGGTATCCAAAGTATTGGAGTTTCAGCTTCAATGTCAGTCCCTCCAATGAATATTCAGGCTTGATTTCCTTAAGGATTGACTGGTTTTATCTCCTTGATGTCCAAGGGACTCTTAGGAGTCTTCTCCAGCACCGCTATTCAAAGACATCAATTTTTTCAGCACTCAGCCTTTTTACTGCTCAGTTCTCACATCCATACATGACTACTGGAAAAAAAACATAGTTTTGACTATACAGACTTTTGTCAGCAAAGTGATGTCTCTGCTTTTTAATATGCTGTCTAGATTTATCATAACTTTTCTTCCAAGGAGAAGGAACTTTAAAAAAAAAAATTCATGGCTGCAGTCACCATCCACAGTGATTTTGGATTCCAAGAAAATAAAGTCCATCACTGTTTCCATTGTTTTCCCATCTATTTGCCATGAAATAATGGAACCAGATGCCATGATCTTAGTTTTTTGAGTGTTGAGATTTAAACCAGCTTTTCCACTCTCCTCTTTTACCTTCATCAAGAAGCATTTTAGCTCCTTTAGCTTTCCACCATTAGGGTGGTTTCATCTGCATATCTGAGGCTATTGATAATTCTCCCCACAATCGTGATTTCAGCTTGTGTTTCATCCAGGCCATTTCGCACAATGTACTCTGCATACAAACGAAATAAGCAGGGTGACAGTACATATCCTTGACATATTCCTTTCCCAATTTGGAACTAGTCCTTTGTTCCATGTCAGGTTATAACAGTTGCTTCTTGACCAGCATACAGGTTTCTTAGGAGACAGGTAAGGTGGTCTAGTATTCCCATCTCTTTAAGAATTTTCCACAGTTTGTTGTGATCCACAGAGTCAAAGGCTTTAGCATAGTCAATGAAGCAGAAGTAAATGTTTTTCTGGAATTCTCTTATTTTTTCTCTGATCCAACAGATGTCGGCAATTTGATCTCTGGTTCTTCTGCCTTTTCTAAATCAAGCTTGTACATGTGGAAATTCTCAGTTCATATACTGTTGAAGCCTAGCTTGAAGGATTTTAAGCATTAACTTGCTAGCATGTAAAATGAGTGCGAGTGTTGGGCAGTTTGAGCATTCTTTGGCATTGCCCTTCTTTGGGATTGGAATGAAAAACTAACCTTTTCCAGTCCTGTGACCACTGCTGAGTTATCCAAATTTATTGCCATATCGAGTGTAGCACTTTAACAGTATCAACTTAAGGATTTGAAATAGCTCAGCTGGAATTCCATCACCTCCACTAGCTTTGTTCATAGTGATGAATGCTAAAGCCCACCTGATTTCATACTGGAACCCGACAGATTCCTCTGTCCGTGGAATTCTCCTTACAAGAATACTGGAATGGGTAGTCATTCCCTTCTCCAAGGAATCTTCTTGAACCAGGGATCAAACCTGGTCTCCTAGGTCTCCCACTTTGTAAGCAGATTCTTTACTATACGAGCCACCAAGGAATCCTTAAGATTGATTATAAAATCACTATCACCAAAACAGATTGTACTGACATGAAAATAGACAAGTAGATAAATGGAATTGAGTATAAAACCCAAAGAAATCTTGATATATGAAAAAGTAACATTTTAGTCTTTAAAGAACAGACTTTTAATGCTATTGTCATAACTACTATCTATCTAGAAAAATGTCATGCATTTATATGAATGAATTTCAGATGCATTAAGGATCTTAATGCATGTGTGTTTTAAGGTTTTTTTAAACTTTGATTTTTGTAAGACTACTTGGCATGAGACCTTTACAGACTTTTAAGTCTACAATATCGTCCTGTTATCCATAGGCACAGTGTGCTACTTCTTGGCCTTATTCACCATCAGATTTCTAGACCAATGGTATCCATCTTCCATAACAGAAATTTCACACATGTTGATTAGTCCATTTCCCACTCCTCCCAGTCCCTGGCAACTACCATTATATTCTGTGAGTTTGACTATTTTAAATACCTCATATAAGTGGAAACATATTTGTCTGTCTGTGACTGGCTTATTTAATGGAGCATAATGTTCTTAGGGTTGCTCTTTGTTGCCACATATTGCAGGATCTAACTTTATATAACCATAACACAGGATATTTGTAGAACTTCAACAGAAAGACAGTATATCCAGAATTACACAGAAGAGAAGATTGGCACATCTGACTTCATTAAAATATAACATGTCTCTTTGATAGAGACTATTTTCTCACAGAAGGAAGACATTTGCAGCCCTTGTAATCAACCTTCAGTCCACAGAGTCACAAAGAGTCAGACACAACTAAAGTGAGTTAAAACACACACACACACACACACACACACATCTGTAAACAAAAAGCCCCTCAAGATTGTGCATTAGAAAAATGGCTTAAGTGTAAGTTACAGAAGCAGAATAGAAAATCTGAATGAGCAAGTAGCATTTAAGGTATGCTTAAGTTCATAGTCATATTCAAAATGTAAAAAAAAACAGCAACAACATGAGAGGCTATTTTTCACTCACCAGATGGACAAATATTAGGAATCAATAATGCCTGGTCCTGGAAGGGTCTCTCACATATGAGTGATTAGAATATGAGTTGATATATTTCTAGCAGGCGATTTGGTATATCTAGTAAAGCTACAAATGTGTGTAACTTTTGATTTAGCAGTCTATACGAGCCACCAAGGAATCCTTAAGATTGATTATAAAATCACTATCACCAAAACAGATTGTACTGACATGAAAATAGACAAGTAGATAAATGGAATTGAGTATAAAACCCAAAGAAATCTTGATATATGAAAAAGTAACATTTTAGTCTTTAAAGAACAGACTTTTAATGCTATTGTCATAACTACTATCTATCTAGAAAAATGTCATGCATTTATATGAATGAATTTCAGATGCATTAAGGATCTTAATGCATGTGTGTTTTAAGGTTTTTTTAAACTTTGATTTTTGTAAGACTACTTGGCATGAGACCTTTACAGACTTTTAAGTCTACAATATCGTCCTGTTATCCATAGGCACAGTGTGCTACTTCTTGGCCTTATTCACCATCAGATTTCTAGACCAATGGTATCCATCTTCCATAACAGAAATTTCACACATGTTGATTAGTCCATTTCCCACTCCTCCCAGTCCCTGGCAACTACCATTATATTCTGTGAGTTTGACTATTTTAAATACCTCATATAAGTGGAAACATATTTGTCTGTCTGTGACTGGCTTATTTAATGGAGCATAATGTTCTTAGGGTTGCTCTTTGTTGCCACATATTGCAGGATCTAACTTTATATAACCATAACACAGGATATTTGTAGAACTTCAACAGAAAGACAGTATATCCAGAATTACACAGAAGAGAAGATTGGCACATCTGACTTCATTAAAATATAACATGTCTCTTTGATAGAGACTATTTTCTCACAGAAGGAAGACATTTGCAGCCCTTGTAATCAACCTTCAGTCCACAGAGTCACAAAGAGTCAGACACAACTAAAGTGAGTTACACACACACACACACACACACACACACACATCTGTAAACAAAAAGCCCCTCAAGATTGTGCATTAGAAAAATGGCTTAAGTGTAAGTTACAGAAGCAGAATAGAAAATCTGAATGAGCAAGTAGCATTTAAGGTATGCTTAAGTTCATAGTCATATTCAAAATGTAAAAAAAAACAGCAACAACATGAGAGGCTATTTTTCACTCACCAGATGGACAAATATTAGGAATCAATAATGCCTGGTCCTGGAAGGGTCTCTCACATATGAGTGATTAGAATATGAGTTGATATATTTCTAGCAGGCGATTTGGTATATCTAGTAAAGCTACAAATGTGTGTAACTTTTGATTTAGCAGTTCTATATCTAAACTTCTATTCATAGAAATAGGATAACCAATACCTAATGATGAATATTCATGAATGCTTTCCACAGCACTGTTGTTACTAGCAAAAGCTGTTAACCTCCTTTCACATCAGGAGAGGAAAAGCTGGATAAACTATCATAAAATCTATAAAATGTTGCATAGCTATTATAAAGAATAGATTTCTTAATAAGTAGTTACCAGAAAATCTATTCATCATACAGATTCACTTTGCTGTACAATCAAAACTAATACAGCATTGTGGATTAACTATACTCCAATAAAATATTATAAACTTCAAAGAATAGGAAGAGAGACCTTGTAAATTAGAAAGATAAGGCTAATGATATATTTGCTCCGTAGGATTCTCCAGGCACGAATACTGGAGTGGGTTGCCATTTCCTTCTCCAGGGAATGTTCCCAGCCCAGGGATTAAACCCACATCTCTTGCATCTCCAGCATTTCTTACCACAGAACCACCTTGGAGGTTCATATATACACTACCATGTGTGAAATAGATAGCTAGTGGAAAGTTACTGTATGATATAGGGGGCTTTTTAGCTTGGTGCTCTTTGATGACCTGGAAGGGTGGGACGGGTAGGGAGTGGGAGGGAGGCTCAGAAGTGAAGGGATATATATATATATATACATATAGATGATTCACTTTGTTGTACAGCAGAAACTAATACAACACTGTAAAGCAATTTTACTCCAATTGAAAAGAATATGAATAATTTTAAAAATTTACTTTTTCAATAATAAAAATAAATGATAACATTTTTGAAAGCTTAATTTGTGTCAGGCACTGTGTTAAGTGCTTCATAGTCATATTTTATTCCCTTATCACAATTCCATTCAGTTCAGTTCATTCACTCTGTTGTGTCCAACTCTTTGCAACCGCATGGACTGCAGCATGTTAGATTTCCCTGTCCTTCACCATCTCCTGGAGATTGTTCAAATTCATGTCCACTGTCTCTGTGATGCTATCCAACCATCTCATCCTCTGTCATCGCCTTCTCTTTTTTACTTCTATTTTCCCCAGCATCAGGGTGTTTTCCAATGAGTCATCTTTTCACATTAGGTAGCCAAAGTACTGCAACTTCACCTTCAGCATCAGTCCTTCCAATGAATATTCAGGGTTGATTTCCTTTATCTACAATTTCATTAGGTAGATAATATTATATACTCTGTTTCACAAAAGAAGAAGTTAAGGTTAGGGACTCTGTGTAATCTATATAAAAGCTATGTAGCCAGGAGTTGGTTTGGGCACCAAGGACGCCACCTTGTTTCCCTGTAGAATAGCAGAGGCCCTACAGAATAGCAAAGGTTTCTCCCAGAATGTTCTTAGGGTTGATGAAGCAGATAAGCCGAGGGTCCCCTCATCAACAGGACCTTAGGTGTTCCAAAGAAGCATTCATTCATAGGGTGGTTCAAGGACAGTGAGCTGTCAACCAGTGAGCGTCAATTTCCTTCTCTAAATCCTACAGCAGCAGACACATTTAGAGGTGATTCTCAGAGGTAAGAGGTATTAGGTCATGTACCAGAGCAACAGGATGGGAGAAGACAGCATTATGAGGCTCTGAGTAGATCAATTTGCGGCAGGCCTGAGCTGAACAAGAGCCCTTCGGATAGGGATGATACTGAGAAATGTCTCATTGTAATACCTATATGTTAGCCCTAGTTTGAAAAACAAGCACTATCCATACGGAAGTTTCCCTAGACCTAATCTATATTTTCCCACACAAAGAACTTTGGACGACTCTTCCTCATCTTTTAGTTTTGTGGGGTATTGCTTTTAAGGAGAGCTCATTCTATTTAGAATGTGAGGGTTGTGAGTTCCCTGGCAGTCCAGTAGTTAAGAATCTGCCTTCCAACTCAGGGGATGTGGATTCACTCCCTAAGATCCCATGTGTCACAGGGCAACCTAGCCTATGTACAGCTACTGAGCCCATAAACCACAATTAGAGAGCCCATGAGCTGCAACAAAAGATTCTGCATGTAGCAACTAAGATCCCCCATGCTGCAACTAAGACCTGACACAGCCATATAAATAATACATAAATATTTTTTTAAAAACACCATTTTTAAGAGAAAATTAAACATGACATTAAGATATAAGAGTCATAAATAAAGTGAATTCACAGAACAGTGCCTATTGGAAATACAAGATTGACTTCCCAGTTTTTTTATTGCAGAAATTTCCTGATGAATTGATTTCAATCTCTGGAAGACAAATTATGCAATATTAGTGCATGGTATCAGAGAGATTAAAAAATTAAAGAGATTTGTTGTAGTGATCCTCAGTGTCAGTCTAGATACCAGCTAGAAACAGTTGGGATGCTCAAGTAAAGAAAATATGAGAACTTTAAGAAAAGATAGTTGACAGTATATGGGTAAGTTGTAGGAAAACTACACGGGCTCATTCCCTCCCGACCCGCCCCTCTGTCCCCTCTGCCTGGGGTGAGGGGAGAGTGTCAGGGGATGGTGATTGTACTAGTTATCTCTCCTGTGCCTGCAGAGGGGAAAAGAGGCAGGGCTACAGAGAACTGTGTGGAGAAGACCATCTTAAAGGGACTGGGACCTTCCACTGAGGCACACAATCAGCTGGTTGAGAACCCACAAGAAGGAATGCCTGCCCACGAGCCAAATCCACCCTCATGACCACAGAGCAAGACAGATTATTGATGCAGGGCTTCCCCGGTGGTCCAGTGGGTAAAAAGTCTGCTTTGCAGTGCAAGGGGCACCGGTTCGATCCCTGGCCTGGGAAGATCCCATGTGCCGCGGAGCAGCTGGACCGCTGTGTCCAATTATGAGCCAGTGTTCTAGAGCGCATGCACCCAGAACTGGTTCTCTGCAATGAGAGAGGCCAAAGCAATGCGAGTCCCACCCATGCCAAACGATAAAGATGGATGAAATAAATAAATAAATGAATAAATAACCAATAAAAGAGGTCAAAATTTTAAAAAAAGAGAGACATTTGATACAATCCCCAAAGGTCAGCCTGCTTGCTATAGAGAGGGGTAGAGAATAAGAAAGAATGACTCTAAAGGGACAAAAGGAAGATGCCCAGGACAATATCTGTCTTTCCACTCAATGCCTATAGCAGGCATTGAGTGACAATGGTTTAAACTAAGGAAACACACAGTATCTTTTGGCCTAGCCCAAGGAACAGAAACATCTCATTCCAAGCACAAACAGAATGGCACAAACATGCCTTTGGCAGTTTGGTCAGAGGACAGGGGTTCATTCACTGCAAGAACAAAAAGATCACTAATTTTAGACTTGGCTTCTCCTATTCAATCTGTAGAACCAAAAAATACTACAAATATACATATCTCCAGTGTCAGTGTAAACTTGAAGCTCCATTTCCCTAGGTGCTTTCATTACAGCACCTGATATAGAGAGAAAATTAAAGAGAAGATATAGAGTGTAAAGAAGATGAATATGCTTACATTACAACAGGTCGCATGCATATATTTTAATTGTTACTTGTTTCCAGCAGGTCCAAAGTACACTGCTGTTTACCTGTAAGTAATTGAATTGTGATGGTCTCCACTTGGGCCACGAATCATTCCATGTGTTCAGGAAGGTTCATTTTTTAGGGTATGCTACTGGCAAATTATCAGAACTATATGAAGGGTTGGAGCTTCCTTCCTTCTCATTGGAACATTTCAAGAGTAATTTCAACTGACATCCAGGATTCATGACCATGAAATGATATATCACTACAAGATTTTAACATTTAGATAGCAACACTAACTCAATGGACATGAACCTAAGCCAACTCTTGGAGATAGTGAAGGACAGAGAAGCCTGGCATGCTGCACTCCATGGGGTCACAAAGGGTCAGACACAACTTAGTGACTGAAAAACAGCAACAACAAGAAGTTCAGATGTTAACCTAAGAGTGTCACATCCATTAATATCTCTATAGTGAAACATATGACAGAATATCTTTTCTATTGCCTGCTTGTTGGGTTTGTAACATTTAGATAAGAGATAGATAGATCGATTGATAGATAATAGATTCTTAGCTCTCCTTTTCTATATTTATTTCCAATTTATAAAAAAAAATTGCTGCATTTCTTATGCAAAATGGATCAAACTTCTATCCAGGAATTTCAGAGAAAGGTTTGCACTGTACCCCCCCAAAAAAAGAAAGAAAGAAAACTATCTTTCAGTTACTCTGGCTTATAAAAAAATGTCAGTCAGGGAATGCACTCCTGTGACTCCCCAAGCATCTTTCCTTCTTGTTATGAGATGAACTCCTGTCTCTATGGCCATTTTGTGAAATAGAGTGGACTGGTGGAGAACTCCAGGCCCAAATGGTTTCATGGTGAATTCTGAAAAACATTTAAGGAAGAAGTAATAACAATTTGGCAAAAATCTCTTTCAGAAAATATGAAGAAGGAATACTTCTCAACTCATTTTGTGAAGCTAGCATTGCCCTGATACCAAAAGAGAGACAATACAAGAAAACCATGGACCAAAACTGTGAGTTCTCATGAACACAAACCAGAGGTCAACAAACTGCAATCTGTGGGCTGGCTGGCTGTAAACAAACTTTATGGGAACACAGCCACAACCATGCATTTGCTATGGCAGAATCAAATGGTTGCAGATGCAATAGAAAATACGTGATCTGAAAGTCAAAGATATGTACTGTAAGGCCATTTATAAAGTTTGCCAACTCCTGACACAAAATTTCTCAAAAAAATAATGGCAGAGTGGAGTTGAACAATATGTAAAGGCATAAAATACTTACTGACCAAGTACACAAAGGGTGAGGCAAGAGTGGAAGATCCCAGAGCCCAAAATTGGATGAGAAGGGCATCTATGCCTGGGGCCAAGGCCAGCAGCCCAAGCAGATAGAAAATGTCAACAGAGTGGGCTGCAGGGTCCCACATAAAATGAGAAGGGCATCCATGTTGCAAGCAGCAATGGCAGTAAGAAAACACTTATCTATACAGGGAACATGGGTTTTATGCAAACATACAGAGAATAATCTTTCTGCCCCAAAGTCAAAAAATCCTAAAAGAAGATCCTAAAAGAATCTTGGAGATATGTGAGAAGGTAAGAGGTGCCAGTTTAAAGAGCCTCCTACAGGCCAAGTTATGGACAATTTGAGCATCAAAATAAATTGTGATATTAATGGTTTATAACAACATACTGTGGAAAATTCTTAAAGAGATAGAATGTCAAACCACCTTACTTGCCTGCTTCCTGAGAAACCTGTATGAAGGTCAAGAAGCAACAGTTAAAACTGGACACGGAACGGTGGACTGGAGTGAATTGCCATCTTCTACTTCAGGGGATCTTCCTGACCCATGGATTGAACCCCCATCTCTAAAATCTCCTGCATTGGCAGATGGGTTGTTTACCACTAATACCACCTGGGAAGCCTCAAACCTCACTACTTAGGCTCAAACACCTCTCTTAGAGCCACTGCACCCTGAGGACAAGCTCACCTCTCTTGGCACTGCCTCCTGCACGTATGCCCTCTTCACATTATTCAGGTTCTAACATCCCATCTTGCCTCCCTTTCTCCTCACTTCCTTTTGCAGAAGTAAAATTGACATCCGAAGCTCTAGACTTCTGTTTTAAGAGATCAACATTGCCAGGGACAAAAGCTTTCCTTCCCAATAGTTTTAGCAAAGGTTCCAGGGCTGACATGGGCTGTCTCAGTTCAGGTCACACAGCCATTGCTCACTGAATCCCTATGATGGGGAGGCGCTGAGGACTAGAATGAAATATTCTCATCATAAAGGCCAGGGCCAGATGCTCCTTGGAAGCAAGGAGCTGGGTCAGCCCCTCTGGGATCATGTTGTCTGTGGATGATGAGGAATTTGATTCTCTGAAGGAAAATTGAGAGCTAGATGTAGGAAAAATAGAAGCAGAAGAGCGAGGGCAACTATTCAGGCAACTAGAATGTGCTACTGTCCTAGGAAAGAGGGAAGAATGACATAAGGGAAGAAGGGGCAAAGTGTTTTATTCACCAAACATCCAAAAAATAGTATAAAATAAAAAGTTTCTGTATCCAGCGGTCGTTAGTATTGTTGTGAGGGCTATTTGAGCAGAATCAAGAACAGAGGTGCTGGTCATTGATCAGACTTTGATAGATTGATTATTTCAGTGAACAGTAAGGAGATGGAAGCAACAGGCAGAGATTCATTTTTCAAGAAGTTTCTCTGTAAAAGAACAGAACAAGATAAAATGTGTAAAAGCATGATTTTTTCAAGGGTGAAACCTAATATATTTAGAGGCGTCTTTAGGAAGAAAGATCTAAATTGCGCCATGTCTGAGAACACAGACAATCTCCTAAAGGAGTAGATAGCTAGTGGCAACAGTTAAAACTGGACACGGAACGGTGGACTGGAGTGAATTGCCATCTTCTACTTCAGGGGATCTTCCTGACCCATGGATTGAACCCCCATCTCTAAAATCTCCTGCATTGGCAGATGGGTTGTTTACCACTAATACCACCTGGGAAGCCTCAAACCTCACTACTTAGGCTCAAACACCTCTCTTAGAGCCACTGCACCCTGAGGACAAGCTCACCTCTCTTGGCACTGCCTCCTGCACGTATGCCCTCTTCACATTATTCAGGTTCTAACATCCCATCTTGCCTCCCTTTCTCCTCACTTCCTTTTGCAGAAGTAAAATTGACATCCGAAGCTCTAGACTTCTGTTTTAAGAGATCAACATTGCCAGGGACAAAAGCTTTCCTTCCCAATAGTTTTAGCAAAGGTTCCAGGGCTGACATGGGCTGTCTCAGTTCAGGTCACACAGCCATTGCTCACTGAATCCCTATGATGGGGAGGCGCTGAGGACTAGAATGAAATATTCTCATCATAAAGGCCAGGGCCAGATGCTCCTTGGAAGCAAGGAGCTGGGTCAGCCCCTCTGGGATCATGTTGTCTGTGGATGATGAGGAATTTGATTCTCTGAAGGAAAATTGAGAGCTAGATGTAGGAAAAATAGAAGCAGAAGAGCGAGGGCAACTATTCAGGCAACTAGAATGTGCTACTGTCCTAGGAAAGAGGGAAGAATGACATAAGGGAAGAAGGGGCAAAGTGTTTTATTCACCAAACATCCAAAAAAAATAGTATAAAATAAAAAGTTTCTGTATCCAGCGGTCGTTAGTATTGTTGTGAGGGCTATTTGAGCAGAATCAAGAACAGAGGTGCTGGTCATTGATCAGACTTTGATAGATTGATTATTTCAGTGAACAGTAAGGAGATGGAAGCAACAGGCAGAGATTCATTTTTCAAGAAGTTTCTCTGTAAAAGAACAGAACAAGATAAAATGTGTAAAAGCATGATTTTTTTTCAAGGGTGAAACCTAATATATTTAGAGGCGTCTTTAGGAAGAAAGATCTAAATTGCGCCATGTCTGAGAACACAGACAATCTCCTAAAGGAGTAGATAGCTAGTGGACTGCTATTGGAGCTGTGCTCCAAATGATCTCACTTTCATACTTCTAAAAAATAATCCTTTGCTGTATACTAAAAATTCGTGAAGGTCAGGGTATATCTTACTTCATTTGCTTACCCCAAAAGGCTGACACAGTGCCTCTGAATAAATACTAAAAACATATTTTGAGTGTGCTCTCTTGAATTAGAGGGCTCAAGATGGACAAATTGCACTCAGATGTCAAATCTTCAATACCAAACAAACAGAAGCAAGCAGAACTGTGACCAAAACTGTGAAATTCCCACAAAGAGAGACACACTGAAATAGTTTAGTCTTACACTGCAACATCATACGTCCATAAGTCATTCAATATCCAGGAGGATATTTGTTCAAGAATTATTTTAAAACATTTGATTGCTTACTGTGTCATTTAATAATAACACATATCTATAATGTGGGTTTCTACCAGTGTAGATTGAGAAGCTGTTTTGTTTGATTGTTTTCCAGATAACTTCTCTGATTTTTCAGTATGCTCTAAAAATATCAATCATGGGGACAGACCTCTGGTTTGGAAATCTTGATGCATTCTCCAGTGAGAACACACTGCGCCTGGGGCAGGAACTGAATCTCTTTGTCTCCTTCTTTTCTCCTTCCTGTTTCCTTGAGGGTAAGACTGGCTTAGAAGAATAATCACCCATTTGAACAGTGAGCAGAGCTGCCTGCTCAAGAGAGTTCTTTTAAATCCACATCTGCATAATCCTAATGAAAAATGAGAATGCGGAATGAATGAAGAAAAGTCCCTTAATAACAATATAATGCTTCTGTCCGTATTTGTAGGATTTGAGTTTCCATTCAGTCAGAATTGGCTAGAAAATGCCAATGTGTCTTCAGTGCAGCAAAGGACATAAAACAGATTCATAAAGAGGAAGAACTGTTGTTCTTCTCATCTCCTGATTCTATTCAAAAAATCTGTTGACAGGTCATCTAACCGAAATTTTATAGGCAAGTTCACTTTCGGTCTGTATTAAGCAAAGGAGTCATCTCCCAGGCAAGAAAGGAGATCTAAGTAACAGGGTGCCACTCTGCGTCATGGCTGCCTCTCTCTTTCTCAGACAGTGACTGGAGGGGAGAATTCCAGAGTGACTCTGAGACCTGGCCGTGCTAGGGAAAAGCCTGGCTGAAATAAATTCAGGCATTTCTGATCATGTCACACTCTGAATGAACATCTCCCTCTCTGTCTATCAACTCCACACTTACCCTCAAGATAAAAGTTTCATTTCTCAACTTGACTGCAAGACCCTTTCTCCGCCATCTGGTTCCCTGTCCCAACACACCTCTGTGCCTGCCTGGTCTCCCTTCCCCCATCTCTGTCCCTCCACACCTTTTTACAAGAGGCTTCATCTGCCAGAAATGCCTTTCCTCTAGGAAACAAAAATTGCTCAGTTATAGTGCGATGTTCTTGTATGAGAAAATAGTAAACCCCCCAAAGTAATGCCTCACTGGTACATCTTACTACCTATAAAACAAGACTACTTTTCAGTCTGAAGTTTTACTTTTGATCTTTTCTGTTTAGGGATTCTCTTGTAGCTCAGCTGGTAAAGAATCCACCTTCAATGCAGGAGACCCTGGTTCGATTCCTGGGTGGGGAAGATCCCCTGGAGAAGGGATAGGCTACCCACTTCAATATTCTTGGGCTTACCTAGTGGCGCACACGGTAAAGAATCCACCTGCAATGCAGGAGACCTGGGTTCTATCCCTGGGTTGGGAACAACCCCCGGAGAAGAGAAAGGGTATCCACTCCAGTATTCTTCCCAGGAGAACTCCATGGCTCATCCATGGATTGCGAAGGGTCAAACGCAACTGAGCAACTTCACTTCAAAGTCTGCTTTTGGTAATCTGCTTCGAATTGATAAATTATTAGAATTCTAATGGAATAAGAATAACACCAATGAAACAACAAGAGAAATACCCACCATCATATATGTGATAGGTATAATTTGACTTCCAGCTTAACAGTGTGGATTGGACTCTATTATGTATTATATTTTTGGCCACTGTTACTCACTTACATCTGAAATGCTGGTGGACTTACCATTGTCAATGGCGGTTGACAAAAATCTCTAAGGAAGAATGTTATTTGAAAAATTCCAATTAAAGCCCATAATTTAAAAGGAAACTCCAGTTTTAGCTTCTGAGGCCCTTGGGGATTCAAGAAGTTCATTTCAGATTGACTTTCATGACCATAATGTATCATTTCTATAAAAGTTATAGCACCAGAATAACTGGAAATCATTTGTAATCTACAATTTCATTTGTTGTTTAGTTGCTAAGACATATCCAACTTTTTGCAACCCCATAGAGTGTAGCACACCAGGCCTCCCTATCCTCACCATCTCTCAGAGTTTGCCCAAGTTCATGGCCCATTGAATCAGTGATGCTGCCCAACCATCTTGTCCTCTGTCACTAGTGTTTTATGAAAATAAAGAGACACTAGGAGTTTCTTATAATTTGAGATAAATATCAAGAGAGAATATCTTAATAATATTCCTCATAATATAGACAATTGGTCATCAGTCTCTTCTTCGGTGTTTCTCACACATATTTTTCTTCTCTGCATCCCCAGGTTTTGATGCATTCTACACTTAAAAATTAGGCCTTCTATAGCTTTTCCCAAAATAATTTCTCTGTACTTTTGGAGAAGAGGAACATGACTATGGATAAGACAACAAGGAAAATGAAGAAGACCACATAATTAAATGCCATGAATAACGACAGTATACATGCCAAAAGATGACATAGTAATAGAATGAGACATTTAAGTTTTCCCCAGATGTGCCAAGCCTGAATTGAGAGAATGGGTCTATCCTGGGTTGGGAACAACCCCGGAGAAGAGAAAGGGTATCCACTCCAGTATTCTTCCCAGGAGAACTCCATGGCTCATCCATGGATTGCGAAGGGTCAAACGCAACTGAGCAACTTCACTTCAAAGTCTGCTTTTGGTAATCTGCTTCGAATTGATAAATTATTAGAATTCTAATGGAATAAGAATAACACCAATGAAACAACAAGAGAAATACCCACCATCATATATGTGATAGGTATAATTTGACTTCCAGCTTAACAGTGTGGATTGGACTCTATTATGTATTATATTTTTGGCCACTGTTACTCACTTACATCTGAAATGCTGGTGGACTTACCATTGTCAATGGCGGTTGACAAAAATCTCTAAGGAAGAATGTTATTTGAAAAATTCCAATTAAAGCCCATAATTTAAAAGGAAACTCCAGTTTTAGCTTCTGAGGCCCTTGGGGATTCAAGAAGTTCATTTCAGATTGACTTTCATGACCATAATGTATCATTTCTATAAAAGTTATAGCACCAGAATAACTGGAAATCATTTGTAATCTACAATTTCATTTGTTGTTTAGTTGCTAAGACATATCCAACTTTTTGCAACCCCATAGAGTGTAGCACACCAGGCCTCCCTATCCTCACCATCTCTCAGAGTTTGCCCAAGTTCATGGCCCATTGAATCAGTGATGCTGCCCAACCATCTTGTCCTCTGTCACTAGTGTTTTATGAAAATAAAGAGACACTAGGAGTTTCTTATAATTTGAGATAAATATCAAGAGAGAATATCTTAATAATATTCCTCATAATATAGACAATTGGTCATCAGTCTCTTCTTCGGTGTTTCTCACACATATTTTTCTTCTCTGCATCCCCAGGTTTTGATGCATTCTACACTTAAAAATTAGGCCTTCTATAGCTTTTCCCAAAATAATTTCTCTGTACTTTTGGAGAAGAGGAACATGACTATGGATAAGACAACAAGGAAAATGAAGAAGACCACATAATTAAATGCCATGAATAACGACAGTATACATGCCAAAAGATGACATAGTAATAGAATGAGACATTTAAGTTTTCCCCAGATGTGCCAAGCCTGAATTGATTCAAGCTGCTCTTGGAATAAGGATTGTTTGGAACCTCAATGCACAAATGACGCTGGCTGCGTAAAAAACACCCCAAATAAAATTAAACTAATAAAAGTTGGAAGAACTTCAAAAATAAATCCATATAGCACTGGTGTTGTAGAGTGTGTTCCTTGGCCTTGGAAACTGAAGGATTTTTATACCTAGAAAAGTTATTCCCAACACAGACATCAGTTGGATGATTGTTCTCACTTTTTTTAATTTATTTTTTAATTGAAGATAATTATCTTACAAAACTGTGTTGGCTTTTGCCAAACATGAACAAGCCATAGGTATACACATGTATGTCCCCTCCCTTTAGAACCTCCCTCTCATTTCCCTCCCCATCTCACCTCTCTAGGTTGTTACAGAGCCAAAGTTTGAGTTCCCTGAATCATATAGCAAAATCCCATTGACTCTCTATCTTACATATGGTAATGTAAGTTTCCATGCTCTCACTTTTAATAAGAATGCCTACTCTCATCTCAACTGACCTTCTTTCATTTCTCATGATGAATGAAAAACAGTGAACAAAATCAAATGGTGGATGTTATTCCATTTGTTCTTATTTTCAAAATGTATTAAATTATTTGAGACAGCTATCCTTGAGCTTTTTTAAAAAGTCCATTCATCCAATATAAGATAAATATAGTTTATTCTGAATCATCTTCTTCAGCATTTCTTTTGGAAATTTTACTTCCAAATTAAATATTCAATGAAAAATGCTCAAAATATCAGAGATGGTTTTCCTTTCTTTACTCTGATCCCACATTTGAATGATAAATTTTTTCAAGAGAGAATATCTTAATAATATTCCTCATAATATAGACAATTGGTCATCAGTCTCTTCTTCGGTGTTTCTCACACATATTTTTCTTCTCTGCATCCCCAGGTTTTGATGCATTCTACACTTAAAAATTAGGCCTTCTATAGCTTTTCCCAAAATAATTTCTCTGTACTTTTGGAGAAGAGGAACATGACTATGGATAAGACAACAAGGAAAATGAAGAAGACCACATAATTAAATGCCATGAATAACGACAGTATACATGCCAAAAGATGACATAGTAATAGAATGAGACATTTAAGTTTTCCCCAGATGTGCCAAGCCTGAATTGATTCAAGCTGCTCTTGGAATAAGGATTGTTTGGAACCTCAATGCACAAATGACGCTGGCTGCGTAAAAAACACCCCAAATAAAATTAAACTAATAAAAGTTGGAAGAACTTCAAAAATAAATCCATATAGCACTGGTGTTGTAGAGTGTGTTCCTTGGCCTTGGAAACTGAAGGATTTTTATACCTAGAAAAGTTATTCCCAACACAGACATCAGTTGGATGATTGTTCTCACTTTTTAATTTATTTTTTAATTGAAGATAATTATCTTACAAAACTGTGTTGGCTTTTGCCAAACATGAACAAGCCATAGGTATACACATGTATGTCCCCTCCCTTTAGAACCTCCCTCTCATTTCCCTCCCCATCTCACCTCTCTAGGTTGTTACAGAGCCAAAGTTTGAGTTCCCTGAATCATATAGCAAAATCCCATTGACTCTCTATCTTACATATGGTAATGTAAGTTTCCATGCTCTCACTTTTAATAAGAATGCCTACTCTCATCTCAACTGACCTTCTTTCATTTCTCATGATGAATGAAAAACAGTGAACAAAATCAAATGGTGGATGTTATTCCATTTGTTCTTATTTTCAAAATGTATTAAATTATTTGAGACAGCTATCCTTGAGCTTTTTTAAAAAGTCCATTCATCCAATATAAGATAAATATAGTTTATTCTGAATCATCTTCTTCAGCATTTCTTTTGGAAATTTTACTTCCAAATTAAATATTCAATGAAAAATGCTCAAAATATCAGAGATGGTTTTCCTTTCTTTATTTAGTCAAGAAACTAACATATAGTCATCATTCCTCTTCATTTGTTCATTCGTTTAGCAAAATTTAGCTCAGTCCCTTCACCCTCTCTCTCTCTCTCTGTCTCTTTACAAATATATTTCTTCTCTACGTTGATATCTTCATTTATTTTTCTCTGCTTACTTTTTCCTCCATAATCTCCTATTCATCTCTACATTTGACATCTCAGTGGCTCACATTCTGAAATAGTTCTAATAGTATATTAAAGTACTCCAGGAAAGAGGAACTCTGTAAGTTGAATAAATAAATCTGGTTTTATTTAAAATTTGTGTGGTTTTTCAATAAAATATAACATAACAGTTGTTTTTAAACCTTTCATTTTCGTTCTTTCTGATATCTGGGAATGGAAAATTGCATTTAAAAGTAAAAGGGTTCTAATAAAGTCACAATTGAAATCTGACAAAGTCTAAAAACTGAATGAATAAAAGCACTGGCCCTAGAAAAGCACCTAGAAGGGTCTACAACTAGAGGCCAGAGGTCACTCACATCATCAGCTGTAGCTCCCCTCATGTGCTATTAGGCAATGGTGGAAAACCACTCATATCTGCACAGTGACATAATCCTCCTTAACTACAGCACTTGGGAATCAAGGAAATGTCTCCCACAGGAAGTCCTTATAATTCTACTTCTGCCCAGCTTCCTGTGCCAGCCTTGCATCAGTTTTCCTTATCTAGAAGAAATCCAGCCTGAGATTACACATGGCTTAAGAGAAAATTTTCTTAGTCTTTTTCTCTTACAAAGATAAAAAATTTCCACACAGTGCCTGAAATAGTTTCCGCTGCAGCCTGTTTGTACTTGTATCTGCTTCCACTATCTAAAAATGACAAGGCTTATCCAATCCAGCCTGTCACTTTCTCTTTCAGTCATTTATGCCATGTATGGCTTAGAGTCCTGCCCTTACTACACAAGATGAAATAGAGGTTCAGAAAAGCTAAAGTATTTTCTACAGGGATCACTGAATCAGTCAGTGGCCAATCTACTTCTAATTCCACTCCAGCGTTCTTTTCTTAAGTCTTGTCCCCTCATGAATCAGAGTCCCAGAAGAAAAGAAATCTCTTGCTAAGGGTGCAAATGATAGAAAACTTGAGTAACAAGATCATTTACATAGATGTAAGTTAAGAAATTGAACTCCAAAGGGTAAATTCTTCAGAAACTAGCAATAGGAACTTGCTAATGGGAGGACATTATCATTCCCTGTGCAAGGGGCACACAAAAGAACATCCGAGCTGTTGTTGTCAGTGTTCAGTGGGAGGTGGGGCGAAGGAGAGGAAGACGCCCAGCGAGAGGCAGAGCATGGTGAGACCTGGCTACTACCAGAGAGGAGACATCAAAGACTTGTCTCCTCCTCCTCCCTCTGAACTCCTGCTGGTGCTTCCTGTTGTCTGATCCTCACCCAAAGCCAGCCAGTAAAAGATCCCACGTGACTTCCTCCCAAGGAGTCAGCTTCCACAGGCCAAGAGTGCAGGAGAGATTTAGAGGTTAGGGCTAGAGGGTGAGGAAAAACAAAAAGCCAGAACACTTTATTTAGATCATATTTGGGAATTGATGATTCTGTTTTTCAAAGTATAGCTCATATGCTAAAGATATGAATAATTCCTGTTTAAAAGAGTCTTCTTAATGCTTAACTGACATTTCATCCTTGTGCAATCATACATATAAAAAGAGTGTGTGGGGGGGCTAAGTCACTTCAATCGTATCCAACTCTTTGCCACCCCATGGACTGTAGCCCACCAGTCTCCTCTGTCCATGCGATTCTCCAGGCAAGAACACTGGAGTGGGTGGTCATGCCCTTCTCCAGGGAATCTTCCCAACTCATGGATTGAACCTACATCCCCTGAAGTTCCTGCAGTTCCTGCATTGCAGGCAGATTCTTTACCACCAAGTCACTGGGGAGGCCCATAACAAAAGCATACGACCCCAAATACTCCTAGAAACTGTCAGACTCATATTTTATGGCCAACCAATCATCTAGCATCAGAAAATTCATGTTTCCAGTCCATAAGCTTTCTGGAATAACTATGAACCTCCCTAGGAGAGTCTGGGCTTTCCTGGTAGCTCAGCTGGTAAAGAATCTGCCTGCAATGCAGGAGACACCAGTTCAAATTCTGGGTTGGAAAGTTCCCTGGAGAAGGGATAGGCTACCCACTCCGATATTCTTCCCAACACCCTCTACAGAAGGAGTTTTCCCCAGCTTTCTGTAAATTGAATTAGACCGAGTCTGTCACACACACATGATCTGGTACAGCTATTGGCCCAAAGAGTCACATAAAGGCTTTACTGGCCAATCTGACCCATAAAGTGTGGAGCCTTTATCTGTAGAATTCATGTCTATAAAATGTGATGCCCAAAAGAAACCACTAGGCTGAGCTGGTAACAGGCTTCTGGTTCTTACTTATCTTAGCCTTTCCAAATTTCATCTCCCAGATATCTTTACATGACATCTGGTGTCTTCATAGGTTCTTACCCTTTTTTGCAATTAAATCTTCAAAAATTAATTTACCCTAGAATACAGATCACAAATATATAAAACTATTATCCACTGCACCCTCCACCACAAACACGCACACACACACACACACACACATAATGTCCTTGACAATAAGCAATGATCAAAGTCAGACGAGAAAGCAGCAAGTCAAAACATCAGTGGAAATTGGTAAGATCTCCCAAAGAAAAAGTCTTGGACATCAAATGGCCTGGATTTCTGACTTCTACTCTGTCCAACCCAATTTTTACTTTCCCATCTTATATTTCTGGGATTCCTTTGTGCCTTTACCAGGCCCAGATGCAAGCCTCTTTTTTCTTTTTTAAATTTTTTTACAAGTAGCCCACCAGTCTCTTGTCATGCGATTCTCCAGGGAAGGGTTGCATCCTTCTCCAGGGAATCTTCCCAACTCATGGATTGAACCTACATCCCCTGAAGTTCCTGCAGTTCCTGCATTGCAGGCAGATTCTTTACCACCAAGTCACTGGGGAGGCCCATAACAAAAGCATACGACCCCAAATACTCCTAGAAACTGTCAGACTCATATTTTATGGCCAACCAATCATCTAGCATCAGAAAATTCATGTTTCCAGTCCATAAGCTTTCTGGAATAACTATGAACCTCCCTAGGAGAGTCTGGGCTTTCCTGGTAGCTCAGCTGGTAAAGAATCTGCCTGCAATGCAGGAGACACCAGTTCAAATTCTGGGTTGGAAAGTTCCCTGGAGAAGGGATAGGCTACCCACTCCGATATTCTTCCCAACACCCTCTACAGAAGGAGTTTTCCCCAGCTTTCTGTAAATTGAATTAGACCGAGTCTGTCACACACACATGATCTGGTACAGCTATTGGCCCAAAGAGTCACATAAAGGCTTTACTGGCCAATCTGACCCATAAAGTGTGGAGCCTTTATCTGTAGAATTCATGTCTATAAAATGTGATGCCCAAAAGAAACCACTAGGCTGAGCTGGTAACAGGCTTCTGGTTCTTACTTATCTTAGCCTTTCCAAATTTCATCTCCCAGATATCTTTACATGACATCTGGTGTCTTCATAGGTTCTTACCCTTTTTTGCAATTAAATCTTCAAAAATTAATTTACCCTAGAATACAGATCACAAATATATAAAACTATTATCCACTGCACCCTCCACCACAAACACGCACACACACACACACACACACATAATGTCCTTGACAATAAGCAATGATCAAAGTCAGACGAGAAAGCAGCAAGTCAAAACATCAGTGGAAATTGGTAAGATCTCCCAAAGAAAAAGTCTTGGACATCAAATGGCCTGGATTTCTGACTTCTACTCTGTCCAACCCAATTTTTACTTTCCCATCTTATATTTCTGGGATTCCTTTGTGCCTTTACCAGGCCCAGATGCAAGCCTCTTTTTTCTTATTTTTAAATATTTTAAATTGTGTGTCTTTTTTGAAGTATAACTAGATACAACATTATATTAGTTTTAGGTGTGTGACACAGTGACTCAACATTTATATACATTACAAATTAATCACCATGTTAAGCCCAGTAAACATCTGTCACCACAAGAGAGTTAATACAATATTATGGTCTATATTTCCTATGCTGTTCATTACATAAAATGACTTATTTATTTTATAACCAGAAGTTCATTTATCTAAATCCCCTTCACCTACTTCACCCAACTACCAACCACCTCCCCTCTGGCAACCACCGGCTTGTTCTCTGTATCAAGGACTCTGTTTCACTTTTGCTTTTTGTTCATTTATTTTGGTTTTTATCTTTACATATAAGTGAAATTATACACTATTTATCTTTCTCAGTCTGATTCATTTCACTTAGCATAGTAAGATTTCATTCTTTCTTGTGGCTTATATGCAATGGAATACATATCATCTTTTTTACCCATTCATCTAGATATGTATATTTAGGTGGTTTCCATATCTTAGCTATGGTAAATAGTGCTGCAGTGAACATAGAGGTATATATACATCTTTTCAAATCAGTGTTTTCATTTCTTAGGATAAATACCCAGAAGTGGATTTGTTGGCCCATATGATAGTTCTATTTTTAATTTTTTGAGGAAAGTCCACAATGTTTTCTATAGTGGCTATACAAATTTGCATTCCCACCAAGAGTACAAGAGTGTCCCTTTTTTCCACATCCTTGCCAACATTTGTTATTTGTTGCCATTTTAACAATAACCATTCTGACAGGTGTGAAGTGGTATCTCATTGTGATTTCAATTTGCATTTCCCTAATGGCTCATGGTGTGCATTGTTTCTTGAGTCTGTTGGCCATCTGTATTTCTTCCTTTGACAAATGTCTTTTTAGATCCTCTGCTCATTTCTAATCAGAATTTTTTTTATATTGAGTTGTATTGTTGTTGTTTAGTCACTAAGTCATGTCTGACTTTTGTGACTCCATGGATTATAGCCCAGGCCCTTTCATGGCATTTTTAGTGCCTTTACCAGGCCCAGATGCAAGCCTCTTTTTTCTTATTTTTAAATATTTTAAATTGTGTGTCTTTTGAAGTATAACTAGATACAACATTATATTAGTTTTAGGTGTGTGACACAGTGACTCAACATTTATATACATTACAAATTAATCACCATGTTAAGCCCAGTAAACATCTGTCACCACAAGAGAGTTAATACAATATTATGGTCTATATTTCCTATGCTGTTCATTACATAAAATGACTTATTTATTTTATAACCAGAAGTTCATTTATCTAAATCCCCTTCACCTACTTCACCCAACTACCAACCACCTCCCCTCTGGCAACCACCGGCTTGTTCTCTGTATCAAGGACTCTGTTTCACTTTTGCTTTTTGTTCATTTATTTTGGTTTTTATCTTTACATATAAGTGAAATTATACACTATTTATCTTTCTCAGTCTGATTCATTTCACTTAGCATAGTAAGATTTCATTCTTTCTTGTGGCTTATATGCAATGGAATACATATCATCTTTTTTACCCATTCATCTAGATATGTATATTTAGGTGGTTTCCATATCTTAGCTATGGTAAATAGTGCTGCAGTGAACATAGAGGTATATATACATCTTTTCAAATCAGTGTTTTCATTTCTTAGGATAAATACCCAGAAGTGGATTTGTTGGCCCATATGATAGTTCTATTTTTAATTTTTTGAGGAAAGTCCACAATGTTTTCTATAGTGGCTATACAAATTTGCATTCCCACCAAGAGTACAAGAGTGTCCCTTTTTCTCCACATCCTTGCCAACATTTGTTATTTGTTGCCATTTTAACAATAACCATTCTGACAGGTGTGAAGTGGTATCTCATTGTGATTTCAATTTGCATTTCCCTAATGGCTCATGGTGTGCATTGTTTCTTGAGTCTGTTGGCCATCTGTATTTCTTCCTTTGACAAATGTCTTTTTAGATCCTCTGCTCATTTCTAATCAGAATTTTTTTTATATTGAGTTGTATTGTTGTTGTTTAGTCACTAAGTCATGTCTGACTTTTGTGACTCCATGGATTATAGCCCAGGCTTCTCTATCCATGGAATTTCCCAGGCAACAATACTAGAGTGAGTTGCCATTTCCTTCTCTAGGTAATCTTCCTGACCCAGATATTTAACCCATGCATCCTGCATTGGCAGGCAGATTCTTTACAACTGAGCCATCCAGAAAGCCCATTGAGATGTGTCATTTTTATGTACTTTGAATATTAACTCCTTGTCAGATATATCATTTGTAAATATCTTCTTCCATTCAGTAGATATCCCTTTCATTTTGTTGATGATTTTATCTAAATTGCAAAATCTTTTTAGTTTGATGTAGTCTTATTTGTTTATTTTGGCTTTTGTTGTCCTTGCCCAAGGAGACAAATCCAAAAAAATACTATGGAAACTGATGTCAAAGAGTGTATGGTTAATTTTTCTTCTAGGGGTTTTCTAGAATCAGATCTTACATTTAAGTCTTTAGTCAATTTTGAGTTTATTTTTGTTTATAGTGTAAGAAAGCAATCTAAGATTCATTCTTTTGGAAGTAGTTGTCTGATTTTGCCAATAGTGTTTATTGAAAAGACTGTCTTTTCCCCATTATATATTCTTACATCCTTTATCATAAGTTAATTGATCATATAAGCATGGGTTTATTTCTGGGTTCTATGTTCTGTTCTACTGATCTATGTGTCTGTTTTTGTGATAGTACTACACAACTTTAATTACTGCAGTTTGTAGTATAGTTTGAAATCAGGGTGCATATCTCCAACTTTGTTCTTTCTTAAGAATATTTTGACTATTTAGAGTCTAACATATTTTCATACAAATTATATAATTATTTTCTTTGTCCTATGAATAATGCCATTGGTGTTTAAATAATGATTACATTCAATCTGTAGATTGCTTTGGGAGTATGAGCACCATAACAATACTAATTATTATAATCTATTAGCACTGTATCTCTTTCTGCTTACTTGCACCATTTTCAAATTTCATCAATGTCTTATAGTTTTCAAAATATATTATTTCACTCTCATGGTTAAAATTTTCTTTTTTTTTTTTTTTTGAAAATGTAATGACACTAAGTCATGTCTGACTTTTGTGACTCCATGGATTATAGCCCAGGCTTCTCTATCCATGGAATTTCCCAGGCAACAATACTAGAGTGAGTTGCCATTTCCTTCTCTAGGTAATCTTCCTGACCCAGATATTTAACCCATGCATCCTGCATTGGCAGGCAGATTCTTTACAACTGAGCCATCCAGAAAGCCCATTGAGATGTGTCATTTTTATGTACTTTGAATATTAACTCCTTGTCAGATATATCATTTGTAAATATCTTCTTCCATTCAGTAGATATCCCTTTCATTTTGTTGATGATTTTATCTAAATTGCAAAATCTTTTTAGTTTGATGTAGTCTTATTTGTTTATTTTGGCTTTTGTTGTCCTTGCCCAAGGAGACAAATCCAAAAAAATACTATGGAAACTGATGTCAAAGAGTGTATGGTTAATTTTTCTTCTAGGGGTTTTCTAGAATCAGATCTTACATTTAAGTCTTTAGTCAATTTTGAGTTTATTTTTGTTTATAGTGTAAGAAAGCAATCTAAGATTCATTCTTTTGGAAGTAGTTGTCTGATTTTGCCAATAGTGTTTATTGAAAAGACTGTCTTTTCCCCATTATATATTCTTACATCCTTTATCATAAGTTAATTGATCATATAAGCATGGGTTTATTTCTGGGTTCTATGTTCTGTTCTACTGATCTATGTGTCTGTTTTTGTGATAGTACTACACAACTTTAATTACTGCAGTTTGTAGTATAGTTTGAAATCAGGGTGCATATCTCCAACTTTGTTCTTTCTTAAGAATATTTTGACTATTTAGAGTCTAACATATTTTCATACAAATTATATAATTATTTTCTTTGTCCTATGAATAATGCCATTGGTGTTTAAATAATGATTACATTCAATCTGTAGATTGCTTTGGGAGTATGAGCACCATAACAATACTAATTATTATAATCTATTAGCACTGTATCTCTTTCTGCTTACTTGCACCATTTTCAAATTTCATCAATGTCTTATAGTTTTCAAAATATATTATTTCACTCTCATGGTTAAAATTTTCTTTTTTATGAAAATGTAAATGATGTTGTTTTCTTAATTTCTCTTTCTGATAGTTCATTATTAGTGTGTAGAAATGCAACAGATTCCTGTTATTAACTAAGTGTCCTGAAACTTTACTGAATTTATTTATTCTAATAGTTTTTGGGAGGAGAGTTTAAGGTTTTCTATGTTTAGCAGTATGTCATCTGCAAAGTAACAGTTCCACTTTTTCCTTTATAATTTGGAGGTTTTCATCCTTTTATATTGTCTGATTTCTGTGACTCAGACTTCCCATACTATGTTGAATGAAAGTGGTGAGTAGGCATCCTGTCTTGTTCCTGACCTTAGGTAAAAACCTTTCAGTTTTCACCACTAAATATGATATAAATTGTGAGTTTGTCATTTATGGTCTTTATTATGTTGAAGTTTGTCCCCTCTATGCCCACTTTCTAGAGAGTTTTTATCTTAAATGAGTGTTTAATTTTGTCAAAAGATTTTTCTGCATCTATTAAGATGATCATGTATTGCAGATGGAAACAATGCTTGATATGATTTCAATCTTCTTAAACTTGTTAAGACTTATTTTGTGGACTAACATGTAACATTTCCTGGAGAGTGTTTCATGTTCAATTGAAAAGTGTATTTGGCTGCTTTGGGGTGGCACATTTTATATATATCTAATAAGATTATTTAGTCCTATTTGTCATTTAAAATCAGTATTTCTTTGTTGCTTTTTTATCTGTCCATTGATAGAAGTGAGTGTTAAATCCTCCTATAATTACTGTATTGCTGTCAACTTTTCCCTCTGTGTTTGTTAATATTTACTTTACGTGTTTAGGTATTCCTATGTATAGTTATTTATAAATGCTATATGTTTTGTTGGGTTGATTCCTTTATCACTATATGATGCCCCAGAAGGGATGAGAAATTCTGACTACCTGATTCTCCCAGGAAAAGACCATAGTCCTTGACTGGGAGCTGGGAGAAGGAAGTACCCTGCTGGTCACACCTACCTGAAAGGCAATCAAGCTCAGCTTGGGGACATGAGGAGCAAATGACAGAGCAGCTCATGGCTCAGATGCCAAATTTTCTTGCTATACTCATCAAGATATAGTAAATTTTCTTTAATAAGGGTTTTTTCATTTACTGTATTCTCTCAGGACAATTTCCAAAGACTTAAAATGATTGGGTTTTGTAAGTAATGTTCACTCGTTTGGTGATTTCACTGGGAAACAGACCCACAGAGCTCCTCACACCACATTTAAAGAGTGTTTTTTCCCCCTGGTCTGTTTTTACATATGCTTGGAAACCCAGCCTTTCAGTGGAACAAAAGCTGTGAGAGCAGCACTTAATGCTGAAATTTCAAATGGGAACAGAAATTGGGGGTGGGTATTAGAGGCACCTTCTTTGACTCCCAGAAATGAACCAGTCTCAGCCTACATGAAAGTATAAAGAGAAATCGTCCATCTCTTCAGGATGGGTCTGGCACCCAGAATTCCATCTTAGGTATCCTCAGTTTCCAAGAAAGTGAGGATTGTGCTTTTCAGAAAATATTTTCTGATAATTTTTTGCTTTCAGATTGAGTAGCTTTCCTGATGTTTAACTGATCTATCACAGGAGCTGAAAGAGAAAGGAATGGAGAAAAACAGAAATAATTGAAAGAGGGAAAGCAAACATAAAAACAAAATCAAGAGGTTCTCTTTTGCTGTTGTTTGTCAATGTAGCTAACTGGCAGATTGTTTTATGCAGACCTAAGAGTAGAAAGTTAAATCCTTATAAATTCCCAGGATAATCTAAGGACTACCAAGTTTTCTTCTTTGGTTTCCCAGGGGTTGCCATTTGCCTTGGCTCGGTAATTGGACACATTGGTCCAGCCGCTCCGCGGCACGTGAAATCTTCCCAGGCCAGGGATCGAACCTGCGCCCCTTGCACTGCAAGGCGGTGTCCTTACCCACTGGACCACCAGGGAAGCCCACAAATGCATTTCTTACACCCAGTTAGACATTTGTTTTATCCTCGTACATCAGTAGCCCCTATAAATACTTAGCTGCTTTATCTTCAGAGGTTTCAATTATCACTAATGAGTAAATTTTTGTTCCTTACAATGTACATTTATCAGGGCTTAAGAAATACTCAATTCAGAAGGAATTTTCTTGCTATACTCATCAAGATATAGTAAATTTTCTTTAATAAGGGTTTTTTCATTTACTGTATTCTCTCAGGACAATTTCCAAAGACTTAAAATGATTGGGTTTTGTAAGTAATGTTCACTCGTTTGGTGATTTCACTGGGAAACAGACCCACAGAGCTCCTCACACCACATTTAAAGAGTGTTTTTTCCCCCTGGTCTGTTTTTACATATGCTTGGAAACCCAGCCTTTCAGTGGAACAAAAGCTGTGAGAGCAGCACTTAATGCTGAAATTTCAAATGGGAACAGAAATTGGGGGTGGGTATTAGAGGCACCTTCTTTGACTCCCAGAAATGAACCAGTCTCAGCCTACATGAAAGTATAAAGAGAAATCGTCCATCTCTTCAGGATGGGTCTGGCACCCAGAATTCCATCTTAGGTATCCTCAGTTTCCAAGAAAGTGAGGATTGTGCTTTTCAGAAAATATTTTCTGATAATTTTTTGCTTTCAGATTGAGTAGCTTTCCTGATGTTTAACTGATCTATCACAGGAGCTGAAAGAGAAAGGAATGGAGAAAAACAGAAATAATTGAAAGAGGGAAAGCAAACATAAAAACAAAATCAAGAGGTTCTCTTTTGCTGTTGTTTGTCAATGTAGCTAACTGGCAGATTGTTTTATGCAGACCTAAGAGTAGAAAGTTAAATCCTTATAAATTCCCAGGATAATCTAAGGACTACCAAGTTTTCTTCTTTGGTTTCCCAGGGGTTGCCATTTGCCTTGGCTCGGTAATTGGACACATTGGTCCAGCCGCTCCGCGGCACGTGAAATCTTCCCAGGCCAGGGATCGAACCTGCGCCCCTTGCACTGCAAGGCGGTGTCCTTACCCACTGGACCACCAGGGAAGCCCACAAATGCATTTCTTACACCCAGTTAGACATTTGTTTTATCCTCGTACATCAGTAGCCCCTATAAATACTTAGCTGCTTTATCTTCAGAGGTTTCAATTATCACTAATGAGTAAATTTTTGTTCCTTACAATGTACATTTATCAGGGCTTAAGAAAAACTAACTAACAAGTCTAGACTAAAGTAATAGGAATTAACTCACATTCTTCTTACTATTCCTTAACACGAATTTACCTAGGTTGTTAGAGAATAATTTAATAGTGTGAATCATAATAATTCAGACTTTGGGCTCTGAATTAGAGACTCCTGAATTCCAAGTCTAAATTTGTCATTTACTAGCTCTGGGACCTTCCGTAAACTACTAAATCTCTTCAAACTCTGCCTCTATATTCATTTTGTAATAGATCGTATATAACAATAGCATTGTCATACTAGTAATTGCCAAAAATGCTTTTGAGCATTTACTACATGCCACGAACTGATCTAAGCACTTTCCATGAATTAATTCATTTAATGTATACCATATGATTGTTGCCATGGAGACACATGATAAAAAAACTTAATAAAGTATTGTTATTATTAGCAATGCAAATGAATCAGCTTAAATTCTGACTATCAATCAGAAATAAAACAAAAACCTATCACTTTTTATCATAATGTAAACTATCTTGTTGTTGTTATTCCATTACTAAATCATGACAGACTCTGCAACCCCATGGATTGCAGCACCCGAAACTTCCCTGCCCTCTACTGTCTCCCAGAGTTTGCTCAGACTCATGTCCATTGAGTTGATCTGTTGTCCTCTTCCTCTCCTGACCTCAGTCTTTTCCAGCAGTTGACTCTTCACATCAGTTGGCCAAAGTATTGGGGTTTCAGCATCAGTCCTTCCAATGAATATTCAGTGTTGAGCTCCCTTAGGATGGACTGGTTTGATATCCTTTCAGTCCAAGGGATTCCCAAGAGCCTTCTTCAACACCACAGTTCAAAAGCATCAATTCTTCAGCACTCAGTCTTCTTCATAGTCCAACTCTCACATCCATACATGATTAGTGGAAAGATCCTAGCTTTGACATATGGACCTTTGTCAGCTTACCCACTGGACCACCAGGGAAGCCCACAAATGCATTTCTTACACCCAGTTAGACATTTGTTTTATCCTCGTACATCAGTAGCCCCTATAAATACTTAGCTGCTTTATCTTCAGAGGTTTCAATTATCACTAATGAGTAAATTTTTGTTCCTTACAATGTACATTTATCAGGGCTTAAGAAAACTAACTAACAAGTCTAGACTAAAGTAATAGGAATTAACTCACATTCTTCTTACTATTCCTTAACACGAATTTACCTAGGTTGTTAGAGAATAATTTAATAGTGTGAATCATAATAATTCAGACTTTGGGCTCTGAATTAGAGACTCCTGAATTCCAAGTCTAAATTTGTCATTTACTAGCTCTGGGACCTTCCGTAAACTACTAAATCTCTTCAAACTCTGCCTCTATATTCATTTTGTAATAGATCGTATATAACAATAGCATTGTCATACTAGTAATTGCCAAAAATGCTTTTGAGCATTTACTACATGCCACGAACTGATCTAAGCACTTTCCATGAATTAATTCATTTAATGTATACCATATGATTGTTGCCATGGAGACACATGATAAAAAACTTAATAAAGTATTGTTATTATTAGCAATGCAAATGAATCAGCTTAAATTCTGACTATCAATCAGAAATAAAACAAAAACCTATCACTTTTTATCATAATGTAAACTATCTTGTTGTTGTTATTCCATTACTAAATCATGACAGACTCTGCAACCCCATGGATTGCAGCACCCGAAACTTCCCTGCCCTCTACTGTCTCCCAGAGTTTGCTCAGACTCATGTCCATTGAGTTGATCTGTTGTCCTCTTCCTCTCCTGACCTCAGTCTTTTCCAGCAGTTGACTCTTCACATCAGTTGGCCAAAGTATTGGGGTTTCAGCATCAGTCCTTCCAATGAATATTCAGTGTTGAGCTCCCTTAGGATGGACTGGTTTGATATCCTTTCAGTCCAAGGGATTCCCAAGAGCCTTCTTCAACACCACAGTTCAAAAGCATCAATTCTTCAGCACTCAGTCTTCTTCATAGTCCAACTCTCACATCCATACATGATTACTGGAAAAATCCTAGCTTTGACATATGGACCTTTGTCAGCAAAGTGACGTCTCCACTTTCTTGTACACTGTCTAGGTTTGTCATACTTTCCTTCCGAGGAGCAAGCACCTTTTAATTTAGTGGTTGCATTCACTGTCCACAGAGATTTTGGAGTCCAATAAAATAAAATCTGTCACTGTTTCCACTTCTTCCCTTCTATTTCCCGTGAAGTGATGGGACCAAATGCCATAATCTTTGTTCTTTGAATATTAAGTTATAAGTCAGCTTTTTACTTTCCTTTTTCACCCTCATCAAGAGGTTCTTTAATTCCTTTTTGCTTCCTGTCATTAGAGTGGTATCATCTGCATATCTGAGGTTTATATTTCTCCCAGCAATCTTGATTTCACTCTATATTATATTTATAATTATAACTATAATTGTAAATATACTGTGATTATTGATTATTATCATAGCCCTTGACAATAATAAAAGGGAACTCTTCTTCTCTTTGTTGACTTAGTTCGGGCATAGTCTTCTCTTAGCAGATTCCCTCCTTTAAAGTCCTCCACACAGTTTGCCAACCTGGCTCACTTGTTCTCTTATCTTCTATGACTCTTTACAATCGATTTTAATAATCTTTTAAATAGAATTTCACTGAAGAATCAACAGATGAATGCCCATTTTCAATGCACTAGCGACTGAAGTTTTAATGAAAAGTTGGGCTAGATTTTTTAGGAAGTTTCTTCCTACCCACAAGTTCCAGAAACAGACTTTAGATTTCACATGGAAAGTACTCAGTGGTTATAGCTTCCTGCCCACAAGAATCAAAACCCCAAACAAAATCCATTTGAAGCTCTTGTGTCCAAGGACAGCTGAGCACCGCCCGTTTTACCCAACCACATACCACAGTATATCAAAGATTGTTTTCACTCCTGGTCGACATGTGTTATTATTTTTTATTCACTTCTGAAAGTGTAGAATGTTTTCAGTGGTTGAGGAGATGACCAAGAGGTATTTGTTTTGATCGTAAATAAATTATCGAGCTCTAAATTTGTTGAAGTGATTTTCTAGATATATATTTTATTCATCAGCCATTTGGAATATTTGCACATTGAATATGCTAGAAGTCCAAGGAATAATGCAGTCAACAATTCATTCACTGGCTAACCCAATTTGAGGAAGCTCTCAAATAAGGACCAAACTTCCCTGTCTAGGCTTTGTTCATACTTTCCTTCCGAGGAGCAAGCACCTTTTAATTTAGTGGTTGCATTCACTGTCCACAGAGATTTTGGAGTCCAATAAAATAAAATCTGTCACTGTTTCCACTTCTTCCCTTCTATTTCCCGTGAAGTGATGGGACCAAATGCCATAATCTTTGTTCTTTGAATATTAAGTTATAAGTCAGCTTTTTACTTTCCTTTTTCACCCTCATCAAGAGGTTCTTTAATTCCTTTTTGCTTCCTGTCATTAGAGTGGTATCATCTGCATATCTGAGGTTTATATTTCTCCCAGCAATCTTGATTTCACTCTATATTATATTTATAATTATAACTATAATTGTAAATATACTGTGATTATTGATTATTATCATAGCCCTTGACAATAATAAAAGGGAACTCTTCTTCTCTTTGTTGACTTAGTTCGGGCATAGTCTTCTCTTAGCAGATTCCCTCCTTTAAAGTCCTCCACACAGTTTGCCAACCTGGCTCACTTGTTCTCTTATCTTCTATGACTCTTTACAATCGATTTTAATAATCTTTTAAATAGAATTTCACTGAAGAATCAACAGATGAATGCCCATTTTCAATGCACTAGCGACTGAAGTTTTAATGAAAAGTTGGGCTAGATTTTTTAGGAAGTTTCTTCCTACCCACAAGTTCCAGAAACAGACTTTAGATTTCACATGGAAAGTACTCAGTGGTTATAGCTTCCTGCCCACAAGAATCAAAACCCCAAACAAAATCCATTTGAAGCTCTTGTGTCCAAGGACAGCTGAGCACCGCCCGTATTACCCAACCACATACCACAGTATATCAAAGATTGTTTTCACTCCTGGTCGACATGTGTTATTATTTTTTATTCACTTCTGAAAGTGTAGAATGTTTTCAGTGGTTGAGGAGATGACCAAGAGGTATTTGTTTTGATCGTAAATAAATTATCGAGCTCTAAATTTGTTGAAGTGATTTTCTAGATATATATTTTATTCATCAGCCATTTGGAATATTTGCACATTGAATATGCTAGAAGTCCAAGGAATAATGCAGTCAACAATTCATTCACTGGCTAACCCAATTTGAGGAAGCTCTCAAAATAACCATGGTAAAGTCATAGTAAACAATTGAATTGCATCCAGTTTGCATAATGTTAATACATGTAATTAACATCTTGGTGCCATTATCTTATTGAAAGGTGTTTAAGATATTTCCGCTAGTAACAAAAACTATCATTACTTGAATGCATGCTTTACTAACATGACATCATCTAATCCTTACATCAGTTCTAAAACTGGCTATTTGCTTCACTAGCAGACCTCCAGATTCTAGATAGATCTCTGCTAAGAGATGTGCTACTACAAAAATAAACTAGCTAAACAGCTGATTAACTTGAGAATTGAGGAGGAATTTCCACCCATAATTTAGATGTAGAATGTTTCTGAGGAAATCTATGCTTTGTTTTGTTTTTTTCCTAGCACATTTTCTTTCTTATAACAGCTTGTTGGTATCTTATTCATTATAATGAACGACAGAGCATCCACTTGAAAATAATTTCTGTATCAAATATAGAGAAAAACAACCTCACTCATTAAGAAATTTCCACTAAATTAAAGATCAATTACCATATATCAGGTGTGTATACATGTATTGACTCTAATTACCTGTAATACAACATTGCAAAAGAGATATTATAGGCCATTTTATAGATTAGAAAAGTAAAACTCAGAAAGGTTGCATTACTTTCCCAAAGTAGCTAGGAAGTGGCAAACTCTAGACTTAATTCAGGTCTTCCTGGCTCCAGAGCCTTTCTTTTTCCAATACTGCACTGCCAATTCTCAGATGGGCCGCTTTCTCTTGATATTTTGTTCTTAAAAATGTAACCTTTGGCTCTACAACCTAAAAACACAATGTTATATAAGAAAGACATAATTCTAATACCTTCACAAATTGTGAAACTGTTCTCAGTCACCAATTCTGATACAGGCTGCTCACGCTCCCAGAATGTTCCTATTTGGTACATCCCTTCCGTTTTCCTCCTCCACATTCTTCCATCTAGTTAAGTCAAGGCAAGACATGTTAAATTCCTGTGGCATAAAAGCCTTACTAAAACCTTATGCAAAATCTTCACCATAATCCCTAAGAAGTATTGGGAAATCCAATCGCACGTCAAGACCGATTTACTGGAGCCACCGGGTGGCTAGAATGGGGAGGGAGCATTTTATTCAGGGACCAGTGCTGGGCGGCATCTCATTGTCTTTTCTGATTCTATTGATATGCAGCTATCAAAATGTGAAAGGAGAACCAGATGTTAGAACTTAAAGTGATGAAATGAGCATTGAAGAGAAAGTAAGACAGCTTCAGATGGAAAGTGAATGGGAACAACTATAGCATGACCTGGAATAAGTACTGGAAACATTTCTAGTGCCTCCTCATGGGATTCGTATCTGGCTTAATTGTTTAATATGGTCACGTGTTAAGTCTCTGCAGTCTGACTCTTTTACGACCCCATGGAATCTAACCCACCAGGCTCCTCTGTCCATGGGATTCTCCAGGCAAGAATATTGGAGTGGGTTGCTGAATATTGGCGTAAATATTCCCACAACTCCAGAGATAGGTTTGAGGCCCAAATTTTCAAAACTTGGGAATCAGAGAAGTCACCAAAAACTCTTAATGTCACAGTCAGAAGGCCTGTGAGTCAGAGTTCAAACCCAACTTTTTAATCTGAGAACTCTCTTAACACTATCCTGTTTTATACACAGGATTATGACTTCATGACTACAGGTAAACAGTAAGGACAGCAGAGTGTAGGAGAAAGGCATAGGTTGGAAAACTCACTAAAGTGTATGACCTTCAACTATAGTTTTTTTGTTGTTGTTCATTTTTTTCTGATTTGTAGAATGATAATAATAATAAGTGTAAGAATAGCTAAGTAAAGGCACTTAGCACTATGTCAGGCAGAAGGTAGCTTACATGTCCGTTTGTTTCCTTCTTTAAAATATCTCTGCAAAATATCTCATAACTTCATTAGAAGTTCTCCTAATATCTAACTTAACATGTCTCTGCCTCAATTACATCTTACTTTCTGTTCTTAAATTAGCATTGCTAACTGAGAAACTAAAAAAATTGAGAGATCAAGAAAATATAAAAAAATCTAAAGTTAGAAGATATATGTACAGAAAAAAATGTGTAAATTTTTAGTATAGATTTACTTGAATAAATTGACCAAAACAATGTATTTCAGTGGCATTGGCTTTGAGAGATCTAAAAAGCAGAAGGGTCTTTCCAGATGGTGCTGGTGATAAAGAACCCACCTGCCAATGTGGGAAACATGAGATGTGGGTTTGATTCTTGAGTTAGGAAGATCCCCTGGAGGAGGGCATGGCAACCCATTCCAGTGTTCTTGCCTGGAGAATCCCTATGGACAGAGGAGCCTGCAGACTACATCCCATAAGATCACAAAGAGTCAGGCACGAATGAAGTAAAAAAGCAGAGGCTTAAACTGATGAGTATCTCACATCTGCTTTGATTTGGCAGCCCTGAGAAATGTTCTGATTGAAAGTATTTTCCATTTGACACACTAGGCATAACCCATTTGGGGTAACGTAAACTACAGTCTAAAGCTCCAATAATTAACAACAGTTCTTATCAGGACCTCTCTCAATGAAATATTAATTTTATAACAAGCTCCATTGTCTAATCATCCAGTCAGGTGTTGACTCTTGGAGGCATGGCTTGGGAAAAAGAGTTCATTTTAATGGAATAAAATGAGGCATTCTTTCTCCTCTGTGTTATTTATTAAACACCTTAGGCTTTTTTCACTAATGATTTAATGAGAGCTTGGAGCAACCTCTTTATCTTATTTTTCAGGTATGAACACTAAAGAAGAGAACATGAAATGTTTCCAATAGTCTAGCCAATTATTTTCCCTTCTTTTTTTTCTGATTTGTAGAATGATAATAATAATAAGTGTAAGAATAGCTAAGTAAAGGCACTTAGCACTATGTCAGGCAGAAGGTAGCTTACATGTCCGTTTGTTTCCTTCTTTAAAATATCTCTGCAAAATATCTCATAACTTCATTAGAAGTTCTCCTAATATCTAACTTAACATGTCTCTGCCTCAATTACATCTTACTTTCTGTTCTTAAATTAGCATTGCTAACTGAGAAACTAAAAAAATTGAGAGATCAAGAAAATATAAAAAAATCTAAAGTTAGAAGATATATGTACAGAAAAAAATGTGTAAATTTTTAGTATAGATTTACTTGAATAAATTGACCAAAACAATGTATTTCAGTGGCATTGGCTTTGAGAGATCTAAAAAGCAGAAGGGTCTTTCCAGATGGTGCTGGTGATAAAGAACCCACCTGCCAATGTGGGAAACATGAGATGTGGGTTTGATTCTTGAGTTAGGAAGATCCCCTGGAGGAGGGCATGGCAACCCATTCCAGTGTTCTTGCCTGGAGAATCCCTATGGACAGAGGAGCCTGCAGACTACATCCCATAAGATCACAAAGAGTCAGGCACGAATGAAGTAAAAAAGCAGAGGCTTAAACTGATGAGTATCTCACATCTGCTTTGATTTGGCAGCCCTGAGAAATGTTCTGATTGAAAGTATTTTCCATTTGACACACTAGGCATAACCCATTTGGGGTAACGTAAACTACAGTCTAAAGCTCCAATAATTAACAACAGTTCTTATCAGGACCTCTCTCAATGAAATATTAATTTTATAACAAGCTCCATTGTCTAATCATCCAGTCAGGTGTTGACTCTTGGAGGCATGGCTTGGGAAAAAGAGTTCATTTTAATGGAATAAAATGAGGCATTCTTTCTCCTCTGTGTTATTTATTAAACACCTTAGGCTTTTTTCACTAATGATTTAATGAGAGCTTGGAGCAACCTCTTTATCTTATTTTTCAGGTATGAACACTAAAGAAGAGAACATGAAATGTTTCCAATAGTCTAGCCAATTATTTTCCCTTCTATTTCTCACATTGCCTTGAATTCACAGGTTCAGGTGTTGGTTTGAAAACTTGGGAGCTTCCTGGGTGAAAGCTGATACTACAGATTTGGGGAGCAGGTTTAATAAGTAAAGGGACTGACTTAGGAGGCTTATCTTGGGTAAGCCCAAGACTAGAAAGTATCCACGTCACCTACCAGAATCTTAAGAGTTTATGTGTGTTGTGTGTTAAGTCATTTCAGCTGTGCGTTGCTCCTTTTGACCCTATGGACTGTAGCCCACCAGGCTCCTCTGACCATGGGATTCTCTAGGCAAGAATACTGGAGTGGATTGCCATGCCCTCCTCCAGGGGATATTTCCAACCCATGAATTGAACCATTGTCTTTTATGTTTCCTGGATTGGGGCAGGCAGGATCCTTACCACTAGTGGCACCAAGAGTTTGTATGGCAGCCTTAACTTGGTGCAGACACATATTCAGTCCAGATGTTTTCAACACCACCTCACTCTTACAAAGTAGCATCCTCGAAAACAGCTCCAGTGGGTAGAGGGTCTATTCCACAGATACAGAAGCAGGTGAGGAGCCTCTAGTTACCCAGATCCTGCTGGAGGGTCAACTGGAAGTCATGTACTCTCAATGACCACCTCCAACAATAGAACAGTACCTTGAAAAGAAGCACAATTTTATAGTAGCCCAAAGTAAGGAATAATCAAGCCTTCCTATCACCTGCAGCTCTTACAGAAGGAAAAACAAACAAACAAACAAAAAAGTGGTGGCATCTGCCCTTGCTCTGCAACAATGCAGACATTAAGAAGTCCAATTACACATGCATTATTCAACCTTCAGATAACAGTTTGATGTGTCAAATAAAATCTGGTGTTTAAAAGAAGAGCGTTCATTGCACCTGAAATTATTCATTCAACACCACCTAAATACCAGCACTCTGATGGCTGCTAGAAACATAGGAATAAATGAAATAAATATAGCTCCTACTCTTATATAAAATTGCTATCCAGTGGGAGGGTCTTCCCTGGTTGTTCAGTGATAATCTGCCTGCCATGCAGGAGATGCAAGTTCAGTCCCTGGGTAAGGAAAATCTCCTGGAGAAGGAAATAGCAACTCACTCCAGTATTCTTGACTGGAAAATCCCTTGGACAAGGAGCCTGGTGGGCCACAGTCTGTGGTGTTGCAAAAAAATCAGATACGACTTTGCAACTAAACCATCACTACCATCCAATGGGAAAGGCAAATTGGGTAAGAAATCACTGTTATGCTAGAAGTAATCAAAGGGAACATAAACGGCATTAATGCACTCTGAAACTCTGAAAGTAGAAAACAGTTGTCTGAAAGTAAAAAACAGGTGTCTGAAAGAAAGTGATTATTTCAGCATCAAATTAAAGAATGAATAGGACACGACCAAATGAAGACAGCAGGTTCCAGTTAAAGGAAATAGGCCCATGATGGCTCAGAATGAAGAAGGGATAGAGCAGGACATCCAGTGTAAAGTCAGGGAAAATCAGTTGAGATAAATGAGGTATCATGATGTCAAAAGTAGGAAGAGGCCTGATCCTTGACACCTAAATTTTGACAAGGTTTCTGAACTTGATACCACCAAAAATATAGGAAATGCCATGTGGCCAGATCTGCATTCTTCAGTCATTTTGGCCATTAAACTGCGAGAAAAGTGCACTGATGGGAGGAAAGTGGAATGAATGGAAAGGGATCAGACAGAAGACTTCAGAGAAATCCAGACAAGACACCGGGGCCGAGAGGAAGAGAGCAACAGTGTGGGTAGAGGGAGGTGAGTGGTTGAAGGACGCTTACAAGAAGACAGTGTGGAAACACAGAGTAAGGGATTTAATTTCATTCATAATAAATTTGAATGCCCAGTGAGAGACATACCAAGGCAGTTGGATACACAGGCTTCAAAAATCAGAGGCAAAAACTAGGCTCGAAATACAGTTTGGGAATGAAATTTACATTCAGATTCAAAGAGAGAGGGTATAAAATTTTCTCATCCTGGCAATCATATGGCTCGGCTGAAGAATATATTTAAATTATAGATGTTCTTAAGGCTCTATCTCTAACATGCAGAATCAGAATCTCTAGGTCTTAGCTTGACTCATTAGCTGTACTTTTTAATTACCTAGGGAGCTTTTAAAAATTCTTATCAGCAGACCTCAACCTAATCCAATTAACCAGAATTTATGAGGGTAGAATTCAGACAAAAAAATGTTTTTTTTAAATTTCCCATGGGGGTAAGCAAATGTCAAGAGCTACAGCTCTAGAACTATGCCTGGTAATCTGCAAGTATGAAAGCATCCAGATTATACAATTATCAGGCGAGATTTCAGCTTCATGCTTTCAAGCACCTTTCATTCAGGTCTCTGTTCAAACAAGCATATCCTACCACCCTACCTAAACAACACATACACCCAGCAGGTTCTGTTCGTTAGCCTTGTTCTACCTTCCTCCAGAGCACTTACCACCCTTTGATGGTTATGCTTTACCTGTTTATCAATTTTCTAGTTAATGTCAGACACTAATAAATAAATAGGCAACACTAATAAGTAAAGCATATGCAGAAACTCACACAGAAAAAAAAAAAAAAGTCAGCCCCATGAGGATACAGATTTTGCCTATTTTTTTCCTATACTCACTATAGAATCCCAGCACCATTTCTAACAGTACCTACTACTGAGTAGGTGCTTAATACAAATCTACAGAAGGAATAAGAGCAGAGATATTCCTTTTGTTGAAACAGGAGAAAAGAGGGGGCCCAGACACAGGCGACTTTGTAACCCAGGTGGTATGTAAGTGAAGCTCCAGTTTGGATTCTCATTTCAATATGAAATAGCTGTTTCTATGAGAAGTTACAAGAAATCATGTGATCAGGATTGGAGCTTGGAAATTTTTGAAAAGAGTTGAGAATATGGCTAGTCAAATTACTCTGTTGACAGGCAAGTTGAGGTTGGTCATAATGGATTTACAGACTTGGCCATCTCTCCCAGTGGCTGATTTTCCCCTACTGTGCTAAGTATCACAAGCAGCTGGGATAATCTGGAGTGAAGGTTTTACTATATAGTTATGACAGAAGAATAAAGGAGCAAGGGAGTTTGGCTCATCTGGATAATTGGGCTATTAAATGGGACTTTTCCTTTTGACTCAGAAGTTGATAAATAGCCATTAAGATAAAGATAACTGTTAAGTACCACCCACATTCTTAAAAGAGTCATGAACCACATTCCATTGAGGCTTACAAGAATCCATAGAACTGGCTCTGTCATCCAAACCAGGACTCCATCACACCCAAGCAGTCTATATTTGCAAAAAAAGGAATCACAAAGAATGCATGGGAGCAGGTGCCTATTGACATAGGGCAGAGGGTCGTGGCTTTTACTTTCTACTATAGAAAGAGTGCTTCAAACCTTCACCCTGTGAGCCACAGGAGAGAAGTTCTAAGATTACTATTCATAGAGATAAAGGCATGTCTTTAAGAAGAGCATGTTATTCCATGGGTGATTATGTATTACACAGTGGACTTGCTGACCTAACTTCAAGCATATCCTACCACCCTACCTAAACAACACATACACCCAGCAGGTTCTGTTCGTTAGCCTTGTTCTACCTTCCTCCAGAGCACTTACCACCCTTTGATGGTTATGCTTTACCTGTTTATCAATTTTCTAGTTAATGTCAGACACTAATAAATAAATAGGCAACACTAATAAGTAAAGCATATGCAGAAACTCACACAGAAAAAAAAAAAAAAGTCAGCCCCATGAGGATACAGATTTTGCCTATTTTTTTCCTATACTCACTATAGAATCCCAGCACCATTTCTAACAGTACCTACTACTGAGTAGGTGCTTAATACAAATCTACAGAAGGAATAAGAGCAGAGATATTCCTTTTGTTGAAACAGGAGAAAAGAGGGGGCCCAGACACAGGCGACTTTGTAACCCAGGTGGTATGTAAGTGAAGCTCCAGTTTGGATTCTCATTTCAATATGAAATAGCTGTTTCTATGAGAAGTTACAAGAAATCATGTGATCAGGATTGGAGCTTGGAAATTTTTGAAAAGAGTTGAGAATATGGCTAGTCAAATTACTCTGTTGACAGGCAAGTTGAGGTTGGTCATAATGGATTTACAGACTTGGCCATCTCTCCCAGTGGCTGATTTTCCCCTACTGTGCTAAGTATCACAAGCAGCTGGGATAATCTGGAGTGAAGGTTTTACTATATAGTTATGACAGAAGAATAAAGGAGCAAGGGAGTTTGGCTCATCTGGATAATTGGGCTATTAAATGGGACTTTTCCTTTTGACTCAGAAGTTGATAAATAGCCATTAAGATAAAGATAACTGTTAAGTACCACCCACATTCTTAAAAGAGTCATGAACCACATTCCATTGAGGCTTACAAGAATCCATAGAACTGGCTCTGTCATCCAAACCAGGACTCCATCACACCCAAGCAGTCTATATTTGCAAAAAAAGGAATCACAAAGAATGCATGGGAGCAGGTGCCTATTGACATAGGGCAGAGGGTCGTGGCTTTTACTTTCTACTATAGAAAGAGTGCTTCAAACCTTCACCCTGTGAGCCACAGGAGAGAAGTTCTAAGATTACTATTCATAGAGATAAAGGCATGTCTTTAAGAAGAGCATGTTATTCCATGGGTGATTATGTATTACACAGTGGACTTGCTGACCTAACTTACATGCCTACATGCTTGAATGGAGGAAAATGAATAGACGGCAGCAAAGCAATGAGAGGTCATATTTAGGGGAGCAGACTTTCATATTTCATTTGGTTTGACAAGGATGCTCGAGTTTCCTACAATCAAATGGGTATTTAGATAGTGACCAGACTTAAGCCATCTTACCAGAATCCCCCCTAACAAGACTTTAGGTTTGAGGAGAGGACATGAAAAGCAAGTAGATGTGAAGTACTCCGTGGAGACAAAAGTTGAGTGGGGGTTGGGTGAGATCATTCTACAGATAACTGGTAGTGAACAGAGCCCAGAAGGCTCCCACAGTCCCCCAACAAGAGGAGTACTGAAAGGGTTTTACCTCAGTTTGAGACTTAAACCCAGGGCCCAGACCTGATCGAACCCTGCTTGGAACTTGAACCCACGTGACTGGAGCTTGAATTCCAGCCAAAACCCTGTTTGGAACTTGAACCCACGTAGCTTTGGCTTGAACCTAGCCAAAACCCGGTTTGGGACTTGAACCCACATGGCTAAGGCTTAACCCCAGCCAAAACCCTGCTTGGGACTTGAACTCACGTAGTCAAGACCCAATCCCAGCCAAAACCCTGTCTGGGACTCGAACCCACACAGCCGGGAATTAATCCAACACTCACCCAATATCTGGACCCTCTGAGGCTCAGGTTCTTTGTGCCTCAATGCAGAAGGAGTTCAGGGAGAGGCAGAGTGATAGGCAAGAAGAGGATTTATTAGGGTAGGGTACTTGTAAGAGGTGCAAGCAAGCAGATAGGAAAGCTCTGCTCTGCTCTCCTCAATTGAGTGGGCAGCCATATATATAGGATGGTAGAAGACCGCCCCCCTCAAGTAGAAGCAGATGCAGGACATACATCATTGGTTGCTTCTTCACCAGCTCCTCCTTCATCAGCTGTTTTGCAGCAAGAATGCATGGGAGCAGGTGCCTATTGACATAGGGCAGAGGGTCGTGGCTTTTACTTTCTACTATAGAAAGAGTGCTTCAAACCTTCACCCTGTGAGCCACAGGAGAGAAGTTCTAAGATTACTATTCATAGAGATAAAGGCATGTCTTTAAGAAGAGCATGTTATTCCATGGGTGATTATGTATTACACAGTGGACTTGCTGACCTAACTTACATGCCTACATGCTTGAATGGAGGAAAATGAATAGACGGCAGCAAAGCAATGAGAGGTCATATTTAGGGGAGCAGACTTTCATATTTCATTTGGTTTGACAAGGATGCTCGAGTTTCCTACAATCAAATGGGTATTTAGATAGTGACCAGACTTAAGCCATCTTACCAGAATCCCCCCTAACAAGACTTTAGGTTTGAGGAGAGGACATGAAAAGCAAGTAGATGTGAAGTACTCCGTGGAGACAAAAGTTGAGTGGGGGTTGGGTGAGATCATTCTACAGATAACTGGTAGTGAACAGAGCCCAGAAGGCTCCCACAGTCCCCCAACAAGAGGAGTACTGAAAGGGTTTTACCTCAGTTTGAGACTTAAACCCAGGGCCCAGACCTGATCGAACCCTGCTTGGAACTTGAACCCACGTGACTGGAGCTTGAATTCCAGCCAAAACCCTGTTTGGAACTTGAACCCACGTAGCTTTGGCTTGAACCTAGCCAAAACCCGGTTTGGGACTTGAACCCACATGGCTAAGGCTTAACCCCAGCCAAAACCCTGCTTGGGACTTGAACTCACGTAGTCAAGACCCAATCCCAGCCAAAACCCTGTCTGGGACTCGAACCCACACAGCCGGGAATTAATCCAACACTCACCCAATATCTGGACCCTCTGAGGCTCAGGTTCTTTGTGCCTCAATGCAGAAGGAGTTCAGGGAGAGGCAGAGTGATAGGCAAGAAGAGGATTTATTAGGGTAGGGTACTTGTAAGAGGTGCAAGCAAGCAGATAGGAAAGCTCTGCTCTGCTCTCCTCAATTGAGTGGGCAGCCATATATATAGGATGGTAGAAGACCGCCCCCCTCAAGTAGAAGCAGATGCAGGACATACATCATTGGTTGCTTCTTCACCAGCTCCTCCTTCATCAGCTGTTTATACCTAGTCAAGCCTGCTTTACTGAACAAGGAGCAGCTCTCCTGAGTTATCATCAACTCAATGGCCTCCCAACCTTTCTCAGGTGTCTCCCTTCTACCTATCATCCCCTACTAGGACTCTACAACCACCTACCTATTCTACTCTGTCCCTATCAGTACCATTTGGGCACCATTATGCAGTAAGCATTGACACTCAAGGGAAGATTCTAGAAGAATACATTAAGTGGAGAAAACCTGAATCTCCTTTTTCTCTAGGACGCATCCCCTAGCTGAATTCTGAAGAAGCTGAGTGAAAAGCACTGACATATATTATCTCTACAGGCCAAGTCCTAAGTTCTGATTTTAAGGTGAAAAGGGAAAGGAATACTAAATTAGACTTGAGATTAATGTTTTCCAGTGGGTTAAATTGCACTAGGCTGGACTGAAGTATTCATGCTTGATATAATCTAAAAGCAATGGACTTTGTTTAAGTTATGTGAAGAGACAGAAAATAATATCAAATAGAACATAATTGAAAAATTAAGTAAACTTTGAGTTCAGGCCGTTGGTTAAACTGGGTATGTTACTGTTGACTATAAAAGATGAGAGTTGTGGGTTAAGGTTTTTTGTTGTTTTTTTTTTTTTAACTTGGAGGATAATTACGATATTGTGATAGTTTCTGCAGCAGTGATGTTTTAGGGGGGTGGGGGATGGGTTGGGGAGGAAGTGGTGGCCTGCGGACCACTTCTATTGGTCTTTCATTTATCTATTTTCATCCGTCTTTGTTCTCTGGCCCGTGTGGGCCTCCCATTGCTCTGTTGTCGCAGAGCACCGGCTCTGGGCGCATGCGCTCCAGAGCTCAGGCTCGGTAATTGGACACATCAGTCCAGCCGCTCCGCGGCAGATGGGATCTTCCCAGGCCAGGGATCAAACCGGCGCCCCTTGCACTGCAAGGCCGTGTCCTTACCCACTGAACCACCAAGGAGGCCCCCGTGCGTTAAGTTTTATTTGGGGCATAATTAGGACTGCACCCCAGATAGCTCTGAGAGACTGCTCCAAAAAGTCAGCAGGAGGAGGATCGATATATAACATTTTGAGGAGGAGGGAGTTCATTTTACAAGGGGTTTTCAGTTAGTCACAAGGATCTGATGTCACCATGAGGAGATTTAGTTCTTTTTAAATATGAGGAGATGCAAGGATTGAGATAATAAAATCTGTTCCTAAAAGCATCCACCTATCTAAAGATCTGCCCCACCAGATTCCATGGAGCACAGAGTGTCTACTCCACCCTGAACTGCCTCAGGGGGTGCTGAAGGTCAGCAGCTATCACAGCACAGAGGTCAGTCTCCACAGAGGCAGATGGCAAATAGCCTTGATCAGTCATTGGCAATGTAATTGATAAATGCCAATTTGTAATTTACATTACCAAGAAATGAAATCCAAGGTGAGCAAGGAAGAGAGCGATGATGAGGGCAAGTTGATGGATGGAAGACCATAGGAGTTTCAAAGCACTGAGTGTCATGATAAAACTGAAAAGAGCTAAGTGGAGGTACTTGAGTAGATGAGCTAGAACTCCCAGAGTGATCTAAATCAGTGGTTTCAAAGTAGTGGCAGTTTGATACAAGTCCAAGACCTTCAAGAGACTGAGTAGCTGAGATGAAAAGAAAATGATCATGAAGATAAAAAACAAAAAGTCAAATAGTTGAGATAATGTTATATTTGTCACCAACCATGGAGACACCCAGAAGATAGCAGATGCTAGGATGGATAAAAACACTGACACTGTACTAAAGCTGTTACTAATTGGAGTGGAATGACCATGAGGTAAATAGATGACAGTTATAGGGCATTGGGTATAAGCCTCAAATGAAAAAGGTGTTTCATAGAGGGAAGGATTGTTGACCTGGAAACAGTGCTGAGGAGTGTGGAAGACACATCTCAATCCACCTACTCAGGGAGGCATAGTCTCTGTCATGGATATCTTCAGGATCTAGCTAGGAGGCGCCAAGGTTATTCATTAAAGGAACTAAGGATTTGTAGGACTTTGTTGTGAATAGAATTGGAATTTCAGTTGTTCCAGTGGAGAGGTTGATGATGAAGGAGCAACAGGAAGTTGGCAGAGTCAAGATTTGCAGATATAGGTAAACCACTTGGAGAATCTCAGTGGAGGCCATGACATGGTAAGGCACCCCAGATAGCTCTGAGAGACTGCTCCAAAAAGTCAGCAGGAGGAGGATCGATATATAACATTTTGAGGAGGAGGGAGTTCATTTTACAAGGGGTTTTCAGTTAGTCACAAGGATCTGATGTCACCATGAGGAGATTTAGTTCTTTTTAAATATGAGGAGATGCAAGGATTGAGATAATAAAATCTGTTCCTAAAAGCATCCACCTATCTAAAGATCTGCCCCACCAGATTCCATGGAGCACAGAGTGTCTACTCCACCCTGAACTGCCTCAGGGGGTGCTGAAGGTCAGCAGCTATCACAGCACAGAGGTCAGTCTCCACAGAGGCAGATGGCAAATAGCCTTGATCAGTCATTGGCAATGTAATTGATAAATGCCAATTTGTAATTTACATTACCAAGAAATGAAATCCAAGGTGAGCAAGGAAGAGAGCGATGATGAGGGCAAGTTGATGGATGGAAGACCATAGGAGTTTCAAAGCACTGAGTGTCATGATAAAACTGAAAAGAGCTAAGTGGAGGTACTTGAGTAGATGAGCTAGAACTCCCAGAGTGATCTAAATCAGTGGTTTCAAAGTAGTGGCAGTTTGATACAAGTCCAAGACCTTCAAGAGACTGAGTAGCTGAGATGAAAAGAAAATGATCATGAAGATAAAAAACAAAAAGTCAAATAGTTGAGATAATGTTATATTTGTCACCAACCATGGAGACACCCAGAAGATAGCAGATGCTAGGATGGATAAAAACACTGACACTGTACTAAAGCTGTTACTAATTGGAGTGGAATGACCATGAGGTAAATAGATGACAGTTATAGGGCATTGGGTATAAGCCTCAAATGAAAAAGGTGTTTCATAGAGGGAAGGATTGTTGACCTGGAAACAGTGCTGAGGAGTGTGGAAGACACATCTCAATCCACCTACTCAGGGAGGCATAGTCTCTGTCATGGATATCTTCAGGATCTAGCTAGGAGGCGCCAAGGTTATTCATTAAAGGAACTAAGGATTTGTAGGACTTTGTTGTGAATAGAATTGGAATTTCAGTTGTTCTAGTGGAGAGGTTGATGATGAAGGAGCAACAGGAAGTTGGCAGAGTCAAGATTTGCAGATATAGGTAAACCACTTGGAGAATCTCAGTGGAGGCCATGACATGGTAAGGTCTTCATTCTAGATAAATCACACTGGCCTGTATACTTCTTTGAGGGCCCTGAGGTGAAGGTGCAGAAAGCTGCTAAATGATCATAACAATGGAATACAGATCTCTTGACCCATCAGGCTTGTACCTGTCAACCACAAATTGGCACTTGCCATGGGTACTTGCCATTTATCTCTACAATGACTAAATCACACGTGTTGCTGCAGTTATTGACCTTCAGTACCACCCACCTCTCTCACAGTGGAGAGCAGAAATGAGGTACTCTGTGTTTGGGGAAGGAGGAGGTGTAGGCTGGCAGAACAGGCCCTCAGATCATCAGATATTTTCAGGAGCCAATTTATGAGAGCAATTCTTGGATATCTACACTGACACTAAAATCTTTTGTGGAAATGACTGTTCTTTGTGACTAGCAGAAAGTTTCTGGAAAAATACATTTGATTGAATGTACTCCCCCTGCACCAAAATCACAAATACATTGAATTCTTCCTCCTGCCTATCTGTAGCAGTTTCTCAGAGCTAAATGAGGTGCTGTCTCCCAGGTCGGGCTCATTTTATCCCAAATAAAACCTAACTCACAACTCTCATGTTGTACGTATTTTTTAGTTGACCAAGACTACGGGAAGAAAGACCATTTAAGAGCCTGTGATTATACTCCTGATAAGAAATCCAAAGGGTCTAAAATTGAATAGTAACAACAGGATGATTAAGTATGTATGTAGGAGCTCAGTCAGTTAGACTTGATGAATTCAATGTGAGAAATGAAAGGAGAGAGCTTACAATGACTCAAATTTCTAGCCTCAGGTTGCTGGGAATCATGGAGGAAAATCAGATTTATGAGGAGATATGTTAGGATCTAGCTAGGAGGCGCCAAGGTTATTCATTAAAGGAACTAAGGATTTGTAGGACTTTGTTGTGAATAGAATTGGAATTTCAGTTGTTCTAGTGGAGAGGTTGATGATGAAGGAGCAACAGGAAGTTGGCAGAGTCAAGATTTGCAGATATAGGTAAACCACTTGGAGAATCTCAGTGGAGGCCATGACATGGTAAGGTCTTCATTCTAGATAAATCACACTGGCCTGTATACTTCTTTGAGGGCCCTGAGGTGAAGGTGCAGAAAGCTGCTAAATGATCATAACAATGGAATACAGATCTCTTGACCCATCAGGCTTGTACCTGTCAACCACAAATTGGCACTTGCCATGGGTACTTGCCATTTATCTCTACAATGACTAAATCACACGTGTTGCTGCAGTTATTGACCTTCAGTACCACCCACCTCTCTCACAGTGGAGAGCAGAAATGAGGTACTCTGTGTTTGGGGAAGGAGGAGGTGTAGGCTGGCAGAACAGGCCCTCAGATCATCAGATATTTTCAGGAGCCAATTTATGAGAGCAATTCTTGGATATCTACACTGACACTAAAATCTTTTGTGGAAATGACTGTTCTTTGTGACTAGCAGAAAGTTTCTGGAAAAATACATTTGATTGAATGTACTCCCCCTGCACCAAAATCACAAATACATTGAATTCTTCCTCCTGCCTATCTGTAGCAGTTTCTCAGAGCTAAATGAGGTGCTGTCTCCCAGGTCGGGCTCATTTTATCCCAAATAAAACCTAACTCACAACTCTCATGTTGTACGTATTTTTTAGTTGACCAAGACTACGGGAAGAAAGACCATTTAAGAGCCTGTGATTATACTCCTGATAAGAAATCCAAAGGGTCTAAAATTGAATAGTAACAACAGGATGATTAAGTATGTATGTAGGAGCTCAGTCAGTTAGACTTGATGAATTCAATGTGAGAAATGAAAGGAGAGAGCTTACAATGACTCAAATTTCTAGCCTCAGGTTGCTGGGAATCATGGAGGAAAATCAGATTTATGAGGAGATATGTTAGGATTAGGGCATTGTGTCAAAGACTAGTCTTGAGTTGACACCCAGTATTCATGTTCACTCTTACATAGCAATGTGTGCATGCGACCTAAGTCACTACAGTAAGGTCTGACTGTGCAAATCTATGGACTGTAGCCTCCTAGGTTCCTCTGTTCCTAGGGATTTTCCAGGCAAGAATACTAGAGTGGGCTGCAATTTCCTACTCCAGGGGATCTTCCCAACCCAGGGATGGAACTCGCTTCTCTTATGTCTCCTGCCTTGGCAGGCAGGTTCTTTACCACTAGCTCCACCTGGGGAGCCTCTATACTGTAATAGATCACTGATTTTATTTTGGTACCTGGCCACTGGAATGAAAGACAGCATTTCACACTGATAACTACATGTAGCCAAATGATTAAGGTCTGACAATTGATATGTAATATAAATTCAGAGTTGTAAGATCTGTTTGCAACTTCCAGGAAGCATCCTTCCTTACAAGGACAGTAAAGTTTTCTTCACTCCTTCCTCCTTTCTGCAGGGGAATAGGGACATAATAACTAGATGACTACTAATCATCTTGATCCACAAGTTTAACAACCAAAAAACTGGGCAGAAGGATAGAAAGAGCCTAGGCTTTGACTTCTTAAACATGAAAAATATATTTCTACTTGTTTAAACCACTATTATTTTCTGACTTTCTGCTAGTCACTGCTGAGGCTAGCCTTAATACACAGCATAGGTGTTCATTTTTAATCACCTATAGGACTTCAAGGAGGAATATACAGTTGGATATACTGATATGGATCTAGGCAAGAGATGACGTTGAAGACAGAATCTGTAAGTGACCAGCATACAAGGTCGTCTCTGAAAGCAAATCCATGTGGTTTTTCCCAATGCCCTTCAGTAGCCTCATCTTATTAAATAAAATAAAATATTTAATGAATGTTTGTTTAGACATCACATCTAAATTCACTTTCTAACCACAAGTATAATGTGTATTAGGGATCACTCTTAATTAGTATCTAAAAACTGGCCTTTGAAAGGAGAGAGCTTACAATGACTCAAATTTCTAGCCTCAGGTTGCTGGGAATCATGGAGGAAAATCAGATTTATGAGGAGATATGTTAGGATTAGGGCATTGTGTCAAAGACTAGTCTTGAGTTGACACCCAGTATTCATGTTCACTCTTACATAGCAATGTGTGCATGCGACCTAAGTCACTACAGTAAGGTCTGACTGTGCAAATCTATGGACTGTAGCCTCCTAGGTTCCTCTGTTCCTAGGGATTTTCCAGGCAAGAATACTAGAGTGGGCTGCAATTTCCTACTCCAGGGGATCTTCCCAACCCAGGGATGGAACTCGCTTCTCTTATGTCTCCTGCCTTGGCAGGCAGGTTCTTTACCACTAGCTCCACCTGGGGAGCCTCTATACTGTAATAGATCACTGATTTTATTTTGGTACCTGGCCACTGGAATGAAAGACAGCATTTCACACTGATAACTACATGTAGCCAAATGATTAAGGTCTGACAATTGATATGTAATATAAATTCAGAGTTGTAAGATCTGTTTGCAACTTCCAGGAAGCATCCTTCCTTACAAGGACAGTAAAGTTTTCTTCACTCCTTCCTCCTTTCTGCAGGGGAATAGGGACATAATAACTAGATGACTACTAATCATCTTGATCCACAAGTTTAACAACCAAAAAACTGGGCAGAAGGATAGAAAGAGCCTAGGCTTTGACTTCTTAAACATGAAAAATATATTTCTACTTGTTTAAACCACTATTATTTTCTGACTTTCTGCTAGTCACTGCTGAGGCTAGCCTTAATACACAGCATAGGTGTTCATTTTTAATCACCTATAGGACTTCAAGGAGGAATATACAGTTGGATATACTGATATGGATCTAGGCAAGAGATGACGTTGAAGACAGAATCTGTAAGTGACCAGCATACAAGGTCGTCTCTGAAAGCAAATCCATGTGGTTTTTCCCAATGCCCTTCAGTAGCCTCATCTTATTAAATAAAATAAAATATTTAATGAATGTTTGTTTAGACATCACATCTAAATTCACTTTCTAACCACAAGTATAATGTGTATTAGGGATCACTCTTAATTAGTATCTAAAAACTGGCCTTTGAAAATAAAAGACTTGCCACAGCTGTTCTTTGTATAATTGGTTACTCTTTATAAGACATTCAAGACCCCAAGAAGATAGTGTTTGGTCAAACCTCCTTTTATTATAGAGCAATCATGACTAAGACCAAATGAGGAATAATCTTACCTGCCAAATACAGTGCAGTGGATATGATAATAAACACTTAGGAACAATTACATTGATGTGATTTGTAGAAAAAAAGAAAATGCAAGTATTACCAACTGAATAGGTAGCATAATTCTTTAGAGACTCAAAAACAGAAGCTCGCAAATATGAGAAAATATGCATACAGTCATTTATCAAACTTGCTAAGCTGTAAATTCCATTGTATAAAATATTCTATAAAAATTTCAAGTTATTCTGTATTCCCTTAAATAAAGTGTAAATATATAAACTAGCTCCTACAGGTTTGATTTTGAGAGGAGGTGCTCTCCTATCAGTTTTTAAACCCACACTATCTGGCCATCTTCTCTTTATCACTTGTCAGTATGCACTCAAAAGAAATGAAGAATCAGTCCCTCAGTCATGTCCAACTCTTTGACCTCATGGGCTATACCCACCAGGCTCTTCTCTAGGGAATTCTCCAGGCAAGAATACTGGAGTGAGTAGCCATTCCCTTCTCCAAAGGAAACTTCCTGATTCAGGTATCTAACCTGGGTCTCCCGCATTGCCGGCTGATTAATATCAGAGTCATAATTGTAACTTCATCAAGAAGGAACTATGCTACGAAAGTAAATATTCCAACATATATCTCAGTTATTTATTAACTTGTGCTTAGGACTGCCATGGTCCCTCTCTTCGGTCCCCTCTAGATTAGAAGGTAGCAAATCTGCAATGCCAACATCAAGAACTGAACCCATATCCTGCTAATGAGGGAAGATGGAATTCCCCTGGATCTCAGATTCATGTGATCTTGGGACCCAGATGGGCAAGTTGCAAGGAACTCCTCTCCAGGCTCCAGATACGGAGACTCATCAGCAAGGAATATCACAAACCCAAATGAATCAGAAATTAACCAAGATAAATTCATCAAATCTTGAAGCTTTAAAGCTCCTACCTGGAAAGGAAGTGCTCCCAGGAAGGGAGAGTATTCGATGATGAAACCGGGTTAGAACCAGAAGGCCTAGAGTCCTAGTCTTGCTTTGCTACTGATTAGCCGAGTCTGTTTCTTCCTACTTAAAGCAAAGACTTGGGCTGGGATGTCCGAGTTGTTTCTCACCCCAAGAAGATAGGGGTTCCCAAATTTCGTGGTAGAAAAAAGAACAATTACATTGATGTGATTTGTAGAAAAAAAGAAAATGCAAGTATTACCAACTGAATAGGTAGCATAATTCTTTAGAGACTCAAAAACAGAAGCTCGCAAATATGAGAAAATATGCATACAGTCATTTATCAAACTTGCTAAGCTGTAAATTCCATTGTATAAAATATTCTATAAAAATTTCAAGTTATTCTGTATTCCCTTAAATAAAGTGTAAATATATAAACTAGCTCCTACAGGTTTGATTTTGAGAGGAGGTGCTCTCCTATCAGTTTTTAAACCCACACTATCTGGCCATCTTCTCTTTATCACTTGTCAGTATGCACTCAAAAGAAATGAAGAATCAGTCCCTCAGTCATGTCCAACTCTTTGACCTCATGGGCTATACCCACCAGGCTCTTCTCTAGGGAATTCTCCAGGCAAGAATACTGGAGTGAGTAGCCATTCCCTTCTCCAAAGGAAACTTCCTGATTCAGGTATCTAACCTGGGTCTCCCGCATTGCCGGCTGATTAATATCAGAGTCATAATTGTAACTTCATCAAGAAGGAACTATGCTACGAAAGTAAATATTCCAACATATATCTCAGTTATTTATTAACTTGTGCTTAGGACTGCCATGGTCCCTCTCTTCGGTCCCCTCTAGATTAGAAGGTAGCAAATCTGCAATGCCAACATCAAGAACTGAACCCATATCCTGCTAATGAGGGAAGATGGAATTCCCCTGGATCTCAGATTCATGTGATCTTGGGACCCAGATGGGCAAGTTGCAAGGAACTCCTCTCCAGGCTCCAGATACGGAGACTCATCAGCAAGGAATATCACAAACCCAAATGAATCAGAAATTAACCAAGATAAATTCATCAAATCTTGAAGCTTTAAAGCTCCTACCTGGAAAGGAAGTGCTCCCAGGAAGGGAGAGTATTCGATGATGAAACCGGGTTAGAACCAGAAGGCCTAGAGTCCTAGTCTTGCTTTGCTACTGATTAGCCGAGTCTGTTTCTTCCTACTTAAAGCAAAGACTTGGGCTGGGATGATCTCAGAGGTCTCCTTTAAAACGTATGTCTCAGAAATTACAGGGAAGTGCTTATGAATCTGATGACCTGCTTGAAACCTCCTGATCATAATACAATCATTTATTATCTAGTCCTTCTGATCTTGGTCTCTGGGAAGTATTTAAGCCGTATGTTTTACTCTGTGTAAAATTTTCTTTCAGTACTTCTCTTCTCTCTTCAATTGATGTTCTTTCTAACAAAGATTTCCATTGCTTTTCTTTGGTATTTAAAATGATGTTATTTTATTCATAAAAATACAAAAGAATGTATCACTAAATGTAAATATTTACATTAAGGAATTGGCCTTTTTGCAGTTAAAGATGCTATTGGGTAAAGTGTGCTATAGGAGAATGATTAAATACATGTGAAATCATGTGGCTTATTAAAGGTTGTTTGTTTATCTGGGGTTGCCTAGGATACTAAGTTGTTTTTCCACTAACCCACACATCCTCTACATTCCTAATAAAGCCTTTGGAATCTGCTGGGCTCTCACTACTTTCTGTGACTTCACCGTATCATTAAAAATCTAAAGTTATTTACCATAATTTAATAGCATTAACAAGATCTGTAACCGTATCCAAGGATATGAACTTGTTTGTTTTAACAACGGCCTAAACAGTCCCAAAGGTCGTTAAAAAATAAAACATACCACGTCAAATTTTCAGTAGTTTTATTGAAAAATGCCTCTTTTGTTTCAGAAATAAATAATGTAAGGCAGTGAAATTCACAATCCGCAGTTAAAATATAAAAGCAGCAATTCTATGTTCATAGTCTTGCAAACATTTTCCAACTGCTTTAGATAACTAAGAAACATTATGTTCTGGGAAAAAAAAAAGTTCATACTAAATATACAACACAAACATGCAATTCCATCTCTGCAGAATAATCTGCAACTTGGCATAAATGTGAGCGTGTCTAAAACAAGGAAGTTTAAGGCAATATGAACTGTATCCAGTTGATACAATAACTTTGGCTACATGGCTTAAGGTTTGTGGTTGTTAAAAAGAGATGTATAAGAGCATTCTATGCCCTGATGTATGACAGAGGATAGAAGAGGAAGATAAATAGTTGCAATGAAATTGACTTTTCCCTCTTTTTTTGGTTTTACCATAGGAACTGCTTGGATGTGAATGTAACTGAATTGCAGATAAGCACTGGAAAAGATAAACTGCCCTCTAGAAATACACAGTCGCTCTGGGTTCCACAACTTACTGCTTAACCTAGGAGTTTCACCGAGGCTGCCCACTGAGCTACCTAATTAAGGCACAAGGCATGTTCAATCCCTGCAGCTTTTGTGAACAAAGTATTCTGCAAGCTCTTCAAGGCCAAAGGCAAAGATTTCTACTGACTGCGTGCAGTGAGCTAGGCTTCCTGCAGAAACAAGGTTCGCTACAGTCAGGAAGAGCACTCTCCGATGAAGCAACGCCAAAAGACACGAGGCAGATGAGAGGTCTACTGGTCCGTCTGACCTGTAAGTAGAATCCCCACACCTCCCCACAGCCCCGCCCTGCTGTGCGAGCGTGCGGGGTCAGGGTCACTGCCCCAGGCCGCGGGGCAGGGCGCGCCTCCAGCGCACGTGGGGCGGATGGTCTTCTGCAGGCTCGTCGGCGCCGTAGTCCTCGTACTCGTCTGGGGTCCGCTCAGGCTCCACGGGCACGATGAAGGGCTCGCGCTCAGGCAAGAAGGACCCGCCCTCGGGCACATAGGGCTCTGTCCGATTCAACATTACAGTTATGGCGTGATTTAGAAGGAATACACACACAGCAAAAGCTAAATCATCACCCGAGGGGACTGCGCTCCAGTCCTGATCTCGTAACTATAAATAGATAAATTACAATGTTCTGATGACTTCCATTTGCAGAGAGAATTTGGTGATCAAATAATGAAATGGCACTTATTTTAACCTTCAGAGGTCCAGCAGTAAATACAATCATTGCACAAACGCCTGGGAAGCGTCAGAGACCGGGCCAAAGAGAACTGTAAACCAACCTAGGTAGGATTTTTGCAAATCCCCAAGGTACTGTTCATGACTTCAAATTCGTCAGTTCAAAGAACCATTTGGAATGATGAAGAGGAGAGGGGAAATTACAGTGGCTCTTTGAAACTGAACTCTGGAGGTGACAATCCGCTATCATCAGGTAATATACAGTACACGACATTTTCTGTGGCTGTCTCTCCCTCAGCCTGAGTTACAGCTGGTGAGTGAGGCCCACCAGTGACTACAGCAAAACACGAAGAAGAAACGTGGCTCTAAAATTTTGGTTTGAAATGGCGATTACAAAACCCAAATGAGAGGACATGTACAAAAGGTAATCAGACACATCGCTAACAAGCGAAAGAGGACATTCTACTGCAGTGTTATTCCGGCAGAGAGCAAGCAGCAGGCAGAAGCTGATTTTAGAACTGTTAAGTGATTTTAGTGGACAGGATCACATACAAATCATTTACAAGCCATAATTAGTTTATTATTTACATAAGGTATTTCTCTTTAACCAGGTTAATTGTTTTTCTCAAAATGGCATCATCTCCACGGTTAGTAGTTCTATTAATGCGCCTCCTTGACAACCGAGACTCCTCATGAGCTCTGTGTTTGAACTTTGTTTTTTAAATAATCTTTGTCTAGATTATTACTGAAATGCATCAGGCTTATAAACTAACACCACTGCTTTTGTTTCATTCAAGTTAGTATAAAGAGTCTCCTCCCTCCTTTAGGATGTCCACCCGGTTCGTTAACCAGATCTGTGGTGAGATTTCCATACAGACTCATTTCCTAATAAGCACGTGCGCAAACATCTCAGAAACAGGATTTTCATGTATTCAAACTGTAAGCAGCACTGGCGACTTAGAAAATGTGTTAGCCGGAACCTGAAACAGGTCAAAGATGATAGTTTTTAAAAGTTGAATTACTATGCAAAAAAAAAAAAAAAATCTATACACATTCATCTAAGTATGTAATGGTTAACATATATATGTATATATCCATATATTTCAAGTTACTCATACATACCAGAAGGCAGAGGCAATTTAAGTTTCCTTCATAAAGAATTAAATCATAATTTTGTGAATGGTTTGCATGAGAAATTTAAGATTCATGATTACCTTTGGTCATATGTAAGTATGCACATAAATATATAGATATATAGATATTTAGATATTTAACTACTCATGCACTACTAGCTAGTAGCCAACCATATCAAACAGCAGTATCATTTTTAAAATTTGCAAGATGCTTGAGGGTGCGCCGATGAAAAGGACCACCGCTGACCACTGCCCACAGCATGGTTTTAAATTTCCAGGTCAGCAGAATGCCTATACCCTTTACCCCCCAAAATACAGGTTTATGAGACTTCTGCCTCCTGTAATTGTCAAATACTAGAATTTCATAACCATTGAACAATTAGGTCCCAGAGCTTATAAACATTAATTCCATGGACAGTGTAAAATAGTGAAATATACTCAGTTGCCTGCACCATGTTATCAAATTGTCTGCCTACATGTTAGATTCCCAAAACTATATATATATATATATATATATATATATATATAGTGCTCAACAAATCCCTATTGCCCAACCTATAGGCTAAAAAAAAAAAGAGCCAATCAGTAGCATTCTTTGAACTCTCAAGAGAAATAAAAAGAGGTTTATGTTGTGATGTGGTAAATGCAGAAGTATAGGAAGAAGGAGACAATAATTATTCAATTCCTATTGGTGAAATGATGTCATAAAATTAACATTAATTCTTTTGAGAGACTATTACTACATAATCAAAACACACAACTGAAAGAACTGATATCTTCAAGAAATCCTCAAATTAACTTTCCTTCAATCCTATGGAACTTCATTGCCATACAGGCTTTTTAATTCAGATGAATTTGGGTCTCTATGATGGCAACAACATACCTGGATACCCTTGTCCGTTGTATGGGATGCTGGCACACTGGGACGAGTCACAGTATCCAGGAGGACCCGGGGGGCCTCGGATACCTGAGTTTCCAGGACGACCAGGGGGACCTGGAGGACCTCTGGAACCTGTGGACCCTGGTGGACCCGTTCTGGATTCTCCTTGTGGACCTATTGTGGGTTTAAAACAAATATTGCCCTTGTTAAATATATCTCCTGAGGCAGTCAACAATATTTTGCCACCTCTACTACTTCAAAATTAGATGATTCACTAGTGGAATCATATGGCAGGAAAATCTTTCCTTAATAAATCGTTAGTATGATCCTGGATGGAACTTCCTCACTAGTGACTCTAGAGTTAATGCCAACTACAATGATGTTTTTATTCAAAGAAAACTGACTTAGCAAGAATTGAGCCAAACTAAACATATCAATGAGTTCTCTGGTTTGCTTTCACTGTCCTGGAGATAAGAATTCCTGCAGAAAATGGCTATGCTAGCCATGGTGGGTAGCCAGAGAGACCTGGAAATGCCTGCTCCACGCCTCCAGACTACAACATGAAGCAATGTTATTTCTGAATGAACTGATACTTACTCATGGTTAACATAAATGTAAAGATTTAACTTCTAAAGCTGACTATGGCTGCCAGGGTCTCATTTTCAATCTAGTAAACAAAATGCATAAAACAACTATTCTTTCCTTCCAAAGCATCAATTAAAAAGGCCTGTGAATGAAATCTTGCAATATATCAGGATTTCCAATGAGGATATATTCTCTTAGTCTACTAGCAACATCTTAAAGAATAGTGGAAGGAACAGGAAATGACATCATCCTTAAAGCTTATGAGGCCAAACAAAACAAATAGGAAAAAAAAAATAGGAATCCCATAAAAAGAAAATAGCATCCTTCTATGTCTTAAAACTCAGGCCCTCATATGGGAGGATATACATATGACTAATCTGGGGTCATACATATCTGTAAACAACAAAACTCTGTAAAAGTAAAAAGTAAAATAAAAACTAAAAAAAAAAGAAAGAAATATTTATGTCAATACTAAAAAAAAAAAATAAAGTTAGCGTAAATGCTTAAATAGAATGTGCTGAAACATTCTTTTGAACAAAAATAACATAATAACGGGGAGGATCAAGTGGAACCTCTTGCTAAAATATATACTGTGATGATAGGCATGTCCTAAGCTAACAGGATGTTTGTGCATCTCATGGGGCTTGTATGCTCTCACAGTACTACTACGTTCACTTGTTTGATGTACTAGCAAACCTACCTGGGGCCAGGCAACCCTCATGACCTGGGGATGGGATTTTTAAAACAAATATTGCCCTTGTTAAATATATCTCCTGAGGCAGTCAACAATATTTTGCCACCTCTACTACTTCAAAATTAGATGATTCACTAGTGGAATCATATGGCAGGAAAATCTTTCCTTAATAAATCGTTAGTATGATCCTGGATGGAACTTCCTCACTAGTGACTCTAGAGTTAATGCCAACTACAATGATGTTTTTATTCAAAGAAAACTGACTTAGCAAGAATTGAGCCAAACTAAACATATCAATGAGTTCTCTGGTTTGCTTTCACTGTCCTGGAGATAAGAATTCCTGCAGAAAATGGCTATGCTAGCCATGGTGGGTAGCCAGAGAGACCTGGAAATGCCTGCTCCACGCCTCCAGACTACAACATGAAGCAATGTTATTTCTGAATGAACTGATACTTACTCATGGTTAACATAAATGTAAAGATTTAACTTCTAAAGCTGACTATGGCTGCCAGGGTCTCATTTTCAATCTAGTAAACAAAATGCATAAAACAACTATTCTTTCCTTCCAAAGCATCAATTAAAAAGGCCTGTGAATGAAATCTTGCAATATATCAGGATTTCCAATGAGGATATATTCTCTTAGTCTACTAGCAACATCTTAAAGAATAGTGGAAGGAACAGGAAATGACATCATCCTTAAAGCTTATGAGGCCAAACAAAACAAATAGGAAAAAAAAAATAGGAATCCCATAAAAAGAAAATAGCATCCTTCTATGTCTTAAAACTCAGGCCCTCATATGGGAGGATATACATATGACTAATCTGGGGTCATACATATCTGTAAACAACAAAACTCTGTAAAAGTAAAAAGTAAAATAAAAACTAAAAAAAAAAAGAAAGAAATATTTATGTCAATACTAAAAAAAAAAAATAAAGTTAGCGTAAATGCTTAAATAGAATGTGCTGAAACATTCTTTTGAACAAAAATAACATAATAACGGGGAGGATCAAGTGGAACCTCTTGCTAAAATATATACTGTGATGATAGGCATGTCCTAAGCTAACAGGATGTTTGTGCATCTCATGGGGCTTGTATGCTCTCACAGTACTACTACGTTCACTTGTTTGATGTACTAGCAAACCTACCTGGGGGGCCAGGCAACCCTCGAGGTCCTGGAGATCCAATACCCCTTTCGCCTTTCTCTCCTGGCAAACCTAAACAAGGACAAATGGGAAAACACAGAGGGAAAATTATCTGGAAAAAATGTAGTTTTCATCGGAACCAATAATACTTGATTCAAGTAATTCATTTGCCTCAGTGAAAGCAGAACCCAATTTTTCACAGAAGTCCACTCTTTAAGCCAAAATTCTTTCTAGACATTTGTGTAATTCCAGATTCAAGGCCAAGAAACAAATCTGGCTAAAAGTCAGGGGAAAAAATTATTTGAAGAAAACAAACATGTCTCATATATTATTTTAGAAACAGTAATTAAGAACAGAAATCTTGAGTAAAGAATTAAAACACATCTCAAAGGTATCTAATCTCTAGTAGCCCTATCAGGACAACATCTAAACCATCAGAATTATAGAAATCCCTAAGTTTTCCCCAGAATGCTAACCACTACATTGACAAAATCAGTATCCTGCATCCTGAAACATCTGGAAACAGATAATCTTGTTTTTCTTCTTTTTCTTCAATTACACTTATCTACCATGAAATTAAAGCCAAATAAACACATAAGACCAGTTCCAGACCCTGAGCGGAGGAACCAGAAAAATCTGGACCTCAAATTGTAGGCCTGCTTACATTCAGTTGCTGCCCAGCTCTTGCCAGTCAAAACAATTAATAAGATTTTAGTGCCTAATCCTGTTTGCCAAGAAACAATTTTGCTCACTAAGAACAACAATCAGAAAATAGCATTGTCTTGACTGAGAGCTCCTGACAAAATCTTCCCGTTTTCTAAGATAGGAATCTCTATAGCCTGCAGCTGCCTAAAAAAGAAAAACAGGTTCATGGATGCGTGGCTCTTCTGGGGCTGTCCAAACAAGAGCAGTATCGTTTGCCAAGTTCAGCTTTCCACGTGCTTTTCAACCCGACCCAGCTTCTACACTTGCAGATTCCTTCCTTTATCCCTAGGCAGCAGCCAGGAATGCCTACCTCGTTCACCCGGGGGTCCCTGCATCCCTGGCGTGCCTGGGAAGCCAGGTCGCCCCCCAGCTCCTGGTTCTCCTCGGGCTCCTGCACTGCCCGGGGGGCCTGGGGGACCTGGTGGGCCTGGCTGGTTGCGATTAGAGTGGTAGTCGTTTGGAATCTGGTTCAGCATCTGATTGAATCTGTTCATCTGACCTAAAATTAAAATAAGACTTATTAGTAAGAAACCCAGTAAGGGAGGGATGAGAAGATTAAATGCTTTTCTCCTAGTATCTAGAGTGAAATTCATCTCTGTTCCTGCCCCTCCAGCACACCATTTGATTAGAATCATAAGCAAAAATAAAACAATCCCATCATCCCAAAATGATCCCCGGTAAAAAAAAAATAAAATAAAAACACCACAAAACACTGTCCAGTAAGCCATCAGCATTATTATAATCATAAAAGACTTGTGAAAGTTTAACATGGTTCTGATATGAAGCCCCAAGCTTTTGCCCAATGATGTCTCTCAACAGAGGGCCCTTTTTAAGTTAATAAATGATAGCACTTTTGTGTCTGTGCCCGCGGCAGTGATAATCAGGCTTTAGTGTGAACTAGAATCACCTGTGGCAAACAGTGAACACTACAGATTTCTGGGCCTCATCTCCAACGACTGATTCACCAGGCTTAGGGTATGACCAAGAAATTCATTTCCCACATGCATCATCAGCAACTCTAACACAGGTGCCGCTGGGGACCACCCTGGGAGACACCTGGACTAAATCTTCTGACAGAGGGGTCCTGGGTCAGAGGCCACATCCAGTTTGCAGGCACTGAGCCTCATCACTACATAAATGTCATGAAATAAAAGAGAAAGACAATACCCCAATGTTCATTGCAGCACTCTATACAATAGCTAGAACATGGGAACAACCTACATGTCCATCGACAAATGAATGGATAAAGAAGCTATGATACATATATATAATGGAATACTTTTCAGTCACAAAAAGAAATGCAGAAGAATCAGTCCTAATGAGGTAGATGAATCTAGAACCTATTATACAAAGTGAAGTAAGTCAAAAAGAAAAGGATAAGTACAGTATACTAACACATATATATGGACTCTAGTAAGATCATACTGATAAATACACACACAGAGCATCAGTGGAAAAATGGTCATAGAGAACAGACTTATGGACATTAGGAAGAGGGAAGAGTGAGTGAGAGATATGGAAAGAGTAACATGGAGCCCTACAGTATCATATGTAAAAGATAACTATTGTCAATGCGCTGTGGAACTAAGGGATCATACATGGGGTCTATGTTATGGCCTGGAGGGGTGGGATGGCGGGTGGGATATACATATGACTAATCTGGGATTATACATATCTGTAAACAACAAAACCCTGTAAAAGCAAATAAGCAATTTTTTTTTTTAAAAAGGAGGCAATAAAAAGCTCTCCATCAACATGAACTTTCTAGGATCAAATTAATCTCCATCACCTTCCTTCCTTAAGAGTCAGAAAAATGGAAAGGTCGTAACGTAAAAGATCCCAGTGTTTGCTGCTTCAATGTTTGCCCAGGTAAAGATCACTTAAACAGATCCTAGTATGGAAACTTAAAGGCCCTTTGAAAATATGACTTTGTATCAGATCAAACGTAAGCATAACAGGCTATTATTTTACCTTGAGTTACTGTTTTATCTTGATGACAATCATTAAAATGTCATCAGCTTTATCCAAAAGAATACAAAACTGACAACATATAAAAATAAGAAGTCATGAGAATGAAATAGAAACATATATCTTCGTAAGTTTATAAGACTAACTCTACATTTTCCTGCAATTAATGTAAAACACGCATATATTCAAAGGAAAGAAACTTTACCACTTATCAATTGTTCACAGACTTGTCGTGCAACTGCTCGCATCATGTTCTGGGATGCAATGTCTCCCTAGAGAATTAAATCATTGAGTACAGTCAGCATATTATATTCCTGGTTCCAGAGTTCAATGTTTAAAACGTAAAATAAATGTATAGGTCAAATTTTAAGAAATACATACTCTATCGCCTTTCTCTCCTTTTAGTCCTGATGGACCCTGAAATATGGGAAATTCAGATATTACAAACTGGCGAACACCATTTAAAATGACTTACAAATGGACATGATGAAAGACAGCAAGATCTGCTTTCTAACAAATTAGCAAAACAACACATCGCATGCACATCCAAGTTACAGTTTGCTCATCTGTAAAAGTAATCTGACTTCTCCAGTAGCTCAGATGGCAAGAATCTGCCTGATTGAGAGAGACCTGGATTTGATCCCTGGGTCAGGAAGATCCCCTGGAGAAGGGCATGGCAACCCTCTCCAGTATTCTTGCCTGGAGAATTCCACAGACAGAAGTAGCCTGGCGAGGTACAGTCCATGGGATCACAAAGAGTTGGACACAACTGAGCAACTAACACACAGAAAGAAATCTAATTTGTCTCTCTGTCTCTCTCTCTCTGCCTCTCTCAGAAGCACATGTCTTCCAAAATAATGCTGAGATGTGAATTTTATGATCATAAACTCAGAAGTTATGTACCGTGCCTGCATTTTACGATGCCAATTCACAATATAGATCTGGAGCTGAAACACATGTCACATTGCCCTGGCTATCATCCTACTTTCCTTTACATCACCATGGTTGGGGCGCCCAGCTGGTTATTGTAGGTTCATCTTGGTTCAGTTTTAGCATGAACCCATAAGAACTTGTTCTAGTAAGACCTGTCAATTCCCTAACTAAATACATAATCTCTAACTTCTAGTGATTTTGTGCATTGGATACGAAAGAACCACACACCTCACTTTTTAACTTAATCCAAATTGTGGTCCCATATCCAAATGCAACAACAGAATTTGTTGCTGTTGTTCAGTTGCTGAGTCATGTCCAACACTTTGTGACGCCATGCACATCAGCACGCCAGGCTTCCCTGTCCTTCACTGTTTCCTGAAGTTTGCTCATATTCACGTCCATTGAGTCAGTGATGCCACCCAACCATTTCATCATCTGTCGCTCCTTTCCTTATTCTGTCAGGTCTCTCCCTGGCCATAAGAACATCCTGGAAAAAGTCTTCCTTCTAGTGTGAGAAGTTTTTGTCTTTCAATATGTCTCCAGGCTACCCACTGAAAGGGACACCCACAACACTGACAACTCTAATGTTCGGATAACATCCTAAACCAAACTGCTTCTTACTGTCCTGAAGACTCTTGCCTGAACTTCTCCAACATCCTCCAAACTGGTGTTCCTGCCTCCCATTTTTGCCCTTTCTGAGTCTGTTCTCCACAAAGAAGCCAGACTGTTTTAAAGAGGAAGATTGGCTCATAACACTCTTTTTTGGCTCCAAGGGCTTCCCATCACACTTAGAATAAGATAGGAGACCCTCACCATGGGCTGGGTGTTCCACATGATGGCCTCTGTCCAGCTATGTGACCTTGCCTTTATTCCTCTCCCCTCAGTTCCTTTGTTTCAGGGGCTCAGCCCTCTCTTATTCTGTCCGCAAGCCCCACTCATTCTCCCTTCAGCCTTTGTTCATGCTGTTCTCACCTGGAATGCTGTTCCTACAGCCTGCTCCCAACCTCACTCCATCTGCTCAGATAGACCACCGTATCTGAAATAGCCCCATTCCCACCACCACAATTAGCCCCTAACCCCTTACCCTATGTCTCTTTTTCTCATAGCACTCATCATCACCGGAAACTGTATTATGTATTTACATTTGCGTCTATATCCCCCACTAGGATCTCCATGAGGGCAAGGACTTTTTCTTGTTTATGGTTATACCCAGACTCTAGAATGCCAACTAGCACAGTTGTGCACCAAACAAATAGCTGAGTAAATGAATAAAAGTATTCCATCAACAACTCCTGTAAACATCACTACACATCAGGTATTACACAGTAACAAGAAGACACCTCTGGATACAAGAGCTAGTGACAAGCTAACAGTGACTAAGCAAGGTTCTCTGTTAAGATGTTTATATGTCCATCCACTAGTTTTGACTTAAGAAACTAAAGGTAAGATAGAAGAGAGAAGAAAAAGAGAGGCAGTTTGCCATCTTAAAAGGATGAGGAAGATAAAGGAGGAAAACAGGGAAGATAGCATCCAAATAAAATTTACCCAACTGTAGCCTTAAGCAAAACTGGAGCATGACTCTTTCCAAAAGTCCTGGACTCTTCTGGAAATATTATTTAGTCTGGAGTCTTTTGTAATTTTTTTTTGACATCTACTGCTACTTTGTTCATGTGTGTGTGTGTGTGCGTTTTAATTTACTGCCTCTGTGAGATTTGTCTAGGCTATATGATTTAGGATTCATATTTACTGCCAGTATCTAGAGATCACATTTCAAGTAAAATAGAAATTTCCTTCAGGTTTCTAGCTATAGCCATCAATTACATCAGTGATATTCTTACATTAGACTATTTTCAGTCATCGTAAAAAGAAACAGAATTCTGAATGGATTGAAAAGTTCCGTGTACTTTTAACCACTCTTGTGAAGTTTCTGCCATGATTCATTAAGGAAAAGAGAGTAATAAAATCATGTGCTAGAGTATACACAGAGTATGAGGCATATCAGGAGGGCCTTTCATCTTCATGCTGTTTGCTTAATTTTATGTAAATGTAGAAGGCAGGCCACATCACATAAAGATTCTACCTTAAGTTAGTTTGATATTAAATATGCTTTTTTTTCTCTTGGGTTTATGTGACTTGGACAATACTTAAGAAGAGAGAAGTTCTGTTCAGAGAACACCTCTGATAGGTGTGTCACTACTAATATCAGACTTCATGATCTTTGAGATAAATTTCTATATCTCAGAGTTCTATTCAGACAAAAAAAATCTGCTTAAAGCAAATGTATTCTTCATAGATGGAAATAAGGAAGAGCTTGTAAGGAAGAATATGGAGTCATTACAGATATGTGCTCAGTCACTCAGTCATGTCTGACTCTGTGACCACATGGCCTATAAGCTGTAGCCCACCAGGCTCCTCTGTCCATGGAAGTTTTCTGACCAGAATACTGGAGCAGATTGCCATTTCTTACTCCAGGGGATCTTCCCGACCCAGGGATCAAACTCAGATTTCTTGTGCTTCCTGCATTGGCAGTAGATTCTTTACCACTAATGCCATCTGGGAAGCAGTACAAATACTTCTAATTCCGTTTTGGAGATACAAACTTGAAAAGAGAAGATAATGCATTATACCAGCTCGACTAGTATTTTAACCAAAACATCTGAAAAAAAGAAGTGTAAACTGCATGTAAGTTGGAGCAGTATGAGAGTGGAGTAGATAAATCCTTTTAATTCTTGGACTACTGCTCTAGCGTCTTCAACAAAAGAGGAAAGAGCGAGTGGCATGGCTGCAGAAGGCAGACAAAGGGTTAACTTCTGCCAAGCGGAGCGTCCGTAGAGGAGCCACGAGTCATCATCTGTCTTTCTATCTTAAGCTACATACCGCTCCTAAATAAAAAGAATGATTCTGCTGACCCAGCTCTGAGTGTTTATACAGTGCAGAAATATGCGTCTTGGCTCATAATCCCATTCTCCTTTTAAAGAAACCCTATGACCACAGTTTTCATCCCAGAATGCTATAACTTGGAGAGAAAAATTTTAGAAATAGTACCAAGTTACATCCATGGGTTTAGCATAATTTCAACCAATGTTTCAAACGTATTACAGCAGAGATAACATACATATGCCACAGTCTTGCAGTCTCCTCGTCATTCACAGCGGAATGACTAGACAAGCAAGCCGTCCACTTACCGGTCGGCCGTGGTCTCCAGGCTTTCCTGGTTTCCCGCTTGGTCCTGTGACTCCCGGAGAGCCTGGGCTTCCCTACAACACAGAGGAAAGGGAGGGTTACAACAAAAGAAAACTCCCATCTAAAGTAAACTAACAAAGCATGGCTGGTTTTGAAATCACACATTAAGGAAGAGAAAAAAGTCACATTTTACGATAACATGGAGGAAAAATAATCTTGAAAATTCTCATTCAATCTTTATGGTCTGTATAGCTGTGAAATACATTTGACACCCTTTGAAAAAAATATGTATGTACTGTTATTTAATCAGTTTCACTATTCACACACTATTGACTGTAAATAGGCTACTAAGCAAATTTACAGAAAGGGATTTCTGTCAGTTTATTTCTGTTATCAAACTCCAGGGATCTTCCGACCCAGGGATCAAACTCAGATTTCTTGTGCTTCCTGCATTGGCAGTAGATTCTTTACCACTAATGCCATCTGGGAAGCAGTACAAATACTTCTAATTCCGTTTTGGAGATACAAACTTGAAAAGAGAAGATAATGCATTATACCAGCTCGACTAGTATTTTAACCAAAACATCTGAAAAAAAGAAGTGTAAACTGCATGTAAGTTGGAGCAGTATGAGAGTGGAGTAGATAAATCCTTTTAATTCTTGGACTACTGCTCTAGCGTCTTCAACAAAAGAGGAAAGAGCGAGTGGCATGGCTGCAGAAGGCAGACAAAGGGTTAACTTCTGCCAAGCGGAGCGTCCGTAGAGGAGCCACGAGTCATCATCTGTCTTTCTATCTTAAGCTACATACCGCTCCTAAATAAAAAGAATGATTCTGCTGACCCAGCTCTGAGTGTTTATACAGTGCAGAAATATGCGTCTTGGCTCATAATCCCATTCTCCTTTTAAAGAAACCCTATGACCACAGTTTTCATCCCAGAATGCTATAACTTGGAGAGAAAAATTTTAGAAATAGTACCAAGTTACATCCATGGGTTTAGCATAATTTCAACCAATGTTTCAAACGTATTACAGCAGAGATAACATACATATGCCACAGTCTTGCAGTCTCCTCGTCATTCACAGCGGAATGACTAGACAAGCAAGCCGTCCACTTACCGGTCGGCCGTGGTCTCCAGGCTTTCCTGGTTTCCCGCTTGGTCCTGTGACTCCCGGAGAGCCTGGGCTTCCCTACAACACAGAGGAAAGGGAGGGTTACAACAAAAGAAAACTCCCATCTAAAGTAAACTAACAAAGCATGGCTGGTTTTGAAATCACACATTAAGGAAGAGAAAAAAGTCACATTTTACGATAACATGGAGGAAAAATAATCTTGAAAATTCTCATTCAATCTTTATGGTCTGTATAGCTGTGAAATACATTTGACACCCTTTGAAAAAAATATGTATGTACTGTTATTTAATCAGTTTCACTATTCACACACTATTACTGATCCTAGTAAATAGGCTACTAAGCAAATTTACAGAAAGGGATTTCTGTCAGTTTATTTCTGTTATCAAACTAGAAGACTAAAGACAGGAATGAAAACTTTGTTTGGGGAAGAAATTGAGAAGGTAACTGAGTACCATGAGGTGGAGTTCCCCTCCTCTCCAGAAAGTCATATCTCAACCCAGAAATTCTCTTTTTCTTTGGTGTGATCAAATAAAGGGTGCTTCTCTTCTGTCATATCAGCACTCTTCACCCCATGAAAACCATTAGAATTTCTCCCTGTTCCTTTCAGCACAGCTTTAAGACATGTTAGCCACATTTTTAGTAAAATATCTATAATATTGCTAGTCAATATATTATCACCTAAAGCTAACATTTCCTTAAAATGAAATCATCAGATTTCTGTAAAACAATCTTTTATTCATCAACTATATAAATTTTAATCTCTATAGTAAATATTTTAATTGAAAGTTTACTATATATTTTTAACTCTACTTGAAAATATATGCATAATCATTCATATCCAGCCACAAGCCATGAAGAGCATCCATCACCTCGAACAATGTGATTGCAATCTCACTTGCATGTAGGTATACAGATGCTTCTTTCAGAATCAGTGGTTCAGTATTTTCCCCAAAGATCTTAATTAGAAAACCTACTTGGGTCTAAGGCCATACCACCCTGAACACGCCTGATCTCATCTGATCTCGGAAGCCAAGCAGGGTTGGGCCTGCTTAGTACTTGGATGGGAGAAAACCTACTCAGTAAAACTTACATCCTCTAAATGACTTAAAGCTGTTCAGTAATTAATGTCCTTAAAATTCAAATACCATGGGCTACTGACTCTTAAAATTCTAGAATAGGAAGTAACCAGCAAGGTCATAAAAACCACCACTTCACGTAGGCCTGGAAGCAATGAGAGCACTAACCAGTGAAGGACATTTTTCTGTTTTTCAAAACAGACAGACTATTTTAACACATCTCTTTTCTCTAGCCAATTTTGATTTAGGAGAATAAAAACAAGCAGTTCCCTCAACAGTGTGACCCACGGCACAGATAGAACATGCTTCAAAGGTCAGGTTACCGGGCTTTTCCCTGGCAAGTGGGGGTAGGAAGTCAGGGAAGGGAGATGAGTATCACCCATTCCATTCTTACCGGTGGCCCAGGGGGACCCCTGGGTCCCATTGCTCCATCCTTCCCAGTAAAGCCCTATTGTAAAAGTGAAATTAAGTACAGATTAGTGACATTATGACCAAGTAAAATGGAAAGAAACTAAACAGGTTGATAAAAGTGATGGGTGAAGGCTGTAACCCAACTGCAGGCAACCTCTCCATATAAAGATAAACATGCCAAAAAATGCTTTCTACTTAAGTTATGCCTTTTACTGAATAATTCAGTTCTATACTCATTTATACAATTATAAATAAAATCATTTTAAGAATCAAACTTATCTTCTCCAAAGAAGGCTTTTATAAGGGTATAAAAAAAATCACAAGCTTCTCGGGTTGCACTGGTGGTGAAGAACCCACCTGCCCATGCAACAGACGTAAGAGACACGTGTTCGATCCCTGGGTCAGGCAGATCCCCTGGAGGAAGGTATGGTAACCCACTCCAGGACGGTAGACAGAGGGAACCTGGCAGGCTACGGTCCATAGGGTCACACAGAGTCTAACACGACTGAAGCGACTTAGCATGCACAAAGAAATCTACAGGAAGACTAGTCCTTTCTACTGAAAAGTCAACAACCACTAACTGGCCTGGGAAGGATCAAAGTAGGATGAAGGGAATGTTGCTGAGGAAATCTGGTGACATCAGAGAAGATGCAGGAGAGGCCAACCACCTGGTTAGAAAATTATCTTCCTCATTTCCTAAGCAACAGCAGGTAGCCAGGCTATCCCTCCTCATCTAACAAGAAGCCTAGACCTACATCAGGGTCAGGTAGGGAAGAGAGATCCACCCAGGAGTAGCGGACATCTCTGAGCAGCTTGCACAGTGCGAGACGACCTCTGCCTGGAATGAGTCACTCGCTGCTTGCTTAGTATTCATCCCAAGTGCAGGCCTCTGAAACCCAGCCGAGGATTTCTGAGTCAGGCTGTTTTTTTATGGTTGCTGCATTCTTCTGTCAAAAGAAATGTTTGTCCCCTCTGAGAATAAGTGATAATTGTATGCATATTTTTGGATTCTAGCAAAAATCAAGAACATTTGGATCACTGCCTGCATCAAGTATCCACACTCCCATTGATTTTACAAAGAGGAAGTTTAAATTACTTCTTTAAAATTGCATTAGAAATATTCCATCCCTTCAAAAAATACTTTGCTTTTAAAAGTTTGAAATTAAGTACAGATTAGTGACATTATGACCAAGTAAAATGGAAAGAAACTAAACAGGTTGATAAAAGTGATGGGTGAAGGCTGTAACCCAACTGCAGGCAACCTCTCCATATAAAGATAAACATGCCAAAAAATGCTTTCTACTTAAGTTATGCCTTTTACTGAATAATTCAGTTCTATACTCATTTATACAATTATAAATAAAATCATTTTAAGAATCAAACTTATCTTCTCCAAAGAAGGCTTTTATAAGGGTATAAAAAAAATCACAAGCTTCTCGGGTTGCACTGGTGGTGAAGAACCCACCTGCCCATGCAACAGACGTAAGAGACACGTGTTCGATCCCTGGGTCAGGCAGATCCCCTGGAGGAAGGTATGGTAACCCACTCCAGGACGGTAGACAGAGGGAACCTGGCAGGCTACGGTCCATAGGGTCACACAGAGTCTAACACGACTGAAGCGACTTAGCATGCACAAAGAAATCTACAGGAAGACTAGTCCTTTCTACTGAAAAGTCAACAACCACTAACTGGCCTGGGAAGGATCAAAGTAGGATGAAGGGAATGTTGCTGAGGAAATCTGGTGACATCAGAGAAGATGCAGGAGAGGCCAACCACCTGGTTAGAAAATTATCTTCCTCATTTCCTAAGCAACAGCAGGTAGCCAGGCTATCCCTCCTCATCTAACAAGAAGCCTAGACCTACATCAGGGTCAGGTAGGGAAGAGAGATCCACCCAGGAGTAGCGGACATCTCTGAGCAGCTTGCACAGTGCGAGACGACCTCTGCCTGGAATGAGTCACTCGCTGCTTGCTTAGTATTCATCCCAAGTGCAGGCCTCTGAAACCCAGCCGAGGATTTCTGAGTCAGGCTGTTTTTTTATGGTTGCTGCATTCTTCTGTCAAAAGAAATGTTTGTCCCCTCTGAGAATAAGTGATAATTGTATGCATATTTTTGGATTCTAGCAAAAATCAAGAACATTTGGATCACTGCCTGCATCAAGTATCCACACTCCCATTGATTTTACAAAGAGGAAGTTTAAATTACTTCTTTAAAATTGCATTAGAAATATTCCATCCCTTCAAAAAAATTCAGAAACTTATATAGAGATAAACATTTTAGACTGTTTTCTGGAAGATCCAGGCCTGCTTAACAAAAAACAGACTCCAAGTTCATCTGATGTAACATCAACACTGCTCCTGGGAGCCACTTAAGAAGCAAAAATGCTCAAAGTATGGCTTGGACAGTTGAATGTCATCTGAACTTCCTCCAACAACTCTACAAAATACTTTTTTTTAAAAATTTTTTAAGGTAAGTATCAAGTCTATGAATAATCCTCTTTCGGCTATCCTAAGAACTTCCTGATCAATATTTTCCTCTTTGCTCCTAGCTTTACTGAACTATAATTGACAAATTTACAATGTATATATTTATGGCATGCATGTGATGTTTCAATACACATAGACATGGTGAAATGATTACCAAAATTAAGGTAACACATCCATCACCTCACATAGTTATCATTTTTTATATAGTGAGAATATTTAAGATACACTCTTTTAGCAAATTTCAAATACACAATATAGTATTAGCTATAGTCCTCACATTGTAGGTTAGATCTCCAGAACTTACCTTGCATAACTGAAACTTTGTGTCCGTTGTCTAATATCCCCCCATTTCTCCCTCTTTCCGAGCCCCTGGCAGCCACCCACTTCCAAGAGTTCAGCTTTTTTAAGATTCCATACATAAGTGATATCATGCAGCATTCATCTTTCTGTGCTTTGCTTATTTCAGGCGGCATGTCTTCCAGGTTCAAGGCTTACCCATGTTGTTACAAATGACAGCATTTCCCTCTTCTTTAAGGCAGTATACTATTCTGTTATATACGTTAAAAACATATTCATCTATAAAAATACCACATCTTCATCCACTCATTCATAGGTGGACACTTAGGCCTAACCACCCATTTTCTTTTAGAAGAAACATACTTAAGTTGGGGTGATATGGATTTTACTCCAATGACCTCAGAAGGGCTACCACTGAGCCGCCTACAGAAGTTTGTACTGTTGATGTTTTTTTAATTCTCTGTTTTCAAAGCTGCAGCTGTTATTGCTGCTTCCCTCCAGGGAAGGTGTCTGAGAGGACCTGCGGGTGCTTTCACAGACGCAAGTGTATGAATTGCCTGTACATGCACTTCTCTGCTACGTTCTAACAGTCCCCAGAGATGGGGCTCATCTGAAAATCATCTACACTGAAGGCAACCCAAGCCTCCTGCTTCTACCAGCTCCATCCTGGTAGCATGTCATCCTTCCTCACCTTGGTCTTGGGTGTACTTTCCTGAGCTTTCTTCTCTTCTCTCCCACCACAGGGTTCAAGTTTCTTCCCTTCTTTCTTTTTTTTTCTTTGTGTCCCACTTCCTTCCTCTCTCTCTCTCTCCCTACCCTTCTTTCTTTTGTGGCTGAGATGCCTGTACCCAAGGTCTAATTTTCCAAAACCATTTATGTGCCTCCTACTCTCAGTATTAGAGATAGGAAACAAAGTGGTAGGTCAGTGAACAAGGCTATAATGGAAAAAGACAAATGATTTTCTGAACACTTTCCTCACCTTCTATGCAAGAGTCCTGGGTGGCCTCACCACAAAGCTGGATTCACAGGTTAAAAAGTGAGACTGAAAAACACACTCCTTCCCACTCCCTCACTTTTCAGGGAAGGGAAGCAGTGATGGTGGTGATGGCTGGCTGACCACCAGCTCAGAACGATCGTGTTGACAGAATGGGAACTGGCCGCCCAATGAGCCTACATGGAGCCCATGCTGTGTGCATGTGACTCAATAGGCTTCAGTAGTAACAGTGGGAAGGAAGGTAGCCCATCATTACTTCTGCTTTTTTAAAAACATTTTATTGGAATATAGTTGATCTACAATGTTGTATTTAATTTCTGCTATATAGCAAAGTGACTCAGTTATATATATATATATTCTTTTTCATATTCATTCCTATTATGGTTTATTAGAGGATACCCAGCTATATTCAGTATCCATTATTATTTCCTGACTGTAGTATTTTTGGTTTTGTTGACTGACTGCATAGGCCAACCTGTCACCCTTACAATGTCATTGCTGTCCTTTATTATAAGATAAGAATTGTGTGTGTATATATATATATATATATATATAAAACTGGAGTGCCAGTCTCAAGAGAGTCAGAAAAATATGTATGCATAGAACCAGCAGCTCCCAGAAAATAGTCTTCTCTTTGACCTCACTTTCCCATAAAGTCTAGTGTAGGTATTGGAGCAAATAAATTTCAATAGCAAATAATTCAACATTCGGTATTATCTGGGCAAAACGTTGCTCCATCTGACTGACCTATCTCTTTTGCCCCATGGTGTCTTGAAGGTATCGAGGTTAACAAATCAATGCACTGAGTGCCAACTGTTATAGCCCTGACACTCTCAGAGCCTGCTGCTAGTCTTGTGTTTTAACTTGATTAGTTAGAATACAGACAACTCCTCAGCCAGGTGTCTGAACCAGAAGATACTGGAAAATCATTAGTGCCTTTACAGTTCTAAGCAACCATAAAAACTTTAAGCTTCTGTGATCTATGAAACCAAATGTTTCTATAACATTAAATAGAACACAGAAGTCACTGTGCTTCTCACCTACTTGTCCTGAAAAAAAAAAAAAAAAATAGGGTCTCCTGTACTGATTCCTTCATTAGTCAAGATCAGACCTGGAATTTGCCACACATAAGCAAAATCCCTACTAAGTTCCAGTTGCTATCCATCACAGAGGCCTGTAGATGGTATCTGAGCTTTAAAGGTGTAGAAAAGATGCCCCTAACTGCATAGAAAGTGCCATGGAAATCAAGACTATTCTTAGTTACCTCAAAGATGCCTCATAGCAAAAATTTTAATTTTCAGATTTAAAACAATTTGCTTGAATCTCTTTCCAATGAACCAAAATTCCTTTTAGGAACTTGGGTTTTCTGGAGATGATAAAATTTTTCAAATTTCCAAAATTAAAATTCTAATGACTCATTTAAAGCCCCACCATTTTGTTTCAAACACTTTGAGATTGTCCTGGTGTCTGCTGTTCCACTGATACTAGCTTTTCTGCCTCCCATGAGAACTGCATTTCCAGCCACTCAGACTGAACTACGGCAGGGGGAGCAGGGAGCATGTTCTTAACTAATAGGCAACAATCATGTCCAACATCAGTAGAGGCCAGCCAAGAAGACTTACTCTGTCTCCGGGAGGGCCCATTGGTCCTGGTGGGCCAGGTAATCCAGGAGTTCCCTATGCAAAAAGAAACAAACAAGAAAATACTAATAAACTTCTTATGTGAGAAAAGGAATTTGTATCCTCTCCAAAATGACTTGGGGGGAAAGTTCAGGGGGCTCTGAAAAGAAACAGAAACTCGGAATCAAGCACAGAGCCAGCCCAAGAGTGAGATGCTCCCTTGGTCAACAAGCCCAGACCTGACTGATCAGCCCAAGCCGGAAGCCTCAGACCAGGCTGTGGAATGGAAACGATGTGCAGCAGTGGCCAGGCTTCTGCTGCTGCTTAACCTTGGGTCACCTTTTGAGGCACTGCCAGGGCAACTTTGCAAACAACACTTGACAAGTAAAGGAAAGGCAAGGTGAAGATCAACTCACAGTCCGGCCTGGAAGTCCTGGTTCTCCGGCATCGCCCTTCATTCCTTGGCGACCCTGGAGCAAGCAGCGGGAAAACAAGTCTCAGCATTTTACAGAAATTAAGTGAAAAGGGAAGACGTGAGTCATTCCCAAAATCTCACTTCATAAATCTAATGAAGCATATTTGTGAAGGGAGATGAATAAATCATTTGAGGACGGATGTTCACTTTTTAAACTACAAGTGCTGTTAGAGTTTCCATTTATCATTTTAAGGGATCATTTTATATAATATGCCTTTTTAAAAGAACTCAATTTAACATAGAGATTTTCATAGAAATAAAAGATGAAGGGAAAACTATTTTTATTCAACATATTTAATTTGGTGCTAATTGTAACAGATAGTCAATTAAACATAGCATAATCTTGTTCTTTATAACTAGATGCTAGAAGACACTCATTAATAGGTAAATGTGAATTATTTACAGCTGATTAATTTAATGATATGAATAAGAAAATAAACTCCGCCCCAAACTCCTCTGTGGATATATGAAGCTAAAACTAGATGCATTCAACCCTTTTTTCTCATTTTGGCTATACTGAGAAGAATGCAGGATCTTAGTTCCCTGACCAGGAATTGCACCTATGCCCCCTACAGTGGAAGTTCAGCATCTTAACCACTGGACCACCAGGAAGTCCTGCATTCAACTCTTTTGAATGAAAAGAAAAACCCTATTCCTTTAAATGTTTCACTTCCAGCTGGATCTGATGCAGATTAATTTTTCTATAAATGCCAAAAAGAAGCTCTATGTCTTCTATTTTGGTATCTTTAAAGGGAGTTTAGACTAAAATTTAAAACTATGTAATTTTATTCCTTTAATTGTTTTACTGTTCAGGGGCTCTGAAAAGCTCGGAATCAAGCACGGGCCAGCCCAAGAGTGAGATGCTCCTTGGTCAACAAGCCCAGACCTGACTGATCAGCCCAAGCCGGAAGCCTCAGACCAGGCTGTGGAATGGAAACGATGTGCAGCAGTGGCCAGGCTTCTGCTGCTGCTTAACCTTGGGTCACCTTTTGAGGCACTGCCAGGGCAACTTTGCAAACAACACTTGACAAGTAAAGGAAAGGCAAGGTGAAGATCAACTCACAGTCCGGCCTGGAAGTCCTGGTTCTCCGGCATCGCCCTTCATTCCTTGGCGACCCTGGAGCAAGCAGCGGGAAAACAAGTCTCAGCATTTTACAGAAATTAAGTGAAAAGGGAAGACGTGAGTCATTCCCAAAATCTCACTTCATAAATCTAATGAAGCATATTTGTGAAGGGAGATGAATAAATCATTTGAGGACGGATGTTCACTTTTTAAACTACAAGTGCTGTTAGAGTTTCCATTTATCATTTTAAGGGATCATTTTATATAATATGCCTTTTTAAAAAGAACTCAATTTAACATAGAGATTTTCATAGAAATAAAAGATGAAGGGAAAACTATTTTTATTCAACATATTTAATTTGGTGCTAATTGTAACAGATAGTCAATTAAACATAGCATAATCTTGTTCTTTATAACTAGATGCTAGAAGACACTCATTAATAGGTAAATGTGAATTATTTACAGCTGATTAATTTAATGATATGAATAAGAAAATAAACTCCGCCCCAAACTCCTCTGTGGATATATGAAGCTAAAACTAGATGCATTCAACCCTTTTTTCTCATTTTGGCTATACTGAGAAGAATGCAGGATCTTAGTTCCCTGACCAGGAATTGCACCTATGCCCCCTACAGTGGAAGTTCAGCATCTTAACCACTGGACCACCAGGGAAGTCCTGCATTCAACTCTTTTGAATGAAAAGAAAAACCCTATTCCTTTAAATGTTTCACTTCCAGCTGGATCTGATGCAGATTAATTTTTCTATAAATGCCAAAAAGAAGCTCTATGTCTTCTATTTTGGTATCTTTAAAGGGAGTTTAGACTAAAATTTAAAACTATGTAATTATCTGTATTCTTATTCATATACTATATTTGTTTTATCTTAAAGTATAGAAGAAAGTATTCCGATAAAAACATCAACCTTAAAACGTAAGATACTTCTTATAAATTCAGATTAGAATATGGAACACAACAGATTTTTATAGAAGATAACTAATGCAAGCTTGCCTTGAAGTCATAAATGTTAGAAAAGGAGCCTAGGGCCTGCCATAGACTCAAAGCCATTTCAAAGCTTTCAGGATATTGAAGGATATTTGCATTACTTATTAAAATAATTTTTAAAGGTCAAATAAGTAGCAACAATTTTTCCTACAGAGTTACATACTGTTACATATACTATTTACCTATCTGAAGTTACAGTCATAGGAAGTCATCTCAGTGACTAAACTCGTTGAGTTTTCTGAAAAAACACTTGAATTTGGCAAAACAGAGTAGAAAATGTTCCAATTAAATTCAACGTTAATCCACCATCCTCATGTCACACAGAAAGCTATTGTGCTTACTTGTTCTCCTGGAATAGAGAGGCCATTGGGTCCCTGGGGGCCTGGAGGGCCCTGGGGACCGGGAGGACCTGTATCTCCACGAGGACCAGGAGGACCCTAAGTATTTAAGAGAAACAAGCACAGAGTCATAGAATGTCTCTCCAGTGCTGCCTTTATCACTCTAAAACATTAATCAGAATCTCTTCAAATATTTTAGAAATCTACCCATCTATTGGGTTGACCAAAAAACCCAAGAGAACTTTTTGGCCAACCCAATATAAAAGTATCTATTAATGCCATTCATTTCTTCCCCTATTATTCATCAAAAGAACAACTGGAAAGTACAATAAATTCACAAGGACTTAAATTTCCCAAGCTCCTACTTTTAAATAGGACTAGGTTTCTTAAAAAGTAAAATACATCAAATATAATATATTCATATGTCTAAAGTCCTAGAGTCATTCAGAGATCAGAGCGCTAAATTCATTGGGTTGGATCTCTTTTAAGCTGGTCCTGATTCCTCTTAGACTTGGGCTTCTTTCTGGGACTAACATATGTATACTTCAAGCAAGGAGACAGCAGATAATTCACTTTGTGCTGGAGCTTCATTGCAGGGTGTCCAAGTAGAAAAGGACAAACCTGATCTCCTCACCTGTATCAGTACCCCAGTCTCCCTTTCTTAACTGGGTTACCTTACTGTCAATGACAATAACAACTACACGTTGTCTTCATAATATAGTTTCCTAAGATGCTGGAGTAGTCTTATGAAGACCATTTTGAACCAGGAGAAGAGGCCAGTGACCACGCCCCGTTCCAAGTAAAGGCAGATGTGGCTGCTCAGCTCTTTGTCTGAGACACATGAACCCTCCCCAGTCCCCTCGAGCAGGACTCCCTGTGAGGTCTTCCAGCTGGCGGCCAGGTCTCCCGCTCTAGCTCCTCATGTGATTAGCAGAGCCCTCAGGTGCTTCTATAGGTTTCTGGTGTGCAGTTCCTACTTCAGGGAGACTCTCTGTACATTCCTTTATCTGGCTAGTCTAAGTTATCATTTTGACATCCAGAGACAAGACAGAGATAATTATATGGCCAAAGGCAAACTAAATGTGAATCAACTTCTTCAAGGTCTCATACCCTGTTGGAAGAAATTTGAGTAACCAGACTTCAACATACAGGTGAAAATGTAAATGCACTTGAAAATATACTTACAATGGCCCCACTGATACCTCTTTCACCTCTAGGACCCTTAGCACCAGGTCCTCCCTGAAATACACAGTAAGAACATGTTTTAGAATGAACGTAGGAAACCAGGAAGAAGCTAATGCATAAAAATTGCTTCAAGAAACAGTGCAATCTCCAGACAATCAATACTTCTACAGTTATTTATAAAATAGGGAAGCAAATACTTTGTATCATATAAATGTGTGGGAGAATTTCAAAACATTCTTAAGGATCTCGATTTTACATTCTGATCTTTCCTTAATCGTTAGCAAATCATGAAGTTTGTTTGAAAGCTTGAGATTTACTTTAAAAAAAAGCAGCATTGGGGCTTCCCTGGTGGTCCAGTGGGGAAGGAGACCACCTTGGAGTGCAAGGGGCACTGGTTCGATCCCTGGCCTGGGAAGACCCCACATGCCGTGGAGCGGCTGGACCGATGTGTCCAACTACTGAGCCGGAGCTCTGGAGCGCATGCACCCGGAGCCGGTGCTCTGCAGCGTGAGAGACCACTGTGATGGGAGGCCCACACAAGCCAAAAAAAAAAAAACAAAAAACAAAGATGGAAATGAAAAACCAATAGAAGTGGCCAAACAAACAAACAAAAAAAACCATTACTTAAATACTACATTTATGTACTTCTAAGGAGAAAAATCTATTTTGGAATTCTATGAGTATATTCTTCAGGGAAAATAATATGCAATAAGAGTCTCTGAGAATCTCAGAACATGTAATTTAGTAATAGGAATTCAGAGACCACTAAACAAAGAGGAAATAAACATAACACTATCCAACAATGTTATCTTACAATTAGAAGAAAAAATCCTGCTTCTTAAAAACATCTAAGTCACATCCAGGGTATGATTTTATGATTACAAATATAAATCAGGTAAGTCACTGTTAATTACAGAAAATAAATGATGCTGATTCCAGATACATTTTGATTCCCTATATGAGGAGCTAGTTTGTAATTCACCTAAAATCAATTTACAGTATTTGTTAACACCCATGTATAGTAAAATTTGCTGTTCTGAGGCTCTTGAGCTGTTCCATGTTAACTAACCATCTTCTTAAAAGAGATCAATAAAGCTTAGTTTTATTGATTTTGAAAAAACAACCCAGGTCACTTGTTATTGATTGATGAGCTCTAACACTGCATTCTTCAATGTTCTGCATTGCATTTTCTTGGTCTCCCTTCCCCCACAAACAGACCTGGTTACTCTTCTCACTCAAGTTATTCCTAACCCCAACACTTTAACCCAGAGTTTATGATCTCCTCACATATGTACATTATCCTGTATATGGTATTTTGTAACACATTTGCTAATAACATACACATATCCTAGGCTCTAAACAAGTGCTTTTTGGGTCAGACTCTCAATCATGGCTCCATAGCATACATATGAGAAGCTTTCAGGAGATGTAAGGATTTTTCAAAATCATGATTACAGAGCGAAACCCAAATCCACATCTTAAATAAGAGAAAAGCTCCTGAAGGCTAGCCCATATCATTCATTCCTGTGTGGCTAGAGAAATATGTTCAAATGCTTTCAGATTTTCTATTTGATTTACTCCATTTCTGATCTCAGGATGTGCTACAAAAACAGTCTCCAACTCTGCTTATTCTGTCTTGGAATACACCAGTGGCTGGAAACATCTCAGGCACAATACACTGACCGAAGAACGACTATGCCAAAGATTCAGGAGGAAATACTAGAAGGACTATTTCCGATTCCTTACCGCAGGGCCTGGTGGTCCTGGGGGCCCAACACTGTCTTGTGTACATGTGCAAGCATTTGGAAGAGACGGGCATTTTGCTTCATCTCTCTGAAATTTTGAAAAGAATATTTACCTATGAGTTGAAGGTAAAATCAGCTTCCCATCCTCCACACCCACATATTTTATATGCACAGGGGAAAACCCATTTCCAATTAATTCCAAGAAATAATTTTTAATTAGGATCACAAAGTCTTATGATGAATACTGCTTTGTTCCTTTACATCTTTTTACGTTTTGCTTTAGGAAACCTCACATAACAAGAGAGGTTTTACAAAGCCATCGTTGGGACCACTGGTAATTTAATCCAATTTTCTCTAACCTGGTATTAGAGGAATGCTGAGTATTTCAGATATGGATGCCCCTTTCATTCAGAATAAAGTTTAAAATCCCTTCCACAGCCTACAAAGCCATACACAGTCTGCAAACCAGCACTCCACCACTTGCCCCTGCCACTACCCACAGCCTCCCTTCCTTCACTCAGCCCCAGCCTCCTTCAGCCACCCCCCAGATCAGCCGTCCCTAGGGCCTTCACTAGCCCACCTCTTCGCCACTTCCTGCTTCTCAGAGGTTCAGAGTACATCCTGTCCCTAGGGCCTTTGCACTTACATCACCTCTGGTTGGAATGCTCTTTTCTCCGTTATCCACATTGTTCCTCCCCTCATTTCGCTCAGGTCTCTGCTGATTCCTCTTATCCCTGACAGCTGAGGGAACATGGCTCCATAGCATACATATGAGAAGCTTTCAGGAGATGTAAGGATTTTTCAAAATCATGATTACAGAGCGAAACCCAAATCCACATCTTAAATAAGAGAAAAGCTCCTGAAGGCTAGCCCATATCATTCATTCCTGTGTGGCTAGAGAAATATGTTCAAATGCTTTCAGATTTTCTATTTGATTTACTCCATTTCTGATCTCAGGATGTGCTACAAAAACAGTCTCCAACTCTGCTTATTCTGTCTTGGAATACACCAGTGGCTGGAAACATCTCAGGCACAATACACTGACCGAAGAACGACTATGCCAAAGATTCAGGAGGAAATACTAGAAGGACTATTTCCGATTCCTTACCGCAGGGCCTGGTGGTCCTGGGGGCCCAACACTGTCTTGTGTACATGTGCAAGCATTTGGAAGAGACGGGCATTTTGCTTCATCTCTCTGAAATTTTGAAAAGAATATTTACCTATGAGTTGAAGGTAAAATCAGCTTCCCATCCTCCACACCCACATATTTTATATGCACAGGGAAACCTATTTCCAATTAATTCCAAGAAATAATTTTTAATTAGGATCACAAAGTCTTATGATGAATACTGCTTTGTTCCTTTACATCTTTTTACGTTTTGCTTTAGGAAACCTCACATAACAAGAGAGGTTTTACAAAGCCATCGTTGGGACCACTGGTAATTTAATCCAATTTTCTCTAACCTGGTATTAGAGGAATGCTGAGTATTTCAGATATGGATGCCCCTTTCATTCAGAATAAAGTTTAAAATCCCTTCCACAGCCTACAAAGCCATACACAGTCTGCAAACCAGCACTCCACCACTTGCCCCTGCCACTACCCACAGCCTCCCCTTCCCTTCACTCAGCCCCAGCCTCCTTCAGCCACTTCCTGCTTCTCAGAGGTTCAGAGTACATCCTGTCCCTAGGGCCTTTGCACTTACATCACCTCTGGTTGGAATGCTCTTTTCTCCGTTATCCACATTGTTCCTCCCCTCATTTCGCTCAGGTCTCTGCTGAAATCTCCTCTTATCCCTGACAGCTGAGGGACTCACCTAACTTTGCCCACTCTGGCTTGTTTTCACTCTAGCGCTTTTCACTCTATAACATAGTAACACAGTAAACACTTACTTATTACTTCCTCCACTCACCTTGCCTCTCACTACAATATTCCCCATCATGGCTCTAACCCCAGCACACAGGATAGTGCCTGGCTTAACTATCTGTTGAGTAAATAATGCACACTCATCCTGCAGGTGTGTGCAGCTCCCTGTTTGCCTTGAACTTCAAATCCACCATCAGCATTCACCTTTGCAAGTATCACCACCTACACAGATAACAAGGGGAAGGCCATCACTTTTCCACTTGGATATCCAAAGAGGTGGTGGCTTATGCTGTAAAAGGCTGGTATTTTACAAGCAGTAGGAGGACTCTGCAATAAATGGGTTTACCAGACACGCTGACTACACAGGACTTTTCTGACTATGGATAACCATTTGGCTATTAGGGAGAATCTACAGATGTGGTCCTCTACACTTCTGAGGGAGGGGTCTTCGGCCTGAGCTGTGGTCTGTGGTCACTGATGAGCACGCACACCATGCGTGTCCCTGGCTCCATCCGGGAAATGCAGCTGCTCAGGGCTACTTCCTCTCCCAGGTCATCTGCAGCCACGTCCGTTATTCCTCGAGGACTATTAAAACCGCAACAAAATTCTATTCTGTTTTACTTACCCTGGAAGGAATATCACAGCATCTGTCTCTACTGGTCCACACTGGACTGCAGACAATATCAAAATTCTGGATTTGGAACTGCAAACAACCAATAGCAACATGAGCTAAAGATGCATGGAAAACAATTCATATTAACATTTCCACATTTTAACCTCTGTCAGCTTCTCACATTGACCCTCTTGAGAGTGCAGACGAGGACAGCAATATGATCCTTCCCTCACAAGAACAGAAAAAAATCTATGCCTCAGAGAAAGCGGTAGTAAAGCAAAATGCATATGCGGTATTCCCACTTCTGGTTCATTCCCTTGGCTAAAATGAAATGTCTGGTTGAATTTTTTTTTAAAAGAGAACGCTTATTTCTTCATTTAATTAAAAATTATGAATGTATCTAATTCAGAATTTTAATTTGAAGACTACATACACTTAAATCAACTTTCAAGAGCCCAGTCCTGTAGAAAAGTCACATTAAAAAAATTCATCACTTATTCTAAAATTGATGCTCTTCTTTCTATAAAATTTTACCTGAGGGTTAACTAATAATTTTATGCTTACCTTCAGCTTAACTATTTCAATATACATATCTTTTCTATCTTTTTACACTTAAAAAGTTCTTAAAGAGTTCTTTTGATAAAAAGATTATTTAGATATAGCCATTCTTTTATAAACCTAATGTACTATTCTATTTAAATATCAAATCCAATGTTTAATAAATGATTTCAATTGCACTTGTACTAAATTTGCACTGATTGGTTCTACATTGAAGGATAAAAATTTCACCTCTGAATCAAGAAAAAAATTCTTTCCACGGAAGAAAGCTAAGCTTAGTAAAACCGATTTTCAAAACAGAAGGGGGCTTCCCTGGTGGTCCAGTGGGTAAGGACACCGCCTTGCAGTGCAAGGGGCGCCAGTTTGATCCCTGGCCTGGGAAGATCACATGTGCCGTGGAGCAGCTGGACTGATGTGTCCAATTACAAGCCAGCACTCTGGAGCGCATGCGCCCAGAGCCGGTACTCGACAACAGAGGCCATCACGATGGGAGGCCCACGTGGGCCAAAGAACAAAGATGGATGAAAACAGATAAATGAAAGAAAACCAGAAGTGGACTAAAGAAAAATGTTTCATGGAAAACAATCTCTACTGGTCCACACTGGACTGCAGACAATATCAAAATTCTGGATTTGGAACTGCAAACAACCAATAGCAACATGAGCTAAAGATGCATGGAAAACAATTCATATTAACATTTCCACATTTTAACCTCTGTCAGCTTCTCACATTGACCCTCTTGAGAGTGCAGACGAGGACAGCAATATGATCCTTCCCTCACAAGAACAGAAAAAAATCTATGCCTCAGAGAAAGCGGTAGTAAAGCAAAATGCATATGCGGTATTCCCACTTCTGGTTCATTCCCTTGGCTAAAATGAAATGTCTGGTTGAATTTTTTTTTAAAAGAGAACGCTTATTTCTTCATTTAATTAAAAATTATGAATGTATCTAATTCAGAATTTTAATTTGAAGACTACATACACTTAAATCAACTTTCAAGAGCCCAGTCCTGTAGAAAAGTCACATTAAAAAAATTCATCACTTATTCTAAAATTGATGCTCTTCTTTCTATAAAATTTTACCTGAGGGTTAACTAATAATTTTATGCTTACCTTCAGCTTAACTATTTCAATATACATATCTTTTCTATCTTTTTACACTTAAAAAGTTCTTAAAGAGTTCTTTTGATAAAAAGATTATTTAGATATAGCCATTCTTTTATAAACCTAATGTACTATTCTATTTAAATATCAAATCCAATGTTTAATAAATGATTTCAATTGCACTTGTACTAAATTTGCACTGATTGGTTCTACATTGAAGGATAAAAATTTCACCTCTGAATCAAGAAAAAAATTCTTTCCACGGAAGAAAGCTAAGCTTAGTAAAACCGATTTTCAAAACAGAAGGGGGCTTCCCTGGTGGTCCAGTGGGTAAGGACACCGCCTTGCAGTGCAAGGGGCGCCAGTTTGATCCCTGGCCTGGGAAGATCACATGTGCCGTGGAGCAGCTGGACTGATGTGTCCAATTACCAAGCCAGAGCTCTGGAGCGCATGCGCCCAGAGCCGGTACTCTGCGACAACAGAGGCCACCGCGATGGGAGGCCCACGTGGGCCAAAGAACAAAGATGGATGAAAACAGATAAATGAAAGACCAATAGAAGTGGCCTTCTCCCGCCTCCCTTCCCCACAAAACCAGAAGGGATGCCCTGGTGGCTCAGTGGTAAAGAATCTGCCTGCCAATGTAAGAGACACAGGTTCAATTCCTGGTCTGGGAGGATCCCACATTGCATGGAGCAACTATCCCGTGTACCACAACAGCTGAACCTGTGCTCTAGAACCAGGAATCACAACTATTGAGCCCACATGCCCTAGAGCCCAGGATCCACAACGAAAGAAGCCTGAACACTGCAGCTAGAGAGTAGTCCCTGCTCATCAGAACCAGAGAAAAGCCTGTGAAGCAACAGAACCCAGCACAGCCAAAAGTAAATAAATAAATAAAATTATTCAAAAACATAACAGAAGCCAAAAATACTAGTCTTGCTTTTAGAACATGTTATTATTAATCGACATTTAATATGAACTTCACCTGGTACGGTGAAAACCTTAGGTTTAAAAGTTTATTACGAAATAACATTGTGAAAAAATTGGCAAGCCACCACCCCAGCCATAAGCTGGTGATGCTGTGAGTGAGGTGGCCACCCCTCCGCACTCGTCGTCCTTCTGAGGCAAACGTGGCCCCTCTTTGCAGAAGCACAGTCCTGTGACAGTCACAGCCAGTGCCCACAAATGGTAATGTCTTGAAGGCACAAATCTGTATGAACAGTAACTACCTTTGAGGAGCAAATAAAATGAATTGGTTTAGATTTCACTGGTTATCTCAGCAACCACTGGTGGTGCACTTTCCAGTTTGACTCAATTTCAAGTTGACTACATGAAGCTCTCTGGTGCCCTGACATCTGAATTTACTTCTAGCAGTAAAGCACATCATCATGCTTGGTCAATAGCATATTACTTCAATGTAACTTTTCCAGTGTTTCAATCTAACCAAGAAATGAAACAATTTAAAACTCATTGATGGAAAAAAAAAAAAAAAACACCAATTATTTTTAAAACTGTTATTTCCTCTTAATACAAGGTACCATGAAAAATAAAAATATGCTACTTACTGTGGCTGATTTCCTCTCGCCTTTAAGTAATTTTCCAAGAATTTCATAGCCATCAGTTGTGATATTTCCAGCTTCCTTGATGTCCTTCTCTACAATTTCATAGCAGTCGACATAAATCTTAACACTGTTTGAGGTCACTACGATATGAACCTAAAAAGATCATTTGTTTCCATTACAACATTGCTACCCAGAACAGTATGGCTGATGTCTACATACTTCAGATCACACATTAAAAAATGTATTCTCAAAACTATTTTCACCCCAAATCAAGAATCTTGGACTAAAAATTCAAGAACCAGGCTGCAATGCCAATGCCATTTAATAACAACATTAAATTAAATGAAGCACTTAGTCTCTCTGAGTCTCAGTTGCCTTCAGCTAGTAGACATCTGTATAATTTCTTATTCTCCCCACTGTGTACTCTTCCTGAGATGGCCAGAGATAATATAGTAGATGAGGTAACTCTACTCTTTAAAAGAGCTATTCAAAAACAAGCAGACTCACAGATACAGAGAACAAGCTTGTGGTTACCTGTGCAGAGGGAATGGAGGGACAAAAATAGGGGTAGGGGATTAAGAAGTACAAACCACTATGTATAAAATAAACTGCAAAGATATATTGTACAGGGCTTCCCCTGGTGGTCCAGTGGGTAAGGATACCGCCTTGCAGTGCAAGGGGCGCCGGTTCGAGCCTTGGCCTGGGAAGATCCCACGTGCCGCGGAGCAGCTGGACCCATGTGTCCAATCACCGAGCCGGAGCTCTGGAGCGCATGCGCCCAGAGCCGGTGCTCTGCAACGACAGACGCCACCGCGATGGGAGGCCCACAGGAGCCAAAGAACAAAGACGGATGAACAGAGAGAAACGAAAGACCAATAGAAGTGGCCCGCCCGCTCCCCTCCCTCCCCAACCTGACCCCCGCCCAAAGTAAATAAATAAATAAATCTTTTAAAAAAAAAAAAAGATATATTGTACAATATGGGGAATATAATCAATATTTTATAACTATTAAAGACAAATTATAGAAAATGAACTATTAAAGCACTAGTTAATAAATCACTGATACATTATTATACTTAGAACAAAGGAGCCTCAAGTGTCATCCACTGATTTTGCTAGATTCAGTTTCTCATTTGTTAATCCCTAAAATTCCCTTGCCAAAAGATCTTTTTAACGAACACTACGATATGAACCTAAAAAGATCATTTGTTTCCATTACAACATTGCTACCCAGAACAGTATGGCTGATGTCTACATACTTCAGATCACACATTAAAAAATGTATTCTCAAAACTATTTTCACCCCAAATCAAGAATCTTGGACTAAAAATTCAAGAACCAGGCTGCAATGCCAATGCCATTTAATAACAACATTAAATTAAATGAAGCACTTAGTCTCTCTGAGTCTCAGTTGCCTTCAGCTAGTAGACATCTGTATAATTTCTTATTCTCCCCACTGTGTACTCTTCCTGAGATGGCCAGAGATAATATAGTAGATGAGGTAACTCTACTCTTTAAAAGAGCTATTCAAAAACAAGCAGACTCACAGATACAGAGAACAAGCTTGTGGTTACCTGTGCAGAGGGAATGGAGGGACAAAAATAGGGGTAGGGGATTAAGAAGTACAAACCACTATGTATAAAATAAACTGCAAAGATATATTGTACAGGGCTTCCCCTGGTGGTCCAGTGGGTAAGGATACCGCCTTGCAGTGCAAGGGGCGCCGGTTCGAGCCTTGGCCTGGGAAGATCCCACGTGCCGCGGAGCAGCTGGACCCATGTGTCCAATCACCGAGCCGGAGCTCTGGAGCGCATGCGCCCAGAGCCGGTGCTCTGCAACGACAGACGCCACCGCGATGGGAGGCCCACAGGAGCCAAAGAACAAAGACGGATGAAAACAGAGAAGTGAACGACCAGTAGAAGTGGCCCGCCCCCCCCCTCCCCCCCCACCCTGACCCCCGCCCAAAGTAAATAAATAAATAAATCTTTTAAAAAAAAAAAAAGATATATTGTACAATATGGGGAATATAATCAATATTTTATAACTATTAAAGACAAATTATAGAAAATGAACTATTAAAGCACTAGTTAATAAATCACTGATACATTATTATACTTAGAACAAAGGAGCCTCAAGTGTCATCCACTGATTTTGCTAGATTCAGTTTCTCATTTGTTAATCCCTAATCCCTGCCAAAAAGATCTTACACACCATATAGATACCTGATAAAACAAAGAGCTAGGATGTGACTTTTATAAATCTGGAAATCAACAGATTCAAGATTTAGTTACCTTATAAGAAAATGAACTTACACTGATTTATTTTTTTATCTGATATTGAAGATATTCATAATCTCAAAAAATCTATTAGTACAGATAATTAATAAAACATCCATATTTCAATAATGTAAAGAATGGATGCAGGCAATCTTTGGCTTTATAGTTATGCCTGCAGTTTCCACTTGTCACAGCCCAAACACAAGCCCATGATGACTACTTTAAAGAGTTTGGCTCCAAGCTAAGGAACAAAAATCCCCTTAAATGTTTTGAGTAAATAAGCATAAGGACAATCTCTAAAGATTTCTTTTTTTAAACAGTAGATATATTTTCCACATAGAATCACCACCAAAACACTAATCTAGCACATCTGTAAGTAGCATGAATTACATATTGCTTTATATAAAATTGATATATAGATTATTGAAAATAGTTTTAAATATCCACAAGGCAGTAATCAAATACTGAATTCAAGACAAATACCACACAAACATTCCCAAGATGTTTAGTATCTAATAAGAACTAAAACCTATTTTTTTTCTTTTGTATGAACAAACTTAGAGGCAAACACTCACAAACTATTTAAAAAATCATAATATCCAGAGAAACTAGTTCAAAATCAAAGCTTTAAATTTTTGAAACAAAATTATTCCAAATACACGTGTCATTCAATGCTATCCAAAAAGAAACACATAGGGCTTCCCTGGTGGTCCAGTGGGTAAAGACACCGCCTTGCAGTGCAAGGGTTCGAGCCCTGGCCTGGGAAGATCCCACGTGCCACGGAGCAGCTGGACCGATGTGTCCATTTACCGAGCCGGAGCTCTGGAGTGCATGCGCCCAGAGCCAGTGCTCTGCGACAACAGAGGCCGCCGCAATGGGAGGCCCACACGGGCCAAAAGAAGAAAGATGGATGAAAATGGACAAATGAAAGACCAATAGAAGTGGCCCGCCTGCTCCCCTCTCTCCCCACCCCACCCCCACTGAAATAAATAAATAAATAAATCTTTAAAAAAAAAGAAAAAACACATACTAAAAATATATTTTGCTACAATCTCTTCAGGGTGTTTTCTTGTATTTTAAACACACTCATAATTACAATTCAGAGTGGCTCTTTATCTGGAGACCATTGTCCCTAGTAGTTAGGTACTAACAATTCCCCAGCTGGGAAGCATTTTGGTCAAAGTCCAGAGAAAGAAATAGGAACACTCTCGTTAACTCATCACCCTTCCCGAGGCCCACCATTCCTTATATTTCATCCATTCCACTTTTTTGGTCTTATTTCAAATTTCACACTTGAATCTGTGTCAATCTACTACAATAAAATGGGAGATATAGAAACTCTTCAAGAGAATCCTCTAGACACAGCCGTAGTCTTTCTCTATATAAGCTCTTTTAGCCTCTCCCCTCTCTCCCGAGCTCCCTGTATTGTTATTTTCACAAGTTTGCTATCAGAGAATAATTAGTTTTACTCTCAAGGACTGAAGAATTTCAGTTCCCAAGTTACATGGAAAATGAAAGAAGGGTGTTCCAGTCCTTGGATCAGAAGAATGTAAGCAGCTAAAAGTGACTGAATTTGGTACTTGAATTAATAGGATGAATGAGAGTAGATTACAGGACTGGGATGGGAGAATGAAGGAGGGGGAAAGAGCACAATGAAACAGTAGAGGAGGAACTGAAAAAACAGACACACATTATGAAAAAAGAAGGTAAGAGAATTTGAGGAGAAAAGAGTTTTGAAAACAAGAGGCATTATGCAGAACCTTAGAACACAAATACCTCTCTATAAAGACAAGAAGGGAGAGTCAAAAAGCAATGATCTTGATCTGCAGTAATTACTGACTATCCCTATAGACCTCTTCAAAATATTGCCTGATTTTACTCAATAAAACAAAACATTCAAAAGAAAAAAAAGTTCCTAGCCTGCAATAGGCTGGACCGATGTGTCCATTTACCGAGCCGGAGCTCTGGAGTGCATGCGCCCAGAGCCAGTGCTCTGCGACAACAGAGGCCGCCGCAATGGGAGGCCCACACGGGCCAAAAGAAGAAAGATGGATGAAAATGGACAAATGAAAGACCAATAGAAGTGGCCCGCCTGCTCCCCTCTCTCCCACCCCACCCCACTGAAATAAATAAATAAATAAATCTTTAAAAAAAGAAAAAACACATACTAAAAATATATTTTGCTACAATCTCTTCAGGGTGTTTTCTTGTATTTTAAACACACTCATAATTACAATTCAGAGTGGCTCTTTATCTGGAGACCATTGTCCCTAGTAGTTAGGTACTAACAATTCCCCAGCTGGGAAGCATTTTGGTCAAAGTCCAGAGAAAGAAATAGGAACACTCTCGTTAACTCATCACCCTTCCCGAGGCCCACCATTCCTTATATTTCATCCATTCCACTTTTTTGGTCTTATTTCAAATTTCACACTTGAATCTGTGTCAATCTACTACAATAAAATGGGAGATATAGAAACTCTTCAAGAGAATCCTCTAGACACAGCCGTAGTCTTTCTCTATATAAGCTCTTTTAGCCTCTCCCCTCTCTCCCGAGCTCCCTGTATTGTTATTTTCACAAGTTTGCTATCAGAGAATAATTAGTTTTACTCTCAAGGACTGAAGAATTTCAGTTCCCAAGTTACATGGAAAATGAAAGAAGGGTGTTCCAGTCCTTGGATCAGAAGAATGTAAGCAGCTAAAAGTGACTGAATTTGGTACTTGAATTAATAGGATGAATGAGAGTAGATTACAGGACTGGGATGGGAGAATGAAGGAGGGGGAAAGAGCACAATGAAACAGTAGAGGAGGAACTGAAAAAACAGACACACATTATGAAAAAAGAAGGTAAGAGAATTTGAGGAGAAAAGAGTTTTGAAAACAAGAGGCATTATGCAGAACCTTAGAACACAAATACCTCTCTATAAAGACAAGAAGGGAGAGTCAAAAAGCAATGATCTTGATCTGCAGTAATTACTGACTATCCCTATAGACCTCTTCAAAATATTGCCTGATTTTACTCAATAAAACAAAACATTCAGTGAAAGATGGAAATTAAAAAATAATAGTTCCTAGCCTGGATGCGGGTGGATGGAATTAGGGGGAGAATGGTTACAGGTATATGTACAGTTAAGTTGCTGTTCACCTGAAACTATTACAACCTTGTTAATCAGCTGCACCCCAATACAAAATAAAAAGTTTTAAAATAATAATAATCACTCCTAAGTGGTTATCAGGTGGTTAATGGTGGACTGAGCGTCTAATATCTTCGGTGGGTATGGAAGAAAAACGAAAGCCTTTAGCAAGTTACTCAAAATGTAAATTTCATAGGCGTATCAATGAGCCAAAAAAAGTTCATAAGAACTTTGCCAGATGCAACATCTATTATAGGACAAGGAGCAGTTCAAGTTGGTTTAAAAAAATTCTGTTAAACTAGAATCTGCTTTCCCAATAAAACATTTATTTTCCTGCACTTTATCAGGAAGTCTGTAACCTGTTAAGCAAATATGCAGAGATCTCTGTTTTTCCATCTTTTTCTTTTTTTTTTTGCTTCTCACTAATGTGCACATTGGGGGTCCTGGTAGCTTAGTGATAAAGAATCCACCTGCCAGTGTAGGAGACATGGGTTTGATCCCTGGGTCAGGAAGTTCCCCTGGAAAGGGAAATGGCAACCCACTCCAGTATTCTTGCCTGGAAAATTCCACAGACAGAGCAGCCTGGCAGGCTACAGCCTATGAGGTCTCAAAGAATTGAACACGACTTAGCAACTAAACAAAAACAACAGTGCGGGCATTGAGGCCTCTCCAAGCCGCTTGAGGAGAGTCCCTTGCTGTCCTCACCAAAATCTGATTCATGAAAAAGAAAAACATTATGGAAAGAAACCAAGGTTCTCAAGAAGACAATCAGCAATAAATTGAGCTAAATCCATTCAAGCACAGGGAAGTTCTTCAATTTTCACTTGAGAAATCAGATTGAACTGGAAATATTTGTCTTCTATGTATGGTGACTGACTTTCTGAGCACCAAACTGGGGGAATTTTAGAGTGCTTGCTTGGCAAGCAGCCTTTCTCCTGTCCATTTTATCCAGTGGACTAAAAAAATAAAGCCATTAAAAAGTCCACTTGGGCTTCCCCTGGTGGTCCAGTGGGTAAGGACACCGCCTTGCAGTGCAAGGGACGCCGGTTCAAGCCCTGGCCTGGGAAGATCCCACGTGCCGCGGAGCGCCTAGACTGATGTGTCCAATTACCGAGCCGGAGTTCTGGGGTGCATGCGCCCAGAGCCGGCGCTCTGCAACGACAGACGCCACCACGATGGGAGGCCCACAGGAGCCAAAGAACAAAGACGGATGAAAACAGATAAATGAAAGACCAATAGAAGTGGCCTGCCTGTCCCCCTCCCCCCACACCCCACCCCCCCAAAAGATAAATAAATGTTTTAAAAAAAAAAAGTCCACTTGTGGGGCTTCCCAGGTGGTGCTAGTGGTAGAGTCCACCTGCCAATGCAGGAAACTGAGATGTGGCTTCAATCCCTGGGTTGGGAAGATCCCCTGGAGAAGGGCACTGCAACCCCCTCCAGTATTCTCTCCTGGGAAATCCCAGGGAAAGAGGAGCCTGGCAGGCTACAGTCCATAGGGTCAAAGAGTTGGACACAAATGAAGTGACTTAGCACACATGCACGCATACCTCAATAAAGTTCTTAAAACATTTTTTTTTAAAACCCACTCTTAACCTAGACTTTTCATTTCTAATGCTGATAACTTCAGTAGTCTTATATGTCAGTTAATTGTCCTGACAGTAAGTCTCTATTATCCTTGGATGTTGAAATTAAAAATATATATATATTAGAATCATCAAGACTAGATAATCCTCTAAGAATTTATCTTAGAACTTCTAGTAAGTGTTTTTACAGAAGTGGTAAATGAGTTCATGCAGAAGTTAATCTCGTAAACAGTTATCTTAACTGTTTTGATAGTGATAACTTTTGGACTGATACGTTTGTAACTTTTCAATAAATGAGCACACAGAAGCAGCTTACTCTGCTCTATAAAAGAACAAATAATTTTTATCACTTAAATAAATCCACAAAAATTATATTTTTGATACAATGACACAAAGGCTCAAAATAAGATGGTAGGCAGAAAAATGGGCATACAGTATTACTACATGACTCATATTCTAAAAAAATTAGCATTGAAAATACAATGAAATGTTAATAGTTGTTATCTTATGGTTAGTAGGATTATCATTTAAAATTTTCTTTGAATCAAATCCTCTGAAATAAGATGTTGCTTTTAAAAGGCACAGTTATGTTTCTACCAGGTTAACATACATTTCAATAAATAATAAGCCAGTTTAAATGTTAAGTCATATACTTTTTTCTATAAACAACCAGATAATCTCACCTTATGAAAACTTCCATAAAATAAAGCCTTCACTTCATCTGTGTCAAAGGTAACCGTCTGCATCTCACCTCTCGTATCCTTGTTAAAGAATGATAATGTCTTGCTAGAAGCTGTAATCAACACATTTAATTGTTATTAAATCAAATACATGGAGATTCTATGTTGAAAATATTAACAAGTAATTCTTGTTGTAGAGCTCTCTAAAAAACATTAATAATTCAGTTAAGATAAAATGTAACTCACATATTTACTGACATATTTTAAAAACTTTAAACATAGAAGCATAATGTGTGCTTCTATGTATGTATACATACACACACACACATCCAGAAGTTCTTAAAGAGGAGAAACATAATCAAAAATATGCATGCATGTGCCTTAAAATAAGATAAAAATCCTTACGATCTGCAATCACCCCAACTTGTGGCTTGTAGTCTCTGTCTGTGATTTGCCAAATTGCAAAAGGGTCACTGGGAGTTTCTGGGAGAAGTCTGAATAGCAATATAATCGTATATGAAGGAGGGAGGCCATTGGGATGTACCTCTCTGTTGGATAAAACACAATTAATTAATTAATTAGCATTTTCTCATCAGAAATAGATGATATCTTTAAAATTTTTGCACTGGAATCTTAGTAGTGTTAGAAGCCATTCATAATAATCTGGCTATATATTAGAATGGGAAAAATTTAAGAGTGTCCTCAAAATAGCAATCTCTAAAGACTTGTTATATAAGCAGAATAGTTTATTTATAATCTGATAAAGTCACAAAAGTCTGGGAAATTGCCAAATGGCATTTCATCCTACTATTCATAAATCATTTTTCTAGATATATAGATGATTATAAAACTACATAATGATTTTAGAGTGATAAACATATCTACAGAAGTAATTTAAAGAACATAAATCTTACTAAATAGATTCAATTTTCAACGTCAAGGATATGAGATCATAAGTATGATGGCTCCAGGTTTTAATTTCTCCCTCCCTCCCTGTACACTTACAAAGTCCTCTCTTAATAGCAAATAGATCAAATAATCTCCAGAAGGTCACATGTTCCCAGAAACAAAATCAATAATAAATGTTATGGCCACATACATATGCAAATGTTTAGTGTTGATAAAGGGATGGGAGTCAAATTTCTTGGCTCTAAGGCTATTGGACATAAAACGTGGCCCCATGTGTCCTTCCAGAGTTGAGTCCATCACTGAGAAGAGAAGCAAATGCTTCATAGATTTTGACAGAAGGCACAGAATGGCTCTGGAGCCCATGTCCTGTACCAGACTGCCAGTACTTCTGGAATATAATGCTATCCTTATTTTCTTCCATGTTTATTAGAATCTACTTGATTTACAAACCTGCGTTTGTTTCTGCTATACAGCAAAGTGAATCAGTTATACATATATATGGATCCAGTCTTTTTTAGATTCTTTTCCCATAGGTACAGGGAACTCTACTCCATACTGTAAGGCCTTCCTTCTTAAAGCATATGTTCTAGGCAAGCTGACACAATGCCCTTTGTATGTTCAAAAAGCAACTATCTTCATAATAGTCCATATTAAAATAATATCTTCTCCATATGATTCACCTCTTGCTTAGCTCATTTTTCTCCTTTTTTAATTAATAAGTGATTGTGGGGAAAAAAGGATTTCCTTGCATTTTTGCCTCTTTCAGCCACAAGTTCTAATCTTTAGAGGACAGTGGGCTATCGTAATGTAAAATGTAGGGATCAGAGCTTGAGGTGACAGACTTAAACACTGGGTATTTAGGTTCACTGCAAAACCTAAAACTGCAAACCAGTGTGGTTAACCATAAAAGAGTTAGGAACTCACAGTGCGGTCACACTACAACAATACAATCTGTGCTTCCTTACAAGAAATTAGCTTTGGTTTGACTCTGAATTTTCCGTCAGCTTTCCCAGAGCGTTTCAAATTTCAGGCATCATCATCTGACCCTGTCCTAACTTTCTGAAAACTTTATTTCTTGGTGTTCTTTTCTTTGCATAAAGGTGCCAAACACATATTTTTTCAACATTCAAGTATTTTCATTCTAATGAATAAAAAGTACATATTTTGGTTATCGGAACCAGGTACAAACTTTCATCAAGTAAAATAACAACATCATGAGCTACCCAACAGATCCCTGGATGACTAGCCAGTAAAAACTAACTGCCGCCTGTCAGATCACAGATCACAGACAGACCGCTGCAGTCTTTCACCTTCTGGAGTCTGAAGCACTAGGAAGAATGCCTGTTCTCATTCTGCACTGATTCCATCCAGTCCCTCTGCATCCAGGGAGAAATGTTCAAAAGAAGACAGTGCCTCCCTGCTTAAACAATCTCCCTTAGAAGAAGCATAACTAGCCTTAAATTCAAAAAGACTAGTAATCCATCACGTGGCAGACACAGGATGAGACTCTCAACTCTCAGAGCCGCAGGCTTACATCCTAGTCTCCCACATGATCTGATAAAAGACGCTTAACCCAACTGTGGGGCTTCCCTGGTGGCTCCGCAGTAAAGAATCCTCCTGCAGTGCGGGAGACAAGGGTTCGATCCCTGGGTTGGAAAAATCCCCTAGAGGAGGAAATGGCAACCCATTCCAATATTCTTGCCGGGAAAATCCCGTGAACAGAGGAGTCTGGTGGGCTATAGTCCACAGGATCACAAAGAGTCAGGCATGACTAAAGCAACTGAACTCACACACACACACACACACACACACACACACACACACACAAACACACAATCCAGCTTTACTTAAGGAAATTAAATCAGATCATCCATAGGACTTTCCCTGTAATTCTAAAATACCAGAGTACTAAGAAGTCAGCAAAGATTCCAGGAACCTCAAAAAAGTGCCTGGCCCTGGTAAGAAAGAGAGCCTCCGGCTGTCAGACTCACACTGTAGGCTGGTTCACAAAGGCATTCTTCTGAAGCCTGTAGGATGAGTAGCTGGGGAAAGAGCCTGACTCCAGAGAGACTCCTTGAACAGAAGCAAAATTCTTCTCTGTCAGGTTGTAGGCTTCCAGCATCTTAAAACCTTCACATCAGAAAAGAAAATATTGAAATGAGATCATTTTAATGATCTTATTGCTTAAATCCTGAAATACATTAGCCCAAGAGTACGAATGCCTACCTGGGGAGGTGTAGCCATCCAAATAAATGAGAGGACAACCTGTAACATACAGTGTTGTTTAAGTACAATTTGTCAACATGGTATACAAACATTGTACAGGCACAGAAAGCATCTGTATACATACATCAAGTCACAAAATTGTTCATTCATTTATAAAATGTACCAATCAAACCTTTTCTAAGTTATTTAGTGAAGGGTTTCGATGTGTAGGAGAAATACTACTATTGACCAGTGCAACCATGTTTTGCAGACAGTCTCTAGTCCAACTGGAATTTTACAATGTTCCTAAGACTAGTAATCCATCACGTGGCAGACACAGGATGAGACTCTCAACTCTCAGAGCCGCAGGCTTACATCCTAGTCTCCCACATGATCTGATAAAAGACGCTTAACCCAACTGTGGGGCTTCCCTGGTGGCTCCGCAGTAAAGAATCCTCCTGCAGTGCGGGAGACAAGGGTTCGATCCCTGGGTTGGAAAAATCCCCTAGAGGAGGAAATGGCAACCCATTCCAATATTCTTGCCGGGAAAATCCCGTGAACAGAGGAGTCTGGTGGGCTATAGTCCACAGGATCACAAAGAGTCAGGCATGACTAAAGCAACTGAACTCACACACACACACACACACACACACACACACACACACACAAACACACAATCCAGCTTTACTTAAGGAAATTAAATCAGATCATCCATAGGACTTTCCCTGTAATTCTAAAATACCAGAGTACTAAGAAGTCAGCAAAGATTCCAGGAACCTCAAAAAAGTGCCTGGCCCTGGTAAGAAAGAGAGCCTCCGGCTGTCAGACTCACACTGTAGGCTGGTTCACAAAGGCATTCTTCTGAAGCCTGTAGGATGAGTAGCTGGGGAAAGAGCCTGACTCAGAGAGACTCCTTGAACAGAAGCAAAATTCTTCTCTGTCAGGTTGTAGGCTTCCAGCATCTTAAAACCTTCACATCAGAAAAGAAAATATTGAAATGAGATCATTTTAATGATCTTATTGCTTAAATCCTGAAATACATTAGCCCAAGAGTACGAATGCCTACCTGGGGAGGTGTAGCCATCCAAATAAATGAGAGGACAACCTGTAACATACAGTGTTGTTTAAGTACAATTTGTCAACATGGTATACAAACATTGTACAGGCACAGAAAGCATCTGTATACATACATCAAGTCACAAAATTGTTCATTCATTTATAAAATGTACCAATCAAACCTTTTCTAAGTTATTTAGTGAAGGGTTTCGATGTGTAGGAGAAATACTACTATTGACCAGTGCAACCATGTTTTGCAGACAGTCTCTAGTCCAACTGGAATTTTACAATGTTCCTAAGAATAGTAAGATAGAATTAAAGGGGAAAATTTATATTGTTTTTAAATAAAGAACTTTACTGGCAGTGAACTTTAGATTTGTGCAAGAGCAGGAGGAATCTGTCACCATCCAATCCTCTTCTCTGCCAAATGCAAGAGGCTCAGGCTCATCACCTTATGGTGGAGGCATGCAGAAGGCTTACCCTGGGACCCAGAGCTAGGACAGGGAGGGCCGCAGGTGGGACTCTCTGGAGTGGATGAAGCAGCTGGTGCTCCCTGCTTAGTTTCACTAGTGCTCCATTTTGAGCTTCAACTTTACTGTTAAGTTTTATAGTAAATCACTGGTGTCTGTTCACTTCTGCTGACTCTAACCAGAGTTCTGACATCCTAATATAATGTTTGATAGGGCAAAACAACACTTTAAAAGCACATCCCTGCCTGGGATGAGAGGTCTAGATGAGGCACTCAACTGTCTTCATAATCTAACAGTCCATGAATCAGAGCTCATGAATGGAGGACAAATCGACTTAAATCTTTAGTCTTTCACTGTGTTTTAAAAGTTAAACTGGATATCTTGGTATAACATGAAAAATCTACACCCAAATAAACAATAGGAACCAAGTGAATTTCTACAGAGCACACTTGCACAAGGCCATTTTTTCGTGGCTCTCTTGCGGCAGGGATGTTCACAAAATAAATACCAATTGATTACTAACAGGGAAAACCTTCATCTCACAGAAATGCTTCTGTGCATGCATTTCTATGTTGAAGATTTATTTCCTCAAATGTCACAGGCATTGAGATGGTGGGAAAGGGATGTATTCAAACATTTTATTTCCATACAAGGAATATCACATCTTCAAGACTAAAAATGGGCCTCTGACAAGCACAGTTAGCATGATCTCAATAGGAACAGTGATTCATCAGGCTCTCAAGTGGTTTCCCAGGATCTATTTGTGCACAGACTTGATCTTGTTCAGGACAGGGAATAGTCTACTCAGTAGCTAGTTTCCAAAACAAGTGAGACTATGGATCAAATTATTAGTGAAGGTTTCGATGTGTAGGAGAAATACTACTATTGACCAGTGCAACCATGTTTTGCAGACAGTCTCTAGTCCAACTGGAATTTTACAATGTTCCTAAGAATAGTAAGATAGAATTAAAGGGGAAAATTTATATTGTTTTTAAATAAAGAACTTTACTGGCAGTGAACTTTAGATTTGTGCAAGAGCAGGAGGAATCTGTCACCATCCAATCCTCTTCTCTGCCAAATGCAAGAGGCTCAGGCTCATCACCTTATGGTGGAGGCATGCAGAAGGCTTACCCTGGGACCCAGAGCTAGGACAGGGAGGGCCGCAGGTGGGACTCTCTGGAGTGGATGAAGCAGCTGGTGCTCCCTGCTTAGTTTCACTAGTGCTCCATTTTGAGCTTCAACTTTACTGTTAAGTTTTATAGTAAATCACTGGTGTCTGTTCACTTCTGCTGACTCTAACCAGAGTTCTGACATCCTAATATAATGTTTGATAGGGCAAAACAACACTTTAAAAGCACATCCCTGCCTGGGATGAGAGGTCTAGATGAGGCACTCAACTGTCTTCATAATCTAACAGTCCATGAATCAGAGCTCATGAATGGAGGACAAATCGACTTAAATCTTTAGTCTTTCACTGTGTTTTAAAAGTTAAACTGGATATCTTGGTATAACATGAAAAATCTACACCCAAATAAACAATAGGAACCAAGTGAATTTCTACAGAGCACACTTGCACAAGGCCATTTTTTCGTGGCTCTCTTGCGGCAGGGATGTTCACAAAATAAATACCAATTGATTACTAACAGGGAAAACCTTCATCTCACAGAAATGCTTCTGTGCATGCATTTCTATGTTGAAGATTTATTTCCTCAAATGTCACAGGCATTGAGATGGTGGGAAAGGGATGTATTCAAACATTTTATTTCCATACAAGGAATATCACATCTTCAAGACTAAAAATGGGCCTCTGACAAGCACAGTTAGCATGATCTCAATAGGAACAGTGATTCATCAGGCTCTCAAGTGGTTTCCCAGGATCTATTTGTGCACAGACTTGATCTTGTTCAGGACAGGGAATAGTCTACTCAGTAGCTAGTTTCCAAAACAAGTGAGACTATGGATCCATAGGGACCATGACTTACTTGAAGTGGCAGTTTCGCAGACAAATGTGATGAGGTTGTCCTCTATCTTCTCAAAAGATTCAAAGTCATCCACAATGAACACGTGCCGTTCACTTGGTTTGCTAGCTATGTTGGCAAGTTCATTGTAGTCGACATCAGCCACACCAACTACAAACACACTGAACCCTGCAGAACAATGTTTATAGAATTGAACATACTTTTTTCCATCCTTTATTGTTTAAACAATTCAAAATAAAATCCTATCAGAAATGAGGTCATATTTTCTCAACTTAGGCATCCAGTTCTTTTCACTGACATAAAGTCTCTTTAATGAGTATGTACTTTTTTCCCATTTTCTGGCTTATAAAACTCAATTAATTGGATTTCTTAAAGTAAAATCTTAACAATTAAAAGGTGAACATTTTAATAGGAAAAATGACTTAATGTAGCACTCATTTCCTTCCTCACATCCTAATAGACTCTTTGATTCTGCAGATGTCTTAGGCAACATTAGCATTTTAAGCTGCTGTGACTCAGAAACCAACAATAGGTCCATTTTAAACTCTGAATTCCTGAAACTAATTTACTCAATAAACTCGGGCTCAAAGTCAGAATGCTGACCACTTTCAAAATGGAATCTACAACTCCCGCTGGCAATAAACTTTCATTTATTTAGGCTAATACAAACAAACAAAGTTTTCACTCCAAAAGCTTAATTCGATAGCAGAAAAAAATAGACTACATAAACAACTAGTTACATAATTAGCCAGAAATAGGATAACTTGAGGAGCAAGCATTCCTAACCCCAAAGTTAGATCAGCGAGGAGACCAACATACACAGAATTTCCCTCAAAGGGCCTAACCATAATGGAAATAATTTATAAAAACATCAGTGTATAGAATGATCTCTATTGTAAGAAGACAGTAGGACTTAGCACTAATTATGACTCATACTTTTAGCCAAAGACCCATACAAAACCAAAACATGTGCAGATGACAATGCCATGCAATGAAATACTTTACAGTTTATACCATCATAAATCATGCACAGCGTAGAATTCTCTATAAAATATGGCCACCCTGGATGCTGCCTGAAGGAGTGAGGGTGTTAATGCGAGTACTATACAGACCTAGTTCCTCTCTAATCATCCTAAATAGCTAATTTGAAGGACAGTCTAACATTCTTGCTACAGGCTTTCGGGATGTTTGGTTGCTAGAATCTACACCAGGGATGGTCCTCTGAGGCCTCCCCACTTCTTTGCAGTGAAACTTCCAGCAATCTGTTGGAGGTGTGTAGCCACCAGGTTGTGCTAAACCTATATCCCTCCTTGGACTGGGCTGAACCAGCATCCAGGGTCATTTCTGCTACCACGGGAAGTGTGCTTGAGAATCATCATCCCACCATGGCTGGCTATGGGGGAAAGACCCTGAGGCATGTCTTATACAAAGAATACACCGTGTCATTGTTGAGCAATTATCAAATCATTCTATGATTAAATGTAAGCTAACATTAGAAAGGTGTGGAAGACAGAGTCAAACAGAAACAATAAAGTAAAATGTGATCTTTTGCAAACATTCCTGAATGTCTGAAACTGTGAAATAATGACTGCAATCACTAGGCATAATGTATGCCTGTGCTTACCTGACTGCTGGATGACCAAAGCTGCCTTCTTAACCTCGTCCTGTGATCGACCGTCTGTGACCACAACCAGCACCTTGGGGACATTCTTCCTCATGCCGCTCTCCCAGGTCAAGACCTTCTCCTTGATAAAGGTCAGAGCCTTGCCTGTAGAATGTGGCACAGAACATGTTAGTGTCCTATCCATGAAAACTATCCAAATGCCCTTAGTTACGCCCAACTGATAAGAATTTGAATGTGCGTGTTATACTCAGTCTGCCACTCCAAAGGCTTTGGAGAGTGAAGATCTACATACATGTTGATGACCTGTACCTGTTCTTGTGTTTCCTCCTCTGTACCGAATATTCTGGAGGGCCCCCAGGGCCAGGGCCTTGTCATTGTATGTGTTCAGCTTAAATTCAGACTTGACCTCGTCGCTATACTGCACAAATGAGACCTGAAAGGAAAGATGGCTTGGTGGTGAAGTAAGTCAGCTCTTTTCATATTTCAATTTTCAAACAATTCCTCTAGCTGCAAAATGGGAAAAAGTGTAATAGACCTGATGGAATATTAAACACTCAGCACTGACTACTGTTGTTTCACTAAATTCTCTCATTTCTGATCTTCATGAAAGTGTCAATAATTGATACTAATAATGTACATGTACTATATTTACACTCAGAATGTAAGAAGGGATGGGGAAAACTAGAGAACAGAGAAGTGCCAAGATCAGAAATGAGAACATACCGTCTTGAGTTCAAATGTTGGCTAAGCAACTGGTTCGTCTTTCCACTGACTATACCAGTTCTTCAGGATAATACAAAAATGGCACATGTGCGATAATCAACACTCATCATAAACTCAGAGGCAGTGTGATTTAGTAGAAAGATTACAGGCTTTATAGACAGGATTGATGGGATCAAAGCTCTGCCAGTTAATAGCTTTGTGACACTGTGGAAAGCTCCCAACATTTCTAGGCCTTTGTTTTTTTATTGGTAAAATGGAAATAATTACACTTACTTTCTATGATCATTTTAAGAATAGGAATCATATATACTAAGTAACTGGCACATAGAAGTTAAGAAAGTACGGTAGCTTTTTTTCTTGTTTTTATCAGAAATCTTAATTTCTAGAAGGATTTGTTAAATGGCTTAGTTGCTGACACACTAAATTACAAACATAACTAGGCTGATACTTTACTCATCTTGGGTTGGAATAACATCCACAGGATTATTTGGGGATTTGAAATTTAATATATTCCATAAAACATTATTCCATAAAAGAAGACATGATTTGTTTAGAAAATTATTTGTGGTTTATGTCAAAAGCTCTTATTTTCATAACATCTCTAGGATGTCACAATGAAGAGGTACAAACTGCCAAAATAAAGAAGAAAATTCACCAAGAGAAATGGAGAAGAAAGAAGAGAATTCCAAAAAATAATAAAGCAATACAGTCTCTTGCCTTTAGGAGTCAGCTCTTTTCATATTTCAATTTTCAAACAATTGCCTCGCTATACTGCACAAATGAGACCTGAAAGGAAAGATGGCTCGGTGGTGAAGTAAGTCAGCTCTTTTCATATTTCAATTTTCAAACAATTCCTCTAGCTGCAAAATGGGAAAAAGTGTAATAGACCTGATGGAATATTAAACACTCAGCACTGACTACTGTTGTTTCACTAAATTCTCTCATTTCTGATCTTCATGAAAGTGTCAATAATTGATACTAATAATGTACATGTACTATATTTACACTCAGAATGTAAGAAGGGATGGGGAAAACTAGAGAACAGAGAAGTGCCAAGATCAGAAATGAGAACATACCGTCTTGAGTTCAAATGTTGGCTAAGCAACTGGTTCGTCTTTCCACTGACTATACCAGTTCTTCAGGATAATACAAAAATGGCACATGTGCGATAATCAACACTCATCATAAACTCAGAGGCAGTGTGATTTAGTAGAAAGATTACAGGCTTTATAGACAGGATTGATGGGATCAAAGCTCTGCCAGTTAATAGCTTTGTGACACTGTGGAAAGCTCCCAACATTTCTAGGCCTTTGTTTTTTTATTGGTAAAATGGAAATAATTACACTTACTTTCTATGATCATTTTAAGAATAGGAATCATATATACTAAGTAACTGGCACATAGAAGTTAAGAAAGTACGGTAGCTTTTTTTCTTGTTTTTATCAGAAATCTTAATTTCTAGAAGGATTTGTTAAATGGCTTAGTTGCTGACACACTAAATTACAAACATAACTAGGCTGATACTTTACTCATCTTGGGTTGGAATAACATCCACAGGATTATTTGGGGATTTGAAATTTAATATATTCCATAAAACATTATTCCATAAAAGAAGACATGATTTGTTTAGAAAATTATTTGTGGTTTATGTCAAAAGCTCTTATTTTCATAACATCTCTAGGATGTCACAATGAAGAGGTACAAACTGCCAAAATAAAGAAGAAAATTCACCAAGAGAAATGGAGAAGAAAGAAGAGAATTCCAAAAAATAATAAAGCAATACAGTCTCTTGCCTTTAGGAGTCAATGACATAGAAGAGAAGTACACAAATAATGACCCATAAAGATATGGGTCACAACATTAACATAGACAGAGCCCTTCAGGGTCTGGAATGCCAAAAACTATCAAAGAAACTTCCCCAGAAAGGGTAGAATTGGAGTGGGTCATCAAGGTTGCAGAATCTGCAGTGAAAGTAACACAGTCACTGGCCCTGAGTGCTGGATTCATGGGTATATTATATTGGGGGTGGAGGAGAGTCTCAGCTTTTTAGGTGCGTCAGAGCTAACAGGGGCTTCCCAGGTGGCATTAGTGGTAAAGAATCAGCCCACCAATGCAGGAGACATAAGAGATGCAGGTTCGATCCCTGAATCAGGAATATTCCCTGGAGGAGAGCATGAAACCCACTCCAGCATTCTCGCCTGGAGAATCCCATGGACAGAGGAGCCTGGTAGGTTACAGTCCATAGGGTCGCAAGAGCCAGGCACAACTTTAGTGACTAAATCAACCAACAAAAAAAAAATTTACCAGTATTTGTTATACTTGTGAATATTTAGTCATGGTAGCTGCTATCCTGAGAGCAATGCGTTTATATGTGGAAATTTTGTAAACAGGCAAGAGAGTGAATATAACCTGAGGGTATTGTTTTTGCTATTAAAAGAAATTCACCAACTCAGTGAATAAACACTGTAACAGTGCATAGCATTCAAATGGATTTTATCACGCAATTATAGTCCTTGAGATCTTAGGAAGAAAAGTTTAAATAGATGGAGACACTACCAGAGTTTCATTTTTGAAACTTGAAGAAATAAAAGCTAAAGGATTTGTTAAATGGCTTAGTTGCTGACACACTAAATTACAAACATAACTAGGCTGATACTTTACTCATCTTGGGTTGGAATAACATCCACAGGATTATTTGGGATTTGAAATTTAATATATTCCATAAAACATTATTCCATAAAAGAAGACATGATTTGTTTAGAAAATTATTTGTGGTTTATGTCAAAAGCTCTTATTTTCATAACATCTCTAGGATGTCACAATGAAGAGGTACAAACTGCCAAAATAAAGAAGAAAATTCACCAAGAGAAATGGAGAAGAAAGAAGAGAATTCCAAAAAATAATAAAGCAATACAGTCTCTTGCCTTTAGGAGTCAATGACATAGAAGAGAAGTACACAAATAATGACCCATAAAGATATGGGTCACAACATTAACATAGACAGAGCCCTTCAGGGTCTGGAATGCCAAAAACTATCAAAGAAACTTCCCCAGAAAGGGTAGAATTGGAGTGGGTCATCAAGGTTGCAGAATCTGCAGTGAAAGTAACACAGTCACTGGCCCTGAGTGCTGGATTCATGGGTATATTATATTGGGGGTGGAGGAGAGTCTCAGCTTTTTAGGTGCGTCAGAGCTAACAGGGGCTTCCCAGGTGGCATTAGTGGTAAAGAATCAGCCCACCAATGCAGGAGACATAAGAGATGCAGGTTCGATCCCTGAATCAGGAATATTCCCTGGAGGAGAGCATGAAACCCACTCCAGCATTCTCGCCTGGAGAATCCCATGGACAGAGGAGCCTGGTAGGTTACAGTCCATAGGGTCGCAAGAGCCAGGCACAACTTTAGTGACTAAATCAACCAACAAAAAAAAAATTTACCAGTATTTGTTATACTTGTGAATATTTAGTCATGGTAGCTGCTATCCTGAGAGCAATGCGTTTATATGTGGAAATTTTGTAAACAGGCAAGAGAGTGAATATAACCTGAGGGTATTGTTTTTGCTATTAAAAGAAATTCACCAACTCAGTGAATAAACACTGTAACAGTGCATAGCATTCAAATGGATTTTATCACGCAATTATAGTCCTTGAGATCTTAGGAAGAAAAGTTTAAATAGATGGAGACACTACCAGAGTTTCATTTTTGAAACTTGAAGAAATAAAAGGACAGTGGAAAAGAGAATCTTCATTCCTTTCTCAAAGTTATCTACCAAACTCCACTGGTTAACCTCACATGGACAGGCACCATAGACTCTTTAATACACATCCATACTCGCAGAGATAAGAGAGGAATTATTCTCTGAGGTGTGCCCTGGAAGGGTAAAGCTTTCTAAACTCCCATTCTAGTAAAAGAATTAAATCTGGAGTGATTCTAAAGCAAGATAATTAGTATTTATCACCTTGGGAAAACAAATGAAATTCCCTTTGAGTAAACATTGCCACTCTTTTGGTCAAGGTAATATCTGCAAATGTCATAACACAGGGGGCAGTGGGTTTCATACCCTCTCCAGTAACTAATTATCACCGGATCTTCTGTTTTAATGGGGTAGGACAATCACAGAGAATTTAACTTCCAGAACATAAAATGACTTTTTTATGAAAACCGATCACTGTCAGAAAATTTAAGCAGCAGGTTAAAGTCAGAATTCCTTAACTTTTCCAACAAGAACATTATCTAGCCAAGAAAATGCCTAGAGAAATATTTATTTTTCTATTTATTTATCATTTACACCCAAGTCCTTTCCAAAACAATATGTAAAGAAAACAGAAAAGAGTCAAAGTGGAGTTTATGCTGAAAAGTCTCTCTGCTTAAGAAGTTTGCAGGAATCTTTGAAATGACACCCACCTGAATTCCAGCAGGACTGATTTCATCAAAGGCTCCCACGGTATTGAATATGAATTTTACAACTTTGTTAAAATTATCATCTCCGATACTCCAGGAGGCATCCGTCAAGAATACAATATCTGCCTTGGCCCCTTTGCAAACTGAGGGGAAAAACACAGAGAAAGCCCCAGATTTCATAAATTCGTTCATTCAAGTGAAGTTACAGAATTGAGACCTTGTAGTCCAACACCCTGCTACTCTTTTAAGTGTGGTTCAGCAGCAACAACATCACCTGGGAACCTGATAGAAACGTAGAGTCCTAGGCCCCACCCCAGACTTCCTGAATCTGAACCAGACAGATGATTTGTGTGCACAGTAAAGTTTGAGAAGCACTAGTCTAACTGGCCCTCAGTCCCTGCTCTAGAATTACTCCATTACTCCATTCCTCACATCCACTCTGCAAACATGTACTCCCTCCATATGGAATTCTTTAAGTAGCATCCAACAATAAATGAGGAGGAAATCAAATGAAAACCAAGAGTGTGCGGAACTTAAGAGTCACACTAGGTTTCAAGATTTTGTATATCATTGTCAAAGACATAGTGCCTTAGATAAGATGTCTTTGCATTTTGAATTAGGCCACTAGTCATATTGGAAAGGGTAAAGGGGGGGCTTTCTAAACTCCCATTCTAGTAAAAGAATTAAATCTGGAGTGATTCTAAAGCAAGATAATTAGTATTTATCACCTTGGGAAAACAAATGAAATTCCCTTTGAGTAAACATTGCCACTCTTTTGGTCAAGGTAATATCTGCAAATGTCATAACACAGGGGGCAGTGGGTTTCATACCCTCTCCAGTAACTAATTATCACCGGATCTTCTGTTTTAATGGGGTAGGACAATCACAGAGAATTTAACTTCCAGAACATAAAATGACTTTTTTATGAAAACCGATCACTGTCAGAAAATTTAAGCAGCAGGTTAAAGTCAGAATTCCTTAACTTTTCCAACAAGAACATTATCTAGCCAAGAAAATGCCTAGAGAAATATTTATTTTTCTATTTATTTATCATTTACACCCAAGTCCTTTCCAAAACAATATGTAAAGAAAACAGAAAAGAGTCAAAGTGGAGTTTATGCTGAAAAGTCTCTCTGCTTAAGAAGTTTGCAGGAATCTTTGAAATGACACCCACCTGAATTCCAGCAGGACTGATTTCATCAAAGGCTCCCACGGTATTGAATATGAATTTTACAACTTTGTTAAAATTATCATCTCCGATACTCCAGGAGGCATCCGTCAAGAATACAATATCTGCCTTGGCCCCTTTGCAAACTGAGGGGAAAAACACAGAGAAAGCCCCAGATTTCATAAATTCGTTCATTCAAGTGAAGTTACAGAATTGAGACCTTGTAGTCCAACACCCTGCTACTCTTTTAAGTGTGGTTCAGCAGCAACAACATCACCTGGGAACCTGATAGAAACGTAGAGTCCTAGGCCCCACCCCAGACTTCCTGAATCTGAACCAGACAGATGATTTGTGTGCACAGTAAAGTTTGAGAAGCACTAGTCTAACTGGCCCTCAGTCCCTGCTCTAGAATTACTCCATTACTCCATTCCTCACATCCACTCTGCAAACATGTACTCCCTCCATATGGAATTCTTTAAGTAGCATCCAACAATAAATGAGGAGGAAATCAAATGAAAACCAAGAGTGTGCGGAACTTAAGAGTCACACTAGGTTTCAAGATTTTGTATATCATTGTCAAAGACATAGTGCCTTAGATAAGATGTCTTTGCATTTTGAATTAGGCCACTAGAGTCATATGGTAGGAGGAAAGGGATGGAATAAAAGAGAAACATCTTTAAATCTTCAGACTTGAAGGCTAAGAACACAATTCTGAAAATAAGAACTTAAAAACATTTTAGTGATGAAAACTAATTTTTATCACTAACGTAGAATATTTAACACCAAGAATGACCCCTGTGCGGGTCCAGTAAAACTTTTATCATCTTAAAATATTCTTTTGATCTATTGTTAATAACCAACTGGAAAGCACAAAATGCCTTGACTAAACTGGTTTCTGGGGGTACTCTTCTATTCCCCCTTCCAGTTCCTTTAGCTGGAAGCTTTCTCTATCCCTTTTATCTTTAATAAACCTTTTACTGCATGAAATAAATAAATAAGAATGAACCCAGAGGTAAATATGAACTTTGGATGATAATCATGTGCCAATATAGGTTCATGGGTTATAACAAACATCTCTCTCTGGAGGCAGGGGGTTTGAAAGTTTGCATGAGGGATGTTTGCATGGGCGGGGGCAGGGCAGGGCATGTCTGGGGCCTACATGTACTTTCAGCTCAAATTTTCTGTGAACCTCAAACTGTTGTAAAGATTAAAGTCTATTAAGAGAAAAACCTAAACATGTCTTTAAGCCAAATTACTGAATTTCGTCCAACAGTCTAATCTAAAGAAACCCATTACTATTTTATCCTATGATAGTACACTTTTTTTTTTTTGGCCACTTTTATTGGTCTTTCATTTGTTTCCATCTTTGTTCTTTGGCCTGTGCGGGCCTCCCACTGTAGTGGCCTCTCTCACTGCAGAGCACTGGCTCTGGGCGCATGTGCTCCAGAGCTCTGGCTCGGTAATTGGACACATCTGTCCAGCTGCTCCGTGGCATGTGGGATCTTCCCAAACCAGGGATTGAACCGGTGCCCCTGGCACTGCAAGGCAGTGTCCTTACCCACTGGACCACCCGGGAAGGTCCCAAATTTTTAAGAGTAAAATAATGAGGAGGAAATCAAATGAAAACCAAGAGTCGGAACTTAAGGGATTTGTATATCATTGTCAAAGACATAGTGCCTTAGATAAGATGTCTTTGCATTTTGAATTAGGCCACTAGAGTCATATGGTAGGAGGAAAGGGATGGAATAAAAGAGAAACATCTTTAAATCTTCAGACTTGAAGGCTAAGAACACAATTCTGAAAATAAGAACTTAAAAACATTTTAGTGATGAAAACTAATTTTTATCACTAACGTAGAATATTTAACACCAAGAATGACCCCTGTGCGGGTCCAGTAAAACTTTTATCATCTTAAAATATTCTTTTGATCTATTGTTAATAACCAACTGGAAAGCACAAAATGCCTTGACTAAACTGGTTTCTGGGGGTACTCTTCTATTCCCCCTTCCAGTTCCTTTAGCTGGAAGCTTTCTCTATCCCTTTTATCTTTAATAAACCTTTTACTGCATGAAATAAATAAATAAGAATGAACCCAGAGGTAAATATGAACTTTGGATGATAATCATGTGCCAATATAGGTTCATGGGTTATAACAAACATCTCTCTCTGGAGGCAGGGGGTTTGAAAGTTTGCATGAGGGATGTTTGCATGGGCGGGGGCAGGGCAGGGCATGTCTGGGGCCTACATGTACTTTCAGCTCAAATTTTCTGTGAACCTCAAACTGTTGTAAAGATTAAAGTCTATTAAGAGAAAAACCTAAACATGTCTTTAAGCCAAATTACTGAATTTCGTCCAACAGTCTAATCTAAAGAAACCCATTACTATTTTATCCTATGATAGTACACTTTTTTTTTTTTGGCCACTTTTATTGGTCTTTCATTTGTTTCCATCTTTGTTCTTTGGCCTGTGCGGGCCTCCCACTGTAGTGGCCTCTCTCACTGCAGAGCACTGGCTCTGGGCGCATGTGCTCCAGAGCTCTGGCTCGGTAATTGGACACATCTGTCCAGCTGCTCCGTGGCATGTGGGATCTTCCCAAACCAGGGATTGAACCGGTGCCCCTGGCACTGCAAGGCAGTGTCCTTACCCACTGGACCACCAGGGAAGCTCGATAGTACACTTTTAATTTTACTTCTTTAATAGGCTTGATAAAATCATGGAATTCTAGAGCTTTCTAAGATTAAAAAGAAAAATACTTTTAAAGTCTGAAATGCTTTCAATTAAATGCTGGAAACAGAACATAAGGAAAAAAAATTAACCAGATGTTAATTTGTTGTTGTTGTTCAGTCACTAAGTCATGTCCAACTCTTTGCAACTCCATGGACTGCATCATGCCAGGCTTCCCTGTCCTTCCCTATCTCCTGCAGCTTGTTCAAACTCATGTCCATTGAGTCACTGAGGCATCCAACCATCTCATCCTCTGTCACCTGAAACTTAATTTGATGAAGTACTGAGCATTGGCCCAAATTACTGAGATCAGTCTGAATAGCTCAGTATATGTCTTTTACCAGTTAACTGCAACTATGCCTCCAACTTTGGCAAATGGAAACATTTTAGCTTTGTGTAATCCATAAGTGAGAAGCCTCTTAAGTGAGAAGAGAAGAATTCCAAAGTCAAAAGCCCCAGGGGAGTGTTTCTTGGTGCCAGCAGCCAGCAGAAGGAAATGCCCACCACATGACTATGGATTTTGTAAGGCATCACTAGAGTTTCATCTGAAAAACTGAGGAAACAGAGTTTCACTGAAGAACTGGGGTGGTTTATGACTGATTTTAGTCACACTGAAACGTGCCTGAAGTAAGAGAAGAGCAAATGACTGGTAGCCTTTGTCTTTGATCTAAAAACTCTTTAGTGGAAATAATAAATCAGAAATGTCCTATATCAGCTGTAGATTATGTACAGGCTGCATAAGTCAGAAGACTCAGTCCCATCAGCTGAATGCATCACTCGACAGCGTCACTCACCTTCCCGGGCTGGTGGAATTGTCGGAGGAGGAGGAGGTGTGGGTGGCGCTGTAGGGGCTTCTGTTGGCTTTAAGGCTAGAATTAAAAAGAACAATTAGAAAACCACAACAGGTGTATATTTCATACCACAGAAAGTATATCTTAAGAGCCACAAAGTCTTCGATAACAAATGAAGTCTCATTGGCATTGACGTTGGGAATTCTATTTGATCCAAATTTGGTTCCATCCATAGTCACTCAGCATTGACTACAGCAGGAACTGAAGTTCAGAATCAAAGGGAGAATGTAAGACTCACAGATACAATCAAACGAGCAAAGGTCAGTAATACAGGTGCACATTCACCTTCTCACCATCAGCTAGAGCCAGCCCTCTCTCCTTGAGGCCTTTCCTTACACTTAAACCATCTCTAACAGGGGCAGCGCAGACTGCTGCAGGTAAAGGTGTTCAGCCAGCCACAGACCTCCTCTCAAGAACCTGCCACCCATCACTATTGCTGCTTGTAAGGAAAAGTCTCCACACAAGAGTTGCTTAAGCCTCCCATACCCAGAGCATCCTACTCTGAAGCCTCAATGAGACTCCCCCAGATGACTCAAACACTTACTAGTATGTTCTCTGACCGAGACACCTGGCCCCTCGAGATTTGGTGTCTGTACAAAGACAGTGACTCCATAATCAGTGTCCGGTGACAGGCCGGTGAAGCAATGACTAGTTTCTGATCCACGCACTGTGATTTCCTGCCCTCTGGTTCCTGATTAGGACAACAGGGGGAAATGCCAGCATTGTCAGTAGTTATCTTTAAAGGCATTTGGATACATCGTTTTATAAATAAAATGACATCTTTACTGAAGTTTAAAATGTGGCTACCATGTGCTCCAGCTCATTTTCTTTTCTGCACACATACCATCTGCAGGGCTTAGTTTCAGCCTGTAGGAAGTGGCTGCTCGGTGAGCGGACCATCGGACACAGAATGTATCCCACCCGACCTGGTAAGTTTTCATCTGTTTCACAGATCAACTTTAGTGCTTTAGTGAGGACAGGCTTCAGAAGACTCAGTCCCATCAGCTGAATGCATCACTCGACAGCGTCACTCACCTTCCCGGGCTGGTGGAATTGTCGGAGGAGGAGGAGGTGTGGGTGGCGCTGTAGGGGCTTCTGTTGGCTTTAAGGCTAGAATTAAAAAGAACAATTAGAAAACCACAACAGGTGTATATTTCATACCACAGAAAGTATATCTTAAGAGCCACAAAGTCTTCGATAACAAATGAAGTCTCATTGGCATTGACGTTGGGAATTCTATTTGATCCAAATTTGGTTCCATCCATAGTCACTCAGCATTGACTACAGCAGGAACTGAAGTTCAGAATCAAAGGGAGAATGTAAGACTCACAGATACAATCAAACGAGCAAAGGTCAGTAATACAGGTGCACATTCACCTTCTCACCATCAGCTAGAGCCAGCCCTCTCTCCTTGAGGCCTTTCCTTACACTTAAACCATCTCTAACAGGGGCAGCGCAGACTGCTGCAGGTAAAGGTGTTCAGCCAGCCACAGACCTCCTCTCAAGAACCTGCCACCCATCACTATTGCTGCTTGTAAGGAAAAGTCTCCACACAAGAGTTGCTTAAGCCTCCCATACCCAGAGCATCCTACTCTGAAGCCTCAATGAGACTCCCCCAGATGACTCAAACACTTACTAGTATGTTCTCTGACCGAGACACCTGGCCCCTCGAGATTTGGTGTCTGTACAAAGACAGTGACTCCATAATCAGTGTCCGGTGACAGGCCGGTGAAGCAATGACTAGTTTCTGATCCACGCACTGTGATTTCCTGCCCTCTGGTTCCTGATTAGGACAACAGGGGGAAATGCCAGCATTGTCAGTAGTTATCTTTAAAGGCATTTGGATACATCGTTTTATAAATAAAATGACATCTTTACTGAAGTTTAAAATGTGGCTACCATGTGCTCCAGCTCATTTTCTTTTCTGCACACATACCATCTGCAGGGCTTAGTTTCAGCCTGTAGGAAGTGGCTGCTCGGTGAGCGGACCATCGGACACAGAATGTATCCCACCCGACCTGGTAAGTTTTCAGATCTGTCACATTCAAATATACTACAAAAGAAAGACAGAAAGAAATAGATTTATTTCCTAAGTTAAGGCATAAAAAGCGTATGTTTAATCAGAACACAATTTTAAAAGTTCTACGTGGTTGAAAAACATATGTCTAAAGTCCTATATTATTTCCTTATAAGAAACATACATGAAACAAACATGAAAACGCAGTTTAATCAAAGTGAACCTCTCTCTCTATCACTGATTTTCAAGGGCAGGAAATTCTATATTCAGGCATACCTCTGAGACATTGCAGGTTCGGTTCCAGACCACCAGAAGAAAGCAAATATTGGTGCAATAAAGTGAGTGATATGAATATTTTGATTTCCCAGTGCACATAAAAGTTATGTTTATACTATATTGTAATATATTAAGCATGCAATAGCATTATGTCTAAAAATACAATGTTCATACCTTCATTAAAAATACTTTATTGCGGGCTTCCCTGGTGGTCCAGTGGGTAAGGACACCGCCTTGCAGTGCAAGGGGTGCCGGTTTGATCCCTGGCCTGGGAAGATCCCACGTGCTGCGGAGCGGCTGGACTGATGTGTCCAATTACCGAGCCAGAGCTCTGGAGTTCATGCACCCAGAGCCGGCGCTCTGCGACAACTGAGGCCACCGTGATGGGAGGCCCACACGGGCCAAAGAACAAAGATCGATGAAAATGAACAAATGAAAGACCAATAGAAGTGGCCCACCTGCTCCCCTCCCTCCCCACCCCCAGCAAAATAAATAAATAAATAAATCTTTTAAAAAAAAAATACTTTATTGCTAAAAAGTGTTAACCCTTATCTGAGCCTTCAGGGAATTTAGTCTTTTTCTAGTAATAACATGAAAGATCACAACTGATCTCAGATCATCATAATAAGCATAATAATAATGAAAAAATTTGAAATACTGCAAGAACTACCAAATGTGACACAGAGGCATAAAGTGAGAAAATGCTGATGGAAAAATGGCACCAGTAGACTCACTCCATGCCAAGTTGCCACAAACCTTCAATTTAGAGAAAACATCTACACCCAGCATCTGCAAAGTGCAATAAAGTCAAGTGCAGTAAGACAAGGTTTACGTGTAGCCCCTCTCAACACAATGAATGTCAAAGATGTCTCATGAAAACCAGTAGGAAGAATCTATCTGTGGGCTGAATCTGTAACCATGACATTTATGTGAAAACTTTCCATTGTGCGTGTGTGTGCTCAGGCACTCAGTCATGACTGACTCTTTGTGACCACATGGACTGTAGCCTGCCAGACTCTGCTGTCTCTGGAATTTTCCAGGCAAGGATGGGTTGCCATCTCCTACTCCAAGGGGATATTCCTAACCCAGGGATCAAGCTACATCTCTTGCATCTCCTGCATTGGCAGGTGGATTCTTTACCATTCAGCCACTTGGGAAGCCCATGTTTTACATCAAATGTTAAGAAAAACCATATAGTTGGGATATAGTGTCCAACTCAATAATCTTACATAGTATTCATGAATAAAACCATAATTTCCAAAATTTTAAATGTATTTTATATGAAATAAACATAGCTCAACATACAAATTTTTAAATTTTGAATATGACCTAAGTATTTGTTAAACTGGACACAAAGGGTTACCTAGTCAATGCTGAGGAAACATGCATATGTTAAGAAGGAAAATTAAAACAGACTGACCTGGTCACTTACACTACATTTTTCCTTACAACCACGAAAATGTACATGACTTACATGTAGTGCCTTGGTCTGTCAGAGGGACACTGAGTCCAGAATCATACTGAGCATAAACATTCACGTCATAGGTGGTACTGGGGTTGAGATTGTGTAAGGTATATGATGTCACTTCGCCAACAAAGACTTCCATGGGCTCACTGGAACCTTTAAGAACAATCACAAAAAATACATAGAAATATGCCATCCCTAGTTTCAAATTTTTCTTAAACTCAAATGACTCAAATGATAGCATGAATGTCATTAAGTCCATAGTCCTTAAGCATTTGCTCCCTGTAACACGTGCTACATTCATTATACAGTAAATACAAAATTTAGGCACAGACTTAGTTCTTGTCCTTGTTAGCATAGCCCAGAATTTAGCATGTGGGCTAATGAATGGAGCATGTCTGTAATTAATGTTCCTTTAATGAACAAATCACCACACAGTGAACTGCCCTAGATGCTCAAGCCTCTTCTCTAAGCCCCATTTTGCCAGCATAGTTCTGTATACACACTATGGGCTCAGTCAACTTTTCTCTGTTGTAGAGATGATTTAAGAACATTGTCTTGCACCCCATTCCTCCACTTTGAAGTTCTCTCTCCATTTCAGCTATATCTTTATACTTGTCTAGCCTGCCAGACTCTGCTGTCTCTGGAATTTCCAGGCAAGGATGGGTTGCCATCTCCTACTCCAAGGGGATATTCCTAACCCAGGGATCAAGCTACATCTCTTGCATCTCCTGCATTGGCAGGTGGATTCTTTACCATTCAGCCACTTGGGAAGCCCATGTTTTACATCAAATGTTAAGAAAAACCATATAGTTGGGATATAGTGTCCAACTCAATAATCTTACATAGTATTCATGAATAAAACCATAATTTCCAAAATTTTAAATGTATTTTATATGAAATAAACATAGCTCAACATACAAATTTTTAAATTTTGAATATGACCTAAGTATTTGTTAAACTGGACACAAAGGGTTACCTAGTCAATGCTGAGGAAACATGCATATGTTAAGAAGGAAAATTAAAACAGACTGACCTGGTCACTTACACTACATTTTTCCTTACAACCACGAAAATGTACATGACTTACATGTAGTGCCTTGGTCTGTCAGAGGGACACTGAGTCCAGAATCATACTGAGCATAAACATTCACGTCATAGGTGGTACTGGGGTTGAGATTGTGTAAGGTATATGATGTCACTTCGCCAACAAAGACTTCCATGGGCTCACTGGAACCTTTAAGAACAATCACAAAAAATACATAGAAATATGCCATCCCTAGTTTCAAATTTTTCTTAAACTCAAATGACTCAAATGATAGCATGAATGTCATTAAGTCCATAGTCCTTAAGCATTTGCTCCCTGTAACACGTGCTACATTCATTATACAGTAAATACAAAATTTAGGCACAGACTTAGTTCTTGTCCTTGTTAGCATAGCCCAGAATTTAGCATGTGGGCTAATGAATGGAGCATGTCTGTAATTAATGTTCCTTTAATGAACAAATCACCACACAGTGAACTGCCCTAGATGCTCAAGCCTCTTCTCTAAGCCCCATTTTGCCAGCATAGTTCTGTATACACACTATGGGCTCAGTCAACTTTTCTCTGTTGTAGAGATGATTTAAGAACATTGTCTTGCACCCCATTCCTCCACTTTGAAGTTCTCTCTCCATTTCTTACACGGCTCATATATCTTTATACTTGTCTTCTCTTCTTTACCTTATTCGGGTTCACACCCTTCCTGGGTACATGAAAGACACCTCAGCAAATTTAGCACAAAGAGTATTTTTCTTCTATTTTGCTAAACATATAGATATAACATGGAAACAAATATGGCACATAATTTAATAGAGAGGATACACACTTAGGTGAAAGTGTCAATGGGAAGTTGAAAAGCAAGATTTTCGTGAATAAACTAAAGGGCACATGCCCCAAATGGAATGATACTTTGACGTAATGGAGAAAATCCAGAAGTTTATACTAATTAAGTACCCATTATTTCACAAGCATAATAACATATAGGTTGTCTCAACACAACTTCAATTTGTGCAATTTTATGAACCAGATCAGATATTTACGTCACATGAATTAAGGGGAGTCACATCTAAACCCATAATAATAATGATACTTTAGACCACTGGCTTAAATACTGTTTCCAGAAATGTTGCTTTTTGGTAGGAGAGAACTTGGCATGCTAATTGAACTATCAGGAGACTATAATCATGGGGGATGCAATTAAAAACAAATACTCTCCAGTGCATTTCTAAAACGACAAAGGTGCTTCCTTACCTACTGGCTTATACACAATTTTATATCCAAAAACGGGAGAGGGTGAAGGGTCCCAGGACACCCTGAATCTTGTATACCATTCATCAGAGATGTATATGTTCTGAGGAGGAAGTAATCCCACTGAAAATAAATATGGGCACACATTAGTGACTTTTTATTGACAAACACAGAAAGCATAGAACTTTATGAACACTGACCATGAAGACTGACAGTGCAACCCCATGAAAGGATAGTAATAATGTCCCATAATGTCCTGATCCAGAAAACAATTAAAAGGCATTGAATATTCAACAGAAAGCTTAGTCATTTTCCAAATTCAGACAGCACATCAAATGAACTCAGGACCTGGTGATCTCCAGAACCAGGATATTTTATGATGCAGAATCACAGAAATTAACAGAGATCTCATACCAGTTTCTAAATGTTATAGATCAGAGATTGTTAGGGCAAAAAAAGAAAGTGATTTAGAGACTACCTAGCCCAACGATCTTATCATAAAATAAGATATGACTTGCCTAAGACCACATAGCTAGGTCATGACAAAAATGAGATTCTTCCCCAGCACTATTATAACCTCTACCAGCATGACATAAAGAAAATCCTCAGGCCTCGGAGTACTGCCTAATTCCATCCCTTATAATAGCAATGCTGTGATAGCGTGTTCGTCACTTGCTGAGTTATTATTCATAGTATTACATATATAAGGACTTTAACGTTGAAAAGTTTTTAATAAAAGAAACCAGAAGTGGTTTGGGGCCTTCCTAGAGAACTGAAGATCTAGTAGAGACTTTTCATGTTCTGCGATTAAGCAAAAAATTCTGAACTATGACATTTCCTCCAGAAAATATCTAAATATATTCTGAAATCTCAGGGGGAAGTGAAAATGGGAAGCTGTTCAATTAAAATCATCCTGAGTCACTAAACAGAGTGTCTGTGGACTCAGTCCTGTAGACAACAAGGGTCAAAAAAACACACAAATCCCTGGCCTCCCAGAGACTGAGCTGAAACGCTCTGGTCCTGCTTTTCTCTTGGGAGCTTTCAAATGTTTCCTCTCCCAAATCCTGTAATGTTGTCAACATCATTTAAGTAGGAAATGAGTTTGGGCAATTAAGTATAGCAAGGACCCAGATAATGTTACTGAAGGGGATTTTTGCTGAATGAGGCAGAAAAACGTCTTAGCAGTCTCCCAGTTGATGGAACCCCAGACTGAAGGCCTAGCCAACCTTCACGCTCGGCCACAGATTCTCAACTTTGGCTGTGCCTAGAACTTCAGCAGGTCAAGGCCACACCTAGACCCGTTAGTGTCTCTGTGGGTGGCGCCCAGGGGTCAGCCTTTTTATAGGTCCTTGGGTGATTCCAGCAGCCACACTGGAGCACTTGTGATCTAAACAATAAGAAAGTGCTATCCATGTGGGCTAGAAAAGGGACCTGTGAAAGTGAAAGTGTTAGTCACTTAGTCGTGTCTGACTCTTTGCCGTAGCCTGCCAGGCTCCTCTGTCCATGGGATTCTCCAGGCAAGAATGCTGGAGTGGGTGGCCAGTCCCTCCTCCAGGGGATCTTCCCAACCCAGGGATCAAACCCAGGTCTCTTGCATTGCAGGCAGATTCTTTACTGTCTGAGCCACCAGGGAAACCCAGGGAAAAAAGACCTGAACTCTGGTAAATCTTTGTAAAGGATTTAGTACAATAGAAAAAATATTTTTAAAAATTGTAAAGACAGAAGGTTTGTAAAGACAGGAGATGACTACTAATCATCTTGATTTCATGACAAATTCTATGACAATGGGTTGTTGTTGGCCGACCCTTAACTGATTAACAGCTGCAGCCACAACTGATACCACACAAACTAAAACATTATTCAGTGACTGAGCAATGGTTTTCCAAAGGATAAAGTTGTCTCAAGCATGACAAAATACACAGATTTGCATCTCATTTTCTTTCTTTTAGTATACCTTTAAAAAGTTAAAAACACATTGTGTTGTCATGTCATTTTGACAAAATTCAATATCTAATACAAATGTTACTACAGTATTAATGTAGTATCTGAGATGCATACACTCAAAGACTACCAAGCTGAAAGATTATAAAAGTTATAAGGCATTTACCAGTTCTTCCATTTCCTGTCAAATGGGCACCATCTCCATCTTCATAAACAGGAATAACTGTAATTTTATAGGGGGTATCTGGTTGCAGGGGCTGGAGAATTACATTGTTTCTTCTGCCTGGGACGGTGGTCTGCAGGGGAAATCAAATAATGAAGTTATTATCAGATAAAGGACTTCCACATGAATATTGCTGTATGTGTTCCCATAAATAGCAATGTTTTCTTCATGGTTTCTCTTGGTTTTACAGTGTTCATCATGGGACAAACTGTCTTTCCCGCTGCTGAAGAACAAGAACGGTCTTAGAGTCAGGCACATCCCAGTTCAAATCCCACATGAGCCACATCCCAGTCCCGTGGCTCAGCATCTTGAGAGGAAGGAAGCCTCTAGGATGAAAAGCAGCTTTCCACACACACGTAACTGAACACTGCTGTGCCTGCCTTCTTCTCATCTCTGTCAGTTTCATGGTGCTCCTTCATCATATATGCACCCTGTGCCCACCACAGGCCGGGCATGATACCAGCCACTGGGTGCACACCAGCAAGCAAAAGTGGACTCAGGCTTTGTCCTCAAAAGCCTCCATTGGCTGATACTAATTAGATGGAAAAGGTGAAAAAGAGGAAATGGAAAATACATTCAAATGCCTTCGTGAAAAGGAAATGAACCAGACAAGAGTTCTCAGTCTCTCTTCCAACCCTATGCTTTGCTTCTACAAACAACAGGGATCCCTTAAACCAGTGAATTCCAGCATGCAGTCCCCTAAATCCAAACGGTGAATTGGGGGAAATTACATTTTTAATGTTTTCAGAAAGTGACAGGAAATTGCATATTTGTCAGTAGCTAAGCTGAATAAACAGTAAAGCATGAGGCTCCCTGCTTTAGCAAACTAAGTGTGGTAGTACTGCTTATCTCGTTTTGATCAGAAACTGAAAGGCACTTATGTGTGTTTCTGATGAATAAAAATACAGGCTTGAACTAAAGCTTAATATTTCAAGTTCAAGTAGATAACCTATAACACGGGGATAACGAAGGAAGAACAATCATAAAGGACTGTTGTTGTTCAGTCGCTAAGTCATGTTCTACTCCCTGCGACCCTGTGGACTACAGCAGGCTAGGCTTCCTTGTCCTTCACTATCTCCCAGACTTCGCTCAAACTCATGTCCATCGAGTCAAAGAGGATACATGTGGCAAAATGGCTACAAACCACAGACCTTACTGCCTTACAATTAACATTCTGTGTCATATTCTACTAATCCAGCACATCAATTAACCACTGAACTTTAAAGAAAGTAGAATTCATCCCTCTGTAATGGATGGATGTATACATTGAGGACTAGGAGTAAGCTGGAAGAAACTTGATTCAGGTTCTAGAGTCATAAAGTACAACACCCAAAAAATTTAAAACTAATTTGAGAGTATGTATACTCAAAAACCAAAACGCCCCTCCAGAATGTTCAATTCAGAGAAAAGACTGATTAGCCTGATGGCTCAGTGATTTAAAAAAAACCAAAAACCTGCCTGTCAATGCAGGAGATGCAGGTTCAAGGTCAGGAAGATCTCCTAGAGAAAGAAATCGTAACCTGCTCCATTATTCTTGCCTGGGAAATCCCATGGGCAGAGAAGCCTGGTAGGCTACAGTCCCTGGGGTTTCAGAGTCACACATGACTTATCCGCTAAACAACAACAATTGAAGGGAGATCTTGTGGAGATATTATATTCACAGAAAGGTTAAGATTTAATGAGTCACATCACTTGAACATTAGGTAGGGTAGCTCAGGATAACATGTATTCTCTTTCACCGACTCAGTTCCTATGGCATAATTAGATGATTAGAGATACACATCAATATGAGATACAACAATTTTTCAGCCTGTCTTTAGAAAAGAAATGAGCTCAAAGACAGATAGTTTGGGGTCGGGGAGGCCATGCTAGGCACACGCAGGTACCCCAATATCACATCAGAAAGTCATATAAAATTTGACTGTCACACAAAAGTCAAGGATGCAACTGTAATCACAGTACTTCCTAAAGAAGAAAGCTGGTGTCCACCTGTCAACCAAGTAAGAGACCACAAAATGTGCAGATGAATGAGTAACAGACTCACATATTCATCAATTGGGTCACCAACGGTGGGAGAATAAATGATCCTGTACTGCTGAACCGGCCCATCAGCGTGATCCCAGGCTACAGAGAGGCTGTTGGTCGTCTCCCCAAAGACTCTTAGATTTCTTGGTCCACTTCGTGGTACTAAATAAATAAATACAGTAAAGGTAGTTTCCAGTCTGTGACCATAGCGAACATGGGGATGGAGGGTGGGGTGTGAAAGAAACGTCTGGAGAGCAGAGTACTTGTAGCCAGGTACTTCACCACTCTCTGGGTCACCTACTCTCTTATGATGAAATACACATCTAGGGTTCTCAGGTGAAACCAGAAGTAGTAGGAAGTGCTGTATTCAGAGCTACAGTTACATGCTTCACTTGGGCAGCTCCCAGCACCCCTCTCTCACCACACATCCCTCAGGCCTCCTGTCCTGAGTCACAAAGAAACCCAACCCGGTGGAGAAGGGATTTCCGCCTCACGTGTTCGGCCTTGGGCGGGGCTGGGATTCCCCTCTGCATCCGAGTAGAGGGCAACGATGTTCACAGAATAGGGTGTGTCTGGAATCAGCCGCTCCAAGTGCACCGTGCGGGTATTTCCTGGCACCACAATCTGGAGGGGAGGACATGCCAGATTCTGTCTGATGACAACCCAAATGCTTACCAAGTCTTTTATTAGTCAGCATATTAACGTTTACAGTAAAAGCTGAGCCCAACACAGCAGAAGCCAGCTTCTGTGCTACCTCATGAAATATGCCCAAATAACAGCATTAATGCAATTTATCCTCAGAGATTTCCTCTCCAAAAAATGTTAGCTCATACTGGACCCTCACTAACTTCAGTTATCTCCCATTTATGTCCATGGTTCAAATACAACATCCAGGGCTCACGATAGCTATCCAAAAGCATTCCAAATGTTAGCTAGAAGGAACCCACCCTCAATACACATACTGTCTCTGTGTCCTAGTCAAATTACTAATTTCTGATTTCTACATTACTAATCTATTAGAAAACTGCAGTACTGTGAAGATAGACTGAGCAGTCTGTTAAGGGCCAATGGAGGCAAACTTTAAAGTGTTTTCATAACAAAGACATGTATGTTACAACAAAAGCCCATACGGACAAGGTCTAGCAATGATTTGCCTTAACTACTGAGGCTTTTAACTCATATAGCTTATTTGCATTTTAAAAATTAAAATCAAAAAAAAAAAAAAAAAGACACTACAGGGAGTGAAAATTGATACATCCTTCCTACAAGGCAACTGGGCAGTTTGATGAAGTGATTTTAGGAAGTTATTCTAAGAACATAAATAGGTATGCAAGAATATATGCATGAGGATGTTTATTATAATATTTATAGTTTTCAATACATAAAATTTGTAACTGACCTTAATGTCCATCTGTTGAGGATTTTAAATGAATAAAAGTTATGAAATGCCTTACAATGTAATACAGTACAGCCAATAAAAATAAGGACAAAAAATAAATAAATTAATTAATTAATCATAAAAATCATTTTTGCTAACTAACCCTATAGGTACAAAACACGTCCTTTAATTCATTAAAAGCAATCATTTAAGCATTATACAGGGACAGGTCTGTGGCTTGCATTCTCACAACCAACCAACAGGAGAGTAAGTTCATCAAGAAAGTAAATTTCATACACACACAAAGCAGTGATGGAGGAACAGACCTATGGACACTAGGGGGAAGGAAGAGTGGGTGAGAGGCTTGTGAAGAGCAACATGGAAACTTACACTATCATATGGCAAAGAGATAACCATTATGAATGCTCTGTGGAACTAAGGGATCTTACTTGGGGGCTATGTAACAGCCTGAAGAGGTGGGATGGACGGGAGTGGGAGGGAGGCTCAGGTGGGAAGGATCAAAGCTATACCTATGATGGATTTGGGATTAAATAGAGATGTAAACAACAAAATTCTGTCAAAGCAAAATAAAAGAAAAAGGAAAAAAACAAAGTAACTTTCTAGGAAACCCGGTGCCACACCAACTGACTTTATTGTCTCAGGACAGCAATACAGCAGGAGATGCTCTAAGGCGACTGCACGACTTACAGATTCCGAGGGCCTTGTGCCATCCAGGGGCGAATACACGATGCGATACTGCTGCACTGGCCCAGGTGCCGAGTCCCAACGAACGTCCAGGCTGTTTGGTGTTGGATTGTACACTTGGACGTTTCTTGCCAGCCCTCTGACCACTGAGGAAAGAAATGCCAACACATATTTCTTACATTTATCTCTGTTGAGTTTTTGTTGTCACTTCTCCAGAACTTCCACTCTCTAATAGGATAAACTATTGTCCTTAATTACCTACACACAAAAGAAGATTAAAACTTTCCACATCCAAATGTAGTCAATGTTAGCCCTATGTCTTCAGTCTATATAGAACATAAATAGGTATGCAAGAATATATGCAGGGTTTATAATATTTATAGTTTTCAAACATTTGTAACTGACCTTAATGTCCATCTGGATTTTAAATGAATAAAAGTTATGAAATGCCTTACAATGTAATACAGTACAGCCAATAAAAATAAGGACAAAAAATAAATAAATTAATTAATTAATCATAAAAATCATTTTTGCTAACTAACCCTATAGGTACAAAACACGTCCTTTAATTCATTAAAAGCAATCATTTAAGCATTATACAGGGACAGGTCTGTGGCTTGCATTCTCACAACCAACCAACAGGAGAGTAAGTTCATCAAGAAAGTAAATTTCATACACACACAAAGCAGTGATGGAGGAACAGACCTATGGACACTAGGGGGAAGGAAGAGTGGGTGAGAGGCTTGTGAAGAGCAACATGGAAACTTACACTATCATATGGCAAAGAGATAACCATTATGAATGCTCTGTGGAACTAAGGGATCTTACTTGGGGGCTATGTAACAGCCTGAAGAGGTGGGATGGACGGGAGTGGGAGGGAGGCTCAGGTGGGAAGGATCAAAGCTATACCTATGATGGATTTGGGATTAAATAGAGATGTAAACAACAAAATTCTGTCAAAGCAAAATAAAAGAAAAAGGAAAAAAACAAAGTAACTTTCTAGGAAACCCGGTGCCACACCAACTGACTTTATTGTCTCAGGACAGCAATACAGCAGGAGATGCTCTAAGGCGACTGCACGACTTACAGATTCCGAGGGCCTTGTGCCATCCAGGGGCGAATACACGATGCGATACTGCTGCACTGGCCCAGGTGCCGAGTCCCAACGAACGTCCAGGCTGTTTGGTGTTGGATTGTACACTTGGACGTTTCTTGCCAGCCCTCTGACCACTGAGGAAAGAAATGCCAACACATATTTCTTACATTTATCTCTGTTGAGTTTTTGTTGTCACTTCTCCAGAACTTCCACTCTCTAATAGGATAAACTATTGTCCTTAATTACCTACACACAAAAGAAGATTAAAACTTTCCACATCCAAATGTAGTCAATGTTAGCCAACTATGTCTTCAGTCTATATGGAAGCAAAGTTGTTGCCAATAAAAACAAGTTAGTAAAAGTAAGAGTGCTGGGTTGGCCATAAAAGAGGCTTCCCATGTGGCTCAGTGGGAAAGAACCCTCCTGCCAAAGTAGGAGACTCAAGAGACACGGGTTCAATCCCTGGGTTGGGACGATCCCCTGGAAAAGGAAATGGCAACCCACTCCAGCATCCTTGCCTGGAAAATTTCATGAGCAGAAGAGCCTGGCAGGCTACAGTCCATGGGGTCACAAAGAGTAGGACACGGCTGAGTGACTGAGTATGCACGGCCATTAAAAAAAAAAAAAAAAAAAAAAGACAAGGAACACAAAACTGAAAAGACGCATCAGTTTTCCAACACAGGTACTGGAGAGAGGGAAGAAAATTTTATAGCTCTGCTTTCTAAGGGAAACCTGGCAACACTGATGAGGCCACCTAATTCCAATCTGCTCTCTACACCCACTTATTCCTTCTCATTCAACAGATCGATACTGAATGTCTTCTGTGATTAAAATAAAAAGTAAAAGGAAGGAGAAAAGATACACTCAGTTCTCAGTTAACTGCCTCAGCTGGGGTTTAGAAAAACATGCAAACTAAATCCATGTATTAACCCCAAACCTTAGCCAATAACATCATCTTTCCAGGCTACTAATCTTTTGCCAGAAGAAGTCATCTGAACTTGTCTCTTTCGGCCATCAGCAAGTGTATTTTTAAAGTCAAAGAAATATTTATAGGTATGCCCCAAAGCCTTTAAGCAATACTACAAAGAATTGTAAAACCACTATAAACTGGTTTCTCAAGATGTTAATGGCAAATGAAAGCACTCAGATTTTCAATGCCAAAAAGCACTTCATCAGCAAACCAGAGAAATGTTCCATCAAGCAATGTGACGAACAGATTCTAACAACTGACACTATGAAAGCCAATTACAAAATACTATTTCACACCAATTTATAAAGCACAAAGCAAAGCAAAGCAAAGCTCATAAATTTTTGCCAGTGAAATAAAATGCTGCCAATTACATACACATGTATAAATTCTGAAATTACCATTTCAGAAGAAGGATGCCATTATAACTTTTTTATTTCATACACTAGAATGTTAACAATTGGTGGTGTCTAGATCGTAAACTATGAGTGGCTTTTACATTTGTATTCTATCATAAATTTTCCAAAATTTCTTTAATGTGTCCATATGACCTTTATGCTGAAAAGCAAAGTATATCATGAAAAAGCTACATTTTTCTGCCTTATTACTTACATGTCCTTCCAGTATCTGATGTGCGTCCTCCATCACCTTCAGAATAAACAGGAACTACAGTAATGGTGTATTGGGTATCTGGCTGCAGATTCCTAAGAATGGCATAATTGGTATTCCCAGGGATTGGTACCTAAAGATTTTAACAAAATGTAAAGTACTTGATTTGAAAAACTGGTAAAAGAAATAATACTTCAAATGATACAATACTGAAAATAATCACTCAAGACCAAGTCAAGAAGCAAGTTCTATAATACTGGGATCTAATGCTGTGCCTCCAAATAAACTGTCATAAGAGTTTATGAAGACTTCTTACCTTCACCCTAGACTCTCTTAGAACTCCCTGGAGTTATTACTTCCCTCAGCTCCAATCCCCTGTCCCCCAAAGCTCCCTGATCACCCAGGCTATGGGGCACCAACCTACCACCATCTGTCAAGTTCTACTAAATAAATATGAACTTCTTCAACACTAAGGTAAACTGTTTAACTCTTCAGCTGTCACCTTGCAATCATTCTACTACAGTTGAAACAAATACCTATTTTTTCCCTGTAGGAAATAATTACCAGTTCCTCCAGCCCGCCTGCTGTGGGTGCATAGAAGAGCTTGTATTGCCGAGGATTGCCCTCTGCATGGTCCCAGCGAACATTCAAACTGCTGGTGGAAGGGTCATACACTCTGAGGTTCCTTACAGTATTCAAAGGTTCTGAAATGCAGAGAAAGCGCATCCCAGAGTGATGCTAACAACCCAGCACATACAAAACAGATTCACTGCTATCTCCCAGGAATCCTAGAACACAGCAGGTCCCCCAGAGTAGGCACCCCACAGATATTTGTTGAAGTCATGAATAAACGAAATGATGTCTGTGAATGTCTGATCAATGTCCGGTTCATCTCTCCACAGATGACCCCAAGGCAGTTTTTATCTGCTTTTTATCCTAGAGAGTAACAAATGTCTTTTTTCCCTGAACAGAGACACAGAATTCCAAGGATATTTTAAAAAACAACTGAGATCATTATTAACATGCATCTTAAAAGATAAGCAAAACTCTGTGTCACCCCAGAATTTCCAGAGAAAGACGTGACTCCATTTCCATGAAGGTTATTTAAAAACACCAGAGAATTGGGCTTCCCTGTGGTAAAGAATCTGCCTGGCCATGTAGGAGACTTGGGTTCTATCCCTGATCCAGGAGGATCCCACTTGCCATGGAGGAACTAATCCCACACATCACAACTACTGAGCCTGAGCTCTAGAGCCCGGGAACCTCAACTGCTGATGCCTGTGAGCCTTAGAGCTCATGCTCTGCAACAAGAGAAGCCATTGCCATGAGAATCCCACTCATCACAAATTGAAAGAAACCCTCACCTGCCGCAACTAGAGAAAAGTCCTTGTAGCAACAAAGACCCAGCAAAGCCAAAAATTAAAATTAAAAAAAAAAAGCCACAGGTGGAGGAGGAAATGGCAACCCACTCCAGGATTCTTGCCTGGAGAATTCCACAGATAGAGAAGCCTGAAGGGCAACAGCCCATGGGGTCACAAAGAGTCGGACATGACTGAGCAGCTAACACACACACAATATTAGGTGTAATCAAAGTGAGTGATTTAGAAAAGGAAGGCATTTTTAACAATTAAGAATCTCTGACACCAGGACTGGCTGCAAAGCCAGCACAGCTCTCACAGGGAACCCCGGAGGTTACTAGCTGCAACTGCAAAGACAAGACCGACAACTGGGGTGTCTAAGAGTTGGGTCATTATCTCCTGGGGAAACAAATAAAAAGGCTGAGCTACTGCAAACGAATAAACAAACAAAAAACCCACCGGATTCTGGGTTGACTTACTGGTCTTGCCTCTTCCCGTCATGCGCCCGCCTTCACCGTCTGGATACAGCGAGGACACAGTGATGGTGTAAGGTGTGTCAGGCTTCAGCTTCTGCAACAGCACACTGTTCTGCCGTCCTCCTATCGTGGTCTTGAGTAAAACAGGGACAAGTGTCAGCCTTGTCTCTCCCTCTCACTAATCTGCCAGAGAAAGCTCTTTTTACAGGGTAGTTGTACAGAGACCTTTGCCAAGATCTGGAAATACGTCCCATAGTGAAAGTTGGAAATATATCTTAGGTACAATTTTAAATGTTAAATGTAAAATATGCACCTTCAATCATAAAAAGGGATCTTAAGCCTTAAAACTGGTAACCTTAAAAAGACCTTTCAAAGTGCTGGCCGCCAGCACTGTGAAATTTCATCCAAAACACATTTCACAGATCCCTTCCCCCAAAAGGCATTAATCATAAGCGAGCTGCAAAGAACTTTAAGATAGCAAAGAACTGCACAACAGGGGAGGCTATGCCCCATTCAGTATCACTCCTACCTCTTTACAGATGTTTCTTATTTGCTTTAGAAACACATTCAAATGATTCAGCAAAAGATATAAAGCTTTTGGTTGTCCCCCTCAAAAACTGCCCCTTGAACAGCAGAAGCTGTGTAAACTATGTGATGGAACCCTCCGCCAGGCCACACTCAAGATTCCAGCCTTGCGGTATGAAGGTTTCCCAATGTCCTCCAATTACAGAGTCACCACTTAAGGCCATCTAGTTATCTTGTTGAAAGGAAATTTGTATGATATGTTAACAGTCTACTGAATTCAGATGTTTAATCCCATGCTAACTAAGATCGCATGAAAATGGCACACTGCCCACCACGAGTACACATGCAGATGGCTTGTCCAGATGTTCCCCACTTAGCACCCATCCACTCAAAAAACTCACTGCGTTCCTCCTCAACATGGACAAACTGAACCATAGTGGCTAATTTTAACAGATTCAGTGTGTGAGGTTATGAGAGCAAACTATCAATGTATTTGATACTTAACCACTCGGAAAGCATCCACTTAGTAGAACTAGCTCCCTGAGTGGACACAGTGTGTGTACCTACTTCTTGCATCCAGTTCTTCAAAATAGTGCTAGCATCAGTAAGTCATTATTTTGATTATTCCATGGACCACCATTAAAATGCAAACACCTGTAAGAATGACAGACCTTACGGGATTGTCAGATAATACTTTACAGAGGGCACGTTTATGACACTCCCTCTACTTACAACAAATAGCTAAGAGATAGGAAAGAGAGACTCAGGGTACCAGGAGGACAGTCAGTATCACCAGGAACAGAAATGCTAAGGACAGGCTTACCTAAATCAGGGCCAGCACAGACAAAAGTTCTGTTTCTGCCATAAACAGATCAGTCTATCAAATGTCTTATTTTACATAAAAATCATTTGATGACACGATATTTAGTTTGCTGCTGATAAACTCTAAGGAATTTTTAATCCAAATGTATCATACATCCTCAGTAAGGTTCTATGGAAAGCTCAACAGAGCAGCCCACAAGCAGCACTCGTTCAGCTCAGCCCACTTCATGTGCAGGTTCCAGTACCTTTAACCACCACTAGCATCTGCCTCTCCTAATACCCCTAAACTGGAAAGGGGTATGACCCATGTGCTGTAGTTCAGAGAGTCAGTTGATTAAAAGTTAATGACTCATCTCTCTCGAAGGCTTTCTGAAGAAAGAGTACAGCCCCCCAAGAGTCAAACAGATTCAAAACAGATTACCGTTTGTTCACTGCCTTCCCCTGTGGAAGGCTGGTAGGTGATTCTGTATTTCTGCACACGACCACTAGCAGGATCCCACTTGACAGTCAAGCTGTTAGATGTTGCGTTGTACACCTGGAGGTTTCGAGGACCACTTTTTGGAGCTGGAAAAAGATTAAGAGACACAGTAAACAAACTGAAGGATGTCTCCCATGCATATATGCACTGATCCCAAGGAAACGAAGAAAGTTGTGTATTTCTAGGCTCAGAACAAATCTAACCCAATAATAAGTGGTCTTTGATTTTTGAATGACTCCTTAACAAATAGTAGCAAAGAACAAAATTCTTCCAGAGACCTCTTTAAAAGAGATCCCAATCAACACCTTATGATTTATTGTAAAAGAAGAAGGTCTGTTTGCAGTGGATTTTGTGATATTTTTCATCATTCATTCTCTGGCCATTCATACAATCAGCAAATTCAATTCTTACCTTGTGTTGTTAAGGGTATCAAACGCACTAAAAGAAAAAAAAAGAGGATGGCAACATATTACTAATATAGCCACAGCTCTATTCTGATCATTTGAAAATAGCCATGTTCTACTGAAGGCTGAACACCTACGTGTGCGCTCACTGCCGATCAGGTCATCACTTTCTGACTCATCAGGATAAATGGCAGTAACAGAAACTTCATAGAGAGTGTTCGGGTTCAGGTTTTCAAACACCAGCGTATTCTCATCTCCATTTAGGATGGTCTTAGGGAAAGAGGAAAACACAGCAAACCCACACAAAATTAAGTCACCATGCACAGCACATACTCCATGGCAAGTGGTTGACATCATTTAGCCAGATGTTTTTCCTGCTTTGAGGCATGCCATGAGCTCAGATGTGACTAGCAGGAAAGGATGCTTTTCAGGCAACAAAGATTATATATTTAAAAAGTTAACACCCTACCTCCATCTTATCTGGGCTTCCAGAAGGCGCCCAGGTGATTCTGTAGAGAGACACATCAGAAGCTCCATGGTCCCAAGTCCCTCGGAAACTCTCTGGTGTAACTTCAGTAATCTGTAGGTTTGTTGGAGCGGGCACAGTGCCTGTCAAGAGAGAAGCAGAACTAAGTCTTTGGATGTGATCTACAAACTTAAAACTGCCTTGTTTTATTTTAATGGACATGGGGAAACTGGCCGACAACATTAGAACACAGTATCTTACCAATCCAGTTCATCCAAAAGTAAATATGAGAGAGAGCCCTGAAAATGGCAAGTGTTTTATGAATATAATAGGCTATTTAAGTCTATAAAAATGATGATTTTTTAAAAATGGTCCATTTAGGCATATTATTCTAACACAGTGGTTCTTCATTGTTTTGCCATTTTTGTGAATTTGAGGAAAACCCTGGATTCTTTTCCACAGCAATACAGAAGCACAGTTTGTTCAACTCAAATTCAAGCACCCCTCTTTAAAAGAGATCCCAATCAACACCTTATGATTTATTGTAAAAGAAGAAGGTCTGTTTGCAGTGGATTTTGTGATATTTTTCATCATTCATTCTCTGGCCATTCATACAATCAGCAAATTCAATTCTTACCTTGTGTTGTTAAGGGTATCAAACGCACTAAAAGAAAAAAAAAGAGGATGGCAACATATTACTAATATAGCCACAGCTCTATTCTGATCATTTGAAAATAGCCATGTTCTACTGAAGGCTGAACACCTACGTGTGCGCTCACTGCCGATCAGGTCATCACTCACTGACTCATCAGGATAAATGGCAGTAACAGAAACTTCATAGAGAGTGTTCGGGTTCAGGTTTTCAAACACCAGCGTATTCTCATCTCCATTTAGGATGGTCTTAGGGAAAGAGGAAAACACAGCAAACCCACACAAAATTAAGTCACCATGCACAGCACATACTCCATGGCAAGTGGTTGACATCATTTAGCCAGATGTTTTTCCTGCTTTGAGGCATGCCATGAGCTCAGATGTGACTAGCAGGAAAGGATGCTTTTCAGGCAACAAAGATTATATTTTTAAAAAAGTTAACACCCTACCTCCATCTTATCTGGGCTTCCAGAAGGCGCCCAGGTGATTCTGTAGAGAGACACATCAGAAGCTCCATGGTCCCAAGTCCCTCGGAAACTCTCTGGTGTAACTTCAGTAATCTGTAGGTTTGTTGGAGCGGGCACAGTGCCTGTCAAGAGAGAAGCAGAACTAAGTCTTTGGATGTGATCTACAAACTTAAAACTGCCTTGTTTTATTTTAATGGACATGGGGAAACTGGCCGACAACATTAGAACACAGTATCTTACCAATCCAGTTCATCCAAAAGTAAATATGAGAGAGAGCCCTGAAAATGGCAAGTGTTTTATGAATATAATAGGCTATTTAAGTCTATAAAAATGATGATTTTTTAAAAATGGTCCATTTAGGCATATTATTCTAACACAGTGGTTCTTCATTGTTTTGCCTTTTACATTTTTTGTGAATTTGAGGAAAACCCTGGATTCTTTTCCACAGCAATACAGAAGCACAAGTTTTAGCTTGTAACAGTGTGTGAGCCTTCATGGTCCATGAATTCTTATGATCTACGTAATCCACGGATAAGCATTTCCTACAGATCACCAACCTGACACACAATGAGAAGCTGACTGTATCAACTCTATAAACAGACACAGGACTAGCCCTGCAGTGCTGACAATGGCTGAAATCCCAACTAAGAGCACTTATACTGACCAGACAGACACTCCAGCTAGTTTGCAGCACAAGCAATCTGGAATGTCTGCAACCGGTTCTGAGCTTTCATTGTCAATTATTTCTCTATTTCCCGGTAACCAAAGCCAACTACACAAAAGTCATAGCCATCAAAAATTTGTTTCTAATGATGTCAATGAAAAGGCCCATTGAGATTAAGAAACTGGTCCCACTTTCATAAGCACAACTGCAAAACAAACCAGTCAATAAGGGTGCACTTTGGATGTGTCTAAAGGTTCTTAGAAAATCTTAAGGAGGAAAAGCAAGTATTAATTTAGTATATTAAATTACCTGCTTTCATGAGTCTTTCTTCTTGACCTTTCCTTCCCTTTACTACTCCTGTTATGTTTAGGCCAGTCTGCTTACATGGGCAAATTTTCATCTCCAGCCACTACCTTGCCAGGTAAGAAGTGATGCCAAGAAGGCAACTGCAGTTGCTAAGAGATTCCACGTGGTAAAAATCATCAGAGGTGGATACTGCCTGTAGTTACGGAGGAGGCTGTGACACTTGACAAGAGGCGCTGATCATGTATAGACAGCGGGGCACAGAAGGAGAAGCTTTTGAGCCTCTGGTTGAGGAAGATGCTGGATAGAAAGTAAAAGTTCTAGACCACAGCACGTATGCCCCCACAAGCTTCCTGGGCGAGGCTGGGAAAGGTCGTCTGAATCCTCTAGACTCATGCTGTCCACCATGGGAGCCATCGGTCCCATGTAGCTATTGAGTACTTGAAATGTGGCATCTGAGTTGAGATGCCCTGTAGTGTAAATTAAGACACACATGTGTGTAAGAGAGTGTGTGTGTGTGTGTGTGTGTGTGTGCTCAGTTGCTCAGTCGTGTCTGACTTTTTGTAATCCTATGGACTACAGCCCACCAGGCTCCTCTGTCATGAGTTTCTCCAGACAAGAATATTGGACGACGTTGCCATTTCCTCCTCCAGAGGATCTTCCCTACCCAGGGGTCCAACCCGCGTCTCTTACATCTTTTGCATTGGCAGGCAGATTCTTTACCACTGAGCCACTGAGAAAGTCTCAAATTAAGACACACCAGATTGCAAAAAAAAATATATGATCAAAAACTGTGAAGTATTTCATTAATAATTATTATACTGGTAAATCTCGAAATGCTAATATTTTGGATACACTGGGGTGAATGCAACACATTATTAAAATTACTTTCATTTTTTCTCTTATCTTTTCTAATGTGGCTACTAGAAATTTGAATTACCTATGTGGCTCCCAATATATTATATTTCTTGGAACTCCGTTGGCTCTAGACTTCATTTTCTTAAACACCGTTTAACTAGGAAATGATGTGCTGAGCACTGAGCCAGAAACTGGAGATTCAAAGTTTAACAAAATAAATACGTCTCTGCCTTCACTAGGAGGGAGCCAGGGGGGTGTGGTATAGACAGGAAAAGACCAACAGGCAATAATAATTGGGTTAAATACTATGGAAGTAGCATGAAAAGGAGAGGAGAGGACATCCTTGGAGGGGCCCAGAGTGGAGCGGGGATGGTGAGGCCTAGGCAGGTGTCCCCTGTCTCCCTCACTTTCCTGACATGAGCCCATGTATTGGGACTTTTTACCTCCACCGTGAAATACTATTAAAGCAAAAGTGCTTATATTTTGCTAGACCTGGTAGCACTTTACACAGAGTAAGATCTCAAAAAATTGATAAACGTGGCATACTTTTCAGAAAAAAATTCAACATATCAATAATCAAGAATACGCTTTCTCGTCATCTCCCTACACACACACACACACACACCTGTTAAGAATTTGGAAGATGAATTAGTGACAGTGGCTGGCAGAATAATAAGAGAGAAATTATCTTAAATGGAACTGACATAAGGATAGAAAATATGAAGAAAGTAAGTGAACAATCTATGAGCCCGAAAATTAATAATTCTGGCAAAAATAACATTAAGAAATGCACAGAGAACTCTATTCAATATTTTGTCATATCTTTAAGGGAAGCGAATCTGGAAAGGAATATACGTGTATCTATATTACAGATATACACATATACATATAAAATGGAATCACTTTGCTGTACACCTGAAAATAATAAAACATTATAAATAACTATATTTCAGTTAAAAAATCTTTTTTCAAGAAATGAAATAACCAGTTAGTCAGTGACTAGAGCATGCAGTGTTGCTTTCTAATTATCAGTAAAGCCTTCCTGAGCACAACTCACGGGTGGTTTCCTGCGCAGTCACGGGGGGAGACTCCCCCTCATCATATACAGCAGACACGCTGACTGTGTACAGGGTTTGCGAGAAGAGGTCTTTAAGCGGCGTGCTGGCCCATGACCTGTCCACCTCCACCTACAATAGAGCAGCAGAACTGTTTTTACAAAGTTTAGTTTTGACATCCCTCTGTTGTTGGCTGTGTCTCTCAGCACGAGAGCGTAAGAACTGCAGTACAAAAACTAAGAAAAAAAAGGCAAAGCAAAGTTTTCCAATTTGCATAACAGTCCAGGAACTGAAGACAGTTTAAAGTTTCCAAAGTGGAAACGACGTATGCACTAAAATCATATCTGGCACTCGTGCTTGGTAAATGTTGAATGCCTAGGAGTTCAAACAACCTAATCATTTTTCCCCATTTCCCTGGGAGTCACTGCCTCATTTCTTTTGGGAAATTTCTCCCATGCATTAGCTTATTAGACCCCTGGTCATTACATTGCTTTTGAAAACTGAAATCCAGAATGAAGCGAATATGTGCACAGGTACAAATTAGCATGTGTGCACGCCATCAATGTTTGCATCCAGGTGCTCACAGAAACTATTTCTAGCTTCCAAAACTGCCTCTGAGACACATGTTAGTGTCCCTTTAGGCAGACATACATTTTAAAACCATTTGCTGATTACTTCCACTTTGAAGCAGGTTGTCATGGAAATAGCTCCTTCCCAACCTCAACTCAGAAACGCTCAAAGCAAAAGGGACACTCTTCTGACATTATATTCATACTTTTTGTCTGTCCCATTCAACTGTCCTAACTCTCTATTCCCTGACAAACTCCCCCTCTTCTTTCCTACATCCTCCTGCTAGCTTTTATTTTTAGAAACATTATTATGACATTTTTTTAGTAATTTATAGTGTGCAGAGCACCATATTAGGCATCTGGAGGAGAGTGAAAGACCATCTAGATTCTATAGCCTTTTATCTACTAAGGGATTATGTTCTGGGATTAATATCACACAGAAAAACATTTCTAAACTAAATAAAGACAGTCCAATTGTTGATATATAACAAGTTTTCAACACTGTTTGTAAAGGAAAAACTATTTGTTTAGATTCTTCTGTTAAACCTACTACGGGGAGACTCCCCTCATCATATACAGCAGACACGCTGACTGTGTACAGGGTTTGCGAGAAGAGGTCTTTAAGCGGCGTGCTGGCCCATGACCTGTCCACCTCCACCTACAATAGAGCAGCAGAACTGTTTTACAAAGTTTAGTTTTGACATCCCTCTGTTGTTGGCTGTGTCTCTCAGCACGAGGCGTAAGAACTGCAGTACAAAACTAAGAAAAAAGGCAAAGCAAAGTTTTCCAATTTGCATAACAGTCCAGGAACTGAAGACAGTTTAAAGTTTCCAAAGTGGAAACGACGTATGCACTAAAATCATATCTGGCACTCGTGCTTGGTAAATGTTGAATGCCTAGGAGTTCAAACAACCTAATCATTTTTCCCCATTTCCCTGGGAGTCACTGCCTCATTTCTTTTGGGAAATTTCTCCCATGCATTAGCTTATTAGACCCCTGGTCATTACATTGCTTTTGAAAACTGAAATCCAGAATGAAGCGAATATGTGCACAGGTACAAATTAGCATGTGTGCACGCCATCAATGTTTGCATCCAGGTGCTCACAGAAACTATTTCTAGCTTCCAAAACTGCCTCTGAGACACATGTTAGTGTCCCTTTAGGCAGACATACATTTTAAAACCATTTGCTGATTACTTCCACTTTGAAGCAGGTTGTCATGGAAATAGCTCCTTCCCAACCTCAACTCAGAAACGCTCAAAGCAAAAGGGACACTCTTCTGACATTATATTCATACTTTTTGTCTGTCCCATTCAACTGTCCTAACTCTCTATTCCCTGACAAACTCCCCCTCTTCTTTCCTACATCCTCCTGCTAGCTTTTATTTTTAGAAACATTATTATGACATTTTTTTAGTAATTTATAGTGTGCAGAGCACCATATTAGGCATCTGGAGGAGAGTGAAAGACCATCTAGATTCTATAGCCTTTTATCTACTAAGGGATTATGTTCTGGGATTAATATCACACAGAAAAACATTTCTAAACTAAATAAAAGACAGTCCAATTGTTGATATATAACAAGTTTTCAACACTGTTTGTAAAGTGACAAGTATCAAAACATGCTGTATTTGTTTAGATTCTTCTGTTAAACCTACTAGGAAAACAAATATTCCTAAACCCCTTCCAACCTCAACCTACCTCTTTAGCCTCCTCTTCTGGGGTTTTGTAGCGAACAATGTATTTATGCACATTTCCAGGTGCGGGTTCCCAAAAGACATTCATAGTGCTGTGAGTCACGTCTCTGAGTTTCAGATCTCGAGGACTGGGCAAAGGCACTGGAGATGCATGATAAATTAGGGCCAAATGTGGTTCTCAACCACAGAGCTCTACAGCATCTATACCAGCTTTCAAGAATTCGTTTGGAGAAAACTTAAAGGCATGCAGCAAAGTAACTGAACAAATTGGTTATGCTGATAAAAGCACTTTGATGCTACGAGGTACAGCTGAATTCTTTTCAAGGCTTTTTAAAAATAGGATAAATTTAAATATTAATAATGACTCTAACGTCTCATTTACTTGTTAACTTTCTCGCATTCTAGTAAGCTCTTACTTGTTGCTCAGCTATAATAAACCATAGTTCAACAGAAATGTACAGTTCATGTTACTTTATCAAATATTAAATCAGTTAAGATTGAAATCAAAAAACATCATGCTTCCTGAAACATATGCTAGAAAATCAAATGGTTACAAGCGTGAAGAATGAAGATGAGCCAAAATTAAGCATCCAATAAGCTCAGAAGAAAACCCACAGAAGTCCAGATGGTTAGGAGCAAATCCAAATGATAAAGTTCCACCAAGTCAAACAGAGCTTTGCTTAAAAAGGTTGCGGAGGAGAACGAAAGAAGACCTCTTCTCTTGTTACAGGAGACATAGCTCACTCTTTCTAGCTACCTGTTTAACCAACTTCTTTTGCCTCTCATTTCAAGTCTCACATCTCTTCCTGATCTGTTTCTCCACCTTGTGCACCTCCATCCCTTCAACGCTTTTGTCTTTCAGCCTCTATCTGCGCCCTCCCCTTCTCCACTGCTGCAGCCTAGCCCTATATTCAAGTCTACAGCCACGTCTGTCTTTCATTTCATTATGGCTTGCTTCCCCCTCCCCCACCTCAGCACTCCAGAACAGGTCTCCATGCCTAGCTGGATCCCTCTCTTTCCACCTGCCACCAGTCCACTTCCACAAACCACTAGTTACAGATAGGATCTGACACATAAAAGGTGATTATTTGTTTCCAGTGACTGTCTCCTGCCCCACCATGCAGGGTTTCTCTTCTCTGCCTCAACATGCTTCTGTCTCAGCTCCGTTCCCTCTTGAAGGTTTCTTCCGACTTCTTAATTTCCTTAGAAATGTGGGCAGAAACTTGCAACATTTAAGCCAAAACATGCTTAGAATCCCAGCATGCCCACATCAAGAAGTTGAAAAAAGCTGGGTAAGGCCAGGGTCCTAACTGCCATCACTATCACTTTTCAAGAGAAAGCATCTGGATGCTAGGGAAACAAGTCAAAAACCCAAAGAGGGCTGAACAACACACAGAGAGAAATGCAAACCACGAAGAAATCATGGTCTTCCACACTGCCCTACATTACTTATCAGCACATTCCCAACACATGAGCACAGGACTGCCGTCGTCACAGATGATGAACATGTCTGGGGACTGAGTTAATTTACTTAACAGAAACAGACTTACTCAAATGTGCCATAGTTTTGACTTCAACAAGAATTTGGAACGTTCTGGGGACAATATGTTAAGATTGAAATCAAAAAACATCATGCTTCCTGAAACATATGCTAGAAAATCAAATGGTTACAAGCGTGAAGAATGAAGATGAGCCAAAATTAAGCATCCAATAAGCTCAGAAGAAAACCCACAGAAGTCCAGATGGTTAGGAGCAAATCCAAATGATAAAGTTCCACCAAGTCAAACAGAGCTTTGCTTAAAAGGTTGCGGAGGAGAACGAAAGAAGACCTCTTCTCTTGTTACAGGAGACATAGCTCACTCTTTCTAGCTACCTGTTTAACCAACTTCTTTTGCCTCTCATTTCAAGTCTCACATCTCTTCCTGATCTGTTTCTCCACCTTGTGCACCTCCATCCCTTCAACGCTTTTGTCTTTCAGCCTCTATCTGCGCCCTCCCCTTCTCCACTGCTGCAGCCTAGCCCTATATTCAAGTCTACAGCCACGTCTGTCTTTCATTTCATTATGGCTTGCTTCCCCCTCCCCCACCTCAGCACTCCAGAACAGGTCTCCATGCCTAGCTGGATCCCTCTCTTTCCACCTGCCACCAGTCCACTTCCACAAACCACTAGTTACAGATAGGATCTGACACATAAAAGGTGATTATTTGTTTCCAGTGACTGTCTCCTGCCCCACCATGCAGGGTTTCTCTTCTCTGCCTCAACATGCTTCTGTCTCAGCTCCGTTCCCTCTTGAAGGTTTCTTCCGACTTCTTAATTTCCTTAGAAATGTGGGCAGAAACTTGCAACATTTAAGCCAAAACATGCTTAGAATCCCAGCATGCCCACATCAAGAAGTTGAAAAAAGCTGGGTAAGGCCAGGGTCCTAACTGCCATCACTATCACTTTTCAAGAGAAAGCATCTGGATGCTAGGGAAACAAGTCAAAAACCCAAAGAGGGCTGAACAACACACAGAGAGAAATGCAAACCACGAAGAAATCATGGTCTTCCACACTGCCCTACATTACTTATCAGCACATTCCCAACACATGAGCACAGGACTGCCGTCGTCACAGATGATGAACATGTCTGGGGACTGAGTTAATTTACTTAACAGAAACAGACTTACTCAAATGTGCCATAGTTTTGACTTCAACAAGAATTTGGAACGTTCTGATCTTAAACCAAGACTCTTTCTCCAACATTCGTGCCTCACCACTGCTATATACCATATTCATCGATCAACAGCATGGACCATAACAGGCACCATTATTTTATGCTCTATTCCCTGACTGACACCTCACCAAGAGCAACTGTAGGACATCACTGATTGTAAGACACCATCTCAAAATCAGGCATATTAAATATGGAAAAATAAATACAAATCTTAACAACTTAAGAGGCTGCCATAAGTTTAGAAACAACCTGAATTCTCAAGTTTGATTGCCATAAGTAATAACCCTACAACTTAAGCGCAATTATCAAAATTATTGTTAGTATCACTGAGTGAAAGAAAAAGTCTAACCAATGAGCTCTGGTCATAGCAATGAGGGAAGAAGGCAACCTAGAAACATCTTACAGGTAACTTCCCTCGCCGTGACAGGCTCACTGGTGAGGTCGTGCAGGACGGCCTGGACTGTGACTGCATACTCAGTGTTGGGGAAGAGGTCACTCAGCTGCACATCATTCACTGTCGGCTCCACACGCATCTGCAGATGGACGTGCCAAGGGGAAACAGCATGTTCAAATTAAACATTCCCACCAAAGGGGGACAGCCAGTCACACCAATCTGTGACCACTAGATTTGAACACAACTTTTATTTTTCATTTCTCTGAAATGCATTTCCTCTTTCATACTTATATATTTTTAAGATGTATCACAGGTTACAAACACATCTGTTGTTCTGTTTTGTGTGTAAAGCTATAAATGAGATCATGAGTAACTGTGCCTTAATGGGAACTCTAAGGCACTGAAGTCTCAGAAGAACCAACGATAAGGCAACAAAGGGCTCCCACCTCTTTGGGTTTGGTCGGTACTGTGGCATTGATGGGTTCATAGGTGACGGTATAGCCAGTAGCGCCCCCCACTGGCAGCCACTGCACGTGCATGGTGGTTGAACCAATATCATAAATGTTCAGGCTGACCACAGGTACTGGCACTGTTAACAATGAAAAAGCAAACATCAGACTAACTTTTGACATTCTACTCACTTTATGACCACTTGTTACTTTGTTGTTGATATATATATATGGTAAATAGAAAATGCATTGTTGTGAGAAATCAATGAGAGTTAGTATAATCCCTTTCTCTCACCCCTAAAATCCAATCTCACTGTTTATCGCCAACTCTAATAGTAGGACTGCATGTGATTACTACTTCACAGACAAAAGACACTTAAATGTAAAACGGCAACCTAGTGAGTTTATATAGTGAGAGACTAACTTTCAGAGATTTTAATCTCTTCTTCTGGAACATTTGTAAGTTGACTATTTTCATTCTTCAAACATAGCATTTCATACCTAAAAAATTGCAGGGGACTTCCCTGGTGGTCCAGTGGGTAAGGACACCGCCTTGCAGTGCAAGGCTGGTTCGATCCCTGGCCTGGGAAAACAGGCATTGGCACAGAGTCTAACCAATGAGCTCTGGTCATAGCAATGAGGGAAGAAGGCAACCTAGAAACATCTTACAGGTAACTTCCCTCGCCGTGACAGGCTCACTGGTGAGGTCGTGCAGGACGGCCTGGACTGTGACTGCATACTCAGTGTTGGGGAAGAGGTCACTCAGCTGCACATCATTCACTGTCGGCTCCACACGCATCTGCAGATGGACGTGCCAAGGGGAAACAGCATGTTCAAATTAAACATTCCCACCAAAGGGGGACAGCCAGTCACACCAATCTGTGACCACTAGATTTGAACACAACTTTTATTTTTCATTTCTCTGAAATGCATTTCCTCTTTCATACTTATATATTTTTAAGATGTATCACAGGTTACAAACACATCTGTTGTTCTGTTTTGTGTGTAAAGCTATAAATGAGATCATGAGTAACTGTGCCTTAATGGGAACTCTAAGGCACTGAAGTCTCAGAAGAACCAACGATAAGGCAACAAAGGGCTCCCACCTCTTTGGGTTTGGTCGGTACTGTGGCATTGATGGGTTCATAGGTGACGGTATAGCCAGTAGCGCCCCCCACTGGCAGCCACTGCACGTGCATGGTGGTTGAACCAATATCATAAATGTTCAGGCTGACCACAGGTACTGGCACTGTTAACAATGAAAAAGCAAACATCAGACTAACTTTTGACATTCTACTCACTTTATGACCACTTGTTACTTTGTTGTTGATATATATATATGGTAAATAGAAAATGCATTGTTGTGAGAAATCAATGAGAGTTAGTATAATCCCTTTCTCTCACCCCTAAAATCCAATCTCACTGTTTATCGCCAACTCTAATAGTAGGACTGCATGTGATTACTACTTCACAGACAAAAGACACTTAAATGTAAAACGGCAACCTAGTGAGTTTATATAGTGAGAGACTAACTTTCAGAGATTTTAATCTCTTCTTCTGGAACATTTGTAAGTTGACTATTTTCATTCTTCAAACATAGCATTTCATACATAAAAAGCCAACCTAGGGGCTTCCCCTGGTGGTCCAGTGGGTAAGGACACCGCCTTGCAGTGCAAGGGACGCTGGTTCGATCCCTGGCCTGGGAAGATCCCATGTGCTGCGGAGCGGCTGGACTGATGTGTCCAATTACTGAGCCGGAGCTCTGGAGCGCATGCGCCCAGAGTCACCGCTCTGCAACGACAGAGGCCACCGCGATGGGAGGCCCACAGGAGCCAAAGAACAAAGACGGATGAAAATAGAGAAATGAAAGACCAATAGAAGTGGCCCGCCCATCCCCTCCCTCCCCACCCCACCCCACAAAAGATAAATAAATTTAAAAAAAAAAAAAAAGCCAACCTAGTATTTTATTTCATTGTTACTTTTTTTTTTTTTTTCCGCAGGATTCAACTTTAATGGTCAACCATGGAGCTGGAGTTGAGGTTACCAAAACACGTTCAAATTCTGCCAGACCTCTATCGACTTTTGGGAAGACCCCAATCCGACTTTGTCTTTTGCAAAAAGGAAACTCCAGTGATAAAGGGGAACAATACTTATTCTCACAGACAAACCAAACCTAGCTGGGATCATCGCGTCTACTTTGGGGTGCTCGCCTGTAGCTCTGGCCTGGGGTTGGAAGGTGACATTCCCAGAGGTGGGAAGTCCAGCTCTTACAGACACCGCCCCAGGGTCCTGCTTCCGGGTAGGGGGCACGGAGTCCCCCAAAGCCAAGTTCCCGCAGGCAGCCGCCCCCACTCCCCAAGCAAAGGCAGAATCTGGATGAGCCCCGAGGGCTGGCCCCAAGAGAGACTTCGGGGCGGAAGGGGCGCCCTTGGTGCTCTGGCAGTAGCTCCCTGGAGGCTCCCACCCAGGGGAAGGCTGTTCCCCCTCAGGCCCTCCCCAGACCTGTGCTCTTAGAGAGGGCTTCAAGGGAGCCCCGGGGGGCCTCACCAGGTCGGGTTGGCTAATTTTGTTGTAGGACATAAAGCTAAGGATGTTCTCTATGGCTACTATGGGCAGCGCCACCAGCCTTTTTACTTTTAAAATAATTTAAGTGAGAGTGCCACCTATTAATAAGTGGAACATAGGGGCTTATTCAAAGAGATTAGCCTATGAGGCCAAGTAACAGGCTTACAGTCCTGGCTTACCCCACTTAACACCCGAACAGCTTGCTTTCTTTGTTTTTTTGTCCAAAGACTGACTTTAAAATTTTAAGGAATTATCAGATTAATCTTGCCCATTATGAAATACATTATTTCCCACCTTCGATGGTCTAATATGAAGGGAAATAAGAGAAGATATAAAGGCCTCAGGGACTGAGCAGCAGAGTCCATTCTTGCCTTGGAGTTACACCCACTTCTTTCTCTTATAAGAGGCCTCCCTTATTCCTAGAGCTCAGCCAGCAAAATGGGAGAAGGAAAGAGTATTTTCATACGGTCTCAGAAACCCTACCAGGAATAGGAGTGAGGAACATCTTTCCCCAAAGCTCTACTCAAAGCCAAAACCATTAGAGCTTCTCTAGTAAAGGCCAGAGTCCAAAAGTCAGTAAAAAGGGGAGCTCTCACTGCCAGCTGGAAGATATGGCCTTGCACAGAACTGAGCCCAATCATTCCTGCACAGCTGCTCTCCAGACACTGTGAGCCCCACTCCCCACATCATAGTACCTTCCCTTAAGAAGCAGACATCTGTGAAAGGTACTTCTCCCTCTAGTACCTCTGGCCACGGCTACCCAGGGTACCAAGACAGCAGGAAGTCCAGCTCTTACAGACACCGCCCCAGGGTCCTGCTTCCGGGTAGGGGGCACGGAGTCCCCAAAGCCAAGTTCCCAGGCAGCCGCCCACTCCCCAAGCAAAGGCAGAATCTGGATGAGCCCCGAGGGCTGGCCCCAAGAGAGACTTCGGGGCGGAAGGGGCGCCCTTGGTGCTCTGGCAGTAGCTCCCTGGAGGCTCCCACCCAGGGGAAGGCTGTTCCCCCTCAGGCCCTCCCCAGACCTGTGCTCTTAGAGAGGGCTTCAAGGGAGCCCCGGGGGGCCTCACCAGGTCGGGTTGGCTAATTTTGTTGTAGGACATAAAGCTAAGGATGTTCTCTATGGCTACTATGGGCAGCGCCACCAGCCTTTTTACTTTTAAAATAATTTAAGTGAGAGTGCCACCTATTAATAAGTGGAACATAGGGGCTTATTCAAAGAGATTAGCCTATGAGGCCAAGTAACAGGCTTACAGTCCTGGCTTACCCCACTTAACACCCGAACAGCTTGCTTTCTTTGTTTTTTTGTCCAAAGACTGACTTTAAAATTTTAAGGAATTATCAGATTAATCTTGCCCATTATGAAATACATTATTTCCCACCTTCGATGGTCTAATATGAAGGGAAATAAGAGAAGATATAAAGGCCTCAGGGACTGAGCAGCAGAGTCCATTCTTGCCTTGGAGTTACACCCACTTCTTTCTCTTATAAGAGGCCTCCCTTATTCCTAGAGCTCAGCCAGCAAAATGGGAGAAGGAAAGAGTATTTTCATACGGTCTCAGAAACCCTACCAGGAATAGGAGTGAGGAACATCTTTCCCCAAAGCTCTACTCAAAGCCAAAACCATTAGAGCTTCTCTAGTAAAGGCCAGAGTCCAAAAGTCAGTAAAAAGGGGAGCTCTCACTGCCAGCTGGAAGATATGGCCTTGCACAGAACTGAGCCCAATCATTCCTGCACAGCTGCTCTCCAGACACTGTGAGCCCCACTCCCCACATCATAGTACCTTCCCTTAAGAAGCAGACATCTGTGAAAGGTACTTCTCCCTCTAAGGTACCTCTGGCCACGGCTACCCAGGGGTACCAAGACAGCAGGAACACTCAGTAAAAACAAAAAACGATAGTGTATTTATTGAGTACCTGCACAAAGTACCTGCACATTCAGCAAATATGTGATGAAGAGATAGCAAAGAAAAGAATGATTTGGAAGGCTGACAGAAATCCCACATGGTACAAATAACTTATTTACAAAACACAAATAGACTCACACATAGAAAACAAACTTACAGTGACCAACGGGGAGAGTGGCAGGGGAGGCATAAATTAGGAGGATGGGTTAAAATATACACACTACTATGTAAAAAAGACCCTGGTGCTAGGAAAGATTTAGAGCAGGAGGAGAAGGGGGCAACAGTGGATGAAATGGTTGGATGGCATCACCGAGTCAACAGACATGAGTTTAGCAAGCTCTGAGAGATACTGAAGGACAGGGAAGCTTGGCGTACTGCAGCTCACGGGGTCGCAAAGAGTCAGACACGACTTAGAGACTGAACAACAATTATATATAAAACAGGCAACCACCAAGAACCTACTGTATCGCACAGGGAACTATACTCAATATCTTTTAATAACTTATAAGGGAAAAGACTCTAAAAAAGAATATATATGTGTAACAATCACTTTGCCATATACCTGAAACACAACACTGTAAATCAACAATATTTCAATAAAAAAACTTTTTAAAAAAAGAAAATGAGAAAATTCCCACAGAGACTGTCACCCCTTGACCTTAAAAAAATTAAACAATGAGCTTCTTTAATCTGACTTACAAGTTTTCTCTGTGCCCTTCAGAGGCTCACTGTATTCATCTTCCACCACAGAATACACATTAACAACATACTCAGTTTCCGGCTTCAAATCTTTCAGGACTGTGCTCCTTTCCAGTCGGCTCACGTAAAACTAGGAGGGAAAATTTCCAAATAGTAACAACTTATGCTATAATCATTCCCTCTTTTCTTTTTTGTTAGTTGTGAAATAATTAACTGTTTTTAATGAAAAACTTAAGAAATTCCCAGTTTTTTTGAACTGAGGCCATTGTCTGTATAAACTCATAATGTACCCCCTTCCCTTTTAAGAAGCAGACATCTGTGAAAGGTACTTCTCCTCTAAGGTACCTCTGGCCACGGCTACCCAGGGTACCAAGACAGCAGGAACACTCAGTAAAAACAAAAACGATAGTGTATTTATTGAGTACCTGCACAAAGTACCTGCACATTCAGCAAATATGTGATGAAGAGATAGCAAAGAAAAGAATGATTTGGAAGGCTGACAGAAATCCCACATGGTACAAATAACTTATTTACAAAACACAAATAGACTCACACATAGAAAACAAACTTACAGTGACCAACGGGGAGAGTGGCAGGGGAGGCATAAATTAGGAGGATGGGTTAAAATATACACACTACTATGTAAAAAAGACCCTGGTGCTAGGAAAGATTTAGAGCAGGAGGAGAAGGGGGCAACAGTGGATGAAATGGTTGGATGGCATCACCGAGTCAACAGACATGAGTTTAGCAAGCTCTGAGAGATACTGAAGGACAGGGAAGCTTGGCGTACTGCAGCTCACGGGGTCGCAAAGAGTCAGACACGACTTAGAGACTGAACAACAATTATATATAAAACAGGCAACCACCAAGAACCTACTGTATCGCACAGGGAACTATACTCAATATCTTTTAATAACTTATAAGGGAAAAGACTCTAAAAAAGAATATATATGTGTAACAATCACTTTGCCATATACCTGAAACACAACACTGTAAATCAACAATATTTCAATAAAAAAACTTTTTAAAAAAAGAAAATGAGAAAATTCCCACAGAGACTGTCACCCCTTGACCTTAAAAAAATTAAACAATGAGCTTCTTTAATCTGACTTACAAGTTTTCTCTGTGCCCTTCAGAGGCTCACTGTATTCATCTTCCACCACAGAATACACATTAACAACATACTCAGTTTCCGGCTTCAAATCTTTCAGGACTGTGCTCCTTTCCAGTCGGCTCACGTAAAACTAGGAGGGAAAATTTCCAAATAGTAACAACTTATGCTATAATCATTCCCTCTTTTCTATTGTAGTTGTGAAATAATTAACTGTAATGAGCTTAGAAATTATATTTGAATGAGGCCATTGTCTTTCATTTTTGGAAACTATCAGATAATAATAAGATCTTGGACAATGTATACAGTTTATTCTCCCAGCTATTGGTTCCTTATTTGCAAAATGACTGGGTAAAACTAGAAAGTCTTCAATGTTTCCTTCCTACTCGATGATGCTGGTATAAACTCATGAATAAATGAAGCACCCTCTTAATTCCTAATTAAAATTGTATTGATATTCTGCAATTCTTAGAAACCATAAGAAATTAAGCAAAGCTCTTTTCCTCTAAGTAAGCCCAAATGGAAGCGTTCGCCTAGCAAGAAATGGAGTGCACCACCATGGACTCCATTCAGCGCCCTAGGTGCCCCCAGCATTCTTCTCCAAGCCTTAAGGAGGAGGACCCAATCTTGGGACCAGGAAGAAGCAGGTTGCCAAGTGTTGTGTACTCACTTCTTGTCGTTTCCCTCCAGACACTGGATAGTATTCCACCTTGTACCTGTCCACACTGTCAGAAGGAGGTGTCCAGCTCACTCGCATAGAACGATGGGTCCGCTCAGAAAGAACTAGGTTGGAAGGTGGTTCCAAGTCACCTAAACATGGAAATGAAATACACATACTATTTTTTATTATTATAGCAAGGTGATGACATCTGAATTAGGTTGCAGTGGTGTTCCTCTCCATAGTTCAAGCTTTTACACACATTCTTTCATATACTAAGAAGTTACAGGGAATCAGCCCAATGCCCATAAGTCCTCACCGAATGCGTGACCTAAGGTTCTTCAGCCTCAGGAAATTCAAACCTGAGCTCTTGTTATTCATGAAAAACTGCTCCCCCTCACCCTGACAGCATCACAGTTTATCAGTCACCTGCATTCAACACCTCTAGGATACCTCTTGTCCTTGGATACCTTCTCTACTCTCCAATTTTGCATCAGTAAATGACAACATAGGTCGTGACAGCTTCAGTGCCTCTTTCACTATTGTTACCACCCAAGTCCACTGCCCTCCTCCTCATGTTGATTATTTATATTCATATCTTATCTCCTTAAACATGTTATGCAAAACATAGGTTTCGGGTTTTTGACAGCTTCTAATGTTCCAGGATTGTAATGAGCTTAGAAATTATATTTGAATGAGGCCATTGTCTTTCATTTTTGGAAACTATCAGATAATAATAAGATCTTGGACAATGTATACAGTTTATTCTCCCAGCTATTGGTTCCTTATTTGCAAAATGACTGGGTAAAACTAGAAAGTCTTCAATGTTTCCTTCCTACTCGATGATGCTGGTATAAACTCATGAATAAATGAAGCACCCTCTTAATTCCTAATTAAAATTGTATTGATATTCTGCAATTCTTAGAAACCATAAGAAATTAAGCAAAGCTCTTTTCCTCTAAGTAAGCCCAAATGGAAGCGTTCGCCTAGCAAGAAATGGAGTGCACCACCATGGACTCCATTCAGCGCCCTAGGTGCCCCCAGCATTCTTCTCCAAGCCTTAAGGAGGAGGACCCAATCTTGGGACCAGGAAGAAGCAGGTTGCCAAGTGTTGTGTACTCACTTCTTGTCGTTTCCCTCCAGACACTGGATAGTATTCCACCTTGTACCTGTCCACACTGTCAGAAGGAGGTGTCCAGCTCACTCGCATAGAACGATGGGTCCGCTCAGAAAGAACTAGGTTGGAAGGTGGTTCCAAGTCACCTAAACATGGAAATGAAATACACATACTATTTTTTATTATTATAGCAAGGTGATGACATCTGAATTAGGTTGCAGTGGTGTTCCTCTCCATAGTTCAAGCTTTTACACACATTCTTTCATATACTAAGAAGTTACAGGGAATCAGCCCAATGCCCATAAGTCCTCACCGAATGCGTGACCTAAGGTTCTTCAGCCTCAGGAAATTCAAACCTGAGCTCTTGTTATTCATGAAAAACTGCTCCCCCTCACCCTGACAGCATCACAGTTTATCAGTCACCTGCATTCAACACCTCTAGGATACCTCTTGTCCTTGGATACCTTCTCTACTCTCCAATTTTGCATCAGTAAATGACAACATAGGTCGTGACAGCTTCAGTGCCTCTTTCACTATTGTTACCACCCAAGTCCACTGCCCTCCTCCTCATGTTGATTATTTATATTCATATCTTATCTCCTTAAACATGTTATGCTTTGTGAGGATAAAATTGGTTTCTTATTCATATTCAGCTCCCTTACACTGTCTAATTCAGCGGTAAGAAAAGCTAATCACTTTCTCACTCAGAAGAGAGAAGAAACAATCTAGTCTTCTAAAATTTAGGAATATCCTACCACCTGTGATTGTTTTCTCTGGTTGTAAGTATAGAATCAGTATCAATGAAAATAGAAACATTAGGCTCAACGTAACCGTTGAAAGAATGCCCCAAGTAAGAATTATAGGAGAACTAATGCAGTGACTCCATGAGTGTGGCAAATCATTCTCATATGAACTCTTTCTATTTTATCTTCATAAGCCAAAGCTGGGAAAAAGCATTTCCATTCTTAGTATCCTAACCTTTATTGTATTTGGGTCATAATCAAGCCTACAAAATTATCAAGCAATTTTACTGTCTGGAAAACTAAATGAATGCAACTATTACATAGCTGATGTAAAAAAATAAAGTAAAACAGATAAAAGATGTTTTCATCCCCACTCAGAGTTCTCTCCAACTAAATAAAACTACAACTCTCTCAGCTAATTCAGAGCCAGACGCCTACAAATTCTGGCTTCCTGGCTGGTCTATTTCTCCTGGGAAAAGGTCAGTCTATTGTTCAAAATCCAAAAAGAAAATCTACAAAATTTTGAAGAGAGAATTCAAGAAGGAACATTCAAATAAATGTATCCTTAGTATCCAAAGCACGTGAACCATTTCTACCACTTAGATAAATGCATCCTATCTTTCCAAAATCAGAATAAATTAATGAAAGACAGTCTTTATCAGAATCTACATGTATTTCAAAGAAACTTTTCTCACACAGTAAGAATCATGATTTTATCATTAATTTTCCAAAAGCCTTCCATTTAGTTTTTGCTATGCTTCGTCCTATGATTTACACAGACAATAATCATTTTTTACTACTCACTGTCACTTCAATTTCACTTCTACAATTTTATTTCTAAATCGTAATTCTTTATCAATAGCTGCCTTTTCTCAGAGGCCTCTCAAAACATCTTTACCACTGACCATTTGACCTTGAACTTCTAAACTCTAACTAAACTTCTCTAAATCTATTTCTTCAGTGGTAAAGAGAGATATTCTTTATAAAAGTATTGACCACCAGACATGGTAAAAAATTGCTTATTCATATTCAGCTCCCTTACACTGTCTAATTCAGCGGTAAGAAAAGCTAATCACTTTCTCACTCAGAAGAGAGAAGAAACAATCTAGTCTTCTAAAATTTAGGAATATCCTACCACCTGTGATTGTTTTCTCTGGTTGTAAGTATAGAATCAGTATCAATGAAAATAGAAACATTAGGCTCAACGTAACCGTTGAAAGAATGCCCCAAGTAAGAATTATAGGAGAACTAATGCAGTGACTCCATGAGTGTGGCAAATCATTCTCATATGAACTCTTTCTATTTTATCTTCATAAGCCAAAGCTGGGAAAAAGCATTTCCATTCTTAGTATCCTAACCTTTATTGTATTTGGGTCATAATCAAGCCTACAAAATTATCAAGCAATTTTACTGTCTGGAAAACTAAATGAATGCAACTATTACATAGCTGATGTAAAAAAATAAAGTAAAACAGATAAAAGATGTTTTCATCCCCACTCAGAGTTCTCTCCAACTAAATAAAACTACAACTCTCTCAGCTAATTCAGAGCCAGACGCCTACAAATTCTGGCTTCCTGGCTGGTCTATTTCTCCTGGGAAAAGGTCAGTCTATTGTTCAAAATCCAAAAAGAAAATCTACAAAATTTTGAAGAGAGAATTCAAGAAGGAACATTCAAATAAATGTATCCTTAGTATCCAAAGCACGTGAACCATTTCTACCACTTAGATAAATGCATCCTATCTTTCCAAAATCAGAATAAATTAATGAAAGACAGTCTTTATCAGAATCTACATGTATTTCAAAGAAACTTTTCTCACACAGTAAGAATCATGATTTTATCATTAATTTTCCAAAAGCCTTCCATTTAGTTTTTGCTATGCTTCGTCCTATGATTTACACAGACAATAATCATTTTTTACTACTCACTGTCACTTCAATTTCACTTCTACAATTTTATTTCTAAATCGTAATTCTTTATCAATAGCTGCCTTTTCTCAGAGGCCTCTCAAAACATCTTTACCACTGACCATTTGACCTTGAACTTCTAAACTCTAACTAAACTTCTCTAAATCTATTTCTTCAGTGGTAAAGAGAGATATTCTTTATAAAAGTCCAAACTCTAAAATTATAATTTCTCTTTATAGTAAGAGATTACAAGTGCGAAGTATCAAATATGATCACTTGTAGTTGGGGCAAAGTAAATCATGTATAAGACCCCTCTTCCACTTCTAATCAAAAACAAAAGGTAGCACACTTTAGAAAACAAAAGTCTAGGGACAACCATTTAATAGTAACTTAGTAGTGAAATGGAGTGAAGATGCTTTGCCAGAGAACAGATACAACCCAGGAAAGAAAGCATCTCTTTCTTTCTCAGTCTCACTTGCATGTGTGTCTGTGTGTGTCTGATACATGTATGTGCAGTTGCTCAGTCACGTCCAACTGTGTACAACCAGATGGACTATAGCCCACCAGGATCCTCTGCTCATGGAATTCTCCATGCAAAAATACTGGAATGGGCTGCCATTTCCTTATCTGGGGATCTTCTCAACCCAGGGATTGTACCCTGCATCAACAGGCAGCTTCTTCAACACTGAGCCACCTGGGAAGCAAGTGTGTGGTACAGACATGTATAAACTAAATGTATCCTCAAATAAACTAGAAGTCATTTAGCGTTTGATGTCATCAAATAAAAAAAAAATCAAGGGGCTTCCCTGGTGGTCCAGTGGGTAGAGAGTCTGCCTTGCAGTACAAGGGGCACCAGTTCGACCCCTGGCCTGGGAAGATCCCACGTGCTGTGAAGCAGCTAGACCATTGTATCCAATGGCGTATCCAATGGTGTATCCAATGACAAGCTAGCACTATGAAGCACATGTGCCCAGAGCCAGTGCTCTGCAATGAGAGAGGCCACTGCAATGGGACGCCCATACATGCCAAAGAATTAAAAAAAAAAAAAAAAAGACTGATGAAAATAAATATTAAAAAAAAAAAAAAAGGTGGGGGTATGATGGGGAAAAAAACATCAAGGACTACCCAATGATTTGGAAAAGGAAATGGCAGTCTACTCCAGTATTGCCTGGAGAATTCCATGGACAGAGGAGGCTGGCAGGCTATAGTCCATGGGGTCGCAAAGAGATGGACATGATTAACACGACTCCCTGAAACCAATGATTCTCAACTGGGGGCAGTGTTACCCACAGCAGACATTCAGCACATTCGGAAGATATTCTTAGTCGCCATGACTCAGGAGATGTAACTGGTATCCAGGGGGCAGAGTCCCTAAATATCTCTAAATATCTCACAATGTACAAAGTAATTCAATTCCTCCATTATAAAAAGTATTATCTGGATCAAATACCAACGGTGCTGATGGGAGACCCTGGGCTAAGCTTACCTGGACCTTTGACACTGTTACACAAGTTGTTGGTGAGGTCATCCACGATCCTGGAGAGAGACTCAAAATCTGCCACATTGTATGCATGGGTATCATCAGGATCAGTTGCAATCATTTTTAACTCAACTTCATCAGCATTTTTAATACCTTGGGGAAAATGGATATACACAAATTAAAAGCATGTCTCAGAAACAAATTCGTAGAATGAAGCAAATGTTTCATGGGCTACCCTTATATATGCAATGTTAACTAGAATGTATATATGATTTGCCCAATAATATGATGATTACATAAATAAAATAGAAACAATATAAACAAGAGGTTATCTTGTTTAGCTTCTTCTCCATTCTTCTAGAACCAATTCCCAATAAAAAGCATCTCTTCAGTGTTTTCTTCTGGAAATAATGGACATCAAAAATAAACACGGTGACCTTTTCCAGTGAGTGGCTTGAGGTGACCTCTAATAATGGTGCACTATGCACTTGACCCAGAAAACCCTACAAAATCATGCAAATCAAGAGGTTTAAATTTTCATGTTCACTTTAAGAACACTCGTGAAACTGCCCAGGGCATAAAGGGTATGCATATCTGAAAAGCCACCAAGTGTTTGAAGGATGTCACTTTAAAGAAGCAACATGTGCCATTCTGTCGTTACAACAATGGAGTTGGTAGGTGTGCACAGGCCAAACAGTGGCGCTGGATGCAGGGTTGGTGGCCCCAAGAAAGTGCTGAATTTTTACTGCACATGCTCAAAAATGCAGAGCATAATGCTGAATCTAGGGGCTTAGCTGTAGATTCTCTGGTCATTGAGCACATCCAGGTGAACAAAGCCCCCAAGATGTAGTGCAGGACTTACAGAGCTCATGGACGGATCAACCCATACATGAGCTCTCCTTGCCACATGGAGATGATCCTTACTGAAAAAAAGCAGATAATTCCTAAACCAGAAGAGGAGATTGCACAGAAGAAAAAGACATTCCAGAAGAAACTGAAGAAGCAAAAACATATGTCCTGGGAATAGAGGCTGCAAAAAATAAATGCAAATACAAGCAATAAATAAATTAATTAATTAAATAAACATGGTGCTGGTGCTGTGGAAAACCAAACAGGAATTTTTCTCAATACTAATAATTTGTCCTCTTGATCCATTACTCTCTCCAAGATGCCATGTAGTTTTGTCCCATTATAAGGAAAAATGAAAATAAACGAACTTCCTAGAACATTATTTTGATAATTCATGTGATAGGGAAAAATGTGTCTTTGTATTGCTCATGCTTCAGAAAATATTTTTAACTACAAAAAATATCCTGGGCAAAAATATCTGTCACCCATGGGGACATGAATATTCTCATCCATGCTTACCAATAGCAAACAGCTCCACGCCTTCATCCTTGAGTTTTTTCGAAGGTGCCTCCACGTCATCTTGGGATTTTCCATCAGTGATGAGAACACCAATTTTTCGAGCTCTGGGTCTCATGCCAGCTTGGGTCTTGAAGCTCTGCTGGCGAATGAAATTCAAGGCCATGCCTAGAGGGATTGTTAAGAGAATCGGTCACATCATTATTCCGCCACATAAAAAAGGGTTTTAGGGCATGATCTAGGAAATAGCCCTACAAAATCATGCAAATCAAGAGGTTTAAATTTTCATGTTCACTTTAAGAACACTCGTGAAACTGCCCAGGGCATAAAGGGTATGCATATCTGAAAAGCCACCAAGTGTTTGAAGGATGTCACTTTAAAGAAGCAACATGTGCCATTCTGTCGTTACAACAATGGAGTTGGTAGGTGTGCACAGGCCAAACAGTGGCGCTGGATGCAGGGTTGGTGGCCCCAAGAAAGTGCTGAATTTTTACTGCACATGCTCAAAAATGCAGAGCATAATGCTGAATCTAGGGGCTTAGCTGTAGATTCTCTGGTCATTGAGCACATCCAGGTGAACAAAGCCCCCAAGATGTAGTGCAGGACTTACAGAGCTCATGGACGGATCAACCCATACATGAGCTCTCCTTGCCACATGGAGATGATCCTTACTGAAAAAAAGCAGATAATTCCTAAACCAGAAGAGGAGATTGCACAGAAGAAAAAGACATTCCAGAAGAAACTGAAGAAGCAAAAACATATGTCCTGGGAATAGAGGCTGCAAAAAATAAATGCAAATACAAGCAATAAATAAATTAATTAATTAAATAAACATGGTGCTGGTGCTGTGGAAAACCAAACAGGAATTTTTCTCAATACTAATAATTTGTCCTCTTGATCCATTACTCTCTCCAAGATGCCATGTAGTTTTGTCCCATTATAAGGAAAAATGAAAATAAACGAACTTCCTAGAACATTATTTTGATAATTCATGTGATAGGGAAAAATGTGTCTTTGTATTGCTCATGCTTCAGAAAATATTTTTAACTACAAAAAATATCCTGGGCAAAAATATCTGTCACCCATGGGGACATGAATATTCTCATCCATGCTTACCAATAGCAAACAGCTCCACGCCTTCATCCTTGAGTTTTTTCGAAGGTGCCTCCACGTCATCTTGGGATTTTCCATCAGTGATGAGAACACCAATTTTTCGAGCTCTGGGTCTCATGCCAGCTTGGGTCTTGAAGCTCTGCTGGCGAATGAAATTCAAGGCCATGCCTAGAGGGATTGTTAAGAGAATCGGTCACATCATTATTCCGCCACAAGCTCTGACCAAAAGCAAGAGCTGACAGCACCCTGGAACATTTGGCTCACCTGTGAGGGTGTTGCCTCCTTTGTAAGGCAGGTTGGCCACAGCCTGCAGCAAGCTCTTCTTGTCCTTGTGAGCATTTAACTGCCATTCTGTTCTGGGGTCCCCACTATACTGAGCGAGGGCTAAAAGGACACCACTGGCATTAGTATATGTCAAGGGCACATGATGGAGACATCTCAATGCCCACAATGTTGTCAGACTTACCAATCTGTACTCTCTTGGGGCCAATCTCAAAGACTTCCACAATACGAGAAATGAAGCTCCTGACAGTTCTGAAGTTCGCTCGGCCGATGCTCCATGATCCATCCACCAGCAACACAATATCTGCTTCAGCCCTGGTGAGACACTCCATCCCTGACACAGCAACCATGAAACAGCACAGAATAAGGAGCACATTCTTGATCAGGTTCCTTCCCAGCACGCCTCTGCCACCCCTGGGGGTCAGGGTCACCTAAATGGTCTCAGGTCTGTGGCTCAGCGAGGTGCTTTGAAGTTCAAAGACTTTGATAACATGTCCATGTGACTTACAACTTCAAATAAGAATCACAGGAACTATCCATTCTTCCATTATTTCAGTGAAAAATCTTTCCTTCATCTTTGACTATATTTATGGCCACAATCATAGAACAGGGAGACTTAAATCATCATTGTAAATTTGAATGAGCTCACAAACCCAAAAGCTGAAATATATAAGTGGGATATATGCCATCTGATAATGTAATCTAGACTAGATGTGGCATTTTTCTCAATATTCAATGGTCATTAGCAGACAAGTATGAGATAACTTGTTAAAATGGGTAAGCTAGTAAAAGGCTCAGCGAGCCAAAAATACCTTTTGAATTAATTTAAGCTCCCAGTATTACATATATTATAAAGGATTAGGCACAGAACTCTTGACCTTTCTGAAGTAAGGTTATATTGTTTAAAAACCTGTTAGCTATTTTTAAGCTTTAAATAACTTAAATTATCTACTACTTATAACAATCAAGTAAATACAGATAGTGAAGTCTGCACATATAAAAAATCAAGAGAGAAGGAAGAAATCTAGAAAAAAAAAAGATGCAAACAAGTATACAAATTGAGAGCTACAGAGACCACAAGCACAAACACTGACACAAAGCTAAGGTGCTTTGAAAAGAGAGAATTATCCCAAATCCTCAGTGCACAAGCTACAAAATAAAAATATAAGTCAGTTAATATCATCATAAGAGCAACAATAAAACATCAATGCAAAACAGCAAGAGTTGACACTGTATCTACATCCATATTTTCAAATGATTTCTCTTCCAAGAGTTTATGTTACCAGCTACAAATTTTCCAGCTTCTTGCCATGTGAGCATCTGACCTTTTTATTCTAAAGAAAAAAACTCACTGAGAAAAATTAAATGATGCCCATTACTCTACAAAGGCATCAACTGGTGTATTGGATGGTCCATCAAGAGTGAGGGTCCCCAACGCTAGTCCAAGCACCTAAGCCTTTACAAGCAAGCTCCTGCTCCACCAAGACCTACTCTATTTTAGCAAATGATGAAAATATTTAGAAGTAACCTCTACCACCACCCTCACCACTGAGAATGTTCAGATTAGTCTGAGGTGTAGCAAAGCTTGTAGTCGTGACAGGAGCAGAGCGTCTAAGGGATTTATGCTATCCTTTTGTTTTCCAAATTTTAGTTACCCACCTACTAAGGTATCAATAACTGAACACCACTTGCTCAGCCCAAATAAATCCTTTCTACTTGAATGAATAGCTCACAAACCCAAAAGCTGAAATATATAAGTGGGATATATGCCATCTGATAATGTAATCTAGACTAGATGTGGCATTTTTCTCAATATTCAATGGTCATTAGCAGACAAGTATGAGATAACTTGTTAAAATGGGTAAGCTAGTAAAAGGCTCAGCGAGCCAAAAATACCTTTTGAATTAATTTAAGCTCCCAGTATTACATATATTATAAAGGATTAGGCACAGAACTCTTGACCTTTCTGAAGTAAGGTTATATTGTTTAAAAACCTGTTAGCTATTTTTAAGCTTTAAATAACTTAAATTATCTACTACTTATAACAATCAAGTAAATACAGATAGTGAAGTCTGCACATATAAAAAATCAAGAGAGAAGGAAGAAATCTAGAAAAAAAAAAGATGCAAACAAGTATACAAATTGAGAGCTACAGAGACCACAAGCACAAACACTGACACAAAGCTAAGGTGCTTTGAAAAGAGAGAATTATCCCAAATCCTCAGTGCACAAGCTACAAAATAAAAATATAAGTCAGTTAATATCATCATAAGAGCAACAATAAAACATCAATGCAAAACAGCAAGAGTTGACACTGTATCTACATCCATATTTTCAAATGATTTCTCTTCCAAGAGTTTATGTTACCAGCTACAAATTTTCCAGCTTCTTGCCATGTGAGCATCTGACCTTTTTATTCTAAAGAAAAAAACTCACTGAGAAAAATTAAATGATGCCCATTACTCTACAAAGGCATCAACTGGTGTATTGGATGGTCCATCAAGAGTGAGGGTCCCCAACGCTAGTCCAAGCACCTAAGCCTTTACAAGCAAGCTCCTGCTCCACCAAGACCTACTCTATTTTAGCAAATGATGAAAATATTTAGAAGTAACCTCTACCACCACCCTCACCACTGAGAATGTTCAGATTAGTCTGAGGTGTAGCAAAGCTTGTAGTCGTGACAGGAGCAGAACGTCTAAGGGATTTATGCTATCCTTTTGTTTTCCAAATTTTAGTTACCCACCTACTAAGGTATCAATAACTGAACACCACTTGCTCAGCCCAAATAAATCCTTTCTACAATGACTTTAACAAAATAAACTGCATGTTAGTCATTAAAAAGAGAAAATGTCCATCATCTCCCCATTGAAAAACTCATCTTTAAATAGAAACAGTATAATGTAACTAATGCAATGCTTAAAAATTGTTGGCAAAAGTGTGCTTAGCTAGATGTTTAAAGAGTTTTTTAAGTATATGCTATACGGAAATAAATGTTAGGGTAAAATCTAATGGTAGATTTTCATGGTATGATTAACCTAACAATTCACATTTGAAAAAGTTGCCTAATACTAATTTTGTAGGAGAATGTAACTCAGTTTCTTACCAGAGGATAAAATTGGCATTACAGTTGTATCAGAAAGAGTGGTCATTTCTTGTCCAACAAGTGGTGAACTCTCTCCTCCATCAAACATTCCAAAAACATTTACTTTATAGGTGGTACCTGCCCTGAAATGTTAAAATACATAGTTTGTATGTATAATAGGCTCAACCGGCAGCATTTCTTTTTTTTGCTTTATTATAAACATACAGATTTACCAACTTTCACTCAGAGGAATTTATAATATATAACATTGCAAGAGAAGAAAAATAATTTCCATCACATTCCAGTTTAAGCTTCCACACAGGTATAAAGGGAAACAAGCTAGCAAGCATTCTGGAGGATACTAGGGATTCACGGCACCAGTTCCTCCTTGTCTTTTCATCAGATACAGAGTTCTTACTTTCCACTGAGCAAGGCAGGGAAGGACTGAGCTTTCACTTTTACTACTTCTTAGTAATAGGCTTTGAAACGATTTAAATGCTACACTTGTAAGGAAACAAAAAACCCTGGCGTGGTGCTCAGCCAGGGTGAGCTGGCTCACAGTGCACACAGTGCGTGAACGTTGCTCAGTCATGCCTGACTCTGCAACTCCATGGACTGTGAGGACTCCTGCCAGGCTCCTCTGTCCATGGGATTTCCCAGTCAAGAGCACTGGAGTGGCTTGCAATTCCCTTCTCCAGGGAATCTTCCCAACCCAGGAGTCAGAACTGGGTCTCCTGCATTTCAGGATTCTTTTACCATCTGAGCCACCAGGGAAGCCTCCTGGCGCACAGTAAACTTAATAAATTTCATCACACATGTAAACAGATTTCAGTACTGTTCAAATCAAAGCAAGTGAACTTTCAACCAGGCAATGAATCACAACACCCCTGTATAACAGGAAAATGCAATGCTTAAAATTGTTGGCAAAAGTGCTTAGCTAGATGTTTAAAGAGTTTTTAAGTATATGCTATCGAAATAAATGTTAGGGTAAAATCTAATGGTAGATTTTCATGGTATGATTAACCTAACAATTCACATTTGAAAAAGTTGCCTAATACTAATTTTGTAGGAGAATGTAACTCAGTTTCTTACCAGAGGATAAAATTGGCATTACAGTTGTATCAGAAAGAGTGGTCATTTCTTGTCCAACAAGTGGTGAACTCTCTCCTCCATCAAACATTCCAAAAACATTTACTTTATAGGTGGTACCTGCCCTGAAATGTTAAAATACATAGTTTGTATGTATAATAGGCTCAACCGGCAGCATTTCTTTTTTTTGCTTTATTATAAACATACAGATTTACCAACTTTCACTCAGAGGAATTTATAATATATAACATTGCAAGAGAAGAAAAATAATTTCCATCACATTCCAGTTTAAGCTTCCACACAGGTATAAAGGGAAACAAGCTAGCAAGCATTCTGGAGGATACTAGGGATTCACGGCACCAGTTCCTCCTTGTCTTTTCATCAGATACAGAGTTCTTACTTTCCACTGAGCAAGGCAGGGAAGGACTGAGCTTTCACTTTTACTACTTCTTAGTAATAGGCTTTGAAACGATTTAAATGCTACACTTGTAAGGAAACAAAAAACCCTGGCGTGGTGCTCAGCCAGGGTGAGCTGGCTCACAGTGCACACAGTGCGTGAACGTTGCTCAGTCATGCCTGACTCTGCAACTCCATGGACTGTGAGGACTCCTGCCAGGCTCCTCTGTCCATGGGATTTCCCAGTCAAGAGCACTGGAGTGGCTTGCAATTCCCTTCTCCAGGGAATCTTCCCAACCCAGGAGTCAGAACTGGGTCTCCTGCATTTCAGGATTCTTTTACCATCTGAGCCACCAGGGAAGCCTCCTGGCGCACAGTAAACTTAATAAATTTCATCACACATGTAAACAGATTTCAGTACTGTTCAATGAATGGTCAAAGCAAGTGAACTTTCAACCAGGCAATGAATACACAGTATTCCATTCTTTTCACTGTAAATAACGAAGGCTGCTATTCAAACTCAAACCTTCTTTCCCATGTAGAGCCTAAAGCAGGACTTCACATCAGCCTCCACTTTCCTGATCCTCTCAGCTGACCCCAAGCATAAAGGCCCACTCCCTCCCTCCTACAGCCCACCCTGGGAGAGGACGCACACTGGCATCTCTGTGTCAATCACCTGGGCCTTTCCTGGAGCATAGGAACCCTGATATTTCCGTATGGCTGCCTGGGAACAAGCGGCTTTGGTGAAATTGTGTGACATGGATGTTAATTTTTAAAAGACAAGGTACTATTGAAAAAACATCATTCCTGATCACTTAATAACAAAAATCATTAAAACAGTCCAATTGTTCAGGCCTAAATTCAGATCTCTGAACCCTAACCTCAACTTCAGCACTGAGAAAGTGACTTGGGCTGATTTCAAATATTCTGCTGGCAAACAGACACATAAGTTGATCATGTGTGGAAGACCTAGAAATGTACATTGGTTATTCAATCTGTTAACAAACATGGAAGAGAGTTCATTCCTACCTAAGCTCCTCCAAAACAACTGTGTTGTCATACGGTCCGACCACTAACTCCCCCAGTCTTCTGTCATCTCCCGTGGGGTGAAACGTGACCTTGTAACCCTTGACCTCTCCAGGTGCAGGCTCCCAAGTCACCCGGAAGCTTGACATGGTTGGATCAGATGTTTTGAGGTTTCTGGGTGATTTAAATCGAGAAGCTGTAAAGATAATAGATGTTAAAATATTATGCACAAGCCTAAGCTTTGGAGTTTTATATTAACACCTAAAACAGTAAGTTGAATTTGAAATTTCTAAGTGATACACATGGCAATCTTCACAAGCAAAAACTTTGAAATATATATGTATAAAAAGGGTTAAGTAAGAAAGCACAAGTTTTTAAAGCCCAATAAAAATCAGAATATTTGAGTGCAATCCAGTGCAAGTGCAAAATTCAGAAGATTAGATTAAGCATTAGAACACTAACCCATAGAACCATTTTACCAGGAACTAGATTGGTAAAATCATATGCTAAGCTGGCATCTTATCTAACTATTTATTATAATGGAATTTACTACAGAATCCATTTTAGATATTCCCAAATTAAGCAGCTATATTAAAATCTCCCTTTAAAGTTTGACACTTTCCCCCCAAAAATTATTGTGATTTTATACCTGTTGTTCCTGATCCTTGCCTCAGCTTTCCTTCTCCCATCTTGTAAACTGGGAGAACGGTGATGTCATATGTGGTTTGGGGCTGAAGTCGCTTTAATACTGTTGAGGTGACTGTGGGTGACACTTTGGCGACCATCTGCCTCCCACCCCCACGGGGGCGATACACCACACGGTAGTTGACCACTTTCCCAGGTGCTGGTTTCCAGGTAACTCTCATTGTGTTCTCTGTCTCTTCATCCACTTTCAAGGTTTTCGCATCTTGGGCCACTGTGAGATGAAAGGAAGATTACAATGCATACTACGCTGAACGAAAATCCTATGTCTACCGCCGCATTTATGTGAAAAGACATTCTGTGGTTTCTTAAATACTGTACACCATTCTTCTACTTAGCACTGTGATCTCTCTTAAGTTCAAGATGGCGTATGAGCTTAATCGCAGTGAGGTCACAGTGAGATGCTTTCTGTTTCTCTGGCTAATAACTAAAAATATGGAAGTTCATATTGCAAGGATTTCCTGTTTGCATTCCAGAGACTTTAGGAAAGAAAATATCCATTTCCGGAGATAAACTTTTAGAATTTTTCGAACCCTTGACCCAGGCATCCCAAGTCACCCGGAAGCTTGACATGGTTGGATCAGATGTTTTGAGGTTTCTGGGTGATTTAAATCGAGAAGCTGTAAAGATAATAGATGTTAAAATATTATGCACAAGCCTAAGCTTTGGAGTTTTATATTAACACCTAAAACAGTAAGTTGAATTTGAAATTTCTAAGTGATACACATGGCAATCTTCACAAGCAAAAACTTTGAAATATATATGTATAAAAAGGGTTAAGTAAGAAAGCACAAGTTTTTAAAGCCCAATAAAAATCAGAATATTTGAGTGCAATCCAGTGCAAGTGCAAAATTCAGAAGATTAGATTAAGCATTAGAACACTAACCCATAGAACCATTTTACCAGGAACTAGATTGGTAAAATCATATGCTAAGCTGGCATCTTATCTAACTATTTATTATAATGGAATTTACTACAGAATCCATTTTAGATATTCCCAAATTAAGCAGCTATATTAAAATCTCCCTTTAAAGTTTGACACTTTCCCCCCAAAAATTATTGTGATTTTATACCTGTTGTTCCTGATCCTTGCCTCAGCTTTCCTTCTCCCATCTTGTAAACTGGGAGAACGGTGATGTCATATGTGGTTTGGGGCTGAAGTCGCTTTAATACTGTTGAGGTGACTGTGGGTGACACTTTGGCGACCATCTGCCTCCCACCCCCACGGGGGCGATACACCACACGGTAGTTGACCACTTTCCCAGGTGCTGGTTTCCAGGTAACTCTCATTGTGTTCTCTGTCTCTTCATCCACTTTCAAGGTTTTCGCATCTTGGGCCACTGTGAGATGAAAGGAAGATTACAATGCATACTACGCTGAACGAAAATCCTATGTCTACCGCCGCATTTATGTGAAAAGACATTCTGTGGTTTCTTAAATACTGTACACCATTCTTCTACTTAGCACTGTGATCTCTCTTAAGTTCAAGATGGCGTATGAGCTTAATCGCAGTGAGGTCACAGTGAGATGCTTTCTGTTTCTCTGGCTAATAACTAAAAATATGGAAGTTCATATTGCAAGGATTTCCTGTTTGCATTCCAGAGACTTTAGGAAAGAAAATATCCATTTCCGGAGATAAACTTTTAGAATTTTTATTATATTTCCATCTGTAAAGAATTCCTGTAGGAACTATACTGTGCAGAATATGAAAAATCATGAATACAGGGTCAGAAATCTTCCTTGAGTCTTTTCAGAAAAAGGTACAATACATAAATGACTACCCAGAGTGACTAGAGTTAACACCATCATTTGTGATTGTCATGAACACATAAGATTATCAACACAAAGGAACAGGAAACTCTGGCATGCAAAACTATCACAATGGTTCTGGAAATAAATTTGTAGACACTGAGTGGTTTTAGAAGGCACTGTATATAAGAAAGCTTTGATTAATATACAACAGCCACTATTATATTATCTTTTATTAATCACTGTATCAGAAACAGGTCACTCAATATCTAAAATTAGCCAATACAGTCCTCTCCTTATACATAATTAGAGCTAATAATCATTTCATTCAGTTCAGTAATTTCAGCATTCAAATATCATAAGCATCGTCTATAGACAGAGATGAAGATGAAGGAAACACTTCAGAGAACCTTTTTGGATTCTAAAAGAAAATTTTAATGTTCAAACAGGCATGGACCACTTAAAAGAATAAAGAAAACCTGGAAAAGCTTTAAAACATACACACACACACACACACACACACACACACAGGTAGCAACATTTTTCAGACATTAGACAATCAGGCAGCACAGAACCATGATACCTAAGAGAAAGAAACAAATGAGAAGGAGCTTGATCATTGCCCCGACTTATTGCTTGGAGAGAGTTTCCAGTATCAGAACAAGGGGGAACCCAAATGGAGCCTGGTGGGTTTCCTTAACTGAAGATATGGTTTTGACAGTCTGGGGAGTCCAAGGTTACTTAGAACTTGCAGGGAAACTACTGTAGAGATGGTGTGGCAGAGAAAAAAGCTCTAGAATTTTGCAAAAGGTCCTACTGGGTCTTCAACCTAGTAATACTTCAGTGCATATGAGTAAGGAAACTACTTAAAACCAGAGAAAGAACTAAAGGACTAGAGAGAACAATTCCTAGAGTTCATGCGGGGCCAGAGATGTTCCCCCTCTTCAGAGGTGAAAACCTCAAAATTCGCAGAACATTATGTAGAATACTAAAGATTGCCCCAGGGGTAGAGAAAAATAGCCCTAAAGATTTATCTGGTCTAACCCTAACACAGTTTTTTAAAAAGCTTCAAAAATATCAAACCCCTTCCAAGTGAGTTAACTGCACCCCAGAACAAACCTTAAGGATATTTGTAAGAACATAAAAATATCTGACACCCAACAGAGTAAAATTCATAATCTCCGCTTCTAGTAAAAATAACCAGAAATGCAACAGAGAAGTATTATGCCTCCTCATATTCATATGTTAATGCCTTAATCTCCTGCAAAACTATCACAATGGTTCTGGAAATAAATTTGTAGACACTGAGTGGTTTTAGAAGGCACTGTATATAAGAAAGCTTTGATTAATATACAACAGCCACTATTATATTATCTTTTATTAATCACTGTATCAGAAACAGGTCACTCAATATCTAAAATTAGCCAATACAGTCCTCTCCTTATACATAATTAGAGCTAATAATCATTTCATTCAGTTCAGTAATTTCAGCATTCAAATATCATAAGCATCGTCTATAGACAGAGATGAAGATGAAGGAAACACTTCAGAGAACCTTTTTGGATTCTAAAAGAAAATTTTAATGTTCAAACAGGCATGGACCACTTAAAAGAATAAAGAAAACCTGGAAAAGCTTTAAAACATACACACACACACACACACACACACACACACAGGTAGCAACATTTTTCAGACATTAGACAATCAGGCAGCACAGAACCATGATACCTAAGAGAAAGAAACAAATGAGAAGGAGCTTGATCATTGCCCCGACTTATTGCTTGGAGAGAGTTTCCAGTATCAGAACAAGGGGGAACCCAAATGGAGCCTGGTGGGTTTCCTTAACTGAAGATATGGTTTTGACAGTCTGGGGAGTCCAAGGTTACTTAGAACTTGCAGGGAAACTACTGTAGAGATGGTGTGGCAGAGAAAAAAGCTCTAGAATTTTGCAAAAGGTCCTACTGGGTCTTCAACCTAGTAATACTTCAGTGCATATGAGTAAGGAAACTACTTAAAACCAGAGAAAGAACTAAAGGACTAGAGAGAACAATTCCTAGAGTTCATGCGGGGCCAGAGATGTTCCCCCTCTTCAGAGGTGAAAACCTCAAAATTCGCAGAACATTATGTAGAATACTAAAGATTGCCCCAGGGGTAGAGAAAAATAGCCCTAAAGATTTATCTGGTCTAACCCTAACACAGTTTTTTAAAAAGCTTCAAAAATATCAAACCCCTTCCAAGTGAGTTAACTGCACCCCAGAACAAACCTTAAGGATATTTGTAAGAACATAAAAATATCTGACACCCAACAGAGTAAAATTCATAATCTCCGGCTTCTAGTAAAAATAACCAGAAATGCAAAGAAAGAAAGAAAAAAAATAGCATTATGGACTGAATGAATGATTATGCCTCCTCATATTCATATGTTAATGCCTTAATCTCCAATGTGATAGCACTTTGGCCTTTAGGGAGGTAATTAGGATTAAATGAGATTCTAAAGGTAGGGCTATAATATGACGGAATTGGAATCCTTATGAGAGGATGAGGAGACACCAAAGAGCTCATTTTCCTCTCTCTCTCCCCTCTCAACCCTCAACATGCATAGACTGAGGAAAGGCCATGTGAGGACATAGAAAGAACATAGCCATCTGCAAACTAGGAAGAGAGCTCTTACCAGAACCCAATTTCTGCGAGTAGAAACAGAACTAGAAATAACACATATGACATAATTATTCAAAAGAGATATTAAAATAGCTATTATAGCTATATTACATATGTTAATGATGATATAAAAAATAGTAAGTATGTTAGGTAAACACAACTCCTATAAGTGAAAAATAAAATGTATAACATAAAAAATCCACAGAGTCGTGTTTATAACAGATAAAAAACTGCAGGAAAAATACTAGTGAACTTGATGACAAGATAAGAACTATGCAAAATGAAACACAGGAAAAGAGAAAAGACTGAAAAACTGCAAAGCTCAGAAGTGACCTATGTGACAACTTCAAGAAGACTAATACACCTAGAAACAAATTAGCTGAAGAGAATGGGGAGGTAATAAATAAAATCTTTTAAGAAATAATGGCCTAAATATTTTCTAATTTTATGAAACTATAAACCTATAGATCCAACAATCTCAATGAACCTTAAGTACAGGAAACATGAGAAAAGTATACCCCAGCACATCCTTAGCAAATTACTTAAAATTAGTATAAAAAGAAAATCTTGACAGAAGCCACATAAGCAAAAGATATACTATGTAAAGAGGATAAAGGTAAGAATGACGAAATAAAGAAAATCAATATATGGTGGTAAATTATGTCTCTGAAAGATGTATAATTTCAGTTAAGAGATATTGGTTGCAATTTTTTTAACTTTAGGGTTTAAAGAAAGTAAGAGAATTCTCAGACAATTCCATTAATTTCTGAATATTAAAATGTATTTCGTTAACCCTCAATTCTCCTCTATTCTCTAGGTAAGTGAACTATTAAAACAAAAACTATATATTGTCAAACCAAAAGAAAGAAAAACGTAGAGACCTTATATAAGGGTTTTGAAAGAATCTGAGAAAGAATGGTACATAAAACTATTTATCACAAATGTTGAGTAAATCCATGTGTGTCTAATACTTTTCTAGAAAGAGTTCTGCTAAAATACGTTTAATGACCTGTTGTTTCCATGTCTTCAACTCTTGTTCATTGGAACAGGATGTCTCTTTCTTATAGAAAATTTCCAAACCCATTTCATACAACTCAGAATTGAGAAAAAATGGACATTTTAGTCTTACGAGTGTTGGTCTAAAAAGAAGCTTATGTCCCCCCAAAAAGGTGAAATCTCAAACTTTTAAATATTTCCAAATTTAATTATGTGGATAACAGTCAAATATTGTACTTCATACCTTGAAATGCTTCAAGGATCTCAACTGTATTCCTACTTTTAAATTAATTCTTTAAAATAAGTTAAATAAGGGACAACATATCTCATACTGGCTTTAATGGGAAACTCTGGATTTTAAGGAGGAAAAAAAAATCCTTGCTGGTTTCTCTTAAGTAAAAGGCAAGGTTTCTTACTCCGTTCATGGCTATATCACATGCTATAAAATGCTGTAACACTCTCATTCTAAGTTCTTTTCAAGTTTTAGTAACTCTTGCGAGATGCTCTGCTAAAGCAGCCGTCACAATTGGAGGGCCAGTAGAAACTGTCCCACCTGCTGGCTCACTAGCCACAATTTGTGGTTTTCATTATATCAACAGCCTGCATACCATGTCCCTGAGTGTCAGGAGAAAGCAGAAAATATTTCCTGGAAGTATTTCTAAAATGTCACCTTGGAAGTTTATAAGAAACTCTAAGAGCATGAGGCAGTGACTCAGCCCAGATATCCATGCCATTCAGGGCTCATCCACCACCAAATACAAAACATCTGACTCGGATTTCTCAAAGAACTTTCTAAACTACTTCACTTTCCACAAAGAAAGGAAAGTAAACCACAACAATAAAGATGAGAAGAAGGCTCAAGAAGGAGGAGATATATATAGAGAGAGAGATGTAGATAGATAGATAGATAGATACAGATATACTTATAACTGATTCGCACTATTGTAAGGCAGAAACCAATACAACATTGTAAAGCAATTATCCCCCAATTAAAAATGTTTTAAAAAGTGATCATAAAACAAAGAAAGGTTCCTGTCTTCTGCCTCATTTGCTTAACAGTTTGAGCAGTTGACACATACTCTCTTTCATTCCTGCCTACTCTGTTCATCGTGCAAAATATGGCTTTTTGTTCACTGACCTTTAAATCAATCAATTAAACAAGAAATGGACATTTTAGTCTTACGAGTGTTGGTCTAAAAAGAAGCTTATGTCCCCCCAAAAAGGTGAAATCTCAAACTTTTAAATATTTCCAAATTTAATTATGTGGATAACAGTCAAATATTGTACTTCATACCTTGAAATGCTTCAAGGATCTCAACTGTATTCCTACTTTTAAATTAATTCTTTAAAATAAGTTAAATAAGGGACAACATATCTCATACTGGCTTTAATGGGAAACTCTGGATTTTAAGGAGGAAAAAAAAATCCTTGCTGGTTTCTCTTAAGTAAAAGGCAAGGTTTCTTACTCCGTTCATGGCTATATCACATGCTATAAAATGCTGTAACACTCTCATTCTAAGTTCTTTTCAAGTTTTAGTAACTCTTGCGAGATGCTCTGCTAAAGCAGCCGTCACAATTGGAGGGCCAGTAGAAACTGTCCCACCTGCTGGCTCACTAGCCACAATTTGTGGTTTTCATTATATCAACAGCCTGCATACCATGTCCCTGAGTGTCAGGAGAAAGCAGAAAATATTTCCTGGAAGTATTTCTAAAATGTCACCTTGGAAGTTTATAAGAAACTCTAAGAGCATGAGGCAGTGACTCAGCCCAGATATCCATGCCATTCAGGGCTCATCCACCACCAAATACAAAACATCTGACTCGGATTTCTCAAAGAACTTTCTAAACTACTTCACTTTCCACAAAGAAAGGAAAGTAAACCACAACAATAAAGATGAGAAGAAGGCTCAAGAAGGAGGAGATATATATAGAGAGAGAGATGTAGATAGATAGATAGATAGATACAGATATACTTATAACTGATTCGCACTATTGTAAGGCAGAAACCAATACAACATTGTAAAGCAATTATCCCCCAATTAAAAATGTTTTAAAAAGTGATCATAAAACAAAGAAAGGTTCCTGTCTTCTGCCTCATTTGCTTAACAGTTTGAGCAGTTGACACATACTCTCTTTCATTCCTGCCTACTCTGTTCATCGTGCAAAATATGGCTTTTTGTTCACTGACCTTTAAATCAATCAATTAAACAAGAAATACTGAAAATGTCTTAAGATTCTCAGCTTCTTATAAAGTTTATTTAGAATTTCTGCTAACATACTTGCTTTGGGCTAAAATCTTTTGTGGAGATTTTACATCCCAAATAAACATCTGGTGACTCAAACTTCTCTGAAGGAGAAAGGAGGAAGGAGAATTTTTGAAAAAGTTTCCCTCTAGGTAAGTGTCCTTTGATAATTTCTCAGCCATGTGAATTGTATCGTTGCTCCTACAAATAATTTTAGCTATATGTGTCATATGTGACCTAAATTTGTAACATGGCTTCTCTTTACAACAAATGAGTATCTTCCAGAAACAGAGGTACTTTTCTGCCAAGTTCTGAGACTTATGTCAGTCAATATATTCAGACACAGGATTTTCTCCACTACCATAGAAACCAATCAAGTGACTATCTGAGAAATACAACTTTTCATGTATTTAAGTAGTTTGATTTTTTTGAATCTGTTAATTTTGACACAGATTTTGGCTGAGACATATTTAATTGAGTCTGCCAGTGATTTAAAAATAAAAAAGATGAATTCTTCAGAGAACTCAGATCAAAAGATTTAATTTAAAGTCAGGATACAGGGCTTCCCTGGTGGTTCAGCGGGTAAAGAGTCCTCCTTGCAATGTAAGAGGCACCAGTTCGAGATCCCTAGCCCGGGAAGATCCCACATGCCATGGAGCGTCTGGACCTGGACTGGTGTGTCTAATTACGAGCCAGCATTCTGGAGCGCATGTACTTAGGGCCCGTGTGCAATGGGAGACCCACACAGGCCGAAGAATAAAGACAGATGACAGTAAATAAAAAATCAATAAAAAGAGGCAAAGTGTTTTTAAAAACTTTATAAAAAAATAACATCAGGTTACAAGACTTCACTGTACTTAACTCTTGGCATTTTCTTCTCCCCTTTGGCAGAAAAATCACCCAATTCCTCCACTTGTTTCTAACAAAAGGAAATGCAAGAATACCCCCAATCTTTTCCCTTTTCCTAAAATCCTCCCAAACAAAAGGAATAATACATTCCTATACATTCTTACAAATGTCTGTTTTTAACAAATTGCTTTTTTAGGAAGGACAGTTATAAAATATAGACATATTTCTCACTAGCCACTGGCAATAAATGACGAAAGGTTACTCAAAATTTTTCACAAGAAAGAATATTAATGACATAAAGGGTAAATTTTAGTCACTGGAAAACTGAATAGACTGGAGTTAGCTCCTCCAAAGGTAGTAAAACATAATCTAGGATTAGTCTTGGTTGTATAACAATCATAGTGCCAATAGCCACATTATACAGCAATCTCTTCTAAGTGGCTAGCCACTGTGCTTGGTTCCTTCCCCTTTATTGCTTTATTTAATCCTCAACATAATCTGAGGCTGCATTCTATGTATTAGGAAACTGAGGCTCAAAGAAGGTTCAAGAACTTGCCCAAAGCCATACAGTTATAAATGTGCCTGAATTTTCTTTGTTTCTGTAGCTTTTGGTCACTTTGCTAGTTGAATTTCTTAGCTAGCTGATCTTTCTGCCAGGAAAAGAATAAAAAGATGAATTCTTCAGAGAACTCAGATCAAAAGATTTAATTTAAAGTCAGGATACAGGGCTTCCCTGGTGGTTCAGCGGGTAAAGAGTCCTCCTTGCAATGTAAGAGGCACCAGTTCGAGATCCCTAGCCCGGGAAGATCCCACATGCCATGGAGCGTCTGGACCTGGACTGGTGTGTCTAATTACGAGCCAGCATTCTGGAGCGCATGTACTTAGGGCCCGTGTGCAATGGGAGACCCACACAGGCCGAAGAATAAAGACAGATGACAGTAAATAAAAAATCAATAAAAAGAGGCAAAGTGTTTTTAAAAACTTTATAAAAAAATAACATCAGGTTACAAGACTTCACTGTACTTAACTCTTGGCATTTTCTTCTCCCCTTTGGCAGAAAAATCACCCAATTCCTCCACTTGTTTCTAACAAAAGGAAATGCAAGAATACCCCCAATCTTTTCCCTTTTCCTAAAATCCTCCCAAACAAAAGGAATAATACATTCCTATACATTCTTACAAATGTCTGTTTTTAACAAATTGCTTTTTTAGGAAGGACAGTTATAAAATATAGACATATTTCTCACTAGCCACTGGCAATAAATGACGAAAGGTTACTCAAAATTTTTCACAAGAAAGAATATTAATGACATAAAGGGTAAATTTTAGTCACTGGAAAACTGAATAGACTGGAGTTAGCTCCTCCAAAGGTAGTAAAACATAATCTAGGATTAGTCTTGGTTGTATAACAATCATAGTGCCAATAGCCACATTATACAGCAATCTCTTCTAAGTGGCTAGCCACTGTGCTTGGTTCCTTCCCCTTTATTGCTTTATTTAATCCTCAACATAATCTGAGGCTGCATTCTATGTATTAGGAAACTGAGGCTCAAAGAAGGTTCAAGAACTTGCCCAAAGCCATACAGTTATAAATGTGCCTGAATTTTCTTTGTTTCTGTAGCTTTTGGTCACTTTGCTAGTTGAATTTCTTAGCTAGCTGATCTTTCCTCCAGGAAAAGAAAAAAAAAGAGAGAGAGAGACAGAGAGAAACACAATTCACCTTTGAACAATAAAAGTTTGAACTTCAAAGGTCCACTTATAGATGGCTATTTTTCACTAGCAAATGCTATAAGATTACATGCTCTGAGGTTGGTTTTATCCTGGGATACAGTGGAACTTGGCTAAGAAAACTGACTATAAATTAACCCCCATGTTTTCAAGGGTAAACTGTGTAGTTGGAAGGGATTCAATATTTCAAAATGTGATATAATTTTAGATGGCAAAATGAACCCGAATTTAAACTACATTCATTAAAGATCCCCCAATTTTTCAATCCTCCTTTGTCATACTAAAAAAAATATGCAAGTGGTTATCATGAGCTGATAGTTATCAGGCAGCACCAACACACTCCCAAATCCCTTCAGAATGTTACCTACATTCAGTTATGGCTTCTCCACTCAAGGGTTCTCCTTCGCCACTAGTGTAAGTTGCAAATACTGAAACTCTGTATTTGGTCTCTGGCTGCAGATTTTCTATCACAGTATGAATTACATCTCCAGGAAGACTCTTCTCTCCAGCCTCAATATCATCATAAAGTGATTGCCACGAGACCCTGTAACCGCGAACCATTCCTGGAGCTGACGTCCAATAAGCCCCAATCGATGTGTCTGTGATATCTTTAGTAATCAAATCCCGAGGTGAACCACGCTCTAGAAAAGAAACGAAAGGCGGATCATTTTTTAATGCCTACTAAGTATGTAAATACTCCCTCATCCTGACAGACACCCTGACTTGAACTCAATTTGTCTATGTGCCAAGTCACATCTCACTCTTTGTGACCCTATGGACTGTATCCTGCCAGGCTTCTCTGTCCATGGGATTCTTTAGGGAAGAATATTGGAGTTACGCATTTCCTCTTTGGAACTGTCTGTTCTATTCTATCAGTGGAACAGAAGATGGGACTAAACTTTGTAATTATGCCTGATTCCTGCCTATCACCCTCACCCTCCTTTGTCCACCCAGATTGAAATGTCTTTCAGGACAAACATGACATTCAAAGACAAAGAAGTAAGTGCCTAAAGAAAATTTCAAAGGTAAAAAAGCATCTAAATCATCCAGTTTTACAACTCAGTTCTCTTTACCCACTGTTCAGAAAGATCTTTATTTCTTTGCCATCATCTTTTCCTCTCTTATTTAAATAAGCTCAGTTTCAATGTAACCACTTCCGGTTACTTCAACCATTTTATACCACTTGCAAATCTTAATTTCAACAATCTTTTTTTAGTGGAAACTATTTGTTCATGTAGCTAAAAAAGCAGAAATTCAGCATTTCAATTATAGCTTAACCCTAAGGAAAATAAAAACCAACAATTCTTCTGGAAAACCTAAAAACAGTTAGTCATCAAAACAAAACACACCACTTGCTCTAACTGATTGAAAATGTCTGCTACTAAGTTTTGGCTCTCTCGTTCCCCCAAAAAATAAAACTCAAATGGAAAAATATGGAAACCCCGACTTAATAGGAGGCACAGATGTCTACCAATAAAACCTCAACTTTCCATAATTTAAATGCAAGAAAAATATACAGGTCATTTTATATTGGCCACCTTTACCAGGGTCTATGCCACAGTATGACATAAATATAAAACTATCTGCTTATACATCATACATTTTACCAGCAATTGTTGTGTCTTCAAGAAAATGATATACAATGCTGCTACAAGAATGCTAAAGGCTGTTATTTTACTCAAATCAAAGAACAAAAAATGGATATCTTAAAAATATCCATAATTATTTAAATTTCAGTACATTAAGAAAACAATAAATGACAAATCTGGGTGGACAAAACCTTATCATATATGGTAGCTAACAGAGGGAGAAAGATAAATAATGTGGGAGCTGGGCATACTACCAGACCCCCAAAAGGAAAATTCTAACTCTATTATAAATTTAAACGTGACCCTATGGACTGTATCCTGCCAGGCTTCTCTGTCCATGGGATTCTTTAGAAGAATATTGAGTTCGCATTTCCTCTTTGGAACTGTCTGTTCTATTCTATCAGTGGAACAGAAGATGGGACTAAACTTTGTAATTATGCCTGATTCCTGCCTATCACCCTCACCCTCCTTTGTCCACCCAGATTGAAATGTCTTTCAGGACAAACATGACATTCAAAGACAAAGAAGTAAGTGCCTAAAGAAAATTTCAAAGGTAAAAAAGCATCTAAATCATCCAGTTTTACAACTCAGTTCTCTTTACCCACTGTTCAGAAAGATCTTTATTTCTTTGCCATCATCTTTTCCTCTCTTATTTAAATAAGCTCAGTTTCAATGTAACCACTTCCGGTTACTTCAACCATTTTATACCACTTGCAAATCTTAATTTCAACAATCTTTTTTTAGTGGAAACTATTTGTTCATGTAGCTAAAAAAGCAGAAATTCAGCATTTCAATTATAGCTTAACCCTAAGGAAAATAAAAACCAACAATTCTTCTGGAAAACCTAAAAACAGTTAGTCATCAAAACAAAACACACCACTTGCTCTAACTGATTGAAAATGTCTGCTACTAAGTTTTGGCTCTCTGTTCCCCAAAAAATAAAACTCAAATGGAAAAATATGGAAACCCCGACTTAATAGGAGGCACAGATGTCTACCAATAAAACCTCAACTTTCCATAATTTAAATGCAAGAAAAATATACAGGTCATTTTATATTGGCCACCTTTACCAGGGTCTATGCCACAGTATGACATAAATATAAAACTATCTGCTTATACATCATACATTTTACCAGCAATTGTTGTGTCTTCAAGAAAATGATATACAATGCTGCTACAAGAATGCTAAAGGCTGTTATTTTACTCAAATCAAAGAACAAAAAATGGATATCTTAAAAATATCCATAATTATTTAAATTTCAGTACATTAAGAAAACAATAAATGACAAATCTGGGTGGACAAAACCTTATCATATATGGTAGCTAACAGAGGGAGAAAGATAAATAATGTGGGAGCTGGGCATACTACCAGACCCCAAGACCAAATGGAAAATTCTAACTCTATTATAAATAACTTTAACTGCTGATGGGACATCTCATCTCTGGAGGAAAATTCATTGCATAATTCATTGCAGCCAAGAATATTTATTTTCAAGAACATACTGACTTCTCTCTCTCAGTTCCTGAGGCTCATCTTCATTGGAAGGTCTTCTTTAATTTAATTGTATTTGCTACTTAAGGTCACACATCTTTTTTTTTTTTTAATTGTGGCCTCTTTTATTGTTTTTTTATGTATTTATTTTCATCTATCTTTATTCCTTGGCCTGTGTGGGCCTCCCAGCACAGTGGGCTCTCTCATTGCAGAGCACCAGCTCTGGGCACATGCGCTCCAGAGCACTGGCTCGATATTGGACTCACCGGTCCAGCCACTCTGCGGCATCTGGGATCCTCCTGGGCCAGATATGGAACTAGTGCCCTTTGCACTAAAAGTCAGACTCTTTACCCACTGGACCACCAGGGAAGCCCCAAGATCACACATCTTTATACCTAATCTACCACAGGAATATAAACAAGTTATTTCTTTGGCTCTTTTTTTTTGCTTTGCTTTTTATCTTGTTTAGACCATTGATGTCCCAAATACTGGGTATTTGAGTTTTAAATCATGCAACCCATTTCCTTTGCTTGACATATGCTACATCCTTTTTTCAAATGTGTCTCTTCTCTTAAACTTCCTAAGTTGCAGTTAGTAACAGTCATTGTGAAATAATATTTGAAAGTACTTGAAAGTGATTCAGAATTTAAATAGGCTAAAGCGCTTACAAAACTAAGTTGATAGAACGTCATTTTATATTGGCCACCTTTACCAGGGTCTATGCCACAGTATGACATAAATATAAAACTATCTGCTTATACATCATACATTTTACCAGCAATTGTTGTGTCTTCAAGAAAATGATATACAATGCTGCTACAAGAATGCTAAAGGCTGTTATTTTACTCAAATCAAAGAACAAAAAATGGATATCTTAAAAATATCCATAATTATTTAAATTTCAGTACATTAAGAAAACAATAAATGACAAATCTGGGTGGACAAAACCTTATCATATATGGTAGCTAACAGAGGGAGAAAGATAAATAATGTGGGAGCTGGGCATACTACCAGACCCCAAGACCAAATGGAAAATTCTAACTCTATTATAAATAACTTTAACTGCTGATGGGACATCTCATCTCTGGAGGAAAATTCATTGCATAATTCATTGCAGCCAAGAATATTTATTTTCAAGAACATACTGACTTCTCTCTCTCAGTTCCTGAGGCTCATCTTCATTGGAAGGTCTTCTTTAATTTAATTGTATTTGCTACTTAAGGTCACACATCTTTTTTTTTTTTTAATTGTGGCCTCTTTTATTGTTTTTTTATGTATTTATTTTCATCTATCTTTATTCCTTGGCCTGTGTGGGCCTCCCAGCACAGTGGGCTCTCTCATTGCAGAGCACCAGCTCTGGGCACATGCGCTCCAGAGCACTGGCTCGATATTGGACTCACCGGTCCAGCCACTCTGCGGCATCTGGGATCCTCCTGGGCCAGATATGGAACTAGTGCCCTTTGCACTCCAAGTCAGACTCTTTACCCACTGGACCACCAGGAAGCCCCAAGATCACACATCTTTATACCTAATCTACCACAGGAATATAAACAAGTTATTTCTTTGGCTCTTTTTTTTTGCTTTGCTTTTTATCTTGTTTAGACCATTGATGTCCCAAATACTGGGTATTTGAGTTTTAAATCATGCAACCCATTTCCTTTGCTTGACATATGCTACATCCTTTTTTCAAATGTGTCTCTTCTCTTAAACTTCCTAAGTTGCAGTTAGTAACAGTCATTGTGAAATAATATTTGAAAGTACTTGAAAGTGATTCAGAATTTAAATAGGCTAAAGCGCTTACATTAATAACATTCCCGAAAAGTGTAAGACAAGTTAGTTAGAACACAGGAATTTCCTTCCAAATTAACACTGGAGTGATTTACAAACAATGATTTCAGTTTCTGGTGTTCCCCAAGCTTGTGCTTCTGTCTATTTTCAATAGTGCTGAATTTGTGACACTGTTTATTTCCATGGCAACAACCATCAATCTCACAAACACAAGCTAATGATTTCACTGTGAAGAAAAGGAAGGGAATTGTGGTTGAAGTAAAAATACATTCATAAAGATATTTGTGAGCTATAAACAAAAGGAACCCAGCTCACTAGATAGTGATTTTAATCAAGTATGTTAACACTCTCAAGACATGAATAGCTACAACAAAATATTAATAAAATTCCAATAAAGATTTCTGCAAAGTTGGTCAACATCCTTGGAAAGAATTCTATAAAAAATATTTTTAATATGCCAATAAAATAGTAACTAAAAATTTTCCTGAGTGCCAATTAATAGCATGAGAACACTAATTCAAGTAAACACTAATTAAATTCTCAATTACAAAGAAAATCTTCAATAAACTGCAGTTTCTGCATGGCACATAAAGGCATTATTTGCAGGCAGGCACTGGTACTGTAACATTCCTAGTTCGTGACAAAGAAATGTGGAATCCAAAGAAAGAAAAAAAGACACCGCAAAGCAAAAGCCAGGACTGAAAAGATAACTGCTTTAGCGGGTTTCTTGTATGTCAGTCAGTCAGTTTAATAAGAAAAATTCTAGATATTGTGTATACTGTTGTCAAACACATTGAAAAAGCGTTTTTCTCCAAAAGGCAAGAAAGGTGGGTCTTCAAGCTGTTATATTACACCCAGGAATCTTGAGACTATGACCTACTCATGACAAGTATATTTCATCAGACCTATAACCCCTAAAGTTTATAAAAATGGAATCTTGGCTTGGCCAAAAATTAAGTAAACCTGGGTATTTGAGTTTAAATCATGCAACCCATTTCCTTTGCTTGACATATGCTACATCCTTTTTCAATTTTTTTGCAGTTAGTAACAGTCATTGTGAAATAATATTTGAAAGTACTTGAAAGTGATTCAGAATTTAAATAGGCTAAAGCGCTTACATTAATAACATTCCCGAAAAGTGTAAGACAAGTTAGTTAGAACACAGGAATTTCCTTCCAAATTAACACTGGAGTGATTTACAAACAATGATTTCAGTTTCTGGTGTTCCCCAAGCTTGTGCTTCTGTCTATTTTCAATAGTGCTGAATTTGTGACACTGTTTATTTCCATGGCAACAACCATCAATCTCACAAACACAAGCTAATGATTTCACTGTGAAGAAAAGGAAGGGAATTGTGGTTGAAGTAAAAATACATTCATAAAGATATTTGTGAGCTATAAACAAAAGGAACCCAGCTCACTAGATAGTGATTTTAATCAAGTATGTTAACACTCTCAAGACATGAATAGCTACAACAAAATATTAATAAAATTCCAATAAAGATTTCTGCAAAGTTGGTCAACATCCTTGGAAAGAATTCTATAAAAAATATTTTTAATATGCCAATAAAATAGTAACTAAAAATTTTCCTGAGTGCCAATTAATAGCATGAGAACACTAATTCAAGTAAACACTAATTAAATTCTCAATTACAAAGAAAATCTTCAATAAACTGCAGTTTCTGCATGGCACATAAAGGCATTATTTGCAGGCAGGCACTGGTACTGTAACATTCCTAGTTCGTGACAAAGAAATGTGGAATCCAAAGAAAGAAAAAAAGACACCGCAAAGCAAAAGCCAGGACTGAAAAGATAACTGCTTTAGCGGGTTTCTTGTATGTCAGTCAGTCAGTTTAATAAGAAAAATTCTAGATATTGTGTATACTGTTGTCAAACACATTGAAAAAGCGTTTTTCTCCAAAAGGCAAGAAAGGTGGGTCTTCAAGCTGTTATATTACACCCAGGAATCTTGAGACTATGACCTACTCATGACAAGTATATTTCATCAGACCTATAACCCCTAAAGTTTATAAAAATGGAATCTTGGCTTGGCCAAAAATTAAGTAACAAAAAAGAAGCAGCTGAATTGCACCTTGTGGCATAATTGGCAGTGAATGAGGTTCTACCCAAGTGTTACCCACTCAGGCATTTGCTGTGGTTTAATATATCGAATTGTAGGCTTTTTCTTCAAATTACAGAACTTCAGACATCAATAGCTACAGAAAGAGATTATTTGGTTTGGACTGAGTTGGGGACAGAGTCTCTTTTTAGTATACCTGGGAAGGAAGAGGAAAGAGAAAGGAATAAGAAAGATGTAAGAAGACAGTCTAGAGCCTCTCTCGAGCCAAGGTTAGTATTAGTCGCTGAGTCAAGTTCAACTTTTTTCAACACTGTGTACTGTAGCCCACCGAGCTCCTCTGCCCATGGGATACTCCAGGCAGGAATACTGGGGGGGGTAGCCATTCCCTTCTCCAGGGGATCTTCCCAACCCAGGGGTCAAACCTGGGTCTCCTGCATTACAGGTGGATTCTTTACTATCTGAGCCACCAGGGAAGCCCAGCAAAGGGAAAGCCATAGAAACAGTGGCATGAACAGAAACCAACTCTGGCAGACTCTTTGCCATTTTGTCTCAACCTGTCCGTAAATGCAGATCCACTTCCACTCTAGCAAAGGCTTCTCCATCTTGAGCTCCTCCTCTCTGTCTGCCCTCAAGACTTACAAAGGGGCTTCCCTGGTGGTCCAGTGGATAAGGACACCGCCTTGCAGTGCAGGGGTGCCAGTTCGATCCCAGGCCTGGGAAGATCCCACGTGCCACGGAGCAGCTGGACTGATGTGTTAGCCGAGTTGCCCGACGGTCCCCATAGCAAAAGCCAGGACTGAAAAGATAACTGCTTTAGCGGGTTTCTTGTATGTCAGTCAGTCAGTTTAATAAGAAAAATTCTAGATATTGTGTATACTGTTGTCAAACACATTGAAAAAGCGTTTTTCTCCAAAAGGCAAGAAAGGTGGGTCTTCAAGCTGTTATATTACACCCAGGAATCTTGAGACTATGACCTACTCATGACAAGTATATTTCATCAGACCTATAACCCCTAAAGTTTATAAAAATGGAATCTTGGCTTGGCCAAAAATTAAGTAACAAAAAAGAAGCAGCTGAATTGCACCTTGTGGCATAATTGGCAGTGAATGAGGTTCTACCCAAGTGTTACCCACTCAGGCATTTGCTGTGGTTTAATATATCGAATTGTAGGCTTTTTCTTCAAATTACAGAACTTCAGACATCAATAGCTACAGAAAGAGATTATTTGGTTTGGACTGAGTTGGGGACAGAGTCTCTTTTTAGTATACCTGGGAAGGAAGAGGAAAGAGAAAGGAATAAGAAAGATGTAAGAAGACAGTCTAGAGCCTCTCTCGAGCCAAGGTTAGTATTAGTCGCTGAGTCAAGTTCAACTTTTTGCAACACTGTGTACTGTAGCCCACCGAGCTCCTCTGCCCATGGGATTCTCCAGGCAGGAATACTGGAGTGGGTAGCCATTCCCTTCTCCAGGGGATCTTCCCAACCCAGGGGTCAAACCTGGGTCTCCTGCATTACAGGTGGATTCTTTACTATCTGAGCCACCAGGGAAGCCCAGCAAAGGGAAAGCCATAGAAACAGTGGCATGAACAGAAACCAACTCTGGCAGACTCTTTGCCATTTTGTCTCAACCTGTCCGTAAATGCAGATCCACTTCCACTCTAGCAAAGGCTTCTCCATCTTGAGCTCCTCCTCTCTGTCTGCCCTCAAGACTTACAAAGGGGCTTCCCTGGTGGTCCAGTGGATAAGGACACCGCCTTGCAGTGCAGGGGGTGCCAGTTCGATCCCAGGCCTGGGAAGATCCCACGTGCCACGGAGCAGCTGGACCGATGTGTCCAATTACCGAGCCGGAGCTCTGGAGCGCATGCGCCCAGAGCCGGTGCTCTGCAACAATAGAGGCCACTGTGATGGGAGGCCCACACTGGCCAAAGAACAAAGATGGATGAAAATAGATAAATGAAAGACCAATAGAAGTGGCCTGCCTGCCCTGCTCCCTCCCCAACCCCCCCCAACAAAAAAAGACTTACAAATGCATGTTTTGTGGTGTTTGGGTCTGTTCATGTTTTTTACCCTAAGTGATGTGGTTTTCAACAATATTTCATTACACTGTACTTGTTTTCTGCCTTTCGGAACCACATGCCTGTGCTTTGCATGTTACTTTTGCCTCTGGGAACAGAATTGCTGGCAGTCATTTCAAACAAGTCATCTTCTGTAATGACAGCATGACTTCATCTCTAGTCCTCTGAATCCTTCTCAATGATTTTCCCTTCTACTCTATTCTCCCAGTATACTACTAACGTAGGTATAAGAAATAACAATGTTTTTCTTTCATAGATTTAAACAAACGAAATTCATCAGTTTTGGAAATTCTGATACTCAGTATTTCTGATCTGATTACAAAGCATATTCACATATACTCAAAAGGCAGCATTCTGGTACCTGTGTGCACACATCCCTGTGCTGCTGCTGAGGCAAGTAATTAGACAGGTGCATTTCTCATGATCCTGAAGATCCACAAGGGGTTGATTGTACTTTTTCCACATACGAGGCCAAAGAACTAAGGCCTCATTTTAAGTAACTTTCCTACATTTCCTTAGCCCTTTTCCATTTGCTTTCTGAAAAGCAGATCATCATCCAATTCAAATATAATTATAACACAAATTAGCCAATAATGATAACTGAAAAATTCATCATTATGAAGTGGAACTCTGTTTTCATCTTATAGATTGTTCCAGCCGGCTTTCATTGAGTTTCACATACCACTTTCAAAAATAGAAATTAAATTGAAAATGTAATGTAAACCCACTTCTAAATCAATTTGTCTTTTCCGTTAGAGCTCAACTCAAAGTCATCCAACTTTCCACAGCAGAATAAGGAAGACCTGCTATGGATAATGTTCATGTGGAAACACACTTGATTTACAACCAATGACTTGAAATCATTATTCCAAAGGACAAAGTTCACTATTGATCAGTTAACTTACTTTAAGCAACACATAAAAAGCCCTAAACAAATCACCCTTCAACCTCAAAGCGTGCGTGAGATTTTTTCCATAACTGTCAACTCTCCAATATAGTGCAGACTTTTTTTCTAATAAGTCATCAATTTGCAGAAAAGATGCTACTGTTTGGTGATTGTACTCAAATTCCCTGGAAACATCAGAGTTGTTATACCCAGAATGAATGATTTTTCAAATTATGAGACAGCAGTAAACTTTCATTACACTGTACTTGTTTTCTGCCTTTCGGAACCACATGCCTGTGCTTTGCATGTTACTTTTGCCTCTGGGAACAGAATTGCTGGCAGTCATTTCAAACAAGTCATCTTCTGTAATGACAGCATGACTTCATCTCTAGTCCTCTGAATCCTTCTCAATGATTTTCCCTTCTACTCTATTCTCCCAGTATACTACTAACGTAGGTATAAGAAATAACAATGTTTTTCTTTCATAGATTTAAACAAACGAAATTCATCAGTTTTGGAAATTCTGATACTCAGTATTTCTGATCTGATTACAAAGCATATTCACATATACTCAAAAGGCAGCATTCTGGTACCTGTGTGCACACATCCCTGTGCTGCTGCTGAGGCAAGTAATTAGACAGGTGCATTTCTCATGATCCTGAAGATCCACAAGGGGTTGATTGTACTTTTTCCACATACGAGGCCAAAGAACTAAGGCCTCATTTTAAGTAACTTTCCTACATTTCCTTAGCCCTTTTCCATTTGCTTTCTGAAAAGCAGATCATCATCCAATTCAAATATAATTATAACACAAATTAGCCAATAATGATAACTGAAAAATTCATCATTATGAAGTGGAACTCTGTTTTCATCTTATAGATTGTTCCAGCCGGCTTTCATTGAGTTTCACATACCACTTTCAAAAATAGAAATTAAATTGAAAATGTAATGTAAACCCACTTCTAAATCAATTTGTCTTTTCCGTTAGAGCTCAACTCAAAGTCATCCAACTTTCCACAGCAGAATAAGGAAGACCTGCTATGGATAATGTTCATGTGGAAACACACTTGATTTACAACCAATGACTTGAAATCATTATTCCAAAGGACAAAGTTCACTATTGATCAGTTAACTTACTTTAAGCAACACATAAAAAGCCCTAAACAAATCACCCTTCAACCTCAAAGCGTGCGTGAGATTTTTTCCATAACTGTCAACTCTCCAATATAGTGCAGACTTTTTTTCTAATAAGTCATCAATTTGCAGAAAAGATGCTACTGTTTGGTGATTGTACTCAAATTCCCTGGAAACATCAGAGTTGTTATACCCAGAATGAATGATTTTTCAAATTATGAGACAGCAGTAAATCTAGGAAAACACAGAGGCCTTATTTAGTTCATCTTGGAGGCACCCCATGTTATTCTATATTTTGCAGAAGAATTCCTGTGATGTGCTAAAATCCTCATGGTAACAAAGTTTCAGCCAAGTTAGCTTGGTTTGATGTATAGGGAGACATTCATGTTTAGGACACGGGAGGGTTGCTACAGCAACTGAAACAAAAGAAATTCTGAAAATCGTCTTTGCCAGAGCCACCAAACACGTTACAAAATGAAAGAACTGTACTATTCCAAAACTGACATTTTCATTCATTTGTGGTAAATCTCTGAATTAAAATGGGCATTATTCATTTCTAGATTGATAAGAGCAAGTTTCCCTCTCTGTAAACACTAGCAGCAACAACCAAGAATTCTTTCAAGACTTAAAATTCATTTACATGGACAGTAGTGTTTTAGTAATTACATTAAATCTACTTTAACAACAACAGGAGAAAAAAACAATGTAAATCAAGCCTAATAGCTTGTGATCAGATTCTTCTGAAGCTTGGATCTGAAATAGTAATAAACTCTGCCTTTGTGATTCTATTTCATACAGTACTAAGGCCAAACCATGAACCTCACCAACGCCAATGCTAATAAATCTCTCTTCCAGGGACAGGGGAATTTTCTGACCATTGGCTACATTTCAAGAAAGCAGTAGGAAACAGATTCAAGTTAGGGATGGTTGTAGTCCATGCTAAATATATTTTTAATTCTTTTTTAATTGAATAGAATACACTTCAGTCAATCAATAAGATTTTCAAGCCACAGAATGCCCTTGCCGGCTGAGCCATGCCTCTGGATGGAAGAAACATTCCTTCAAGGTTTGCTCTAACTACCTCCTTTCCCAAGAGAAAAACAGATTAGAAAAACAGCAGCCCTCAAGAGCTGTTGCCTGGCTGTGTTTCTGGGCTTTCCATTCTCTGCATTTACCATCATATCCTATTCCTGTATATGGTATGTGGATTTGGCCGAATTAATATAATAAAATGAAATGGAATAACCAGGGGCAAAAAATCTTCTATGATTTTAATTTAGTCACAACTATGCTTTCACATATTTGTTAAGTTTACCACACATCGTACAATGAGATAAATATGTTAAAAAAATCAGGCTGGCACTACTTTCACTAAGAGTGAACAGCTTTGGTGTCAATGGAAAAACTCTACTATTATAATCTGGTTATGAATTAACTGTATTTTTTAAGTGAACTTGCAAATCACCTAGCTTTCCTCTTTCTCAGAGAATGGGAAACAGTAATTTTTTAATTTCTTTTCCTACATGCAAATTTCCCTTTGAGATTATTTCTGATCAGACACATGGGTGTACACATTCACACATGCATTCAAGCTGGTAGATTTTCTATACCACTTGTGCAAAGCCATAAAATCATAAACAATTTAACTACATCAGGCCTAGAAAAGTCATCACCCAATCGAATGTTTGCTGTGATGTTAAAATGTGCACTTTATTTTCTAAAAATTGGAAATATATTATTCTTAGTAAAAGTGTGCTAATCTTTAGAATCAACATTTTGACTGAGTATAAATATATTTTTAAAGTAAGGAATACAAAAGAATATGAGAAGGTTAAAAGGTACAAGCAGAAGTGAAATATTAAAATATTTCCAAGATGTTCCTAATAAGGGAGAGATATTCACACAAAGAAACAATCTACAACTATTCTATTAAAAAAAACAAAGCTTTAAAGTTAATCTTTTAAGAATTCTATGAATGATCTTTGTTAAAAGGCTGTAGAAATCACATGAAAAAGAGAACTCACAGGTCAAAAAAAGGACAAATTTCTCAGAAATATTGTTCCAGATAGAAAGATCACATGGCTTTTATTGTTTGGGCAATAATTGTCTGTAATTAAGACAATTTCCAATTCCACACCTTATTATTTTCAAAATTTTAGAGTAACCAGTCAGCATCTTTGAAACACTTACAAAGGCTGTAGTTTTAGATATCAGTGCTAAACTGAATGTTGTTTCCCTTTGATGAATTTCATATATGTTGAGTATTTTCCAGATGCCAAAGCATTTCACTTAACACTCTCCCATTTGATCTCCACAGTAAGTCTGGGAGGAAGCAAGTCTGGGAGGAAGCGGGAATTCACTTAACACTCTCCCATTTGATCTCCACAGTAAGTCTGGGAGGAAGCGGGAACAATAGTCATCCCCTCTATAGATGCATGAACTGAGGTTTAGAGGGGTAAAGGGGTTATTCAAGGTCACATGGTGAGGTGGTCAAACTAGGACTCTTCGGATAATCAGTACTTTGCACAGTGGTCCTCTTCTAATAATAAATTTCACAGAGTAGTGGACTTCAACTGTTCATTACTAGTAAAAATAGAACTTTGAGTAGAATGTTTTGTCAATTTGCTTTTACGTCTTACCTAAGTCTTAAAGTTTTAATCAAGACTGCCTCTTGTAGATCCTGTCCTTATTAATTACAGCATCTACACTCCTCTAAGCTCTTGATTCCACTAAATCTGATATGAATATTTGCCTAATATCACCATGATCTCACACGACAAAAGATACTTCAGACTCATTTTCTTCTTACAATTATTTTAAATAAGGCATAGAAAAGGTAGTGATAACAAAAGGAAAACTGCATCTGATCTCCCCTGTAGGTCCCAACCAGGGAACTGCATCATCCCTGTAACCATCCACTGATTCTGCTCTTCAACACTACAGTCCACTCTCATTGTCATTAAGTTAAATGTGTATTTTATTTCCCTCACATGAGAGTCAAATCTAAGCTGCCAGGACAGTTCAAAAGAGTCTAAGAAATATGAAACCCTTTGACAATGAACCACAGAAACTGCTCCAGTCTTACTGATGGTTCTTACTAAGCATAGCATTAACTTTGAATGTCAAGGACAGAACTGAATTTCAGAAGTCATTCAAAAACCAAATAAACAGTAACTTGGACTCTCACGTTTTTCAAGCCTTTATAAGTGCTCACAGGCATGGTGCATGAGAAGAGGTTGCGCGTCAGAAAAGGGCTCCTGTCTGCTCCTGGGTGACACAGCAGCTATGCTACCTCAGGCAAGCCAAGCCCCCGTGTTCCATAAGTGTTTCCTAGGGCCCCTTTCCACACCTGTTTTCCACTTAACCAGCCCATGGCACAGGAGTCACATTTCCACAGCCTTACTACACACTCAGCTCCCCAGCACACTGCTTCCAAATTTAATTTTTTCAGTAGTCTACATCTCTGAATTAAGAGGCAATTTTATGACTACTTCTTTTTCAATACAGATCCCTTTCAAGAGAAGAGGATTGCACCTGCTCAGGTTTTACTCTCTGAAAACATTTTAAGCTTCTCAATGCAGTCACAAACAAGCTCAGAGATTTCTAGAAAATAGGACAGTAATTACCCTCAAGTGTTGTCCCTTCTCCAAAAAGGGCATCTCCAGCTCCAGACGCATACAAGGCCGTCACAGATAAGGCATACTGTGTTCCTTCATTCAGTCCTCCCAGGACGGTACTTGTGGTGTCTCCCCTCACGGTGACCTCTTGGGTTTCACCTCCAGCCACGGGCGTGTATGTGACGAGATACTGTTTCACCTTTCCTGGTGCCCCAGTCCAAGACAATTTCATAGAGGATGTCGAGGATCAGAAATTCTTAAATCTCTTGGGTTCCCTCTAACTTCATTAAAAACAACAACAACAACATCAAAACTCATTATTTAATAAAGTGACTTAAAAACATATTGCTGCTTTCTAAGACAGCTATTGTCATTGTGCTAGGGGAATAGGAATACCTACAACCACTTGGGGCGATGGTCTGGAGGAATGGGAGAGGGGGAACTGGGTGGGGGGAGGGTCCAGGGATATACATATGAATGATCTGGGAACATACATGTTGGTGAACAACAAAACTCTGTAAAATCTTTAAAATAAAGGAAAAAAATAAAATTAAAAAAAAAAACATATTGCTGCTTTCTATAATCAAATTTATATCCTGGGTGATAATGACTACTGTTAACTGCTGACTAGACAAGAGAGTTTAAGCATCTCTAAATTGGGCCCTGTGTATTCATAGAAACAAAGCAAACGCCATTCAGTTCCTCCTCTATGCAGTATTTGTACCGGTTAAAATTTGTCCTATTAGAATCTTTCATGTAAATACTGCAATGTTTTCTCTAAAATAGAACAAAGCACTATAAAATGTATACATGCAAGGCAAGCCAAGCCCCCGTGTTCCATAAGTGTTTCCTAGGGCCCCTTTCCACACCTGTTTTCCACTTAACCAGCCCATGGCACAGGAGTCACATTTCCACAGCCTTACTACACACTCAGCTCCCCAGCACACTGCTTCCAAATTTAATTTTTTCAGTAGTCTACATCTCTGAATTAAGAGGCAATTTTATGACTACTTCTTTTTCAATACAGATCCCTTTCAAGAGAAGAGGATTGCACCTGCTCAGGTTTTACTCTCTGAAAACATTTTAAGCTTCTCAATGCAGTCACAAACAAGCTCAGAGATTTCTAGAAAATAGGACAGTAATTACCCTCAAGTGTTGTCCCTTCTCCAAAAAGGGCATCTCCAGCTCCAGACGCATACAAGGCCGTCACAGATAAGGCATACTGTGTTCCTTCATTCAGTCCTCCCAGGACGGTACTTGTGGTGTCTCCCCTCACGGTGACCTCTTGGGTTTCACCTCCAGCCACGGGCGTGTATGTGACGAGATACTGTTTCACCTTTCCTGGTGCCCCAGTCCAAGACAATTTCATAGAGGATGTCGTAGGATCAGAAATTCTTAAATCTCTTGGGTTCCCTCTAACTTCATTAAAAACAACAACAACAACATCAAAACTCATTATTTAATAAAGTGACTTAAAAACATATTGCTGCTTTCTAAGACAGCTATTGTCATTGTGCTAGGGGAATAGGAATACCTACAACCACTTGGGGCGATGGTCTGGAGGAATGGGAGAGGGGGAACTGGGTGGGGGGAGGGTCCAGGGATATACATATGAATGATCTGGGAACATACATGTTGGTGAACAACAAAACTCTGTAAAATCTTTAAAATAAAGGAAAAAAATAAAATTAAAAAAAAAAACATATTGCTGCTTTCTATAATCAAATTTATATCCTGGGTGATAATGACTACTGTTAACTGCTGACTAGACAAGAGAGTTTAAGCATCTCTAAATTGGGCCCTGTGTATTCATAGAAACAAAGCAAACGCCATTCAGTTCCTCCTCTATGCAGTATTTGTACCGGTTAAAATTTGTCCTATTAGAATCTTTCATGTAAATACTGCAATGTTTTCTCTAAAAATAGAACAAAGCACTATAAAATGTATACATGCTGATTAGTAACACAATGAAGATTTTTAATTGTGCTTTTTTGCTTTTACAGAGATTTGTTGTTCACAGATATGTATAATCCCAGATTAATCTATATGTATATCCCATCTCCCACCAACCCACCCCTCCAGGCCATCACATAGGCCCTGTGTAAGATCCCTTAACCCACAGCACACACAATGAAGACTTTTAACCCCTCTAAGAAATCGTCAAGAAAAAGAGTTTGTTGGAGTAATGCTAGGAACATCAATGTGATGGCCATGAAATAACCTAATGGGATAAAAATGATAACAGATACAAAAAAATAATGCTGTCTCTAGAAAAAAATATATGAGCGAAAACAGCCCAACTGAGGTCTAGGCTCAGTTAGACTCAGGGGCTGCGCATCCCTTTGCAACTAGGACATTGGCTTTTCATGCCTTTCCTGGTAGAGTGGCCATGTGGTCTCTGAAGGGTCTCAAAGCTCCCAACTCTATGACTCTCCCCTCCAGGCACCCATTCCCCAGTCACTTTAACTCAAAGAAATAGAAAGATGAAGCATCACTAGGTCTTCTTCTTTTTTTATTTCAGTGCCTAGTACAAAGAGTCCTAGATCCCCAAGTGGAAAGAGTTACCATAGTGGCTTCGCCAAGGGAAGACAGGAAGAAGAGGGCAGGTTGAGAGAAAAAGGGTCTCTACAGGAAAGGCTAATTAGCAAGGCTGAACCACAAAGGAAGTCATGAAGCAGACCCAGTTACATCGCAAGTGTCTACACAAGGGCAACAAAGTTCACGAACTCAGACTCACTGCTTATTAGCAACATTCAGTTTTCTTAGCTTCAAAATTTTTGGAGCACTGGGATACTAAAAGTAACAACTTCGTAGATTCTATACAGGGACTGAATATTATTTGAAAATCTCTTCGCAAAGAACCTGACACAAATAGGTGCTTAATAAATGCTCATTATTGCTAATATGGAGTTAATATTATGTTTTTAAAACTTTAAAGATAAGGAATAAATGAAAAATATGAATCCCTTAATTTTTATCCATGAAATGATACATTAAATATTAGTAATTTGCAACTAATATCAGAATCTATCCTGGGAACCTAACTATCCCATTTAGATGAACAGGGGATAAATAACAGAATAACAAGTAATCTGTCGCAATGATGCAAAACAGTATGATTTTTAATCCCTAGTCATCCTTCAATTTATATTAGAATATTATTTTAAAATAATATTTACACCATATCATAGAACTCAGGTTTTGTTGACGCCAATAAATGCTGTTAAGAGTAAGTCAAATATTTGAGAAAATCAAATCTAATAGGACGAGCGGGCTTCCCTAGTGGGTCAGATGGCAAAGAATCTCCTGCAATGCAGGGTACCCAGGTTCAATTCCTGGTCAGGAAGATCCCCTGGAGAAGAAAATGGCAGCCCCCTCCAGTATTCTTGCCTGGAGAATTCCACGGACAGAGGCACTTGGCAGGCTACAGTCCATGGGGTCACAAAGAGTCAAACAGGACTGAAAAACTAATATTCATAGGATTAGCATCTAAAACACTTCAATAATGAAACAAATTATCTCATGGCTTGTAGTGTCTAAATATTTGTTCAAAGATTCTCCTAGTCTAAGATTTTGGTTGGTACCAAATAATGAGCATATTTCTTCTACCTTCTTCAGTGGCTGCATTTCCAGTCAACGGAGACCCAGGTCCTGAGAAATATTCAGGAATTACAGATACTTCATATTTTGTGTCTGGAGTCAGGTTCTCCAATGTTCTCCTCCTCTGATTGGCTGGGGTGGTAACTTCTTTGCTTTCTCCTCCAGCAACTGGTCTATAAATAATTCGATACCTTAAGACTCTCCCTGGAGCTTGAGTCCAAGTAATTTTAAAACTATCTGTAGTCTCATCTGTCACCTTTAGGTTTCGAGGCGCTCCTTTTACTGAAATTAAAAAAAAAAATCATAAGTTGATCGATTATATGTGAAGAATAAAAAACTAGTTTTTGATCACTAAATTATAACAGCTCTCTAAGCAAGTCCATGAGCATTTTTTTTTTTTACAAACATCCTGGTTCCTGTACTTATTTAGCCAGATTTTGAAATGGCAAACATGCTACAATATCCAGAAAGAAATTAAGTACTGTCAACTGTTTAATCAAGTAAAGAGGTATAAAAGAGTGAACTTTTAAAATCACAAATACTCTATAAAATTGTTAATTAACATCGATATAAAATTCAAAAATAAAGACAATCTGTTTCTTCAAATATAACTAGCAAGGCTTTCACTCTTTCTAAATTTCCTCAAAAAGTAGGAAAATAATATCCAACACTAGGCTTCCCTGGTACTTCAGTAATAAAGAGATCTCCTGCCAATGTAGGAGACATGGGTTCGATCCCTGATCCTGGAAGATCCCACAAGCTGCGAAGCAACTAAGACAGTGAGCCACAACTAGTGAGCCTGTGCTCTAGAGCCTCAGAGCTCAACTATTGAGCCCATGTGCTCTACAGCCCAAGTTCTAAAACAAAAGAAGTCACCACAGCCTGCTCACTTCAACTAAAGAGTAGCCCCCACTCCCTGCAACTAGAGAAGAGCCTGTGACAGCAGTGAAAACCCAGAATAGCCAAAAAGAAAAAAAAACACTGCAGTCTACCATGTGTACCCACTTGAACAAACTGTCTTATCCAGTCTTGCAAATCATTTGACTTGAGAATTAAAAATGTACTAGCCCCTGCTCGATAAGGAGTCAAGATTCTCCTAGTCTAAGATTTTGGTTACAATGCCTCCTCTGGATTTCCAGTCAACGGAGACCCAGGTCCTGAGAAATATTCAGGAATTACAGATACTTCATATTTTGTGTCTGGAGTCAGGTTCTCCAATGTTCTCCTCCTCTGATTGGCTGGGGTGGTAACTTCTTTGCTTTCTCCTCCAGCAACTGGTCTATAAATAATTCGATACCTTAAGACTCTCCCTGGAGCTTGAGTCCAAGTAATTTTAAAACTATCTGTAGTCTCATCTGTCACCTTTAGGTTTCGAGGCGCTCCTTTTACTGAAATTAAAAAAAAAAATCATAAGTTGATCGATTATATGTGAAGAATAAAAAACTAGTTTTTGATCACTAAATTATAACAGCTCTCTAAGCAAGTCCATGAGCATTTTTTTTTTTTTACAAACATCCTGGTTCCTGTACTTATTTAGCCAGATTTTGAAATGGCAAACATGCTACAATATCCAGAAAGAAATTAAGTACTGTCAACTGTTTAATCAAGTAAAGAGGTATAAAAGAGTGAACTTTTAAAATCACAAATACTCTATAAAATTGTTAATTAACATCGATATAAAATTCAAAAATAAAGACAATCTGTTTCTTCAAATATAACTAGCAAGGCTTTCACTCTTTCTAAATTTCCTCAAAAAGTAGGAAAATAATATCCAACACTAGGCTTCCCTGGTACTTCAGTAATAAAGAGATCTCCTGCCAATGTAGGAGACATGGGTTCGATCCCTGATCCTGGAAGATCCCACAAGCTGCGAAGCAACTAAGACAGTGAGCCACAACTAGTGAGCCTGTGCTCTAGAGCCTCAGAGCTCAACTATTGAGCCCATGTGCTCTACAGCCCAAGTTCTAAAACAAAAGAAGTCACCACAGCCTGCTCACTTCAACTAAAGAGTAGCCCCCACTCCCTGCAACTAGAGAAGAGCCTGTGACAGCAGTGAAAACCCAGAATAGCCAAAAAAAGAAAAAAAAAAAAAAAACACTGCAGTCTACCATGTGTACCCACTTGAACAAACTGTCTTATCCAGTCTTGCAAATCATTTGACTTGAGAATACTTATAACACACATGTACTAGACCAAACACATTGTAAGTACTTAATGAATACTCTCTGAATTTAAGTCTTGAGGTTAAATTGCAATGTAAGTAACATCCATACACTCAGTCTTACATGGAATTTTCATTAAGCCCAATGAGAACATCACTTGGTTCTGTGGTTTAATAACCTTTTTGTTTAAGAAGTGAATTGTTCACATGGACAACACAGTAAGAAAGATGAACTAAACCCACTGGGGTATATCTGAATGCACCTCTCACACAATTAGAAGTTTATCAAAATGTCCAACACATCAACAGACCATTCAAAGGAAACAGCAACTATGTATCTCAAGAAAAGAAAGAGGGCTTCCCTGGTGGTCCAGTGGGTAAAGAGTCTGCCTTGCAGGGCAAGGGGCACCGCTTTGATCCCTGGCTCAGGAAGATCCCATGTGCCACGGAGCAGCTGGACCATTGTGTCCAATTGTGAGCCACTGCTCTGGAGTGCATGCGCCCAGAGCCAGTGCTCTGCAATGAGAGAGGCCACAGCAATGGGAGAACACACAGGCCAGGGAATAAAGATGGATTAAAATTTTAAAAAATAAATAAATAAAAAGAGGCCAAAATTTAAAAAAAAGAAAAGAAGAGAAAGAAATGGCAGCTGGCAGACCTACATCCATGATGCATTTAATAAGACTATATTAGCCAAAACAAACAAAACTGATGAATTTGAATACTGGCTCTGACATTTAATTAATGTGTAATTTTGAGTCTCAGGTTAGCCAACAGTAAAAACATGACTATTTGTAGGGTTACTGAGGTGGTTAAAAGAGATAATCCTTGGAAACAACTATCATAGTACCTAACAGATGGCAGAAGCTCAGTAACTGCTAGTTTAATAAAGATATTGAGTCAGACACTTCCTTACTAACAGAAGAAAGTTTCACTCTCAGATTTCAGTATAGACAACAGAACTGGAAAGGCATCACCTCCTATTGTAGTAGTCAATGAGGAAAGACTAGAGTGTATATAAATACAGTTGATCGTACTCAAAAATCCTCTAAACTTCAATTTATTCTTGAAACATACTTCCATCCCCATCTCAAAGTGCTGAAGGAAAAGGGCCAGGTTCATCAAACTAACCACAATTTGACATTACAGAGAAATCATCAGAAAATCAGAAACAGCTAAGTGTGGACAGCTACTATCACAAAAATCATAAAAACCATAAGACAAGAAGACACCTTGGGTCACTTAGTCTATCTTAGTAGATAAACTTCAGGTAGAAATATGCTTAAACCATGCACAAAAGAAAAATCAATATTTGAAAAACTTACAATCAGCAAATAAAAATCAGCAAGTAGACCAGCATATGCCTTCCCTGTCAGCAAATAACTTCTTTGTAACTATCTTAAATTCCTCATGCTGCTGTTTCAGCCTCTTCTATACCCAATAAAAATGGAGAACTGATATCTCTTGCAACACTCACTATATTTATCTTAAAGAGTAAAAGTCTGGTGCTAGTCTTCTAACAAGATTCATTAGAATTCTTTAAATGTCAAAAGCAGAAAAATGTATCAGAAAGTATTCAATTCTTTCCAGTAAAGTGGACACATTTAAACAAGTATTACTTAAAATATCTGATAAACTTTGTGCACCCATATTCTTAACAGCATTATCTACAGTAGCTAAAAGGTGGAAGCAACCCAAGTATCTACTGATCAGTATCTACTGATAAAGTGCCTACGGATAAAGAAAAGTTGGTATATCCATACAATGGCATATGATTCAACCACAGAAGAAAGGACATTCTGATACAGGCTTCAAGCATAAATGAACCCTGAAGACACTAGGCTAAGTGAAATAAGCCAGTCACAAAATGAAAAACACTGTATGATTCCAATCCTATGGGAACCTAGAGTCATCAAATTCATAGAAACAGAAAGTAGAATGGCTGTTGTGGGGCTGAAAGGGGGCATTGTTTAAGGGTTGCAGTGGGAATGAAGAGTTACTGTTTAACAGGTAAAGAGTTTCAGTTTTACAAGGTGAAAAAGCTCTAGAGACAAATGCGCTGATGTTAGCACAACAATATGAACGTTAATTGCCTCTGAAATATATACTTTAAAAGGTTAAAAATGGTCAATTTAATGTTTTATTGTTTAAATGTTCTTATGTTTTATTTATATGTATATTTCACCACAATTTTAAAAAAGAAAAAAAATGGTAATATATATATGTGCCATCAGAGTATTTGAAATATGGGACAGAAAACGTTGAATAAGCAGTATCTCAAGAGTGAATTCCATAATTATTAATGCTTCTCTCTGCCTTAACCTCAAATTCATCAAAATAAATCTAGGGTCTTTTATTTCAAAGCTGTTTCTCTTTTGAAAAAGATTTATGAGTAGCTGTATTTGAAAGGCACTGAATCTTAATCAGTGCTGAACTATAAAGCAGATGGTCATTTCAAATGGTGACTTTGTTCTACAATCAAATATTAGTTTGGGGAAAACTGTGGGGAAAACCCCTTTTCATACCTTCTGCAGTGGTCTCCTCTCCAGATAAGGGGATGCTGAAGCCATCCTCATACTCCGCAGTCACGTTGACAAGGTAAAGGGTCTCTGGCTTCAGGTTGCTGAGGACAACACTGGTGCTCGAGGCTGGCTCCACCAACGTCACCTCATCATCCCCAGTAGCTTCCTTATAGGTTATATGGTATGAAAAAACATTTTCTCCAGCAGGAGACCAACTGGTTTTCAAACTGTGCACCCATATTCTTAACAGCATTATCTACAGTAGCTAAAGGTGGAAGCAACCAAGTATCTACTGATCAGTATCTACTGATAAAGTGCCTACGGATAAAGAAAAGTTGGTATATCCATACAATGGCATATGATTCAACCACAGAAGAAAGGACATTCTGATACAGGCTTCAAGCATAAATGAACCCTGAAGACACTAGGCTAAGTGAAATAAGCCAGTCACAAAATGAAAAACACTGTATGATTCCAATCCTATGGGAACCTAGAGTCATCAAATTCATAGAAACAGAAAGTAGAATGGCTGTTGTGGGGCTGAAAGGGGGCATTGTTTAAGGGTTGCAGTGGGAATGAAGAGTTACTGTTTAACAGGTAAAGAGTTTCAGTTTTACAAGGTGAAAAAGCTCTAGAGACAAATGCGCTGATGTTAGCACAACAATATGAACGTTAATTGCCTCTGAAATATATACTTTAAAAGGTTAAAAATGGTCAATTTAATGTTTTATTGTTTAAATGTTCTTATGTTTTATTTATATGTATATTTCACCACAATTTTAAAAAAGAAAAAAAATGGTAATATATATATGTGCCATCAGAGTATTTGAAATATGGGACAGAAAACGTTGAATAAGCAGTATCTCAAGAGTGAATTCCATAATTATTAATGCTTCTCTCTGCCTTAACCTCAAATTCATCAAAATAAATCTAGGGTCTTTTATTTCAAAGCTGTTTCTCTTTTGAAAAAGATTTATGAGTAGCTGTATTTGAAAGGCACTGAATCTTAATCAGTGCTGAACTATAAAGCAGATGGTCATTTCAAATGGTGACTTTGTTCTACAATCAAATATTAGTTTGGGGAAAACTGTGGGAAACCCTTCTCATACCTTCTGCAGTGGTCTCCTCTCCAGATAAGGGGATGCTGAAGCCATCCTCATACTCCGCAGTCACGTTGACAAGGTAAAGGGTCTCTGGCTTCAGGTTGCTGAGGACAACACTGGTGCTCGAGGCTGGCTCCACCAACGTCACCTCATCATCCCCAGTAGCTTCCTTATAGGTTATATGGTATGAAAAAACATTTTCTCCAGCAGGAGACCAACTGGTTTTCAAACTGTTGGAAGTCACCTCAGAAAACTTAATATCCCTTGGAGGCACATAAGCTATAAAGAGAGAAGGAAGGACAGAGTTAAAATTTTTTAAATCTACAAAGCAAAAATGGACCTAACGGGGCTTCCCTTGGTGGTCCAGTGGGTAAGGACACCGCCTTGCAGTGTAAGGGGTACCGGTTCCATCCCTGGCCTGGGAAGATCCCACGTGCCGCGGGGCAGCTGGACCGATGTGTCCAATCACCAAGCCGGAGCTCTGGAGCGCATGCGCCCAGAGCCGGCGCTCTGCAACAACAGACGCCACCGCGATGGGAGGCCCACAGGAGCCAAAGAACAAAGACGGATGAAAATAGAGAAATGAAAGACCAATAGAAGCGGCCCGCTCCCCTCCCTCCCCAACTCGATCCCCGCCCAAAATAAATAAATAAATAAATCTTAAAAAAAAAAAAATGGACCTAACGACTATGCATTTTATGAAATAGCTTCCATTATTTTGGAAGAGTGGTCACTGAGACCAATTCACTGAATAAATATTCCATATAAGACCACTGAGAGAAAGTTTCTCATGCACAGCCCTGCAGAGAGGTCTCGATGATTTGTCTTGATTATTCATCACACTGTTATGTTGTTTGAATAGTTAAAAAAAAACTGAATTAGTTTTGAGTTTTATAAGACAAAGCAGTCACAGAATGGTCTTGCCCACAACTGGAATATTTAAACAGTATCAGACCTAAAATTAATCATTAAACAGATGGGTTGACAGATATTTCTGTCATACCATAAGCAGATATTTCAAAGTAATAATATAAATTTTTTTCCTAACAAAAGAACATTTATTAAACCAAATCAAAGTAAGATATAATGTTTAAAACAAACACTATTCTTAGGGGACATACAATGAAATTTAAGAGACAAAAGAGTGCAAGGTTAGTAACACAACAAAGTAGCTGCAGTGGTCTCCTCTCCAGATAAGGGGATGCGAGTTTGAGGACAAGGGTCTCTGACTGAGGACAACACTGGTGCTCGAGGCTGGCTCCACCAACGTCACCTCATCATCCCCAGTAGCTTCCTTATAGGTTATATGGTATGAAAAAACATTTTCTCCAGCAGGAGACCAACTGGTTTTCAAACTGTTGGAAGTCACCTCAGAAAACTTAATATCCCTTGGAGGCACATAAGCTATAAAGAGAGAAGGAAGGACAGAGTTAAAATTTTTTAAATCTACAAAGCAAAAATGGACCTAACGGGGCTTCCCTTGGTGGTCCAGTGGGTAAGGACACCGCCTTGCAGTGTAAGGGGTACCGGTTCCATCCCTGGCCTGGGAAGATCCCACGTGCCGCGGGGCAGCTGGACCGATGTGTCCAATCACCAAGCCGGAGCTCTGGAGCGCATGCGCCCAGAGCCGGCGCTCTGCAACAACAGACGCCACCGCGATGGGAGGCCCACAGGAGCCAAAGAACAAAGACGGATGAAAATAGAGAAATGAAAGACCAATAGAAGCGGCCCGCTCCCCTCCCTCCCCAACTCGATCCCCGCCCAAAATAAATAAATAAATAAATCTTAAAAAAAAAAAAATGGACCTAACGACTATGCATTTTATGAAATAGCTTCCATTATTTTGGAAGAGTGGTCACTGAGACCAATTCACTGAATAAATATTCCATATAAGACCACTGAGAGAAAGTTTCTCATGCACAGCCCTGCAGAGAGGTCTCGATGATTTGTCTTGATTATTCATCACACTGTTATGTTGTTTGAATAGTTAAAAAAAAACTGAATTAGTTTTGAGTTTTATAAGACAAAGCAGTCACAGAATGGTCTTGCCCACAACTGGAATATTTAAACAGTATCAGACCTAAAATTAATCATTAAACAGATGGGTTGACAGATATTTCTGTCATACCATAAGCAGATATTTCAAAGTAATAATATAAATTTTTTTCCTAACAAAAGAACATTTATTAAACCAAATCAAAGTAAGATATAATGTTTAAAACAAACACTATTCTTAGGGGACATACAATGAAATTTAAGAGACAAAAGAGTGCAAGGTTAGTAACACAACAAAGTAGCCTATGTGAATGCCAAATGACTAAAAGTGGTAAGTGTTATAGCACTAGAACAGTTGCAAAGCCTGAGAAAAGAGATGAGACTTTTATATCAAGTGCTGAAAAACAGAATTTGGGCAAACGAAAAAAACAGAACAGGGAATTCCAGCTGTGAGGAATGATGCCCCAAAATGGTCCAGGAAAGAGAATGCCTAAAGAGGATTCAAAGACCCAGGACTTTGTTCCAGTCACTTTTGATTCAAGGGAACTAGGCTCAGTCCTCTGGTCCATGCTAGAGACTCAATTTACAGTTATTTAATTGAATGTGACAGCTGTGTGTGACAAAGCCAGTTTCTAGTTCTGAATGAGGATCTAAGATGAAAAACATCTCATGACTCTTAGGATAAACAGCTTTTTCACCAATAAATACTTGACTCATACCCAGTAGAAAGTCATATCTCAGAGCTAAATCAGCTAAGTTCAGTAATTTTCAATAACATAGGAAAAGTTTCTTTTTCCTACAGATAGCAAGAATTGGCAAAGCAGATTACTCACTAGAATCAAACCAAAACTGCTTTGTTCATAACCGATAACTTTTACTTTTCAAAGCCTACTAACCTTTTTTCTTTATGGCTGCCAATTCTTGCTCAATTCTAAGGCAGATAGACTGTGTGAGTTCAAAAGATATTCTCTGAAAAGCATCAAAATCTTCCACTGTGAACACATGGGTCTCGGCAGGCGGAGAGGCGATGGCTTCTAATTCCGAGCGAACAGCATCTTTGACACCAACTGCAAAGATTTCAACATCTGAATTCCTCAGTTTTATAGCTGGGTCTCTGAAAGCGTCTGAGGATTTTCCATCCGTGATAAGAATCATGACCTTTGGGACGTTGCTTCTTGAACCCTTGCTCGGCACAAATATTTTCTCTCTGACGTAAGTCATTGCTTTCCCAGTGTTGGTAGATCCTCCTCGGTAGGGGAAGGTGTTTATTGCTTCAATTATATCTTCAACTTTGGTGAATTTTTTCAACGTGAACTCAGTATGAGGATCCCGGCTGTACTGGACAAGACTTATCTGTACCCTGTTTGGTGAAATCTCAAAACTCTTCACAAGAACTTCCAAAAAGGCCCTAACTTTAACAAAGTTTGCAATCCCAATGCTATAGGAACCATCAACCAAAAACACAATATCAGCTTTTATATCCACACCACGTGAGCATTCTGTAAAAAAGAAAGAAAGCCCATTAAAGTTCAACAAATACAAATTAACCATAAAAAATATAGATACAATAGTTCCTCTGCATCTTGTGGATGAGGGGTGGTTCCAGACCCCCTTTCCTACAGCAAATTCTGTGGATGCTCAAGTCCATTCTATAAAATGGCACAGGGAGGTTAGCCCTCCAGATCCACAGGTATCTCACAGCTGCAGGTTCAACCAATGTCAGGCAACACAGGTAGTTGAATCTATGGATATGAAACCTATGAATATAGAGGGCCTAAAATATCTGATCTTCTTAGTAAGCAGGTTTCTTTAAAAGAAAACTATTGCAACAATTTTATTTAAAAGTAAATCTGGGGGCTTCCCCTGGTGGTCCAGTGGGTAAGGACACCACCTTGCAGTTCAAGGGGCGCCGGTTCGATCCCTGGCCAGGGAAGATCCCACGTGCCACAGAGCGGCTGGACTGATGTGTCCAATTACCGAGCCAGAGCTCTGGGGCGCATACGCCCAGAGCCAGCACTCTGTGACAACAGAGGCCACTGCAATGGGAGGCCCACAGGAGCCAAAGAACAAAGACGGATGAAAATAGATAGATAAATGAAAGACCAATAGAAGTGGCCCGCCCGCTCCTCTCCCTCCCCAACCTGTCCCCCACCCTAAATAAATAAATAAATCTTAAAAAATAAATAAATAAAAGTAAATCTGAACAAGAAAGATATACTATCAAATGAACATTCACATATTCCAAACCCAATGATATGCCTATTAACTCACCCACTTGAACTTTCATTGGCTGAGTCTTCTCCATTATGAAAACAGGTTCACTGGATGTCAGTCCCTTCATGGCAGAAACACTGATCTGGTATTCTGTGTCTGCTGAGAGATCACGAACGCTGAGTGTGGTCGTCTGAGGCCCCACGCTCAGAGCATGGTGTCGGCTTCCTGTGGTCATGGGTGTAAGGAGAACTTTATAGCCTGTCACTGCGCTAGGAGATGGACTCCAACTTAGTTTAATGTATTTTGATGAGACTTCCGTGGCAATCAAATTTGAAGGAGGTTCAACAACTAAAAAATAACAAGCAGAAGAGTGATTAAAAACAGTGAGATGCAACCCTATTAATGAGGTCTTTGTGTTTACACCTCAATTTTCCTTATTCAAATTAATCATGACTGTATTAAGACAATGGCTTCCCAGGTGGCACTACTTTGTAAGGAACCTGCCTTCCAATGCAAGATCTTAAGGGATGTGGGTTCAATTCCTGGGTTGAGAAGATTCCCTGGAAGAGAGTATGACAACCCACTTTGGTATTCCTGCCTGGAGAATTTCATGGACACAGGAGCCTTTTGGGCTACAGTCTATATGGTTGCAGAAATTCAGACATGACTGAAGCGACTTAACATGTATGCATGTCATGGCTTTATTCAGATACCAAAGGAGGCATTTGATAAATATTTGCTAAATCAATGGTTTACTCAAGACTTTAGAAAGTTCTTCCCTATTAATAACACTTTAAGCATAATACATGTAATACTTTAAAGATACTTCATAATATTCCAAGAAAGAAAAGAAGTCAGGATCCTAAATGACAGGTTCTTCTAATTGTAAATAAATGTATTCCCGCTTAATTCAAGGTAGGACGAAAAAGTTCAACCATGTTCAGAATGCCAGCAAACAGAGGTGAAATATTAGTTTACAGCATGCATATTTGACAAGCAAATATTGATCATCTAACAATGTTCTATCCTTACTCTATGTGGAACATAGTCATGTACTTAGTCCATAACAAAGTATCTTAAGCTATTCAGACCAAATCTTCCAAGTGTTAGATCTGTCGATAGAATCTCTTTCCCAGGAGATATGGTTCTACATTTTCATAAGTCAGCCTGCAACACTGAATGATAAAACATGCACAAGGTTACTCACTGTCTTCTCTGAAAGGCAATCAGATGTTGTCCATAAAAATGATGTCTACTTAATGAGAAACAGCGGGAGGAAAGTAATGGACACACCAATCAGAAGCTTGGGCAAAATCTTTGACTAAGACAGAGATAGTAGAGAACAGAAGTTGCAGGTAAACGACAGCAACAGAGAGGAGACTCCAAAGTGGGCCTGAACAAGTGTCAACTTATTATGCCCAGAAGGAGGTTCAACAACTAAAAAATAACAAGCAGAAGAGTGATTAAAAACAGTGAGATGCAACCCTATTAATGAGGTCTTTGTGTTTACACCTCAATTTTCCTTATTCAAATTAATCATGACTGTATTAAGACAATGGCTTCCCAGGTGGCACTACTTTGTAAGGAACCTGCCTTCCAATGCAAGATCTTAAGGGATGTGGGTTCAATTCCTGGGTTGAGAAGATTCCCTGGAAGAGAGTATGACAACCCACTTTGGTATTCCTGCCTGGAGAATTTCATGGACACAGGAGCCTTTTGGGCTACAGTCTATATGGTTGCAGAAATTCAGACATGACTGAAGCGACTTAACATGTATGCATGTCATGGCTTTATTCAGATACCAAAGGAGGCATTTGATAAATATTTGCTAAATCAATGGTTTACTCAAGACTTTAGAAAGTTCTTCCCTATTAATAACACTTTAAGCATAATACATGTAATACTTTAAAGATACTTCATAATATTCCAAGAAAGAAAAGAAGTCAGGATCCTAAATGACAGGTTCTTCTAATTGTAAATAAATGTATTCCCGCTTAATTCAAGGTAGGACGAAAAAGTTCAACCATGTTCAGAATGCCAGCAAACAGAGGTGAAATATTAGTTTACAGCATGCATATTTGACAAGCAAATATTGATCATCTAACAATGTTCTATCCTTACTCTATGTGGAACATAGTCATGTACTTAGTCCATAACAAAGTATCTTAAGCTATTCAGACCAAATCTTCCAAGTGTTAGATCTGTCGATAGAATCTCTTTCCCAGGAGATATGGTTCTACATTTTCATAAGTCAGCCTGCAACACTGAATGATAAAACATGCACAAGGTTACTCACTGTCTTCTCTGAAAGGCAATCAGATGTTGTCCATAAAAATGATGTCTACTTAATGAGAAACAGCGGGAGGAAAGTAATGGACACACCAATCAGAAGCTTGGGCAAAATCTTTGACTAAGACAGAGATAGTAGAGAACAGAAGTTGCAGGTAAACGACAGCAACAGAGAGGAGACTCCAAAGTGAAGCACGTGAACACCTGTGACGAACCTTGTGCCCCTGCCAGGGAGAGTTCAAACAGGGGCAGAACCAAAGCTGGCCTAACCTTGCACACGCACCATAGTGAAGATGAAAAACTCAATTGTTTGAAAAGACTGCGTAAAGAAAAGATGACCAGGGGAAAACCAGGCGTGGGTAGATTTTGTAATAATACAGAGCAAAAAATCAGACATTAGACAATAAGACAAAGAAATAGATTCAGAGCCCATGAGGTAATAATAAGGTCTGAAACAGAGTTAGAGCCCATGAACACTGCCAAAATGCTTGAGGTTTGGAGATGAAAGAGTTTATGATTGAAGATGGAGCTGTTTAGGACTTATCTTAAATCAGTTGTCAATTCTCAGGCTTAGAGGAGAACAATCATGGAAATTGTGACTTTTGAATGCCTCAAAGGATGCTTATTAAATGTCTTTCCTCTCTCCCATGTATTTAAAAGGACTGATAAAATGGGAACATTTTCCAGAAGTGGGAGGATCAAACTGACTGGTCTTTGAAATATTCTTAAGAGTTCTGACAACACTACGGAGAGTATGATGATATAAAATTCTTTGCCATTGAGTAGAGACAGTGCTCTAAAGAGTTTAAGTTTCAGAATGCTGGCTCAGAAGGTAAAGAATTTGCCTGCAGTGCAAGAGACACAAGAGATGTGGGTTCGTTTCCTGGGTCGGGAAGATCCCCTGGAGAAGAGAAAGGCAACCCACTCCAGTATTCTTGCCTGGAGAATTCCATGGATAGAGGAGTCTGGTGGGCTACAGTCCATGGGTTGTAAGAGTGGAACACAACTGAGAGACTCAGCACAAGCTAAATGGCCCGCTGCTGGTGAGACCACAAATGCTGCCCAGTAGTGGAAAAGGTGAACACCTGGGAATGCCCAACAATTCACTCACCTTCTTCTCCACTGACCAGTTCACCAAGCTGTTCATCCACCCCTGAGCACACCTGGGAGATGATCTCATTCTGAATATCCACAATTGCATCGAAATTGGCCACATTGAAAACGTGAGTTAGCGAAGGTGTGGAGGCAATTTGTTTGAGTTCTTTTGCATCTGCAGCTTTAATGCCTTTAAAATGAAAGAGGGGACATGGATAGCCAGTGAGGACCTACTGGATAAGTACATGGAACTCAGTTCAATGTTATGGCGGCAGCCTGGATAGAAGAGGAGTTGGAGGGAGAATGTATACATGTATATGTGTGGCTGAATCCTTTCACTATTCACCTGAAAATATCACAACATTGTTATTCAGCTATATCCCAATACAAAATAAAAAGATTTTTTTTTAAAAAAAGGACTAGGATATTTGAAGGGGCTTCCCTGATGGCTCAGATGGTAAAGAATCCATCTGCAGCTCGGGAGATCCAGGTTCAATCCCTGGGTTGGGAAGATACCCTGGAGATGGGAATGGTTACCCATTCCAACATTCTTGCCTGGAGAATTCCATGGGCAGAGGAGCCTAGTGGTCTACAGGTCATGGGGTTACAAGGATTCAGACATGACTAAGTGATTAATACACACACACACACACACAAGATATTTGAAAAGGGAAGTGTGTCAAATCAAGGAAGTTCTTTGCATTCTTAGTCTTTCTCCAGTGAAGACATTTTCAAATTCTTATTCTGTCATAAACCGGAATCACTTTGCTTCCTAACAAATGTGCAACTGTGAAATGACAAAAATAGTTGAATGATGTTTTCTCATTTCACATAATGTGGCCACAGAGGCAAATGAGTGGTTGGTAAAACAGTGTGGGCTCTCATGCCAGCCACGCCAGCATTTGTCCCTGCCATCTGTAAAGCTAATACTTTATTCTTCCAGAGTCCTGAATAAGCTGAAGCCCTCTGAATTCTTCAACTGTTACATAATAGAGGAAACATATAGAATACTTAATGATTGTACAAGGAGGACCTTTATGAGAATCATTGGCCCAGAATTCTTTAAAAAGCAGAGGGCTGACAAGGAATGTGAATACTGCCTTACTTAATGGATATGCTAAAGGAGTTACATGAGACACATAGGTAAAGAGAAGTTTACTGAAAAGTGATCTGGATTAACACTACGCTATAAGATGCAGTAAACACTACTTTCCTTCCTTGTGGAAGGATCCTTCTTGAAGAATCAAGCCTTCATCTTCAGAGCATGAAGTGTTAAAGTAATTCTAAAATAAAAGGCCCTCACCAAATTTGACCTACCCAAAGAGAACACTTCAACCCCAATATTCCGAAGCTCTCTTGCTGGAATTTCTACTTCGTCCTGGGATTTGCCATCTGTAATAATAATTGCCACTTTGGGAAAGCCAACTCTTGCTCCAGCAGATTCCGTGAAGGTATTTTTAATTAAATAATCAATGGCTTCCCCTGAAATTAAAAAGAAATATATTCAGTCACTCCACAAGATACAATTTTATTAAAATTAAAAACTATGGGATTACTTTTAAAATTATTTAACATATGATCACGTGTACAATGCATTATTTCCTTCCTAGACATTTCATTTATCTTAAATAATACCAAAATTTGAAAAACATACCTGTCATTGTGTTGCCACCTTTGTATGGTATTTTTTTAATTGCAGCAAGCAGCTCATCCTGTCGATAGTACTGATTTAAGTTAAATTCTGTCCTGGTGTCAGAGCTGTACTGAACAACTCCAACCCTTGTCTTCTCTTCTCCAATGTCAAAAGCAGACACAAGAGCAGCAATGAAGTCTAAGATGTACTTGAAATTGTTTCTTCCCACACTCCACGAGCCATCCACAAGGAACACTAAGTCAGTCCAGGCACTGACAGAGCATTCTGAAATAAATGTGATATATTTTTTAAATGACACACTATTAAATCTGTTTAGCATAAAGGAATACAAACTAACATTGCAAAAATGTTACTCCTAAAATCATTTTGTGCATTAGAACATTTCATATTGGACATGAGTTAGAGCAAATTCTGGGAGCTAGTGAAGGATAGGGAAGCCGGGCGTGTTGCAGTGCATGGGGTTGCAAAGAGTCAGACATGTCTGAGCAACTGAAATGAACTGAACTGAACTGAAGTATTTGGCTAGGAAAAGAAGGAAAGCGTACTGGAAAAAAATTAAAACTCAATACAAGTTACATACCTAAATAATTTTTGCACACTGTTGAATGGGCCAATTTAGATCTATTGAAAGTCAATATTTGGAATAATGCTTTGATTTAGAATAAACATTGATAATTCAGGGAAAATACAGCATTGTAACTGCATGCTGTAAACTTTGCTTCAGATTATTAGACATTAGAAAGAATTATAAACAGTAATCTGGAGGGGGAAATTCCAGATGAAGAGAACTCTGTGTTTACAATATCTTTATTGTTATCCCGAGTCATAAATCCACTTTACAAGGTGGCAAAATTAGAAGTCCAGTCCCTCATGGTTACATCCCAGCAAGTCAGACAGAGCAGCATAGGACAAAAAGGGTCTGGAAACCACAAAACCAGACCATAAAATTGCTTTCATTTGATTACCAGTGTATCAACTTATCAGAGACATCCTACAGAGACTCTGGAAACAGTTACAATTGCACCAACTAAACCCATGTAAACCTGAGAGCATAATATATACAGAGATTTTCATGGCAGTGAAATTGCTAAAGACACCATGAGGGCATCTCCCTGTGGTCCAACCTGTTTCACACATGTCCCTAGGCTACCACCTATTTCTACAGTTTGTCTTTGAGAAATGAGTTAAATCCAATAATGAGCTCTGTTTTTCTTACTGCCAAAATCCCGCAGTAAAACTTGAACATACACAAATTTAAAATACCCCCAACAAAGAGTATTTAGTACACAGAATGAATGATTAGAAAGTAAGAATGTACATGTTATAACCACTTCATCCTACATTGCTATTACATTGCCTGTACTTCTAGATAAATCTTATAGGAATTAATATAGTTGTGATGTCAGACTATGGATCTGTTGTAGGAAGGGGGGCTCTTTCCAGGACCCAAGAGTGGGCTCTTGTCTAACACTTGGAAATGAACTGTCTAAGGAGACGCACATGTTGACAAAGAAAGTTTATATTGGAAAGGATGCCCAGGCAGAGAGAAGTAGGGTAAGGGAACCCAGGAGAACTACTCTGTCCCATGGCTTCCGGTGTTGGGTTTTATGGTAATGGGACTGGTTTCTGTGGTGTCTTTGGCCAAACATTCTGACTCAGAGTTCTTTCTGGTGATACACACATTGCTCAGCCAAGATGGGATCCCAGTGAGAAGGATTCTGGGAGGTGGCTGGATATATGATGTCTCCTTTTGACCTTTCCTGAACTCTTCCATTTAGTGGTGGCTTATTAGTTCCATGTTCCTTACCAGGACCTCCTGTCATAAAATATAACTCATGCAAATGGTTACTATAGTGCAAGGTGGGTGGTTTTAGTACATGTGCTTCCCCTAACAGATCCAGTTGGAACATCTCCTTTATATCACATGTATAGCTTCTGCAAAACTATGCACAAATATTAAGGAAAATGCTTACTTTGTATCTCTGTTTTTCCAGGTTTCTTCTCCCCTGGCTTTGTTGGGCCACCTGTTTGAACTGAGTCAGAACTTGATTATTACAAAAGGAAATGAACTGATACACATGCCTCCTAAGAAGAAAATAAGTATGTTCTTTCACCATTATCTTTCAAATACATGGTCTGTTCTCAGCTGGTCACAGAATACAGCCAAATAAGCATTCCCTTACAAATAAATTATTTTCAGTGTGATTTTAGATATATTTCAAAAAGGACATTAACATTATAGCTTTGAAAAGTCTAATCTCTTTTAAGTTTTCATTCATAACATTCCTGCTGCTTCTCCAGAGACCAGGTTTATAAATCAGGAGTGAATTACTCTCATTTACTAACAACTAGGATTAGAGCAAGAATAGTTAATACTAATATAAGTTAACTCTGCATAACAACAAAGTAAATTTGAAAGTTGGAGATATCTTCTGCAAAATATAAGGCATAAAAGTACTTTTATGTGTGCTTACTTGTTAATTGGCCTATAACTGGTACACTTTCTTCTACTTCATCATATGAAGTGATTGTCACCACATATTCTATTTCAGGTATAAGCTCTGTTAATAAAGTTTCAGTGGTACTAGCTGAAAGGGTAAATTCTTTAGTAGGCCCATCTGGAAATATAGAATAGAATATATTAAGGCAACAAAACTTTATTCACATATAACATAATACAAAATAATGCTATTCCCAAATACACTCAAAATGTGAAAATTGAGAATATACATTTTTTTCAGAATACCCAAACATTACTTTCTACTCCCCTCCAAAATCAACACTTTGAGCTCTAGAAATTCAATATGTGAACAGGTATGGTCTTTACTTGTTACAATCATATTCCATATTTGTTTGAGGACTCAAGTATGCCTCTTGATTAAAGATATACTAGAATGTTAAAAAAAAACTCCCATTATTTTTGAGTACTAATAGTAGGTAACAAAATTTCATAAATGAAACATAAAGCAGAAAATAATTTAATTTTAAATTATGTACTGGAGAACACCAAAAGAAAAAGAAGGGCTGAAAATCAACTCAAAGACAACAAACCCCATTGGTTAAGATAAACATCTACTGAGAAACAGCATTCACTTCTACAGAAGTGTATACTCCATACTCCAGGGAGGGGTGGGGGCATGCTCTAATGGGCAGCCACGGTCCTTTGAATTGACTTAGCTATGTATCTTTCAAATACATGTTCTTTCACCATTATCTTTCAAATACATGGTCTGTTCTCAGCTGGTCACAGAATACAGCCAAATAAGCATTCCCTTACAAATAAATTATTTTCAGTGTGATTTTAGATATATTTCAAAAAGGACATTAACATTATAGCTTTGAAAAGTCTAATCTCTTTTAAGTTTTCATTCATAACATTCCTGCTGCTTCTCCAGAGACCAGGTTTATAAATCAGGAGTGAATTACTCTCATTTACTAACAACTAGGATTAGAGCAAGAATAGTTAATACTAATATAAGTTAACTCTGCATAACAACAAAGTAAATTTGAAAGTTGGAGATATCTTCTGCAAAATATAAGGCATAAAAGTACTTTTATGTGTGCTTACTTGTTAATTGGCCTATAACTGGTACACTTTCTTCTACTTCATCATATGAAGTGATTGTCACCACATATTCTATTTCAGGTATAAGCTCTGTTAATAAAGTTTCAGTGGTACTAGCTGAAAGGGTAAATTCTTTAGTAGGCCCATCTGGAAATATAGAATAGAATATATTAAGGCAACAAAACTTTATTCACATATAACATAATACAAAATAATGCTATTCCCAAATACACTCAAAATGTGAAAATTGAGAATATACATTTTTTTCAGAATACCCAAACATTACTTTCTACTCCCCTCCAAAATCAACACTTTGAGCTCTAGAAATTCAATATGTGAACAGGTATGGTCTTTACTTGTTACAATCATATTCCATATTTGTTTGAGGACTCAAGTATGCCTCTTGATTAAAGATATACTAGAATGTTAAAAAAAAAAACTCCCATTATTTTTGAGTACTAATAGTAGGTAACAAAATTTCATAAATGAAACATAAAGCAGAAAATAATTTAATTTTAAATTATGTACTGGAGAACACCAAAAGAAAAAGAAGGGCTGAAAATCAACTCAAAGACAACAAACCCCATTGGTTAAGATAAACATCTACTGAGAAACAGCATTCACTTCTACAGAAGTGTATACTCCATACTCCAGGGAGGGGTGGGGGCATGCTCTAATGGGCAGCCACGGTCCTTTGAATTGACTTAGCTAGGTATCAAACATTTCAAAGTACAGTGTACTGAGCATTTCCTTATATGCTGACAACTACCGACTTCCTTTTAGATTAGGTTCGTGCTTAGTCCAATAGGAAACAGTGCTTAGGGACTATGTGACTTTTAAAATTCTTAAACTTACTAAATTTTCATCAAAAAGGTAACAAGTGTCACAGAACCCTGTGAAACGCTCCGGGCTTACATGTGGAGCACCTCAGGCACTCCCCAATGGGAAAACAAGACACCAGGGTTCTGCTGGTGTGGATGGTCCCAGTGTCATGTTTTACGTAGAGTCAGTCATTTTTAACACCTGGAAACCAGATGAACTATTTTTCCAATCTTTTGGAATAAATGAAATAGTTAACTGTAAATATATTTGGGAAGAAAAGATTCAAGAAAAAATAACTGCTTGATCTCTTTTTAAGCTCTTGGATCATACTGAAAAAAGATAACAGTTCCTCAATCCCTTGGTAAATCAGCATTTAAAGTCACTGGTATTTTTAAAGGCCACAAGTATGTAAACACAGCGCTGGTGGTAAGTTATGTTGACATCATCCCTCTCTTCTGTTAGCCAATCAAGACCTCCTCCTACCACGTGGCCAACAGCAGTGAAAATGGCTATTTTCCAATTCCATGTTAGAAATAAAAGCTTATCAACAGAGATTGGTTCTCCATACTTGAGCATTCAAGTATTCATACATCATGAATACTAAAGAAAACTCTTGAACACAACCAAGACAGGCTTTTCCTTCAAAGATTCTTATCCTTAGGATCTACAGAATCTACCTAGTAAATCCTTGTCTTCCATCACAGCAGCTCACCATGATCCCAGAACACTGTGTCCTGAGTACTGAAGTATGCAGGACGATCGGCAAGGTGTGATACCTCACTTCATCACAATCACTTGAAGTGGTGGGCAGATTAAGTGATTCAACAAGGTAAAGCAGTGATCATTCCATTTTGTAAAGTCAAAGATTATCAGTAATATTCCATTCGGGGAAAAGTCTATGTTTAAGAACAACAGTTTCACACAACAAACAAAGCTAATAAAGCTAACAAAATAAAAACATAATAGCAGGTACTGGGCTGGAAATCCAGAGACCCAAGTCCACCAAACATATTGTGACATTAGGCAAATCCTTCAGGTTTGCTAAATGTCAACTTCCTCATAATGAAGTGGAAGGTGGCGAAAGATGAGATTATAGCTATCTCTGATGCCTCTGTCCTAAAACCCCAGCAACCCAAAACGTACCTGTTGTAGGGTCCACTGTTATTTTGAAACCCACAATTGGATCAGGTGGTGCTGCCCATGACATATGAACAGTATTTTCATCTATAATTTTAAAATTCAAGTCTGAAGGTGGTTCAACTGCAAAAAGAGAGAGTTTGGTATGTTACATTTTCCAATGTCACTAAAAAGTCAATTTAATTAATAAAGAATTGTGCTGAGCAAAGCTTACTAAAATTGTCTTTGCATAAATTTGTTTCAACAAATATAAAAGATATCTTGTTTGTTGATCATACTGAAAAAGATAACAGTTCCTCAATCCCTTGGTAAATCAGCATTTAAAGTCACTGGTATTTTTAAAGGCCACAAGTATGTAAACACAGCGCTGGTGGTAAGTTATGTTGACATCATCCCTCTCTTCTGTTAGCCAATCAAGACCTCCTCCTACCACGTGGCCAACAGCAGTGAAAATGGCTATTTTCCAATTCCATGTTAGAAATAAAAGCTTATCAACAGAGATTGGTTCTCCATACTTGAGCATTCAAGTATTCATACATCATGAATACTAAAGAAAACTCTTGAACACAACCAAGACAGGCTTTTCCTTCAAAGATTCTTATCCTTAGGATCTACAGAATCTACCTAGTAAATCCTTGTCTTCCATCACAGCAGCTCACCATGATCCCAGAACACTGTGTCCTGAGTACTGAAGTATGCAGGACGATCGGCAAGGTGTGATACCTCACTTCATCACAATCACTTGAAGTGGTGGGCAGATTAAGTGATTCAACAAGGTAAAGCAGTGATCATTCCATTTTGTAAAGTCAAAGATTATCAGTAATATTCCATTCGGGGAAAAGTCTATGTTTAAGAACAACAGTTTCACACAACAAACAAAGCTAATAAAGCTAACAAAATAAAAACATAATAGCAGGTACTGGGCTGGAAATCCAGAGACCCAAGTCCACCAAACATATTGTGACATTAGGCAAATCCTTCAGGTTTGCTAAATGTCAACTTCCTCATAATGAAGTGGAAGGTGGCGAAAGATGAGATTATAGCTATCTCTGATGCCTCTGTCCTAAAACCCCAGCAACCCAAAACGTACCTGTTGTAGGGTCCACTGTTATTTTGAAACCCACAATTGGATCAGGTGGTGCTGCCCATGACATATGAACAGTATTTTCATCTATAATTTTAAAATTCAAGTCTGAAGGTGGTTCAACTGCAAAAAGAGAGAGTTTGGTATGTTACATTTTCCAATGTCACTAAAAAGTCAATTTAATTAATAAAGAATTGTGCTGAGCAAAGCTTACTAAAATTGTCTTTGCATAAATTTGTTTCCAACAAATATAAAAGATATCTTGTTGGACAAGAATAAAATTAAAAGCTGAAAAGATATGACAAAACATCAGAGAGTATACATATTACAGGAGACAGCACAAAACACTTTGGATTCTTGAGTTGCTAGGTCATCCAAGAATGGCCAGCAAAATCAAGCATAATAGAAACATATTTGGATACAAGTACATACAGGTACAATGAAATCACATATAATAACCACATATGCAAACAATTCACATAACAAGGAAATTTCAATACATGCTGAGTGCACTTTGAATAAGCATGCCAAATCACAACCTGCTTACAATCACAGAAGTTAAGTTAGAACATTGACATAATACTTTTTTTCCATACTGTGGAGAAGAATCAGTGATAGCTTTGTTCATTCTCTGCATCATTGCCTTGTTATTAATTTTTGTTTGATAATTCTCAATCTGTGGCAGAGATGAAAAATGTATTTTTATAAAAATAAAAAATCATGGAAAATTTAGTATTGTTATGTTTCACAAGGAAATATAAATCTAAATGTATATTTGTATTCAAGGAGACCGATATTCAGAAATAGTAATAAGGGAGCTCATTCATTTATAAATATATAAAGAATGATATACAGATGTTTATAAAGCTAATATTCTTTCTGTTTACACCAATTTGCTTTATGTTTGCAAGGTGTAAACCAACACTGTTATTTTCCTTTGCAGCAGGTATATCCATACTAGAAGTGGCATTTTAAGTTAAAATGCCAGTATGGTCCTTTACAAAAACAATGGTTAATTATGAAAAGACAACATCAATGTATATTTATAGACATTTATTTACAGAACTTAAAGAAACTAGTGAAGCAATCTGAAGACATGACTGCGCATAAACCTTGGAGAAGTCAATGACAGAAATAATTGAAAAGTACAGAAAGCAATAGTTTACATACAAAACTGTACAGCATCATGCATGTGTCAATGAAATGTTGACTGGTTTTTAGTTTCCCACAATGAACAACAGCCTCCATGTACAGTAGTCATTACACAAAGACATTTCAGAAATATTTTATAATGATATTCTCTCAGCAATGTTCATGCCTCATCATGCAGCATTGTACTGACTCACTGTCAGTGCATGGTTGGTGCATTAAAATTCATTACTCTCGAAACAGGTCAACACAATAAGATGACGTTTCGCCATACTCTTCTTAAAGTGTTTAAGACTAAAAGTATTCCTGGTGAGTCAGAATTTTTGCATCTGTTTTGAGAGATTACAATCTCCTTTTAGGTTTTCCTAAAGGTCAATTGAACTGTAGTAGTAGCTTTGAGACATGAGTCATAGAATTTAACTGGGGTTAGGGATTTATGTAATATTAATAGCACATTTTAATGCAAATAATACAAATTAAGTAAACATTTGCTTTAATGAACTGCTGCTTCCAACTGGAGGAGATGGCTTTTTATTTTTATTGGAACACTAGTAATGAAATGAATGTTATTTTCTTACTATCCATACACAGGCAGTGAGATTAGACTATGAATCTACATGCACAGTTTAACTATTCAACATTCTGCTGTCTGTCACCATACTGCGAGGTTCACTGGTAGTTATCACTTAGTACAACAAGCATGCAACAGATGTTAATAGGACAATAGGTATTAAGAATATCATTATAAAATATTGTTCCAGTAGCAATGGCTTTATGTTTCAAGGAAATATAAATCTAAATGTATATTTGTATTCAAGGAGACCGATATTCAGAAATAGTAATAAGGGAGCTCATTCATTTATAAATATATAAAGAATGATATACAGATGTTTATAAAGCTAATATTCTTTCTGTTTACACCAATTTGCTTTATGTTTGCAAGGTGTAAACCAACACTGTTATTTTCCTTTGCAGCAGGTATATCCATACTAGAAGTGGCATTTTAAGTTAAAATGCCAGTATGGTCCTTTACAAAAACAATGGTTAATTATGAAAAGACAACATCAATGTATATTTATAGACATTTATTTACAGAACTTAAAGAAACTAGTGAAGCAATCTGAAGACATGACTGCGCATAAACCTTGGAGAAGTCAATGACAGAAATAATTGAAAAGTACAGAAAGCAATAGTTTACATACAAAACTGTACAGCATCATGCATGTGTCAATGAAATGTTGACTGGTTTTTAGTTTCCCACAATGAACAACAGCCTCCATGTACAGTAGTCATTACACAAAGACATTTCAGAAATATTTTATAATGATATTCTCTCAGCAATGTTCATGCCTCATCATGCAGCATTGTACTGACTCACTGTCAGTGCATGGTTGGTGCATTAAAATTCATTACTCTCGAAACAGGTCAACACAATAAGATGACGTTTCGCCATACTCTTCTTAAAGTGTTTAAGACTAAAAGTATTCCTGGTGAGTCAGAATTTTTGCATCTGTTTTGAGAGATTACAATCTCCTTTTAGGTTTTCCTAAAGGTCAATTGAACTGTAGTAGTAGCTTTGAGACATGAGTCATAGAATTTAACTGGGGTTAGGGATTTATGTAATATTAATAGCACATTTTAATGCAAATAATACAAATTAAGTAAACATTTGCTTTAATGAACTGCTGCTTCCAACTGGAGGAGATGGCTTTTTATTTTTATTGGAACACTAGTAATGAAATGAATGTTATTTTCTTACTATCCATACACAGGCAGTGAGATTAGACTATGAATCTACATGCACAGTTTAACTATTCAACATTCTGCTGTCTGTCACCATACTGCGAGGTTCACTGGTAGTTATCACTTAGTACAACAAGCATGCAACAGATGTTAATAGGACAATAGGTATTAAGAATATCATTATAAAATATTGTTCCAGTAGCAATGGCTCAGGACAAATTTAATGCAAAGGCAGACGCAACTGGCCTGAGCATGCTTTTAAAAAATCAGTACATGGAAAAACAGTACCACCAACCTTGCAAGGAAATTGACCTGAAGCAGCAGACACTAGGTTAAAACTGCTGAAGGGCAGCAGCAGCCCACCTTGTTGGTTTCCAAATGACCAGGATTCCAGAAAAACTGAAAAATTGACTGTTGGGAAAAGTCTTTAACAATTGGATTTTAAGGTGTTCATAGAAACTCAGATGTGGTACTTGGGAATCAAACCTAAGAAAGAATGGTCAAACAGCTCTTTGTATTTTTCTTCTTTCCACTTTTATCACTTATAAAATCTTTTAGGCTTGCATTCTATGCATTTTGTTTGTTTTTCCTTTTCATGAAAAAATAATAAAGCGGTGTTGAGTGCAGACCCCTGCTGACTTGGATCAATGCAACATATATTTTCATTAATTTGAAAATCTTTGCTTTTATATAAAAGTAATTCACAACAGCCCTTGCATTGTTACAAGCAGTGAAGCAGTGAATGCTGATGCCAGAATATTTCTAGTATGAACTATCTACCTTGGGATTGGGATGGAAAACAGTCATAATTGTGTAGAATATGAATCTGAATGAAGATAAATAGAAGTATAATTATCAATAAATAAGATAGCAATCAGATATATTCATAGAAGTATAATAGCAATCAGATGTATTCATAAAATTGAACACTGACAGTGAAGAAACTAAAATTTTAAGTATTCATAACACTAGAGTTTAAGTTCATATTCATGAATAAAGCTTTTTGTTATCAAAAAGCTATGCTATAAAAGCTGCTTTCTGATGATATCTTTTTACATAACTTGGCAGGATTTATGACACTTTAGGAGTGATAACAATAGCTAACATTTGTTGAGTGTCTCTTCTCTGACAAGCAGAGAGCTAGTGACTTTGTATGTTGTCTCTCTCTTCTCATGACCACCCAACAGGAGTGGTCTTGTTATCTCTGATTCACAGATGAGTCAATGAAATTCAGAAGGAATAATACAGCAGCAAACAAGCAGCAAAACTTTGACCCCACAGTCTGACTCCAGAACATACAGTTGTCTACCATACTGGCTTAAATCTAAAAAGTCAGAAGTATTTATGTGAAAGATTAACTTTAGAAACAAGTTGATATGTATCTGCCTATTAAAATATACATAAGCATTTATTTACTCTACGAAAAACCTTTATTTGATGCCTTGTCAACAATAAATATGTGCTACTCAGACTGCAAGGAGATAAAATTCATTGGAAGGACTGATGCTGAAGCTGAAGCTCCAATACCATCGCCACCTGATGCAAAGAGATGACTCACTGGAAAAGACCCTAACGGTGGAAAAAAACAGAAGGAGAAGGAGACGACAAAGGATGAGATAGTTGGATGGTATCAATGAAATATGTTAGCTCAAAACCCCCAAGGGTAATCGATGCAAGTTTGTTTTTTTTTTTTTGCATTCTATGCATTTTGTTTGTTTTCCCAAAAAACAGTGCAGACCCTGCTGACTTGGATCAATGCAACATATATTTTCATTAATTTGAAAATCTTTGCTTTTATATAAAAGTAATTCACAACAGCCCTTGCATTGTTACAAGCAGTGAAGCAGTGAATGCTGATGCCAGAATATTTCTAGTATGAACTATCTACCTTGGGATTGGGATGGAAAACAGTCATAATTGTGTAGAATATGAATCTGAATGAAGATAAATAGAAGTATAATTATCAATAAATAAGATAGCAATCAGATATATTCATAGAAGTATAATAGCAATCAGATGTATTCATAAAATTGAACACTGACAGTGAAGAAACTAAAATTTTAAGTATTCATAACACTAGAGTTTAAGTTCATATTCATGAATAAAGCTTTTTGTTATCAAAAAGCTATGCTATAAAAGCTGCTTTCTGATGATATCTTTTTACATAACTTGGCAGGATTTATGACACTTTAGGAGTGATAACAATAGCTAACATTTGTTGAGTGTCTCTTCTCTGACAAGCAGAGAGCTAGTGACTTTGTATGTTGTCTCTCTCTTCTCATGACCACCCAACAGGAGTGGTCTTGTTATCTCTGATTCACAGATGAGTCAATGAAATTCAGAAGGAATAATACAGCAGCAAACAAGCAGCAAAACTTTGACCCCACAGTCTGACTCCAGAACATACAGTTGTCTACCATACTGGCTTAAATCTAAAAAGTCAGAAGTATTTATGTGAAAGATTAACTTTAGAAACAAGTTGATATGTATCTGCCTATTAAAATATACATAAGCATTTATTTACTCTACGAAAAACCTTTATTTGATGCCTTGTCAACAATAAATATGTGCTACTCAGACTGCAAGGAGATAAAATTCATTGGAAGGACTGATGCTGAAGCTGAAGCTCCAATACCATCGCCACCTGATGCAAAGAGATGACTCACTGGAAAAGACCCTAACGGTGGAAAAAAACAGAAGGAGAAGGAGACGACAAAGGATGAGATAGTTGGATGGTATCAATGACTCAATGGACATGAGTTTGAGCAGGCTCCAGGGGAAGGACAGGGAAGCCTCGCATGCTACACTCGATGGGCTCAAAAAGAGTTGGGCACAATGGAGAGACATCTGAATGATTCAGACATCTCCACTTCAGATAGAGCTAAAATTTCATATAGTAACTCTACAACTTGTTCAAGAAATTTTAAAACCAAAGTGTCTATCTTGACATACAGTTTTTACAAAGCATTGTTATTCACCACGGCACCCAAAAGGAAGATATGTCCAAGAGTTTATCAACCACACAGGGATGAATGGATAGAGCGATGGATGGATACAGGGACAGATGGACAGGTGGGAGGAGATTAGTTTAATAAGACTTGGTAAGTGTATAAAATGTATTAAAGATAAAGAAAACTGGGAAAAAAACTACTAAAGTATCATCTTGATGGACCAGGGGAAAACCCTTTTGTCTGATCTTTGTGATAACACCACTGAGAAAGCAACTAGTTTAAAGACAGAAATTCTGAGAAGTGAGCAAAGTGTAGTTTCACAATGTTCAGTAAGTATTAACTTATATTTTCTGTCCAAAGCTAGTGTAAGTGTGATGACCTTTGCCATGATATATATTCATTTCATTTGTGTTTATAAGATACCAAAAGTAAGCAGTTGAAAAGTTCATTATTTTAGGCAAGTAATAAATTACTCTGTACAGATTACAAAATGCTTTCTTGACCCACTGTCAAGCAAGCAAGCTGCACAGAGGGGACAAACGAGCACGAAGCTGGACTAGAAGAGCTGGGTCTTGTCTGTTCCTTGTCCCTAGGCATCATGTTGGTTGACTGAGTTATTCAGCCTCTCTGGATCTCATTTTCCCATCTGGAGAATGAGAAAATCACAATAGATGATCTATATATTCTCATCTAGTTTTACATTTCTGTTAGACACAGGATTATAAACATACATACTAATTTGCCTCTTAACCTGGACGTAATTAAAGCTTATAGCCTCAACTGTTCTGAATTAAAAATATCCAACTGTTCGCTATATATTACAAACTACAAATCAGAGTTACTAAAATTACAACTGTTTTCATAAAACAAAGATTGATCATCTCAAATTTAGATTAACTGGAAAGGTGTTTAATTCTGAGGAACACTGGCCATTGACTTTTGAAGACAGGAGGGGCCTCGGGAAAAATGCTACACTCGATGGGCTCAAAAAGAGTTGGGCACAATGGAGAGACATCTGAATGATTCAGACATCTCCACTTCAGATAGAGCTAAAATTTCATATAGTAACTCTACAACTTGTTCAAGAAATTTTAAAACCAAAGTGTCTATCTTGACATACAGTTTTTACAAAGCATTGTTATTCACCACGGCACCCAAAAGGAAGATATGTCCAAGAGTTTATCAACCACACAGGGATGAATGGATAGAGCGATGGATGGATACAGGGACAGATGGACAGGTGGGAGGAGATTAGTTTAATAAGACTTGGTAAGTGTATAAAATGTATTAAAGATAAAGAAAACTGGAAACAAACTACTAAAGTATCATCTTGATGGACCAGGGAAACCTTTAGTCTGATCTTTGTGATAACACCACTGAGAAAGCAACTAGTTTAAAGACAGAAATTCTGAGAAGTGAGCAAAGTGTAGTTTCACAATGTTCAGTAAGTATTAACTTATATTTTCTGTCCAAAGCTAGTGTAAGTGTGATGACCTTTGCCATGATATATATTCATTTCATTTGTGTTTATAAGATACCAAAAGTAAGCAGTTGAAAAGTTCATTATTTTAGGCAAGTAATAAATTACTCTGTACAGATTACAAAATGCTTTCTTGACCCACTGTCAAGCAAGCAAGCTGCACAGAGGGGACAAACGAGCACGAAGCTGGACTAGAAGAGCTGGGTCTTGTCTGTTCCTTGTCCCTAGGCATCATGTTGGTTGACTGAGTTATTCAGCCTCTCTGGATCTCATTTTCCCATCTGGAGAATGAGAAAATCACAATAGATGATCTATATATTCTCATCTAGTTTTACATTTCTGTTAGACACAGGATTATAAACATACATACTAATTTGCCTCTTAACCTGGACGTAATTAAAGCTTATAGCCTCAACTGTTCTGAATTAAAAATATCCAACTGTTCGCTATATATTACAAACTACAAATCAGAGTTACTAAAATTACAACTGTTTTTCATAAAACATATGATTGATCATCTCAAATTTAGATTAACTGGAAAGGTGTTTAATTCTGAGGGAACACTGGCCATTGACTTTTAAATGCAAAATGTTAAATTTTCTAAATGGCAGTTAACATACTATATGATACAAGGATAGGTTGGATCCCTCCTTGGGTTGGGAAGATCCCCTGGAGAAGGAAATGGTAACCCACTCCAGTATTCTTGCCTGGAGAATCCCATGAACAGACGAGCCTCGCGGACCACAGTCCATAAGGTCACAATGAGTCAGACATGACTTAGCACCTAAACAACAGCAGTGATACAGGGACCAAAAATAACCCACACATTCTTGATCTTACAGAGCACTGGCCAAGTTATAAGGTTAATAACGTCTATGCTGTAGCTAAAAATTACAAATATTAAAATGAAAATCATCTTCACTCATTCCTATGGGACAAAATACTATATTATGAAACATAAAGTTTCTTGTATAAGTAGGTAAAAGAAAATAACATGACCAAGGTGATACCTCCTATTAAAAAAAAAAATGAGAGAAATGCAAAAAAGTGAATGCCATAACCTTTTAATTAAAGGTATGGAGCCTTCCACATTTAAAAATGTTAAGTAGAAGTTGATTGGAAAACAGTTTGATTACAAGAGTATAAGGATAAACTGCAAAAGGGAAAGAAAGGTTACAACAGCTAGTTTAGACTTAAGGTCAAATGACATACCAAGAATCAGGGCTGCCAACAGAAGTTTTGAAATTTATCAACAGAAATGATTCAGAGAACTTCTGTTTGCAGCCCATTGTCCCCAGAAACGCCTTGGCTACAAATTTTGTTAGCCCTTCCCAGACTCCTGGGGCCACTTAGTTGGTAATTAACTCGGGAGCTGTGTTGTCCAACACTGGAGCCACAAGCCACATGTGGCTATCAAGCACTTGAAATGTGGCCAGCTCAGATGAAATACACTGCAAGTGCAAAACACATACCCAATGTCCAAGACACAGGATTATAAACATACATACTAATTTGCCTCTTAACCTGGACGTAATTAAAGCTTATAGCCTCAACTGTTCTGAATTAAAAATATCCAACTGTTCGCTATATATTACAAACTACAAATCAGAGTTACTAAAATTACAACTGTTTTTCATAAAACATATGATTGATCATCTCAAATTTAGATTAACTGGAAAGGTGTTTAATTCTGAGGGAACACTGGCCATTGACTTTTAAATGCAAAATGTTAAATTTTCTAAATGGCAGTTAACATACTATATGATACAAGGATAGGTTGGATCCCTCCTTGGGTTGGGAAGATCCCCTGGAGAAGGAAATGGTAACCCACTCCAGTATTCTTGCCTGGAGAATCCCATGAACAGACGAGCCTCGCGGACCACAGTCCATAAGGTCACAATGAGTCAGACATGACTTAGCACCTAAACAACAGCAGTGATACAGGGACCAAAAATAACCCACACATTCTTGATCTTACAGAGCACTGGCCAAGTTATAAGGTTAATAACGTCTATGCTGTAGCTAAAAATTACAAATATTAAAATGAAAATCATCTTCACTCATTCCTATGGGACAAAATACTATATTATGAAACATAAAGTTTCTTGTATAAGTAGGTAAAAGAAAATAACATGACCAAGGTGATACCTCCTATTAAAAAAAAAAATGAGAGAAATGCAAAAAAGTGAATGCCATAACCTTTTAATTAAAGGTATGGAGCCTTCCACATTTAAAAATGTTAAGTAGAAGTTGATTGGAAAACAGTTTGATTACAAGAGTATAAGGATAAACTGCAAAAGGGAAAGAAAGGTTACAACAGCTAGTTTAGACTTAAGGTCAAATGACATACCAAGAATCAGGGCTGCCAACAGAAGTTTTGAAATTTATCAACAGAAATGATTCAGAGAACTTCTGTTTGCAGCCCATTGTCCCCAGAAACGCCTTGGCTACAAATTTTGTTAGCCCTTCCCAGACTCCTGGGGCCACTTAGTTGGTAATTAACTCGGGAGCTGTGTTGTCCAACACTGGAGCCACAAGCCACATGTGGCTATCAAGCACTTGAAATGTGGCCAGCTCAGATGAAATACACTGCAAGTGCAAAACACATACCCAATGTCCAAGACTTCATACAAAAACTGTAAAATACCTAATAATTTTTATATTGCTTACATGTTAAAATAGTAATATTGTGGATATATTAGGTTAAGTGAGATATGAAACAAAGACTAATTTCTCCTGTTTCTTTTTCCCTTTTTAATGTCACAATCAGAATATTTTAAGTTGCAATTGTGGCTCACAATCGATTTCTATTTGACAGTGTCAAACCAGAGAATGAGGCCCCTTTCAAATAATAAATCTTATTAAAATATCATTATTAAATGCTGACCTAAAGGGGTGAGAGAAAAGAAGAGAAACAGCTTAAGAAAGCAAAAGAAAGAGCTGTAGCATGTGGAAATAAATACCAATTTAAAAGATAGATTATGAGAAGTATGGAAATAATCAGTAATGTCGATAACAAAATGTTCTTTACAACTGCACTGTGCTAACTAGCTATTATCCAATTGAGAACTGATTTTGTTCCACTTACATCATTTTCAACCCAATTCTTGTCCTAAGAATTCACAAGTCTTTCTGATTTTCAAATAACTATTTTCTTAATGAGCAATAAATAGGTCACTTTAGTGAATTATCTAAAAATATCTTTAGTAGGACTTCCAGAAGTTCCTCCAGTCAAATTCCTTCCTAAGAACGACATAGAAAGGAACATTAAAGACACTCTCATCCGAATATTACCGTACAAAGGCCACTCTGAAAAGTCCCTACATTTATAAAATATTCATCAGATAAGAAGAGCCTTTTTAAAAAAGAAGAAGAGCCTCTAGTTTCCCGCACTTTTCTGAACAGGCTGTGCTGTTTGAAGACTCTGCTTTTCCCCAATCTTAATTTTTTTGTACTTGCGGACTTGAACGAGAGAATCAAACACAATAGAAAAGTTTGGAAAATCTTAGTGCTGTCATGAAATGGTCTACTTCCCCACAAGCTCTAAAAATGCACAACCTTCCCATCCCCAACCCCCTTTCCTACTGCCCCAGGCAGAAGTATTGCTTTTCTCCCTTAACTCCACTGGGGGCATTTCTGTAGTGGGGGCAAAAAAATGTACGTTTTTAAGTTGTCTTTTATGGGAGTACCTCATTTACCTTGCAAAACAATACATCTCGTTTGTCAGGTCTCCCATGACAACAAAGAACACAGAAGCTCCTATTGGGTTCATGTACAGCAACGGCTGTGTTCCGCCAATACTGACAAATGAAGGCATCAAATCCACACAACTGTAAGAATTAAAGTAAGTTTGAAAATCTAGTGGAAAAAAAAAAAAAAAGCCCTTCCGTTTTCTGAGGGGTGGAGCCTAAAGAGGCTTTCTGCAGACCCTGGGGCCCTGAGCCCATCTGAGAGCCTCAGACGACTCAGCGTCCAGGTCTGAGGCTGAGGGAAGGAGAGACGCAGGAATTGGTACCCTGCTTGCCAGGCACCCGCTAGCTTCCTAAGCTGCCAACCTTGGCTCAGACCCATCCTGTGCGCGAGCGACTGCGCCTGAGCTTGGCACAGGCGTCCCGGAGCCCAGTGAACCCAACAGGGACAGCAGCGACCCCCGGCCACGTGAACACACCCCGGGTCCCGGATCGCTCCTGGCCACCCAGCCCCCGGGCTGTCTGGCTGCCCATTTGCCCGCACCGCCCGCCCAGTCGATCGGACTGCCCACAAAACACACGGACGCGCAGAGCCGGCGCTGTTGGAGTCTTTTATTTCGTGCTTTCACCGAGGTCGCAGCCCCGAGCCAGGTGCTCACCAGCCAGTCGCTCGAGCGAGCGCGCCCGCGCTCCGGGGCTCCTGGACACCACCCTCGGGTGTCGGTTCCGTAGAGCTGGGTGCAGCCGTGGCCCCCTCCCAGATGGCTGGTCCTCTCGGAAGGCGGCAGCGTCGGTGGCGGTGTGGACAGCACACCGCAGAGACAAGCGCAAGGAGAGCACACAGCACTGTACGGAACGGATTGAAGCGAGAGTACGGAAGACCTGGACCCGAGAGCTGGGAAACAGACGAACCTCAGAGAAGGGGGCGTTTCTCCGAAGGAGAGAAACCCCGGGAGAAAACACCAAGTGCAGGGAAAACAGATCAAGTCACAGAGGCAGGAAAGGTTTGCTTTTTTTCCTTTCTAGAATTCTACGTGGTCACGCGGGAGGAGAGAAGAGCCTTTTACCTTCTGCCTCAATGGAAGACAGGAGCAGGGCCGCGCCCAGGGCGGCGAGCGCTGGGGGAAGCCTGGTCCGCATGCTCGGCCTCGGGGCTCACAGCCGCATGAAGGGATTCTGCGGGAAGAAGCAGTCACCGCATCAGAACCGGGTCCGGGCAGGCCTGGAACCAGGTTAGCACTGGAGCCTGGAGCCGGGCCAGGACCCGACCAGATCTGCCTTAATAACCAGTCGGCAGATAATGGGCCTATTGTGGAGCACTGGAAGTCAAGTTCATCCGCAGCAGTTTCATCAGGGCACTAAGAGGGAGTTCAAGTTTAAAGAGGGTCCTGTTTTCCTGGAGGCTGGTCCTACTTAGCATCCCGGGTGAAGCCCTAACCAGGCCCCACATGACTTCATCCTGCCTGGGTGCTGGCTAGTTTCAGAGGTCATCTTATCCCTGAGTCAACTAAATGTCTCTTCCAGCTGGGGTTTTTATTTGGCCAGTCGTTTTTTCCTAGCTGCTGAACTCTTTAGGTAACTGTGCTTTAGTGGTCTCAGGGTAATTTGGAAAAGTATAATAAACCTCTTTTACTCTCTTTTTTCTTCATTGTGTTCTGCCTACAAATACGCAGCTCTGGATAAGGCCTGAAATGGATTATACAGAACTATGTACAGAGTGAGAGAAACTTGACCCTCCTGCTAGCTAAGCTCTCTTCACATCTGATAAATCTTTTCACTCAAGATGAGGAAAAAACAACTCTTAAATACATAATAAAAAGGGAAAGGCAAAGGAAGAGACAAAGCACTCTTGTCTGTTTACCCCAAGACTTTTTTCAATAAAAATTCTCAGTAATAATTAATCTTCTCATTTAAGTGTTCATTTATTCCAGAAGATTACAGGTTTATATGCTCCAGAGGAGGATATATTCTACTCTAATTTGTCCTGATTCTGTAATTAGGTTGTTAATTCCTTAAAGACAAAGTAATGCATTCATCTTCTGTGGCTAGTAGCATACAGTAGGTATCTCCCTACTCCACGTCGGTAGAAGGAAATCTAACATTTCTACGGTCCAATTCAGAGTCTACGTGGTCACGCGGGAGGAGAGAAGAGCCTTTTACCTTCTGCCTCAATGGAAGACAGGAGCAGGGCCGCGCCCAGGGCGGCGAGCGCTGGGGGAAGCCTGGTCCGCATGCTCGGCCTCGGGGCTCACAGCCGCATGAAGGGATTCTGCGGGAAGAAGCAGTCACCGCATCAGAACCGGGTCCGGGCAGGCCTGGAACCAGGTTAGCACTGGAGCCTGGAGCCGGGCCAGGACCCGACCAGATCTGCCTTAATAACCAGTCGGCAGATAATGGGCCTATTGTGGAGCACTGGAAGTCAAGTTCATCCGCAGCAGTTTCATCAGGGCACTAAGAGGGAGTTCAAGTTTAAAGAGGGTCCTGTTTTCCTGGAGGCTGGTCCTACTTAGCATCCCGGGTGAAGCCCTAACCAGGCCCCACATGACTTCATCCTGCCTGGGTGCTGGCTAGTTTCAGAGGTCATCTTATCCCTGAGTCAACTAAATGTCTCTTCCAGCTGGGGTTTTTATTTGGCCAGTCGTTTTTTCCTAGCTGCTGAACTCTTTAGGTAACTGTGCTTTAGTGGTCTCAGGGTAATTTGGAAAAGTATAATAAACCTCTTTTACTCTCTTTTTTCTTCATTGTGTTCTGCCTACAAATACGCAGCTCTGGATAAGGCCTGAAATGGATTATACAGAACTATGTACAGAGTGAGAGAAACTTGACCCTCCTGCTAGCTAAGCTCTCTTCACATCTGATAAATCTTTTCACTCAAGATGAGGAAAAAACAACTCTTAAATACATAATAAAAAGGGAAAGGCAAAGGAAGAGACAAAGCACTCTTGTCTGTTTACCCCAAGACTTTTTTCAATAAAAATTCTCAGTAATAATTAATCTTCTCATTTAAGTGTTCATTTATTCCAGAAGATTACAGGTTTATATGCTCCAGAGGAGGATATATTCTACTCTAATTTGTCCTGATTCTGTAATTAGGTTGTTAATTCCTTAAAGACAAAGTAATGCATTCATCTTCTGTGGCTAGTAGCATACAGTAGGTATCTCCCTACTCCACGTCGGTAGAAGGAAATCTAACATTTTCTACGGTCCAATTCAGAGACACAAACTACTAGCTCTGGACTATAGAGGCAAATATACAAAGAGAGCTAATTCTAAGGTACATAAATTATTGTAAGGAAACAGACCAGGCCTCTTGAAAAAAGAAGTCACGCTTGGGAATACAAATATGAGCCAAAGGTTGAGCCCTCTTTGAGAAAAAACTGAGAACCTCCAACCACATCTTTCCAAATTATTGGCAGGAAGTACCAGGGCAGCTTTCCTGGGCCTGAGTGTACATTGCATCTTAATGTCTGATGAACAGGCGTGCCAAATTGCCCGGAGCTCCTTTTTATAAGCCACGATTAAAACTTTGCTGCTGCTCTGGGGATCAAGGACCCCAGCAACTTTTTTCTTCCTAATTAATAGCTGTTTGACATCTCTAACCCTTTTCTACATCAGTAAAAGGCAAGAGATGAGACGGGTCCATTGTTCCCGTCATCTGGCCTTAACTTTGCTATAATACTTTCCAACTCAGTTGGCATTCGTGCTCTGGAAAAGTTAAAGGCTGACAATCGACCCACCGAAAAACTGCGTGTAGAGGTTTTTTTTAATCGTTGAACTCGCCACAAAAGTAAAGGAATGGCTATGGCGGGTCTCGAGCGCCACTTATCGGCTGCCTGACGCGTGGTCCAAGGTATCCTGTCTCGCCGGGGAATCTGAACATAAAAGTTAGTTCAGCCAGCCAGCCAGGCATTATTACATCCATGTTTTAAAAAAAGAAAGAAAAAAAAGTTGTCTCTCCTTTTGGCCAAAACATTTACCTGAATGTTAAGCAACACTTCATTGAGCAGGCTCAGACACGTCTGAAATCGGTCTCCCCTACGTGGCAGCGAGGATTTCCCCCACTTCACCAGCATGAATGAAAATGAGTCAGTTGCAGGGGGGCGGAGGGGGAGGGGGACTTAAGGGATTCATCTCCTCTGGCCAACTCGTCCCCTCCCCCAGTCCGCTAGAAGAGGCCAATCCTTGTCATATCAAAAAAAGGCAATTACATCCCACCCCAAGCGGATTCCAACCCTCCTGCTGAGTAGCATACAGTAGGTATCTCCCTACTCCACGTCGGTAGAAGGAAATCTAACATTTTCTACGGTCCAATTCAGAGACACAAACTACTAGCTCTGGACTATAGAGGCAAATATACAAAGAGAGCTAATTCTAAGGTACATAAATTATTGTAAGGAAACAGACCAGGCCTCTTGAAAAAAGAAGTCACGCTTGGGAATACAAATATGAGCCAAAGGTTGAGCCCTCTTTGAGAAAAAACTGAGAACCTCCAACCACATCTTTCCAAATTATTGGCAGGAAGTACCAGGGCAGCTTTCCTGGGCCTGAGTGTACATTGCATCTTAATGTCTGATGAACAGGCGTGCCAAATTGCCCGGAGCTCCTTTTTATAAGCCACGATTAAAACTTTGCTGCTGCTCTGGGGATCAAGGACCCCAGCAACTTTTTTCTTCCTAATTAATAGCTGTTTGACATCTCTAACCCTTTTCTACATCAGTAAAAGGCAAGAGATGAGACGGGTCCATTGTTCCCGTCATCTGGCCTTAACTTTGCTATAATACTTTCCAACTCAGTTGGCATTCGTGCTCTGGAAAAGTTAAAGGCTGACAATCGACCCACCGAAAAACTGCGTGTAGAGGTTTTTTTTAATCGTTGAACTCGCCACAAAAGTAAAGGAATGGCTATGGCGGGTCTCGAGCGCCACTTATCGGCTGCCTGACGCGTGGTCCAAGGTATCCTGTCTCGCCGGGGAATCTGAACATAAAAGTTAGTTCAGCCAGCCAGCCAGGCATTATTACATCCATGTTTTAAAAAAAGAAAGAAAAAAAAGTTGTCTCTCCTTTTGGCCAAAACATTTACCTGAATGTTAAGCAACACTTCATTGAGCAGGCTCAGACACGTCTGAAATCGGTCTCCCCTACGTGGCAGCGAGGATTTCCCCCACTTCACCAGCATGAATGAAAATGAGTCAGTTGCAGGGGGGCGGAGGGGGAGGGGGACTTAAGGGATTCATCTCCTCTGGCCAACTCGTCCCCTCCCCCAGTCCGCTAGAAGAGGCCAATCCTTGTCATATCAAAAAAAGGCAATTACATCCCCACCCCAAGGGGTCCCTCCGGATTTCCTGCGCATCGCCTACCCCGTCCTACCCGCTGAGTCCTTGACACTATAGTTACAATAAGGCCCGAGTTTAGCGCTCTTTCCCTCGCTTGCCCCATCCCTCCCCTGTGTTCCAGCACACTGTAGAAGACCACACAATCCGGGCTGAGGTGAAGCGAAACTTCACCTCGGAAAGCCCTGAAAGGACCACCTGCCGTCCCTAAGGGTGCCTGAGGTGATCTAGCTCTTCTGCTCCCTGGCGACAGTTGCCGCTCCGTCAATAACTCTCAGATTCCTACGCTCTCCAGGATATGGGATGGAAACTCCCGCATTCGGGGGTGGGGTGGACATCTCCAGAAGATAAAGTCGGCCAGAGCTGAGTCCCCCGAGAATTACACCTACCCACCACCTAGGATGCTTTGAAAAGCAGAGGAAGGAACCAGAATACGAGCCCAGGAATCTGTCTCCAGATGCCACACACACCAGCGCAGCCTCGATGAGGGGCAGAGCTCTCCGTCGGCGCTCTGAAGAATTCCTCGCCGTGCGCCACTAAAACACATGCTCTGCGCGCGGGCAGCGCCGGGCAGCCGCGAGACCGGGGGGCGGCCGTGGCCACCGAACCCGGCGCACCCCTCATCAATTTCAACGAAGCATCTATGGACGACATTCCTGCACAAACTAGAATACTGAACGCGGCGCTCTGCGCACGCACAGCGGTCAGTTCTTAAGAAAACCTACAACGCTTTCCCCCTTCCCGGTACACAGGAATCACAAAATCGCAGCGCACCGGGCACATCATCCCGGGCACAAGTTCAAACGGTCCCCGCTCGGGCTCCTTCGCGGCTTAGAGCGCAGCAGGGGAGAGGCTAGGAGCACGTTTCCCGAGTTATCTTGGGAAGGGACGAGGCGAGGGGCTAGAAGCCGGACCGACCTGAGGCGGTGGGGACCGAGGTAGCGGCGGCGACAGCGGCTTCCCGGCGTCCTGAAAGCCGGCCCTCGGCGGGACCCGCGCACTCCCGGCGGCTGGCGCTGCGCTCCGGGCGCACCTGGCGGCTGCCGCGGGGTGGACGGCTGCGGGGCCACCGGGCACGGCGGGAGGAGGCGAGGGGTCCGGGCGGAGCGGCGGGCGCGGCGGAACAGGCGGAGACGGCCCGGGCCCGCAGCCGCCGGCGCGCGCGGACGCGTCTGGGTCGGCTCGCCTGCGTCGAGTGGGAAGAGGCTCCGCGCCGCGGGCTACTTAATAGAGGGCTGTTCCCAGCTCTCAGTTTACTCGGTTACGAAACGCCTGAGAAGGTGGACGGCTGCCACGGGGTGATGTATGCTCCTCCGGCGGTGAAGGAGGTCTACTTTTGGGAACGTGTGCATACTTCGAGCATTCCTTCGGCGTGAGGTGGCGATCGCCGTAGTAGCCGTCCCCGCCGGGGAGGGGGCGGGCGGAGGGAGGGGGCCGGCGAGGAGGAGGAGGAGGAAACGGGAGGGGGGACGGCCGCCGCCGAGGTCTCCGCCGAGGGAATCCGCTCACTCCTCCGCTCGGGGCGGGCTGGGGAGCTCGGGTTTCCCTCTCCGTGAGATTCCCTTTAACATATTTATTTTGCTAAATTAAGAACGATGTGGGAGGGAAGAGTGACTCCAGTTTTCAGAACGGCAAGAAAGGGACGGACCGCATCCCATCACAGCCCCATCCCCCATCCGTCATCACCACCTACACCTCTCCCCATCAGTCCTGGGTGCACTTAAAACCGATTTACAGGGTTTCCATTAACGGCGCACCCTCATCAATTTCAACGAAGCATCTATGGACGACATTCCTGCACAAACTAGAATACTGAACGCGGCGCTCTGCGCACGCACAGCGGTCAGTTCTTAAGAAAACCTACAACGCTTTCCCCCTTCCCGGTACACAGGAATCACAAAATCGCAGCGCACCGGGCACATCATCCCGGGCACAAGTTCAAACGGTCCCGCTCGGGCTCCTTCGCGGCTTAGAGCGCAGCAGGGGAGAGGCTAGGAGCACGTTTCCCGAGTTATCTTGGGAAGGGACGAGGCGAGGGGCTAGAAGCCGGACCGACCTGAGGCGGTGGGGACCGAGGTAGCGGCGGCGACAGCGGCTTCCCGGCGTCCTGAAAGCCGGCCCTCGGCGGGACCCGCGCACTCCCGGCGGCTGGCGCTGCGCTCCGGGCGCACCTGGCGGCTGCCGCGGGGTGGACGGCTGCGGGGCCACCGGGCACGGCGGGAGGAGGCGAGGGGTCCGGGCGGAGCGGCGGGCGCGGCGGAACAGGCGGAGACGGCCCGGGCCCGCAGCCGCCGGCGCGCGCGGACGCGTCTGGGTCGGCTCGCCTGCGTCGAGTGGGAAGAGGCTCCGCGCCGCGGGCTACTTAATAGAGGGCTGTTCCCAGCTCTCAGTTTACTCGGTTACGAAACGCCTGAGAAGGTGGACGGCTGCCACGGGGTGATGTATGCTCCTCCGGCGGTGAAGGAGGTCTACTTTTGGGAACGTGTGCATACTTCGAGCATTCCTTCGGCGTGAGGTGGCGATCGCCGTAGTAGCCGTCCCCGCCGGGGAGGGGGCGGGCGGAGGGAGGGGGCCGGCGAGGAGGAGGAGGAGGAAACGGGAGGGGGGACGGCCGCCGCCGAGGTCTCCGCCGAGGGAATCCGCTCACTCCTCCGCTCGGGGCGGGCTGGGGAGCTCGGGTTTCCCTCTCCGTGAGATTCCCTTTAACATATTTATTTTGCTAAATTAAGAACGATGTGGGAGGGAAGAGTGACTCCAGTTTTCAGAACGGCAAGAAAGGGACGGACCGCATCCCATCACAGCCCCATCCCCCATCCGTCATCACCACCTACACCTCTCCCCATCAGTCCTGGGTGCACTTAAAACCGATTTACAGGGTTTCCATTAACTAACTGTCTGTGCACGCGGCGCGCCTTCTGTCTTTTTCAATCCCCGGCGATGGGAAACCCGGATGGCGGCCTGCGCGGGGCTCAGCGAGGGGATGGCTTTCCCAGTCCTGCCTCTCTCTCCCCCGGCGCTCTGGGACGGAACTGGGAGGCTTCCTTTGAGCCAAGAGAGAGGGCAAGGAGCGCTACGAAACCTAGAGATTCTCAGAACTGGAAGCCGCTCAGGAACCAGTTCCATCCACCGTAGAAATCTCTCGCTTGAGCCAGAACAAAGCCTCGTCCCGAGTCGAGGCTTCGGAAAGCTCTGCCCTGAAAACCCCGCGGGGTCAAGGCGACAGAGGGGAGTACGTTTCCCCGCAGAGCCCCACTGCTGGGAGCTGGAGGCCAGATGTGGGGCTGAGGTTCTGCCAGCACCTTCTCCAGGTTTGGCCGTCCCCAGCTCCTCCCCATTCTGCACCACCTTTTGGCCCTGAGCGGAGAGCCTGGCACGGAGGTTGCCAAACCGTCTTAGACGCACGAGAGGAGGCGCGGGGCGCTTACACTGTGGCCTCAGAAAAGCGCTACAGGAAAGATTCGGGTTACTAGTGTCTGTGCTCTCAGCACTAGCCCTGCGCCTTTCGGCCTCTTGGAGCCGGGAACTTAGTCCGACAAGTTTAAGCTACTGGGGATGGAGAGGAGGGTCCGGAGGAGAACGCAGGAGCGGCGTCTCTGGAATTCACCGCCTGCAATAGAGGAGGGGGCCGGGTGGCCCATGGGAACCTGTTTTTTCCTACTCGATCTGACGTCTGCAGATTTGGCTTTCCCTCCATCCGGCGCGATAGCCTCCGAACTTGCCTTCAAAATGGCAAGAACTTGCAGGGCGGGCGGTCCCCTGCACTCCGCCCCACGCACAGGCTGCTCCAGAGGAAGCCAGAGAGAAGACTGGGGAGAAGGGGCGGGGGGTGGAGGAAAATGGGAATCGCCACCTCTGCACATTCCCCGAGCACACACGGCCCACTGGAAGTCCAGCTGGGAGCTCACACAAAGAGCCCACACGCGCACAGTGCCCAGGCCTTTCCCCCTTCAACTCTTACAACCCAAGTGACCAGCACACACCTCCAGCGCCCCGGGCGTGAATAACCCGACGCGCAGACCCCAGAGCGCCGTGATCGCCACGGTACCAGCACTTCACCCGCTCTGTGTCACACTCCACTCCCTTCTCACGGAAGCTCGTAGGCGGGTGGCAGCCTTGGGGACAGAGAAGTCCTGGCATCCGCCGTCCGGGCACCCAACGTTGCTACCCGCGACAGCCAGGAACGCCCCTAGGACATCTACACCTCTGTCTAGAAAAGGAAAACTCCCGCCTTACAAGTCAGCCCAACCTGGCTGGAGTTTGCATTTGGCCCAGGTGGAATGTGTGTGTGTGTGTGTGTGTGTGTGTGTGTGTGTGTCCGCGCGCGCGCGCGCTTTTTCTTTTCAAGTTGTGGTGACGACGTTGACTGGGAAGCAACTCAAACTTGGGTCTTAATATTTGGGGTTTAAAAAAAGACTTCGCTGTTGATTTGATTCAGAGCTGCAAGTGCATCTATCAGTTCGGGAATCGAGCCGAGGATCCGAGGGCAGAAGGAAGGCTTTCCCCTTCTAGAGCCTGGAGGCCGCAGACTGAGTGGAAAAGGCGTCTGTCCCAAGAGTAGACGCACTGCGCGTCTCTGCAACGGCGGGCCGCGGCTGGGGACCCCCGGAGCCATCCACTCCTTTTCAAAGCATTCTCGTTCACAGACAGATTTAATGCCGCCGAAAATAGCGGCTGCAAAGAAGGTAACGTAAACCACCGGCCACAAAAGCCCTCTCTCCCTCGAAACAAAAAAATGTCCTGGTTACGTTGAGAGAAAGGAAGTCCGCCGGGTCGGGAAGCACACCACAGACGCGCATCCACAAAGTAATCCAAACACAAGGCACTCCCAGGGGAAAAGTGCGATTCAAATGTATCCAAAGGTGCGCCTGGAGGGAGTTGGGGGGAGGGTGCCTGCCAGCGGGCGGTCTTGTTTGATTGGGCTCCGGAGGTGCTTCCGCTGGACTCCCAGAATGGTGAGTGGACAAAGTAATAAAACGTTTAAACCGTCTTCCCCTTCCGTAGCGCGTCTAGTCCTTAATAGCTCTTTGGAACCCGTTAGTTTTTGCAACAAGTTTATAATATTTATCGCCTGAGGCAGAGCTGGTTGGCTATATTCCGTTGGGTTTCCTCCGTGACTTTTACTCCTCAGGCTGCCTCTGGGATATCTCCGTCACCTCACTCTCCGCATCCACGGCTCCCACCTCTTCTCCCTCCGACTCCGGGGTTCCCGGCGGGTCCCGAGCTTCAGATTTCTTGTCCGACAGCGCCCTCTGGTAGTCAGCGCGGCCCCTGGTGTCGGAGGTCTAAGTTAATATTTGCAACTTACATAGAGGCTGAAGTTGCCAGGTTTAAGTGAGTTTTCAGAAAATACGTAGCAAAACTACACGATGGAGGAACGACCGTGGAGGTGACATAAACCTTCGGTGTGCCCAGGAAGTAGCCCCTATAGAAATTCTGGCCCCCGGGCTGTGGTGAGGTTCAGGTCAGGGGTAGACAATAGAAGAGGTCCTAATTTCAGGAAGAAGTGCAGATGACAGCGCCGCCCTTAACTTCTAAAAAGACAAAAGCGGCCCCCTCTCGGATTTGCTTGAGGTCAGCACAGCGGACGTTGCTGGCTTCAGGCTAGAGTTGTTTTCCGTGGCAAGTTCTTAATGATTTCTTTTGTGGGAAAGATAAACCTGCACTCCGCCAGAATATATGGACCCCCTCTTGAGACTGCGTGAGATCTGTCCCCAGAGTGAGCTTTAAGGGTCTTGGTGAAGAAAAGCCCTCGCAATTCCTTGGGCTTCCCTGGGGGCACAGTCGGTAAAGAATTCGCCCGCAATGAAGGAGACCCGGGTTCGATCCTTCGGTCGGGAAGATCCCCACAGAAGGAAATGGCTACCCACTCCAGTATTCTTGCCTGGAGAATCCCATGGGCAGAGGAGTCTGGCGGACCACAGTCCCTAGCGATGTACAGGACTTAGCCAAGTGATAGCAGGAGTGAGAAACATCCGTCTTCCTTAGATCCCACTTCTCTAGACAAGTTCAATCACACTCATCAGTGAAAGGACCCGTGAGGGTAGAAAACTGGTTCTGGGGTTGTAGCTAAGAGAAAGAAACAGAAAGAGCCGACCTCTACAGGAAGAGATTGCGTTTATTTCTCCGCAATGAGGGGCAGACAGTCTCTCCGCGAGATCAGACCATCTGCATCTACGTGGTGGATGGGGGCTCTTTTATCAACTACCGATTTCTGGCGATGTGGGGTCAGTCACGTCGACAGGTGGGCACCTGGAGGTTGTCACGTAGCCTGGGTCTCACGTGCATGTTGGGGGGTCACGTTTTGCAGGCAGCTCTTGGGAGGTCAGCTTTACAGCCCCTCTAGGGAGGCTTTTATTTTTTTGGCTGGGTTTTCGAGGTTAGTCAGCGCGGCCCCTGGTGTCGGAGGTCTAAGTTAATATTTGCAACTTACATAGAGGCTGAAGTTGCCAGGTTTAAGTGAGTTTTCAGAAAATACGTAGCAAAACTACACGATGGAGGAACGACCGTGGAGGTGACATAAACCTTCGGTGTGCCCAGGAAGTAGCCCCTATAGAAATTCTGGCCCCCGGGCTGTGGTGAGGTTCAGGTCAGGGGTAGACAATAGAAGAGGTCCTAATTTCAGGAAGAAGTGCAGATGACAGCGCCGCCCTTAACTTCTAAAAAGACAAAAGCGGCCCCCTCTCGGATTTGCTTGAGGTCAGCACAGCGGACGTTGCTGGCTTCAGGCTAGAGTTGTTTTCCGTGGCAAGTTCTTAATGATTTCTTTTGTGGGAAAGATAAACCTGCACTCCGCCAGAATATATGGACCCCCTCTTGAGACTGCGTGAGATCTGTCCCCAGAGTGAGCTTTAAGGGTCTTGGTGAAGAAAAGCCCTCGCAATTCCTTGGGCTTCCCTGGGGGCACAGTCGGTAAAGAATTCGCCCGCAATGAAGGAGACCCGGGTTCGATCCTTCGGTCGGGAAGATCCCCACAGAAGGAAATGGCTACCCACTCCAGTATTCTTGCCTGGAGAATCCCATGGGCAGAGGAGTCTGGCGGACCACAGTCCCTAGCGATGTACAGGACTTAGCCAAGTGATAGCAGGAGTGAGAAACATCCGTCTTCCTTAGATCCCACTTCTCTAGACAAGTTCAATCACACTCATCAGTGAAAGGACCCGTGAGGGTAGAAAACTGGTTCTGGGGTTGTAGCTAAGAGAAAGAAACAGAAAGAGCCGACCTCTACAGGAAGAGATTGCGTTTATTTCTCCGCAATGAGGGGCAGACAGTCTCTCCGCGAGATCAGACCATCTGCATCTACGTGGTGGATGGGGGCTCTTTTATCAACTACCGATTTCTGGCGATGTGGGGTCAGTCACGTCGACAGGTGGGCACCTGGAGGTTGTCACGTAGCCTGGGTCTCACGTGCATGTTGGGGGGTCACGTTTTGCAGGCAGCTCTTGGGAGGTCAGATTTACAGCACCTCTAGGGAGGCTTTTATGGCTGTGGGGGTTGGGCTGTTACTGTTTTCAGTCTCAGTCCCTTCAGTCAGCATCTTCCATCTCTCAAAAGAGCCAAGCCCACAGCAGTAGACACAAGGTAACTGCGCAGAGGCCTTGCCCTCAAAACTCTATCAGGCAATACCTGGGGCACCTGAAATAATGTGGGCCACCCCGCCCTGTCCTCAAATCTCCCAGGAAGATTCTGCCTCCAAAGGCAGAATACTTTTAACATTAAAAGTAAGAAGCAGCAGGCAGTACCCCACACCCAGCAGTAGCAAAGCTGAAGACTGGGAGACCAAAGGCATGCCTGAAGGAAGGAAGGAGTCCATGCCCTCCTGCCATCCTCAAAGGCTCTACTTCCTCACAAAAGACTATTTCAGGGAAGCCCACAGGCTTGGTGCTGCTTCTCACTTGCACTCACAAACCCCTGCCCGATCAGTGTGAGCCACTCTGGAGCAGAAAACAGGAAGGCGTCCTATTCATTCTCCTACACAAGGTGACTCCATGCCACGTGACCTCAAAAAGCTGCGGTTGCGTGGAAAGCTATGAAACTTCAAAAAAACAGTGCAGGGGCTTCCCTGGTGGTCCAGTGGGTAAGGACACCACCTTGCAGTGCAATGGGCACTGGTTCAATTCCTGGCCTGGGAAGATCCCACGTGCAGCTGGACCGATGTGTCCAACTACTGAGCTGGAACTCTGGAGTGCGTGCTCCCAGGGCCGGTGCTCTGCAGCGACAGAGGCCACTATGATGGGAGGCCCACACAGGCCAAAGAACAAAGATAAATAAATGAAAGATCAATAGAAGTGGCCCAAAAAAAAAAAAAAAATGAACATCCAAATATATTATCTGCTTAGGATGAACGCTTTAGACTTAATAAAAGTCAAGTGCTGCTGGGAGTGCATTATTCAGTAAGTGCTGAACTCCTTGAGAAAAGTGTAAAAGATAGAAGAAAATCAGTTCCCTTAAGAGTTCAGAAAGCCACATTCTGCCGCTTCCTCTGTTTCCCCAAGATTTAATACTATTTGAGTCATCCTTACACCTTAAGGGACTAGGAATCTATTTTATTTGCAATTATCCAAGTAGCAGAGGAGAAGGAAATGGCAACCCACTCCAGTATTCTTGCCTGGAAAATTCCATGGACAGAGATGCCTGGCAAGCTACAGTCCATGGGGTCTGAATACACACACACACACACACACACACACACACACACACATATCTTTCCTGGTGTCTCAGGGGTGAGGAATCTACCTGTATGAAGAGACTCAGGTTCCAGTCCTGGGTTGGGAAGATCCTCCTGGAGGAGGGCATGGCAACTCAGTCCAATATTCTTGCCTGGAGAATCCCATGGACAGAGGAGCCTGACGGGCTTCACCCATGAAGGCACACAGAGTTGAACATGACTGAAGTGACTAAGCAGCATCCAAGTAGCAGAAGGTCCAGAATTTCTAGCCAGTCCACTTCCCTGTGTGTCAGCAGCGGGTGTGTGTACACTGTACACTGTGCTGTGGCTCAGCAGCGGGGATTGTGGGCTGGACATACACTTTCAGGTGAGGGAAAGATGTGAAAAATCATAGGGACCCATTCTTCAAGCGTTGGTCTCGACCTTCAAACGCATGACAGAGCAGACTGAAACGCAGTGATGACGAAATCATAGTCAAAAGAGATGTTCCCTTATGGAACCATACCAAGACTCCACGTGATAATGCATTTTATACACTTGCTAATTCACTCAGCTAAATGTATGGTGCAGACACTCAAGCAGTCAGAACAGATAAGGGCTCAGATTCGGGATGCGCCCGCGTGTGTGCAATGCGCCCTCTGGTGGAGAGGAGAAGGCTGGCCCTTGATCAGTGCGTGTGTGCTCAGTCCCTAAGTCTGTCCACCTCTTGGCAACCACGTGGACAGCCAGCCAGGCTCCTCTGTCCATTTTCCAGGCGAAAATACCGGAGTGGGCTGCCGTTGCCTCCCCGAGCGGATTTTCCCAGCCCAGGGATTGAACCCAAGTCTCTTGGGTCTCCTGCAATTGGCAGGTGGATTCCTTACCACTGCACCACCTGGAAAGCACTGTCTGATCAGACTCATCCTCGGGTCATTTTACTCTGAGCTTTCTTTCAACAATTGTTGTTGCCATGATGTTCATTAGGAAGGGTGGGAGATTTTTTTTCTTTAAGGCAAATCAAAGAAAGTCTGTCTCGTCTATTAAAGAAAGAAATGCAATGTAGTAACAGAGACTAGAAATAAACATACTCAAGAGTCAAACATTTCAAGAGAGGCCTGGAAACTGTGTAACTGGAAGCTGAAAAACCATTATGAAAAGCAGTTTGGGTGGAAAGACATGGTACAGAGGAACGAGATAACTGACATCACAGGCAACAATCAGCTCAATCCATGATTCAGAATATTCCACAAGAGAAAAACTTTCTTACACAAACCAATTTCCCTGTAAACCATTCTTTCCACAAACCCATGATAAGCAAAAGAGGAGGAAAGGGTAGATTGCTATGAAAAAGCACATAGGAGCCGCTACCACAAACAATAACAAACAGTGATAATAATAGTTGTCAAGAAATGCGAAGGGTCTGGGCTTTTATCTTACTTGCGTGCTAACAAGTCACTCAGCAGCAGCTTCTTGGGTGCTGGCAGACAACCCAAGGAGCCAGAGACAAAGGAATATATACTCACAGCAACCGCAGGAGCCAGGATAGTGTGCTTCGCATGGTTCCCTACGCTCCAGGACCCACTGGGTGATGCGGACAGAGCTGGTGACCTTGCCTTCACAGCGACTGCTTTACAGGGCCCAGATCTGAGTGGGAAGCCCAAGTCTTTGACAAGGACAGTAAGCCTTTCTGAGTTTTACCTTGAAAAGAGAGGTTATATTTGTTATATTGGATAGTAAACAAACTTGCCCTTTGCTCTTCCAAGGCTGCTAGTATGCAAACACCCAAGAAAAGCTCTTCTGGAACACAAGCTGCCACCCCGTGCCTCTGCTCAAAAGACAAGCAGACACAGGAGAGACCCACAGAGAAATGCCTCAGCGGGAAGAACGGCCGGGATGTCACAGAAGGGAGAAAGCACTGTGTAAAGAGGGTCTCTGAAGAATTTCTGGAGGGAGATTTTACAGGACTTGAACGGAGCGTTCCTCACCCCAGATTCAAAATGAGAAGCTGAAAAATTATCAAAGGACAGGAAAAAAAAAGTTGTTGCCATGATGTTCATTAGGAAGGGTGGGAGATTTTTTTTCTTTAAGGCAAATCAAAGAAAGTCTGTCTCGTCTATTAAAGAAAGAAATGCAATGTAGTAACAGAGACTAGAAATAAACATACTCAAGAGTCAAACATTTCAAGAGAGGCCTGGAAACTGTGTAACTGGAAGCTGAAAAACCATTATGAAAAGCAGTTTGGGTGGAAAGACATGGTACAGAGGAACGAGATAACTGACATCACAGGCAACAATCAGCTCAATCCATGATTCAGAATATTCCACAAGAGAATAACTTTCTTACACAAACCAATTTCCCTGTAAACCATTCTTTCCACAAACCCATGATAAGCAAAAGAGGAGGAAAGGGTAGATTGCTATGAAAAAGCACATAGGAGCCGCTACCACAAACAATAACAAACAGTGATAATAATAGTTGTCAAGAAATGCGAAGGGTCTGGGCTTTTATCTTACTTGCGTGCTAACAAGTCACTCAGCAGCAGCTTCTTGGGTGCTGGCAGACAACCCAAGGAGCCAGAGACAAAGGAATATATACTCACAGCAACCGCAGGAGCCAGGATAGTGTGCTTCGCATGGTTCCCTACGCTCCAGGACCCACTGGGTGATGCGGACAGAGCTGGTGACCTTGCCTTCACAGCGACTGCTTTACAGGGCCCAGATCTGAGTGGGAAGCCCAAGTCTTTGACAAGGACAGTAAGCCTTTCTGAGTTTTACCTTGAAAAGAGAGGTTATATTTGTTATATTGGATAGTAAACAAACTTGCCCTTTGCTCTTCCAAGGCTGCTAGTATGCAAACACCCAAGAAAAGCTCTTCTGGAACACAAGCTGCCACCCCGTGCCTCTGCTCAAAAGACAAGCAGACACAGGAGAGACCCACAGAGAAATGCCTCAGCGGGAAGAACGGCCGGGATGTCACAGAAGGGAGAAAGCACTGTGTAAAGAGGGTCTCTGAAGAATTTCTGGAGGGAGATTTTACAGGACTTGAACGGAGCGTTCCTCACCCCAGATTCAAAATGAGAAGCTGAAAAATTATCAAAGGACAGGACATGTCTTGGGCAATAAATAAAGCTGAGTTATTTTAGTGGAAAGTGTGTGAATGCAACTGGAAGAGCAGTGGAGCTCAGAAGGAGCTGCGATTCTGGGTTTAATCCTTTAACTGTGATCATTTACAGAGTACATTTCAGACACGCCGTAAAGCATTTTCTACGTATTTGTTCATGAAATCTGGTTTCTCTCTACACTATGGATGAGAAATGGAGGCTCAAAAAGTCGAGTGATTTGCTAGACAATTTTGGAAACAGGATCTGAATTCAATTCTCTGACCTCTAAGCTCATGGTCTTCCCATTGTATGAAAATCAGTGCTTGTTAAAGACCGAATAGGTTGCCAAAAAAAAAAAAAAAAGCCTAATCTGGCAATGGCAATGGACCTTAGAGTAACTTGCCGGAAAGACAGCTTCCACCCAGGAGACTGGTGTGGGGTTGGGGTGTGCGTGCTAGGGTCCTGGTAGGGAAGGTAGAGGATTTCCATCTTGTTGCTCACAGCAATGAGGGACAAAGAGGAAAATGACTGGCTGGAGGAAGTAAGGAGGGAAAAATATCTTAAGATGACCAACAAAGTCACCACATGACTGGGAGAATGATGATACCATAGGGAATATCCAGGAAGTAAGGCAGGCAAGCTAGCTTTAGGAGAACAGGACACAGGGCTTCAGATGAGCCTTCTCTATAATAAAAATCCTTGTAGGTTTTTTTCCTAATAAAGTTTCTTGGTATTTTTTTCTTATATTAATAAGAGTAAAATACTACCTCAGATTCAAATATGGATTTTTTTTAAGATAGAGGTGGATCCTTCTCTGTTTTTTTTTCTGGATGTTGCCAACTGCGAAAACCGACTAGAGTCACATTTGCACTCCTGAGACAAGCAGTCATTCAGAAGGAAAAGAATGGCATTGTTGGACCGTGGCCTCCAGCAAGGGGGGGCCATCCTGTCTCTGTTTCCCTCTATCTGCTGCCTGAGTATTGGACTCCCGTCATATCTCTGAAGAATTTCTGGAGGGAGATTTTACAGGACTTGAACGGAGCGTTCCTCACCCCAGATTCAAAATGAGAAGCTGAAAAATTATCAAAGGACAGGACATGTCTTGGGCAATAAATAAAGCTGAGTTATTTTAGTGGAAAGTGTGTGAATGCAACTGGAAGAGCAGTGGAGCTCAGAAGGAGCTGCGATTCTGGGTTTAATCCTTTAACTGTGATCATTTACAGAGTACATTTCAGACACGCCGTAAAGCATTTTCTACGTATTTGTTCATGAAATCTGGTTTCTCTCTACACTATGGATGAGAAATGGAGGCTCAAAAAGTCGAGTGATTTGCTAGACAATTTTGGAAACAGGATCTGAATTCAATTCTCTGACCTCTAAGCTCATGGTCTTCCCATTGTATGAAAATCAGTGCTTGTTAAAGACCGAATAGGTTGCCAAAAAAAAAAAAAAAAGCCTAATCTGGCAATGGCAATGGACCTTAGAGTAACTTGCCGGAAAGACAGCTTCCACCCAGGAGACTGGTGTGGGGTTGGGGTGTGCGTGCTAGGGTCCTGGTAGGGAAGGTAGAGGATTTCCATCTTGTTGCTCACAGCAATGAGGGACAAAGAGGAAAATGACTGGCTGGAGGAAGTAAGGAGGGAAAAATATCTTAAGATGACCAACAAAGTCACCACATGACTGGGAGAATGATGATACCATAGGGAATATCCAGGAAGTAAGGCAGGCAAGCTAGCTTTAGGAGAACAGGACACAGGGCTTCAGATGAGCCTTCTCTATAATAAAAATCCTTGTAGGTTTTTTTCCTAATAAAGTTTCTTGGTATTTTTTTCTTATATTAATAAGAGTAAAATACTACCTCAGATTCAAATATGGATTTTTTTTAAGATAGAGGTGGATCCTTCTCTGTTTTTTTTTCTGGATGTTGCCAACTGCGAAAACCGACTAGAGTCACATTTGCACTCCCTGAGACAAGCAGTCATTCAGAAGGAAAAGAATGGCATTGTTGGACCGTGGCCTCCAGCAAGCCTGGTCCTGGGTGGCTAAATACATAACACTGTCTGTGACAGAAAAGCATCTGGAAAATGCTTAAACAATGTCTCCCTCCTCCCCGTCTATCTGCTGCCTGAGTATTGGACTCATCAAACTGAAAGTACATAAAGTTCTCACTTCTTGTTTACATTGAGAAAATAATCACTTCAGACTCTCACACGTGGCCCAATTTTGCCTTTAAAAAAAGAAAGTGTAGTTTTATTTATTGAGTCGCTTCTTTTCTTGCAATTTTAGCAACAGCTTTGGAAGGGAACCACAGACAGCACCCAACGTAAAAGATTCTGATCGCTGGTGTTAGGAACACTGACAACTGTGCTCGAAACAAGGATGTCATTTTTTAAAACTAAAGATTTCAGACCCCGTTCATGTGTTTTTATTAACAATGAAGTCCTGGACTCTTCCTATTATGATCACGACCTATGAAAATGAAGTTGGAGAGTCTGGATTTGCATTTTCCAGCAGGGCCTGACACTGTCTCAGGCTTTTACACTGGGGCTGAGGTGAGGGTCTCAGCACATCGATCGTGGGCTTCCACAAGGTGGTCACAGTGTGGACTTGGTGGCTGACTCAGCCGTATTCTTTCCACTGCGTTCCTATTGCATGGCCACTGTGTGGCCGGAGGTGGGCCTGGTGGATCTAAGTCAGTAGGCCTCAAGCCTGCCTGTACAAAATAACCACGCTTAGAGATGGACCAATTTCTGTCCATTTCTGTACTGATGCCTGAGCACCACCCTTACACCAGTTTTATCTGATCCAGACTAGGGTGTGGGCATCTGTATGTTTTTGAAGCTTCCTGGATAATTCTGATGGCTGATGAGAGCTGACACACACCCTTCCAAGCCAACCCCTCTTTGTGTTAAGGAAACACTGGGAACCCAGCGGCCAGCAGAAGACAGTCCTCACCTAGAGCCAGCAGGTAAGAAGGACTAACCATTCACAGGAAAGTGAAAGTGTTAGTGGCTCAGTTGTGTCTAGTTCTTTGGGACCCCATGGACTACGGCCTGCCAGGCTCCTCTGTCCATGGAATTCTCCAGGCAAGAACAATGGAGTAGGTTGCCACTCCCTTCTCCAGGGAATCTCCCTGACCCAGGGATGGAACCTGGGTCCCCTGCATTGAGGGCGGATTCTTTACCATCTGAGCCACCGTGGCCCGGAGGTGTTTAAATTGGAGTTCAGTACTGGCAGCAGCGATTAGAAAAATAGTATTATGAGGAACCAGCAAGCTCAGGAAATGTTGAGGTCAGAGCTGGCAAGTGGGTAGCGAATCAGACCCAGTCCACCAGCTTCCCATCTGAAGCCATCCGTGCAGGAGGTGTTTAAATTGGAGTTCAGACTGGCAGCATGCGAAGCTATTTAAAAAGAAAGTGTAGTTTTATTTATTGAGTCGCTTCTTTTCTTGCAATTTTAGCAACAGCTTTGGAAGGGAACCACAGACAGCACCCAACGTAAAAGATTCTGATCGCTGGTGTTAGGAACACTGAAACCCCAAAAGGATGTCATTTTGTCCTTAAAACTAAAGATTTCAGACCCCGTTCATGTGTTTTTATTAACAATGAAGTCCTGGACTCTTCCTATTATGATCACGACCTATGAAAATGAAGTTGGAGAGTCTGGATTTGCATTTTCCAGCAGGGCCTGACACTGTCTCAGGCTTTTACACTGGGGCTGAGGTGAGGGTCTCAGCACATCGATCGTGGGCTTCCACAAGGTGGTCACAGTGTGGACTTGGTGGCTGACTCAGCCGTATTCTTTCCACTGCGTTCCTATTGCATGGCCACTGTGTGGCCGGAGGTGGGCCTGGTGGATCTAAGTCAGTAGGCCTCAAGCCTGCCTGTACAAAATAACCACGCTTAGAGATGGACCAATTTCTGTCCATTTCTGTACTGATGCCTGAGCACCACCCTTACACCAGTTTTATCTGATCCAGACTAGGGTGTGGGCATCTGTATGTTTTTGAAGCTTCCTGGATAATTCTGATGGCTGATGAGAGCTGACACACACCCTTCCAAGCCAACCCCTCTTTGTGTTAAGGAAACACTGGGAACCCAGCGGCCAGCAGAAGACAGTCCTCACCTAGAGCCAGCAGGTAAGAAGGACTAACCATTCACAGGAAAGTGAAAGTGTTAGTGGCTCAGTTGTGTCTAGTTCTTTGGGACCCCATGGACTACGGCCTGCCAGGCTCCTCTGTCCATGGAATTCTCCAGGCAAGAACAATGGAGTAGGTTGCCACTCCCTTCTCCAGGGAATCTCCCTGACCCAGGGATGGAACCTGGGTCCCCTGCATTGAGGGCGGATTCTTTACCATCTGAGCCACCGTGGCCCACGGAGGTGTTTAAATTGGAGTTCAGTACTGGCAGCAGCGATTAGAAAAATAGTATTATGAGGAAACCAGCAAGCTCAGGAAATGTTGAGGGGTCAGAGCTGGCAAGTGGGGTAGCGAATCAGACCCAGTCCACCAGCTTCCCAAACCTCTGCAAGGCCCCGCTCCACATCGCAGCTGCAGAGAATCTTTGTTTTCAGTGGCTCCAAAATCTAAATCAGACAGAAACATAGTCCAATAACATTTGCTGAAGGACACTCAAAATGCCATTTATTTCTTGTTCTTACTGATGCTGATGCTAAAGTACATGTTCAAAAGTGAGAATTTGGGTAATATTTTTTGTACTCAACAATCTAAAATATGATAGAAACGAAACTAGCTATGTAACAGAAAGAATATTGGGACCATAGAGAAGAGACTTGTGGTTGCCAAGGGAGAGGGGGGTGGGAGATAGATGGACTGGAAGTTTGGAATCAGCACATGCGAATTGGTATATAGGGACAGAATGCATAAACAGCTCAGTCCTAGTGTACAGCACAGAAGCTGTATGTAAAATCCTGTGACAAACCATAATGGAAAAGAATATGAAAAAGGATATACAGATGTATAACTGAGTCATTTTGCTGTACAGTGGTAATTAACACAATGGGGTAAGTCAACTGTACTTCAGTTTTAAAAGATAAACAAATAATGAATGCAGCAAATTAACTGAATAGTTTTGAGAAAGACACTCCGCAGTATGATGGGCCTCAGCTGATGCTGGTGGGATTATCACAGAGTGATGGTGGCAAAGGGATCCAAGCAATCATGCAACCCACTCCCTCATTTCACACTTGCAAAACCTGGGAACCAGAGCTGCTGAGGACCTGACTCAAGGTCATGTTCCTAACAGCAGCTCAGCAGTGCCAGGACTAGAATCCAGGTGTCAACTGCCTGGTTGGTCTTCTTTCCACTTCCCTGGGCACCCTATTCCTACGCATGTCATTAACTTTGCAAAACATGTTGGGACTCATCGTCTCACTGTTTCAAAAACAGGCTGGACCAGAGCAGTGGAAAGCTGCCCACTGCCTATCACAATATATCTGCATCTGCAGTCTTTTAAAGTTAAAGCAAAACAAAACTTGCCACAAATAGACAGTGACATATGCAACGAGATGTGCCTGGCCCACCCAGTGCTTCGCAGTACAGCTAAAGGAGACCAGATGCCTGGGGCCGCGAGGTCTGCTCCCAGAGCCAGCCTGGGGAGGTGGCTCCCTCCTGGCTGCACACACAGAAGCAGCCGCGGAGCAGCCTGCATGGGTCCTGAGTGCAGGTGAACAGACGAACCCAGGGCAGCGGCTCGGCTCCTGCGGCAGGCAACGTCTGCTTTCTTCCTGAAGATCTCTCCTGGGAACCCTTGAGAACATTGCCACACTTCCTGTTTTTAAAAAAATGTTTAATCGATGAGTAGTTGATGTACAGTATTATGTTAGTTTCAGGTGTAGAGTGCACCAACTTAGTCATACATATATGTGTTATTATGTGTGTGTTTGCTGCTCAGTCATGTCTGACTCTCTGTCTCCTGATGGATGGTGGTCTACCAGGCTCCTCTGCCTATGGAATTCTTCAGGGAAGAATATTGGAATGGGTTCTCATTTCCTTCTTTAGGGAATCTTCCCAATGGGTTCCCATTCTCTTCTCTAAGGAATCTTCCTAGCCTATGGATCAAACCTGGGTCTTCTGCATTATAGGTGGATTCTTTACCATCTGAGCCACCAGGGAAACTTATATATATATGTATATATATATAAATTATATTATATTATATACATACATATACATACATATATTATGTATAACTGGCATGTATATATTATATATGTATATTATACATGTATATACTATTTGTATTCTCTTCCTTTATAGGTTATTATAAAATATTAAGTATAGCTTCCTGTGCTAAGCAATAGGCCCTTGGTTTATGAATCTGTTAATCCCAACCTCCTCGCTTATCCCTTCCCTACCCCCTTTCTCCCTTTTGTAACAATAAGTTTGTTTTCCATGTCTATGAGTCTCCACAGTAGGCACTCTATTGCATTGGAAGGGTTCTGCTTCTGACAACAGAGAACAAAAACAACAGGGATTAAGACACTCAGAAAGCAAGAGGTCAGCAGTCCATGGCTGATACAGTGGATTTGCTCTCAGGTACCCGGACTCCTTCCATCTTATGACTCCGGAGATGAGTCCTCTTCGTCAAGGTATACACATACAAGACATGAGATACACATTCTAGCCAGAAAGAGAAGACAAAGACAGGAAAAGGGGTCACATGGTGATCTGTGTGGTCTTCTGAGGAAGCTTCCCACCAGCTTCTCTTTGAGGATAGTGATTATATCTCATTGGCCAGAACTTAGTCATGTGGTCACATCTAGCCGCAAAGGAGACTTGACAGTGTAGTTTGTTCTGGCCATGCAGGTACCCATTCAAAACTATCAGGAATTCCCTGAAAGTCCAGTGGTTAAGACTCCACACTTCCTCAGCAGGGGGCATGGGTTTGATCCCTGGTTGGGGAACTAAGATCCCACATGCCACGTGGCTTGGCCAAAAAAGAAAAAAAGACTCTGAGGATCTATTATCATGGAAGAATGCAAAAATAGATAAAGAGGGGGTGATCACTAATAGACCACAATCCAGCGGTACATATCCACATTCTGTGGTCATCTATGCTGGCCACTCGGCAGCTAATAAGTAAGCTAGACCAAGCCCTATCCAAGACATCAAATAGTCCTGGTTATTGATATCCGATTTAACAAGGCCATAGTCAAAATCTGGACTCATTCTACTCAGTCTGGAGAAGTGGCTGCCAAGTACAGAGGAATCTCCATTGCACTATTGTCTTCAGAAATTCCTTAACTTCTACTAAGTTTTGGCCCGCACACTTAGCATAATTTGGAGACTGGCTCTACTTGAGAGCAAAAGCATCCTGTGAGCTAGATGCTCTATGGAAACAGCAGGTCCCCAGAGAACAATAAGGCTGTGGATCATCCCTAGTGATGTCACTGAACAGACATGTGTTTTCCCCAGCGAGTCATTTACTCCATTACAGCCTCATTTCATCTTTCCTATCATAGAGGGCATTGAAAGGATTACATGACATTGCTTTTATAAACATTACTCTGGAACACAAAAAAAGGGCAAAACAAATGCAGTTATAAATAGAAAGGGAATACAGGAAAATTTCCAGGAAAATGTAGGCATTTTACAAATGACTATGACTTAGCTTCTCTTGTGAAAAAAAAGCTTGGTGAGACAACAGAGAAGTCACAGAAGGATAACTGTATCCCCTTGGAAATAAGAAAGCCTCCTTCTAGCCTCTCAGATTAATCTGAATCCCACTGCAGGTTGACTGAAATGTAATTTGAGTGTTCTTTGACGGATCACAGAACCCAAAACTGAAGGGCACAGCCCAGTCATATCTCAAAACTCACAGCTTTGTTCTGTGGGTCTGAGATGAGTGTAGTGGAAGGAATTTATGAAAGTGCCACTGATTTCCTTCTGTAAAGTGTGCAGGATGTCTCAGAGGGGCAGGAAAAGAGATCCAATGAATGGAGTAGAAACAGCATTGATATGCCAGGTAAGGGATAAATGTCAAAAGAAGATTCAATAGAAGAGAAGTAAAGGAGGGAAAGCAGTTTAAAAACTGAGCAAATTAAGGACACCCGTGAAGCAGACATCACACTTACCTTTTCATCTCAGTGCAGTGCCGACATCAAATCATTCAATACACAGGAAGCTAATGTTATTTCCTCAGCATCCTAGATAAAAAAAAAGAAAGAAAGAAATGTGATGTTTAAATAGATTGCATGATTTGCTTAAAGCCACCTGGCAAAAGTGTCACAGCTAGTTCTTAACCTCAAATCTACCACCACAGCTGCCAGGGAGGAAAATGGGCTTCCTGTCCCAGCCTTCTGGCAGCCTGGTGGTTGGCTTGGTGGTGGTGGTTTGCTCTGTCTCTCCCTCATGGTGTCATCCCACATCCCATCTTTGCCCCATGTCTGGACTGACTCTCCATCCTGGGAATGGCTCTCACCACCTAACTCTTAGCTAAGCCTTTGGGAAATGATCGGATAAACCCTGATGGAGTGATCCTGTCAGATCACCTTCCTGGGGACTCTGAATTCTAATAAAAAATTAAGGAGGAAAAATAACACTGCAAGGAAGAAATTGCAAACTGAAACAGTGGAGGAATCATTTGGGGAGGAATTGGTCTTAATTCAGTATCTTTCTACTCTGGCAACCAAAAAAAGGCTAGACCTCAGCACATCTATCCATCTACTTTGACACATTAAAAAAAAAAAAAAACCTAGTATGAAGTTGGTGCAAAAATAATGGTGGTTTGCTTTGTTAAACTTTGCCATTTGAGATTAGAATACATTCTTAAATAAATATGGTTATACACCATTTTAACACACATTTTTTTTTTAATGCTATCCATCTTTTTCTTTGACACCAATTTTATTCACAAAATGGGTTGTAAGGGAAGGAATCACAGCCCAATCATATCTCAAAACTCACAGCTTTGTTCTGTGGGTCTGAGATGAGTGTAGTGGAAGGAATTTATGAAAGTGCCACTGATTTCCTTCTGTAAAGTGTGCAGGATGTCTCAGAGGGGCAGGAAAAGAGATCCAATGAATGGAGTAGAAACAGCATTGATATGCCAGGTAAGGGATAAATGTCAAAAGAAGATTCAATAGAAGAGAAGTAAAGGGGGGAAAGCAGTTTAAAAACTGAGCAAATTAAGGACACCCGTGAAGCAGACATCACACTTACCTTTTCATCTCAGTGCAGTGCCGACATCAAATCATTCAATACACAGGAAGCTAATGTTATTTCCTCAGCATCCTAGATAAAAAAAAAGAAAGAAAGAAATGTGATGTTTAAATAGATTGCATGATTTGCTTAAAGCCACCTGGCAAAAGTGTCACAGCTAGTTCTTAACCTCAAATCTACCACCACAGCTGCCAGGGAGGAAAATGGGCTTCCTGTCCCAGCCTTCTGGCAGCCTGGTGGTTGGCTTGGTGGTGGTGGTTTGCTCTGTCTCTCCCTCATGGTGTCATCCCACATCCCATCTTTGCCCCATGTCTGGACTGACTCTCCATCCTGGGAATGGCTCTCACCACCTAACTCTTAGCTAAGCCTTTGGGAAATGATCGGATAAACCCTGATGGAGTGATCCTGTCAGATCACCTTCCTGGGGACTCTGAATTCTAATAAAAAATTAAGGAGGAAAAATAACACTGCAAGGAAGAAATTGCAAACTGAAACAGTGGAGGAATCATTTGGGGAGGAATTGGTCTTAATTCAGTATCTTTCTACTCTGGCAACCAAAAAAAGGCTAGACCTCAGCACATCTATCCATCTACTTTGACACATTAAAAAAAAAAAAAAACCTAGTATGAAGTTGGTGCAAAAATAATGGTGGTTTGCTTTGTTAAACTTTGCCATTTGAGATTAGAATACATTCTTAAATAAATATGGTTATACACCATTTTAACACACATTTTTTTTTGTTAATGACATTATCTGGTATTTATTTTCTATCTATTTTAGACTATAGAAATGATGTCAGACAAAAAGCAAATTCTAGAGATTTTCTTATTCAGGTTCAAAATGGGTTGTAGGGCTTCCCTGGTGGTCCAGTGGGTAAGGACACCGCCTTGCGTGCAAGGGGCGCCAGTTCAAGCCCTGGCCTGGGAAGATCCCATGTGCCGCGGAGCAGTTGGACTGATGTGTCCAATTACCGAGCCGGAGCTCTGGGGCACATGCGCCCAGAGCCGGCGCTCTGCGACGACAGAGGCCACCACGATGGGAGGCCCACAAGAGCCAAAAGAACAAAGATGGATGCAAAATAGAGAAATGAAAGACCAATAGAAGTGGCCCGCCCGTTCCCCTCCCTCCCCAGCCCACCCCCCAAAAGATAAATAAATAAAATAAATGCTTAAACTTAAAAAACGACTTCATTTAAAAAAAATGGGTTGTAAAGCATTGGACACAACTTGCAACATCAATAACGCATTTGGCCCCCGACTTGCCTGTGAAGTACAGTACAGTGATGGTTCAAGAAATTTTGCAAAGGCCACAGAGCCTTGAAGATGAGGAGCACAGTGGCCAGCCATCAGGTGACAAGGACCAACTGAGAGCATGATCGAAGCTGATCCTCTTACAACTACAAAAGTGGCCAAAGAACTCAACATGACCATTCTATACTCATTCAGCATTTGAACTAAGTTGGAAAGGTGAAAAACCTCAGTAAGTGGGTACCTCATAACCTGACTGGAAATCAAAAATCATTTTTAAGTGTCACCTTCACTCATTCTACACAACAACAACAAACCATTTCTCAACCAGATTGTGATGTGTGGCGAAAAGTAGATTTTTATACAATAGCTGTCCAATGAGTAGCTCAGCGATTGGACGGAGTAAGCCCCCAAAAGCACTTTGAAATTCTACAGTGGAGGAATCATTTGGGGAGGAATTGGTCTTAATTCAGTATCTTTCTACTCTGGCAACCAAAAAAAGGCTAGACCTCAGCACATCTATCCATCTACTTTGACACATTAAAAAAAAAAAAAAACCTAGTATGAAGTTGGTGCAAAAATAATGGTGGTTTGCTTTGTTAAACTTTGCCATTTGAGATTAGAATACATTCTTAAATAAATATGGTTATACACCATTTTAACACACATTTTTTTTTAATGACATTATCTGGTATTTATTTTCTATCTATTTTAGACTATAGAAATGATGTCAGACAAAAAGCAAATTCTAGAGATTTTCTTATTCAGGTTCAAAATGGGTTGTAGGGCTTCCCTGGTGGTCCAGTGGGTAAGGACACCGCCTTGCGTGCAAGGGGCGCCAGTTCAAGCCCTGGCCTGGGAAGATCCCATGTGCCGCGGAGCAGTTGGACTGATGTGTCCAATTACCGAGCCGGAGCTCTGGGGCACATGCGCCCAGAGCCGGCGCTCTGCGACGACAGAGGCCACCACGATGGGAGGCCCACAAGAGCCAAAAGAACAAAGATGGATGCAAAATAGAGAAATGAAAGACCAATAGAAGTGGCCCGCCCGTTCCCCTCCCTCCCCAGCCCACCCCCCAAAAGATAAATAAATAAAATAAATGCTTAAACTTAAAAAAACGACTTCATTTAAAAAAAATGGGTTGTAAAGCATTGGACACAACTTGCAACATCAATAACGCATTTGGCCCCCGACTTGCCTGTGAAGTACAGTACAGTGATGGTTCAAGAAATTTTGCAAAGGCCACAGAGCCTTGAAGATGAGGAGCACAGTGGCCAGCCATCAGGTGACAAGGACCAACTGAGAGCATGATCGAAGCTGATCCTCTTACAACTACAAAAGTGGCCAAAGAACTCAACATGACCATTCTATACTCATTCAGCATTTGAACTAAGTTGGAAAGGTGAAAAACCTCAGTAAGTGGGTACCTCATAACCTGACTGGAAATCAAAAATCATTTTTAAGTGTCACCTTCACTCATTCTACACAACAACAACAAACCATTTCTCAACCAGATTGTGATGTGTGGCGAAAAGTAGATTTTTATACAATAGCTGTCCAATGAGTAGCTCAGCGATTGGACCGAGAAGCTCCAAAGCACCTCCCCAAGCCAAAACTGCACTAAAAAAAGTCATGGTCACTGTTTTTTGAATCTCAGATCTGAAAAAATATGTTTAAAAAATAAGAAGTATTGCATACTTACTATGAATTATGCACTTTGCTGTGATCCAGGAATGCAAACTTGAAAGACCTAGTCTGTGACTTTAAGAAGTTTATAGTCCCGGGGAGCAAACCATGACACTGAGTTATACGCGCATTGGTAGAGACATGCAGAGCAGGCTGGAGGACACAAGTTGTTTAGTCGCCAAGTCATATCCAACTCTTTCTGACTCCATGGATGGTAGCCCACCAGGATCCTCTGTCCATAGGACCTGCCAGGCAATAATAATGGAGTATGTTGCCATTTCCTTCTCCAGGGGATCTTCCTAACCCAGGGATTGAACCCATGTCTCCTGCTTTGCAGACAGATTTTTTACCAGAGAAACCAGGAGGACGTGGGAGGGTGTCTAAATCAGATTTCTGGAAATGTGGAGCCAAGATAGTGTAGGAGTTAGCCAGATGAAAGAGGAGGACATCCTTAGCGAAGGAAGTAAAAATACAAAAACAGAGAGAGAGAGGAAGTTTTCATGGATCAGTTCCACTTTTGAAAACTGCCGAAATGAATAATGTAATGAATGAATAGGAGAAAATTCAGACATTCCATGACAGTGAGATATTCAAAATGTGACTTGTTCTTTCCAAAGAAGTGGAAGATGATCTTGAGCATCCATAAAACTAAGTTCATAGACAGGGCTGTTACACAGTAAGAATAAGGATCCTTTGCTTCAGCATCATGACCTATCAGTTCCTCAGGCTCTACTGATCATTCCATTTCTAATATCTGCTACTTTACTACTTTGTGTCCTGTTTACTCCAGTTTGTTGATTTAACTGCTTAATGTCGACTTTCTTCTTTCTAGTGTTTTCACCTTTAAAAAAACACAAGTTTAAAGGTGCAAAAACCTGGTTGATTGTCATAGTGCATCACTGTGGGCCACACAGCAACCGTTTAGCATGAGGTAATGCTTCATGCTATGAAAGCTTCTTTGCAAAGAGTCAATAAAACCAGTACAATCACATGATGTAAGTAAAGTATATATAGTATCTCATAAGACAGGTTATTGCATGTTACCTGCCAATCCTCCCCTGTCTATTCCCTTGGTCAGAACTTGGTCACATGGCCATGCATAGTGAGAAGGGATGACCAATAATGGGGTTGCAGAGATAATGCACTTGAAAACACAAAGTCTAGAATTTAACTGTCAAAATTTTCTTCTGATTGGGTGCTATTTGCTTTTCATCTGATCTTACCCTGGAGCTTCACAAATTATTTTGGAAAGCATCAAGGACAGAGCCTGGCAGAGTAAGTGCTAGACAAATAGTAGCTCTTAGGGCCATGGTCTCTTTACCAGGAAGCCATAGAATCTTAGAGCCACAAAAGAGATAATTTAGTCTAATCTTCTCCCGTCCCCATCCCTCACACAGGTGTTTGCTTACAGTCCTGGTAACCTAGCTAAACCAAAGGAGGTGGAGTTGATAGAAGACTGCCAGATGAAAGCAATGACCATTTAACAATACATTTATAAAATGAGGGGAAAAAAAAGTCTTTTGCAGAGGTGTGTTTTCCCTTTAAAAATATTTTGTTTTCCATGAAATTACACATCATAGGCCTTCCTTAAAGCTTCCATAGCAGAGTACTTGTCAAATACAGCTGGTTGGATCTGCCTCTGTCAATTGCAACTTTCTGTGTGAATTCCTGTCCCACTCGCAAAGGTTAAAATTTATATTCCCAGGCTTCCCTGGTGGTCCAGTGGGTAAAGAGTCCGCCTTGCAGTGCAAGGGGTACTGGTTCAATCCCTGACCCGGGAAGATCCCACGTGCCACAGAGCGGCTGGACTGGTGTGTCCCATTATGAGCCAGCTCTCTGGAACACATGCGCCCAGAGCTGGTGCTCTGCAACGAGGAAGGCCACTGCAATGAGAGGCCCACATAGGCCAAAGAGTAAAGATGGATGAAAATAAATAAATGAAATATCCACAAAAGAAAAAAAATATATTCTCATAAGTGATAGTGCCCAAACTCTCCAAAAGCTCTTATGCTTTTTCCTAATTATCAATTTATTATAATGACACATTTGCAAGCAAATTGGCTGCATTCTTGCTAACAAAGCAGAAGTGAACAATGGTTATCAGATAGGCATTGAGGACCTTTCCAAAATTTGCATATCAGTGTATCAAAGAGGATGAGATGGTTGGATGGCATCACTAACTCAATGAGCATGAGTTTGAACAGACGCTGAGATGGGCAAGGACAGCAAAGCCTGGCGTGCTACAGTCCATGGGATCTCAGAGTCCAACACAACTTAGCAACTGAACAACACAATATCAAAGAGAACGACTTTCTTTTTACAAATTTGGGCTTTTATTTCCAAGAATGTCACTGAAAATTGGGTGAGAAAATATTAAAGGTATTCAACTTTCTATGTATCTCTTCCTGGGAACCACAGCTTAAGAAATGCCATTCTATGATACACACAAGTGCTCTATTTTGGTAGATATTCCCTGAAGACTAATTTTGCAAGATAGACCTGAGAAAACCTTGATAAGATTGTTGATTTGTTTTTTTTTATTGGAAAACCTGGGTAATTTCCAATGAATGTATCAGAAAATTGGGAAACCCTCCATCCCTCACACAGGTGTTTGCTTACAGTCCTGGTAACCTAGCTAAACCAAAGGAGGTTTTTTAACAATACATTTATAAAATGAGGGGAAAAAAAAGTCTTTTGCAGAGGTGTGTTTTCCCTTTAAAAATATTTTGTTTTCCATGAAATTACACATCATAGGCCTTCCTTAAAGCTTCCATAGCAGAGTACTTGTCAAATACAGCTGGTTGGATCTGCCTCTGTCAATTGCAACTTTCTGTGTGAATTCCTGTCCCACTCGCAAAGGTTAAAATTTATATTCCCAGGCTTCCCTGGTGGTCCAGTGGGTAAAGAGTCCGCCTTGCAGTGCAAGGGGTACTGGTTCAATCCCTGACCCGGGAAGATCCCACGTGCCACAGAGCGGCTGGACTGGTGTGTCCCATTATGAGCCAGCTCTCTGGAACACATGCGCCCAGAGCTGGTGCTCTGCAACGAGGAAGGCCACTGCAATGAGAGGCCCACATAGGCCAAAGAGTAAAGATGGATGAAAATAAATAAATGAAATATCCACAAAAGAAAAAAAATATATTCTCATAAGTGATAGTGCCCAAACTCTCCAAAAGCTCTTATGCTTTTTCCTAATTATCAATTTATTATAATGACACATTTGCAAGCAAATTGGCTGCATTCTTGCTAACAAAGCAGAAGTGAACAATGGTTATCAGATAGGCATTGAGGACCTTTCCAAAATTTGCATATCAGTGTATCAAAGAGGATGAGATGGTTGGATGGCATCACTAACTCAATGAGCATGAGTTTGAACAGACGCTGAGATGGGCAAGGACAGCAAAGCCTGGCGTGCTACAGTCCATGGGATCTCAGAGTCCAACACAACTTAGCAACTGAACAACACAATATCAAAGAGAACGACTTTCTTTTTACAAATTTGGGCTTTTATTTCCAAGAATGTCACTGAAAATTGGGTGAGAAAATATTAAAGGTATTCAACTTTCTATGTATCTCTTCCTGGGAACCACAGCTTAAGAAATGCCATTCTATGATACACACAAGTGCTCTATTTTGGTAGATATTCCCTGAAGACTAATTTTGCAAGATAGACCTGAGAAAACCTTGATAAGATTGTTGATTTGTTATTTTATTTTATTGGAAAGAATCCTGGGTAATTTCCATAGTATCAAAATGACTGAAGGTGGGAGGGGCATTGTTATTGCAATGTAATAACAGAAACTATTGAGGACATTTCCATTATCTTTCTTTTATTAGGAAATTAAATAGAAAACAGCACTGCAACTTGCTTTTGAACAAACTGTTTTGAGAACTGCATTTATAACTGAGCCAAAGACTAACCACATGAATTAATACATGAAGGAGACAAATTTGCCTCCAAAAAACCTTAATAAGGCATCAGTCCATCAGATCTTGGATTATATTCTTTAGAAAACTAATTTATCTTTTGAGAAGGAGCAAAAATAAAATCTTTCAAGGGTTTCCTTACTCATTCATAAATGTAAAGTGTTAGCAATATTTCAAACATCTTTGTCTCACAATGATGCACAGTCTAAAATCAATTATTCAAATTTTATTCTGTCTCTTCTCCTTGACAAAGTTCTCATTATATAAGAAGTAGCTTGAAAATCTTCCAGGAGAAAATCTCTCTCTCCCCACACTTTCTCCCTTTCCAAGTCTCTTATTTTTTCTGAGGTTAGATTGAGAACAGTGGGCAAACTTGGCAGCCTAATCATTTACCACCACCTTCAAGACATAATCTGTAAACATCGATTTGAAATGCAGTGTAGACGAGATGAACCTGAGTACCTAGTAATTTTTCTTAAGAAATGTATTCCCTTCAAAAGAAGTGGCACTGGATATAGTATAGTGTTTTAGCTTATTTGGAAAGATCTTTCATGGTGTTTTCACCCCTTCACTTATGAGTGATAAAATGAAGGGATGAAAAACTACAACCCAAATTACCCTATGTCAAATGTCATGCATCAGTTGTATTCATGTGCTGGGACTTTCATAAAATACCACAGCCTAGGTAACTGAAATAACGGAAAGTTATTTCCTCATGGCTCTAGAGGCTGGAAGCCCACAATCAAAATGTGGGCAATTTGATTTCTGCAGAGGCCTCTCCCTGCTTTGCCAATGGGTGCTTTCTCTGTGTGTGTCCACATGGTGGTTCTCTGCGTGTGTCTGTGCCCCAGTCTATTTTTATAAGCACACCAGTCACATTGAATTAGGGCCCACGCTAACCACCCTTCTTTAACTTAATTGACTCTTGAAGGCTCTCTTTCCAAGACACAGTCACATTCGGAGGCGCCAGGGCTGGGCAATGTAATAACAGAAACTATTGAGGACATTTCCATTATCTTTCTTTTATTAGGAAATTAAATAGAAAACAGCACTGCAACTTGCTTTTGAACAAACTGTTTTGAGAACTGCATTTATAACTGAGCCAAAGACTAACCACATGAATTAATACATGAAGGAGACAAATTTGCCTCAAAAACCTTAATAAGGCATCAGTCCATCAGATCTTGGATTATATTCTTTAGAAAACTAATTTATCTTTTGAGAAGGAGCAAAATAAAATCTTTCAAGGGTTTCCTTACTCATTCATAAATGTAAAGTGTTAGCAATATTTCAAACATCTTTGTCTCACAATGATGCACAGTCTAAAATCAATTATTCAAATTTTATTCTGTCTCTTCTCCTTGACAAAGTTCTCATTATATAAGAAGTAGCTTGAAAATCTTCCAGGAGAAAATCTCTCTCTCCCCACACTTTCTCCCTTTCCAAGTCTCTTATTTTTTCTGAGGTTAGATTGAGAACAGTGGGCAAACTTGGCAGCCTAATCATTTACCACCACCTTCAAGACATAATCTGTAAACATCGATTTGAAATGCAGTGTAGACGAGATGAACCTGAGTACCTAGTAATTTTTCTTAAGAAATGTATTCCCTTCAAAAGAAGTGGCACTGGATATAGTATAGTGTTTTAGCTTATTTGGAAAGATCTTTCATGGTGTTTTCACCCCTTCACTTATGAGTGATAAAATGAAGGGATGAAAAACTACAACCCAAATTACCCTATGTCAAATGTCATGCATCAGTTGTATTCATGTGCTGGGACTTTCATAAAATACCACAGCCTAGGTAACTGAAATAACGGAAAGTTATTTCCTCATGGCTCTAGAGGCTGGAAGCCCACAATCAAAATGTGGGCAATTTGATTTCTGCAGAGGCCTCTCCCTGCTTTGCCAATGGGTGCTTTCTCTGTGTGTGTCCACATGGTGGTTCTCTGCGTGTGTCTGTGCCCCAGTCTATTTTTATAAGCACACCAGTCACATTGAATTAGGGCCCACGCTAACCACCCTTCTTTAACTTAATTGACTCTTGAAGGCTCTCTTTCCAAGACACAGTCACATTCGGAGGCGCCAGGGGCTAGGGCTTCCACACAGGAACTGAGGGAGAGAAAAATTCAGCCCACAACAACTGGCCAGACAAGGAAGGACTGTATTTCAACCCCTGAGAGTTTCTGTCTACAAAATTCTAAAAGTAACAATCTCACATAGCATTTCATACCTCACTTTTGGATTTCAAATTATTTTCTACAGAAGGAAATTTGCAGAAGCCAAAGGAACAAAAACAGATTTATTGCTGATTTTCTTCTACTCGCTAAAGCCGAGTCAGTAGCCTGAGAGGGGAAAAAACAGCAAAAGAGGCCTTGCTTTTATTAAGTGCTAGCTCTCCTTTCAGCGTGCTTTTGTGACTTTTGGAACCAGTCAACCTCTTGGGAGATACACTAAAGGATTTTAAATTTAGAAAACAATTTTTAAATCACTCATTCCTCAGAAGCCACAAATGTCAACTGCATCAATTATGGTTTTGGCTACAAATAAGAGGAGCTCTTGCAAACAGAGGTTTAAGCATTAAGGATACTGATTATCAAACAAGAAGCTCAGCGGCCTGCACTTTCAGATGGGTGAGTTTAGCAGCAAGATGAAGACGGGCCCAGTGGCTTCCTGCCTGTCCCCTCCGCTGGGGCGGGAGTTGGTTCCTGTCATCTCGTGGTGGCCAGGTGGGCTCCAGGCATCACCTCTTCAGACAAACACACCCGGGGCTGGAGGAAGCCCCAGTCCTTTGGCATCTCTGGATCAAGGAGCGAAGCTTCACCTAGAAGGCAGCCTCTTCAACCTCACGGTGCTGAAGGGAGCAGAGTCTGCCACCCCAAAACATGACACTAGGAGCTCAGGATGTGGCATCCCAACATATGCTGCTCCGACAAGGGGACTGTTTTGAGCCGTGGGCACTTGAAAAAACCCCACATGCAGGGAGAGGCTTTGAAGTCTCTTTATGTGTCTGAAGGTAGATTCTCTAGAAAGACCTCTAGGACTTTCCTCATGTCTCAGTCAATAAAGAATCCATCTGTAATTCAGGAGACTTAAGAGACCTGGGTTTGATCCCTGGGTCAGGAAGACTCTTGAAGGCTCTCTTTCCAAGACACAGTCACATTCGAGGCGCCAGGGCTGGGGCTTCCACACAGGAACTGAGGGAGAAAAATTCAGCCCACAACAACTGGCCAGACAAGGAAGGACTGTATTTCAACCCCTGAGAGTTTCTGTCTACAAAATTCTAAAAGTAACAATCTCACATAGCATTTCATACCTCACTTTTGGATTTCAAATTATTTTCTACAGAAGGAAATTTGCAGAAGCCAAAGGAACAAAAACAGATTTATTGCTGATTTTCTTCTACTCGCTAAAGCCGAGTCAGTAGCCTGAGAGGGGAAAAAACAGCAAAAGAGGCCTTGCTTTTATTAAGTGCTAGCTCTCCTTTCAGCGTGCTTTTGTGACTTTTGGAACCAGTCAACCTCTTGGGAGATACACTAAAGGATTTTAAATTTAGAAAACAATTTTTAAATCACTCATTCCTCAGAAGCCACAAATGTCAACTGCATCAATTATGGTTTTGGCTACAAATAAGAGGAGCTCTTGCAAACAGAGGTTTAAGCATTAAGGATACTGATTATCAAACAAGAAGCTCAGCGGCCTGCACTTTCAGATGGGTGAGTTTAGCAGCAAGATGAAGACGGGCCCAGTGGCTTCCTGCCTGTCCCCTCCGCTGGGGCGGGAGTTGGTTCCTGTCATCTCGTGGTGGCCAGGTGGGCTCCAGGCATCACCTCTTCAGACAAACACACCCGGGGCTGGAGGAAGCCCCAGTCCTTTGGCATCTCTGGATCAAGGAGCGAAGCTTCACCTAGAAGGCAGCCTCTTCAACCTCACGGTGCTGAAGGGAGCAGAGTCTGCCACCCCAAAACATGACACTAGGAGCTCAGGATGTGGCATCCCAACATATGCTGCTCCGACAAGGGGACTGTTTTGAGCCGTGGGCACTTGAAAAACCACACATGCAGGGAGAGGCTTTGAAGTCTCTTTATGTGTCTGAAGGTAGATTCTCTAGAAAGACCTCTAGGACTTTCCTCATGTCTCAGTCAATAAAGAATCCATCTGTAATTCAGGAGACTTAAGAGACCTGGGTTTGATCCCTGGGTCAGGAAGATTGCCTGGAGAAGGAAATGGCAACCCACTCCAGCATTCTTGCCTGGGAATTCCATGGACAGAGGAGCCGGGCTGGTAGTCTACAGTCCATGGAGTCACATAGAGTCAGACACAACTGAGCAACGAAACCACCACAGAAACAACTCAGATGCCATAAATTCCCTCTGGAAGTTTTCTCAATCTGGGAAGACTGACACTTGTCACAGAAGAGGAGACAGGAAGTCATACCACATCCAGACAAATTCTGTCCCAGCGATCACACCACCCACTTGTTCTTGTAAGGGCCCTCTTGTCTCCCCTAAAAACCATTTGGCATCTTATAAGAGGGCTGCCTCCTTCCTCTTTCCCTAGTTAGATGGTGTTTAACAAGGTGTTAGTTGCTCAGTTGTGTCCCAGTCTTTGCGACCCCATGGACTATAGACTGACAGGCTCCTCTGTCCATGGGATTTTTCAGGCAAGAATACTGGAGTGGATGATCAGTTCCCTTCTCCAGGGGATCTTCTCAACCCAGGGATCGAACCCAGGTCTCCTGCATTCTTTACTGTTTGAGCCACCAGGGAAGCCCAGTAAGATGGTATCTAGTCCTAATTCTAAACCTCCACAAGGAATCACTCATTTTCCCCCACATATTTCTCATGCACACCTGAGAGCTACATGCTGATAAACTTCTGCTTGCTTTTCTCTGTTGGTCTGTCTTTTCTTACAGAGTCTCAGCCAAGAACTCAGAAGGGTAGAGGAAAAGGTATTTTTCCCTCCTTCAGTCCCAATCTTAGGACTTAGACTCATCCAGGGCAAGGGAGACAGACTTCATTCCATTGCTTTTCACATAGGTACACAGCCGAGATGGACGTGAGCTGGACTGAAGCGCCTGCTTTTAAACAAATTTCCTCACAAGGACACCATCCATCCACTTCAGCAGGAGACGAGTCACTGCACATTCCACCGGAATTCTCAGGAAGGACCTGGAGCCTAACGGCAGCATTCTTTTAGTGTGGCTGGCAGTGTTTCAGTGCCTTGTTCCAATTGTCTGTTGCTGTGTGAAAGCTACCTCAAATTGTGACTCAAAACAACAATACTCATTTTGTTTATTCACTGACTGGAGTCCCTGTGTGTTTGCCACCAGGCAGCGGCCGGGCTGGGGTCATCCTGAAGCTCCCCCACCCACCTCCATACCTGCCCTGGGGCTCCCTGGACACTTTTCTCTCATCTCCTCTGGAAGCTCCTCCTGCCCACACACATATAGGCACATGCATGTGCTGACTTCAGGGCAGCTGAGGCTCCAGAAGTGAGTGCCCCAAAAGAAATTGTCACAAGTGGCACATCTTCCCTACCCCAGGCTGGGACACTGCCCAGACTCACTTCAGCTGCATTTTCCTCAAGGCAGCCACAAGACCCCTCCAGTTCAAGGGGAGGGAACAGAGATCTCACCTCATGACAGGAGGATTGTCACAGGACGGGTGGGCAGAACTAAGAGTGAGCGAGCGAAGTTGCTTCAGTCATGTCTCAACTCTTTGTGACTCCATGTACTGTAGCCCGCCCGGCTTCTCTGTCCATGTGATTTCCTAGGCAAGAATACTGGAGTGGGTTGCCATGTCCTCCTCCAGGGGATCTTCCCAATCCAGGGATCGAACCCATGCCTCTGGTGTCTCCTGTATTGGCAGGCAAGTTCTTTACCACTAGAGACACCCAGGAAGCCCAGGCATAACTAAATACCACCTTAAAGACGGACCCTCCTGACACCTATTCGACTGAGGCACCTTAACTGACCTGAGTTCAGAGAGCCTTCTTTCCACAGTCACCTCCAGACCCGCAGCTCCCTGGCGGTACTACCCACTAAGACGCCACATACCCTTATTACAGGACAGACAATTTCAAGGACAAGATCATGGACTCGAACTTCTAGTCAAGTCTTAGTTATTTTGATAAATTAAAATCAGTTCCACTAAGACATGGGATTTCCCTGGTGATTCAGTGACTCAGATTCCGTGTTTCCAATGCAGGGGGCCAGGGTTCGATCCCTGGTCCAGGAGTTAGATCCCCCATGCTGCAACGAAGATTCAGGGCAGCCAAATAAATAAATAACTTAAAAACAATCAATCCCGCTAAGACAAAGCCACTCATAACCAGAGTTTCAAACCAGGAAACATGGAGGCCTTATTTCCCCCTTTGTGGTCTCCAAAGGAGAAGAAAATGCAAAGACAGCCACCTAACAGGGAAAGAGGTCCTCCTACACCAGCTAAACCCAAAACCACACGATGTCAGGCTTGAACAATGGATATGAGCAGAGGAAGAGACGGCGAGCGGCCCAGGGTCGCAGGAACGCCCAGCTGGTGGGCTCTTCTGGGTCTGCCTGTCTTCCACTCTGAAGGGGAGGGTTGGTTGTATATTGCTTTTTCCACCTAGCAGACAGGCTGAGCATTTAGGATCTCCTGTCTTTCTTCTCTGAACACCTCTCGTTCAGTAGCAATCAAGCTTTCTTTAAATTTGAGATTTGAGTGAAAGCCTGGAGTCATGAGTATTCCTCAGAACAAATGTCACAGAGAAAAATCAAACAAAATCCCAGGACAGTTCAGCCATTCAGGAAGAAAGAGAACCTGATAAAGTATGCACATGGTGGTAGGAGGAACGGATAGGAATTCAACAAAGCTCAAATCAGGACAGATAGTCCACAAGAATACTGGAGTGGGTTGCCATGTCCTCCTCAGGGATCTTCCCAATCCAGGGATCGAACCCATGCCTCTGGTGTCTCCTGTATTGGCAGGCAAGTTCTTTACCACTAGAGACACCCAGGAAGCCCAGGCATAACTAAATACCACCTTAAAGACGGACCCTCCTGACACCTATTCGACTGAGGCACCTTAACTGACCTGAGTTCAGAGAGCCTTCTTTCCACAGTCACCTCCAGACCCGCAGCTCCCTGGCGGTACTACCCACTAAGACGCCACATACCCTTATTACAGGACAGACAATTTCAAGGACAAGATCATGGACTCGAACTTCTAGTCAAGTCTTAGTTATTTTGATAAATTAAAATCAGTTCCACTAAGACATGGGATTTCCCTGGTGATTCAGTGACTCAGATTCCGTGTTTCCAATGCAGGGGGCCAGGGTTCGATCCCTGGTCCAGGAGTTAGATCCCCCATGCTGCAACGAAGATTCAGGGCAGCCAAATAAATAAATAACTTAAAAACAATCAATCCCGCTAAGACAAAGCCACTCATAACCAGAGTTTCAAACCAGGAAACATGGAGGCCTTATTTCCCCCTTTGTGGTCTCCAAAGGAGAAGAAAATGCAAAGACAGCCACCTAACAGGGAAAGAGGTCCTCCTACACCAGCTAAACCCAAAACCACACGATGTCAGGCTTGAACAATGGATATGAGCAGAGGAAGAGACGGCGAGCGGCCCAGGGTCGCAGGAACGCCCAGCTGGTGGGCTCTTCTGGGTCTGCCTGTCTTCCACTCTGAAGGGGAGGGTTGGTTGTATATTGCTTTTTCCACCTAGCAGACAGGCTGAGCATTTAGGATCTCCTGTCTTTCTTCTCTGAACACCTCTCGTTCAGTAGCAATCAAGCTTTCTTTAAATTTGAGATTTGAGTGAAAGCCTGGAGTCATGAGTATTCCTCAGAACAAATGTCACAGAGAAAAATCAAACAAAATCCCAGGACAGTTCAGCCATTCAGGAAGAAAGAGAACCTGATAAAGTATGCACATGGTGGTAGGAGGAACGGATAGGAATTCAACAAAGCTCAAATCAGGACAGATAGTCCACAAGGTGGAAATCAATTATTCAAGACACAAATGTTATCAATTCAGTCTTAATTGATATTAAATTTACTTTGTGCATTTGTTAGTTTTGCTTCACAATGAAGCAAATAAAGCAGGAAACACTGAAGGGCATTTTGGGAAGTTATGTGTCCTTTTGAGACTACAAAGCACAAGGTTTACAAATAGCTTTCCTTGGATAACATAGCCTATACACATAGAATTGAGCATATGCAAAGTTACCTTGAACTATATGCAATCTATACTTCTGTATCTTGTCATCACAAAACTGAGCTCCTGCCTGTGACTAAGATGAGGAAATACCTTTCTTATAATACCAAAAATTTTGCCTTACTAGTTTTTAGGACTGATAGTTGCAAACTTTATGTTATAAATATGTTTTTGGAAATAGCATTTGTTAAGTGTTGTGAGAAACTGTTCAAGGAGAGCTGTAAACTGTGTTTCCCAAGGCAGGAAGATTGACATTATTCGTCAACTTTGCACAACTGGTCACTAATTTTTGACCTTGGCAATATAGTTAACTCAACTGGTATTAAAAAAGAAAAAAATGGCTATGTATAGTTTTTTAAAATTAGAAACACTGCAAAAACCATTGCAAAAAATTCTACTTATAAAAACAGTATGATACAAAATAACTTTAACAGACCAACTTTAAAACTTAATGTAGAATCCTGATTGGCTGTCACCATGGCATGGGCCATTTTACCAGACCAGACCTGGAGTTCCCTGATGTTTTGATTTTGATGAAACTCTGAATGTAGAATCTGATTGGTGACCAAAACGGTCGCAAGAGGGGCCCGGGGCCCCTGGTGGGCTCTTCTGGGTCTGCCTGTCTTCCACTCTGAAGGGGAGGGTTGGTTGTATATTGCTTTTTCCACCTAGCAGACAGGCTGAGCATTTAGGATCTCCTGTCTTTCTTCTCTGAACACCTCTCGTTCAGTAGCAATCAAGCTTTCTTTAAATTTGAGATTTGAGTGAAAGCCTGGAGTCATGAGTATTCCTCAGAACAAATGTCACAGAGAAAAATCAAACAAAATCCCAGGACAGTTCAGCCATTCAGGAAGAAAGAGAACCTGATAAAGTATGCACATGGTGGTAGGAGGAACGGATAGGAATTCAACAAAGCTCAAATCAGGACAGATAGTCCACAAGGTGGAAATCAATTATTCAAGACACAAATGTTATCAATTCAGTCTTAATTGATATTAAATTTACTTTGTGCATTTGTTAGTTTTGCTTCAAAAATGAAGCAAATAAAGCAGGAAACACTGAAGGGCATTTTGGGAAGTTATGTGTCCTTTTGAGACTACAAAGCACAAGGTTTACAAATAGCTTTCCTTGGATAACATAGCCTATACACATAGAATTGAGCATATGCAAAGTTACCTTGAACTATATGCAATCTATACTTCTGTATCTTGTCATCACAAAACTGAGCTCCTGCCTGTGACTAAGATGAGGAAATACCTTTCTTATAATACCAAAAATTTTGCCTTACTAGTTTTTAGGACTGATAGTTGCAAACTTTATGTTATAAATATGTTTTTGGAAATAGCATTTGTTAAGTGTTGTGAGAAACTGTTCAAGGAGAGCTGTAAACTGTGTTTCCCAAGGCAGGAAGATTGACATTATTCGTCAACTTTGCACAACTGGTCACTAATTTTTGACCTTGGCAATATAGTTAACTCAACTGGTATTAAAAAAGAAAAAAATGGCTATGTATAGTTTTTTAAAATTAGAAACACTGCAAAAACCATTGCAAAAAATTCTACTTATAAAAACAGTATGATACAAAATAACTTTAACAGACCAACTTTAAAACTTAATGTAGAATCCTGATTGGCTGTCACCATGGCATGGGCCATTTTACCAGACCAGACCTGGAGTTCCCTGATGTTTTGATTTTCAAACATAGATGTCAAACTCTGAATAAGAAGCCTCTAAGGATAGTTGGAGGGTCAGCCTCAAAAGAAAAGAATTGGTGAAAATCTCAGAAACATGACAGAAAATGAAGAGAGGTATTATAGGGAATTAGGTATTATAGGGAATTAGACTGTAAAATGTGTCACGTTATTTTTGGGACGGTGTAAAATTTACATCAGTGATAAAACTGAACATGACGAAAACTATACATGTCTCATGAAGATCCCAACACCGTCTTCAGAAGGTGCTCCCCACTTCTGACCCCACCCATTGTAATTACAGTGAAGTTCAAGTACATGAATGACAGGGACAGTTTGTAAGACAGCTCAACAGGGTTCACAAGCTGACAAAAGAAAAAGGGGATGCAGACCAGTGTCCCTGCTTCGAAGAGCCTTGGGATATGACAAACAGAGGAAGTATATGGTCTCAGGTAAGATCCTGACTAGAAAGGAAAACAGTGTAAAAGATTTTGGAGGTCAGTTGAGGCACATGAACACGGGACAGTATATTAGGAAATAATCTTTCATTCATTAGGAGTGAATAGCTGCTAGGTTATGCAGGCGAATGAGGTGAGGCCTTTTGGTGTGGAATTTCATACAGTCAGCAGTTTTAAATGATGTAGTGAGAAAATACACACATGACATATATGCAGCAAAGTAACAGTTTTGCCTTACTAGTTTTGTTAAAATTAGAATATGTTTGGAAAGCATTTGTTAAGTGTTGTGAGAAACTGTTCAAGGAGAGCTGTAAACTGTGTTTCCCAAGGCAGGAAGATTGACATTATTCGTCAACTTTGCACAACTGGTCACTAATTTTTGACCTTGGCAATATAGTTAACTCAACTGGTATTAAAAAAGAAAAAAATGGCTATGTATAGTTTTTTAAAATTAGAAACACTGCAAAAACCATTGCAAAAAATTCTACTTATAAAAACAGTATGATACAAAATAACTTTAACAGACCAACTTTAAAACTTAATGTAGAATCCTGATTGGCTGTCACCATGGCATGGGCCATTTTACCAGACCAGACCTGGAGTTCCCTGATGTTTTGATTTTCAAACATAGATGTCAAACTCTGAATAAGAAGCCTCTAAGGATAGTTGGAGGGTCAGCCTCAAAAGAAAAGAATTGGTGAAAATCTCAGAAACATGACAGAAAATGAAGAGAGGTATTATAGGGAATTAGGTATTATAGGGAATTAGACTGTAAAATGTGTCACGTTATTTTGGGACGTGTAAAATTTACATCAGTGATAAAACTGAACATGACGAAAACTATACATGTCTCATGAAGATCCCAACACCGTCTTCAGAAGGTGCTCCCCACTTCTGACCCCACCCATTGTAATTACAGTGAAGTTCAAGTACATGAATGACAGGGACAGTTTGTAAGACAGCTCAACAGGGTTCACAAGCTGACAAAAGAAAAAGGGGATGCAGACCAGTGTCCCTGCTTCGAAGAGCCTTGGGATATGACAAACAGAGGAAGTATATGGTCTCAGGTAAGATCCTGACTAGAAAGGAAAACAGTGTAAAAGATTTTGGAGGTCAGTTGAGGCACATGAACACGGGACAGTATATTAGGAAATAATCTTTCATTCATTAGGAGTGAATAGCTGCTAGGTTATGCAGGCGAATGAGGTGAGGCCTTTTGGTGTGGAATTTCATACAGTCAGCAGTTTTAAATGATGTAGTGAGAAAATACACACATGACATATATGCAGCAAAGTAACAGTTGTCTGCTACAGATGGTGAGTACACAAGTATTGATCACACTCTTTTTGCTATCTTTCTTTGTGATCTGAACGTTTTCAAAGTAGGAATGTGTTCTTTTTTTGTATACCTAGATGCCATTCTTATCCCTCAATTTTTAAAATTCTTAAAATAAGAAGAAAGGCATGGTGAAGTTAGCCTAAGAAGATGGGGCTTGTAACTTCAAAAATGAGCTGGCACATACAGTGAAGTGTTCTCCCTCAGATATTAAGGTCTCATCATCCAAACAAAACACAACAAGGTATCTTGGCTCCCTGGGCAGGACAGCACTCCAACAAACAGTGCTCCCCTCAGGCGTGGCTGCCTGGAAGGCACTGGAGCAGTTACCCGAGCAGCGGCCAGGTCCACCAGGAGTGTCAAGTGTTGGGTTCTCTGTTGGATTCAGTGTTTCTGCCTCCCAAACTCAGTGAGACACCAGGTCAGAATCAGCCTCCGTGCGTGATGTAACAACGCTGACAATGAGAAACGCTCTCAGAAGAGTCATGCCTAAGGTTGATCAAGCACTCAGCGAAAGGCCTGATAAGGAGAGAGTCAAAGATGATGTGTCAATACTAATGACAGATGAGGACTGTCGTCATAAGGGAGAGTCTTCTCTTTAGCTGGGTGTCCAATAGAAATGAACAAGGTCTTTCCTAGGGTCCAAGTGGACAGACCCTCAAGTCAAGCACAACTGGTAGCCGTAGAGGGGCTCCATGGGCTGGGACACCCCTCCGTCCATGCATCCCCCTCTCCCAGACTCCAGCCTGACCCGTGTCCATCCTCCTGTGTCCAGAACCTCACTCACAGCTGCTGGTAGAGGCAGCCTGTAGCCACCCTCACCCCGTCCTCCCCCTCAGCACCACCTGCAGCCCATTCATCTGCTCCACACGGCTCGGGATCAACATGTTCTCATTTCTATTCATTCCTTTCTCTCAAAAATGGTAATAGCTATTTTTATTTTCGAAGTAAGAAGTAGTCAATGTGGAAAAAAAAAAAAAATCAGACAATGCAGAAAGAGGTAGAGAGGAAAGTTTCAAAAAAAAAAAAAGAATTCCAAATCTCACCTCTAGAGAAAACGAACCACCAACAACAATGTCATATTTTATTCACTATTTTTTCATAGCTCTACCAATTTTTCAACTTGGGCTTCCTGCCCATTTCTGCCCAAATGACTGGAAACACTGGCAACTTCCTCTGTGTCCAAGTACTCAGCAGGAATGAATACAGACTGAAGAACAAGTGTGTCATCTACCTGCTTCCCCACAGAGGAGCGGGTGGGGTGAGAACCTGGATTCAGTCAGTACTCAACTCATTCCACAAAGTACAAGGATCAAACGACCTCACAGAAGCGACAGCACTTTACAAAGGAAGAACTGTATGTTTCTTGTTATTTAACCCAACGTCTGGTACAGGCAACTTCAAAAGTGTCGTTTTATCAAAATGTTCTCAACCATTAAAAACGTAGCATATATTCTGAGGGTACTCACAAAACATTCACTTATTCAAGAAATATGGCTAGCAATGGCTAAAGAAGCATGAAAGAACTTACAACTGAATCAAGGAAATAAGTGTGAGGCGCTTTTGCTGTTACAGGTAGGTATAGCCCCCTGCTCCGGGGCTTCAGAGAAGATGACTTCTCATGGCAAAAGCTTGATATTTTAGATTTAGGTTTACTGAGATGTTGCTGAATTCTATGGCAATAGGATGAATGTGAAGTTTTTGTCTAGCTATGCAACACTGCCCCCTAGTGGTTCTGTGCCCCCTTTGCAGCGCCTCCCAATTCCCTGACGGGGTCCAGGAAGAGAAATGGAAAAACTTGTGTCAGCAAATCACTACTGAATCCGGACTGATTAGTGAGTATTTATTTCCAGTTGAGCCATTTGAAGTGAAGCCTTTATTTTCCTTGTTTTCCCTTTCAGGAAAACTGTGCGTGCTTAGTCAGCTGCATCATCTCCAGACTCCAGCCTGACCCGTGTCCATCTCTGTCCAACCTCACTCACAGCTGCTGGTAGAGGCAGCCTGTAGCCACCCTCACCCCGTCCTCCCCCTCAGCACCACCTGCAGCCCATTCATCTGCTCCACACGGCTCGGGATCAACATGTTCTCATTTCTATTCATTCCTTTCTCTCAAAAATGGTAATAGCTATTTTTATTTTCGAAGTAAGAAGTAGTCAATGTGGAAAAAAAAAAAAAATCAGACAATGCAGAAAGAGGTAGAGAGGAAAGTTTCAAAAAAAAAAAAAGAATTCCAAATCTCACCTCTAGAGAAAACGAACCACCAACAACAATGTCATATTTTATTCACTATTTTTTCATAGCTCTACCAATTTTTCAACTTGGGCTTCCTGCCCATTTCTGCCCAAATGACTGGAAACACTGGCAACTTCCTCTGTGTCCAAGTACTCAGCAGGAATGAATACAGACTGAAGAACAAGTGTGTCATCTACCTGCTTCCCCACAGAGGAGCGGGTGGGGTGAGAACCTGGATTCAGTCAGTACTCAACTCATTCCACAAAGTACAAGGATCAAACGACCTCACAGAAGCGACAGCACTTTACAAAGGAAGAACTGTATGTTTCTTGTTATTTAACCCAACGTCTGGTACAGGCAACTTCAAAAGTGTCGTTTTATCAAAATGTTCTCAACCATTAAAAACGTAGCATATATTCTGAGGGTACTCACAAAACATTCACTTATTCAAGAAATATGGCTAGCAATGGCTAAAGAAGCATGAAAGAACTTACAACTGAATCAAGGAAATAAGTGTGAGGCGCTTTTGCTGTTACAGGTAGGTATAGCCCCCTGCTCCGGGGCTTCAGAGAAGATGACTTCTCATGGCAAAAGCTTGATATTTTAGATTTAGGTTTACTGAGATGTTGCTGAATTCTATGGCAATAGGATGAATGTGAAGTTTTTGTCTAGCTATGCAACACTGCCCCCTAGTGGTTCTGTGGCCCCTTTGCAGAGCCTCCCAATTCCCTGACGGGGTCCAGGAAGAGAAATGGAAAAACTTGTGTCAGCAAATCACTACTGAATCCGGACTGATTAGTGAGTATTTATTTCCAGTTGAGCCATTTGAAGTGAAGCCTTTATTTTCCTTGTTTTTCCCTTTCAGGAAAACTGTGCGTGCTTAGTCACTTGTCTGCAACTCTTAGGACTGTAGTCCACCAGGCTCCTCTGTCCATGGGATTTCCCAGGCAAGAGTACTAGAGTGGGTAGCTTATCCCTTCTCCAGGAGATCTTCCAGACCCAGGGATCTAACTGTGGTCTCCTGTATTGCAGGCAGATTCTTTACCATCTGAACTGCCAGGGGACACTGTGTCCTGCCATGAATGGATTCTGTTCTTTTATAACAAGGTGCACTGGAAGAAAGCAATGCCTCCCTCCAACACACACACACACTAAAAGGGAAAACAGACCTTTCGTGGGTTTCAGGGAAGGGCCACTTTCTGCTCCTAGGCCACTGAGGAGCCAGTGAAGGGACGGGGACGCGCTGGGTTCATGCCTGGAGTCTCAATCTGATGGAAACAGGGTCCTGAGAACACTGACATCTTGATGTCTCTACCAACAGCCACAACTCCTGTCATGTCCAAAGTGGGGGCGGGGGTTGTTCTATAAAAGCTGATGACTTCGGCATTCCTTCCAGTCAGGCTCTTCCTCTCTTGTGGGGAGATCCCCAGGATGGACCATGGACTGTTCCGGAGCAAGTCCCAGGCTCCAGACGGTGGGAAAGGCTGTCAGTGCCGCAGGCAGAGCTGCAGTCTTCAGTGATTTTGTTCCTTCAGCAAAACAAAAACGATCGCCTTCTGAATATGGCTGGGGGTTGTGAGTGCCTAAAAATACGGTTGCTCCGTTTTGGTGGTTCAGGAGGGTCTTGCGGGAGAGGTGCACTCTCAGGAGCCCAAAGCTGGGACGATCATCTTCACCAGAAACTGTGCCGTCTCAAAGCCTAGGACTCTGGGAAGAACTCAGTGAGAACAGGAGCTTTACGTCTCATTCATAGATGAATAGCCCAGAGTCTAGAAGCCTGCCAGATGCGTAGAAGGCATTTCAGTAGAAATTACATTTCATGGTAAAAGTGCTCCCCATTTTCCCGTACAGCCCACTTCTGCCCTGAACAGAGCGGCACCCGGCCACAGCGTGAGTGCAGCCGCGGAATGTTGACAGTTGTGTTCCTGGCCCTGTGTGGTGCGCAGAGGACAGCCGGAGGAGTAGCAGTGCCCCCGTGTGGACACACCGAGCTCTGAACAGTGGTTATCTGCACAGGAGTGTGATGGGACCTCGAAAGGCTCCCAAGCTGGGGTGATCGTCAGCCATAGTAACACAGCATCACCCCGTCCTGTCTGCGAGCCTCTCCTCTCCGTCCTCCCCTCCCTGATTCTTGCATTCAAGGGCCTGGGAAGGCAGGCCCTGGATCGCCTCCTCGGCAACTTCCTTTTCCCTGATCACTGAAGGTGGAAATCTAACACTGATGTACTGACCCTCTTCACACATTTGCCCCTTCTTCTCTTAATTCTGCTCTCTTCCTGACATTCTTCTCTTAATTTTGCTTCTCACACAGCACATACTTTGTAAGATTTAAGTTATTGTTCAGTATGGAGATTCCTTTAAAAACTAGGGAAAAAAACTACCTTATGAAGCAATAATCTCACTACTGGGCATGTACCTTGAGGAAACCCTGACTGAAAAAGACACACGTGACCTAGTGTTCAGTGCAGCACAATTTGCAATAGCTAGGACATGGAAGCAACTTAGATGTCCATCAACAGATGAATGGATAAAGAAGCTGTGGTACATATAGTCAATGGAGCACTACTCAGCCACAAAAAGGAACGCATTTGAGTCAGTTCTAATGAGGTGGATGAGCCCAGAGCCTATTATACAGAATGAAGTAAGTCAGAAAGAGAAAAACAAATATTGTATATTAATATATATATGGATTAAAACAAAACGATCGCCTTCTGAATATGGCTGGGGGTTGTGAGTGCCTAAAAATACGGTTGCTCCGTTTTGGTGGTTCAGGAGGGTCTTGCGGGAGAGGTGCACTCTCAGGAGCCCAAAGCTGGGACGATCATCTTCACCAGAAACTGTGCCGTCTCAAAGCCTAGGACTCTGGGAAGAACTCAGTGAGAACAGGAGCTTTACGTCTCATTCATAGATGAATAGCCCAGAGTCTAGAAGCCTGCCAGATGCGTAGAAGGCATTTCAGTAGAAATTACATTTCATGGTAAAAGTGCTCCCCATTTTCCCGTACAGCCCACTTCTGCCCTGAACAGAGCGGCACCCGGCCACAGCGTGAGTGCAGCCGCGGAATGTTGACAGTTGTGTTCCTGGCCCTGTGTGGTGCGCAGAGGACAGCCGGAGGAGTAGCAGTGCCCCCGTGTGGACACACCGAGCTCTGAACAGTGGTTATCTGCACAGGAGTGTGATGGGACCTCGAAAGGCTCCCAAGCTGGGGTGATCGTCAGCCATAGTAACACAGCATCACCCCGTCCTGTCTGCGAGCCTCTCCTCTCCGTCCTCCCCTCCCTGATTCTTGCATTCAAGGGCCTGGGAAGGCAGGCCCTGGATCGCCTCCTCGGCAACTTCCTTTTCCCTGATCACTGAAGGTGGAAATCTAACACTGATGTACTGACCCTCTTCACACATTTGCCCCTTCTTCTCTTAATTCTGCTCTCTTCCTGACATTCTTCTCTTAATTTTGCTTCTCACACAGCACATACTTTGTAAGATTTAAGTTATTGTTCAGTATGGAGATTCCTTTAAAAACTAGGGAAAAAAACTACCTTATGAAGCAATAATCTCACTACTGGGCATGTACCTTGAGGAAACCCTGACTGAAAAAGACACACGTGACCTAGTGTTCAGTGCAGCACAATTTGCAATAGCTAGGACATGGAAGCAACTTAGATGTCCATCAACAGATGAATGGATAAAGAAGCTGTGGTACATATAGTCAATGGAGCACTACTCAGCCACAAAAAGGAACGCATTTGAGTCAGTTCTAATGAGGTGGATGAGCCCAGAGCCTATTATACAGAATGAAGTAAGTCAGAAAGAGAAAAACAAATATTGTATATTAATATATATATGGATTCTAGAAAGATGGCACTGATGAACCTATCTGCAGGGCAGCAGTGGAGACACAGACGGAGAACAGACCTGTGGACACAGTGGGACAAGGAGAGGGTGGAATGAATGGAGAGAGGATCATTGAGACACATACATTACCACACGTAAAATACATAGCCAGAGGGAATTTGCTGTTTGAGGCAGGGAGCTCGGACTTAGCGCTCTGTGACAGTCTGGGGGGGAGGGGAGGGTGGAGGAGGTGCAGGAGGGCAGGGCCATGTGTGTACCCATGGCTGATTCATGTTGATGTATGGCAGCACAATTACCAGCACAATGGTAAATGTATTACTAGCACAATGTTGTACAGCAATTACCCTCCAATTGAAAATAAACAATTTTTTAAAAAAGAATCCTAAAAAATGTTATTGCTAACTTACTTTCCAAACCTCCTGTCACCCTTACATTTCTCTCACCTAGATGACAATTCACTCCTCCCAGGATTTTAAATCTTGCTTTGCCTATTATAACATGTTCCTCACTAGACATCCTGTTTTCACACTGGTCCATCTTAAATACGATTGCCTGAATCTTCTGCATTTCTCTTATCATAGTTCCTCCTGCACTCAGTGGAATCCCACCAGAAAATTAAGAAATGTTGCAATGAATCATTGAATGTCAAAATATGACAAATTGGGCTTCCCTGGTGGACCAGTGGGTAGAGTCTGCCTTGCAGTGCGAGGGGCACTGGTTCGATCCCTGACCCGAAGATCCCATGTGCCACAGAGCAGCTGGACTGGTGTGTTCAATTAGGAGCCAGTGCTCAGGAACACAGAGCTGGTGCTCTGCAAAGAGAGAGGCCACTGCAATGGGAGGCCCACACAGGCCAAGGAATAAAGACAGATGAAAATAAATAAATAAAAAACCAATAAAAGAGGCCAAAATTTAAAAAAAATTCCTGACTTAAAAAAAAAAATGATGACAAATTTCAGATCCTGTACAGAATTTCTCCTCCTCCTGCACTAAATTTTGAGCAGAGGATTTATTCTGCATTTCTAGAATAACTCATAGTTTTCCTCACCTATCAAGATATGTTCCATCATGTGCTACTCTTGAAAAGAAGAACCATATCTTCCATATGCTCATTTTCTTGATTAAAGTGCTTACCTGCACTTGACTGAACACACCAGGATTACATAGAATTAAATCCATAATCTTATGTTTATCATAAGCTTAATCTGTGAAAAATTCTTCAGGCAGTAGCTCCCTAAATAGAAGAAGCTATTGGTTGGCAAGGAATGATTCCTAGCATAAAGGGGTCCAATTATGGCACTTGTCTGCAGAGGGATCCTGGGCCAGTCAGAGCCCTTTCTACAAATTTAGGAACATACACCCAGAGATAACCGTTACTGTGTGCCCTCCAACTTTGAAGCCCTAATCCTCAAGGTGATTGTACACGGAGATAGGGTATTTATGGCAGTAATTAAGGCCAAATGCGATCACAAAAGCTTGGTCTGAATCCAATACAATCAGTGACCCTTATAGGAAGAGACACCGGAGCTCTTTCCCCCCACCAAGTGGTAGGGGCACAAGAGAACACGGCAAGCTGCCCATCAGCAAGCCAGGAGCAAAGCTCTCATGAGGAAGCAAATAGACTAGCACCTTGCTCTTGCACTTCTGAGAAAGAAATTGAAGACAGTACAAAGAAATGGAAAAAAATACTGTGTTCATGGACTGTAATAATTAATATTGTTACATTAGCCATACTACTCAAAGAAATCTACAGACTCAATACATTCACTAGCAAAATACTAATGGAATTCTATGCAAATAATTTTAAAATTTGTATAGAAACACATAAGACCCTGATTGTCAAACTATTCTTAAAAAAGAACAACAAAGCTGGAGATATCATGTGTTCTGGATTAAAACTCTATTACAAAGCTCTACTAATCAAAACTGTATGCTAACAGGACAAAAACAGACACATGGATCAGTGAAATAGAGAACCTAGAAACAAACCCATGTTTATGTGGTCAACTAATTTATTTTTTTAACTTTAGACTTTATTTTCTATTGGCTGGTTAACAATATTGTGATGGTTTCAGGTGAACAGTGAAGCGACTCAGCCATACACATACATTCATCCATTCTCCCCTAAACTCCCCTTTATGGTCAATGAATTTATGATAAACGTAGCAAGAATATGCAATGGGGAAAAAATAGTCTCTTCAATAAATAGTGTTGGGAAAACCGGACAACTACATGCAAAAGAAAATTAGACTGGATCATTTTCCTACACCATATACAAAAACAAACTCAAAATTAATTGAAAACTTAAGTCTGTTAGGAGAAAATCCCTAGAGAAAAGAATACACCATACCCTCTTTGACATCAGTCTCAGCAATATTGTTTTATATCTGTCTACTCAGGGAATTCTGCTCTAGAATCTAAGTTCCACAGAGGAGCTTGCTGGTCTAGTTCACAGGTATATTCTCAGAGCCAAGAACAGCGCCTTATACAAAGTGGAATTTCAACAATTAATTCTCGGATGGATATCTGAATGGGTGATTGGAGAAAAGCAGGGTCTAGTTGGTTGATGGACAAAGCTCCTCCTCTGTTCATAATCTAATTCCTCCATGACCAATTCCTGCTCTTGGTCTCCATTACTCCTCACCTGGATAGCTGCACTAGGCTTCCTGATGAGTCTGCCTGCTTCTACCCTGAGCCACCTGTTGTCCACTTCAAAACAACAGCCAAGCCAATTCTCTTTAAACCACGTATCTCTTTTGGGAGAAACTGCAGTGGCTCCCCACACTACTCAGGGCAAAAGGTCACATGCACCAAGGCCCTACTTGGTGTCCTCCCTCCCTGAATCAGCAATAACTGTTCCTGCTCTTGAACTTACCAGGTAGCTTAGGGTATGTGATCTAAGCTGTTCCCTCTTCCTATGAGGCCCCTTCCCTATCTATCTGCTTAACTAGCCTCCTCCTACTTTTATCATTCCTGTGTTCTCTATATCTATTTGCATTCTTGTTGCTTTGAACCATTCCTGTCTGCTATGAAAAACCAGAAACAGCTGCCTTATTTAACTATGGTTTAAATGGTAGAGGTGTGGTCCTAGATAGTATAAAAGATGGGAAACTCAGGAAATTCTGCTTTGGTTGGTTCTCATTTGAGAAACCTACCTGAGCTAACTTAAGCATAAAGAAAAAGTGACTAGATGATGAAATGCAAACAAGCCTATGAGCAGGTATGGTCATGAGCATCAGAGACAACTACAAGTAGGAGCCAAAACATTACTAGGTCCTTCCTGTCTCCTCCAGTGTAGACTTCAGTCTTTTAAAAAGCAAACTGGCTGGGACGACCTGGAAGGGTGAGATGCAGGTGTGGGAGGGAAGTTCAAGAAGGAGGTGATGTATGTGTACATATGGCTGGCACATGCTGTTGTGGGTCAGAAATCAACCCAACATTGTAAAGCAATTATCCTCCAAATAAAAATAAATAAATAAACCAACCAACTTGGGGAGAGACTGTTACTTGCCAACTCAATACCCTATCTCCCATTATTAAACTGAACTCGTTTTGTTTGGCAGTAGGCCCAGCTAAGACGTTTCTTGACCTCCTTAAACACAGGCACGATCATGTGGCAGAAGATCTGGCCAGAGACATAAGCTTGGTGGGGCTCCTGAGGCTCTTTAAAGAGAGCTTGCTTGTTTAGCACATGGTCTTTTCACCCATCCTCCTTCTTCCTGCATGAAAACAACACAACGGCAGGAGCCCTGTTTAGCACAGGATAGCTGCCTAGGCTTCCTGATGAGTCTGCCTGCTTCTACCCTGAGCCACCTGTTGTCCACTTCAAAACAACAGCCAAGCCAATTCTCTTTAAACCACGTATCTCTTTTGGGAGAAACTGCAGTGGCTCCCCACACTACTCAGGGCAAAAGGTCACATGCACCAAGGCCCTACTTGGTGTCCTCCCTCCCTGAATCAGCAATAACTGTTCCTGCTCTTGAACTTACCAGGTAGCTTAGGGTATGTGATCTAAGCTGTTCCCTCTTCCTATGAGGCCCCTTCCCTATCTATCTGCTTAACTAGCCTCCTCCTACTTTTATCATTCCTGTGTTCTCTATATCTATTTGCATTCTTGTTGCTTTGAACCATTCCTGTCTGCTATGAAAAACCAGAAACAGCTGCCTTATTTAACTATGGTTTAAATGGTAGAGGTGTGGTCCTAGATAGTATAAAAGATGGGAAACTCAGGAAATTCTGCTTTGGTTGGTTCTCATTTGAGAAACCTACCTGAGCTAACTTAAGCATAAAGAAAAAGTGACTAGATGATGAAATGCAAACAAGCCTATGAGCAGGTATGGTCATGAGCATCAGAGACAACTACAAGTAGGAGCCAAAACATTACTAGGTCCTTCCTGTCTCCTCCAGTGTAGACTTCAGTCTTTTAAAAAGCAAACTGGCTGGGACGACCTGGAAGGGTGAGATGCAGGTGTGGGAGGGAAGTTCAAGAAGGAGGTGATGTATGTGTACATATGGCTGGCACATGCTGTTGTGGGTCAGAAATCAACCCAACATTGTAAAGCAATTATCCTCCAAATAAAAATAAATAAATAAACCAACCAACTTGGGGAGAGACTGTTACTTGCCAACTCAATACCCTATCTCCCATTATTAAACTGAACTCGTTTTGTTTGGCAGTAGGCCCAGCTAAGACGTTTCTTGACCTCCTTAAACACAGGCACGATCATGTGGCAGAAGATCTGGCCAGAGACATAAGCTTGGTGGGGCTCCTGAGGCTCTTTAAAGAGAGCTTGCTTGTTTAGCACATGGTCTTTTCACCCATCCTCCTTCTTCCTGCATGAAAACAACACAACGGCAGGAGCCGCAGCAGCCTTCTCACAAGGAGAATGAAAGTCACACACTAAGGATAGCGTAGCTAGAAGGCACCTGGGTCATGATTAAGTGTGACCTCTCTTACCAGCCCTGACCAGCTCACAGTCCCTGCTCTGTGCCCAGGTGATAGGGATGAATTGAAGAGATACAGCTCTTTCAAGAGCACAACAGGAGTACCTAGCATTCATTGCACACGTGATCTGTTAGAAACCTTTTTACGTTACAAGCATTAGAATAATCATACGCAGTAGGCATTCCATTTATGCAGATGAAGATACAAGTTGAGCGAGGTTAGCTACCCACGATCACCTAACCCAAGGCCTGAAGCTGGATCTTCCAACTCCATGACTAGTACTACCCTTGTTCCCAGTCTTACTGACCATTATAATTCAAATTTGAATCCAGATTCAGTAGCATGAAGCTCTTGCAGACGAGTGCAGGGAACTCTGGCAGCCAAGGGAGGAATGTCAAAAGTTTCTATCAGAACCTGGGAGATGGGGAGGAGGGGAGCGGTCGCCCTGGGGGATGGGCGGTCTCCGGATTCTCAGTCCACAATGAGCGTGCACGCACAAGCTGGAGTGCCACGGTTGGTGACTTTTGATATGTGCACTTTAGAAAAGTGCAGACTTTAGATATGTAAAGTGGAAGAGACCAATGCTGAACAGGTAAGTAGATTGCAAGTTATACAGAGAAGTCATTGTGAAGCTGAACAATGGACTGCCCGAATCACCTTTCCAGAAGCCTGACTGGGCAGTGGGGGAAGTCTGCAGGGCATTCAAGTCAGCACACATTGCTGCCCGCTGTGAACGGAAGTGGTCCCAGTCAAGATAACTACACACCTGGTAAGATGAAGCATACCAGAAAGACCAGGAATTTTGAGACTCAGATAAACTAGCCTTGAAGTCTTGCTGTTTGTATCTTCGGGTAAACTGCTTGCCCTGAGCTTTAGCTTTTTCAACATAATTTGATCTGGAAAGCTAGACTACAAATGCTACTCTGAGCACAGTACAAAAAGAATTTTACTTAAGTATATCTCCCATGGTGTTTGTAATAATAGGATAATAGCATTATAGGATTTCTTATTTTTTAGCAGATATTGTTCTCAATAGGATAGTACGTGGTAAAGCTACAAGAGACTGAAATGACAGTTGCTTCTGAAGGGCAATTTTCAGGACTTCTTAGGAGCTCTGTTCTGTAGACATCTGGTCGATCTGTGATGATATCTCTCCCTTACTAAATAGTAAGTGCAGCACATGAGTTCACAGGTTTCCTTTTTTGGAGGGGGGAGGTTGGGGACGGAGAGGGGCGGGCAGGTCACTTCTATTGGTCTTTCATTTATCTATTTTTCATCCATCTTTTGGTCTTTGGCCCGTGTGGGCCTCCCATCGCAGTGGCCTCCGTTGTTGCAGAGCACCAGCTCTGGGCACATGCGCTCCAGAGCTCCGGCTCGGTAACTGGACACATCGGTCCAGCCACTCCACGGCACGTGGGATCTTCCCAGGCCAGGGATCGAACCGGCACTGCAAGGTGGTGTCCTTACCCACTGGACCACCAGGGAAGCCCAGTTCACAGGTTCTATCCAGCAAGCCCCTCTGTGTCCCCTTCCCATTTCCACCCCTGCAGACAATACAGAATTTTAGGGTGAAGGGCAAAAATTAAATCACAGCACTTAAAAATATTTTCAAATATCTTAACCATTTAACCGACTTCTACTTTATCCAATCTTGTCATGTTAAGTGACATGAGGTTACACCAGAAACAGAAGAGGACCTCTCACAGCATCAAGAGAGGAGTGCTGAAGAGGATAGCAAGCTAGACTTCCTTTGAGCTGCACAGTACTTTTCACATCGTGTTATGAAAGCATTTCAAATCCCTGTTTTTTAATGCTGATATAAACCTTTCCCAGAAGCCTGACTGGGCAGTGGGGGAAGTCTGCAGGGCATTCAAGTCAGCACACATTGCTGCCCGCTGTGAACGGAAGTGGTCCCAGTCAAGATAACTACACACCTGGTAAGATGAAGCATACCAGAAAGACCAGGAATTTTGAGACTCAGATAAACTAGCCTTGAAGTCTTGCTGTTTGTATCTTCGGTAAACTGCTTGCCCTGAGCTTTAGCTTTTTCAACATAATTTGATCTGGAAAGCTAGACTACAAATGCTACTCTGAGCACAGTACAAAAAGAATTTTACTTAAGTATATCTCCCATGGTGTTTGTAATAATAGGATAATAGCATTATAGGATTTCTTATTTTTTAGCAGATATTGTTCTCAATAGGATAGTACGTGGTAAAGCTACAAGAGACTGAAATGACAGTTGCTTCTGAAGGGCAATTTTCAGGACTTCTTAGGAGCTCTGTTCTGTAGACATCTGGTCGATCTGTGATGATATCTCTCCCTTACTAAATAGTAAGTGCAGCACATGAGTTCACAGGTTTCCTTTTTTGGAGGGGGGAGGTTGGGGACGGAGAGGGGCGGGCAGGTCACTTCTATTGGTCTTTCATTTATCTATTTTTCATCCATCTTTGTTCTTTGGCTCCTGTGGGCCTCCCATCGTGGTGGCATCTGTCGCTGCAGAGCACCAGCTCTGGGCACATGCGCTCCAGAGCTCCGGCTCGGTAACTGGACACATCGGTCCAGCCACTCCACGGCACGTGGGATCTTCCCAGGCCAGGGATCGAACCGGCACTGCAAGGTGGTGTCCTTACCCACTGGACCACCAGGGAAGCCCAGTTCACAGGTTCTATCCAGCAAGCCCCTCTGTGTCCCCTTCCCATTTCCACCCCTGCAGACAATACAGAATTTTAGGGTGAAGGGCAAAAATTAAATCACAGCACTTAAAAATATTTTCAAATATCTTAACCATTTAACCGACTTCTACTTTATCCAATCTTGTCATGTTAAGTGACATGAGGTTACACCAGAAACAGAAGAGGACCTCTCACAGCATCAAGAGAGGAGTGCTGAAGAGGATAGCAAGCTAGACTTCCTTTGAGCTGCACAGTACTTTTCACATCGTGTTATGAAAGCATTTCAAATCACACTGATGAAACTCTTCTTTAATGCTGATAAGTATAGCTAATTAAAAAACATTACCAGAAGTTGCATTTTAGCTCTGAATCATAGAACTGGACCAGATTCTATGCGAACTTAAGCATTTTCTCAGCATTCAGAAATGTCTGAGGATACTCATTCCACTCACTTAGAAAGTACTGTTGTCTGTTGATGTTAGTAAACCGAGATTCTGTCAAGAGGTTGGGCAGATTCCTGCATTTAGTGGCAGGTTAGATATATGGCTACCAAGATCTTTCTTTCAAGACTCAAGACTGAAACCTTTTGTTAGGTACCTCAAGATGGAACTGTACCATACAGATTCGTCATTGTGTCCAACTCTTTGCGACCCCATGTACTTCAGCACACCAGGCTTCCTTGCCCTTCACTATCTCCGGGAGTTTGCTCAAACTCATGACCAGAAGCAGCGATGCCATCCAACCACCTCCTTTGCCACCGTCCTCTCCTCCTGCCTCAATGCTTCCCAGCATCAGAGTCCTTTCCAAAGTCAGTTCTTTGCATCGGATGGCCAAAGTACTGGAGCTTCAGCATCAATCCTTCCAATGAATATTCAGGGTTGATTTCCTTTAGGATTCACTGGTTTGATCTCCTTGCTATCCAAGGGACTCAAGAGTCTTCTCCAGCACAATTCGAAAGTATCACTTCTGCAGTGCTCAGTGTTTGCTATAGCCCAACTCTCATGTCCATATATGACTACTGACCAGAAAAGCCATAGCTTTGACTATGCCCAAAACTTCATTTGAGTCTGTTTTAGGGTGAAGGGCAAATTAAATCACAGCACTTAAAAATATTTTCAAATATCTTAACCATTTAACCGACTTCTACTTTATCCAATCTTGTCATGTTAAGTGACATGAGGTTACACCAGAAACAGAAGAGGACCTCTCACAGCATCAAGAGAGGAGTGCTGAAGAGGATAGCAAGCTAGACTTCCTTTGAGCTGCACAGTACTTTTCACATCGTGTTATGAAAGCATTTCAAATCACACTGATGAAACTCTTCTTTAATGCTGATAAGTATAGCTAATTAAAAAACATTACCAGAAGTTGCATTTTAGCTCTGAATCATAGAACTGGACCAGATTCTATGCGAACTTAAGCATTTTCTCAGCATTCAGAAATGTCTGAGGATACTCATTCCACTCACTTAGAAAGTACTGTTGTCTGTTGATGTTAGTAAACCGAGATTCTGTCAAGAGGTTGGGCAGATTCCTGCATTTAGTGGCAGGTTAGATATATGGCTACCAAGATCTTTCTTTCAAGACTCAAGACTAAAACCCTTTTTGTTAGGTACCTCAAGATGGAACTGTACCATACAGATTCGTCATTGTGTCCAACTCTTTGCGACCCCATGTACTTCAGCACACCAGGCTTCCTTGCCCTTCACTATCTCCGGGAGTTTGCTCAAACTCATGACCAGAAGCAGCGATGCCATCCAACCACCTCCTTTGCCACCGTCCTCTCCTCCTGCCTCAATGCTTCCCAGCATCAGAGTCCTTTCCAAAGTCAGTTCTTTGCATCGGATGGCCAAAGTACTGGAGCTTCAGCATCAATCCTTCCAATGAATATTCAGGGTTGATTTCCTTTAGGATTCACTGGTTTGATCTCCTTGCTATCCAAGGGACTCAAGAGTCTTCTCCAGCACAATTCGAAAGTATCACTTCTGCAGTGCTCAGTGTTTGCTATAGCCCAACTCTCATGTCCATATATGACTACTGACCAGAAAAGCCATAGCTTTGACTATGCACCATAACACGTACTTTAACATTGTACTGTAAGTCTGTTTTAAAAGGAAAAGGCTTAGTTTGGACATTTCAGATAAAATATATTGATTTTCTCAGTTTTATCCAGAAACTGAAGTTTATAAAACCCTTACCTACAGATTTCCCCAAGATCTGACACACCTAGACTCTTCATCTTCATTAGTTACAAGTGCACACCTCGCAGAGATGACTCCTTCTGTTCCCCCAGAAGATATATAACTTTCACAAATGAAGTAAGCAATTTAAGGACAGGTATACATTGTTTTGGCCAAAAAAGATTTGTATAGTCAAAGCTATGGTTTTTCCAGTAGTCAAATATGGATGGGAGAGCTGGACCAAGATGAAGGCAAAGTAAAAAGAATTGATGCTTTCGAATTGTGGTGCTGAAGAAGACTCTTGAAAATCCCTTAGACAGCAAGACCAAACCAGTCAATCCCAAAGGAAATCAACCCTGAATATTCACCGGAGTGACTGATCCTGAAGCTCCAATACTTTGGCCACTTGATTAGAAGAGTCGACTCATTTATAGCCACACTACCAAAGCCCATTCTAAACTATGAATACAGCCAATACTCATAGCCATACACACACACAGCTAAGAGAAAAAAGACACTTGAACCCCATGAGCCAAGAACAACCTGCTTCCACTAACCCCAGGCGCTAGCATATCCGGGGTACAGTACAGCAGGCAAGAGGGAGAGGAAAGGATTCAAAAGACTCTTCACGTGTCAAGCTCAATTAGAGCTGAAGACCACCACTTGTAGATCAAAGCTGCTAAAAGTAAAATGTCACTCAACTGATACCACAATATAACCTAACGCAATGAATCATCCTCCTGCCTCAATGCTTCCCAGCATTCCCAAAGTCAGTTCTTTGCATCGGATGGCCAAAGTACTGGAGCTTCAGCATCAATCCTTCCAATGAATATTCAGGGTTGATTTCCTTTAGGATTCACTGGTTTGATCTCCTTGCTATCCAAGGGACTCAAGAGTCTTCTCCAGCACAATTCGAAAGTATCACTTCTGCAGTGCTCAGTGTTTGCTATAGCCCAACTCTCATGTCCATATATGACTACTGACCAGAAAAGCCATAGCTTTGACTATGCACCATAACACGTACTTTAACATTGTACTGTAAGTCTGTTTTAAAAGGAAAAGGCTTAGTTTGGACATTTCAGATAAAATATATTGATTTTCTCAGTTTTATCCAGAAACTGAAGTTTATAAAACCCTTACCTACAGATTTCCCCAAGATCTGACACACCTAGACTCTTCATCTTCATTAGTTACAAGTGCACACCTCGCAGAGATGACTCCTTCTGTTCCCCCAGAAGATATATAACTTTCACAAATGAAGTAAGCAATTTAAGGACAGGTATACATTGTTTTGGCCAAAAAAGATTTGTATAGTCAAAGCTATGGTTTTTCCAGTAGTCAAATATGGATGGGAGAGCTGGACCAAGATGAAGGCAAAGTAAAAAGAATTGATGCTTTCGAATTGTGGTGCTGAAGAAGACTCTTGAAAATCCCTTAGACAGCAAGACCAAACCAGTCAATCCCAAAGGAAATCAACCCTGAATATTCACCGGAGTGACTGATCCTGAAGCTCCAATACTTTGGCCACTTGATTAGAAGAGTCGACTCATTTATAGCCACACTACCAAAGCCCATTCTAAACTATGAATACAGCCAATACTCATAGCCATACACACACACAGCTAAGAGAGAAAAAAAGACACTTGAACCCCATGAGCCAAGAACAACCTGCTTCCACTAACCCCAGGCGCTAGCATATCCGGGGTACAGTACAGCAGGCAAGAGGGAGAGGAAAGGATTCAAAAGACTCTTCACGTGTCAAGCTCAATTAGAGCTGAAGACCACCACTTGTAGATCAAAGCTGCTAAAAGTAAAATGTCACTCAACTGATACCACAATATAACCTAACGACTAATGAATCATTTTTTCTCTCCTTCCCTACGGTCTGTAAGGCTGACAATACTGGTGTAATATATCCTAAAGTGATAAAAATAAAACAAAGCATGGTGAAGACTGCTTTATTGGTGGCAGTTAGTACAAGCCAATAAATATTGATCCCCAAAGAACTCAGGTATGTATCACACTACTGGTCCACAGAGAGCTGAATGGAGTTGAACCAGATGATGGCTGGGAGGAGAGACTGAAGTCAATCCTGCTTCTTGGGAAATGAAGCCACAGCCAGCTGGTATATGGCATATGCCGTTCCTGAAAAATAAAAATTGTAAGGTAAAGGCAAACCTGGTATTAAGACTAAATATATACAGACGTATTTTGATAGGTGCTGGCAAAATCTAAAATGTATACATATAAAACACATTTAATACAGTTTCAATATTAGTTGACTTACATAGAAAATGTTAGATGTGGCACAATAATGTATTTGTTAACTCAACGGCATGTAAAAATTTTAAATAAGATTAAGGACATACAACCTAAGACTGCCTGAGAAATGCGAAAAATGATTCAAAAGCCAAAAAATGCCAAATATGCAAAGCCTTCCCTGAAGTGTGTCATCAATATACCAAGGAAGAGTAACATACACTTTTTAAATGACATATAAGTAAGAATTTCTAATAGCTGGAAACTTATTTTTAAAACTAATTGCCAAAACATCTAGGAAATAGTCACACTGACAGAAAAGAATTTAGGACTTTACCTTTAGAAAGTCCAAATGCTACTCTCTGGTTATTGTCTGTGAATGCCCCTTGACTGCATTCAACTCAAGTCAAAGAAGGCACCTTGGCAAAAGCAAGGGGACTTTGTGACTAGGGTTCAAATATCAGCTATTCCACAAAGAAAGCGATACTATCCTGGGTAATTAACATAACCCCTTCATAGATCACAGCTTGGTCTTGGTGAAGGGGCTTATGAAGCTACGAGCCAGGCCATGCAGGGCCATCAAAGGTGGGCAGGTCACAGCGAAGAGCCCTAACAAAACGTGGTCCACTCGAGGGGGAAACAGCAAACTACTCCAGGGCCCCTGCCTCCCCACGAGGGGAGCCTGGTATGTAGTCCATGGGGTTACAAGGAGTGAGACATGACTTAGCAACTGAACAACAAAATGAACATGACTTCACCTTTAAAATGAGGATACATTACAGACTTAACACAAGGTTACAGAAATCCATGCGTGTGGCATTCCTATCAACAGGATGAGCACACAGTAAGCACTAATATTTATTTCACTTTCTCCTCCAGGGAGCAGAGCTCCTAACTCTGCTCCTTGCACACCAATTTGTGATACTCCATGGCTAATGCTAAATAATGGATCTGCCCAATTCACAGAAAAAATATCAAAGCCCTTTTACATGTTGTAAAAGAAAGCAAGGTTAAAAAAAAAAAGAAAGTAAGGTTTTATTTCCAGAAATAAAATATGTACATACGCGGTAATTTAGAAGTAAAGTGTGTTTCTATTATCCATCACAGTCAAAATATTTGGGCAGCCCTGTTAAACAGGAGACAGACGCAGCAGCTATCTTTGCCTCTTCCAAAGGCCTCCAGAGGCACATGACAAACGCCACCTCAATCACAAGATAATATCAAACTTCACTAGTTTATTTTTTTAAGACATGAAAATGCTCTTATAACAATTATGTATCAATCATCTCCTTGAGTCATGTGAAGCACTCAAGACCTCAGGTTCTGGAGCCTGACTGCCTGTGTTAAAATGCTGGCAGAGTGAGAGCAATGACGCTGTTGGTTATCTCTGCTAGGACTTCACTAAAGAGCAGAGCATTCCAGCAACTTACCACCAACGGTAAGAACCATGGTGGCCCTGTACAGGAGGGCATCAGCTACCCCGCCCTTCAGATGCACCGGAATTCCATTGTCCTCCTAGGATAAATAACAATTAATACATGTGTCCTTTGTTTCCAACTAAACGAAAAAGATTAACCCATTCATATAAAATTAAGTAGCTTCTCAGACCACTGGAACTGAAATATTTTAAATATAAAAATTTAAAAGGACTACAATCTTCCTGATTCTTTCTCTCCTACAACGACTTTTATAGTAAAAACTCCTAAAAAAAAACCCAACATTCTTTATCTTTTCAAGTGATTTTGTGATCTAAAGAAGATGTTCTTTCCAAAGAAAATATAAACAGTAAAGCTGCGAACATATTATTCATTGAGTTCATCAATTTAATTATTAAAAAAGCAATAATCATCACAATTTAGATTTGGTCACAGGTAAGATCTTCTTTCCCTTAAAATAGAGGGAGAGGCTTTTGGTTTATAACTCTAAAATATATTTTTAGTCCCCGAGTCCAGCACCTGGTATATTGTAGATATTTTATACACATGTTAAATATATTTTATTTTTTGTAGCATACATATCTTTTTTAACCATTTAAAATTTCATGAAAAAACAGGGATTACAATAAAACAAAAAAATCACTAATAACCTAACCACTTACAAAGGTAAATTGCTGCTTTGTTCCACTCAGTCTTTCCTCATGAGAAAGCCACTATTAACTAAAAAAACATATCCTTAATTTTTTAAAGCTAATATTGCCACAGTTTCTAATTTATGCATACTTCTTTAATACACAAAATGAGACTATGCTATATAATGATCACTCAGCAGTTTTCACTCAATACTATCTTAAAAACCATTGTGAGCCCATTTAAACCTACTTAGTTGCTTTTAACAGCTACATAGCATTCTACTGTGCCAAAAACATCATTAGTCAATCCTTTACTAATGCATGTTTAGGTTGGAATTTTTTGATATTAAAATCCCATCATGAATAATGGCTTACTTTCTATTTTTATATATTTATGCCACTATTCTGTAGGAAAGAGTTTTTATTTTTATTTTTTATACTTTTTGGCCATGCCCCAAGGCATGTGGGATCTTAGTTTCCCAACCAAGGATCCAACTCATGCCCCCTGCATTGGAAGCAACAGTCTTAACTACTGGACAGCCAGGGAATTCTCTATGTAGGAAAAACTCTTACAATGGGAGTCCTAGATCACAGGTGTTTGTTTCTAATGATACTTCCAAATACCCTCCAAAATCTCTGTATTAATATTACAACTCAGCATGTATCAATGTACTGTATAGGAATGTACTTATTTCCCACACCTGGCTAACATAACCTATTTCAAATCTCCTAAAATTCTGACAATCAAATGGGGGTAAAATGTCATCACTAAGGATACTGTATTTTTGTTAATTTTAAAGCTTTTCTCTCAAGTTATCACTTATCTCTTGTAAGCATAAATACATTTAAAATTTTCATGTCACCAAACCTTGCAATTTTTCTCCTTTACAGCTTCTAGGCTTTGCAAAGACTTTCTTAGGATGATTCCTATGATTAAACTTGATTGCGCTCATCATTCACAGATACAGTAAACATCACAGTATGCACAATACGCAAAAATCAGGTACAACCTAAACACATACAATTTTTAACTTGTGAATTATACCTCAATAAACTAGAAAAAAATTTCCCTATATTTTCTTTTAATATATTTTGAGGAAAAGTACTTATATCTGCAATTAATTTTTAACATAAAATATAGAAGGGATGTAACTTTCTTCCTAATAGCCAATTTTTCCAATATCAGTTTACTGTATCCTTTCCCTACTGATATGACATAGCACCTTTAACATGTATCAAGTTTCTACACATGTATTTGTTCTATTTCTGGGGTCTTTCTACAGTCTATTTGACTATCTCTGTGCAACCACCCCACAGAGTACCAACCCAAGGTGACTCCTCCAAAAGAAAAGTGTTTTTGACCTTTACCCTTCTCCACTTATTTCTCCTGAGGTCCTAAGGGCCTCCTGGTTATAGCAAATGCCCAGTTAGCTATTGATAGATACTTTATTATTCTTTTGCTAATACAGCAGGACTACTAACAATCAGACATCTCCAGGTCTACCTCCTATCTCCAACTTTCGGTAATCAAATTTTAACGAGTTTAACACCTGTAAAATACTTCGATACCTGAAACAGCTTTTGTTTCTCTGGAACTTTATTTTCAAACTGCCTGCGTGAAGTAGTACTTATGGTCCTCTGAGTAATCTGACGAAGACCCTGAAATTTAAAAATCCATATATGTGAAACAGATTTAGGGTATAAAAAAACCTTCAACCATTTCTAACCTTTAGTATATTACACAGAAGTGAACGTGACAGTCAAAACACAGCCGATCCCTTAATTACAAAGTCATAGATAAGCACTGAGCTTTTCCTATTTGTTGCCTGGCCACTGCTCTTTGTATTAGTCTGAAGTCTTCAAACACCATATGTAAAAAGCAATTCATTCAGGTAGATTTTGAGGGAAAAAAAAATTATGACATTACCTGAACCGAACCAGTAGCAATATACGAGGAAAACATACTTATCCATATACAGAGAGAGATTACAAAAACAATAGTTACAGAATACACTATAACCTGTTTTTAACAGTGTGTTATATTATTAAAAAATCTATTACCTGCTATCAAAATAAGCTGGCATGATTCCTACTTGATTAAAACGCTTCTCATTACATCCTACCCAATCAATAGGGTATAAATCTTTTACAAAGAAGACGTGCATTATGTATCTAGTTGAATTAAATAACAACCTATGCACCTCACTTTCCAAAATAAATAACACGTTGAGAAAGTAAGTAAAGTCTCACTGGATAATTACCAAAGAAAATTATCACGGTTATATTTTCCTTCTCCTTCTCAAAACTTGGGGGAAATACTTCACATGCTTAAAATCGGTAGAGAGGTGAAGGACACTGCAGAACCGCCTGATGGCAGCAAGACGACCCTTCAGCCATGAGTGACCTTGGCTCAAGTCCCACCCAAAAGTGTTTTTGACCTTTACCCTTCTCCACTTATTTCTCCTGAGGTCCTAAGGGCCTCCTGGTTATAGCAAATGCCCAGTTAGCTATTGATAGATACTTTATTATTCTTTTGCTAATACAGCAGGACTACTAACAATCAGACATCTCCAGGTCTACCTCCTATCTCCAACTTTCGGTAATCAAATTTTAACGAGTTTAACACCTGTAAAATACTTCGATACCTGAAACAGCTTTTGTTTCTCTGGAACTTTATTTTCAAACTGCCTGCGTGAAGTAGTACTTATGGTCCTCTGAGTAATCTGACGAAGACCCTGAAATTTAAAAATCCATATATGTGAAACAGATTTAGGGTATAAAAAAACCTTCAACCATTTCTAACCTTTAGTATATTACACAGAAGTGAACGTGACAGTCAAAACACAGCCGATCCCTTAATTACAAAGTCATAGATAAGCACTGAGCTTTTCCTATTTGTTGCCTGGCCACTGCTCTTTGTATTAGTCTGAAGTCTTCAAACACCATATGTAAAAAGCAATTCATTCAGGTAGATTTTGAGGGAAAAAAAAATTATGACATTACCTGAACCGAACCAGTAGCAATATACGAGGAAAACATACTTATCCATATACAGAGAGAGAGATTACAAAAACAATAGTTACAGAATACACTATAACCTGTTTTTTTAACAGTGTGTTATATTATTAAAAAATCTATTACCTGCTATCAAAATAAGCTGGCATGATTCCTACTTGATTAAAACGCTTCTCATTACATCCTACCCAATCAATAGGGTATAAATCTTTTACAAAGAAGACGTGCATTATGTATCTAGTTGAATTAAATAACAACCTATGCACCTCACTTTCCAAAATAAATAACACGTTGAGAAAGTAAGTAAAGTCTCACTGGATAATTACCAAAGAAAATTATCACGGTTATATTTTCCTTCTCCTTCTCAAAACTTGGGGGAAATACTTCACATGCTTAAAATCGGTAGAGAGGTGAAGGACACTGCAGAACCGCCTGATGGCAGCAAGACGACCCTTCAGCCATGAGTGCTTCTCAAGTCCCACCCAAAATTGAATGGCTTGCTTTTTAAACTGCCTTCTGATACCCATAAAGTTCACGGCCACTGAAACTTAAACCTTTCAGTATCAGGTACATCTTTCTGATGCTTCCGGGTATCCTAAGTTTCCGACCTGGACCCACAAGATTAGGGGTGGCGACTGAGAACCCAAGGCTTGTCTAAAGCACAATCCTCTCGTCACCTCCCGAGTTTCTCTTCCCTCTACAGCTAGAGAGCACAGCTGGGGGCGAGAAGGATGCGTAGAGAAGAAGGTAGGTCAAGCGGAAGGGCACGGACCAAGGTGACTTCAGGAGCCGCCCTCTCCTCTCTCCCTCCCTCCCAGGAGCCTTCTGTCGTGACCCTCTAACCTCTACTTCCAACCCTCCCACCCTTCATCCCAAACGCCAGCCGAGAAGCTCCTCACCAGCAGATTCCGAAGCATCTTGGCTCAGTTACTGCCCACCAACCGCGACAACTGACCACCAGGAACGGAACTCCCCACGCCGGAACCTGAACTACCTTCTGGCCTTGCGCATGCGCCTGGAACGTAAACATTTCCGGTCGGAGGAGGGGCCGGCGCTCCTAACCATAGAGAGCAAAAGAAGAGAGCGGCCGGACGGCTTTGGCCGCTCTAGGCGGCGGGCTGTCTCTGCATCTCTATCCCTATCCTGAGCAGCCGGATACCCAGGGAGCTGGGTTTCACAACCGACTTTTGAGACCTGAGAGGCCGGCGCTGCGGTGTTGCGTCCTCTTTTAACTAGCTTAGATAGAATTAATCCGAGACCAGGCTATGAAAGAAAATGAGTGTGTGTATTTTGAACAAGAAGGCGTAAAACTCTGAGCAACCTGATTTGGCTGGATGAAATACAAAACGCAAAGGGTAACTCGTTACTCTTATACGGATACCGTCAATTTTTTTCCACTTGTCCTGAGGACGTTGCTGTTCCTTGTGCTGAGTGTGTGCTGTGCAGAGCTGCGCGGGAATGCCAGTTTTTATCTTCCTTCCTGTACCTTTGGATGCTGCTGAACTCCCCATTCATGAAGGTTTCCCACAGTGTTGTGAAATGGTGGAAGTTGTTCGCTTATTTCTGAGTCTGGGAAAACGCTGCAAAGAAGGGGAGATTTTAATTGGGAGACCAGAAATGGGATGGCAAACCTAGACTCTTGGGTCTTGCTGTCTCAGGCTAACCACATGGATTATCTTACAGGATACCAGTCGTGCTTTAAAAATGACACATGGCAAGTGCCCACCCCCAAGCGAGTATAAATATAAAAATCGCTATCCTATACTACAATGAATATGTCCACCTTTTGACAAAGTCATAATTATTCCACTGTCATTTCAAACAGAAATGGGTCCAGCATAGGAGAGATGTGTAGCTGAAATTAGTAATATTGAAATTATTCCTTCTCATCTTTAGGGTCAGACCCAAGTCATTTGACCCAGTTCAAGTTCTTTTCCTTACCAATTTTAATACCCAGTTATTTATTAATTTGTATTATTATAACAACAAATATTTATAGATTATAAATACCCAATTCATCTCTTGCCCCCTGAATTGGGAGTGAAAGGACTTGGTTTATTCTCCACTCTGTATTATGCATTATAATCAGATACTTGAGCATAACTACCAGTGGCCAACAGCTGGGCATAGCGATTTTAAAAATAATGGATTGTTTATAATTTGCAATTGGTAAAGTTGTATGTGCTCTTATGTTTTCTCCATTTAGCGAAATGGATTGTAAACTTTTTAAGAACAGAGATTATGTGAATGTCATACCATTCCTCTGGCACTATTGAAAGAGGATAAACTAAAAAATGGCGGTACAGTTTTGCTGATTTTGAACTAGCTTAGATAGAATTAATCCGAGACCAGGCTATGAAAGAAAATGAGTGTGTGTATTTTGAACAAGAAGGCGTAAAACTCTGAGCAACCTGATTTGGCTGGATGAAATACAAAACGCAAAGGGTAACTCGTTACTCTTATACGGATACCGTCAATTTTTTTCCACTTGTCCTGAGGACGTTGCTGTTCCTTGTGCTGAGTGTGTGCTGTGCAGAGCTGCGCGGGAATGCCAGTTTTTATCTTCCTTCCTGTACCTTTGGATGCTGCTGAACTCCCCATTCATGAAGGTTTCCCACAGTGTTGTGAAATGGTGGAAGTTGTTCGCTTATTTCTGAGTCTGGGAAAACGCTGCAAAGAAGGGGAGATTTTAATTGGGAGACCAGAAATGGGATGGCAAACCTAGACTCTTGGGTCTTGCTGTCTCAGGCTAACCACATGGATTATCTTACAGGATACCAGTCGTGCTTTAAAAATGACACATGGCAAGTGCCCACCCCCAAGCGAGTATAAATATAAAAATCGCTATCCTATACTACAATGAATATGTCCACCTTTTGACAAAGTCATAATTATTCCACTGTCATTTCAAACAGAAATGGGTCCAGCATAGGAGAGATGTGTAGCTGAAATTAGTAATATTGAAATTATTCCTTCTCATCTTTAGGGTCAGACCCAAGTCATTTGACCCAGTTCAAGTTCTTTTCCTTACCAATTTTAATACCCAGTTATTTATTAATTTGTATTATTATAACAACAAATATTTATAGATTATAAATACCCAATTCATCTCTTGCCCCCTGAATTGGGAGTGAAAGGACTTGGTTTATTCTCCACTCTGTATTATGCATTATAATCAGATACTTGAGCATAACTACCAGTGGCCAACAGCTGGGCATAGCGATTTTAAAAATAATGGATTGTTTATAATTTGCAATTGGTAAAGTTGTATGTGCTCTTATGTTTTCTCCATTTAGCGAAATGGATTGTAAACTTTTTAAGAACAGAGATTATGTGAATGTCATACCATTCCTCTGGCACTATTGAAAGAGGATAAACTACCAACCAGCAGATGAATTAATGATATATCTAGGAAATATAATTTTGTCCAAAAAGAACCAAACAGGCAAATAAAATAGATTCTAAAGTAGATACTGATCCTTAGATTCATGTCTTTACAGTTTTTCACTCCTTGCTGGATCATTCCATGAGCATATGAACACATTCTCAAATTAAACAAACCTATGATGTCAGTTACCATAACATTTCTCTTCACCAAAAGACACAGATTTGTCTTCCCTTCCGTTCCTTCTAATCTTTGAAATATCAGTATCAATTTTCCTCCTTTCCGTCTATTGGCAACATTTAATAGAGTTCATCATTCTCTCACAGTATCTTTTCAATTTGGAAATAACCGTATGTACAATACAGTATACCGTGTATAGTTCAAAACATGGTCCCAATGAGGCTTCCACACACTTCTGTTTCTGTGGTTCTATTTCAGAAGTTGCTATTAGTTTCCTTTCTTGGATTCTCATCCTCTCAATTTCTGAACTTCAGATACCACTTCTTTTCTACATTCATCCCTTTTGTGATTTCATCCAATGCCAAGAAACACCATTTGTGTGCAGACAACTCTCCCATCTGACTTTCCCCTTGCACTCCTGGTGTCCCCACTGAGATGTCTAATGGGTGTCTCAACCTGAACAAAACTGAATTCTTTCCACTCCTTATTCCTAAACTTTCCTGGTAATTTTACTTCAAGTCCCAAACGTTGGCTGCTTTCTATCATACCCTGTAACTAATTCATAAGAAAATCCCCTTGGCTGCACCTTCAAAATGTACGGAGCTGACCATTTCTCTTCTCTCCACCACTACCACCACTCCAGACCAAGCCAGCATCTCTTGCTTGCATTACTGCTAAAAAATCTTTTTTAAACTGGTTTCCTGCTTCTGCTCTTCCACTCAGTCTATCTTCTACACAGCAATGATCCCTTTTTTCCTTTTTAAAATTTTGGCCTCTTTAATTGTTTTATTTATTTTCATCCATCTCTACATTCTCATTGCAGTGGCCTCGCTCGTGGCAGAGCACCAGGGTCTATCTGGACTACAGTTTTTTCGAAATGGATTGTAAACTTTTTAAGAACAGAGATTATGTGAATGTCATACCATTCCTCTGGCACTATTGAAAGAGGATAAACTACCAACCAGCAGATGAATTAATGATATATCTAGGAAATATAATTTTGTCCAAAAAGAACCAAACAGGCAAATAAAATAGATTCTAAAGTAGATACTGATCCTTAGATTCATGTCTTTACAGTTTTTCACTCCTTGCTGGATCATTCCATGAGCATATGAACACATTCTCAAATTAAACAAACCTATGATGTCAGTTACCATAACATTTCTCTTCACCAAAAGACACAGATTTGTCTTCCCTTCCGTTCCTTCTAATCTTTGAAATATCAGTATCAATTTTCCTCCTTTCCGTCTATTGGCAACATTTAATAGAGTTCATCATTCTCTCACAGTATCTTTTCAATTTGGAAATAACCGTATGTACAATACAGTATACCGTGTATAGTTCAAAACATGGTCCCAATGAGGCTTCCACACACTTCTGTTTCTGTGGTTCTATTTCAGAAGTTGCTATTAGTTTCCTTTCTTGGATTCTCATCCTCTCAATTTCTGAACTTCGTATTACCACTTCTTTTCTACATTCATCCCTTTTGTGATTTCATCCAATGCCAAGAAACACCATTTGTGTGCAGACAACTCTCCCATCTGACTTTCCCCTTGCACTCCTGGTGTCCCCACTGAGATGTCTAATGGGTGTCTCAACCTGAACAAAACTGAATTCTTTCCACTCCTTATTCCTAAACTTTCCTGGTAATTTTACTTCAAGTCCCAAACGTTGGCTGCTTTCTATCATACCCTGTAACTAATTCATAAGAAAATCCCCTTGGCTGCACCTTCAAAATGTACGGAGCTGACCATTTCTCTTCTCTCCACCACTACCACCACTCCAGACCAAGCCAGCATCTCTTGCTTGCATTACTGCTAAAAAATCTTTTTTAAACTGGTTTCCTGCTTCTGCTCTTCCACTCAGTCTATCTTCTACACAGCAATGATCCCTTTTTTCCTTTTTAAAATTTTGGCCTCTTTAATTGTTTTATTTATTTTCATCCATCTCTACATTCTCATTGCAGTGGCCTCGCTCGTGGCAGAGCACCAGCTCTGGGCACATGGGCTCCAGAGCGCTGGCTCCTAATTGGACACACTGGTCCAGCCACTCCGCCGCACGTGGGATCTTCTCCGGCCAGGGATCAAACAGGTGCCCCGGCACTGCAAGGCAGACTCTCTACCCAGTGGACCACCTGGGAAACCCAACAATGATCCTTTTAAGGACAGTGATTCTGCTTAAAACTTTTCTTTCAGTGTTGTATCCCCAGCACCTAAATGTTAGAAAATGCTCAGTAAATACTGGTTAAGTGAATAGTATGTCACACAAGAGTGAACTCATTTTATTGAGTATAAAAATTCACAAAATCTTGCTTAATACTTGTACTCCTTTTAAACATTTTTCAGTCCCAGAGTCCCCTTGCTCTTTAAAGTGTCTTTCCTGACAAAAACATGACTGAAATTTGCCTAGATGCCTATCAAACTTTACTTGATCTTCCCAGGCACACTTATTTGCTACCTGTCTTGTAAATTCATTCTCTGAAGCAGAGTATTTACTTATGAAATAGGTTCCTTCCCAAAACATCAGTTTGGGGTTCTTTTGTAATATAAGAAAATGATTAGAAATAACTTTTCCACTGAAAATATTTCCTTCAGAGAGTTCTGGAGCATCATAAGAGAACTGGCAATATGCTACTTAGACATGTGGAAAATCTGAGGTGGGTCATGGTTAATTTGACTCTTGCTGTAAGATTCCTTTATGGACTTCAGATGTAAAAGCATTAAGTGAAAAAAAAAGCTCACAATTACTGAGGCAAAGTTACCAAATCACAGTTAGCTCAGTCTTTTAAGAAAACCAACAGGATGACAACCTTCACTTTGATCCTACCTGAGAAGTCTTCTAAATAAAAAGCAGAGGAAAGCCAGAACAGTTTTCTGTGATTGGGATGTGTGTATTTTAATTCTGGAATCATCCTTAAACCACTGTTTTACAAACTAATGTAGCAGAATGGTTTCATGCGAAGTTTAATGTATTAAAAATTACTAGTTTGATAAAACATAAATCATTTGGTGGTCTGTATTGTCTTATTATTAAATAATTTCTCTAATTGCAAGCCTCAGTCTTTTCATCATGAAAGCTGAGGAGGAGAAGCCTGGTGGGCTACAGTCCATGGGGTTGCAAAGAGTAAGACAGGACTGAGCGACTAATACTTTAACACTACAGTAATCCAGGAAATCCAAAGAAAACCTGACATTAGCAGCAAAGGAATGTAGATGAGGGGATGGGTTATGGAGCCAACAATGAGGAAGCACCTTCAAAAAATCAACAGAATGCAGTGACTTATTGGATTGGGAAACTGGGGAGGATATCAGATTTTTGGTTAACTCCTAAGATGGCTAGTCAAACCATTCACTACATTGAGTAACGTAAGAGGAAGCCTAGACTAGGAAGGGATGGGCTCAGCTGATTTGATTTGTTCACTGAGTGCTATTTTTCTGTACCTTGTGCTAAATGCTTATTATCTATCACTTTCCTCATTCCTGAAATCAAAATCTGTCAAGTAGGTATTAAAATCCCCATTTTACTGGCAAGGAAATGGTTAAGTAAATGATTTAGGAGATTAAATAATCTGAAGATAACATTTAGGTGTTTAAGAGCCAGGTCAGCCTGACTCTAAAAATGATATTATTCTACCGAATCTTTCAGATGCAGGTTGACAGTGTAGAGGCTAGAGTGCAATAGTGGGTAGAAAACCTAGTTGAAGACGGTATTAACATATAAACTTCTCTTTTACAAGCTTTGTTGTACAGAAGGAAAAACACACCCCAGGGATTATTTTAGGCTACTGATTCCATGGCAATCTGACATATAAATGTAAAGGTATTTTTGCTGCATTTCTTGTCCTTGAAACAAACTGGCCTATCAGTCTTCACAGTGAAAGTGACGTGTAGTGAGTTCAGTCTTCTTCTGCATCACCCTTCCATAGAAAAGCTTGTGATAAACAGACAAGCTCCCATTAGTATCACTCAAAGTACATTCTTTAAAAATACAATAAAATCATCAAAATGTACTTCAAGGTGGTTCCAGTTTAAGACAGTAGATAGGCCCCAAGTGTTTGTCACTCCAATAAAATGGAAGAAAAGGAATCAAAAGATATTTTTAGATACAACACCTTAGAGGAATCTCAAAGGCACTATGCTGAGTAAAACAAGCCACTTTCAAAAGCTTATATATGATTCCATTATGACACTCCAGGAGACAAAACTATGGGGGTGGAAAAGAGATTAGTGGCTGCCCGAGTTTATGGATGGAGGAAAGGATGACTATAAAACGATACTGTAGAAAGGAGGCTGGGGGTTTGGGTGTTGATCTGAATTCTAAGGTGGTTACGCCAATCTATACATGCATTAAAATTCACAGGACTGTTCACTACAAAGTACAAAAACTGATGATTATTGTCTAAAGAACATTTAAAAATATATAGCCCAGGGCTTCCCTGGTGCTCCAGTGGGTAAGGATACCACCTTGCAGTGCAAGGGACACCGGTTTGATCCCTGGCCTGGGAAGATCCCACATGCCACGGAGCAGCTGGACCGATGTGTCCAACTACCAAGCCGGAGCTCTGGAGCGCATGCGCCCAGAGCCGGTGCTCTGCAGTGACACAGGCCACTGAGATGGGAAGCCCACACAGGCTGAAGAACAAAGATAAATAAATGAAAGATCAATAGAAGTGGCCAAAACACACACACACACACACACACATACACACACACACACACACATAATATATACACACACACACAAATACAGCCCAAAAGGATGGAGAGAAAAAAGGGGACAGAAACAGAAGATCTATTTCAACAGGTTTCTGGAAAACTGAAAGGAGATGGGATATGGCTGACCAGGACAGAGAAAGCCACAATCTTAAAGTGGGAACTGTGAAGTGGATGGTATCAGTGACGAGCTTGTTGATAGGTTCCAAAACCCCTGAGACACTCAGACTTGGAAGTAGAAGTTACAGCAGAGTGGAGTCAAAGGACAGTCCTGAAAATGAGTAGTTGAAAACTGTACACAATAGAATGGCTAGATCCTCGTGACGTAGTGAGTTCAGTCTTCTTCTGCATCACCCTTCCATAGAAAAGCTTGTGATAAACAGACAAGCTCCCATTAGTATCACTCAAAGTACATTCTTTAAAAATACAATAAAATCATCAAAATGTACTTCAAGGTGGTTCCAGTTTAAGACAGTAGATAGGCCCCAAGTGTTTGTCACTCCAATAAAATGGAAGAAAAGGAATCAAAAGATATTTTTAGATACAACACCTTAGAGGAATCTCAAAGGCACTATGCTGAGTAAAACAAGCCACTTTCAAAAGCTTATATATGATTCCATTATGACACTCCAGGAGACAAAACTATGGGGGTGGAAAAGAGATTAGTGGCTGCCCGAGTTTATGGATGGAGGAAAGGATGACTATAAAACGATACTGTAGAAAGGAGGCTGGGGGTTTGGGTGTTGATCTGAATTCTAAGGTGGTTACGCCAATCTATACATGCATTAAAATTCACAGGACTGTTCACTACAAAGTACAAAAACTGATGATTATTGTCTAAAGAACATTTAAAAATATATAGCCCAGGGCTTCCCTGGTGCTCCAGTGGGTAAGGATACCACCTTGCAGTGCAAGGGACACCGGTTTGATCCCTGGCCTGGGAAGATCCCACATGCCACGGAGCAGCTGGACCGATGTGTCCAACTACCAAGCCGGAGCTCTGGAGCGCATGCGCCCAGAGCCGGTGCTCTGCAGTGACACAGGCCACTGAGATGGGAAGCCCACACAGGCTGAAGAACAAAGATAAATAAATGAAAGATCAATAGAAGTGGCCAAAACACACACACACACACACACACATACACACACACACACACACATAATATATACACACACACACAAATACAGCCCAAAAGGATGGAGAGAAAAAAGGGGACAGAAACAGAAGATCTATTTCAACAGGTTTCTGGAAAACTGAAAGGAGATGGGATATGGCTGACCAGGACAGAGAAAGCCACAATCTTAAAGTGGGAACTGTGAAGTGGATGGTATCAGTGACGAGCTTGTTGATAGGTTCCAAAACCCCTGAGACACTCAGACTTGGAAGTAGAAGTTACAGCAGAGTGGAGTCAAAGGACAGTCCTGAAAATGAGTAGTTGAAAACTGTACACAATAGAATGGCTAGATCCCTAACTCTCTGTCCTATGCCTCCTGACCAAATACAATCTCTCACCTCTATCATGTCTCCCACAGGCAGAAGCCAAAAGTATTTTAATCTGGAAAAAGTAATGGGAGACAACTAAGTGGAAGGCATAATCAAAGGCATAGTGAAAATAAGTGAAGTGGAAAACAGCTGAGGAGAAGGGCAAGGCAGAAGCAGAGAGTTCAAAGCAGTAAGAGACTGACCTTCTTTGAACCCTTCCTTTTGTAGAAGACCAGAATATTCATCCTAGTCCCACAGAAGAGGCCTCCGGCCAAATGACTGGCTTCTTAACAATCATTCCCTAGTGCAGTACTTCTCAAAATTCAGTCCACCTACAGCTGCTGACCTGACAACTACTTATCACTTGTCTAAGCATGTTATCATGAGCAGAAACAAATGATGCACTGAGAGGCATCTTTGACTAGCACTGTGCTAGTGAGGCCATCAGATTTTTAAAAACTGTGTATATGTTACTTTGATAATTTTTGGTATATAAAAGAAAATAAGGTCACCATGGGTCTATTGGATTTTAGACATATTTATTTTGAATTTTCAAATGACATTATGGGAAATGTGATTCTTGTGTTTACTGAATGGGGGCATGGGCGATAAAACAGCTCTCACACACTTTACTAGAGCATCCAAATACCACTGCAAACATTGATGCACCAAATTCCTCTCAAAATAGTACGTCTTTACTGCCTCCATTCTCCCCTCAAAAGCACCATGTTCACAAAGAACAGAACTTGGCAGCTTAACCAGCAAAGGATGATACAATAATTCTAAGGAAGTGTTCTCCACGAAGACAGCAGGCTGAGCAGGCTGAACAGCAATCAAGACTACCTTTCAGATGCTCCTCTTTCCTAATCTGGCTTTTCACTCCCTATGCCCCCACCCACTTCATTATTTTCATCATCCTAGACTCCCTACCAGTTACTCATTTTCTATTAACCAGAAAGTTCCCTTGCAAACTTAGCCTGTCTGCCTATAACTGAGGTTACAATCTGACACCTCCTGGTAAGAATAGCTGCTTCTCAGTAATATGGATCTATATTGCAGTTAATGCTGTCAGAGTGGTTAATATACACACAGATGGCAATCCAATTTAGGCATGGGAATGTTAAACACATTAAGCCTGGGCTAAAATTTGGTGCTAAACATTAGCAACAATACTAGGGCACTGGTTTTTAACAAGACACTTAAACATAGCAAAATTAATTTTGTTCATTTTTATTAATACAGAATATACTAACAGTAAGTTACCTTTCAATATAGTCAAGGTTACAAACAAACTGTTACTAACCAATAAACAAATAACAGTTACTTGACTCTATTAGGTAGTACAGTTATTTTTAGAAATTTATTTTTAAACTGCTTTATGATTCCAAAGAAATTTCTTAGTCTTTACTTATTAAATACTTCCATTAATTGGGAACCTCATATATCACAATTATTCCCAGCAAGTTAATGCATTCTTCAATGCCTTCTACTCAACCTAGATGGTATTAAAATGCATTCTGATTCTTTGAAAGCTGAGTATGACATCAGTGTTTCCAAAGGTGAGCATAAAGCCCCTGAGAAAGAAATGTTTTCCTTCCTTCCCCAGTCACAAAGGCCATAGGAATGTTCCACATATTTAACAACAGAAACCCCTTACAACTCAAATGGCAGGAGACAAGGGAGAATTTAGGCCATCAATGTACTTGTAAAACAGATAAAACTCCAAACATATTTTCAGATTCCACCTTCACCACAAATGACAAAGTGCTGGAAGAGCTCTTCAGCTTTCCTGCAGCGGCACCTCTGGTCCCTCAATTAGAAAAAGAGACACAGAATGGCAGTTCTTAAAACAGCACAAACTCTATCTGCAAAAGCTGGGAGAAGCCCTCTCCCTCAGTGATGTATCCCAGAAAATACACTGCCACGTGCAAGAGGGTCAGTTATCAGAATAAATAACCATATTTTGAAGGACCGACAAAAGAACAGTTCCACACAAATACCACCCTATGCACTCAGAAATTTCAGGATAATTATATATTAAATACCTCATGCAAGTAGTATTCTATTTGTTAAGGTCATTATGAACTACAGGTTCTTTTAACTGAATTTCACATTGTACAAAAGTGTGGCACATTTATACTATTAACCATTATATTATTTTTTGTTTTTTAAAAAACATATTAATCGAAACTGATACATTACCTAGACCTTTTGACTTAAAGTATAGTCAAAGGAATCCATTACAAACTCTTAATTCAAACAGGCATTTTTCTATACAAACAAGTTATTTTAGTTTAAAAAAAATGCACTTAAGCCACCTCTGATTAAGACATACATTTCATGCAAAAATGTGAAAAAATAAGTTTACATTCAAGAATCAGTTCTATAGCAAACAAATTACAGCATTTATTCAATAAGAGAATATTAAAAATAATTCCAGTTACTAGAAAATAACTTCAAGCATATATATTATAATTTATCATGTGCATACTCAAAAATCTCCAGAACTTAATTAGGAAATTTAAAGAATTTCTTTTTAAGGTACATCTTAGAAAAACCTACCAAAATGACTGGAGATACGTAAAACGTATGGACATATAAAGAATGTCCACACACATTCATATTTGACCTAAATGTAAAAATTAGATGAAATATAGAGGAAATCAAGGTTACTGTTTTCCAAAATTTCTACAACATAATATTAGGACTTAGGTCAAAACACTTACCTGCAAAATAAAAACAGCCTGAGGTACTTCCAATGCTGAAGCAAATTTCTGAATGTTAAATACCACAACAATGAAAACAGTCTCCTTTGAACATTGAACACCTGGTGTACAGTTGAGGCAGAAGATAAAGCTCTGCCAAGAAGTTTCCCCATCTCACCTTTATTCTTTGTTTAAAACTCAGTTCAGAATGTAGCTCTCCCTTTGCAGCGGCACCTCTGGTCCCTCAATTAGAAAGAGACACAGAATGGCAGTTCTTACCCTCTATCTGCAAAAGCTGGGAGAAGCCCTCTCCCTCAGTGATGTATCCCAGAAAATACACTGCCACGTGCAAGAGGGTCAGTTATCAGAATAAATAACCATATTTTGAAGGACCGACAAAAGAACAGTTCCACACAAATACCACCCTATGCACTCAGAAATTTCAGGATAATTATATATTAAATACCTCATGCAAGTAGTATTCTATTTGTTAAGGTCATTATGAACTACAGGTTCTTTTAACTGAATTTCACATTGTACAAAAGTGTGGCACATTTATACTATTAACCATTATATTATTTTTTGTTTTTTAAAAAACATATTAATCGAAACTGATACATTACCTAGACCTTTTGACTTAAAGTATAGTCAAAGGAATCCATTACAAACTCTTAATTCAAACAGGCATTTTTCTATACAAACAAGTTATTTTAGTTTAAAAAATGCACTTAAGCCACCTCTGATTAAGACATACATTTCATGCAAAAATGTGAAAAAATAAGTTTACATTCAAGAATCAGTTCTATAGCAAACAAATTACAGCATTTATTCAATAAGAGAATATTAAAAATAATTCCAGTTACTAGAAAATAACTTCAAGCATATATATTATAATTTATCATGTGCATACTCAAAAATCTCCAGAACTTAATTAGGAAATTTAAAGAATTTCTTTTTAAGGTACATCTTAGAAAAACCTACCAAAATGACTGGAGATACGTAAAACGTATGGACATATAAAGAATGTCCACACACATTCATATTTGACCTAAATGTAAAAATTAGATGAAATATAGAGGAAATCAAGGTTACTGTTTTCCAAAATTTCTACAACATAATATTAGGACTTAGGTCAAAACACTTACCTGCAAAATAAAAACAGCCTGAGGTACTTCCAATGCTGAAGCAAATTTCTGAATGTTAAATACCACAACAATGAAAACAGTCTCCTTTGAACATTGAACACCTGGTGTACAGTTGAGGCAGAAGATAAAGCTCTGCCAAGAAGTTTCCCCATCTCACCTTTATTCTTTGATCACTGATGAAGTATAAGCTTCAAGGTGTGGGGTCCTAAATGAAAGAGGGTCTTTGCAAGCATAAGGAAGCTTAAGCACGTATGTACGTATGTACGGTTTGGAGCTAAGGTGGCGCCTACAGGAAGAGACAAGGGCATAATCTAAAGTCCACTGTCAAAACTTCTCATTGATCCCCCTGGTTTCCTCGCTGGTGGACAATGCATGCTCACCATAGATTCCTATTGAGATGTAAATGCATAATTGCTTGACTTTAGCTTGATTGGTGTGACTATAGGAAGTCCCTTGCAAAACCCCCTTCGTTTGCCTATAAAAGCTGTAAGTCTGCACTAATAAAATGGAACTGCTTTGACAGAACCCCTGCCGTGTCTGACTGTCCCCTGCATTCGCGGGGTGGGGGGGGCTTGTGGGCCGGCAGCAGACTCGCCTCTGTCCAAGATCTCCCGGTTCAGCCGGGGCAATCCCGCCGCCGCCTTCCTTTCTGTGGAAGGTCCTCCATCGAGGGAAATGGTCACAGGTAAAAACATAAGTGAGATGGGTTTCCTAATTGCAACATTTTAGCCAAAATGGAAAGAGGAATTTTAAATTCTCAGACCTGAGACCTACCTGACCTCTTCAGACATAAGCACTAATTCCCATGCTAGACAGGTTAAGCATGTCTTTTGAAATCCATCAGCTTGACATCTGTACTGGATAAACTGAATACATGAATCACCTCAACAAAGATGGTACTTTAAGCCTTTACACACGACACATGAAAATGATGAAGTGTTTTATTTAGATTTGGTCTTTCTTCATCTCTTTGTAACTCTGAATCCTGAAAGGTTAGCAAGTTATTATACATCTTGTATTCCCTTTCTTCACACAACAGGCACACATATACAGTATCATATGTCAATATAATATTATCAACACAGCATAAACATTTAAGCAGCAGACGCATTTCACATAAAAGAGGCTCTACGCATCATACGGCCTGTCCCAACAAAAACGAAACATCAGAATGCCATTTCAGCAGTTACAGTGTTGTTATGATCAATATAGCTAATCTGTTTTATACCCGTCATGTATTTTCATAAGTCATCCATAAGGAAGAAGCAGAGGACAAAGACTGCTTTTTTAAAAAAAAGTTCTGTGCCAACTTCAGAAATGACATACTAACCAGATATCAGCATTTGAAAGCTAGGTTGAATAGGACTGGCCTTGATGCACATGCAGTAAACTTGTTTTCAGAATAGAAAATTAAATGGTAATGTCAGCAGTATTACTACTGTTTCTGTATTTATGATTAATTACTAGCAGTACAACTCCCAGGAGGAAGGAGATGGATCCAACAGCGATGTAAGCAATCCCCAAAAATGGATTTTTTCCTCCCATCCATGAAATGGTGCTCAAGATCATCCGTTTTCGTCCATCAAATGAATGTACAGGGTAATCTGAAGAGTGTATAGGAAGCCTTTTCCATGTCTTGTCACTTGATTTTAAAATACAACTTAAGAAGCTGGCATTTAATTTCTTGTAATTTACAGGTATAATTCTAAGATAGACACCTTACTCGTATGTTCTGAATCAGAAAATCATCATATAATCATTATCCTAAAGGACTGACAAAAGCCAATATCATTTACAAGCAAAAACAACTAAATTTAAGAGTTAAATAATTTCTCATTTCTCAGATATTTCTGTTCTCATTACACAGGAGGGGTTCTAAAAGGCCTGTAATGCGAAAAAAGTATTTTGGATAAACAGCAATGAAACCACAGAGGAAAAGGAGCTTGACAGACCAGCAGAAATGGAAAGAATGAAGGGACTGGAGGTTCTGTGAGCTCAAAAGCATGTGCAGCAAGACTGTAGTTAGGAGAGTGTGGGAGGACTCAGCAAAAGACAAAAAGCACAACACTGAAGTTTATACTGCTGTCTATAAGCAACGAGAAAAGTGACAGTATGACACACAGTCGATGGCTAAAACAGAGTGGAAATGGAGGACAGATTCTTAAAGAGATTTGAGAAACGGGACACCAACATATTGCATGAGCGTCATACATGGATCAGTCTAGGATATGGGCAAGAGTTAGGACAGAGAAGCAAACAGAACTAAGTCCCTACACAAAAGGTTTACAACTTTTTCAGATGCATCTTTTGAATCATGAGTGAGTTCTCGTCTGGTATTCTAGCTTTTGTATGGGAAGCTCAGCTCTCTTACTAGTTCTTAAATCAATGTTAACCTGAGCCAGGCATGATTGTGAGAGTAACCCAGTACTCTGTGGGATGTGGTATCAAATCACCCACGCTAGTCTCAATATCCCAACCCTAAAAAGTGGCTTCTACCTTAGTTCTAATATCTAGTTCCCACCTGAGACCCAATTTTGATAATTAACCCTTGATGTTTACAGGTCAAATTTCTGTCTTACCAATTTTCAAAACCATCTGCATTCTTCCTCACAGTTCTCTTGGTGCGAATTACTAGCAGTACAACTCCCAGGAGGAAGGAGATGGATCCAACAGCGATGTAAGCAATCCCCAAAAATGGATTTTTTCCTCCCATCCATGAAATGGTGCTCAAGATCATCCGTTTTCGTCCATCAAATGAATGTACAGGGTAATCTGAAGAGTGTATAGGAAGCCTTTTCCATGTCTTGTCACTTGATTTTAAAATACAACTTAAGAAGCTGGCATTTAATTTCTTGTAATTTACAGGTATAATTCTAAGATAGACACCTTACTCGTATGTTCTGAATCAGAAAATCATCATATAATCATTATCCTAAAGGACTGACAAAAGCCAATATCATTTACAAGCAAAAACAACTAAATTTAAGAGTTAAATAATTTCTCATTTCTCAGATATTTCTGTTCTCATTACACAGGAGGGGTTCTAAAAGGCCTGTAATGCGAAAAAAGTATTTTGGATAAACAGCAATGAAACCACAGAGGAAAAGGAGCTTGACAGACCAGCAGAAATGGAAAGAATGAAGGGACTGGAGTTTCTGTGAGCTCAAAAAGCATGTGCAGCAAGACTGTAGTTAGGAGAGTGTGGGAGGACTCAGCAAAAGACAAAAAGCACAACACTGAAGTTTATACTGCTGTCTATAAGCAACGAGAAAAGTGACAGTATGACACACAGTCGATGGCTAAAACAGAGTGGAAATGGAGGACAGATTCTTAAAGAGATTTGAGAAACGGGACACCAACATATTGCATGAGCGTCATACATGGATCAGTCTAGGATATGGGCAAGAGTTAGGACAGAGAAGCAAACAGAACTAAGTCCCTACACAAAAGGTTTACAACTTTTTCAGATGCATCTTTTGAATCATGAGTGAGTTCTCGTCTGGTATTCTAGCTTTTGTATGGGAAGCTCAGCTCTCTTACTAGTTCTTAAATCAATGTTAACCTGAGCCAGGCATGATTGTGAGAGTAACCCAGTACTCTGTGGGATGTGGTATCAAATCACCCACGCTAGTCTCAATATCCCAACCCTAAAAAGTGGCTTCTACCTTAGTTCTAATATCTAGTTCCCACCTGAGACCCAATTTTGATAATTAACCCTTGATGTTTACAGGTCAAATTTCTGTCTTACCAATTTTCAAAACCATCTGCATTCTTCCTCACAGTTCTCTTGGTGCGAATTATCTGGCAACTAAGAAACCGAGTGCTCAAGTGCCTTCCCTTTCTTGTACTAAGCTACAGGTTGCCCTCTGCTTTGGATACAGCCATGAGATAATATTCTCTCCACCAGCACCTAAATTGAGTCTGGCTGTCCAAACTGCTGCGATGCAGGCCAAGCTTCAAAAACTTGGTTACTTTCTGTCTGTCCCTATTGCACCATGCTCAGGTGTGTACTGAGGGGCCAAATCAAAAGGATCAAAATAGATTTTTGTTTTGAAAATAGGTCTGTTAATTTAACTATTCATTAATCTAAAACCCAAACTATATACTTATAGCTAGTATATCAAAAATGTAAGATCATTAGGAAACATTTGAAAGCTAGTATCTGAGCTATATTCATTTACAATATACATAAGCAATGGGTTAGAAATTAAAAGATGTAAGGACTTTGTTTAAAATAAAAGTTAGTGCCCTGTATTTCTAGCTTAGGAAAGACTGCATCCACGCTGATACAGACTGATCTGACTTCTTGAGTGAACCAGCTAGGGACGCAGGCTGCAGTGGTGGCTGATGGTAAAGCAACAGCCTCTGGAGGCAGCAGCTTGACTCTGAAACCCAATTCTTATGTAATGTCACGTTAGCTACTCAAATGCTCTTAGGTTCCTGTATTCCTGTCTATAACATGTAGATGATATGTGCCTCACAATGCTTGAAATAAATCATATATGCATGTATTTAGTATAACTGACATAAACTTAGGATGAAATAAATGATGTTTATCAGCACTTTAAAGTCTGCCTTAATTTGGTAGAACAATACATCTAATGGTAAAAATGCTTTGATACTGTAAACAAACAGTAATTATAAATAATTATGTTGATATGAAATAACAAAATCACTAATTTTTAGCATCTAAAAAATTAGATTAAAACAGCCCAGTACCGCCAACACTTAAGTACTAGGTATGCTTACTAGCCTTTACATTAAAGTCAATTACAATCTCTTATAAAAATATCTAACTTACCTAGCACCTACATTTTAAATAATTTACCAAATAATTAAGGAAGCCCTGGTTACTTCAATTTTTCACTGAATTAATATGTTTGAACTCTAGATATAAAAATTAAAGACATTTCTGGAAGAAACAAGTTAAGAGAGACTCTCTCACACATATATTCATTGTCTTATAAAAATGCAGAGAGCCAAACTAAAATACAAAATAGCATGTCACATAACTAAGACAAGGTTAGACCACACTCCTTTCAAATTCTTTCTATCTGGACACATGGCCAAAAAAGGATACTGTATGTGATATTCAAATAGTATCGTCCAGCTGGTAATGTTGGATGTAAATCACTTCTCCGCTCTATAAGACGATATAACTTACGAAAAGTAGGCCAATAACTGCAGTGATCATTCAAAGTATATCAAAATGTAAGATCATTAGGAAACATTTGAAAGCTAGTATCTGAGCTATATTCATTTACAATATACATAAGCAATGGGTTAGAAATTAAAAGATGTAAGGACTTTGTTTAAAATAAAAGTTAGTGCCCTGTATTTCTAGCTTAGGAAAGACTGCATCCACGCTGATACAGACTGATCTGACTTCTTGAGTGAACCAGCTAGGGACGCAGGCTGCAGTGGTGGCTGATGGTAAAGCAACAGCCTCTGGAGGCAGCAGCTTGACTCTGAAACCCAATTCTTATGTAATGTCACGTTAGCTACTCAAATGCTCTTAGGTTCCTGTATTCCTGTCTATAACATGTAGATGATATGTGCCTCACAATGCTTGAAATAAATCATATATGCATGTATTTAGTATAACTGACATAAACTTAGGATGAAATAAATGATGTTTATCAGCACTTTAAAGTCTGCCTTAATTTGGTAGAACAATACATCTAATGGTAAAAATGCTTTGATACTGTAAACAAACAGTAATTATAAATAATTATGTTGATATGAAATAACAAAATCACTAATTTTTAGCATCTAAAAAATTAGATTAAAACAGCCCAGTACCGCCAACACTTAAGTACTAGGTATGCTTACTAGCCTTTACATTAAAGTCAATTACAATCTCTTATAAAAATATCTAACTTACCTAGCACCTACATTTTAAATAATTTACCAAATAATTAAGGAAGCCCTGGTTACTTCAATTTTTCACTGAATTAATATGTTTGAACTCTAGATATAAAAATTAAAGACATTTCTGGAAGAAACAAGTTAAGAGAGACTCTCTCACACATATATTCATTGTCTTATAAAAATGCAGAGAGCCAAACTAAAATACAAAATAGCATGTCACATAACTAAGACAAGGTTAGACCACACTCCTTTCAAATTCTTTCTATCTGGACACATGGCCAAAAAAGGATACTGTATGTGATATTCAAATAGTATCGTCCAGCTGGTAATGTTGGATGTAAATCACTTCTCCGCTCTATAAGACGATATAACTTACGAAAAGTAGGCAATGCTGCAGTACGCATCCAAACAATAAAATCCTCATTTATGAACCCATTATTATCATCGTCAGAATCCAACATATAAACTGGTTTAACCCAGTTTACTGGCTTTGTTGTGCCTTAAAAAGGAGAGATGAAAATGGGGTGAGGACACACATATTCAATTCTATTATGAGTTTCACTGAAAAGTCATACTCTATTAAAACAAACATACATAATATGAATTATTTCCCTGTGTGCAAAAGTAGAAATACAGTAATTTACTGAGTCTTAAAATCTAAAGAGAAATCAACTCCTCACATAAAAACCTAACAAATAATTACAAAGATCTGATTGATATCTTAAGAAAATACTAAAAGTAGGCTATTGAGTATGTACCAAAAAGGCAGGTGAGTTAATGCAAAAATACAGTGGTAATAAACATTACATTGTGAAATAAAGAAGGCAGAGAAACAAAAAAGAAATCTGAACCTATAATTATAAAATCTAATTGTTTTAAAATAAAACACAAGTTTAAAAGATTATGACTACAACACTTATAAGAAAATATCAGAGTAATTCAGGATTAAAAGTAAACATTTCTTTTAGAATTTCAACACATTAAAACATACTACATTATTTCACCTAACTTGAGGAAAAGTTGTTCCTAAAAAAGCATAAACGTTTTTAAGATTCTAAAAACAGAAAGTTTTAGGTACAAACAGAAAGTTTAGGTATAACATCTAGCTTATATTTTAAGGGATATTAGCAATACTTTACCTTTGAATCGTTCTTCCAAGGGAACGGCTCCAGGGGGATTTCTGAATTTTACATTTTTATCTGTCCACCAAGCAATACCTTTCTTTTTCAAAGTAATAGGTGTAGGATCAGATCCATTGCCAACCTGAAACAATTCTAGTGTATCTGGACACACGAAAAGATAGATATTACTAAACATCTACTGCAAATTGATAGTAACAGCTTTACTCCATAAGAAATAAGGATCTGGTATTTGCTCCCCAAAGTGGTTATAACAAAGCAGGCACATGATGTGGATCTGCTTTTGGTTATTTATATGTGAATTAACCATGGTAACTTTATGATCCTAGATGAACTTGCCTTCCCTCAAAACAGATTCAGGTCATTTTCCTACATGGCTAGCTGATATGTGATAAGGTCAAATGTTTTAATATCAACTCAAATAAATAAAACAAGTTGCAAGGTAAATCTGCCTCTCCTTCTATTCTTTACAAAACAAAACAACAACAAAAAAACACATTGCAAAATAGCTTCTGGCTTATCAACTTCTCTATCTGTACTGTTCAACATGGTAATCACTAGCTACATGGCTACAGACCTCTTGAAATTACAGCTAGTCCAAACGCGTATGTTTTGCACGAACATACTATACATCAGACATCAAAGATTTTGTATTGAAAATTAGTAAATACAATATTTCACTAATAACTTTATACAATGAACATCACTTACATGCCGAAATGGTCATTTTTGGGTCATACTGAGTTTAACAAAATATTATTAAATTTAATTTCACTTGTTTATTCTTTATTGCTTTTAATATGACTATCAGAAAACTTAAAATTACATTTATGATTCACATTATATTCCTATCAGACGGTGCTGCTCTAAATGATCAACTGTAGCTCCTTTTTAATGGTATAAATATTCAAAGTTGGTAGAAAAAGTAGCCTGGAATTTATCTGATCATTAATCAAAAAGGAAGTCAGCAGAATGTCTCTGTTTCTTTCTTCCCAGATTCCTCCCAGAGACAGAAATTCATTCTTAAAATATAAGAATTAACAAAGGAAAGTCATAAAGCATTCTAACACCCAACTGAATAATTTATGTATTTATTTTAAAGCTGCTGAATTTTGCAATTTCATTCATGTTTCTGTTCAGTCACTAAGTTCATTCATGTTTCTGTAAGATTATACAAATATTCCTAACTATAATATGTATATAAGCTTTGTTTATATCATACCATTAAACATGCTGTTGGCAATAGCCCCACAAGGAGCAATTGGTTTGTCTTCATTTCTTCTATAAGGCTCACACTCCTTACTGGGATTCTGATATTTAGAAGGAAAGAAGAGAGAAATTATTATCGAAGCCTCTGGGAGACTATCAGTTATCCCTAATTACTGATTAAAAATCCAATCCCTACATATTTCTCATGTGCCATGCATATAAAATGTCTTTAAATAAACAAACTTTAAATAATATCACATTTAATTACTCAAATAAATTCCTTAACATCACTGTTTTAAGCCTTTCTTTGAATATATTTTGTCATATAGGTATGTATCAAGCTGAAAGTTTAAATAATCTTTATACCAACACAAATTATAACTACAAACAGCTTTCTGCCAAGAGAAAAATTAAGAAGCTATCTAATGTCAGTCCAGCTGTAACATAGTGAAGGGAATCTTAAACTGAAAGTAAGAAGATTGAAGCTTCTAGTTTCATCTAATATTCTGTGTGACTTCAGGCATGTCCTTTGATTTATCTGAGCCTGGCTTATAAAATGAACATGTTCAACTAGATCATTTCAAATTTTGTAATTTGGAGTTATTTATATCCCCAAATTAAGTCCTGTGAAAGGAAGGAAGGTAGGGAACGAGGGAGGGAGGGGGGAGAGGTTTGGCTGGTTGGAGAGAAGGAGGGAAGGAAAGAAAGGAAGAAGGAAAAATGTCGTAAAATGTGACAGTCTTCTCTAAGTTGTACATCCAGGTATAAAGAAAACTAACATGTTGGCAAGACAAACAGCACTTCACCTGTCCTCCAGAATCATTTCTGACTTAGCCCCTACTGAAGAGCTCAAGAAAATGTGGAAGTTGTAAGGTTAAGTTAGAGAAGCTAGAGATTCTACCAAGTCTAACATGAGGTGTATGTCTGAGCTGTTTTGCGACTCCAAGGCTACATTAAGCCATGTCTCAAAACACGTAAACAAGCCAAGATATTCTTGATCTGAAATTAACTAGAACCTAGTCTCTTAAGGTAATCCCATTATCACCAACGTTGACTTGTATCTACATTCTCACTGGAGAAAGAAATATAGGAGTGAAAAAGACAGGAGAAGGTTAAAGAAATGTGGCAGGGAATTTCATAAAGTCTCTTTAATATGTGACTTCTCAAGCCTTTCAGGTCTTACACCATGCAAATTCATAAAGTTAGTATTCTAAGGCCATGAAGATAGATAATATATATTAGGCATATTACTATCTGATTGTTTTTATGAAAACTGTGATTTCAGAAAAAAAAGGTAAATGAACTCTCAGTGTGACAAATGTATAGCAATCACTAAACTACCGGGAGCGGGCAACTTTATTTAGAAAAGCAGCAGACAGAGAAGATGGAGGACTTAAGAGTCCCAAAGAACTATCTTCTAACTACTAAATTACTGAAGAAGTTTTAAAAGAAAGGAAAATATTCACTACCTAGTCATCAGGTACTGAACTAAGCAATGCTAGATACTCTGTAGTAATTGGTTTAAAAAAGCGATTTAATGAGAACCTAACATGTACCATATACCTGGCAAGCTTCTAAAAACGAGAAAAAAAAAGAGACCCTGTTTTTCAGCACTTCATATAATAAAGGGAACAGACCCATACACAGCCAAGTGTAATATGAAATGAGATAAAAGTGTCTATATTCATTCCACATGCACTCATTAAATGTCAGGCACTGGAGAGGTACTTGGCAGATGGTAATTAAAGAAAATTATACTCCCTGCTCTCATGGGCTTGCAGTGTAGTTGGGTAGACAGAAGCTAAGTAAATAAATGATACAGGGAGGTCTATCCCTGGAGGTAGTATCATGAAAATTACGGGTTAAAGAAAGTAGGAGACAGCCATGTGAAGAGCAGGCAGAAGAGAGCTTGAAGCAGAGAGAACAGTACACGCCATTTGGAAAGAACTTGCTATCTCTGAGAAGGTAAACAGGGAATGTAGTTAAGAGTATGGCAATAAAGAAACTGATATATGATGAGTCTGGAGAGTCATGCATAGCTCAGATCATCCTGAGTAAATAACCACTGAAAGATTTTAAGTAGAGAAACGGTACTTGTATTTTTTAAATACCACTCTAGTAGCTATGTAGAAATTCGCCTAGAAAGGAAGAAAAAGAGTGGATGATATGGGGAGAGTGTGTCAAGTAAAGTGAGAAGTGACTTGGAACATGGAACATACAGAAGGAAATTATTTTGCATCCAAAGACATTAAAGTCAACAGCAGGCCTGAGATGAGAGGACCTCCAGGTAGAAAAACTTGTCTCTTTAATATGTGACTTCTCAAGCCTTTCAGGTCTTACACCATGCAAATTCATAAAGTTAGTATTCTAAGGCCATGAAGATAGATAATATATATTAGGCATATTACTATCTGATTGTTTTATGAAAACTGTGATTTCAGAAAAAAGGTAAATGAACTCTCAGTGTGACAAATGTATAGCAATCACTAAACTACCGGGAGCGGGCAACTTTATTTAGAAAAGCAGCAGACAGAGAAGATGGAGGACTTAAGAGTCCCAAAGAACTATCTTCTAACTACTAAATTACTGAAGAAGTTTTAAAAGAAAGGAAAATATTCACTACCTAGTCATCAGGTACTGAACTAAGCAATGCTAGATACTCTGTAGTAATTGGTTTAAAAAAGCGATTTAATGAGAACCTAACATGTACCATATACCTGGCAAGCTTCTAAAAACGAGAAAAAAAAAGAGACCCTGTTTTTCAGCACTTCATATAATAAAGGGAACAGACCCATACACAGCCAAGTGTAATATGAAATGAGATAAAAGTGTCTATATTCATTCCACATGCACTCATTAAATGTCAGGCACTGGAGAGGTACTTGGCAGATGGTAATTAAAGAAAATTATACTCCCTGCTCTCATGGGCTTGCAGTGTAGTTGGGTAGACAGAAGCTAAGTAAATAAATGATACAGGGAGGTCTATCCCTGGAGGTAGTATCATGAAAATTACGGGTTAAAGAAAGTAGGAGACAGCCATGTGAAGAGCAGGCAGAAGAGAGCTTGAAGCAGAGAGAACAGTACACGCCATTTGGAAAGAACTTGCTATCTCTGAGAAGGTAAACAGGGAATGTAGTTAAGAGTATGGCAATAAAGAAACTGATATATGATGAGTCTGGAGAGTCATGCATAGCTCAGATCATCCTGAGTAAATAACCACTGAAAGATTTTAAGTAGAGAAACGGTACTTGTATTTTTTAAATACCACTCTAGTAGCTATGTAGAAATTCGCCTAGAAAGGAAGAAAAAGAGTGGATGATATGGGGAGAGTGTGTCAAGTAAAGTGAGAAGTGACTTGGAACATGGAACATACAGAAGGAAATTATTTTGCATCCAAAGACATTAAAGTCAACAGCAGGCCTGAGATGAGAGGACCTCCAGGTAGAATAAAAACCACTTTTTAGACAAATGGAATGTAAATACCCCAACAGACAGATTACATGTGTCAACCATCATGGTTATAGGAATAGCATACATGGCCCAGGGCAGCCAGGCCAAAGGCACACTAAGGAAAGAGTTTATAACAACTGAAGCTGGAGTGCTAGGCTGACATCACATTGGGAGGGCCTTACATACAAGACTAAGTAACTGGGACTTCAATCTCTTAATTCCGAACATATTTAAAATTTTTGAAAGCCACCTGATCTTAAAGTCATATACTCTGGTCTACTCCAGGGATTGATAAATGACAGCCTGCAAGTCAAATTCAGGTCAGCACCTATTTTAGCAAATAAGGTTTTAATCAGAACACTGCTACACCCATTCACTTAAGTACTGTCTAGGCTTGCCTTCATTCTAAACTGGCAGAGGTGGGGTAGCTGCAGTGGACTACATGACCTGAAAAGCTGCAAATGTTTACTACTGGCCCTTTACAAAAAAAATTCATCAGTCCTTAGCTTTAGTCGACAAGTTCTGCTTGAAGTTTGGAAGAAAAAAATCTCTGCTTCTTTTGCCCTTACTGAAGAGAGTATCTGTATAAAAGAACTGTAAATCAACCACCTCTTCTGGGTCTTTCAACACACCCAATCTATGATCCTAATCTATAAATTCTGAGAACCCAGTGTCTCTCCCAGAACATCGCCTTCTCTGGACTTAAGTCCTTAAACTTGGATCTCACAACGCAAACCCTAACATGGACTGCAAAATACTGCAGACGTGGGACTTCCCTGATGGTGCAGTGGTTAAGAATCCACCTGCCAGTGCAGGGGACACGAGTTCAATCCCTGATCTAGAAAGATCCCACATGCTGTGGAGGAACTAAGCCCGTGCACCATAACTGCTGAGCCTGAGCACCGAGGGCCACTAAAACGAGAAGTCTGCACACAGCAACAGATTCTAGACCCCTCTCACGCCAACTAGAGAAAGCCCGAGCTCAGAAACAAAGACTCAGCACAGCCAAAAATAAATAAATAAATAAAATTACAAAATACTGCAGACCCAACAAGAATCATTAAATAGACTTAAAAGCTCCTCAGACAGTTTTTCAGTCACCCACCCTTTAGACTTCAGGACTTAGGCTTCTCACAGGGTAAAAAACAAAGACATACATGTTCGATTTTAAAACATAATCTCAGAAATTAAAAGTAGCTTACTTACAAATTCCTACCCAGTGTAATAATAATGAATAAACTCAAACAGAACAAATTATACTCCCAGAATGCTAGACTCATCAAAATTCCATTAAATAATGATTGTTGCTTTTGTTGTTCAGTCGCTAGGTTGTATCCAACTCTTTGCAACCCCATGGACTGTAGTTTACCAGGCTCATCTATCCATGGGATTTCCTAGGCAAGAATAGCGGAATGGGATGCCATTTCCTCCTCAGGGGGATCTTCCCGACTCAGGGATCGATCAGGTTCGTGTCTCCTGCATTAGCAGGCAGATTTTTTTATCACTGAGGCACCAGAGAAGTAACAAAACAAAAGTCCCAATGATTCTACGAGATGTGGCTGTAAGAAATCATTAACCCATGCCAATTTCAAGGGAAACATTTTTTAACTAAAACCCTCAATGAACAAACTAAAAGTGACAAGCAACATTTTAATTTCACCTAACATTAATAAGTCTAACATTTCTCACTGAACAACTGCCACATGTTCTCAGTTCTTCAAACACCAGTTTCAATTTTCCATCACTTTACTTACAAGCAAAGCACTAGGATCTCCATTTAGTTGACTATCATCTCGAGATTTCACATATCGACGATGGTTTTGATAAAAATTAGACAATCCATAATACATAAATACATTGCCCTAGAAAAAGGGAAAGGGAAAACATGCTCATATAAAACTCTAAGTACAAAACTTCATACACACATAAAACTATGCAATTTGGACTAGTTCAAAACTTAATACAGGTACTTGGGTGAATTCTACCAGTACTTAGCAATCTAAAATAGTACAAATCGTAAATAAAGCTAAAGAAGGTATGTTCCAAAAATCCAAGAGTAAATTTTGAAAATACCCTGAAAGACATCAAGAATATCTATTTAATTAAAACAAGTAAATAAAAAATCTTAGTTATTTCTCCTTTTTTGTTGCTACCTCTATAGTCTATAACCTTAACCTTGATTAAAAAGGAATTAACAAAAAGGAATTCAATAATATTTTGCTTTATTTGATTTGCTGTTTTCGTATACACAATCATTTATTTAAAATATGATTTTTGAATGTCAAGATATGCAAACCTTCTCATTCCATAAAAAGAAAATTTTTACATAGAAATCTTTCATTTATTTATTTTCTGGTTGTTTTTTTTGTTCTCTGAAAAGGCTTTATCCCAATTCAAATTTGGACCCTTCACTGTTCACCTGAAACTATCACAAAATTGTTGACTGGCTATACCCTAATACAAAATGTTTTTGGTGTTAAAAAATAATAATAATAAAAATTAAGGGAAAAAAATGGAGCTTGTGAAAAGTATACAGAACCTACAAAAGAATGAATCTGAGGACGATCACTTTTTCAGAAGAAGAATACTGAAATGTGAAGTATTTCTGAATGGAAAAGGAAACTAACTGAGCTTCTAAATCATTATGAGTCCCTTCCATGTCTGTAATTCTATCTGTTCTGACGAAAGCAGAACTTCATGCATCTTTATAGTTTGTCCATTACATTAAAAAAATCAAACTTTTCTGATGTTCTAAATTTATGTTACTTCTGCTAAAACAAAATAATTAAATACCTGTCTTCTCCCTAATTATTTCATAATTTTTAAAAGCAGCATTACTGTCCATTATCTCAGTGTAAGAGCATCCATAACCACTAGATGGCAACCACGTACCAGGAATTTCAAAAGTCTTAAATACCTTTAAGAAAATCTAAAGCATAGCCCCAAAAATCCGAAATGATGGCATGTATTAAAGCCATTTTGCTTCCTGAATAATAAAACAATTTCATAAATTTCAATTTCCAGGTAAAGGGCAGCACAAATAGGTCTGGCCTAGACTACTCTGAATCCATGTGTTCCCCATCTGCTATTTTGAAGAATGACAGGTAAAGGTGAAGGCACAAGATACACAGACCACACACACATATTACATACCTTGCAGATAGTTTTCTAACTGCTTGTCAATAAGGTCTTACTGAGTGTTTGCATTATGCTAAAAGTATTATATCTGATAAAAAATATGCATTCAATGTGTGAACTGGCAACTATTTTCTAAAGCAAAACTTGCAGCATTAAAAGTCAAAACTTGACATAAACTTGATAAAAAAGTAATGTGCAGCATTATTTTCTTAACTTACCTTATTCACAATCATTTATTTAAAATATGATTTTTGAATGTCAAGATATGCAAACCTTCTCATTCCATAAAAAGAAAATTTTTACATAGAAATCTTTCATTTATTTATTTTCTGGTTGTTTTTTTTTTTGGTTCTCTGAAAAGGCTTTATCCCAATTCAAATTTGGACCCTTCACTGTTCACCTGAAACTATCACAAAATTGTTGACTGGCTATACCCTAATACAAAATGTTTTTGGTGTTAAAAAATAATAATAATAAAAATTAAGGGAAAAAAATGGAGCTTGTGAAAAGTATACAGAACCTACAAAAGAATGAATCTGAGGACGATCACTTTTTCAGAAGAAGAATACTGAAATGTGAAGTATTTCTGAATGGAAAAGGAAACTAACTGAGCTTCTAAATCATTATGAGTCCCTTCCATGTCTGTAATTCTATCTGTTCTGACGAAAGCAGAACTTCATGCATCTTTATAGTTTGTCCATTACATTAAAAAAATCAAACTTTTCTGATGTTCTAAATTTATGTTACTTCTGCTAAAACAAAATAATTAAATACCTGTCTTCTCCCTAATTATTTCATAATTTTTTAAAAAGCAGCATTACTGTCCATTATCTCAGTGTAAGAGCATCCATAACCACTAGATGGCAACCACGTACCAGGAATTTCAAAAGTCTTAAATACCTTTAAGAAAATCTAAAGCATAGCCCCAAAAATCCGAAATGATGGCATGTATTAAAGCCATTTTGCTTCCTGAATAATAAAACAATTTCATAAATTTCAATTTCCAGGTAAAGGGCAGCACAAATAGGTCTGGCCTAGACTACTCTGAATCCATGTGTTCCCCATCTGCTATTTTGAAGAATGACAGGTAAAGGTGAAGGCACAAGATACACAGACCACACACACATATTACATACCTTGCAGATAGTTTTCTAACTGCTTGTCAATAAGGTCTTACTGAGTGTTTGCATTATGCTAAAAGTATTATATCTGATAAAAAATATGCATTCAATGTGTGAACTGGCAACTATTTTCTAAAGCAAAACTTGCAGCATTAAAAGTCAAAACTTGACATAAACTTGATAAAAAAGTAATGTGCAGTTATAAAATTCTGTAGAAAAAGAATAAAATAGGCTTTAAATTTTCCTTATAAAGTACTAGCTACAATCAACTATTAACGTACTATCAGAAGCATAATCTGATAGCTAAACAAAAGTCTTCCTCACAAGTGCAAAGAGTGTCAATAAATTAAAGCAACATCTCAATAAGAAGAAAAAAACTAATAAACAAATTAATATCAATTTTTCTAAAGCATGGCTTTTCTAAGACATCATTCGGGAATACAGACCTCAAATGACTGTTCCAGTGTGAAGTTAATGGTACAAGTACAAGGTGTCACATCCAGAGACAAACATTTATGGCAGGGACTTGAGGGCTCTGTTCCGGTATAATCAATCTGCAAGAGAAAAACATAACTAAGCACACTTCCATGGAGAAAGGGAATATACTCTGAAATAACATGCTATCAGAGGGAAAAACAAGTCTGATGGAGCATTCACATCCCAGAAAAAAACTTTTTATAGGGTCATCTGTTTGACAATGTGAGGCTGTAAAAACAAAATTAAATAAACAAAAAAAGGCTATCAGGTTTCTCAAGGGCTACCATTTTTAAAACCTGGTGTTGTATAATTAAGAATCTGTCTGACCATTGTCCTGGGTTCCTGGCAAGGAGCCTCTAAATCCCTTAAAATCTCCCTGCTGATAAGAATCTGGTTTTGATAAGTCCCTTGATTCTCACTGGAGTTTATGCTAAGGCAATGGGATCAGATGTAGGGTTGGTCACCTGAGAGACCAGATGTGACTGGGGAATTTTGCTTCCTGAATAATAAAAAAAAACATTGGTAAAGGGCAGCACAAATAGGTCTGGCCTAGACTACTCTGAATCCATGTGTTCCCCATCTGCTATTTTGAAGAATGACAGGTAAAGGTGAAGGCACAAGATACACAGACCACACACACATATTACATACCTTGCAGATAGTTTTCTAACTGCTTGTCAATAAGGTCTTACTGAGTGTTTGCATTATGCTAAAAGTATTATATCTGATAAAAAATATGCATTCAATGTGTGAACTGGCAACTATTTTCTAAAGCAAAACTTGCAGCATTAAAAGTCAAAACTTGACATAAACTTGATAAAAAAGTAATGTGCAGTTATAAAATTCTGTAGAAAAAGAATAAAATAGGCTTTAAATTTTCCTTATAAAGTACTAGCTACAATCAACTATTAACGTACTATCAGAAGCATAATCTGATAGCTAAACAAAAGTCTTCCTCACAAGTGCAAAGAGTGTCAATAAATTAAAGCAACATCTCAATAAGAAGAAAAAAACTAATAAACAAATTAATATCAATTTTTCTAAAGCATGGCTTTTCTAAGACATCATTCGGGAATACAGACCTCAAATGACTGTTCCAGTGTGAAGTTAATGGTACAAGTACAAGGTGTCACATCCAGAGACAAACATTTATGGCAGGGACTTGAGGGCTCTGTTCCGGTATAATCAATCTGCAAGAGAAAAACATAACTAAGCACACTTCCATGGAGAAAGGGAATATACTCTGAAATAACATGCTATCAGAGGGAAAAACAAGTCTGATGGAGCATTCACATCCCAGAAAAAAACTTTTTATAGGGTCATCTGTTTGACAATGTGAGGCTGTAAAAACAAAATTAAATAAACAAAAAAAGGCTATCAGGTTTCTCAAGGGCTACCATTTTTAAAACCTGGTGTTGTATAATTAAGAATCTGTCTGACCATTGTCCTGGGTTCCTGGCAAGGAGCCTCTAAATCCCTTAAAATCTCCCTGCTGATAAGAATCTGGTTTTGATAAGTCCCTTGATTCTCACTGGAGTTTATGCTAAGGCAATGGGATCAGGTGTAGGGGTTGGTCACCTGAGAGACCAGATGTGACTGGGGACTGTGGCCCAACCCAAACTCTGGAAAGAGAGAGAAGACTGGAGGTATAGTTCAATCATGTGGCCAATGTTTACTCAATCATGCCTTCATCATGGAATCCTCCCCAAAATTCTGGCCACCAAATCACAGGTGAACTCCTGGGTTGATTAGCCCATCTACATGTCCTGATTCTACAAAGGAGGGGAGGAGACAAAACTCTACATTCAGCACCCTTACAGGCCTTACCAAACGCGTCTCTTTGTTCAGTTGGTCCTAACTTATATGATTTATAATAAAAGTATAATTATAAGTCTAGCACTTCTCTGGTCTCTGAGTCATTACAACAAAGTAGGGAACCTGAAAGAAGTTACAGTAACCTCCCATATTTACAGATAGTTGGTCAGAAATGCAGGTGACTTGGAGACTTCTCAACTTACAACTGGCATGTGAAGTGAGGGCAGTTTAGGGGACAGAGGCCTGGGAACTCCAAGATGTGTAGCTAGTTGACCATGTAAGTTACAGGTAGCCTGGGGGGCCTGACTTGCAGCTGGTGTCTGAGTGGTACTCAGGTGTACTGCTGGGGACCAAGGCCTTACACCTGTAGAGTCTGACACTAGCTTAGATGGTTAGTATCAGAACTGAATTGCAATACACCAGTCGATAACAGAATACTTGACCTAATAACTAAAATGAGAAAACTTCTTCCATAATATGAATTTTTTTTAATTGATTTTATTTTTCAGAGTGGTTTGAGGTTCACAGCAAAAGTGAGTGCAAATAATAGTGCCCATATACTCCCCGGACCTACACATACAGTCTCAATGATTATCATTATCCCTCACCAGGGTAATACATCTGCTTCAAATGATGACCCTACAGTGTGTTCATCATTACCACCCAAAAGCAATGGTTTACCTTAAGATTCACTCCTGGTATACATTCCACGGTTTATGACAACTGTATAATGACACATACATCATCACTGTACCATACTGAATAGTTTCACACCTAAAAAACTCTTTGTATCCCATCTTTCATTCCTTCCTCACCCCAACCCATGACAATCACAGATCTTTTTACTGTCTCTGTATTTTCACCTTTTTCAGAATGTCATATAATTTGTAAAGTAGCCTTTTGGAATTTACCTCTTAACTTGGTAATACACATTTAAGGTTTCTCTGTCTTTTCATGCCTTGAGAGCACATTTCTTTTTAGCATTAAAGATTATTCTGTTTTCTTGGTGACCCACAGATGATAGGTGACCCATAGGTGACCACAGTAGGTGATCCATTCACCTACTGTGGTTGTTTCCAAGTTTTGGCAACTACAAGTAAAACTGCCATAAACATTCATGTGCAGGTTTTCATATGGATGTAAGTTTTCAGCCCATTTACATAAATAACAAGGAGTAGAAATGCTGCATTGCATGATAAGAGTATGTTTAGTTTGGTAAGAGCCAGCCAAGCTGTCTTCCAAAGTAGCTGAACCATTTTGTATCCCCACCAGCAATAAACAACTTCTTGTTGCTCCACATCCTCAGCAGCTGTTGTCATGCTGTTGATGTTTTGGGGTTTTCACTATTTTAATAGGTTGTGCAGTGGTATCTCATTGTTGATTTAATTTGCAATTCCTAATAATACTGTCAAACATCTTTCACAAGTTTACTTGTCATCTATAAATTATGGACTGAATGTTTGGTTCCCCCAAATTAATATGCTGAAGCCCTAATTCCCAATATAATTAATCTGGAGGTACAGACATCAGATTAGGTTTAGAAGAGGTCATGAAGGCAGGACCTACATAACTAATATCCTTTTGAGATGGAAAAAAATAGATGAAAGTGCTTGCTTCTGTGCACAGGCACACATGCTCTCCCTTCCCTTCTCTCTCATTCTACTAAGGGAGACAGAGTGAGAAGACAGCCACCAACAAGTCAGAAAGAGGGTCTTCACTCTCTCCAGAGTAAAAAAGCTGAAGGAACTGAACCTGTCAACACCTTGGTCTGATTTCCCATACTCCAAGACAGTGAGAATTAAGTGTCTGTTATTGAAGCCATCTAGCCTCTATCTTTTTTTTAATAGCAGCCCATGCTATGACAGATTTTGGTACTGAGAAGTGGAGTGCTGCTTTAGTAAATATTCAGAAAGAAGTAACTCTGGAACTGGGAAATGGGTACAGGCTGGAGATCTGAGATGCATGCTAGAAATACACACATTAAAGGTGATTCTGGTGAGATCCCAGCAAGAAATGGGGAGAGTCAGAAAGAAAGCTTCCATCTCCTTAGAGAGCTAATAAACACACATGATCAGAATACTGACAGAAACATGTAAAGACTGTTTCAATGAAGTCTTACTCACAAATGGACATCATTGGATAATGGAAAAAAGGTGATCCTGGTCAATAAAGTGGCAGGGAATTTGACTAAACTGCTTCAGTGTTCTGTGGAATGCAGAACTTGTGCAGAGATGAAGTTGAATATTTACTTTTCTGAGCAGTGTTCAAGGAGTGGCTTGGTTCCACCGTTGTATATTGGATGTAAGTTTTCAGCCCATTTACATAAATAACAAGGAGTAGAAATGCTGCACTTTTTTTCCCTCCAAGTAGCTGTTTGTATCCCCACCAGCAATAAACAACTTCTTGTTGCTCCACATCCTCAGCAGCTGTTGTCATGCTGTTGATGTTTTGGGGTTTTCACTATTTTAATAGGTTGTGCAGTGGTATCTCATTGTTGATTTAATTTGCAATTCCTAATAATACTGTCAAACATCTTTCACAAGTTTACTTGTCATCTATAAATTATGGACTGAATGTTTGGTTCCCCCAAATTAATATGCTGAAGCCCTAATTCCCAATATAATTAATCTGGAGGTACAGACATCAGATTAGGTTTAGAAGAGGTCATGAAGGCAGGACCTACATAACTAATATCCTTTTGAGATGGAAAAAAATAGATGAAAGTGCTTGCTTCTGTGCACAGGCACACATGCTCTCCCTTCCCTTCTCTCTCATTCTACTAAGGGAGACAGAGTGAGAAGACAGCCACCAACAAGTCAGAAAGAGGGTCTTCACTCTCTCCAGAGTAAAAAAGCTGAAGGAACTGAACCTGTCAACACCTTGGTCTGATTTCCCATACTCCAAGACAGTGAGAATTAAGTGTCTGTTATTGAAGCCATCTAGCCTCTATCTTTTTTTTAATAGCAGCCCATGCTATGACAGATTTTGGTACTGAGAAGTGGAGTGCTGCTTTAGTAAATATTCAGAAAGAAGTAACTCTGGAACTGGGAAATGGGTACAGGCTGGAGATCTGAGATGCATGCTAGAAATACACACATTAAAGGTGATTCTGGTGAGATCCCAGCAAGAAATGGGGAGAGTCAGAAAGAAAGCTTCCATCTCCTTAGAGAGCTAATAAACACACATGATCAGAATACTGACAGAAACATGTAAAGACTGTTTCAATGAAGTCTTACTCACAAATGGACATCATTGGATAATGGAAAAAAGGTGATCCTGGTCAATAAAGTGGCAGGGAATTTGACTAAACTGCTTCAGTGTTCTGTGGAATGCAGAACTTGTGCAGAGATGAAGTTGAATATTTACTTTTCTGAGCAGTGTTCAAGGAGTGGCTTGGTTCCACCTGTCTGCTTATATTAACAGTAAAATGGAAAAAGAGAAACGAATGGACTAAGGAATAGTGTTAAGCAAAAAGGGATCAAAACTTATGATCTGGAAAAATTAGCAAGCTGCTCGTACCAAAGAAAAATCAGAAGGCTTTGTTCTGAACAGAACACTAAGTATTGCTGAACAATCATTTGACAAAGAGATAAGCGTGGATGTGAACCATAGACCTAATCAGCCACTCCAGCAGAAACGTTACCAGTGTGAACTGAAGGGGAGAGAGAAGGAACAAAATGAAGGAAAGCTGAGCGACTGCTTAAATACTACAGGACTGGCTCATAAAACCATTCTCCAAGAGAAGAGAAGAGGAGACTCTCAAAGATGATTTCTGAAACCATCAGGGCTACATCCTCTGTTCACACTGGAGGAGGAGTTCAACAGACCAGCTGGCAGCAACCCAGAGCCTTGGAGCAGGTACCCCAATGGGTCTCGAAAGCAGAGTGTTTAGAATGTGCTGAGGATGAATCATACTATCTGACTAAAATGATATTCAGAAGAGAGTTTAGACTTTTAAGGTGATGATGGAACCAGCAGAGACTTTAGGGGTTAATTAGATGGAACAAAAGTATTTTGTATGAGCACAAGGGTGTAATGTGGGAACTGAACATGTCTCTTCAACATTCATGTGCTGAAGTCCTAATACCCAGTATGATAGCATTTGGTGGTAGGCTTTTGGGAACTAATCGGGTTTAGACGAGGTCACGACGGTAGGGCCCCCAGGATAAGATTAGTCTCCCTAATAAGAGGAAAAGAAATCAGAGATCCTTCTCACTCTGCTGTGGTTGAGGACACAGCAAGAAGATGGGCATCTGCAAGCCAGAAAGAGGGCCCTATCAAGAACTAAACCGATCAGCCCCTGATTCTGGACATCTCTGCTTCAAAAGGACAATTGAGAAATGAGTGAGAAATGAGTATCTATTGTTGTTGTTTTTTTTAAAACTTTTTTTTGAGTACCTATTGTTTAAGTCATCTAGTTTACAACATTTTATATAGCAGCCTTAGCTAACTAGGGTATTGTATACCTTCTCTGGTGAGGTATCTGTTCAGATCTTTCTCCAGTTTTTAATAGGGTTTTTCATTAGCTTACTGCTGAGTATTAACAGCTTCTTGCATTTGGTAACAGTACTTTATCAGATATGCCTTTTAATAATTTTCCCCCCAGATTGTAATTTGTCTAAGAAGAATTTTATCATGAATAATTCTACTTATCTTTACCTCAATAAAATAAAAAAATAAAATAAAAGCCACTAATCTTTATTTTTGAAACTCAATGTGTAAGCTTTATACATGGGCATTCAATTTCTTTTCATGATTTGAAAAAAAGGTTATAATCTGTATATAGAAAATCGAGCATGAAATCACAACATCTAGGGAACCCTCCTACACTGCTGGTGGGAATGTATAAATCAGTTCAATCACTATGGAAAACAGTACGGAGGCTCTCTAAAAAACTAAAAACAAAACTACCTTTTGACCTAGCAATCCCATTCCTAGGAATATACCATGAAAAAAATAATAGTAATTCAAAAATATACATGCTCTCCAATGTTCACAGCACTATTTACAACAGCCAAGACATGAAAGCAACCTAAACATTCATCAACAGAGCAATGGTACATAAAAACAATGGACTATTACTCAGTCATAAGAAAAAACAAATGAAATAATACCATTTGCATGGTTGGACCTACAGATTATCATACTAAGTGAAGTCAGTCAGACAGAGAAAGACAAGTATCTTATGATAATATTCACATGTAGAAACTATATTGTAAAATAATAGAAATGAACTTATTTACAAAACAGAAACAGATTCACAGATTTCAAAAATATACTTATGAAATAAAAGTTTAAAAAAAAAATTTTACTTACGGTTACCAAAGGGAAAATGCTGGGGATTGGTTCAGAAATAAATTAGGAGCTTGGAATTAACATATATACACTACTGTATACAAAATAAGAGGAAACTCTACTCAATATAATAACCTACATGGGAAAATAAAGTGAAAAAGGATACATACATAACTGAATCATTTTGCTGTACACCTGAAACTAACATTGTAAACTAGCTATACTCCAACAATTATTTAAAAAGAAATTAAAACATTACATCTAACTGCTTTTCAAAAAGCACAAAACTGCTTAATAAAACTTAGTTTTGTCAAATTCCAATATAACCTATTAAAATGTTCTGCATCAAAGTCTACTTACTAATGAAACTTTTTTTAGAGAAAATTTTCATTTACTACAAATATCTAAGAGAGGTCTGGCACGTAATTAAAACAAGCTTAAAAAACACAGGTCTCCTAAACAAAGAGAGGCAAAGCATATTTAATTTTTCACTAAACTTGTGGGGTCATAGATTTTCACCTAGGGCTTATTCATTTACAATATTCCAATTAAAAGCCAAGCTTCTCATTTTCGAAGAAAAAACAAGTTTTATGATCTGACAAGAAGAGACCATTTAGTAAAATAAACTATATTTTACAATGTATATTAAAATATATTTATTTTTTAATTTTGTATTTAAAAATATCTGCACATCTCTCTCCTCTATGTCTAATTTAGGATAAAAAATGTCACCAGCTGGGCCTATTACCATATATGGTTGGCTTCGAATAGAAACCTCTTAAACCACTCTTTTAAATTAGTTTCTAGGGCAAAGGGGGAAAGAAAGACCATCAGTTGTAAGTAAGCACAGATATATAATTCTTTATTTAACTGAACAAAAATAATAGGATGGAATGTGAAATCTAATAAATCATACGATAGTATATTTTAAAAGTATTTTTTAAACCAAGAACTACTGCTCAATATTGAATCATACTTCTGAAAATCAAAGGAGAGTTATAAAATTTTCACCACCAATCTTTTAAATTATACTTTTTTAAAATGTACAAAAAAATTGCATGTCTTTTGATCCCAAGAAATTCTGAAAGTAAAAAAAATTATCATTAACATTTTAGCCTTTCTATCTGCCATGCATGACATGAAGTATAAGGTAGATACAAAAGTAAGCATATCTTATGTACAGTTTTCACAGTCCTTTCTATGAAACATATATTTCACTGGATCCTCATCAAAATCCTATAGTACTACTCTCATTTTACATAAAGAGAATACATTTAGAAACTTGCCCAAGGATACACAAGTAGCAACAGTTGGTGTTATACTAGAAGCAAGGATTTTTGACTCCAAGTCCAAAGTTCCTTCTACCAAACTGCTTCTTTACAAAAACAGATAGTTCCGTTAGTCCCCTAGAAGACTACAAAGACACACAAAGAAAGCGACTATAAGTATTAGGTGCTACACTGAACGGCAAAGAGGACAGTAAGTACTAGATGGACTGATACTTTCTCAATGAGAAGAAAAGATTTGAACTGAGCCATTAAAATGCAAAAAAGAAAAAGAAAAAAGGCGGAAAAGGGGGCTATATAAAGAAGCATGAAGCTAGGAAGCACAGGTACATTTACAGTCAATGAGCATAAACAATTTGGATTTGTGGAGTGTTTCCACATTGGAAGGAAATGACACAATGCTAAAAGGCAAACCAGATCCGTAACACCACGCTTTGTTTCACTGGCGCAAAGTCAAAGTCAAGTCGTTCAGTCGTGTTCAACTCTTTGTGACCCCATGGACAAGTCATGGCATTCTCCAGGCAAGAATACTGGAGTGGATAACCTATCCCTTCTCCAGGGGATCTTCCTAACCCAGGGATCAAACCCAGGGTCTCCAGCACTGCAGGTGGATTCTTCACCATCTGAGCCACCAGGGAATTGTTTATCAAATGCATATACTAAGTGCCTGACATTAAGCACTTAACACACATTGTATCATTAAAATGTGTAACAGTTCTGCAAAGTTAGCTTTTATTTCCTTATTTTAACCTAGGAAACTAACATTTAGGAAGGTCTAGCCATTTTCCCAATATCATCGAGCAAGAGTTTGAACCCAGCTCTATCTTTCTTCAAAATCTATATTCTTAGCACCATCTGTCTTCTCACACAAAGAACACACCATCCTTTGATACATATACTCAGAGCCTGAAGATTAGAATAATAAAGAAAAATCTCTGGGGGATACCTCCAAATTATTTTTGATTTTAATTAGGCTGACCAGCATCCAAACACACTTCCAAGCACTGGAGAATTCTCCACGTTGAGAGTTTTGGAGGCAGGGAGCGCTCCATCTTGCACTTCAGAAGCCAAGAGTGTAAATGAGGCCTTCCTTATCCTAACCCCAGGAGCCAGGACAAAAGCCTAAGACTTCGGTAGATCCTGATACAGACTAGAACACTGAATCTCCATACAAATCAGAGACGGTGGGTGTGATGAGATAGCAGCCTAAGCAGTAGTCTAACAGAGAACTAAACACTGTCGCACCTCAGCCACTATTTCTGCTTCCAAACTTCCCTTGCTTCCCTCCGGTCTCCAAACCTGATTCTCTGGACCTCCCAACTATTCTGTGTGAGAGCTACCCAGTCTTCTCCCAATAAATCTCTTCCCCGCTAAGCTACCCAGAGTTGGTTACTACTGTTGGCAACAAAGCCTCCGAAGGCTGAGTAATCCTGTGTGTTAAAAACATCCTGAAGAAAATAAGTAAATGGAGAGAAGCTAACATAATCAAACACTTGTGTAACAATGGATTTAAAAGGAGTCTAAGAAGTGAGACTCATTTTTTCCTGAATGCCGTCAGGAAAGAATCACTTATTAACTTAATATTTACTTGAATGTCTGTGTGTTCTAGGCAAGAGGCCTCAGCCCAATACCTAACCACATGGAGGTCACAGTGACAAAACACAGTCACTGAAATGGAAAGTGTTTTGGTAAAAGAAGTACAGGTCCTATGAAAACTTACACCTCATCCAGGACCCAGCAATTTCTTCATGAGGGCTGACAAGCGAATGTTATCTACAAGAGACAGCACTAAGACAATCTCTAATTGAGGGTTTAGCAAATGAACAAACCCAAGATACATGAATTTAGATAATGAAGTTCTGAGTTAGAAATCTGAGAATCAATCAATACAGTAGCCATTTATAACAACTGGTAATCAGTAATCAGAAAATATACACCTCAGAAAACAGAAAAATGGAAATGGACAGCAGAGTTGGACCTAAAGGGGTAGTTTTCACGAATGAAGGCACTAGAGCACTGTGGTTTTGAAGTCTAGGTGACAAAATGCTGACAGAGCTGTGGAGAGACCAGCATCCAAACACACTTCCAAGCACTGGAGAATTCTCCACGTTGAGAGTTTTGGAGGCAGGGAGCGCCCATCTTGCACTTCAGAAGCCAAGAGTGTAAATGAGGCCTTCCTTATCCTAACCCCAGGAGCCAGGACAAAAGCCTAAGACTTCGGTAGATCCTGATACAGACTAGAACACTGAATCTCCATACAAATCAGAGACGGTGGGTGTGATGAGATAGCAGCCTAAGCAGTAGTCTAACAGAGAACTAAACACTGTCGCACCTCAGCCACTATTTCTGCTTCCAAACTTCCCTTGCTTCCCTCCGGTCTCCAAACCTGATTCTCTGGACCTCCCAACTATTCTGTGTGAGAGCTACCCAGTCTTCTCCCAATAAATCTCTTCCCCGCTAAGCTACCCAGAGTTGGTTACTACTGTTGGCAACAAAGCCTCCGAAGGCTGAGTAATCCTGTGTGTTAAAAACATCCTGAAGAAAATAAGTAAATGGAGAGAAGCTAACATAATCAAACACTTGTGTAACAATGGATTTAAAAGGAGTCTAAGAAGTGAGACTCATTTTTTCCTGAATGCCGTCAGGAAAGAATCACTTATTAACTTAATATTTACTTGAATGTCTGTGTGTTCTAGGCAAGAGGCCTCAGCCCAATACCTAACCACATGGAGGTCACAGTGACAAAACACAGTCACTGAAATGGAAAGTGTTTTGGTAAAAGAAGTACAGGTCCTATGAAAACTTACACCTCATCCAGGACCCAGCAATTTCTTCATGAGGGCTGACAAGCGAATGTTATCTACAAGAGACAGCACTAAGACAATCTCTAATTGAGGGTTTAGCAAATGAACAAACCCAAGATACATGAATTTAGATAATGAAGTTCTGAGTTAGAAATCTGAGAATCAATCAATACAGTAGCCATTTATAACAACTGGTAATCAGTAATCAGAAAAATTTACACCTCAGAAAACAGAAAAATGGAAATGGACAGCAGAGTTGGACCTAAAGGGGTAGTTTTCACGAATGAAGGCACTAGAGCACTGTGGTTTTGAAGTCTAGGTGACAAAATGCTGACAGAGCTGTGGAGAGAGCCACCCCGGCACTGCTCGAGAACCCTTCGAACTGGTGGGATCAGAGGCTTCAGGAGACAGAGCCCTTGCACTGACATGGCTGCACACACGAGATGCTGCAACACCAGCACCAAAAAGGAAGTTCCTTCAGCTACCATCAGGCAGGGTGAAGAGAGCTTGGGGACAGGAAAGTCACCATGCTAACCTGGCCCTCGGTGCCTCCAGCAGATTCTTTAGATTTATGAGCTATACCAGTGTCCATGGTGTAACACCACAGAAGCCAACTTCCTCCACTGTTACTGCAAGATCTTCCATAAAAAAAAGAGAAAAAAAAGAGAGAAGGTTGTAAAGGCTGGACAGTGGATCACATTCTTGCCTCAGAGGAAGTAATACAATGTACATGGCTTCTAACTCAAGGCTCAAAAATGAGGGATAGCACCAAGTTCTCCAGATATTATTATGACTGTAAATGAGATAATCTGTGTAACCTGGGTCCCAGTAGGAAAGAAGGTGGGTATGGATTGTGAGAGAAGAAAAAGGGGGCCCAATAAGACAGCAGGTTTTCTGGATTACTACACATTTAAAATTCTTACTGTTTATTAAATAGGTAATACCTCGGTAAGAAAAATTCCCTTCAAAAATGCGTATCAGATAAATAGAGGACAGAGGAAAGAAATAAACATCCATGGCTGGACAGGGACCGAGGCCCCCCATCCTAGCTCTACAAGAATCAAGTCATTACCCGCTGCAGCTGCCACCAACAGTGCACCCTAAGGAAACTCAGGATGAAGTGAAAAACAGGACGCATGCTGTGCTTTAGACACTGGCCAGAGACAGTTAAGATGCATACCTAAGGGATAATTTCAATGAGCCCGGACTCTTGTACCTTACCATACAAGTAAAAGCACTAAAATCATTAACTTGTGATGTCAGTCTCTTCTTTGTGGTGAGTCCCCCAAAATTCCTGTATATCTTTAACTCCTTCTTGACCTCTTGTGAGCAGTTTTTCACAGTTGAAGTCTGTCTCCTGGGCTACAGTCCTTGGTAAGATCCCCAAACAAAACTTAACCCACAACTTCTAGGTTGTGGTTTTTCTTCATACTCAAATTACTTAGAGCCAATTAAAAGTTAACAGTTGGGCTTCCCTGGTGGTCCAGTGGGTAAGGACACAGCCTTGCAGTGCAAAGGGCACCGGTTCGAGCCCTGGCCTGGGAAGATCCCACGTGCCGCGGAGCGGCTGGACCCATGTGTCCAATTACTGAGCCGGAGCTCTGGAGCGCATGGGCCCAGAGCCGGTGCTCTGCAACAACAGATGCCACCGCAATGGGAGGCCCACAGGAGCCAAAGAACAAAGATGGATGAAACTACACAAATGAAAGACCAGTGGAAGTGGCCCGCCCACCCCCCTCCCTCCCTACCCACGCCAAAATAAATAAATAAATAGTTATAAAAAAAAATTAAAAAAAAAAAAGTTAATGGTTAACTTTTTTTTCGTCCACTCTATTTTATATTTATATTTTATATTTGAAGATTAGTTTCTTAAGAAAATAAAAAGCTTAATTCTAAAATGATAGTTATAGAACAAGTTTAACACTTTATATCATAATAAAATTCCACGGGTCATATGAAATCTGTTGCATGTTTCTACAGGTTAAAGAATTTAATGGGAACCATAGAAAAGGTGTTTCTTCCTAATTCAATCAATAAATCAACTCACATATGGAAATGATAAATGAATTAGGTAATATGTCTTTTAAACTATCACTGAAGAAAGGATAGCAATAGGAAAACCAGCTATTATTTCTCAAATGTCTATTTCGTGCCAGAACTATTTTAATCTTTTATGGAGAGAAAACTGAGATTCGAGGTTAAATAAATGCCCCAAACCAATCAGCTAGTATATGACTATTATTAGTTTTCAAGGGCTGGTGAAATAAATTACCACAAACTGGGTGACTCGGAACAAGAGCGATTTCTTCTCTCACAATTCTGGAGGCCAACAGTCTGAACTCAAGGTAGGGGCAGGGCTATTCTCCTCTGAGACCCTGTATATCTTTAACTCCTTCTTGACCTCTTGTGAGCAGTTTTCACAGTTGAAGTCTGTCTCCTGGGCTACAGTCCTTGGTAAGATCCCCAAACAAAACTTAACCCACAACTTCTAGGTTGTGGTTTTTCTTCATACTCAAATTACTTAGAGCCAATTAAAAGTTAACAGTTGGGCTTCCCTGGTGGTCCAGTGGGTAAGGACACAGCCTTGCAGTGCAAAGGGCACCGGTTCGAGCCCTGGCCTGGGAAGATCCCACGTGCCGCGGAGCGGCTGGACCCATGTGTCCAATTACTGAGCCGGAGCTCTGGAGCGCATGGGCCCAGAGCCGGTGCTCTGCAACAACAGATGCCACCGCAATGGGAGGCCCACAGGAGCCAAAGAACAAAGATGGATGAAACTACACAAATGAAAGACCAGTGGAAGTGGCCCGCCCACCCCCCTCCCTCCCTACCCACGCCAAAATAAATAAATAAATAGTTATAAAAAAAAATTGAAAAAAAATAAGTTAATTGTTAACTTTTTTTTCGTCCACTCTATTTTATATTTATATTTTATATTTGAAGATTAGTTTCTTAAGAAAATAAAAAGCTTAATTCTAAAATGATAGTTATAGAACAAGTTTAACACTTTATATCATAATAAAATTCCACGGGTCATATGAAATCTGTTGCATGTTTCTACAGGTTAAAGAATTTAATGGGAACCATAGAAAAGGTGTTTCTTCCTAATTCAATCAATAAATCAACTCACATATGGAAATGATAAATGAATTAGGTAATATGTCTTTTAAACTATCACTGAAGAAAGGATAGCAATAGGAAAACCAGCTATTATTTCTCAAATGTCTATTTCGTGCCAGAACTATTTTAATCTTTTATGGAGAGGAAACTGAGATTCGGAGGTTAAATAAATGCCCCAAACCAATCAGCTAGTATATGACTATTATTAGTTTTCAAGGGCTGGTGAAATAAATTACCACAAACTGGGTGACTCGGAACAAGAGCGATTTCTTCTCTCACAATTCTGGAGGCCAACAGTCTGAACTCAAGGTAGGGGCAGGGCTATTCTCCCTCTGAGACCCTGGGGAGAAATGGATTTTGCCTCCTGCTAGTTTCTGGCAGTGGTCAGCATCCTGTAGTCTGCAGCTCATCACACCACCCCGCCTCTGCTACACAATTCTCCCCATGTATCTCTTCACATCGTCTTCCCTCAACGCCTATCTTTTCTTACAGGGACACCAATTATATTGGACAGGAGCCCAGCCGAACAACCTCGTCTTGATTTCATTTGCAAAGATTCTATTTCCAGATAAAGTCACATTCAGGTACTTGGTTAGGCTTGCAACATATCCTTCCCAGGGACATGATTCAATCTATAACAGTGATATAAGTGTATCTGTCTAGCTCCAAAAATGGCTGTTCTTCTTATTAGACTGCACTGCTGCTCCCCAGAATCTGGAGCAACAACCATTTGGAAATATGGAAGTCAATTTAGAAGACATTATATTTTTAAAAAATAAAATTGGTGCCTTTTGTGAATATGCTGCAGTACCACCAAAACTTCAGAGTTTTCGTCTAAAATACCGATGGAAAACAACTTGGTTATGAAAGGTAGATGTCACTCTAGGAACATCCTGACTTTCAAAGTTTGAAAGAGAACTCAAATTCCAACATGAAATTGTAGTTTACCACAACTCTTACTAAAGTATCAAGTTATAAAACTACCTAGGATAGAACTGATGAAAGGGCTTTGCTAATTATGTTCCAACCTATAAAATACAGTAGATCAAAGGAACAGATAAGCTTAAATTTAAAAAGTTTTTTCAAGAAAAGGTGTTTCTTCCTAATTCAATCAATAAATCAACTCACATATGGAAATGATAAATGAATTAGGTAATATGTCTTTTAAACTATCACTGAAGAAAGGATAGCAATAGGAAAACCAGCTATTATTTCTCAAATGTCTATTTCGTGCCAGAACTATTTTAATCTTTTATGGAGAGGAAACTGAGATTCGGAGGTTAAATAAATGCCCCAAACCAATCAGCTAGTATATGACTATTATTAGTTTTCAAGGGCTGGTGAAATAAATTACCACAAACTGGGTGACTCGGAACAAGAGCGATTTCTTCTCTCACAATTCTGGAGGCCAACAGTCTGAACTCAAGGTAGGGGCAGGGCTATTCTCCCTCTGAGACCCTGGGGAGAAATGGATTTTGCCTCCTGCTAGTTTCTGGCAGTGGTCAGCATCCTGTAGTCTGCAGCTCATCACACCACCCCGCCTCTGCTACACAATTCTCCCCATGTATCTCTTCACATCGTCTTCCCTCAACGCCTATCTTTTCTTACAGGGACACCAATTATATTGGACAGGAGCCCAGCCGAACAACCTCGTCTTGATTTCATTTGCAAAGATTCTATTTCCAGATAAAGTCACATTCAGGTACTTGGTTAGGCTTGCAACATATCCTTCCCAGGGACATGATTCAATCTATAACAGTGATATAAGTGTATCTGTCTAGCTCCAAAAATGGCTGTTCTTCTTATTAGACTGCACTGCTGCTCCCCAGAATCTGGAGCAACAACCATTTGGAAATATGGAAGTCAATTTAGAAGACATTATATTTTTAAAAAATAAAATTGGTGCCTTTTGTGAATATGCTGCAGTACCACCAAAACTTCAGAGTTTTCGTCTAAAATACCGATGGAAAACAACTTGGTTATGAAAGGTAGATGTCACTCTAGGAACATCCTGACTTTCAAAGTTTGAAAGAGAACTCAAATTCCAACATGAAATTGTAGTTTACCACAACTCTTACTAAAGTATCAAGTTATAAAAACTACCTAGGATAGAACTGATGAAAGGGCTTTGCTAATTATGTTCCAACCTATAAAATACAGTAGATCAAAGGAACAGATAAGCAATTAAGAAAAGTAGAACTTCTATTTTTAGGAAATACAGGTCTTTTCTACATAAAGCATTGTTTTATATAGTAATATAACTGATGTTCAAATATTAGTGGATTTTATCCTTGTCTCTAGTGCTAATTTCTGACAATAACCTCATGATGCCTCACATCATATTTCATACATTATACTCTTTCTAAACTGTCACTAGTTTTATTTCCACCCTCCAGTTCCATTATTTAATTCCTAGACGTATTCATTTGATTCAATTTCTTCCCTATCACTTGACACTCTTACTATCTCCTTGCTATTTCAAATCCATGGTGATCTTTTGAAAACTAAGCCAGACATACATGATTTGTTAATTTGGGGACTATGTTGGACTAAAAATTTCACTTATAAGAAATCAATAGTGATGGTTCACTGAATTCCATAGTCTACATCCAGTGGTGGTCTTCTGATGCCTATAAACGGTACCACCATTGTCCCAAGCATCCCAACTCAAAATGTTGGCATCACACCACAAAACAACTTACATACTAGTTGGATAGGAAGTCATGTTAATCAATAACTTAAAATGTAATTCAATAATGCTATGACAGGTTATATGCTAGTCCTTATGAAACCTGAAAGAAGCATCTATTTATTCAATATATCAGGTGGAGAAACAGAGAAGTCAAGGAAGACTTTCCATAGTGTTGACAGGAATGAAATTTGAAAACCATGGTAGAACAAGGAAAGGAAGGCCATTCCAAGTTGATCTTGCAGCATGCCACATACCATAAACTGCAGTAGTTTGCTATGACTAGAGCAAAGGGCAGGGGAGTGGTAGGAGATGAAGTCACAGAAAGAGAAAGTAGCCTATCATGAAGAAAATTACATTCCATGCTAAAATACGAAAAATTTGAAAGGTAGATGTCACTCTAGGAACATCCTGACTTTCAAAGTTTGAAAGAGAACTCAAATTCCAACATGAAATTGTAGTTTACCACAACTCTTACTAAAGTATCAAGTTATAAAAACTACCTAGGATAGAACTGATGAAAGGGCTTTGCTAATTATGTTCCAACCTATAAAATACAGTAGATCAAAGGAACAGATAAGCAATTAAGAAAAGTAGAACTTCTATTTTAGGAAATACAGGTCTTTTCTACATAAAGCATTGTTTTATATAGTAATATAACTGATGTTCAAATATTAGTGGATTTTATCCTTGTCTCTAGTGCTAATTTCTGACAATAACCTCATGATGCCTCACATCATATTTCATACATTATACTCTTTCTAAACTGTCACTAGTTTTATTTCCACCCTCCAGTTCCATTATTTAATTCCTAGACGTATTCATTTGATTCAATTTCTTCCCTATCACTTGACACTCTTACTATCTCCTTGCTATTTCAAATCCATGGTGATCTTTTGAAAACTAAGCCAGACATACATGATTTGTTAATTTGGGGGACTATGTTGGACTAAAAATTTCACTTATAAGAAATCAATAGTGATGGTTCACTGAATTCCATAGTCTACATCCAGTGGTGGTCTTCTGATGCCTATAAACGGTACCACCATTGTCCCAAGCATCCCAACTCAAAATGTTGGCATCACACCACAAAACAACTTACATACTAGTTGGATAGGAAGTCATGTTAATCAATAACTTAAAATGTAATTCAATAATGCTATGACAGGTTATATGCTAGTCCTTATGAAACCTGAAAGAAGCATCTATTTATTCAATATATCAGGTGGAGAAACAGAGAAGTCAAGGAAGACTTTCCATAGTGTTGACAGGAATGAAATTTGAAAACCATGGTAGAACAAGGAAAGGAAGGCCATTCCAAGTTGATCTTGCAGCATGCCACATACCATAAACTGCAGTAGTTTGCTATGACTAGAGCAAAGGGCAGGGGAGTGGTAGGAGATGAAGTCACAGAAAGAGAAAGTAGCCTATCATGAAGAAAATTACATTCCATGCTAAGGGTTTTGAACATTATATCCTGAATGCTAGAGGCAGATATAGGAGAAATGTTAAGCGAGAGAATGAAATATTCAGACTAGCCTGCACATTTCTGGCAGTACCATGCAGAAAAATTGAACGACATGCCAACCAGAAAGGGAAAAAAAAAAAAAAAAGAATGCTATTATAATAATCCAGATGAGAAATAGGAAAAACATTAAAAAAAAAAAAAGGCAATGATTTGGGAACAAAAGACTCAAAAAATACAGAGAAAGTAAAACCTATAGAACTTAGTGTCTAGAGATGGGATGATGACAAATAAGTTTAGGCAGACTTCCAGGGTTTCTGGCTTGAAACCCATGTGGATGGGGATTCCATTCACTGCAGGACAGCTGCTCTTCATGCTGTTACTGAGAGGTCAGCTTTCAGTCCTCCACTCTCGTGCACTAGACCAGTGGCCCTGGGCATGGCTGTTCACATGCTCTACCTTGAAACTGGTTTTAGAATACCACACTTTCCTTGTTTTTCTCCTATCTCAATGGCTCTTCCTTTTCGGTGTCTTTTCCTAATTCCTTCTCATCTCTATAAACGCTGGCATGACTCACAGTTCTCTTCGAATGTTCTTACTTAACTCTCTGGACTTCATTCCATCTTATGTCTCCATATATCATCGACGCTGATGAATCCTCAAAATACTTAACCCCAGTCTCAACCTTCTCCCAATTCAGTTGCCTACTCATTCTTTCCAATTTGGATGCTTAAAAGACTTCTCACTGTAACAAGGTAAAAACAGAATTCTATTCAGCTTCTCACCTCCCAACTCCTTGCTATCACACTGAAACTTTTTCTATAGTCTTCTCCATCTTGATAAATTGAAGCCAAGTTCCCCTAAAACCATGTTCCCTGAGTTTATGATTAGTCAATCTCTATCCAAAACTTACTCCCTTTCTTGTCTCCTCTGACCTCAAGCCTGTGCTAGCTGAACACTAATCAACCAGAGTCAGATGACTAAGATCACTATGACTGTTGATAACATCATTACTGTACTAAACCTGCTATTGTGGACATCGTCATTAACATAAAAACTCAGGCAGTTTCTCCAGGGCAAGAAGCCCAAGCCATGGACCACCTGGCTGGAGAACTGTAAACCAGAGACACCGTGACCCTCAAAACTGCAAATAAAGAAATGTCACATGATGATGATTAATCTCAGCATCTTTGCTTTTTTTCTTTAAAAAGGCTCCAACTCACAGACCAGGTTGGAGTGGCTTGTTCCCCACTCCCTTCTGTCTGGTATCCTACAAATAAGCTGTTACATTTTGCTGGAAATACTTATTGTCAGTTTCTGCAACTGGGCATACAAACCCATGCTTAGTTACAAAACAGCAATTCCATCATTCCAGTGCCAGGACAAAATATCTTCAAGTTACCTTTGATTCTACAATTTATCTCGCATCCTACATATCCACTACATGAGAATATTCTTTTAGCTCTACTTTCATAATATATCCTAAATCTAACTGTTCTTTATAGTAACGGTTCCATAGTGGACACCATCGTCTTATCATCAAATACCCAGTCTATCCACCACCTGGCACCAGCTTATTTATCCTTACTCCTACTTTCTCTATACACCTTTTGACTTTCTGCCACTACAACTGTGGTCATATAAATCTCCGTTCTTGGAATGCATTCAACCTCCTCTTTAGAAGTGCTATATATATTCTTCAAGTTCCAGCTCAAAGCTCACCTATACTCATCGACGTTTTTGTTTGAATCCTCAAAATACTTAACCCCAGTCTCAACCTTCTCCCAATTCAGTTGCCTACTCATTCTTTCCAATTTGGATGCTTAAAAGACTTCTCACTGTAACAAGGTAAAAACAGAATTCTATTCAGCTTCTCACCTCCCAACTCCTTGCTATCACACTGAAACTTTTTCTATAGTCTTCTCCATCTTGATAAATTGAAGCCAAGTTCCCCTAAAACCATGTTCCCTGAGTTTATGATTAGTCAATCTCTATCCAAAACTTACTCCCTTTCTTGTCTCCTCTGACCTCAAGCCTGTGCTAGCTGAACACTAATCAACCAGAGTCAGATGACTAAGATCACTATGACTGTTGATAACATCATTACTGTACTAAACCTGCTATTGTGGACATCGTCATTAACATAAAAACTCAGGCAGTTTCTCCAGGGCAAGAAGCCCAAGCCATGGACCACCTGGCTGGAGAACTGTAAACCAGAGACACCGTGACCCTCAAAACTGCAAATAAAGAAATGTCACATGATGATGATTAATCTCAGCATCTTTGCTTTTTTTCTTTAAAAAGGCTCCAACTCACAGACCAGGTTGGAGTGGCTTGTTCCCCACTCCCTTCTGTCTGGTATCCTACAAATAAGCTGTTACATTTTGCTGGAAATACTTATTGTCAGTTTCTGCAACTGGGCATACAAACCCATGCTTAGTTACAAAACAGCAATTCCATCATTCCAGTGCCAGGACAAAATATCTTCAAGTTACCTTTGATTCTACAATTTATCTCGCATCCTACATATCCACTACATGAGAATATTCTTTTAGCTCTACTTTCATAATATATCCTAAATCTAACTGTTCTTTATAGTAACGGTTCCATAGTGGACACCATCGTCTTATCATCAAATACCCAGTCTATCCACCACCTGGCACCAGCTTATTTATCCTTACTCCTACTTTCTCTATACACCTTTTGACTTTCTGCCACTACAACTGTGGTCATATAAATCTCCGTTCTTGGAATGCATTCAACCTCCTCTTTAGAAGTGCTATATATATTCTTCAAGTTCCAGCTCAAAGCTCACCTGAAAGTTTTCCATGGTTATAGGAGACATGTAATCTTGTCTTCCTTTGGACTAAGGTATATTCTATCTGTACTACTACCTAGCAATGTTTGGTGTTCCTTCTATGCGTATGCTTCATCTCCCTCAAAAGATTCCTCAGGTTTCTAAGTAGGGCTCACTACTTGAGAGGGGAAACTCTTTGTACAAACTTTTTTCTGTCATATACTATGCCCAGGGCAGCACCTTATATATAGAAAATGCTCAATGCTGATTACAACTGATGATAAATTTAACTCAGTCTATGGGGTCTTACCATCAAAATCCCCTTATATCCTTCATGAACTAAAATTCGTGAATGTCCAGACTGCAATAAAATCCACTGACTACAAAAACAAGGTTTGTGAACATGGGAATGCAGGTATCTCTTCAAAATACTGATTTCATTTTCTTTAAAATATACCCAGTGGGAGTGCTAGATGTTATAGTGTTCTTTAATTCTCTGAGCAACCTCCATCCTCCTGTCCCTAACAGCTGTACCAGTTTATATGCCATAAGAGTTCCCTCTCCTCTATACCTCACCAACACTTACTATCACTTGTCTTTTTAACACAAAAGTTAACTATGGGAAGTGATGACATGTTAATCAGCTTTATTATGGCGATCATTTCACAATGTATATGTGTACCGATATGTATATCCATAGATACAATTATATAAATACATAATTTTTATAACATAATTTTTTGTCAATTGTAACCTCAATAAAAGGGGAAAAAAGCTTATACTTACAATAATAATTCATAACTTCTCCTAGTAAGAAAGATGCTACCAGGTGGGAGAGGAACTACAGTTTCCTTATTTAAAAAATTAATGCCTATTTAATGTCAAAAGCATACACGGCACAGTGCAGAATACAAACAAGCTGGAGATCTGCCTAGCAGCTTAAATTCAAAACACAAAGAGCCAGAGGCAAAACAGAACAATAGATGGAGAGGACTGCATCAGTCGAAGAGTTATGGTATTTCTCAGCTTTGTTTTGCTACCTTTATAATTGTTCTCCTGAATTAAACTGGCAATTCTCAGTAATCCTGAAAATGTATTCCATTAAGAAAGCTGACTGAATTTAATGCAGTGAGAAAGGAGGAATTTGAAGGACACACTACTTTTATCCTGTATAAGAACTGGAGAACTTCCATTTTCTAATGTAAATCTGCCTTAAAGGAAATCAATATAAGATTTAAACAGGTCACTCAACAAAATGCTGAGTAATAAAAGTAAACCACTCTAACTATTAATTAGATTAAACTTAAAACGACATTTTAAGTACCCCCTGAACTAATGATTCCACAATAAAGAATTTTTATCTTTTTTTTTTTTTTTAATAATTTTTTGGCCTCTTTCATTGGTTTTTGGTTTTTCCATCTATCCACCTTCATCCATCTTTATTCTTTGGACTTTGTGGGCCTGCCACTGCAGCGGCCTCTCTCATCGCAGAGCACTGGCTCTGGGCGCATGCGCTCCAGAGAGATGGCTCGTAACTGGACACACCTGTCCAGCCACTTAGTGGCATGCCGGATCCTCCCAGGCCAGGGATGGAACCCTGCAGTATCCCCTGCACTGCAAGGCGAACTCTCCTCCCACTGGACCACCAAGGAAGCCCAAGAATTTATCTTTAAAGGACAAAAATTAATGAGATAAACATAAAAAGAATTATTTATCCTTTCTAGAGGCTCTAAAGAAGGTAAATTGAAGTAAAGGTAATCGAAGTAAAAGCTTCAAAAGCAATTTTCTTTAGTTGCTGAGACTTTATCTATGACAAAAACATGAAGAATGTTATTACCTGTGTCAAGATCAATGGTAAATAAAACTAAGGTATTCTGTATTTATTTGTGCGAAGAAGGCAGAACACAAGCAATTTAGCAGTGATCACTACACCTACTTTGAAAAGATTACTGACGACTAAACATAATAAATTATTTTTTGTTTGTTTGTTTCATCTATTATTATTAACACCAAAAACACTTTGTTTAAGGGTACAGCCAATTAGCAATGTTGTGATAGCTTCAGGTGAACAGTGAAGGGGCTGAGCCATACACATACATACATGTTATCCATTCTCCCTCAAACCCTGCTCCCAACCAGGCTGGCACATAACATTGAACAGAGTTCACTAAACACTGCTATTTTTGTAATGAATGCTGAATGTGCCAGTATGTTTCTTTAAAACTCCAAGTCAAGGACGGTAAATTCTTTTCTGTAAAGTGTCAGAAAGTAAGTGCTTTAGGTTTTGCAAACCAAGAAAAAGCAAATTTGCACAAATTTTTATTGATGATATTAAAAATACAATAACAATTGTATAGAATTCTCTGGTAACACAGGTATACTAGTATGAATAAAATTATTTTAGGGAGATAATATTTCACATGATTAGAGTTCAAGGTTAGAGTCCCCTACCATCAAGTGAAAGTCACTCAATTGTGTTCGACTCTTTGCCACCCCATGGACAAGCCATGGAATTGTCCAGGCATGAATACTGGAGTGGATAGCCTATCCCTTCTCCAGGAGGTCAGGAATCAAAATGGGGTCTCCTGCATTGCAGGCAGATTCTTTACCAGCTGAGCTATCAGGGAAGCCAGATCGTCAAATTCAATTGCAAATGTTCATCTGTAAAACCAATCTCAGTTCCTGGGCTTCACAAAAATGATCTGGCTAGCTATATCTACTTTGTCACGCCTTGTCCTAAGCACTATAGTTACAGGAGGAACAAATAACAGCAATGCTAAAAATCTCTTAATTTCCAAATCAACTTTTAAGCAACTGCAATTCATTTGACTACTAAAATCTTTACATTTAACATAAACTAATTTTTAACAATCATTTCAACAAAGTAACTTATTCTTCCTTGACTCTCAGCTATGGGCTAAGTGTAAATAAACAACACTAAATACAGAAGATCCTTTATCAATCCTTGAATCTAAGAACCCAAGAGGTTGTTGTTTAATCACTAAGTCACGTTCAACTCTTTTGTGACCCCATGGATGGAAGCCTGCCAGGCTCCTGTGTCCTTGGGATTTCCCAGTCAAGAATACTGGAGTGGGTTGCCATTTCCTTCTCGAAGGTATCTTCCTGACTCAGGGATCAAACCCACTTCCCAGCCAGCTGGGAAGCCCCAAGAATCCAAGTTACTCAAGTGTAAAATCAAAAGATAAAAATATATTATTTTCAGAAACCAGGAAATAACCAGGATTAAATAGTTGAGATTGATAAATGAAAAAATAATAAGGTGAAGAAGAGAAACACAGCTTCTCAATCAAGTACGTGTGCATAGGGGTGAGAGTGCTAATCCACTAAAATTTAAGGAAAATGTACGTTGAACACTTTTACAATATTAGTGTGAAATAAATGTTTAGTTTTAAATTTATGCTATCACTCCAAATAATGGCCTCATTTGATTCTGACCATTAACTTACAACTATATAACTTCAAACTGATATACAGGTCAAGCTGCAAAAGTTAACAATATCTCCTATCCTTTTCAAGGTAGCCCTATTCAATTAACATCTCTGCCCCATCAACAAGAACCATTAACTAGAAAAACATTACCTTTTTGGTATTAATATACAGATATGCCTGACTCCTACAACTGTCAAATTAAAGAAAATACTTATTCCTTGATGCTAATGATAAATGAAGATATTAAACCTTGCTTTTAATGAGGTACCAAATGTTTAAAATATTTTCTCTTGAGTGATAAACTAACTATAGTTTTCTAAAAACTAAATTTTATCAGATAATAAAAATCTAAAAACCAGCTAAACAAGATATCTAAACCTAACAGGAGGAAGAGATATATTTTCCAAATATAAGCAGTAAAATTTTTAAATACCTTTTTTAGAAGGGTCCAACACGCTTTACAAGAGTAGTCATTTTTTAATATAAAATTTCCAGGAAAAAGATGAAGACCCACTTATTTTTATACCTAAAAAGTCTGAATTTTTGATCATAGCACTTTTAGCGATATTGCAATAGCATTCTGATTGGACAAGTCTCCTTCGGCCTACTAATTTTGACATAATACATCAATGAAAGTTCTTAAAATTTTCAAAAATGAGGAAACAAGCTAAAAAGGCATGAGCAACATGTAGTATGGAAGTGAATGTTGCCAAAAACTTCTCGTTACACATTTACTTTTAATAGCTCTCAACTTATTTTAAACTAATCCAGTGGCCGATGAAGGGTGGACAGCAGTCAGAAAACAAGTATGCGTGTTCTGTGGAAGTTCCCTAAGGTTTTTTTTATAAACTTCAGGCTCAATTCTGAACCAATTTTCTATAAAATCAACACATTTTATTTACACAACTGTACATGAGTATTGGTATCTTAATCATTCCTAATTTTCATCTCCTCTAGTTCCAAACGTGATACAACTTGAATATGAACCATTTTGCTTTAAATCACATTGAAGTTGGAAGTCACAGAATAATAAAGCTGAACAATGCCTCTTAGGGATCATCTAAGCTGAACGTTTTGGTTCTTCAAGTGAAATGAAAAATCGAGACTCAAAAATACCTAAGATCACAAACTAAGGAGTAAAAGCTGGACTCTACTGCTTTGACTCTTAATTTCAGTGCCCTTCTAACTATATCAAGAGTTGGCCTACAGTAGACTCTTCAGACAATGTGAAAACAGAACTATATACATGAGAATTATTTAAGAAATTTCCATTTCACCGAGTGTGAAGAACTTTATTTCAGAATTCTAAAGTTTTAAAGAAAGTAAACATTTATCTTCATAGTATAGCAAATATTGACAGAAGCTAAGTTCTGATAAATTTAGTAAATACTCATATCAAATTTCAAACTACCGCTACTTTCATCTTAATATCCTAAGAACATTAAATAAGATGATAAAATTTCTAATGTTAAATTTTCTTCTACTTAATCACTAACATTACAGGTAAGGATCCTAGTGTAGTATAAAAGCTTTTTGGCTTCTAATTTTACAATGCTCTTCTAGCTTACTAGCAATACCACCCCTCTGACTCAATTTCTCCTCTCCTGATTAATGGTCATCACAATCATAGTAACTAGTGTATAAATGTAGTGCCAGCAATATTATCTATACTGTTTCTAATTCTCACATGTCACAAGATAGGCATTATTTACGTATTTTACAGGTGAAGAAACTGAGGTTCAGGGAGATTACATTTTCCAAGAAACTGAGCTAGTTAACAGCTGAGCTAAAATTTAAACCCAGATCTGCCTGACCCCTGCCTGGAGCTCATGGCCCTTGTATTACACCACTATCTATTAGGGCCACATACACCCTGGTATGTGGTTCTAATGCAGATGGGAGAACAAGAAGTACTACATTTGAAGGACTACTAGAAGATAAATACAATAAAACTTTGCACTGAAAAAACATACTGTGGCAATTTATTATTAAACTGAAAATGACTTTTTAGTAAAAGATTTTAAAACTACTCTATAGCTACTCTTTACTATTATTGACACTGAAATGAGCACCTTGCAAAATTACAAAATAGTGATTTTGCTTTAAATAAAATGAGAGGTGGAAATAATCACATAGAACAGGAAAAAAAAAAATTCAACAGAATTTTGTACCAATTTTTCCCCTCTCAGATAAAAAATAAAATACCCTGAGATACTCAAGATAAATGAATGACCAGGTATTGAACACTGGGCTTCTACACAAAGTATTTACATTCTGTATCAACCTATGTTCACTATCTGGGCTTTACACAATGGATACAAATTTTTTTAACTATATCATGAGAATTAAATTTAAAGAAATTTTTTCCATTTCACCGAGTGTGAAGAACTTTATTTCAGAATTCTAAAGTTTTAAAGAAAGTAAACATTTATCTTCATAGTATAGCAAATATTGACAGAAGCTAAGTTCTGATAAATTTAGTAAATACTCATATCAAATTTCAAACTACCGCTACTTTCATCTTAATATCCTAAGAACATTAAATAAGATGATAAAATTTCTAATGTTAAATTTTCTTCTACTTAATCACTAACATTACAGGTAAGGATCCTAGTGTAGTATAAAAGCTTTTTGGCTTCTAATTTTACAATGCTCTTCTAGCTTACTAGCAATACCACCCCTCTGACTCAATTTCTCCTCTCCTGATTAATGGTCATCACAATCATAGTAACTAGTGTATAAATGTAGTGCCAGCAATATTATCTATACTGTTTCTAATTCTCACATGTCACAAGATAGGCATTATTTACGTATTTTACAGGTGAAGAAACTGAGGTTCAGGGAGATTACATTTTCCAAGAAACTGAGCTAGTTAACAGCTGAGCTAAAATTTAAACCCAGATCTGCCTGACCCCTGCCTGGAGCTCATGGCCCTTGTATTACACCACTATCTATTAGGGCCACATACACCCTGGTATGTGGTTCTAATGCAGATGGGAGAACAAGAAGTACTACATTTGAAGGACTACTAGAAGATAAATACAATAAAACTTTGCACTGAAAAAACATACTGTGGCAATTTATTATTAAACTGAAAATGACTTTTTAGTAAAAGATTTTAAAACTACTCTATAGCTACTCTTTACTATTATTGACACTGAAATGAGCACCTTGCAAAATTACAAAATAGTGATTTTGCTTTAAATAAAATGAGAGGTGGAAATAATCACATAGAACAGGAAAAAAAAAAATTCAACAGAATTTTGTACCAATTTTTCCCCTCTCAGATAAAAAATAAAATACCCTGAGATACTCAAGATAAATGAATGACCAGGTATTGAACACTGGGCTTCTACACAAAGTATTTACATTCTGTATCAACCTATGTTCACTACTGCAGGTAAAAGCTTCTTGGTTTCTAACTTTACAGTGCTCTTGATATTATATTACCATGATGGTTTCTCTGACAGAAGTCAAAAAGTTTGCCCAAGTTTCTCTCTCATGTCTTATAGAAGTAAACTCTTCAGCAGATAACTCACAAATTATTCTGTGTGGCCACTGATTTTTTTTATTTTAAAGTCCTGGGGGGTGGGGAGATGGGAAAAGAGGGCGAATGTAGGGCACGATTACTAATCAATGCAGCCTAAAAGCAAAAACGGAATTGAAGTTTCAAGTTACCTTTTACCGGTTAAATGCGCTGTAACTAAAAGCATCTATGAGCTCAAAATGCAAGGTACGGTGCACACGTCCGAGTAGGTGATCCGGTAACACGGCAACGTCTTCACATAAAAAGCATCACAGCCTCTATGACCCTGGGTCCCCTCCTCGACAATGGCCAAGGCGTTAATCTCCGTGACCCGGGATAATCCCCACCCAGGTAAAGACTCTCTGCCCGCGTCCCCTCTCCTGGAGTTGGATCTCCATGTAACTTCCTTCCACTTTGCTTTTTTTCCTTTTTTCAGACCTCCGTTACAGGTAAAACCACACACACCGCCCATGCAAGGGGCAATCTTCCCCTGACCCACGCTCTGCATTAAACATTCACTCCCCACGGGATAAACAGCGAGAGGAAGCGCGGGCAAAAGTGCCAATTCAGAAAACCTGTAGGAAGAGAAAGAGAAAACCGAGGAAGAGAGAAGGTGGAGGGCAGACCCGCCGGTCCATCCCCGGAACCCGAAGGCGTGGAGCCGGCGGGGACCCCGCTCCCCTGGGGCGCCGACTCTCCCCGTCGCGGCCTCCGCTCCGCTCACCTCGATCTCGCGGATGTTGTTGGAGGTGACGAAGATGCCGATGCCAATGGGGATGAAGATGAGGCCGATGATGAAGAAGGTGGGGAGCACCGTGCCCGCCGTCAGGATGGGCTGCCAAGCCGGCAGCCGTTGCTGTTTGAAGGCCGTGTTATCCGGTCTCCGGCTCTTAGCGGTGCCCCCGGGAGCACACGGGGGCCCACCATCCACTTCATCCTTCGCGTTATAGTTCATCGCCATCGACCCCCGGGGCGCGGCTCCGCGACGCGCAGGTGAACGGCCCAGGGGACCCGCCTGCTGACCCTGACAGAAGACGCGCAGGCGCCGCCGCCGCCGCCGCCGCCGTAAAGGCGGAAGAGGAGGGACACCCTTCCGCAGACGGCTGCCCACCGGAAGCGAGAGTCTGCGGGGTACGCCAGAGGGATGGAGAGTGGAAGGAGGGAGAAGACGGAGGGACAAGGGGAGGGGAAAAGGTAGGAGGGTGGAAGGGGGAGGGAAAAGGCGGACGCACCCTGACCAACTGCCCTGTGACGACAGAGTGAGGGCCTCTGTTCCCCGAGCGTGAAGCTACGCGGGCGCATGCGCGGCCTGCGGGGGCGGGGCGAAGAGGCCTCGGCGCGTGCGCCTTGGGCGCGTCCTGACTCGGCCCCGGGGGCTTCTCTTCGCGGCCGTTTGGCCGCTCTTCTGGTGTCGCGGCGACGGCTGGGGCTGGCCGGGCGGGCAGGGGGCAGGCCGGACTAATTCCGTCTGTCAAGGGGCGGGTGGCTTCGGCGCCAGACAGTTTTCTGTTTTACCTCGAAGTCTTCTCTAAAGGGGACCGGAGCGTTGAAAAGGCTAAGCCGAGAAAGGCCGAGCCTCGCGGCCCTGGCATTATTTGCTCAAGATATAAAATCACGACTTTGTCTGCTGAAAGAAATACGCTTCCACTCAGGGGGCGAGTATAAATTTTAAGTGGGATATGTAGTGGGTGACCTGTTTGTCTTCAGGAATAAACCAAGTGACTTGGTTAACCCTGTTATCATGCCTCTAACTTATCTGTTCTCCCTTGTTTCTCCACTGTTAATGGTCTCCATGTTACTTTGTACCATCGTTTCTGTGTTCAGGTTTAGCTTTTAAGTTATTTTTTCAGTTGAGATATAGTTGGTGTACAATATTATGTAACTTCCAGGTGTACGACATGGATCACGACCTTTAAAGGTTATGCCCTGTTTACAGGTATAAGATACTGGTTATATTCCCTGTATTGTGCAATGTATGTATCCTTATAGCTGACTGTGTACCTAATAGTTTGTACATTTTAATCCCTGCCCCTACCTTGCCCCTCCTTTCCCTCTTACAGGTAACCACTCATTTATTCTCTGTATATGTGAATCTGTTTCCATTTTGTTACAGTCGCTAGTTAGTTTTATTTAGGTTCCACATATAAGTGATATGCAGTATTTATCTTTCTCTGTTTGACTTATTTTGGTATCCTCCAAGTCCATCCAAGTTGGTGCAGATGGCAAAGTTTCATTCTGTTCTATGACTGAGCAGTATTCCATTGTGTGTGTGTATCATTTCTTTATCGATTTGTCTACTGACGGTTTATCGGATATGGTTTGCTTTCCTATGGTAATTGTAAACAATACTGCTCTGCACATTGGGGTTCATGTATATTTTCAGGTGAATTGCTGGGTCATATGGTATTTCTGTTTTAATTTTCTGAGAAACCCCCTTTTCCACAGTGGATGCACCAGTTAACAGTCCCACAAATAGTGCACAAGGGTTCCTTTTTCTCCACATCCTTGCCAACATTCATTATTTGTGGTATTGTTAATAATACACATTCTGACAGGTATGAGGTGAAGCCTACTGTAGTTTTTTTTGTTTGTTTTGTTTTTTTAAAGATTTATTTATTTATTTATTTTGGGCGGGGGTCGGGTTGGGGAGGGAGGGGAGCGGGCGGACCACTTCTATCGGTCTTTCATTTCTCTATTTTCATCCGACTTTGTTCTTTGACTCCTGCGGGCCTCCCATCGCGGTGGCCTCTGCTGTTGCAGAGCGCTGGCTCTGGGCGCATGTGCTCCAGAGCTCCGACTCGGTAATGGACACATGGGTCCAGCCGCTCCGCGGCACGTGGGATCTTCCCAGGCCAGGGCTCGAACCGGCGCCCCTTGCACTGCAAGGCGGTGTCCTTATCCACTGGACCACCAGGGGAAGCCCCTACTGTAGTTTTGATATGCATTTCTCTGATGATTTGTGATGGTGAACATCTTTTCATGTGCTAATTGGCCATCTGTGTTAGCCATCTTCTTTGGAAAAATGTCTATCACATCTTTAATGAATCTTTTACAATAAGCTATAGCTCTTGATGTTACTTTTGATAATTAAAAAACTTCAGCAAAGTATGGCATTATTATAAAATGAGTTTTTGTGCAGACACTGAAAAACTACCTAGTGTTTAATGACCCACAGAAATACACATGATACAAAAAGTGACTAAATTGTAATACCAAAGTAGTATAAGTACATATTATAAAAAGTAAATAGTAGTAACCTCCACTGACCCTGATGGAGGATGTTTTTCCTCTACTTATTTGCAGTCTTGTATTTTCCAAAATTTCTGAAGTAGGTTTATATTTGTAAAAAGAATTTTAACATTATATATCGGTCCAGTTCAGTGGCTCATTTATATCTGACTGTTTCCAACCCCATGGACTGCACGCCAGACTTCCCTGTTCTTCACCATCTCCCAGAGTTTGTCAGACTCATGTCCATTGACTCAGTGATGCCTAAAGCCAATACTAAATTGACATCTTTGAAATCTAAAACAGATAGTAAGTCACGTCACGTGAAAAAAAAATACCCTAATTTTATTTTATCTAAGGTTTTGTCTATAATTAGGCCTCTAGAGGGTGAACTAGGGAAGGGGAAATAAAAGAGTGGGCCTCATAATTTACAGTTAAACGTATTTTCAAAAAGTGACTTCAAGTCTCAAGATGTAAGCCAATCTAGTATTTATCTGTCAGATAACTCACTTACTTACATGACATCATTTATCCCTGAAATAATTACACAGCACTGGTCACATAAGATGGTCTACATGTTGTTTTGATCAGTGTAAGTTTCCTTTCACCCTGAAGCACAAGTGGAAACCATTCACCTGTCAAAGTTAATGGAGAAGTGTTTTGCTAACGTTTTAGCAACTGGAATCAAATAATTTAAATTCACATTATGTCTTGTTTGCTCACCCATGTTGACTTCTTCCTCCCTGTCCAACACCCCTTGTTTTCAAAATATAATTTTTAGCTGTTAAAGTACTATTTCTTGGTGAGGCAGGAGGAAGTAACACTAGGGTCACAAGGAGAATTTATGAGTTTGTGTTGCAGAAGAAATGAATGACTTTAAGGAAGACAGGGTCAGCTGCTGGTACCCAGAAGTCTGGTTGCACGGGTAGTTTTCTGAGACTGCAGAAAGATTTCCCCCTTGGTTCCTTAATGCCCAGTCTTTCTTACCCCCTAACCATGTAAAATTCCCCAGTGTAGCTTCTTTGTTAAAATGAAGCTGTGCCGTCATGCCCTCTAGTGTTACCACTTTGGCCAAATCAAATAAACCTTTCTCTATGCACGCTGATGTCTCAGTGTTTGGTTTTGGCTGCACATTGGACTCCCAAGTTTTAATTTGGGAGGTTTGCCAACAGTTGTAGAAGTGACACTTTTTTCTTAGATTTTTAATCTAAAACTTAACTTTTCAAATGGGTTCCAAATGGATGAAATGACTTTTCTAGACTCTTTGATATCCTTTCAGTTCCTTTCCTCTCCTGTGCTCTGCCATCAGAGTGTTTCCAACCCCATGGACTGCACGCCAGACTTCCTGTTCTTCACCATCTCCCAGAGTTTGTCAGACTCATGTCCATTGACTCAGTGATGCCTAAAGCCAATACTAAATTGACATCTTTGAAATCTAAAACAGATAGTAAGTCACGTCACGTGAAAAAAACCCTAATTTTATTTTATCTAAGGTTTTGTCTATAATTAGGCCTCTAGAGGGTGAACTAGGGAAGGGGAAATAAAAGAGTGGGCCTCATAATTTACAGTTAAACGTATTTTCAAAAAGTGACTTCAAGTCTCAAGATGTAAGCCAATCTAGTATTTATCTGTCAGATAACTCACTTACTTACATGACATCATTTATCCCTGAAATAATTACACAGCACTGGTCACATAAGATGGTCTACATGTTGTTTTGATCAGTGTAAGTTTCCTTTCACCCTGAAGCACAAGTGGAAACCATTCACCTGTCAAAGTTAATGGAGAAGTGTTTTGCTAACGTTTTAGCAACTGGAATCAAATAATTTAAATTCACATTATGTCTTGTTTGCTCACCCATGTTGACTTCTTCCTCCCTGTCCAACACCCTTGTTTTCAAAATATAATTTTTAGCTGTTAAAGTACTATTTCTTGGTGAGGCAGGAGGAAGTAACACTAGGGTCACAAGGAGAATTTATGAGTTTGTGTTGCAGAAGAAATGAATGACTTTAAGGAAGACAGGGTCAGCTGCTGGTACCCAGAAGTCTGGTTGCACGGGTAGTTTTCTGAGACTGCAGAAAGATTTCCCCCTTGGTTCCTTAATGCCCAGTCTTTCTTACCCCCTAACCATGTAAAATTCCCCAGTGTAGCTTCTTTGTTAAAATGAAGCTGTGCCGTCATGCCCTCTAGTGTTACCACTTTGGCCAAATCAAATAAACCTTTCTCTATGCACGCTGATGTCTCAGTGTTTGGTTTTGGCTGCACATTGGACTCCCAAGTTTTAATTTGGGAGGTTTGCCAACAGTTGTAGAAGTGACACTTTTTTCTTAGATTTTTAATCTAAAACTTAACTTTTCAAATGGGTTCCAAATGGATGAAATGACTTTTCTAGACTCTTTGATATCCTTTCAGTTCCTTTCCCTCTCCTGTGCTCTGCCATCAGAGTGTGCTGCTTTACCCACTTTCACCTCCACATTATTGTCTCTATGTGTGTGTTGTCAATGTGTAGTATTGCCAAAAGTTTTAAAAACTAACCCAAATGAAATTCAGGATCATAAAATCTAAGATTAGTGATTAATGAAAGCAAATTTAAGTTGTTGGTTTAGTTAATACAGACATGCCTTTAAAATCACCAGTATTAAGTATGATACTTTTATTGTTCCTAGATTTACTAGAAGTCAAATAAGATTTTATTATACCTGTTATACAGTTTGTCAGCAAGAAAAATAACTTGATATTAACTTTAATAACATTAAACTACTAAGTAAATTAAATGTAAATGAGCTAATAGATTGATAGCAAGATTGTAGCTTTTCTTACTTAAGAAATATGTTACAGGGCTTCCCCTGGTGGTCCAGTGAGTAAGGACACCGCCTTGCAGTGCAAGGGGCGCCAGTTCGAGCCCTGGCCTGGGAAGATCCCACGTGCTGCGGAGCGGCTGGACTGATGTGTCCAGTTACCCAGCTGGAGCTCTGGGGCGCATGCACCCAGAGTCAGCGCTCTGCGACAACAGAGACCACCGTGATGGGAGGCCCACAGGAGCCAAAGAACAAAGACGGATGAAAATAGAGAAATGAAAGAGCAATAGAAGTGGCCCACCCTCCCCTCTCCCTCCCCAACCCGACCCCGGCCCAAAATAAATAAATAAATAAATCTTTTAAAAATAAAGAAATATGTTACAAATTTCTGTATTACCTTTTGAAAGCTTTAATTGTCACTTTAGTTAAGCAAATAAAAGCATTGTTCCACAATGACCTATGATCTTACTTGACTAAGTGTTTTGAAACTTTTTAATACTTTGACGCAATTCCCAAAGAATTCTAGTTGAAGTTTCTTTGACCTTTGAGACATTCTAAAAGGCGTGGAACACTTCAAAGGAACTGTTTTCGCTCCTTACCAAGGAATGACATTAAACTAATTGTCTCACTTGGTGTGTTAGATTATATAGGAAACATTGTCCAGTGAAGCTAATAAACTTTTTAGGTTCTATTGTATGGGCAAATGTTATTAATATGAATGTTCTAGAAATTATATGAAATTTCTGAAAGTTGATTATATCCTAGTAAAATGTTATCGGTAATAAATGCAGCTGTTATCCTAGTATGTCATTTGCCACAGTAATAACCAAATTTATTTGTCAGTGGCATTGTAATCAGATCTCTAACCTTTCCTTTTTAAGTCTTTATAGTTATTGTTGTACTCTGATTTTTTTTAAAAAAATGCTTTATCTTCAAGAAGATTCATAAGAAGGATATTTTGATAAATATAAGCTTCTAACTTTTAAATCATACTGGTGAACTGGAGAAGATATGAAAGAATTCTAATGGAAAAACTGATGACTTCGTAAGACTGTTAACAGAATAGTAAGATCAAGAATTAGTCCCATAGGACTAAGGGAAATGATGAATATGATTATAATTTTTTTTATCTGAAATTCTACTGATTTTTAATCTGTTTTCCAGATAGAAGCAAACCCTTCCCCTTAAGCTAATTATGACTTATGATTGTTAGCAATTTGGTCAATTATATCTTTATAAGTAGAATTGTAACATTTATCTTTTCTCTTTACCTGTTCTCTCCTGAAATCAAAGACTCTTAGGTTCTCAGCAGCCTTAGCAGGTGAATAAGAAAGGCCACCTCCTAGCAGGTGCAGGAATCTTGAGATATCTTGAGGACCTGGAGAAAAGGAATACACTCAAGTCTGTGTAGGGGGAGAATTTGATGTCAAGCCCAGCCTTGATGCCTTTTAAAAGTTTGAGATTCCCTATAAAAATTTCCAGCATATCTAACTTCAAAGAACCTGTATGATCAATTGTTATTGCTGTTTAGTTGCTAAGTCATGTCCGACTGTTTTGCAACTCTGTGGACTGTGCCCCTCCAAGCTTCTCTGTCCATGGGATTCCCCAGATAAGAATACTGGCGTGGGTTGGAATTTACCATTTTACCAAATGAAACAGTCCTCAGGACTTTCTCAAAGACTGTCTGCTGGGTTATAATCCTCAGGTTGGCTCAAATAAAATTTTCCATTTTTCTCTCAAGATTCACTATAGTAAGTCCCCTATATACAACCCTTAAAGATGCAAACATGCATTCACATGTCCCTGTAGGGTCCTGTGTCTGGCTTACATTGTCATATATGTGCATCCTCTACAAGTAACTTTGTGTACTTTAAAGTATAGTGCTGTATAGAGTACAGAGGTGCAGTATCTTTATATCAAGCTAGATCTGCAAGAGGAGAACTTCATTGAACTCCTTGCTGTGCAACACAAGGATCTCTAACCTTTCCTTTTTAAGTCTTTATAGTTATTGTTGTACTCTGATTTTTTTTAAAAAAATGCTTTATCTTCAAGAAGATTCATAAGAAGGATATTTTGATAAATATAAGCTTCTAACTTTTAAATCATACTGGTGAACTGGAGAAGATATGAAAGAATTCTAATGGAAAAACTGATGACTTCGTAAGACTGTTAACAGAATAGTAAGATCAAGAATTAGTCCCATAGGACTAAGGGAAATGATGAATATGATTATAATTTTTTTTATCTGAAATTCTACTGATTTTTAATCTGTTTTCCAGATAGAAGCAAACCCTTCCCCTTAAGCTAATTATGACTTATGATTGTTAGCAATTTGGTCAATTATATCTTTATAAGTAGAATTGTAACATTTATCTTTTCTCTTTACCTGTTCTCTCCTGAAATCAAAGACTCTTAGGTTCTCAGCAGCCTTAGCAGGTGAATAAGAAAGGCCACCTCCTAGCAGGTGCAGGAATCTTGAGATATCTTGAGGACCTGGAGAAAAGGAATACACTCAAGTCTGTGTAGGGGGAGAATTTGATGTCAAGCCCAGCCTTGATGCCTTTTAAAAGTTTGAGATTCCCTATAAAAATTTCCAGCATATCTAACTTCAAAGAACCTGTATGATCAATTGTTATTGCTGTTTAGTTGCTAAGTCATGTCCGACTGTTTTGCAACTCTGTGGACTGTGCCCCTCCAAGCTTCTCTGTCCATGGGATTCCCCAGATAAGAATACTGGCGTGGGTTGGAATTTACCATTTTACCAAATGAAACAGTCCTCAGGACTTTCTCAAAGACTGTCTGCTGGGTTATAATCCTCAGGTTGGCTCAAATAAAATTTTCCATTTTTCTCTCAAGATTCACTATAGTAAGTCCCCTATATACAACCCTTAAAGATGCAAACATGCATTCACATGTCCCTGTAGGGTCCTGTGTCTGGCTTACATTGTCATATATGTGCATCCTCTACAAGTAACTTTGTGTACTTTAAAGTATAGTGCTGTATAGAGTACAGAGGTGCAGTATCTTTATATCAAGCTAGATCTGCAAGAGGAGAACTTCATTGAACTCCTTGCTGTGCAACACAAGGAGCTTACATTAGTCTTCATTACATAGGTCTTCATTAGAAGACTTGATGGAACTGGAGGACCAGAGAAAGAACAAAGGAAGACAAGAGGAAGAAGAAGTAACTGAAGAACTGAAGAGATCCATGACACAGGAAATGACAAGGGAGTTTTATTTGAGGAGGTACCGTTGGGTTTGTTTTTTTAATATATATATTTATTTGGCTGTGCTGTGTCTTAGTTGCAGCATGTGGGATCCTCAGTCTTTATTTTGGCATGTGGGATCTTTAGTTGCAGCATATGAACTCTTAGTTGCAGCATGTGGGAATCTAGTTCTTGATCCAGGGATTGATCCTGGGCTCCCTGCATTGGGAGTGTAGTGTTAGCCACTGGACCACCAGGGAAGTCCCAGAGGAGACCCTGTTAGTTTTTGAGACGCAAGACCCAAACACAGAATGATACACAAAAGTTGCAGAATGCAATCCAGTGTTAGCATGTCATCTATGATGAGGAAAAAAAAGAGCTACTACCCAGACATCACTGGATCTCCCAGACATCACTTGATCATTTTTTCAAAAGGGTAGACAAACTTGAACCCAGCAAGGAACCAGAACCTGTGTGATCAATGTCAGGCACAAATGAAATTGCAGCTTGCCCTCTGTCTCCTGTTGCTCATGATCCTTCAGCTCTCCCATCTCCCACCACCTTTCCCTCCTCCAGCCAGGAACTCTTCTTGCCTGTTGACTACGCCAACCTCAGTATGCCAGCTGTTGTACTGTACTACTATACTTTTCAAGGTACTATACTATAAGATTAAAAATGTTTTCTTTATTTTATGTTTTTCATATTCTGTATTATTTATGTGAAAGTATTATAAACCTATTACAGTACAGTACTATGTAGCCACTGTCTTAGTTGTGTACCTCGGCTAACTTGGATTTATGAATGCACTCTTGGAATGGCACTCATTTGCATGTAGGGGACTTACTGTATTAACTAACTTTTTGTCAATAGTATAATTTGATTTCTTGTATTTATTGCAACAGAACTTGATCCAGACTGATTTAAAAACCCTTTTCTGATTTTTATGGAGTGCAACTTACCCAAAATTAAAGTCTTCATTACATAGGTCTTCATTAGAAGACTTGATGGAACTGGAGGACCAGAGAAAGAACAAAGGAAGACAAGAGGAAGAAGAAGTAACTGAAGAACTGAAGAGATCCATGACACAGGAAATGAAAAGGGGAGTTTTATTTGAGGAGGTACCGTTGGGTTTGTTTTTTTAATATATATATTTATTTGGCTGTGCTGTGTCTTAGTTGCAGCATGTGGGATCCTCAGTCTTTATTTTGGCATGTGGGATCTTTAGTTGCAGCATATGAACTCTTAGTTGCAGCATGTGGGAATCTAGTTCTTGATCCAGGGATTGATCCTGGGCTCCCTGCATTGGGAGTGTAGTGTTAGCCACTGGACCACCAGGGAAGTCCCAGAGGAGACCCTGTTAGTTTTTGAGACGCAAGACCCAAACACAGAATGATACACAAAAGTTGCAGAATGCAATCCAGTGTTAGCATGTCATCTATGATGAGGAAAAAAAAGAGCTACTACCCAGACATCACTGGATCTCCCAGACATCACTTGATCATTTTTTCAAAAGGGTAGACAAACTTGAACCCAGCAAGGAACCAGAACCTGTGTGATCAATGTCAGGCACAAATGAAATTGCAGCTTGCCCTCTGTCTCCTGTTGCTCATGATCCTTCAGCTCTCCCATCTCCCACCACCTTTCCCTCCTCCAGCCAGGAACTCTTCTTGCCTGTTGACTACGCCAACCTCAGTATGCCAGCTGTTGTACTGTACTACTATACTTTTCAAGGTACTATACTATAAGATTAAAAATGTTTTCTTTATTTTATGTTTTTCATATTCTGTATTATTTATGTGAAAGTATTATAAACCTATTACAGTACAGTACTATGTAGCCACTGTCTTAGTTGTGTACCTCGGCTAACTTGGATTTATGAATGCACTCTTGGAATGGCACTCATTTGCATGTAGGGGACTTACTGTATTAACTAACTTTTTGTCAATAGTATAATTTGATTTCTTGTATTTATTGCAACAGAACTTGATCCAGACTGATTTTAAAGTTAACCCTTTTCTGATTTTTATGGAGTGTATTTACTTAACTTTTTCAATTAGGCATTTAAGAAAATTCTTTTATTCTCATACTGAGAGATTGTCTAAATAGCCTGAGGTCATTGGGACTGTGACAAAGATTTTGAAGGTTCCTGAGTAACCACACTTGGCAGAAAGATAAGTCAAACAAGATACTTTAATAGTTAAACTCATTAGAGGAAATATAATGACATCAAAATTCCTTAGTAGGCTGTCTAAGAACTTTGTTTTGAGAAGAAATAAGGTTCCATTTCTCATAATTCTACACTTTCCTTAAATGAAAGAATATAATTCTAATGAGATCTCAGATTTCATACCTTTTTCCACTGTATAGAACCTCAGTCGATTACATCCCATAGCATGTATTTTTCCATCAATTATCAGTTATAGGTGCCATCAGTTATAGATAAGGTCTTCCTTTCAAATGCTATGTTACAATTTCTTGTTTGACAGTCAATCGATACATGTGTAACAGTGAAGTTATTTTTAAAGAGGTAAGGGCTATGAAAGAAAGACACTTTCCTTATTATGTGAGAATTATTCAAGAGATATAGGCAAGTAGGATCTTCAAAATATTAATCCCTTATAAATCACATTTGAATTATTTTTAGACTTTAACTTACACTGTATCATTACTCTAAGTCCTAAATCCTTGGAAGTCTAGAGAGAATGGGTAGGGCAGGCATTTCATCTTTGTTTTGTGAAGTGCTTGGACCACTACTACCTATGAAATTACTCATTTCCCCTTTTTTTATAATTTTTATTTATTTATTTTTGGCTGTGCTGCATGAGTTTTTCTCTAGTTGTGGCAAGTGGGCACTACTCTCTAGTTGCAGTGTGAGGGGTTCTAACTGCAGTGGTTTCTCTTGTTGCAGACCGCGGGCTCCAGGGCGCTCGGGCTTCAATAGCTGCGGCACATGGGCCCAGTAGTTGCAGCTCCCTGACTCTAGAGGACAGGGTCAGTAATTGTGGTGCATGGGCTTTGTTGCTCCACAGCTTGTGGGATCTTTCTGGATCAGGGATCAAATCCACGTCTCCTGCATTGCTGCATTGGCAGGTGGATTCTTTATCTCTGAGTCACCATGGAAACCCCATTTATTAATTTAAAGTAACATTAACATATACTTGAAGGATGACTTTCATAAGATGAATTTAAATGTAAAAGTCAATTTTTATTGAGCCTGATTAATTCCATTTTAGTAACGGGAACTAGATATGACAACAAACATCAAGCCCTCTTGGGATTTCTCTCTGATAAGCACGCTAAGGAACAAGGTTCAACACACTGTTCCACAGCATCATTTTTATTATAACCAATTCTTTGGGGATGAATAATCTGTATTCACTGTTTTTAACATCCAGATACTCAGTGACCCACTGCTCCCAGAATTCAGATCCCTCCTCCACTGAAACTGCCTTGCTAGGTAATTTCTACTCAAACTTCAAGATTTAAGCCAGTAGCCAATTCGAGAAATCTTTTTACCCTCAAACTGAGCTAAGAATGGTTCTCTGAGCAAGAGACAGTATGTGCATATCTTTATACTTAGTATTGGAAACTATCTAGTTACACCTGTCTTTCCTACTAGATACAAACTCCTAAAGGTCAGAGATGTTTCTGTTAATTACTGTATCTCCAGTATCTATCAAGGGACCTAAGACATAAAAGATATTTGATAAATTGTATTGAATTAACTTGAGCTATCCTCAAAGAGCTCACATTTGAGTGAGAAAGACAATTTGCCAACAAATAATTGAAATATAATGAGGTCAATGTCATATAAAATGTGTGCATAGGGTTAGGGGTTCTGAGGAAGTAACACACCTTATCCTTTTTATGATGTTGAAAACTAAACTGTGAGGAAATGGGTCCTAAGGTCTGAGGGATATTGTAGTTCTCTGCCTAGAAGAGAATATAATAAAAAATAAAGGGACATAGAGAAAGTTGAATCTTACACTACACTTGTTATTAATGGTTTGTAAAACTTTATACCCTGGCTGATCATGTTCCTTTTCTCGAGTTAGATATTAGCAGGTTGCAATTGCCCCATGAACAGAGTTGTCTGGTACCCTCCCCTTCTGAGAGATGCTCAGTTGTCAGCTTATAGAGTCCCCCTGTCCCACTGACTACTTGCACCAATGCTGTATGTGGGAATGGGTGCTTGGACTTTTTGTGACTCAAAAATGGCTGAACACATCTCTCTTGTTATGGTAGCAAAGACATCTGGTGATCTGATGGGATGAGCACCCTTTGTCCTTGCAGAGAACATATCTTCCCTTAGAATCATGAGTACTAAGACTCTTGTTTAATCCAGATATTCTTTTCCTCATGACCCTCGGATCTCTCTGATACCGATAAGCACCAAGGAACACACCTGTTCCACAGCATCATTTTTATTATAACCAATTCTTTGGGGATGAATAATCTGTATTCACTGTTTTTAACATCCAGATACTCAGTGACCCACTGCTCCCAGAATTCAGATCCCTCCTCCACTGAAACTGCCTTGCTAGGTAATTTCTACTCAAACTTCAAGATTTAAGCCAGTAGCCAATTCGAGAAATCTTTTTACCCTCAAACTGAGCTAAGAATGGTTCTCTGAGCAAGAGACAGTATGTGCATATCTTTATACTTAGTATTGGAAACTATCTAGTTACACCTGTCTTTCCTACTAGATACAAACTCCTAAAGGTCAGAGATGTTTCTGTTAATTACTGTATCTCCAGTATCTATCAAGGGACCTAAGACATAAAAGATATTTGATAAATTGTATTGAATTAACTTGAGCTATCCTCAAAGAGCTCACATTTGAGTGAGAAAGACAATTTGCCAACAAATAATTGAAATATAATGAGGTCAATGTCATATAAAATGTGTGCATAGGGTTAGGGGTTCTGAGGAAGTAACACACCTTATCCTTTTTATGATGTTGAAAACTAAACTGTGAGGAAATGGGTCCTAAGGTCTGAGGGATATTGTAGTTCTCTGCCTAGAAGAGAATATAATAAAAAATAAAGGGACATAGAGAAAGTTGAATCTTACACTACACTTGTTATTAATGGTTTGTAAAACTTTATACCCTGGCTGATCATGTTCCTTTTCTCGAGTTAGATATTAGCAGGTTGCAATTGCCCCATGAACAGAGTTGTCTGGTACCCTCCCCTTCTGAGAGATGCTCAGTTGTCAGCTTATAGAGTCCCCCTGTCCCACTGACTACTTGCACCAATGCTGTATGTGGGAATGGGTGCTTGGACTTTTTGTGACTCAAAAATGGCTGAACACATCTCTCTTGTTATGGTAGCAAAGACATCTGGTGATCTGATGGGATGAGCACCCTTTGTCCTTGCAGAGAACATATCTTCCCTTAGAATCATGAGTACTAAGACTCTTGTTTAATCCAGATATTCTGCCTCTGAAACTTTCATTGAGTTCAGAGGCTTCTAAAATAGGACAGTGATAAGTTTGGATTGGCTCTGACAATGGACCATCATTTCTGACACAAGGTTGACAAATAAAGTGATCAGAGCACCACCCCACCGTCACCCCTACCCAACATTGGTGAAACCGTTAACCAGCTGTGTGGGAGTTGGGGGGCTGGGCTGAGGGTTGCTGGCAAAACCTCAGGATCATTTGCTCTGCTGAGTAATCTATCTTTAGACAGAGAGAGGAAGGCAGTAGGAGATACCTGAATGTTTATCAACAAAGCATTTGCAGGGACGTTAAGAGGCAGGAGAAACCCTGTTACCAGTTCCATTTCTTGGCGTCTTGCAGTTTTCATCTCACTACGGAATCAAATGATGATGTAACTCAGAGGGAACGCCTCTCTCATTTTGGGAGAACAGCTATTAGACTCCTGTTTATTGACACTGAAAAACACATTTTAAAGAAAATATGAAACATAGAAGGGAATACTGTTATAAAGCAAACAATTTTAAGTAAAAAAAAAGGTCAAATATCCATTTTAAGTGATTTTAATTTGATGACTATTATGTTCCAACCGAAAAAAGAATATTGCATAAATGTTTTTGTATCACAATTGTTGTTTTTCTCACCCTGGTGAGATTTTGATAAACATAGTTGTCTTTGGGAAATAACACAGAGAATGTATTAATTGATTTAGTCATTTCAACAGCCTGTGGAAAAAAATGAAAGTAGGATACTACATTCATAGAAAAAGACAGGTACATATCCATAAATTCACCTGGCTGTAGTGAAACATGATAAACTTCTCATGGATTTAATAAAACTTAGAGACAAAGTTGAAAATGCTGTGAAAATAGAATGGAGCTCCAACATTTGTCAATGTAATCTTTTGCTTTGGAAAATTCATTAACCCTGCAAGACTTCTAAGAATATCTGATCACGTGATAATTCTCTTAATATTGGAAAAGCTAACATCATTTAAACAAAATCTAAATAAATCTCTTGTTATGGTAGCAAAGACATCTGGTGATCTGATGGGATGAGCACCCTTTGTCCTTGCAGAGAACATATCTTCCTTAGAATCATGAGTACTAAGACTCTTGTTTAATCCAGATATTCTGCCTCTGAAACTTTCATTGAGTTCAGAGGCTTCTAAAATAGGACAGTGATAAGTTTGGATTGGCTCTGACAATGGACCATCATTTCTGACACAAGGTTGACAAATAAAGTGATCAGAGCACCACCCCACCGTCACCCCTACCCAACATTGGTGAAACCGTTAACCAGCTGTGTGGGAGTTGGGGGGCTGGGCTGAGGGTTGCTGGCAAAACCTCAGGATCATTTGCTCTGCTGAGTAATCTATCTTTAGACAGAGAGAGGAAGGCAGTAGGAGATACCTGAATGTTTATCAACAAAGCATTTGCAGGGACGTTAAGAGGCAGGAGAAACCCTGTTACCAGTTCCATTTCTTGGCGTCTTGCAGTTTTCATCTCACTACGGAATCAAATGATGATGTAACTCAGAGGGAACGCCTCTCTCATTTTGGGAGAACAGCTATTAGACTCCTGTTTATTGACACTGAAAAACACATTTTAAAGAAAATATGAAACATAGAAGGGAATACTGTTATAAAGCAAACAATTTTAAGTAAAAAAAAAGGTCAAATATCCATTTTAAGTGATTTTAATTTGATGACTATTATGTTCCAACCGAAAAAAGAATATTGCATAAATGTTTTTGTATCACAATTGTTGTTTTTCTCACCCTGGTGAGATTTTGATAAACATAGTTGTCTTTGGGAAATAACACAGAGAATGTATTAATTGATTTAGTCATTTCAACAGCCTGTGGAAAAAAATGAAAGTAGGATACTACATTCATAGAAAAAGACAGGTACATATCCATAAATTCACCTGGCTGTAGTGAAACATGATAAACTTCTCATGGATTTAATAAAACTTAGAGACAAAGTTGAAAATGCTGTGAAAATAGAATGGAGCTCCAACATTTGTCAATGTAATCTTTTGCTTTGGAAAATTCATTAACCCTGCAAGACTTCTAAGAATATCTGATCACGTGATAATTCTCTTAATATTGGAAAAGCTAACATCTGATATTTTTAAAGCAAAATCTAAATAAATACAGATCTGAATTGTTCGGATAACAAAATCTGTGAATGGTGAGGTAAAATTACCCGAATAACATAAACAAACAAACAAAAAAAACACCACCAGAAAATAAATGAATCGTGTCATGGCACTGATAAACATTTCTGTCTAAATTTATGAATCTATGGCATTTTCTCTAGGCAACAAATACAGTTTTCATCATTTAGTTATGGAGTACATGCTGAAAATTTAAGAAAACAGAATTTTAGTGGTCAGCAGGCAAAATTAATTTCCTGAAACTCTCCCAGTTTTTTGGAATTCATTAAAACAATCTTTATTGTTTTTCCTTTTTGCATTCTAATTAATATTTTTAGCAGAAGTATAGCACTGGAGTCCAGAGGTGCATGTATACCTCAGGTGCCAGATTTTTTTTTTTAAAACTTCCATCTTGCATTTTTGGTTTTAAAATTGATACTCATTCAATTCATGAACACGCCTTACTTACTTTTCCTATGTGATTTATTTATTTCCATGAAAATTCAACCACCGTATAAAGAGAAAAGGCACAAACATATTGATTACGTAGTCAGACACACAATTTACCCTTCCTTTGTCCCACTGGTTTTTAGAAGTGGTGAATTACTTCAGTGGTGTTGGTGTCTCTGTTAATGTTTAAGCTATATATTCCACACCATGATTTTTTTTTTTTTCCAAATGCTTGTCCTAAGGTACAATTAATTCTTTTTTTTTTTTTTTTCCCCAGGGCCTTGACCCGAGATACAATCAATTCTTTACATTTTGTGATCATTCCAGGTATCTGATATCTGGAATACTTACTCTACCACTAACTTCAACCACCCTTAATGTTTTGTGCAATCCTTGAAAAAATATCTTTGTAGACAATACCCTTAAAAAGCATTCTCCTATGAAAAAGAAAAGAGCAACATAATGAATGAGTTCAATTATGTGCCTTAATCTAGAAACACTGATTATGATTCTGATTCAGAAAATATGATTATTCCATCCATAACAGGTTCTCATTCATATTGATGATTGGAAATTTACTTAACAATAAAAGATACAGACATTATGTGAGCCTGGGATGGTGCCAGGATTGAACAGAGGGGCAGTTTTCTCAGATGTTGATACTGGAATGTGACTATTTATGATCTTGGTTATTTATTCACTAGAGAAGGCCTTGACTATTTGGTGTTTCCTGTTTTCTATTATTTTTAATATTCTATTATTTTTGTCAAGACAATTTTATATTAGATTCATTTAACTCATCTGTCACTCACATTCTATTAGCGTTTAAAGGGAGAACTAACTTATAGTAGGGGCAGGAAGAAGCAACCATCTGAACAGCCCTAATCAAGCCCTCCTCACTCTGCATTGCAAGCACCAAATATCATTATAAATGCCAGAGAAACAAAAACTTTAGACACAAATATACACAAGTTACTCGTAATATTTTAAATCAAAATCAAGTAGTGTTCAAAGTTTTATTTTCTAACCTTTTCACTCTAAGTGTAATAAAAATTCCCATGAGTTAAGAAAGCTATTTGCTTCAAATGCTAGTTTGTAAATCAGAATATTTTTGCCATCAGAAGTATAAGCATGGGCAAATAGGGAATTTAACTCTGAGTCAAAAATATAGCAATACTAAATGAAACCCTTTTCTCTTTGAAATGGTCATTACAGTTCAGAAACATTTTCAGAAATCAAAACCTGTAACAACAGTTTTTAAATCTTCACACATACATACTGTAGTGTTCTTAATCAGTCAGGAAAGCCCTGCAGGTCTGTGATGCGTTCACAATCATTCATCCTAGGACAAGCCTACTGTAGCATTTCTTTTACTTGCAAAAATCAAAACTAATTTTACATAAAATCCGCTTACTTAATTTGTAATACCTACTGAATGTGACTTGATAATTTCACAAGGTAGACCTTAAAACCTACTGTTTCTGCTCCAGAGATTCAGTGTGTATTCCCCTCCATGGTCTCAGGAACCTGGGTAAAGCTGTGGATCAGAGAAATGGGCTAATAGTATTACTTGTGTGCTTTCTAGTTAGCCTTACAACGCTCAGAAGCATTTCTTTCTAAATGCCATCCATAACAGGTTCTCATTCATATTGATGATTGGAAATTTACTTAACAATAAAAGATACAGACATTATGTGAGCCTGGGATGGTGCCAGGATTGAACAGAGGGCAGTTTTCTCAGATGTTGATACTGGAATGTGACTATTTATGATCTTGGTTATTTATTCACTAGAGAAGGCCTTGACTATTTGGTGTTTCCTGTTTTCTATTATTTTTAATATTCTATTATTTTTGTCAAGACAATTTTATATTAGATTCATTTAACTCATCTGTCACTCACATTCTATTAGCGTTTAAAGGGAGAACTAACTTATAGTAGGGGCAGGAAGAAGCAACCATCTGAACAGCCCTAATCAAGCCCTCCTCACTCTGCATTGCAAGCACCAAATATCATTATAAATGCCAGAGAAACAAAAACTTTAGACACAAATATACACAAGTTACTCGTAATATTTTAAATCAAAATCAAGTAGTGTTCAAAGTTTTATTTTCTAACCTTTTCACTCTAAGTGTAATAAAAATTCCCATGAGTTAAGAAAGCTATTTGCTTCAAATGCTAGTTTGTAAATCAGAATATTTTTGCCATCAGAAGTATAAGCATGGGCAAATAGGGAATTTAACTCTGAGTCAAAAATATAGCAATACTAAATGAAACCCTTTTCTCTTTGAAATGGTCATTACAGTTCAGAAACATTTTCAGAAATCAAAACCTGTAACAACAGTTTTTAAATCTTCACACATACATACTGTAGTGTTCTTAATCAGTCAGGAAAGCCCTGCAGGTCTGTGATGCGTTCACAATCATTCATCCTAGGACAAGCCTACTGTAGCATTTCTTTTACTTGCAAAAATCAAAACTAATTTTACATAAAATCCGCTTACTTAATTTGTAATACCTACTGAATGTGACTTGATAATTTCACAAGGTAGACCTTAAAACCTACTGTTTCTGCTCCAGAGATTCAGTGTGTATTCCCCTCCATGGTCTCAGGAACCTGGGTAAAGCTGTGGATCAGAGAAATGGGCTAATAGTATTACTTGTGTGCTTTCTAGTTAGCCTTACAACGCTCAGAAGCATTCTTTCTGTAATCTCAATAAAGTGACATGATACATGATTTCTGAACCTATAAACTGTGTCAATTCTTCATTTGTCTTTAAAATTATCTTTTTAAAGACCTTATTGAAAACATATCCATATTAACAAAATCTTAAAAAAAAAAAACTATACTATTAGAGTTTCAAGTAGGTTTCTGATCCTTATTTGCACATAAACCTAAATTCAACAGCAGGTCTGACACCGAGATTTGAGTAATTCATGTTAAGCTTTGAATCTTGAAAGACTATATTATCTAACCTATATGTGGTTATGAAAATCTGTCCAAATCCTGACTATTGAGAAAAAAAAAAGTTGTGTATCTTTTTTAAACCACTTTTTTAAAGAGATGATGATGGTATCTAGGTCAGTTCTTATTTTCAGGCTTTCGTTTCAGTAGCTTGTAAGAAATAACCTGACACCACAATCCTCGTTATACATCCTATATATGTAAGTAGATAATGCAAGCTGAAATACACTTGAACTGTCAGTAGAAATTGTTCCTTTAAGGCTTACTGGTTAAACTCATACAGCTCCTTCTATTAATTTTTTCCATATGAAAACCAATTCATCCAGTGTTTGGGGCACAGAACACTAGAAAGAGCAACTTTGAAAACTGCCTTAAGTATTTAAAATTAAACTGTTCAATCACAGTGTTGTTTTCTAGTGGCGAACCATGATCCAAATGAGAGCATTGTACAAAAAATAATAACACCTCTTCCAGAATCTCCTACTTTGGTTTTACCTCTTGAATTTACCCCAGAGGAAGTAGATAGAGTCCTGTACTTTCTTTTTTTTTTCAGGCATAACAAATTGATAAAAGAAAATAAATAGGCATTTTGAATGCACCAAATCATGTTCACTCATGTGATCCAGGAAAGCCTACTGTAGCATTTCTTTTACTTGCAAAAATCAAAACTAATTTTACATAAAATCGCTTACTTAATTTGTAATACCTACTGAATGTGACTTGATAATTTCACAAGGTAGACCTTAAAACCTACTGTTTCTGCTCCAGAGATTCAGTGTGTATTCCCCTCCATGGTCTCAGGAACCTGGGTAAAGCTGTGGATCAGAGAAATGGGCTAATAGTATTACTTGTGTGCTTTCTAGTTAGCCTTACAACGCTCAGAAGCATTCTTTCTGTAATCTCAATAAAGTGACATGATACATGATTTCTGAACCTATAAACTGTGTCAATTCTTCATTTGTCTTTAAAATTATCTTTTTAAAGACCTTATTGAAAACATATCCATATTAACAAAATCTTAAAAAAAAAAAACTATACTATTAGAGTTTCAAGTAGGTTTCTGATCCTTATTTGCACATAAACCTAAATTCAACAGCAGGTCTGACCCCGAGATTTGAGTAATTCATGTTAAGCTTTGAATCTTGAAAGACTATATTATCTAACCTATATGTGGTTATGAAAATCTGTCCAAATCCTGACTATTGAGAAAAAAAAAAGTTGTGTATCTTTTTTAAACCACTTTTTTAAAGAGATGATGATGGTATCTAGGTCAGTTCTTATTTTCAGGCTTTCGTTTCAGTAGCTTGTAAGAAATAACCTGACACCACAATCCTCGTTATACATCCTATATATGTAAGTAGATAATGCAAGCTGAAATACACTTGAACTGTCAGTAGAAATTGTTCCTTTAAGGCTTACTGGTTAAACTCATACAGCTCCTTCTATTAATTTTTTCCATATGAAAACCAATTCATCCAGTGTTTGGGGCACAGAACACTAGAAAGAGCAACTTTGAAAACTGCCTTAAGTATTTAAAATTAAACTGTTCAATCACAGTGTTGTTTTCTAGTGGCGAACCATGATCCAAATGAGAGCATTGTACAAAAAATAATAACACCTCTTCCAGAATCTCCTACTTTGGTTTTACCTCTTGAATTTACCCCAGAGGAAGTAGATAGAGTCCTGTACTTTCTTTTTCTTTTTTTCAGGCATAACAAATTGATAAAAGAAAATAAATAGAGGTTACCATTTTGAATGCACCAATGCCAGTACTATGTTGAACCGACAGTGTAGTCTACAAATACATGTGCCTTAGACTATGTAGAAGGAAACACCTTAGGAAAAAAAAATCATATTACAAAGTGTATTATACAAATAAATTACACAGCATGTGCCCGTGGACCTGAAAGCTTAACCAAAGGAAGAGAAATTTGACACAAAGATTGAATTGCTCTTGCGACCTATCTTTATATTATCAGCAAAAACCATTTTCAGTTTTTACATTTATATCCTCAAAAGAATTCACTGGAAGTAAGGACTTATTTCCAGTAGTGATCAGTAGCATGGAGGACCTTAGTGACGGTGGAGGGCAGGAGAAACTATCCATTCAACAGAGATTCAGAGGAGATACGAGGAAATAGGCACACCCAGAATGTGCTTGGTTTACCGTTTCATCTGGAGTTCATACGTAACTGGTGGATGATGATGCTTTCTATAAAGAGAAGAAAGATACAGCATTTTCAATTAGACTGAAACTCCAATCAGTAGTTTACATGAAGGTCAACACCATATCATTTCACTAACAGACCATGGGCGTTAAACAAAACAAACAAAAATAGGTGCATGAGCCCAATAGCTTCTCTGGACGTTCTTTCCTATTCTTGGGTAACATCTTTATATTGACATAAGAGATTTACCTCTAGAATTCATAAAGCCTTTTAGAAACCATGTCTAATAGTCTTAATATTATTTGATCAATTTTATTCAAAGAAAGCATTGAACACAAAGACGGTAATTATTATAGACAAGCTCCATAGTCTCCACAACTCCATAGAAACCAGACTAATTCCTAGAATTTCTGTTCAGAACAATATTCACATACTTTATTATTTATGTGCATGTGGTTTTGAGTTTTAGTAAGAAAATATTTATTTTATTCCTAAGAAGTTATTAAATAATATTTCTATTTATTCCCCCAAAGTCAGTAAATACAGATGACTCATGTTTGTCTCTGACTACTTCTTTTTGTATAATCCACCTGGGAAGATGCTTTATAATGCTACATATGCTTTTAAATCTATGTTCATTTTTATAAAAATAAATAAAATCAGATTGATATAGTAATTAGAACAGTACCAGTTACAATGACTGTGTAATATTTATATTTATTTGACTGATTTCACTTTTAAGCTTTATGCCTTGTGAACATGTATCTTTTATTTTTTAATTGATGGCCCCCCTTTACTAATGCTTTATGTAAAATACAAATATGTAGAAGGAAACACCTTGGGAAAAAAAAATCATATTACAAAGTGTATTATACAAATAAATTACACAGTGCCCGTGGACCTGAAAGCTTAACCAAAGGAAGAGAAATTTGACACAAAGATTGAATTGCTCTTGCGACCTATCTTTATATTATCAGCAAAAACCATTTTCAGTTTTTACATTTATATCCTCAAAAGAATTCACTGGAAGTAAGGACTTATTTCCAGTAGTGATCAGTAGCATGGAGGACCTTAGTGACGGTGGAGGGCAGGAGAAACTATCCATTCAACAGAGATTCAGAGGAGATACGAGGAAATAGGCACACCCAGAATGTGCTTGGTTTACCGTTTCATCTGGAGTTCATACGTAACTGGTGGATGATGATGCTTTCTATAAAGAGAAGAAAGATACAGCATTTTCAATTAGACTGAAACTCCAATCAGTAGTTTACATGAAGGTCAACACCATATCATTTCACTAACAGACCATGGGCGTTAAACAAAACAAACAAAAATAGGTGCATGAGCCCAATAGCTTCTCTGGACGTTCTTTCCTATTCTTGGGTAACATCTTTATATTGACATAAGAGATTTACCTCTAGAATTCATAAAGCCTTTTAGAAACCATGTCTAATAGTCTTAATATTATTTGATCAATTTTTATTCAAAGAAAGCATTGAACACAAAGACGGTAATTATTATAGACAAGCTCCATAGTCTCCACAACTCCATAGAAACCAGACTAATTCCTAGAATTTCTGTTCAGAACAATATTCACATACTTTATTATTTATGTGCATGTGGTTTTGAGTTTTAGTAAGAAAATATTTATTTTATTCCTAAGAAGTTATTAAATAATATTTCTATTTATTCCCCCAAAGTCAGTAAATACAGATGACTCATTTTTGTCTCTGACTACTTCTTTTTGTATAATCCACCTGGGAAGATGCTTTATAATGCTACATATGCTTTTAAATCTATGTTCATTTTTATAAAAATAAATAAAATCAGATTGATATAGTAATTAGAACAGTACCAGTTACAATGACTGTGTAATATTTATATTTATTTGACTGATTTCACTTTTAAGCTTTATGCCTTGTGAACATGTATCTTTTATTTTTTTAATTGTGTCACTGAGGCCCTACTACACGCTGGTCACTGCTGGGCATTGGCTTCCCAGGTGACCTTAGTGGTAAAGAACCTGCCTGCCAATGTAGAAGACTCAAGAGATGCAGGTTCGATCCCTGGGTGGGGGAAGATACCCTGGAGCAGGGCAAGGCAACCCACTCCAGTATTCTTGCCCAGAGAATCCCACGGACAGAAGAATCTTGGCAGACTCTGTCCAAAGGGTGGCTCAGAGTCAGACACAATTGAAGCGAGTTAGTGTGCATGCACTGCTGCGAGTAGAATTATTTTGGTGAGCAAAGTGAAGCATAGTCCTGCCTTTGCTGAGATTATAAAGAACAGAGGAAAGATATAACTAAGCCTCAAATGGTTTTTCTACCTGAAATATGTATTGCCTCCCTGCCAACTAATGTTAAGTTTCCCCCATGGCTCAGACAGTAAAGAATCTGCCCGCAATGCAAGAGAACTGAGTTGGATTCCTGGGTCAGGGAGATCCCCTGAAGAAGGAAATGGCAACCCACTCTAGTATTCTTGCCTGGAGAATCCCATGGACAGAGAAGCCTGGTGGATTACAGTCTATGGGGTCGCAAAGAGTTGGATACGACTGGGCGACTATACTTCCAACTAATGTCGACCTTCCCAGGTGGTTCAGAGGTAACAAATCTGCCTGCCTACGCAGGAGACACAGTTTTGATCCCTAGATTGGGAAGATCCCCTAGAGAAGGAAATGACCCACTCCAGTATTCTTGCCTGGGAAATGCCATGAAAAGAGGGAGCCTGGTGCGCTACTGTCCATGGGGTCGCAAAGAGTTGAAACACGGCGGAGTGACTGAGCACACAGGTACACAACTAATATCAGAGTTTATTGGTAGCATGAGGAAATGTCCACCTATTATGTTCATGTTAGTCTTAAATACTTACTATTTACATTTCTTAGCATAAATAATTAGTATCTAAGCAAACCCAGGTGGCTAAGCTGTAAAGACTCTGCCTGCAAACAGGAAACACCAGTTGCATCCCTGGGAGGGAAGGTCCCTTGGAGGAGGAAGTGACAATCCACTCCAGTATTCTTGCCTCGGAAATCCCATGGATAGAGCAGCCTTGTGGGCTACAGTCCACGTTTTAGCGATTCAGTGAAGCACGTTATGTTGTAGACTTAGAGGTTGACTTCACCACTAGGTGGAGATATTTCCACTCCTTCCCTTGACCTTTCTGAATTGAATTTGGGATAAAACATAAGAAAGCAAAGTAAAATGAAATACATAAAAAATTTTTAAGGGATTAAAAACCCATAGAAGATAACGTCTTTATTGTCAATAACACTTCTTTAAGTAGTCACAATTCCATTGATGAATTCCTATGAATATTTTCAAAGGAATGACAGTTGTACTATACTGTATTTCAAATAATCTGGTTGTTTTTTGAGAATGAATTTTCTCTTCTGTTTCTTTCTTATCTTGAGCTTTCAGAAATGAAAATGGGGCCAATGACATTGCTTTAAAGAGGTGACAGAAGAGTGCTTAGCAGATACTACTTATTGTTCTGGTTGAAAGGAATTTTCTGTTTATAATTAGACATTTAATCACTGAAGAAGCATAAAGATAACTCCTTTCATCCAGAATTAAGCTAGAATTTTAAAATTGCATTTTCTCTTCCAAAAGGCTGTACTATATAAGGTAGAGAGCTTGGATACGACTGGGCGACTATACTTCCAACTAATGTCGACCTTCCCAGGTGGTTCAGAGGTAAAAATCTGCCTGCCTACGCAGGAGACACAGTTTTGATCCCTAGATTGGGAAGATCCCCTAGAGAAGGAAATGACCCACTCCAGTATTCTTGCCTGGGAAATGCCATGAAAAGAGGGAGCCTGGTGCGCTACTGTCCATGGGGTCGCAAAGAGTTGAAACACGGCGGAGTGACTGAGCACACAGGTACACAACTAATATCAGAGTTTATTGGTAGCATGAGGAAATGTCCACCTATTATGTTCATGTTAGTCTTAAATACTTACTATTTACATTTCTTAGCATAAATAATTAGTATCTAAGCAAACCCAGGTGGCTAAGCTGTAAAGACTCTGCCTGCAAACAGGAAACACCAGTTGCATCCCTGGGAGGGAAGGTCCCTTGGAGGAGGAAGTGACAATCCACTCCAGTATTCTTGCCTCGGAAATCCCATGGATAGAGCAGCCTTGTGGGCTACAGTCCACGTTTTAGCGATTCAGTGAAGCACGTTATGTTGTAGACTTAGAGGTTGACTTCACCACTAGGTGGAGATATTTCCACCCTTCTCTTGACCTTTCTGAATTGAATTTGGGATAAAACATAAGAAAGCAAAGTAAAATGAAATACATAAAAAATTTTTAAGGGATTAAAAACCCATAGAAGATAACGTCTTTATTGTCAATAACACTTCTTTAAGTAGTCACAATTCCATTGATGAATTCCTATGAATATTTTCAAAGGAATGACAGTTGTACTATACTGTATTTCAAATAATCTGGTTGTTTTTTGAGAATGAATTTTCTCTTCTGTTTCTTTCTTATCTTGAGCTTTCAGAAATGAAAATGGGGCCAATGACATTGCTTTAAAGAGGTGACAGAAGAGTGCTTAGCAGATACTACTTATTGTTCTGGTTGAAAGGAATTTTCTGTTTATAATTAGACATTTAATCACTGAAGAAGCATAAAGATAACTCCTTTCATCCAGAATTAAGCTAGATACCATTTTATACATTGCATTTTTCTCTTCCAAAAGGCTGTACTATATAAGGTAGAGAGCTTGTGGAACAGATTTACCTCTTACATGAACTCCATAGGAATCCCCCCCCCCATAGGAATTTAGACCTTCTATGGAAGTTACAGCAAGATTGCTCAGTTTGTCAGTCACCTTGATGGTAAGCCAATACACTCCAATTTTAATTTTCAGTTGGCTAAATTAAATTGAAAAAGTAAAACATAAATGTTTTATATAGTTAATAATAACTAGCTATGAACATCTTGCAAAACTTTTAAAACATGTATGTGATTTTTCACTATACCAGAAACCAATAAAAATCATTATCTCATTTTACCTTTGGTAAATTGTTCTAGCCTCAGTATTTTTCAACACCTAAAAATGTATCGTAATCTACAGGTAAAGACTAAAAACCCCTAATAAAATATTATGTAGTTGAAAATCAGGATCTCACATTAAAATGCTACTTCCTACACAACACTGTTTCTTTTCTTAAAATCTCTAAAGTAGTTTTCAAAGAGTAAAAACACATAGGTCTCAAACTTCCCTAACAGAATGCAGGTATCTCCCCCATTTTCCTCCCTAAGAAAGTATAGGAAATGTATGTTAAAAGAGTGAAATCTAGAGGACTTCCCTAGTGGTTCAGTGGCTAAGGCTCTGAGCTCCCAATGCAGGGTACCCAGGTTCGATTCCTGGTCAAGGATTTACATCCCATAGGCCACACTAAAAGATCTTGAATGCCACAAAGTGACAGTTTACTAAAAAATTTTTGGAAAATTTCACAATAACACTTCTTTAAGTAGTCACAATTCCATTGATGAATTCCTATGAATATTTTCAAAGGAATGACAGTTGTACTATACTGTATTTCAAATAATCTGGTTGTTTTTTGAGAATGAATTTTCTCTTCTGTTTCTTTCTTATCTTGAGCTTTCAGAAATGAAAATGGGGCCAATGACATTGCTTTAAAGAGGTGACAGAAGAGTGCTTAGCAGATACTACTTATTGTTCTGGTTGAAAGGAATTTTCTGTTTATAATTAGACATTTAATCACTGAAGAAGCATAAAGATAACTCCTTTCATCCAGAATTAAGCTAGATACCATTTTATACATTGCATTTTTCTCTTCCAAAAGGCTGTACTATATAAGGTAGAGAGCTTGTGGAACAGATTTACCTCTTACATGAACTCCATAGGAATCCCCCCCCCCATAGGAATTTAGACCTTCTATGGAAGTTACAGCAAGATTGCTCAGTTTGTCAGTCACCTTGATGGTAAGCCAATACACTCCAATTTTAATTTTCAGTTGGCTAAATTAAATTGAAAAAGTAAAACATAAATGTTTTATATAGTTAATAATAACTAGCTATGAACATCTTGCAAAACTTTTAAAACATGTATGTGATTTTTCACTATACCAGAAACCAATAAAAATCATTATCTCATTTTACCTTTGGTAAATTGTTCTAGCCTCAGTATTTTTCAACACCTAAAAATGTATCGTAATCTACAGGTAAAGACTAAAAACCCCTAATAAAATATTATGTAGTTGAAAATCAGGATCTCACATTAAAATGCTACTTCCTACACAACACTGTTTCTTTTCTTAAAATCTCTAAAGTAGTTTTCAAAGAGTAAAAACACATAGGTCTCAAACTTCCCTAACAGAATGCAGGTATCTCCCCCATTTTCCTCCCTAAGAAAGTATAGGAAATGTATGTTAAAAGAGTGAAATCTAGAGGACTTCCCTAGTGGTTCAGTGGCTAAGGCTCTGAGCTCCCAATGCAGGGTACCCAGGTTCGATTCCTGGTCAAGGATTTACATCCCATAGGCCACACTAAAAGATCTTGAATGCCACAATGAAGATCCCGTACAGACAAATAAATGAATATTTAAAAAAGAAATAGTATGTGCATTCAGATTTTGATGAATATGGTCTGGGTTATATCATTTTTAAAAAAAGAGTGAAATCTAGAATTGTCTTTATTGCTGATGTAATTTGGAATGTGACTGCCTTGTTTCTTCACTTCACAATGAGGGTATCAGAAATCTCTCTCAAGTCCCTGGCAGGACTAATATTTTGTTTTACTATAACACGTTCTTCTCTCCTGTGAGTGTGCAAACCTGTAAATTCCTAGAGTTGCCTTCTTCTAATCCTAGCATTTTATAGTCTCTGTAATAATAATAGCTTTTCAAGATACTTGGACCCCAGTGTTCATGCAGCACTATTTACAATAGCCAGGACATGGAAGCAACCTAAATGTCCATCAACGGAGAAATGGATAAAGAAGAAGTGATACATATATAGAATGGAGTACTACTCAGCCATGAAGAAAAGTACAAAATAATGGCATTTGCAGCAAAGTGGATAGACCTAGAGATTGTCTTACTGAATGAAGCAAACCAGGCAGAGAAAGGCAAATATCAAATTATATCACTTATATGTTAAATCTTTTTAAAAAATTATAGAAATGAACTTATTTACACAACAAAAATAGTGTTACAGATATAGAAAACATTTTTGTGGTTACCAAGGGGGGAAATGGAGAGGTGAGATGAATTGGAAGATTGGAATTGACATCTACTCACTGCTATATGTGAAATAAATGATAAGGGCCTATCATATATCACAGGGAACTCTACTCAATACTCTGTGATGGCCAAATGAGAAAAGAATCTAAAAAAGAGTGAATGTGTGTGTGTGTGTGTGTGTGTGTGTGTGTGTGTGTATATAACAGATTCACTTTGCTGTACACGTGAAATTAACACAACATTGTAAATCAGCTATACTCTAATTAAAAAAAAATAATCATATATTTTCAGAATTAGTATTTAGTGAAAATACATGTGGCAAAAGAGTCCAAACATAGAAACAATGTCTTGGTTGGACCATTACATTTTATTATTATTATTTTTAAGATAACACTGGTAATCCATGTACAATATATCTATGAATGCTATTAATAAGATTGCATTACTAAGAAGACTATCTCAAAAATACTTGAGTTTATTTTATTTAATTTGACAATAATCAAAAATGGTGTTTAGTATTTATGTACATAAAATTTATGAAAAGGAATACAATTGAGCCCATTATTTTACTTTATGTAAATAGGGACACATTTCATCCTTGTTTCTAAAGACAGTGAGACAAGATCTATACAAGAGTGACTCATTTGAAACTTATTAAGGGTATTTATTAAATCTATGTTTGCTTGTTATCTATGTCTTCCTTAAATATGTAAATTGACTCAAATAAGAATCACCCAGCCAGACCACAAACTTGAGAGAAATTTTTTAAAGGGTTATTTTAACGCATTAAATTTTGGGATGACTCATTAAACACAAAACTATCTGAGGCATAAGGAGGCCATGGTTGCCATAAAAAGATAATAATACAATGAAAATGCTTTGGGGATTAATGCCTTTTTTTTCTGCTTTTTTAAAAAAACAGAATTTCAAAGTCCTTTCCTGTCTTTTTAAGATTTAGGACAATAAAATAATCTAATAGACAGCCTGGAGGGTGGGGGAGTTTGGAGGAGAATGGATACATGTGTGTATAGGGCTGAGTCCCTCTGCTATACACCTAAAACTATCACTGTTATTAACATTGTTAACCTGCTACATACCAAAACAAAAGTTTTTAAAGATTAAGACAATACTTAAATTTTAGTGAAGTAACAAAGTCTGTCAGTAAATCTTTATCTTCTACTCTGTCTTCATCTCAGAATAAGACCCAAATACTGACCATTTGGGACTTCTAAGGTGACCTAAGTAAAATCAGGTATAAATCTGTAATAAGTTTTCTCTTTTTAAAATAGCATTAGTCATCTGTAGAATATATGAGGCAGATTTAAGCCAAAGGTCTCAGTTCAGCCTCTACTAGCAAACTCAACATAGCAAGCCACTTAAATTTGGGGCCCTCTGTGTGTAGATATTTATTAACAAGTTCCATTGTTCTGACTGGAAGAAGAAGAAGATCTCTAAGTCTTTGTCACCATATGCACATGGGGACATTGGATTCTTACATATATATTCATATTAATGGTTGATGAAAGAACTTACAGATGTTTTCCTCTATATGTTTCCCTCAAGTGTTATCTTGAGGTTTTCTTCCTTAAGAAATCAGTTAAGACATTAAATACATTGTTTTCGTGATATTATTGTGAAATGATGTTGCTTGTGAATTCATTCCTTTATTACACTGGCTGTTACATGACTTCCATAGAAAGGAAGTTTAATGTATTATCGATTCCCAATTACACTTGACTTCTCTCCTTACAAGGATGGCTTAATTATCTTCCTTGGGCAATATCCCCCAAACTGCTGGCCAGACAAATGACTTGAGATTCCAAGTTGTATACACAAGACAGGATTGGGAGAGAAATCTGGGGGAGAATATCTGTTGACTGCTAGAGTGGGGCAATCTGGCAACAAATTAAATTCTAATTCCTCCCAGGAGAGCCCTTTGGCTGTGGAGTAAGGAAGATGTATTCCCTGCACAGTCAGTCCGTCTTCCCAAGCTAAGCCCATGTTTATGCTCTGCCACACTCATGAAGATAGCAAGAGCCTTTTGGAAGGGTGGTTGCAAAATTGAAAATGCTTTGGGATTAATGCCTTTTTCTGCTTTTTAAAAAAACAGAATTTCAAAGTCCTTTCCTGTCTTTTTAAGATTTAGGACAATAAAATAATCTAATAGACAGCCTGGAGGGTGGGGGAGTTTGGAGGAGAATGGATACATGTGTGTATAGGGCTGAGTCCCTCTGCTATACACCTAAAACTATCACTGTTATTAACATTGTTAACCTGCTACATACCAAAACAAAAGTTTTTAAAGATTAAGACAATACTTAAATTTTAGTGAAGTAACAAAGTCTGTCAGTAAATCTTTATCTTCTACTCTGTCTTCATCTCAGAATAAGACCCAAATACTGACCATTTGGGACTTCTAAGGTGACCTAAGTAAAATCAGGTATAAATCTGTAATAAGTTTTCTCTTTTTAAAATAGCATTAGTCATCTGTAGAATATATGAGGCAGATTTAAGCCAAAGGTCTCAGTTCAGCCTCTACTAGCAAACTCAACATAGCAAGCCACTTAAATTTGGGGCCCTCTGTGTGTAGATATTTATTAACAAGTTCCATTGTTCTGACTGGAAGAAGAAGAAGATCTCTAAGTCTTTGTCACCATATGCACATGGGGACATTGGATTCTTACATATATATTCATATTAATGGTTGATGAAAGAACTTACAGATGTTTTCCTCTATATGTTTCCCTCAAGTGTTATCTTGAGGTTTTCTTCCTTAAGAAATCAGTTAAGACATTAAATACATTGTTTTCGTGATATTATTGTGAAATGATGTTGCTTGTGAATTCATTCCTTTATTACACTGGCTGTTACATGACTTCCATAGAAAGGAAGTTTAATGTATTATCGATTCCCAATTACACTTGACTTCTCTCCTTACAAGGATGGCTTAATTATCTTCCTTGGGCAATATCCCCCAAACTGCTGGCCAGACAAATGACTTGAGATTCCAAGTTGTATACACAAGACAGGATTGGGAGAGAAATCTGGGGGAGAATATCTGTTGACTGCTAGAGTGGGGCAATCTGGCAACAAATTAAATTCTAATTCCTCCCAGGAGAGCCCTTTGGCTGTGGAGTAAGGAAGATGTATTCCCTGCACAGTCAGTCCGTCTTCCCAAGCTAAGCCCATGTTTATGCTCTGCCACACTCATGAGAACCCTTGAGCTCTGAATTTCAAAAATCAGCTCTAGGAAATGCGACCACATCACTTTGATAGCCTCCAGACTCACACACCAATGACAAAACTGAGCAAAAGTTCGATCGATAGCAGGACTTTGCATTAGCAGAGGAAGGCTGCTTCATCTACAGGAAACCGCACACCAAGTTACAGAAAACATTTCCTGTTGGTTTCTGCATCTACTTGGCTGGCATACAGCCTGTTCCTCTGTTCCGTGGGCCCTACTCCCAGAGGCTCTGCCTGGAGACCAAGGCACTGGCCTGGGGCTCTGCCCTTCTTTCTCTACCACCTACCAAACCCCAGCTTTGAACTTACTACCTGCAGGGGGATTTGTCCTGCAAAAATGTCCTACATTCTCTGTACCTTTAGGAGCAGGAATGCGTAGATATTGTTTACTTTTAAAGTTCATGTCAATAAACTGCTTCAGTATTCAGTTTGGTTATTAGCATATTCAGACATTAATCAGAGTTCTGATAAAACATCTGTTTTAAATACAAAGTCCAATAAACTTCCTCTGGAGGAACAGGACTTGTATTCCTTCTTTTGGATTCAGCTCAGCTAATTAAAAATACTTCCGCTAATCACTTCTGTCATTTGTTTCGGAAAACTTCTGAATCAGATGTACAAACCCTCTGGAAGTTTCTCAACCATATAAGAGTTTATTTGCTTCTTTCCAGAATATTTCCCACTCCATCATCAGAACAAGTCCTCCCCTTCCCAATCCCCTCTATGCCTCCAGGTGGCAGGAGTTACCCACCATTGCAATTTGGACTGGTAGCTTTGTCAGGCAAGCTAATTTGTTTCTCTCACACAGATTATTGTTCCCCAGATACAAACAAATTGGAACTAGTTATCCCCTTAGTGCGTGCCTGCTAAGTCACTTCAGTTATGTCTGACTCTTTGTGACCCTGTGAACTGTAGCCCGCCAGGCTCTTCTGTAAATGGGATTTCCCAGGCAAGAATACTGGAGTGGGTTGCCATGCCTTTCTCCAGAGGATCTTCCCAATCCAGGGATCGAAACTACACCTCTTATGTCTCCTGCATTGGCAGGCAGGCTCTTTACCAGAAACATCACCTTGGAAGCCCTGTTATCCCATAGATAACATTAATTATAAATAAAAATAAATGATGGGAAAAAGGTAAGTACTTGGAGATTTACCCACGGTGTTCATTTGATGCGACCACATCACTTTGATAGCCTCCAGACTCACACACCAATGACAAAACTGAGCAAAAGTTCGATCGATAGCAGGACTTTGCATTAGCAGAGGAAGGCTGCTTCATCTACAGGAAACCGCACACCAAGTTACAGAAAACATTTCCTGTTGGTTTCTGCATCTACTTGGCTGGCATACAGCCTGTTCCTCTGTTCCGTGGGCCCTACTCCCAGAGGCTCTGCCTGGAGACCAAGGCACTGGCCTGGGGCTCTGCCCTTCTTTCTCTACCACCTACCAAACCCCAGCTTTGAACTTACTACCTGCAGGGGGATTTGTCCTGCAAAAATGTCCTACATTCTCTGTACCTTTAGGAGCAGGAATGCGTAGATATTGTTTACTTTTAAAGTTCATGTCAATAAACTGCTTCAGTATTCAGTTTGGTTATTAGCATATTCAGACATTAATCAGAGTTCTGATAAAACATCTGTTTTAAATACAAAGTCCAATAAACTTCCTCTGGAGGAACAGGACTTGTATTCCTTCTTTTGGATTCAGCTCAGCTAATTAAAAATACTTCCGCTAATCACTTCTGTCATTTGTTTCGGAAAACTTCTGAATCAGATGTACAAACCCTCTGGAAGTTTCTCAACCATATAAGAGTTTATTTGCTTCTTTCCAGAATATTTCCCACTCCATCATCAGAACAAGTCCTCCCCTTCCCAATCCCCTCTATGCCTCCAGGTGGCAGGAGTTACCCACCATTGCAATTTGGACTGGTAGCTTTGTCAGGCAAGCTAATTTGTTTCTCTCACACAGATTATTGTTCCCCAGATACAAACAAATTGGAACTAGTTATCCCCTTAGTGCGTGCCTGCTAAGTCACTTCAGTTATGTCTGACTCTTTGTGACCCTGTGAACTGTAGCCCGCCAGGCTCTTCTGTAAATGGGATTTCCCAGGCAAGAATACTGGAGTGGGTTGCCATGCCTTTCTCCAGAGGATCTTCCCAATCCAGGGATCGAAACTACACCTCTTATGTCTCCTGCATTGGCAGGCAGGCTCTTTACCAGAAACATCACCTTGGAAGCCCTGTTATCCCATAGATAACATTAATTATAAATAAAAATAAATGATGGGAAAAAAGGTAAGTACTTGAACCACGTGTATGCAGGTTCTACCTTTTGGACGCAGGTACAAGACGCTGAGATCAACTTAAGTTGATATAAGTCTACTGCTGGTCACAGTATAGTGTGGAATATAACATCATGTGTGAAAATTGAGTGGTCGTTGTGCTTTTTAGATATGGCAAATATTTATCAATTGATGCCTTCGAACTATGGTGCTGGAGAAGACTCTTGAGAGCCCCTTGGACTGCAAGGAAATCAAACCAGCCAATCCTAAAGGAAATCAACTCTGAATATACATTGGAAGGACTGATGCTGAAGCTGAAACTGCAATACTTTGTCCACCTGATAAGAAGCTTAGAAAACTCATTGGAAAAGACCCACACCCTGAGAAAAATTGAAGGCAGGAGGAAGAAACAACAGAGGATGAGATGGTTGGATGCCATCACCAACTCAGTGAATTTGAACAAACCCGGGGAGATGGTGAAGGATAGGAAAGCCTGGTATACTGCAGTCCATGGGGTTGCGAAGAGTTCAACCTGAGTGACTGAACAAGAGCAAATATCTATCAAAGTGCTATTTTGAGAACTTTAACACATGGAGAGTTTCCATGTAGATAGGTCAATATCTCAAATCCTTGGGCAATATTATTTTGGCCCATTGAGTGGGTGTTTTAGTCTAGATAAGAATATACACTTTGCTCACTTGAAGTAGTATCATCATATGAAATCATGAATAAGGTACTGAGAAAAACTGAAACCGTGGTTTCATCATTAAGAAGATAATTAGATACTCCAAGCCTTGAAGGGTTTCTTGTTTTGTGTTTGTTTTCATCTTTGATAATAGGGGCGATTGTCTTGTTGCCCATCGGATCGAAACCTAGCGTGCCTGCTAAGTCACTTCAGTTATGTCTGACTCTTTGTGACCCTGTGAACTGTAGCCCGCCAGGCTCTTCTGTAAATGGGATTTCCCAGGCAAGAATACTGGAGTGGGTTGCCATGCCTTTCTCCAGAGGATCTTCCCAATCCAGGGATCGAAACTACACCTCTTATGTCTCCTGCATTGGCAGGCAGGCTCTTTACCAGAAACATCACCTTGGAAGCCCTGTTATCCCATAGATAACATTAATTATAAATAAAAATAAATGATGGGAAAAAAGGTAAGTACTTGAACCACGTGTATGCAGGTTCTACCTTTTGGACGCAGGTACAAGACGCTGAGATCAACTTAAGTTGATATAAGTCTACTGCTGGTCACAGTATAGTGTGGAATATAACATCATGTGTGAAAATTGAGTGGTCGTTGTGCTTTTTAGATATGGCAAATATTTATCAATTGATGCCTTCGAACTATGGTGCTGGAGAAGACTCTTGAGAGCCCCTTGGACTGCAAGGAAATCAAACCAGCCAATCCTAAAGGAAATCAACTCTGAATATACATTGGAAGGACTGATGCTGAAGCTGAAACTGCAATACTTTGTCCACCTGATAAGAAGCTTAGAAAACTCATTGGAAAAGACCCACACCCTGAGAAAAATTGAAGGCAGGAGGAAGAAACAACAGAGGATGAGATGGTTGGATGCCATCACCAACTCAGTGAATTTGAACAAACCCGGGGAGATGGTGAAGGATAGGAAAGCCTGGTATACTGCAGTCCATGGGGTTGCGAAGAGTTCAACCTGAGTGACTGAACAAGAGCAAATATCTATCAAAGTGCTATTTTGAGAACTTTAACACATGGAGAGTTTCCATGTAGATAGGTCAATATCTCAAATCCTTGGGCAATATTATTTTGGCCCATTGAGTGGGTGTTTTAGTCTAGATAAGAATATACACTTTGCTCACTTGAAGTAGTATCATCATATGAAATCATGAATAAGGTACTGAGAAAAACTGAAACCGTGGTTTCATCATTAAGAAGATAATTAGATACTCCAAGCCTTGAAGGGTTTCTTGTTTTGTGTTTGTTTTCATCTTTGATAATAGGGGCGATTGTCTTGTTGACCTCTAAAATCTTGTTCATTTCTTAACAGCCCTTGACTCTGCAATTCTGTCCATCATATATATGTAACATTAGCACAAGAGGTCAAAACTATTTTTACCAGGCAAGCAGTTAATTATTAGTTTTAGGAAAAGCATTATGGCAGAGTCTTTTAAGGTGCTTGCTGAACAAGAGTGAAGCATATCATCTTATTTCTCTAAGAAGGAATGCAAAATCTTAAAAGACCATAGCTAAGTGCTAAGCCATAAGCCAAGGTGAAGGGCTTTGCCAAAGGTTACACAGCCTTCCTCTGATCTCTGCTCAGTCCTATGTCAACAATTCACTTTCTCTCCCTGCTCATCTTAATATCTATCCTCAATCTAAATCCTGCATATACTGGTGTTGCCTGGTCTTTTGAAAGGACAGCCTCTCCGATCTATTTTAGAGGGTCATTCATGGAGCTGAAGAGCACGACAAATAACCTGAAACTTCTTTCCTGAAGTGCACCTCTGAGGGAATCAGAGAAGATGATCCCTTTGTAATTCATTCAAGTATACTTCACAGAAAGCTCTCAGGTCCCCTTAGTTCTCCACACATGCATGATGACTTCTGAATTGAGAACTCCCCAGTCCAGGACTCCTGATTGCTTTGCATCCATTATCTGCTATAGTAATGATCATTTCAAATTGTGGTGTCGGAGAAGACTCTTGAGATCCCTCGGACAGCAAGGAGATCAAACCAGTCACCCCTAAAGGAAATCAACCTTGTATATTCACTGGAAGGACTGAAGCTGCAGCTTCAATACTGTGGCCACCTGATGTGAAGAGCTGATTGCTGAGATCCTGATGCTGGGAAGGATTTAGGGCAAGAGAAGGGGGAAACAGGGGATAAGATGGCTGGATGGCATCAATGGACATGAATTTGATCAAACTCTGGAAGATAGTGAGGGACAGGGAAGCCTGGCACACTGCCGTCCATGAGGTTGCAAAGAGTTAGACACAACTTAGCAACTGAACAACAACCTGCCATGGTGCCTTTGTAGGGAAATAGAAGTCACTTACACCATCCAGAGTGGCAGCACTTGGATTTCCCTTAATTCTACCCAGTCTTTCCCTCTGTGTTCTCACGCATGATGTGAGAACCTCCACATCATTCTTATGGGTTTATTCTGCAGACTAAGGAGGAAGCAAGAATTCCTCTCCTCTCTAACTCCTAACCATCCTTTTTTTATTTCTTGGGGGTTTTACCAGGCAAGCAGTTAATTATTAGTTTTAGGAAAAGCATTATGGCAGAGTCTTTTAAGGTGCTTGCTGAACAAGAGTGAAGCATATCATCTTATTTCTCTAAGAAGGAATGCAAAATCTTAAAAGACCATAGCTAAGTGCTAAGCCATAAGCCAAGGTGAAGGGCTTTGCCAAAGGTTACACAGCCTTCCTCTGATCTCTGCTCAGTCCTATGTCAACAATTCACTTTCTCTCCCTGCTCATCTTAATATCTATCCTCAATCTAAATCCTGCATATACTGGTGTTGCCTGGTCTTTTGAAAGGACAGCCTCTCCGATCTATTTTAGAGGGTCATTCATGGAGCTGAAGAGCACGACAAATAACCTGAAACTTCTTTCCTGAAGTGCACCTCTGAGGGAATCAGAGAAGATGATCCCTTTGTAATTCATTCAAGTATACTTCACAGAAAGCTCTCAGGTCCCCTTAGTTCTCCACACATGCATGATGACTTCTGAATTGAGAACTCCCCAGTCCAGGACTCCTGATTGCTTTGCATCCATTATCTGCTATAGTAATGATCATTTCAAATTGTGGTGTCGGAGAAGACTCTTGAGATCCCTCGGACAGCAAGGAGATCAAACCAGTCACCCCTAAAGGAAATCAACCTTGTATATTCACTGGAAGGACTGAAGCTGCAGCTTCAATACTGTGGCCACCTGATGTGAAGAGCTGATTGCTGAGATCCTGATGCTGGGAAGGATTTAGGGCAAGAGAAGGGGGAAACAGGGGATAAGATGGCTGGATGGCATCAATGGACATGAATTTGATCAAACTCTGGAAGATAGTGAGGGACAGGGAAGCCTGGCACACTGCCGTCCATGAGGTTGCAAAGAGTTAGACACAACTTAGCAACTGAACAACAACCTGCCATGGTGCCTTTGTAGGGAAATAGAAGTCACTTACACCATCCAGAGTGGCAGCACTTGGATTTCCCTTAATTCTACCCAGTCTTTCCCTCTGTGTTCTCACGCATGATGTGAGAACCTCCACATCATTCTTATGGGTTTATTCTGCAGACTAAGGAGGAAGCAAGAATTCCTCTCTCCTCTCTAACTCCTAACCATCCTTCAACTGCTGGTTTTCTTCTCTACAGTCAGTGCCCAGTTTTGTTTTATTTACATTTACTGTTAAAAGAAAAAAAAGGCAGGTTTTAAACCCTAGGTTAGATTCTGAAATAGTGGTTTGTCTTCTTCATGGAGGCAATACTTTTCAAAGGTATTATGGACAGAGAAAGACAGAACCAACAGAAGGAGATGCCAGAGAAAGGGCAGCCCAGGAGAGGAAGCAAGTTGAGCACATCAAGGGAAGGTGAGCTGGCTGCTCTGCAAGGCATTCTGTGGGCCTGGAGATGGGAGTTCAGGTAGAGCGAAGGCAGGGTGGGGAGGTAAGGAGCCAGTTCACAGATCTTTGAGTGCCACATCAGGGAGCAGGACTCTTATATCTGTTTTCATCGTTGTTTAGCATTGACTGATATTTTAACTATGTATACAAATTAACAGAAATAAAGAGTAAGTAAAGAGTAAATGGGTAGTATGGAAGTGAAAGCAGAAAAGGTTGAGTGTGCTGTCAATGTCTCCATGGGACAGGGAAGAAGACGGGGTAGTAGCTATAGAGGACGGCACAACTGAAAGAAAAATTTTGGAGTTAACAGGTGAAAAAGAGAAGCTGAAAGAGCAGAGGGAAAGGAGGTAACCAACCAAGAGATCCTGGAGGATGTGGTCATAGAGGAACACGGACCGTTGTCTGGGTTGGGGAAGTTTGGGAACATTACGTCTAGAGTGAACACACTGGATTTAGGGCAAGAGAAGGGGGAAACAGGGGATAAGATGGCTGGATGGCATCAATGGACATGAATTTGATCAAACTCTGGAAGATAGTGAGGGACAGGGAAGCCTGGCACACTGCCGTCCATGAGGTTGCAAAGAGTTAGACACAACTTAGCAACTGAACAACAACCTGCCATGGTGCCTTTGTAGGGAAATAGAAGTCACTTACACCATCCAGAGTGGCAGCACTTGGATTTCCCTTAATTCTACCCAGTCTTTCCCTCTGTGTTCTCACGCATGATGTGAGAACCTCCACATCATTCTTATGGGTTTATTCTGCAGACTAAGGAGGAAGCAAGAATTCCTCTCTCCTCTCTAACTCCTAACCATCCTTCAACTGCTGGTTTTCTTCTCTACAGTCAGTGCCCAGTTTTGTTTTATTTACATTTACTGTTAAAAGAAAAAAAAGGCAGGTTTTAAACCCTAGGTTAGATTCTGAAATAGTGGTTTGTCTTCTTCATGGAGGCAATACTTTTCAAAGGTATTATGGACAGAGAAAGACAGAACCAACAGAAGGAGATGCCAGAGAAAGGGCAGCCCAGGGAGAGGAAGCAAGTTGAGCACATCAAGGGAAGGTGAGCTGGCTGCTCTGCAAGGCATTCTGTGGGCCTGGAGATGGGAGTTCAGGTAGAGCGAAGGCAGGGTGGGGAGGTAAGGAGCCAGTTCACAGATCTTTGAGTGCCACATCAGGGAGCAGGACTCTTATATCTGTTTTCATCGTTGTTTAGCATTGACTGATATTTTAACTATGTATACAAATTAACAGAAATAAAGAGTAAGTAAAGAGTAAATGGGTAGTATGGAAGTGAAAGCAGAAAAGGTTGAGTGTGCTGTCAATGTCTCCATGGGACAGGGAAGAAGACGGGGTAGTAGCTATAGAGGACGGCACAACTGAAAGAAAAATTTTGGAGTTAACAGGTGAAAAAGAGAAGCTGAAAGAGCAGAGGGAAAGGAGGTAACCAACCAAGAGATCCTGGAGGATGTGGTCATAGAGGAACACGGACCGTTGTCTGGGTTGGGGAAGTTTGGGAACATTACTGGGAAACCCTTTCCTTGCTGGTCTTGTTCCCGCTTCCTCTCTCTACCCTCCTGCCTCCCACATGCATGTACTCTTCTTATCCCTGAGATTTTCCCAATCCGGAAAGCCCCACTCTCTCCCCAGTATTCCAAATTTATGAAAAAAATGAGAAATTCAAATCTCTGTGCATCTTACATTCTTGGACAAGTTGTTGCTTCCCTGAAATTACACTCTTCCCACACATCACATTGAAGCTATGTCTTCACTTCTTTCTTAAAGACATTTGAGTGAGAGATTGGTCATGACCAATCCTTAATGAATACACTGAAACCTCCAGACAGTCCCTCTGCTCCCTGGTAACCTGTCCCCACTGAAAATATAACAAAGATGACAGCAGAGACTGAACGCCTCTGTTTAAGCAGGTGGGAACCCAAATAGAAAGTCATTTTAAAGAAATGATAAAGATTCTTTGGGCCATGTCTTGTCTTGAAATGTTTCTGATAACATTTGTGCTACATGGTCACCATGGTAGTATGTAGAAAGTGTCAACACTCACAGATTATTTTCAGGAAGATAAGACCAGGGCTGAAAATAATTTGTGTGTCTTGGCTGTTTCTACATATGAAGATGGTCAGTGGTAAAGAATCCACCTGCCAATGCAAGAGCCACAGAAGACTCGGGTTGGATCCCTGGGTCACAGAGATCCCTGATGGAGAAGTACTCTAGTATTCGTGCCTGGGAAATTCCATGGACAGAGGAGCCTGATGGGTTACAGTCCATGGGGTCACAAAAGTGTCGTACATGAACAATAGCAAGGCCAGGGCTGCCTCTGTAGCTCTGCTGATGGGTCCCCGCACCTCCCCACATTGTAATCTATGGAAACGGTACCCCTCTCCCTCCCAAGATGGGATTTGATGGCAGCTGCCCACAGTAGCCCTGGTGAGATCCCTGCTACACAACACTCTGCCCCAGAACTAGGAAAAAACTCTAACCTTTTCATCCTATTCACTCTTAGAAAAGCACATGCATCTTAAAAACATTATATTCACACATGGAGGCCAAAGTTGGAGAGCTCTGAATCTTCCATTTCCTATCTCCACTAGATTTCATTTCTAATACGCAGCTTAAAACAAAGCTAGCCAATAAATGTAGCATTGGAGCTAAAATTACAAAGGAAAACTGACATGGTAGTTGCTTTTTATCATTTCTGAAAAGCAAGTATGTGTTTTGTTGCCAAGTGTTCTTAGTGGTGGTCCTTTGCAGGTGACTGTATTCTAAGATCCAGATGTGTAAACACTCTGTCTATGTGCAGTTAAGCTTCCTGTGGACCCTCTTGTGAATGGAATGAGCTCCTAGGCAGAACCCAGGTAAGCATGATGTGAGCAGGTAGAAAAGCCAAACAGCAGCAGCAACAGAAGATTAGGATGAGGGTCACTGAAGAATGGCAGGTAAGATAAAAATGAACGCAGTGTTTCGTTCTTTAGAATCCTTCCTTTGCTCAAATACAGCATGTTATGGTACAGCAACACCACATAGCCCAGATGCCAGGGAGGCATTTGAGAAACAGTGGAGCGGCTTTATTTCTGAAGGGGATGGTGTCCTCTTTACAAAAAGAGGTAATTCCCTCTCAGAAAAAATGCAAGTCAGTATTCCAAATGGCAAGATCACTTGTTTAAACGTGTTCCAAAAGTTCATCCGTCTTTTCTTTTTTCTCAGTCTTCCTCTCCTTCTACTTTGAAATTTCCTTATCAAGGCGCCTTGACCATGGTGGCTCAACATTTTAAAATACATTTTCTGAGAACTGAGCTGTAGGCAACAGTGATCTGATTAAGGGAATGTGAATGTTGAGACAGGTTTACCTCCTTCATCCACAATTTGAGCCCAGGTTCTACAGGGGACAGGAAGTCCAGTGTGAAAAGAACTCAGAAGACAGTCTTTTTACCTGGAAGCTCAGTGACTCCCTGGTGGCTCAGATGGTAAAGAATCTACCTGCAATGCAGGAGACCCAGGTTTGACTTCCAGGTCATAAAAATTCCCTGGAGAAAGGAATGGCTACCCATTCCAGTATTATTGCCTAGAAAATTTCATGGACAGAAGAGCCTGACAGGCTATAGTCCATGTGGTCACACAGAGTCAGCTACGACTGAGTCAGCAAAACTTTCATTTTTTTTTCCATGAAGATTTCTGGACTAAAAATCAATCACTTATCATTAAAGAAATATTACCTTTCCCCAAATTATCACAAGGGTCTATCCAAATGATTTTGGAACCCTCACAATTTAGAAATGGAAAATAGAAACCTATAGCTTAGTACTTGTGTTGTAAACTTGAGACTTCAGATGCTAAGCTGGGGGTTATCAGCCTTGAACTCATCTGTGGTTGTTTGACTACGAAGCACCATGTCCATGTCAACATGGCTAATCTTCTCAAAGACAATAGCATTTTGCATTCACACACTCTTCATGCTTATTAAAACATGCTTAAAATTAATGACAATGATTCAAACACAAGTAATAATATACTTCACTGCACTACACACACACACACACACACGCACTCCTGAAATGGTTCTGTACTTGCAAAGTCCACACTTGGCTGTGAAAATGTTTCAATTCAATTACGTTATGCATGATGTCATTTTATGTCTTGGCAACAATGTATCAAAATTTACTGTCTGCTATTTTCTGTCCATTACAACCTCTGTTGAGCTATAAAGGGCCAGTTGGCAGCTCTATTCAAACTGTGCCATAATTTAAATCAATTGCACACGTGAATAGAGTGTGAGTCTGACATTAATGGTTCTAAAATTCCAAAATCTTTACATGGACACACACCAATAAGTAAAACTCTGTTTTTAGAATTCCATATATCATTTCTGTTTTATTTCACATTCAGATTGTTTCCTGAAATTGGCTTACGGGCTTTGTTTGTGCAAAACTTTTGAGGTCTAGGCCCTGTGATGACTAGGAAATGGTTTTTGTATTTTGGTGTTTGTTTGCTTCCAGCACATGAAGAAACTTGGAATTTGATAGAAGCAAATGGCAATTGTTAAACTATTTCCTATCTCATAAAAGAAGTTTTTGAAAAATCAATTACGGTGGAACAAAGCCTGTTAAATTTGATTTACAAATAGGAACTAAGGGGGTGGCTTTGGAGAGGCTGTGATCCAGCCCCGTATCTTCCTGGTTCAACTGATGGGTCCACTTTCTAAAAGCGAAACTGGGTCTAGAAGTCTGACCCTGCCTCAAGCTCAGCACCCCCTACCAAGCACACAGCATACAGTAGTTTGGCTAGTTAGTTCAGTTCCCCGACCTCAAAACAAATCCACAAAATAGGAAAGACACATGGCTATTAGTTGATTATTTTATGAACAAGATATTGAAAACTTAAATTAGTACATGTAGAAAGTTGTCAGGGACAGATCGCAGCAGTAGCATCTGCTCGACATACCCCCTCCGCCACTGCCCTCAGCCCTTCCCCCCTCCAGGAGAGGTAGCGCTGCCGGCTGCAGATTTCTTCAGCTCTATTTTCATAGACTGAGTCTCAGCTCGAGGCTCGAATTTGGTCAGATTTCCTGCTCCTGGGGCTGCCACTACTGGCTTTCCTGCTTTCATACCTTTTGACATAGGAATGCGGGTGGGTGTAGGCCGCTGGGCTGACCCGTCTTGTCCTGACTGCAAGAGAGAAAACACAGAAACACACGGCCATGTTGGTGAGGTTCCCCCTGGAAGTGCCATTCTTCTGAACATAAGCGGGACTCTTGCCACTGGACCACCCACAGACGACCCTGCTATCTAGCCCACTTGCTCGGCCCCCTTTCCCTCTCCCTGCACATCTGTGCCAAGTGTCTGTCTCATTTTAAGCCCCGAACTACTTTCTCCTTTACTGAAGATGATTTCCTACTTCACAGAAAAATCTACAGGCCACCATGTATATCTTCAGGCATCTTTATCCCTCCTGTCCTCAAATCACCTCCAATTTCTTTAGATGAAGCAGCTCTCTCTTCCCCTCCAAATGAGGGCAGCTCTTCACTTTTTTGTCACTCTTAACTACACCCTCCTTCCTTTCTTTTTGGTCTTGTGGTGGGACATGCTGGTTCTAAGTCCCCTGACCATGAGTCAGACCCTATACACCCTTTCCAGTGGAAGCACGGAGTTCTAACCATTTCACTACCAGGGAATTTCCCTACACCCTCCTTGAAACAACAGAATGATCTCGGTTCATTTCCCAAGGCAAACCATGCACGGTAATCCAAGGCTATGCCCCAACCACTGATGCTGAAGAAGCTGAAGTTGACCAGGTTTTGTGAAAACCTAAGAAAACCTTCTGGAGCTAACACCAAAAAAAAAAAAATGTCCTTTTCTTCACTGGGGACTAGAATGCAAAAGTAGGAACTCAAGAGATACCTGGAGTAACAGGCAAGCTTGGCCTCTGAGTGCAAAGTGAAGCTGGACAAAGGCTAACAGAGTTTTGCCAAGAGAACTTGCTGCTTATAGGCTAAACAGAGTCCTCTTCGGGGCCAGCAGTAGCATCTGCTCGACATACCCTCCGCCACTGCCCTCAGCCCTTCCTCCAGGAGAGGTAGCGCTGCCGGCTGCAGATTTCTTCAGCTCTATTTTCATAGACTGAGTCTCAGCTCGAGGCTCGAATTTGGTCAGATTTCCTGCTCCTGGGGCTGCCACTACTGGCTTTCCTGCTTTCATACCTTTTGACATAGGAATGCGGGTGGGTGTAGGCCGCTGGGCTGACCCGTCTTGTCCTGACTGCAAGAGAGAAAACACAGAAACACACGGCCATGTTGGTGAGGTTCCCCCTGGAAGTGCCATTCTTCTGAACATAAGCGGGACTCTTGCCACTGGACCACCCACAGACGACCCTGCTATCTAGCCCACTTGCTCGGCCCCCTTTCCCTCTCCCTGCACATCTGTGCCAAGTGTCTGTCTCATTTTAAGCCCCGAACTACTTTCTCCTTTACTGAAGATGATTTCCTACTTCACAGAAAAATCTACAGGCCACCATGTATATCTTCAGGCATCTTTATCCCTCCTGTCCTCAAATCACCTCCAATTTCTTTAGATGAAGCAGCTCTCTCTTCCCCTCCAAATGAGGGCAGCTCTTCACTTTTTTGTCACTCTTAACTACACCCTCCTTCCTTTCTTTTTGGTCTTGTGGTGGGACATGCTGGTTCTAAGTCCCCTGACCATGAGTCAGACCCTATACACCCTTTCCAGTGGAAGCACGGAGTTCTAACCATTTCACTACCAGGGAATTTCCCTACACCCTCCTTGAAACAACAGAATGATCTCGGTTCATTTCCCAAGGCAAACCATGCACGGTAATCCAAGGCTATGCCCCAACCACTGATGCTGAAGAAGCTGAAGTTGACCAGGTTTTGTGAAAACCTAAGAAAACCTTCTGGAGCTAACACCAAAAAAAAAAAAATGTCCTTTTCTTCACTGGGGACTAGAATGCAAAAGTAGGAACTCAAGAGATACCTGGAGTAACAGGCAAGCTTGGCCTCTGAGTGCAAAGTGAAGCTGGACAAAGGCTAACAGAGTTTTGCCAAGAGAACTTGCTGCTTATAGCAGACACCCTCTTCCAAAAACGTAAGAGATGCCTCCTTCTTGAAGGAGTTCCTAGAACTCTCCTGCTGTGATCTTACTTAGGCCTCACCCCTTGCCCTCCACTCTCAGACTCCTTTCCACTCTCATGATAGCTTCTGCTTGCAGCTTACCTGCCTTCTAAATGTGGGGCCACCATGCTCCATCCTCAGCCCTCTTTTCACTTGTCACCCACATGTTGCTGAGACCCCAGATCTTGGGCTGTGAATGCTCCCCTTAAAGGCAGATCCAGACTTTTAACCACATGGTAGACATTTCCAGGGCCAGTACGTGGGCCAGCATTTAGTCCTTAGAAATCTTAGACAGTTGTTTTAAAATCCTATTTATATAAGGGCTTTAATCAGTAATCTAAAATGTTACTCTAGGAGGGAAGGTTATCTTGATCTGACCCTTGAAATGAGAATAAGAGGTCCTGGCAGAAACTCTGCTCTAAATTATAACAATTGACCTCTACTAGCTTTTATAAAGATCCAAGCTATGCTGTGTTGCTTAAAATCCAGCACTGAACCATTTGAGAAGGGTGAGCAGTTCTGAATGCTATTCAGCTCCTGTAGAGCCAATAACAAAAAGCTTTACCAACAAAGCAATCAGTAAGTACTTCACACTTTGTAGCCTGTCTTGGGTCTATGCCTGGGCACAGAGAATTAAAGTAAATTACAGTGAGCAAAAAAGTGAAAGCGTAAGTCACTCAGTTGTGTCGGACTCTTTGAAACTACATGGACTGTAGCCCGCCAGGCTCCTCTCTCTATGGGATTCTCCAGGCAAGAACAGTAGAGTGGGTTGCCATTTCCTTCTCCAAGATATGGGCAAATAAAGACACAGTTTCTATATTTAAACAATAAGTATCCTATCTTTCTTAAGAGTTTCTAATATATGCTGCAGAATTTATTCAGATTAAGGATCCTAATTTCTAGTCTATTATCTTAAATTAATATCTAACAATACATACTCTTCTATGATTTCATCTACCAATTGTTCCCAATAAATGAAGAAAATCTTTTTACAGTTAAGGGTATCCTTATAACATATATACGCCAAGAGAACTTGCTGCTTATAGCAGACACCCTCTTCCAAAAACGTAAGAGATGCCTCCTTCTTGAAGGAGTTCCTAGAACTCTCCTGCTGTGATCTTACTTAGGCCTCACCCCTTGCCCTCCACTCTCAGACTCCTTTCCACTCTCATGATAGCTTCTGCTTGCAGCTTACCTGCCTTCTAAATGTGGGGCCACCATGCTCCATCCTCAGCCCTCTTTTCACTTGTCACCCACATGTTGCTGAGACCCCAGATCTTGGGCTGTGAATGCTCCCCTTAAAGGCAGATCCAGACTTTTAACCACATGGTAGACATTTCCAGGGCCAGTACGTGGGCCAGCATTTAGTCCTTAGAAATCTTAGACAGTTGTTTTAAAATCCTATTTATATAAGGGCTTTAATCAGTAATCTAAAATGTTACTCTAGGAGGGAAGGTTATCTTGATCTGACCCTTGAAATGAGAATAAGAGGTCCTGGCAGAAACTCTGCTCTAAATTATAACAATTGACCTCTACTAGCTTTTATAAAGATCCAAGCTATGCTGTGTTGCTTAAAATCCAGCACTGAACCATTTGAGAAGGGTGAGCAGTTCTGAATGCTATTCAGCTCCTGTAGAGCCAATAACAAAAAGCTTTACCAACAAAGCAATCAGTAAGTACTTCACACTTTGTAGCCTGTCTTGGGTCTATGCCTGGGCACAGAGAATTAAAGTAAATTACAGTGAGCAAAAAAGTGAAAGCGTAAGTCACTCAGTTGTGTCGGACTCTTTGAAACTACATGGACTGTAGCCCGCCAGGCTCCTCTCTCTATGGGATTCTCCAGGCAAGAACAGTAGAGTGGGTTGCCATTTCCTTCTCCAAGATATGGGCAAATAAAGCCACAGTTTCTATATTTAAACAATAAGTATCCTATCTTTCTTAAGAGTTTCTAATATATGCTGCAGAATTTATTCAGATTAAGGATCCTAATTTCTAGTCTATTATCTTAAATTAATATCTAACAATACATACTCTTCTATGATTTCATCTACCAATTGTTCCCAATAAATGAAGAAAATCACTGGAGGTATTTTGAAAAACAGAATTTATTTTTAAGTTCTGGCCTTTATATTTTGGATATCCTTTTTTATAATCCATTTAGCCTTCCAGCTGGCATTAACCAAATATTTATCAAACACCTGCTCTGTGCACTATATGATTAATAAAATACAGTATTTAGACATAAAATCACCTCTTTTTTACTTTTAAAAAAGTTTTTGATATCATAGTCTTTTAATCTTTTAAAATAAAGTATGATTATGACTATACAGAAATGCATATTAAATGTTTTAGGTTTTAGGAATATAAACCAGGAAGAGTTTTAAACTTTTTTCCGCATTTTGACCATTTCTCCCCAGTCTCCATTTTTAAAAGTACTTTAAACATAAAAATCAAATGTTAAACCTTATTTTTACCATATGCTGACCTTGCAGGAAGCCATCTTTGCAAGAGGAATTTTGCAGTCAACATGATTTACTTGAAAAAAAAGAAATTATTCCTCATTATTAGCTCAAATTAACAAAATACTAGGTCACTTTTGTTTGTTTGTTTGTTTAAACTTTTATTTTACTTTTAACTTTTATAGAGTTTTGTTGTTTACAGGTATGTATGTTCTCAGATTAGTCATATGTATATCCCCCCCATCCCACCTCTCCCGACCGTCATACAGCACCCGTGAAGGATCTGCTTTTCTCACAGAGCAATGACTCTAGCTATTTTCTTCACATATGATAGTACAGGCCTTCATGCTACTTCCTTTACACCTCTCACCCACTGTTCCTTCCCCACAATGTCCATATGTCCACTGTACTAGGTCACTTTTTATTCTCATTTCTTGCTGACAGTCTCTTGGGAAGCATCTGGCAGAGGCTGGGTGGAGAGGCATGTGCTTTTGTGGCATCTGGGGCACTGGGTGAACCTCACTGTCCACTTCTGCCCCCCACCCCTGCACTGGCCTGATCTAGGAGCCCTTCTACTCACCACTGACTGGGTTCCTCTGGCTGATGAGGTCGTGACCGGGGTAATGGTGATGGTGCTGGTCACTTTGCTCCCAGGGCGTGAAGACAGATGGTTCCTGGGTGAGCGCAGGACAGTGCCAGTGGACACCTCCTTCTCGGCCGTCACATTGACTGGCCGAACAGTAATCACTGGACTTGCTCCTTCAGCTGAAGTCCCCGGGCTTCGCTTAAACTGAGAACCTAAGTGAATGTGGATTTTATTGTCTTCCGTGGTTATGATATTAGCATTGGCATTGTATTTCCGGACCGGAGTCGGCCCAGGCTGCTTCTCTGGGGTGACCTTGAGGACAGTCCTTCCCACGGGCATTTCCTGGGACTCGGGAGGGCCGGCGACGTCCGCTGGGGCCGCCGACGTGGACACGGTCATGATCTGGATGGGGGACGTGGGCCTGTCTACAAACGGCCCCCTTCCGCCCTCGGGGGTCTTCTCTCTGGAAAAGGTAGTGATGGTGACCGGGGACATGGCTCGCTCGGGGCCGAGAGTCGTGTCTCCGCCTTTCTGCTTCTGCGACATGACGTTTGGGGATGGGATGATGGTTATCCTGGGCTTCTGATTCCCTAGAGTGGGAATGACGGTGGTACTCGAAAAGAACTCTTCCGCCGTGGGGCTGGTGATCTCCAAAGTGGCGGTGCTGTTCTCATGGTCCGGCGTCACGCGGATGTGCAGGGGCTGGCCCTGCTTGGGCGAAAGCACCAGCTCTCCCGGGTGCCCTGGGCTGGAACTGGCTCGAGCTCCCTTCTCCTGAGCCCCGGGGGCGCCGTTTTCCCTTTTCCTCATCCACGGGATCCAAGACTTCCTCATGGTGAGCTCATTGGCCGCAGGTGGATACCTGTCTAGAACAGAGGAACGTTCCATAGGTTTCTTCAGTCCCACCTGCCGAAGGTTACTCATAATGTGGTTTTCTTCTTGAAAGGATTTCCGTATAAACACGGCCGGCGTGTCCTCCTCCGCTGCCTCACTGCCCACAGCATCCGTCTGAACACCGGTGGATGTCACGGGAACGTCCATCATCCTCCTCCCGTTCACACTGGGCCGGAGTGCGCGGCTGTACCGCTTGGACAGCTCCAACTCTTTGGTCAGATTGAGGACCTCCTGCCCCATGTTTTTGTTCTTGTTTTCTTCTTCCATAAACCTTTGCTGAAGGACAGAGTAATCCACTTGGAGCTGAGAGAGCTGATCTTCTTTGTTCATCAGTTCGTGGATCTTCTCTTTAAGAGCTTGGACTTCAGCTTTTAAATCTCGACTTTTGGCTTCTTCCAGCCGGAATCTGTGTCTCAACTCGGCTTCTTGGCTCACAGCCTCGCCTTTCTCTATGGCTTTGTTCTTGGCAATTTGGTGTTTTATCTCCTCCAGTTGTTGAGAGAGGAAATTGGCCTTATCCTGCTCAGTTCTAAATTTCTGCTCCAGCTGGTCATACTCATCTTCTGTCTTCATCAAGTCCCCTTCCACCACCTCTAGTTGTTGGAGACGGTTCTTCAGTCTCTCAATTTCCAGTGTTAGTTCCTTGATTTTGTTATCTTCTGAGCAGGTGAGATCAGGCCCCTTTCTAGACCTTCCTCTTGTTATTTCTCTCTCCACTTCCTCTATTCCATCAAGTCTTTTCTTTAATAAGTCAACACTGCAGCTTAATTCAGAGGATTTTTCCTCTTCATTTTTCAGTTTGCCTATTAACTCATCTCTCTCTTTCGTTAAATTGTATACCTTTTCCTCCATTTCTGATTTCAGCTTTAAAAGCTTCTTACTTTCTTCGATAAGTTTTTCTGTGACATCCATAACCTTTCCTTGTTCTACCTTAAAATTTTTATTGAGTCCATCCACTTTCCTCTCTTCTTGCTTTATTTTTTCCATCATATTTTTCCTTTCATCCACCAGCATCACGGTAAAGGACTTCAACTTTGTAAGATCATCTTTGAGGCTTAATTCAGCCTTTTCCAATCGACTTTCAGAACATTCCAGTTCTTTAACCCGATTCTTGACCACCTCCAATTCATTGAGCAGGTCCTTGGTTAAGTTCTTTTCTTTTTCCAGATTTAAATGTAGCTGGGTGCACTCGGATTTGCTCTTGCTAAATGCTTCTTCCAATTTCTCCAGTTCCGACATTCTCTTCTGTAACTTCTCAACTTCAAGTTTGAGCTCCCGACTATGGTGCTCTTCCTCCTGCAGCTTCTTCCTCAGTTCCCGGCACTGGGATTCAGTTTTTGTGATCTCTTCATCTTTACCCTCCATCTCAAGTACTCGCTTCCTTAGATTTTCCACCTCCGCCATGAGGCTGGAGTTGCCACATTCCCCTTTGGCAATTTTATCTCTTAGTTCCTGAAGTTCCTCTTCTGCCTTCTGAAGGTTTTTGTTGGTCTCTTCCAGCTCCTCGATTCTCTGAGTCAAGCCAACCAGCTTGAGTCTGAGTTGCCTGTTGTGAGATTCCTGATTGGCCAACTTAGCATTCATCTCTTCATGTTCCTGGGAAAATCTTGATGCCTTGTGTTCAAAGTCCACTTCCAACTTGAGCAATTTCTGCCTGTCTTCTTTGGATTTGGAAGTGATGGCTTTGAGCTTCTCTTCCTCTTCTCTCAGTTTCTGAGTCAGATCCTGTACTTTCTGGCTTTGCAATCCAAGTTGCTCAATATGCATCTGCCTTTCATCTACCAGCATGAGTGCAAAGGATTTGAGTTTCACAAGCTCATCTCTCAGTTTGTTGAGCCGCTTAGTGTTTTCCTTTTCTTTGCGAGCTTGGTAAGCCTTTTCTTGTTCAAGGAGCTTTTTCAACCTAGAAAACAAAATGTTTTAAAATATTCTATTTTATTATATATATTATGTACGTTTTATACATATTAAAAGATTGCATATGTGCTAAGTCACTTTAGTTGTGTTCAACTCTGTGCAACTCTATGGACTATAGCTTACCAGACTCCTCTGTCTATGGGATTCTTCAAGCAAGAATACTGGAGTGAGTTGCCACACCCTTCTCCAGGGGATTTTCCCAACCCAGGGATCAAACTCACATGTCTTAGGGCTCCTGCATTGGCAAGCAGGTTCTTTATCACTAGCACCACCTGGGAAGCCCATGAAAAGTTTATTCAGCAAATAAGTTTGCCTTTGGTATGAAACAAAAATAAAATAAAATGCCATTACAATAAATCCCCATGTCAATTACTCTAATATGAAGGCTTACTACATGGCTATAAATGAAAGCAATCAGAGGTCAGGATGGTGGTTACCTGTAGTAAGGGGTCGTGACTAGAAGGAAGTCTAAAGAGGGCTTTTCTGGTACTATTTTCCATTTCATAATTTGTGTGCCTGTTACACAGCTTATAAGAATTTTCAGCTTATGAAATTTCAGTAACTTGATCACTGATGAGTACCTTTCTGCATATATGTTATATTTCAGTAATATGACCATGGAGTAAAATTTAGGTTTTGCAATAATAATGACTATTTATATAGAATTTTATGTATTCTAGGAACTAGTATTTATTTTATCCTTGTGGAAGACCTATGAGCCAAATCCTGTTACTGTCATCCCGACAAAGAAGATGAGACAGGGGATGAACTCCAGTCAGTCAGTAAGTTGCGAGACTGGGGTCTCATGCAGTACAGCCCAGAATACTGACTCCCAGCCTTTGCATCATAAGACTTCAAAAGAGAAATTTACTTTAACTGAAAGGCAAGACTCAGAAAAGAAGACCCTTTGGGTATTCTTGCCTGAGAAATCCTATGAACACAAGAGGTTGGTAGTCCATTGGTTAAGAATGAGTTGAACATGACTGAGATACTAAACAACAACAGCAATCACCTGACAGTAACAGAGCAAGACAAGCTTCCTGATAGACAGCTGAGCTACATAACTGATTTTAGTTGACACAAGAATGGCACAGGATCTTGTCTCCATTTTCTGATTTCAACATTTCTTTTTAGATTGAAAGCTAGGAAATATAAATTTCTATCAATCCAAAAAAATTTTGGCAGCCATAGGAATTACTGTCTTATATGCATGAAATGCATTTTCTTCTATGGTGTTGTTGCTGTTTAGTTGCTAAATCGTGTCTGACCCTTTGCAACTACGTGGACTATAGCCTTTCAGGATCCTCTGTCCATGAGAGTTCCCAGGCAAGAATACTTGAGTGGGTTGCCATTTCCTTCTACAGGGCTATAGTGTTAATGTGTAGTTTTTAGTGTGAATAGATAGTTTTTAAAAGTAGAAATACAAATAGATCAAATTATATATACTGTCTTTATGGTGGTCAGTTAGCTTATACCAATTTTTTACAGCTCTTTTCAATTATCCATAAGAGTTAATATAATATTTACTGTCTGTAGTGTAAGAATGCATTTTAGCAATTTACGCTTATGTAGGAAACAAGTTTATAAACCACCATTAATGTATTTGTTGTAAGTATTTTTTCTTCCAATGTATTTTGAACTTTATTTATTTTGAATGATTTATTTGATAATTAGATGAGCTTGGATTAGATTAGATTTACTAGGACAACAGATTAGCTAATGGTTAATAGTTTGATACTGAACTGTGCAAGAAATAATTGAATATACACAGAGTAACTATAATCAAACCCAATGTCAGATAGTTACTATAAAAATAGCTCAGCTGATGTTAAGATTTTTTTCATAGAATTTATTTTTATAAAATATGCCCTTGCATCTAAACATCTATTAACTGAAATGTGTAACTTCCAAACTCATTATAGCTTTATTTCTTAAATAAGACAAAACAATATTTTGGTCTCATGAAACAGAGATACGATCCCAGCCTTTGCATCATAAGACTTCAAAAGAGAAATTTACTTTAACTGAAAGGCAAGACTCAGAAAAGAAGACCCTTTGGGTATTCTTGCCTGAGAAATCCTATGAACACAAGAGGTTGGTAGTCCATTGGTTAAGAATGAGTTGAACATGACTGAGATACTAAACAACAACAGCAATCACCTGACAGTAACAGAGCAAGACAAGCTTCCTGATAGACAGCTGAGCTACATAACTGATTTTAGTTGACACAAGAATGGCACAGGATCTTGTCTCCATTTTCTGATTTCAACATTTCTTTTTAGATTGAAAGCTAGGAAATATAAATTTCTATCAATCCAAAAAATTGTGGCAGCCATAGGAATTACTGTCTTATATGCATGAAATGCATTTTCTTCTATGGTGTTGTTGCTGTTTAGTTGCTAAATCGTGTCTGACCCTTTGCAACTACGTGGACTATAGCCTTTCAGGATCCTCTGTCCATGAGAGTTCCCAGGCAAGAATACTTGAGTGGGTTGCCATTTCCTTCTACAGGGCTATAGTGTTAATGTGTAGTTTTTAGTGTGAATAGATAGTTTTTAAAAGTAGAAATACAAATAGATCAAATTATATATACTGTCTTTATGGTGGTCAGTTAGCTTATACCAATTTTTTACAGCTCTTTTCAATTATCCATAAGAGTTAATATAATATTTACTGTCTGTAGTGTAAGAATGCATTTTAGCAATTTACGCTTATGTAGGAAACAAGTTTATAAACCACCATTAATGTATTTGTTGTAAGTATTTTTTCTTCCAATGTATTTTGAACTTTATTTATTTTGAATGATTTATTTGATAATTAGATGAGCTTGGATTAGATTAGATTTACTAGGACAACAGATTAGCTAATGGTTAATAGTTTGATACTGAACTGTGCAAGAAATAATTGAATATACACAGAGTAACTATAATCAAACCCAATGTCAGATAGTTACTATAAAAATAGCTCAGCTGATGTTAAGATTTTTTTCATAGAATTTATTTTTATAAAATATGCCCTTGCATCTAAACATCTATTAACTGAAATGTGTAACTTCCAAACTCATTATAGCTTTATTTCTTAAATAAGACAAAAACAATATTTTGGTGATTTTTGTCCCCACTGGTCTTACTACCTCCCTCTGCTCTCTTTTATGTCCATCTTACCTTTCTTCAGCCATACCCTAGTTCTGAACATATTACCATTAAAAGGAAACAAACCAGAAGACCAAGACTAAGGAAGTGAATTAGTGCCCTGATTCCCATCAGCAGTTGCAGGCAGAATATTAAGTATTCTGAAATCAGAGTTATTCTTGGCAAGTTCTTAATTTTCTGCAAGCATTTTATCTTATTTAGAGGACAAAAGGAAGACAATAATCTAATAGATTTTTCAGAATTATCTTCCTTTTCTTAATAACTATTCTTAAATGTATTCCTCATTTCTCTTTCATCCCAAATAAAACTATGTCTTTTTCTAACTTGCACATTTGTTATTTATAAACATGTTCAGAAATTAAATTATTTTCAGCAAGATGTTCAAAGTGTAGGCTCAAATGTTCTGTTTATGTTGTACACATTTGTCAAGACTAATCAAAATGTATAAGTAAAACTGGTGATTTTTTTAGCATGCAAATTATATCTAAAGAAAAATTATATTACGAAAAAGCACTGAAAAGTTTTCTAAGGTGTCAGATAAAGGGAGAAGGTTGTAAAAATATATGAGTGACTTAAAATATAGTAGAAAACCAAAAAATTGGTTATTAATCTTTATACTGAAAGAAGTGAAACCAAAAGTTGAAAAAATAAAGAGGAGACAGCTAAGATTTCCAGATGAAGTTTTCACTAACAAGAAAACTTGTTCTGGGGACTAATGTTTCAGGTATTAGAAAAGCTTTAGTTCTAAAATTATTTCAAGAGACTCTTAAAAGCCCATCCCAAACTAGGTATTTTTGCTAATACCTAATTTTTTTAAAAAATAAAGGATAGGAAGAAAGGTCTTTCAATAATAAAACATTTTATTTACCAACCATCTATTATAATACATCCTTGGCTGTATGTTAAGCATTTTATTAGTTCCTTTCATTTTCATTAACAACCCTTTGAGTGAGGGTTACTCATCTCATTACTGTACATTATATGAACAGGGAAGTCATTTGACTTAATCAAGGGGAAAAGACCTAGAAGGGCAGGCTGGGATTTTTAACCAGATCTGTTTGACTACAGTGTGGTTTTAACAATAATGTTATTACTCAGATAGGTATTGCTTGGAGAGCTGAAGTTTGCAAGACTTCAGGTTTGTTTGGGTTGACTGCATCTTACTTGCTTTAGCCTATCCTTTTGGAATAGTCAAGATCCTCCTGAAACTGTTTCATCATCCAGTATATCAGTTTGTATCTAGAATTTTGTCAATGGCAACATGATCCCAGTGATTAATTAAAAGACAGGTCAATGCACAAAGCATTTCAAACACTCTCCCTGCTGCTGACATCAATCCATTTAGCAGCAGGGATATCATCACTGGTCCCCTCTGAGCCTCCAGGGCTGTTAGTCATTATCCCTGAGTTCCCAGTCCTCCCTACACACCTGTTTCAGCTACATCTGCCTCACATCAGTCAACAAAAACCAAATTCTCCCAGACATTTAAGTCCCAAATTTAGAGTCATCCTTGAGTCCTGTCATTCTCTTATGTGCCCACATTCAGTCCATCAGCAAATCTTGTCAACTCTAACTTCAGAATACAGATCTACAAAACACAATCTACATATGAATGGTTCTTACACTTTTAAGAGTTTGTAAAACATAACTAATTAAGAAGAGGCAGACACCATATGTGGCCTGCCACATCTAAATTAGGAGTCTAGTGGAAAAAACATGTTATAGCACAGAATTGGGAAACAGACACAGTAGGTGGTTCAACTGAGATGAAGGGTACCTGTGGGAACAGTAGGGGTGGGGGCTGGAAAGGAAGCCAGACAAAGCCCCCCACCCCCTCCCTTCCCACCCTTCCTTGGACTAAAAGGATGGATTTGAACTCGGGATTCAGAATATGAGGAAGTTCAACAATTGTGGTGACGTTGAAGTTCAGTTAGGATGCTGCAAAAACAGGAGCTGAGAAATGTCAAGATGTCTAAACGAATGCCATGCCATTGACAAAAAGAGAGGAGGAGTCACATAGTGATTTTTAGGAGACAGAGTTTCTAGGGTTTGGTGACAGACTGAGTGAGAATGGAGAGGGGGAAATTTGGACAGACTCTGCAATTTCTGGACAGGGTTATTTGTTTGCTGTCAGTGCTTATCACATATTAGCTAATAGAAAAGAAACAGACTTGGAAGTGGAAGCTCACAACACTCAAAAAAAGGCACACTGATTCTGAGATTGTTGAGAACCTACCATTGAAATGCTTATTGGTAGCCTGGAGTTTGGGAGATGAATCTGGGCCAAAGATACAGACCAGGAGAGTCCAGTGAAAGTATAATTTAAAGACATTAGAGAGAGACATCCTAGGAGGTCCAGTGGTTCAGACTCTGAGCTCCCAGTGCAGGGGGCCCAGGGTTCGATCCCTGGTCAAGGAACTAGATCTGATAGGCCACAACTAAGATTTTGCTTGCAGGCCACAACTAAAGATCCTGCATGCTGCAACTAAGACCTGGCATAGTCAAATAAATGAATATTTTTTTAAAAAAAGAAAGTTTAAAGTCATGAGAGGATGAGATGACTAAGATGTATGAGATATCAGAGAGAAAGATGAAAAAAGACAGAAAAAAGACACTGAGATGAGAAAACATTAAGGAACTTAATGAGAGAGACTGAGCAGGGAGGGTCAGAGAGTCAGGAGAGAACTCAGGCAATAGTGGGTTTGCAGACACCAAGAGGGCAGGACATCTACATATGAATGGTTCTGACACTTTGAAGAGTTTGTAAAACATAACTAATTAAGAAGAGGCAGACACCATATGTGGCCTGCCACATCTAAATTAGGAGTCTAGTGGAAAAAACATGTTATAGCACAGAATTGGGAAACAGACACAGTAGGTGGTTCAACTGAGATGAAGGGTACCTGTGGGAACAGTAGGGGTGGGGGCTGGAAAGGAAGCCAGACAAAGCCCCCCACCCCCCCCCCTCCCCCCCCCCCCTGGACCAAAAAGGTGGATTTGAACTCGGGATTCAGAATATGAGGAAGTTCAACAATTGTGGTGACGTTGAAGTTCAGTTAGGATGCTGCAAAAACAGGAGCTGAGAAATGTCAAGATGTCTAAACGAATGCCATGCCATTGACAAAAAGAGAGGAGGAGTCACATAGTGATTTTTAGGAGACAGAGTTTCTAGGGTTTGGTGACAGACTGAGTGAGAATGGAGAGGGGGAAATTTGGACAGACTCTGCAATTTCTGGACAGGGTTATTTGTTTGCTGTCAGTGCTTATCACATATTAGCTAATAGAAAAGAAACAGACTTGGAAGTGGAAGCTCACAACACTCAAAAAAAGGCACACTGATTCTGAGATTGTTGAGAACCTACCATTGAAATGCTTATTGGTAGCCTGGAGTTTGGGAGATGAATCTGGGCCAAAGATACAGACCAGGAGAGTCCAGTGAAAGTATAATTTAAAGACATTAGAGAGAGACATCCTAGGAGGTCCAGTGGTTCAGACTCTGAGCTCCCAGTGCAGGGGGCCCAGGGTTCGATCCCTGGTCAAGGAACTAGATCTGATAGGCCACAACTAAGATTTTGCTTGCAGGCCACAACTAAAGATCCTGCATGCTGCAACTAAGACCTGGCATAGTCAAATAAATGAATATTTTTTTAAAAAAAGAAAGTTTAAAGTCATGAGAGGATGAGATGACTAAGATGTATGAGATATCAGAGAGAAAGATGAAAAAAGACAGAAAAAAGACACTGAGATGAGAAAACATTAAGGAACTTAATGAGAGAGACTGAGCAGGGAGGGTCAGAGAGTCAGGAGAGAACTCAGGCAATAGTGGGTTTGCAGACACCAAGAGGGCAGGAACAGGACATGTTCATAGTGCTGTGCTTGGGAGGGACCAAGTGAGAGACAGGAAAATGACCACTGTTTTCATTTAAACTCAAATTTAAAGCCAACTTCTTCCATATGAGGAGCAGTTTTCATGCAGCTCAGGAAGAAAATACAGAATAAAGCTCAGAGTTGAGAAAAACCAAGAGGAAAATTGTGGAGACAAGTACCTAAGACTAATTATTTGAGAACTTGATTATGAAAGGGAGGAGAAACAGGGAACTAGACACAGGTAAGGCAGGGCCAGCATTTTTAACCTCATATGTGGATGAGAGATACTAGCTTGTTCCCACTTTAAAGCTCTTTGTTTTCCTTCATAGAAATAGTTCAGCTAATAAATAATGATAGAATAACACATAAAGAGGCAATTATAAAATGCCCTCATTTTGCAATCCCCAATGAAATAATGGATGTAGGCAATACTCAAAATGTCTCCCAAAGAGAGATAGCCAGATACTGTGTCAGTATGTATAGACTTCCACCCAAGAAATGCTCTTATCAAAAAATTGAACCCGAATCAGATTGAATGTCACAGGGACAAGAAACATACTGAATGACATTATGATGATGCAATCTGAAAAATCTTACATGTAGGGAGCTATACAATCCGCCTGCAATGCAGGAGACCTGGGTTCGGTCCCTGAGTTGGGAAGACCCCCCGGAGGAGGATATGGTAATCCACTCTAATATTCTTGTCTGGTGAATCCCCAAGGATAGAGGAGCCTGGCAGGCTACAATCCATGGGGTCATGAAGAGCTGAACAAAACTGAGTGACTAAGCATAGCACAGCATACAGATAAAAAACCCAATTTCTTCAATAAACAAATGCCAAGAAGAAAGAGTGTGGGAGTCAAAGCTATAGATGAAAGGAAATTTAGAGACATAATAACCAATTATAATCTGTTTTGATTCTCATCCAAATTTTTTAAAAAAATGAAACAGATGGAAAAATTATGTTAAGGAATTATTATTAAATGTTAGGTATAATAAAGGTATTTGACACTATTTTCAATCTTTATATTTTAGGAATATATATTGAAATACTTATGAATAATATGTCTGGAATTCACATCAAAATAATCCAAGGGAGCTAGGATAGATTAAATCACATTGGTCATAAAGTGATGAATCGTTGAAGTGAATGGGGGTTCATTATACTATTCTTTATATTTTTGTGAACTTTTTGAAATTTTCCATAATAAAATTTAACCTCCTGTTGTCTGTAGTGTTTAGCTTTTCTCCAGTCTCAGCTAGTTTGGAGTTTGGTAAAAATTTCTCTTTCCTTATAGTATATTGTGACTCTCAGATTTATTTGCTTGTGGTTAATTTCATCATTCCTTTCTATGTTTATAGAGTTAACTTATTAAAGACTCTGACTTTTTCTTCCTCACTGGGATTCATTTATGCTTGCTCAAATTTATGCTAGAAAAAGAAGCTCATTCTGTTCTGTTCCACAGATACTTGTTAATTTATCTTTCAACTTAGATTCTAAAGATAAACTGTTTGGGAGGAAAAGGGAAAGTGAAGGATTTTTTTCTAAAGATTCTCTTGGTTATTCATCTTTGAGATAAACACCTACCCTAGCCCATAACCAGGGACAAGAAACCCAAAATGCTCTTATCAAAAAATTGAACCCGAATCAGATTGAATGTCACAGGGACAAGAAACATACTGAATGACATTATGATGATGCAATCTGAAAAATCTTACATGTAGGGAGCTATACAATCCGCCTGCAATGCAGGAGACCTGGGTTCGGTCCCTGAGTTGGGAAGACCCCCCGGAGGAGGATATGGTAATCCACTCTAATATTCTTGTCTGGTGAATCCCCAAGGATAGAGGAGCCTGGCAGGCTACAATCCATGGGGTCATGAAGAGCTGAACAAAACTGAGTGACTAAGCATAGCACAGCATACAGATAAAAAACCCAATTTCTTCAATAAACAAATGCCAAGAAGAAAGAGTGTGGGAGTCAAAGCTATAGATGAAAGGAAATTTAGAGACATAATAACCAATTATAATCTGTTTTGATTCTCATCCAAATTTTTTAAAAAAATGAAACAGATGGAAAAATTATGTTAAGGAATTATTATTAAATGTTAGGTATAATAAAGGTATTTGACACTATTTTCAATCTTTATATTTTAGGAATATATATTGAAATACTTATGAATAATATGTCTGGAATTCACATCAAAATAATCCAAGGGAGCTAGGATAGATTAAATCACATTGGTCATAAAGTGATGAATCGTTGAAGTGAATGGGGGTTCATTATACTATTCTTTATATTTTTGTGAACTTTTTGAAATTTTCCATAATAAAATTTAACCTCCTGTTGTCTGTAGTGTTTAGCTTTTCTCCAGTCTCAGCTAGTTTGGAGTTTGGTAAAAATTTCTCTTTCCTTATAGTATATTGTGACTCTCAGATTTATTTGCTTGTGGTTAATTTCATCATTCCTTTCTATGTTTATAGAGTTAACTTATTAAAGACTCTGACTTTTTCTTCCTCACTGGGATTCATTTATGCTTGCTCAAATTTATGCTAGAAAAAGAAGCTCATTCTGTTCTGTTCCACAGATACTTGTTAATTTATCTTTCAACTTAGATTCTAAAGATAAACTGTTTGGGAGGAAAAGGGAAAGTGAAGGATTTTTTTCTAAAGATTCTCTTGGTTATTCATCTTTGAGATAAACACCTACCCTAGAACAGTTGTCAGTCTCTGCTCCTAAAGACTCAGTACCACACTGGACTATATTCATTCTCACTTCTCTTTCTTGGAAGTAAGCCATGTGAGATTTCACAGATCTTTTTCTCCATCTTTCTTGACACTCCCACTTTTTCAACCATTTCTCCAAATTTCTCAGCATTAGCTCTCGACCAGCAATTCTCTTTGCTTCCGTTGTCACTTGTCGCTCTCTTAATCCATCAGACCCCATTTGAAACTCTGATGGCTAGTTAGTTTAGTTTCTCAGCCAGACCATGCTAATGTTCCTGCTCACTGTTTCTTCCCTGCTACTGTTTTTGTTCTTCATCTCTCCCTGTGTGCCTCTCTGTCTTTCAAGAGAAAAGACAAGTTAAAACTAGCAAGGGCATGACAGTAATTAGAGATAAATAAACCTCAAGAGTGAAGCTTGCCTGCAGTTTGAAACCTTATATCACATGCATTCTTTTTTTTTTTTTAAAGATTTATTTATTTATTTATTTTGGGCAGGGGTCTGGTTGGGGAGGGAGGGGAGCGGGCGGGCCACTTCTATTGATCTTTCATTTCTCTATTTTCATCCGTCTTTGTTCTCTGGCTCCCGTGGGCCTCCCATCGCGGTGGCATCTGCCGTTGCAGAGCGGCGGCTCTGGGCGCATGCGCTCCAGAGCTCCGGCTCGGTAATTGGACACATCGGTCCAGCCGCTCCGCGGCACATGGGATCTTCCCAGGCCAGGGATCGAACCGGCGCCCCTTGCACTGCAAGGCGGTGTCCTTACCCACTGGACCAGCAGGGGAAGCCCCACATGCATTCTTCTCTCCATCTAGAGCATATTGTTCAGAACTAAGCAGCTTCCCTAGTGGCATAGTGGTAAAGAATTTGCCTGCCAATGCAGGAGATGCAGGATACTCAGGTTCCATTCCTGGGTCAGGAAATTCCCCTGGAGGAGGAAATGGCAACCCACTCCAGTAGTCTTGCCAGGATAATCCCATGGACAGAGAAGCCTGGTGGACTAGAGTCATGGGGTCGCAAAGAGTTGGACATGACTGAGTCACTGAGCATGCACACAATCCATCTTTAAAAGGCACTGCTGGCAGCAACTGAAAGCCATGAGAAGCCCCTGGCTGATAAATTCTTAGAATTCCTGCTTCTAGGGAGCATGCACACAGTGCTTGCCAATATTTGGTAGCAACCAGATTCCACTGTAATGTAAATTTAGTCTTTATGAAACTATGTAATTTAAATTTCAACTAATTGAAAGGGTTTTTCTCTCGACCAGCAATTCTCTTTGCTTCCGTTGTCACTTGTCGCTCTCTTAATCCATCAGACCCCATTTGAAACTCTGATGGCTAGTTAGTTTAGTTTCTCAGCCAGACCATGCTAATGTTCCTGCTCACTGTTTCTTCCCTGCTACTGTTTTTGTTCTTCATCTCTCCCTGTGTGCCTCTCTGTCTTTCAAGAGAAAAGACAAGTTAAAACTAGCAAGGGCATGACAGTAATTAGAGATAAATAAACCTCAAGAGTGAAGCTTGCCTGCAGTTTGAAACCTTATATCACATGCATTCTTTTTTTTTTTTTAAAGATTTATTTATTTATTTATTTTGGGGGGGGGTCGGTTGGGGGAGGGAGGGGAGCGGGCGGGCCACTTCTATTGGTCTTTCATTTCTCTATTTTCATCCGTCTTTGTTCTCTGGCTCCCGTGGGCCTCCCATCGCGGTGGCATCTGCCGTTGCAGAGCGGCGGCTCTGGGCGCATGCGCTCCAGAGCTCCGGCTCGGTAATTGGACACATCGGTCCAGCCGCTCCGCGGCACATGGGATCTTCCCAGGCCAGGGATCGAACCGGCGCCCCTTGCACTGCAAGGCGGTGTCCTTACCCACTGGACCAGCAGGGGAAGCCCCACATGCATTCTTCTCTCCATCTAGAGCATATTGTTCAGAACTAAGCAGCTTCCCTAGTGGCATAGTGGTAAAGAATTTGCCTGCCAATGCAGGAGATGCAGGATACTCAGGTTCCATTCCTGGGTCAGGAAATTCCCCTGGAGGAGGAAATGGCAACCCACTCCAGTAGTCTTGCCAGGATAATCCCATGGACAGAGAAGCCTGGTGGACTAGAGTCATGGGGTCGCAAAGAGTTGGACATGACTGAGTCACTGAGCATGCACACAATCCATCTTTAAAAGGCACTGCTGGCAGCAACTGAAAGCCATGAGAAGCCCCTGGCTGATAAATTCTTAGAATTCCTGCTTCTAGGGAGCATGCACACAGTGCTTGCCAATATTTGGTAGCAACCAGATTCCACTGTAAAATGTAAATTTAGTCTTTATGAAAATCTAGTAAGATGCTAATTTAAATTTACAAATGCTATATTCAGAAATAAATCACTTACTATATTACTAATAAAATAGATTACTCTCAGTACAGTAGAAAGTAAAGTGAGAACAAATTCTCTTATCCCATATGCTAATACAAAGCTCTCTGACTCACACAGAATGTAGTCCAGATTCATTAATTCACTCAATAATACAACAAAGACGGATTGAATACCTTATCATTCTAAGACAATGCATCAGGTGCTTAGAATGAAAAAATGAATTGCAATGCTATGTAAAAAGTGCCATTTTGCTTTAAATATAGGCTACTCCATGCTAGGAAAGATTGAGGGCAGGAGACGGTGGTGACAGAGGATGAGATGGTTGGATGGCATCATTGACTCAATGGACATGAGTTTGAGCAAACTCTGGGAGACAGTGAAAGACAAGGAAGCCTGGAGTCCACAAAATTTCAGAGTCAGACACAACTGAGCAACTGAATAACAATGCCATACAAGAGAGAAGTAACCCATTGCTCAAGACTTTTGTAACTATTTTTTCCCTGCTGTTAGGGCCAGCCTGTATGGTTCCTTTGGGAGAACTAGATAAGGGTCACCCTCCTCCTGTGGAACCCGGGTCTAACCTGGGGGCCTGGCTTGATATGCTGCATGAGGACTGGATTTCAGCCTCATTCCTTTCTGATCAGGAGCTATTACCAGCACAACCACGCACCATGATCCCAAGGGCTCCTCTGTCTCCTCCTTTAAGGTTTCAGTTCCATCTCCTCCCAGAAAGACATCCTCTGATTAGCTCACCGAAAACAGTTCCCTCAGCCATACTCTGTCATGGCACCGTATTTTACTGCACTTTCACTGTCTGAAGTGATCTGATTCATTTATTTGTGTACTTAGACACTGTTTTTCCACCTTTGCACAGAACAAAAGCTCCATAACAACAGAGGCAGAGCTGGTCATCATACCCCAGCACAGTGCCTAACACATAGTAGATGCTCAACCTGTATTTGTTCAATGAATGAACAAAGTTCATCCAGACAAAGAATGGAAAAATTGCTGTGTTTAGTAAAAGGAAAAGAACATACAAACACAGGAAAACAGGACATCATTCAGAACAGCAGTCAAGCTCAGCACACACTGTACGAGGTGGGACAATGTCAAGAGTTGAGACTCCAGTGGAAGGTGCAGGTGGGATCATCAGGCAGTTTGGATGTTATCCTAAGGAGTAAGGCACCATCTTGAGAGTTATACAGAGTTCTCTAAGAACTTTAAGAACAGTGATAATAGACAATTTCAGTATTAGGATAGACAGAAAAGTACATTTCGGTTTATCAGTAGAAAAAAAAATGAAAATTTTGAATTGGGCAAGGGCTATGTAAAAGTGCCATTTTGCTTTAAATATAGGCTACTCCATGCTAGGAAAGATTGAGGGCAGGAGACGGTGGTGACAGAGGATGAGATGGTTGGATGGCATCATTGACTCAATGGACATGAGTTTGAGCAAACTCTGGGAGACAGTGAAAGACAAGGAAGCCTGGAGTCCACAAAATTTCAGAGTCAGACACAACTGAGCAACTGAATAACAATGCCATACAAGAGAGAAGTAACCCATTGCTCAAGACTTTTGTAACTATTTTTTCCCTGCTGTTAGGGCCAGCCTGTATGGTTCCTTTGGGAGAACTAGATAAGGGTCACCCTCCTCCTGTGGAACCCGGGTCTAACCTGGGGGCCTGGCTTGATATGCTGCATGAGGACTGGATTTCAGCCTCATTCCTTTCTGATCAGGAGCTATTACCAGCACAACCACGCACCATGATCCCAAGGGCTCCTCTGTCTCCTCCTTTAAGGTTTCAGTTCCATCTCCTCCCAGAAAGACATCCTCTGATTAGCTCACCGAAAACAGTTCCCTCAGCCATACTCTGTCATGGCACCGTATTTTACTGCACTTTCACTGTCTGAAGTGATCTGATTCATTTATTTGTGTACTTAGACACTGTTTTTCCACCTTTGCACAGAACAAAAGCTCCATAACAACAGAGGCAGAGCTGGTCATCATACCCCAGCACAGTGCCTAACACATAGTAGATGCTCAACCTGTATTTGTTCAATGAATGAACAAAGTTCATCCAGACAAAGAATGGAAAAATTGCTGTGTTTAGTAAAAGGAAAAGAACATACAAACACAGGAAAACAGGACATCATTCAGAACAGCAGTCAAGCTCAGCACACACTGTACGAGGTGGGACAATGTCAAGAGTTGAGACTCCAGTGGAAGGTGCAGGTGGGATCATCAGGCAGTTTGGATGTTATCCTAAGGAGTAAGGCACCATCTTGAGAGTTATACAGAGTTCTCTAAGAACTTTAAGAACAGTGATAATAGACAATTTCAGTATTAGGATAGACAGATGACAACATGGTACATGGTTTACAGAAAGAGGACACTACAGGTAGGTAAGAAGACAAGTTATGTAAGTATTGAAATTTACCAAGTGCTCTCCCCTCCCCACCACAGAAAAAGACAAAACTAAGAGCATTGCAATATAAGAAGATTATAGGAAGAGATAAACAAAAAAGAAAAAGACAAAACTAAAAGCATTGCAATATAAGAAGATTATAGGAAGAGATAGGATGTAGAATTGTATAGCTCTGGTGACTGAAAGTGAAGGTTGAGGTAGAAAGAGATGGGGTTATTCCTACATTTTTTTTTTTGTAAAGGTTTATTTATTTATTTATTTTGGGCGGGGGTCTGGTTGGGGAGGGAGGGGAGCAGGCAGGCCACTTCTATTGGTCTTTCATTTCTCTATTTTCATCCGTCTTTGTTCTTTGGCTCCCGTGGGCCCCCCATCGGCGTCTGTCGTTGCAGAGGGCTGGCTCTGGGCGCATACGCTCCAGAGCCCCGGCTCGGTAATTGGACACATCGGTCCAGCCGCTCCGCGGCACATGGGATCTTCCCAGGCCAGGGATGGAACTGGCGCCCCTTGCACTGCAAGGCGGTGTCCTTACCCACTGGACCACCAGGGGAAGCCCTATTCCTACATTTTGATACGGGTGAGCATAGGTATGACAATGCCTTTCCTTGACCACACTGGCCCAGTAGCATCATAATCAAGCCGATTGATCTAACCGGTACCACCAGGAATCTTAGGAAGATGATTACGATGAACCAGTTACTCCCTTTTGCCTCATGCTTTAGTGACCTGTGCATGCATGTTCAATCTTGCCCAACTTTTTGGGACTCCATCGACTGTAACCCTCCAGGCTCCTCTGTCCATGGAATTTTCCAGCAAGAGTACTGAAATAGGTTACCATTTCCTTCTCCAGGAGATGTTTCCCAACCCAGGAATTGAACTCAGGGTTCCAGCATCTCCAGCATTGGCAGGTGGATTCTTTACCACTGAGCTACCTAGGACAGTCCTAGTGACTTGAGCTGAGGCAAAATTTGAAACTTTTGGGACCTCAGTGATAATAGACAATTTCAGTATTAGGATAGACAGATGACAACATGGTACATGGTTTACAGAAAGAGGACACTACAGGTAGGTAAGAAGACAAGTTATGTAAGTATTGAAATTTACCAAGTGCTCTCCCCTCCCCACCACAGAAAAAGACAAAACTAAGAGCATTGCAATATAAGAAGATTATAGGAAGAGATAAACAAAAAAGAAAAAGACAAAACTAAAAGCATTGCAATATAAGAAGATTATAGGAAGAGATAGGATGTAGAATTGTATAGCTCTGGTGACTGAAAGTGAAGGTTGAGGTAGAAAGAGATGGGGTTATTCCTACATTTTTTTTTTTGTAAAGGTTTATTTATTTATTTATTTTGGGCGGGGGTCTGGTTGGGGAGGGAGGGGAGCAGGCAGGCCACTTCTATTGGTCTTTCATTTCTCTATTTTCATCCGTCTTTGTTCTTTGGCTCCCGTGGGCCCCCCATCGGCGTCTGTCGTTGCAGAGGGCTGGCTCTGGGCGCATACGCTCCAGAGCCCCGGCTCGGTAATTGGACACATCGGTCCAGCCGCTCCGCGGCACATGGGATCTTCCCAGGCCAGGGATGGAACTGGCGCCCCTTGCACTGCAAGGCGGTGTCCTTACCCACTGGACCACCAGGGGAAGCCCTATTCCTACATTTTGATACGGGTGAGCATAGGTATGACAATGCCTTTCCTTGACCACACTGGCCCAGTAGCATCATAATCAAGCCGATTGATCTAACCGGTACCACCAGGAATCTTAGGAAGATGATTACGATGAACCAGTTACTCCCTTTTGCCTCATGCTTTAGTGACCTGTGCATGCATGTTCAATCTTGCCCAACTTTTTGGGACTCCATCGACTGTAACCCTCCAGGCTCCTCTGTCCATGGAATTTTCCAGCAAGAGTACTGAAATAGGTTACCATTTCCTTCTCCAGGAGATGTTTCCCAACCCAGGAATTGAACTCAGGGTTCCAGCATCTCCAGCATTGGCAGGTGGATTCTTTACCACTGAGCTACCTAGGACAGTCCTAGTGACTTGAGCTGAGGGCAAAACTATGTTTTTGAAATACTCAACTGAATCAAGATGGGAAAGACAAGTTTTTAAGGGCTTCTCTGGAATTATGACTCTTTGAAATGTTCTCCCTTAGATCTCACTTTTCCTCATCTTTAAAACGAAACTTTTTTTCTCTTATAAACTTGTGAGGGATGCAAATTAGGGCTCCAAACTTTTTCATAAAAAGTGTTTTTGAACAGAGACCTTGACTCAGCTTATGAGATCAATGTTATACACAGCTGTAGGGGGAAAAAAAACTATTATTGAAGTTACTAACTTACCAAGCTATTACTTTGTATATTATATTATTTAATAACATAAAATTATACATTGCTAAGTATTATCCTTTGTAGGATAGGCATTGTATTAACAACCTCCTTCTACTAATGGCTTCAAGTTTGCTTTAGTCAGTAGGAGGCACTGGGGCTTCCCTGGCAGACCAGTGGTTAAACTCCAGCCTCCCAATCCTGGGAGCACAGGTTCAATCCCTGGGTGGGAAACTAAGATCCTGGATGCTGTGCAGTGTGCCCTCCCTACCACACCACACAAAAAACAAGAAAGGAGTCACTGACAGGAGATAGGAGAATGCATTCATTCCCTCTTGAGCACTGGATATTGGCTTCATTCTTCATTCTTCTACTAAGCACCACAGTCCCTGTTTGGGGCTCTCACCCATAGATATAGTTACTCTTGAGGGTTCTGGTAACTACTGGCCGGGTAACAAATTCTATATATATACATATTTATAATGCTATCAAGTTTCCCTATTTGAGCCTTCTGGGTTATTGTTGTTTTTTCTGTAACCTTGAAAATTATACTGTATCTTGAATAGATCTTACAATATGTAAGTTGCAGAGCTCAGGATCACTTCCTTTCTCTACACCCAAGACAAAACTCCGTAAGTCATGATATCCCAAAGACAAATCTAGAACTTTGGATAACAGGACAAATTCAAGAAGGGAGAAGTTGAAGCCTAGCCTAAAGCCTAGCTCTTCACATTTTGCACAATGAGTTCTTTAGAGCTAGAACATTTTTGGTTGATAAAAGAGAAAGATCACAAATACTGAAAGCTGATTGGGAATATACAAGAAAATAAAAATGGATAACTCCTGACAGAGGACAAATAAGAAATCCTAGACAGTAATTTGTATATGTAACTCAGAGTAACTCTGTGTAACTCAATCATGTGAGTAATTTTCATTGACAGAGGATATATGTACTTTGGGGGCCACTTGTCATTTCAAAGCTAACCCTCTGGTAGCTATGTAGTAGTTCTTTGAATGTGCTCTGGAACCAGACTTATCTGGTTTGCATCTAGTTCTGTTCCCTCCTAATTTATTCCTTCCTCAGTTTTCTACTCTATCAAAGTGGGATAATAGTATCTGAGCACAGGGTCATTGTCAGAATCACATGAATTATTATATGTAAAGGGAAAAGTACTCAGTAAATGTTAGATACTATGAGCAACAATGCTAAATTGAAACTCACTGCCAATCTGTACTACCCTATCTCTACCTGAACGAATTCTTCAAAGACAGTGGAGGTAGGGTGCCTCTACTGTGCAGTGAAAATGTTGTTATTTTTTTGTAGGTACCAATGAGTAGTTTCTCCCAACAATAATATACCTCTTACTGTGTTTTCATATTTCCTAAGTTGGTCAAAATACTATTCACACAATTTTAGGTTGATCAGATAACACTAGGATGAAGATGTGATTCTGCCCCTTTGATGTTGTTTATGAAGAGTCACCAAGCACATACATTCACTGAAAGATGTTCAGGAGGAACAGAAAAAGCCAGGAAGCAGAGAAGTTTGTCACTAACTCTGTGGGCTTTGGACTCTTTCTTCCAAGTGGCCCTTCACCCTAACTCAAAGACCTATTACAGACCCAAATACAGACCCAAACCTTGTCACTAAGGTTAATTACATCTAATTATAGGATGCTGCCTCTAGGTAACCGGGCTTCCCCAGTGGCTCAGTGGTAAAGAATCTGCATGCCAGTGCAGGAAGACTCAGGATTCTATACCTAGGGCTCAATTCCTGGATGGGGAAAATTCCCTGAAAAAGGGAATGACAACCGACTCCAGTATTCTTGCCTGGAGAATTTGGGGCCCCTTTGGGACACGTTGATAAAGAAGACTCTTCACAGAATGAGTTCTTTAGAGCTAGAACATTTTGGTTGATAAAGAGAAAGATCACAAATACTGAAAGCTGATTGGGAATATACAAGAAAATAAAAATGGATAACTCCTGACAGAGGACAAATAAGAAATCCTAGACAGTAATTTGTATATGTAACTCAGAGTAACTCTGTGTAACTCAATCATGTGAGTAATTTTCATTGACAGAGGATATATGTACTTTGGGGGCCACTTGTCATTTCAAAGCTAACCCTCTGGTAGCTATGTAGTAGTTCTTTGAATGTGCTCTGGAACCAGACTTATCTGGTTTGCATCTAGTTCTGTTCCCTCCTAATTTATTCCTTCCTCAGTTTTCTACTCTATCAAAGTGGGATAATAGTATCTGAGCACAGGGTCATTGTCAGAATCACATGAATTATTATATGTAAAGGGAAAAGTACTCAGTAAATGTTAGATACTATGAGCAACAATGCTAAATTGAAACTCACTGCCAATCTGTACTACCCTATCTCTACCTGAACGAATTCTTCAAAGACAGTGGAGGTAGGGTGCCTCTACTGTGCAGTGAAAATGTTGTTATTTTTTTGTAGGTACCAATGAGTAGTTTCTCCCAACAATAATATACCTCTTACTGTGTTTTCATATTTCCTAAGTTGGTCAAAATACTATTCACACAATTTTAGGTTGATCAGATAACACTAGGATGAAGATGTGATTCTGCCCCTTTGATGTTGTTTATGAAGAGTCACCAAGCACATACATTCACTGAAAGATGTTCAGGAGGAACAGAAAAAGCCAGGAAGCAGAGAAGTTTGTCACTAACTCTGTGGGCTTTGGACTCTTTCTTCCAAGTGGCCCTTCACCCTAACTCAAAGACCTATTACAGACCCAAATACAGACCCAAACCTTGTCACTAAGGTTAATTACATCTAATTATAGGATGCTGCCTCTAGGTAACCGGGCTTCCCCAGTGGCTCAGTGGTAAAGAATCTGCATGCCAGTGCAGGAAGACTCAGGATTCTATACCTAGGGCTCAATTCCTGGATGGGGAAAATTCCCTGAAAAAGGGAATGACAACCGACTCCAGTATTCTTGCCTGGAGAATTCCATGGACAGAGGAGCCTGGTGGGCTACAGTCCATAGGGTTGTAAAGAGTTGGACCCGGGTCTAGCGAGTGAGCATGTAAACCTCTGGCAACATTGTGTGCTATCACAGGAAAAGGTCACCCTCAGACAATAAGCTACAGAGAGTGATTTCCCAGGGAAACCAGAGAGTGGGGAGGGTTTTGAGGTCCCTGCAACCACAGTGGCAGGGGGTCCTTCCAGAGGCTAGAGTAGAGAGGCCTCTCCTGCATTCACTCAGAACACTCAGGGAGCAATGGGAATCAGATCCCCTGAGACTATTCAAACAAGTTGAAGATAATCCATAAGGGTACAAACATACCCGGTTTTACTCTGTACATGTATTTACAGATTGCTGGGCAAAAGTCACATTTTAAGTTTATGCATTACGGGAACGTGCAATATTAAAACATATGCTGTTTTAAAGCCTTGTATTAAAATATGATTAATCTGTCCCTTGGGTAAATCTATTTTCATAAATAAGATATTTAATATGGACATGAAACAAGCATCAAATTAACTTACGTACATAAATCAATGATAGTACCGCATTCACATGCATGTATTTACCTAGAAAAATAACCCTTTCCCTTTTAAAAATGTCAATAGGGAATTTATTGCCATTGTATCTAGAGGTCTTTTTTAAAGCTTTTAAATATAAGCCTATGTGAAATTACTATACTTTAAAAATATGTCATATAATAACTTACCCTTTGATGTTGTTTATGAAGATGTGATCCCCAAACCAAGCACATACATTCACTGAAAGATGTTCAGGAGGAACAGAAAAAGCCAGGAAGCAGAGAAGTTTGTCACTAACTCTGTGGGCTTTGGACTCTTTCTTCCAAGTGGCCCTTCACCCTAACTCAAAGACCTATTACAGACCCAAATACAGACCCAAACCTTGTCACTAAGGTTAATTACATCTAATTATAGGATGCTGCCTCTAGGTAACCGGGCTTCCCCAGTGGCTCAGTGGTAAAGAATCTGCATGCCAGTGCAGGAAGACTCAGGATTCTATACCTAGGGCTCAATTCCTGGATGGGGAAAATTCCCTGAAAAAGGGAATGACAACCGACTCCAGTATTCTTGCCTGGAGAATTCCATGGACAGAGGAGCCTGGTGGGCTACAGTCCATAGGGTTGTAAAGAGTTGGACCGGATCTAGCGAGTGAGCATGTAAACCTCTGGCAACATTGTGTGCTATCACAGGAAAAGGTCACCCTCAGACAATAAGCTACAGAGAGTGATTTCCCAGGGAAACCAGAGAGTGGGGAGGGTTTTGAGGTCCCTGCAACCACAGTGGCAGGGGGTCCTTCCAGAGGCTAGAGTAGAGAGGCCTCTCCTGCATTCACTCAGAACACTCAGGGAGCAATGGGAATCAGATCCCCTGAGACTATTCAAACAAGTTGAAGATAATCCATAAGGGTACAAACATACCCGGTTTTACTCTGTACATGTATTTACAGATTGCTGGGCAAAAGTCACATTTTAAGTTTATGCATTACGGGAACGTGCAATATTAAAACATATGCTGTTTTAAAGCCTTGTATTAAAATATGATTAATCTGTCCCTTGGGTAAATCTATTTTCATAAATAAGATATTTAATATGGACATGAAACAAGCATCAAATTAACTTACGTACATAAATCAATGATAGTACCGCATTCACATGCATGTATTTACCTAGAAAAATAACCCTTTCCCTTTTAAAAATGTCAATAGGGAATTTATTGCCATTGTATCTAGAGGTCTTTTTTAAAGCTTTTAAATATAAGCCTATGTGAAACTTCACTAAATACTTTAAAAAATATGTTGACATATATCTAATAATTACCTTATCCAGTTTTTAAATAATTGTGAAGTTAATTTTAAAAATAATTAGTCAAAACAAATAAAACTCCAAAACTTAGACTTAATTTTGTCTTGATCCTGACTGTTGTTGATCAAGAAAAACAAAATGCGCACGTGCCCTTCTGTTGTGGAAAGGATATTTACTTTTAGAAACAAACAGAAGTTCATCCAGTCACATGGAATTAAGAATACAGGTAGATCAACGCTGTGAACCCAAGATTTTCATCACAGTTGAATTCAAGATTTTCGTCACATTAAACACAGAGACAAAACATTAACAATCAGTGTTATACAAAACTAAATCTGCACAAATGAAAACCATACCATCTGCCCTTATGTTCCAATTTCTGTGCAACAGGTCATATGGATCTGAAACCGTACTATAAAAATTTTATTAGGGCCAAATGATATTTTGTGTGTGTTTGTGTGTGTGCGTGTGAAAAACACTACCCTCTAGCCTTATTGCATGCTAAATACAAACTGGTTTATACATTTTACTGAAATAAGACAATGTTTTGTGGCAGCTTGAAAAACTACTAAGTTGAACTTTTCACACAACTGTTTAACACGGTCCAAATCTTAATGCCACTTACACTTCAGAATAAAACCTGTTGGCTTTATTATTCTTTTTATCACTGCCACACAGACTGTTTCAGCACAAACATGGCTTTCTTTAGATCACTGTGCACTCTAATTCGTTGCCAACTTTTACAAACCTTCTCCACATATGCAAAGAAAGATCTACAGAAATTCCACATAACAGAAACAACAAAACCTTCAAAAATAATATTTTTACCTCAAATTACTTTTTGCTCACCAGGAAATCCTAAGTTAGAAAAGACATTTAAGAGACATGGAAAGGTTGTTAAAAGCCTTCCGAACACATTAACAGGACTGCTGGCAGCAAGATGAGATTGTTCTGTTGTTATACAAACTCCCCAAGTTTCTGGAAGGTCCGGTTACTGTTCCCCTCCAGAGACAAAACTGGAGCACACTTCATACCGCAAGGTGCTTCTGGGCCAGTTCCAATCAAGGAGCATGAGGTACCAAGGAAAGTCACAGTAAGCTGGTCATTTTACCGTCAACGCACAGTAAAACTTGCAGCTGAAAGTTGAAAGGTTGTTGCATCCTCACAGCCCTTTTCAGGTTAGTTAAGGCTCTAGAAATGTCCCAACTCAGCTTCCAAGATGCTCTTTGCAACAAGACTGAGAAATGAGCTTACTGCCAAGTAAGCCTATGAATAAATGAAATGCGCATGGACCAAAGTTACTAACGTTGCTTAAATCAAAACAGATCTTTACCTTCTTACCTTAATACTAGGAAGCATGGTTGCTTTTGTTTTTGTTTTTGTTTTTTTTACAAGTGGGTACTGAAGGTTGTTCAACAGCTGCAAGCCCTGCTCCACAGGGAATTAACCGTCACATTCCAGCCCTGTCATCGGGACAATGAAAGGTGAATGTTGTGCAAAACAGCCCGGGACCACTAACCGGTGATGTCATTCCTCCCTCCAAGGTTCGTTATTGTGCAGATTTACTCTGGTCTGAGAAAAGGGGCGGAGCTGCCAGCGACGGGAGGGGAGGGCAGCTCTTAAAAAGCAAAATTAGTGAATGGGAATTACGCTCCACCCTGAGGGAAGCTCGCTGGGGAGGGCGCTGAAGTCAGAGAGGAGGAAAAAGTTAGAGAAAAGATATGCATGAAATGTCAAATGGGCCTCACTCCGGATTTTTCAAGCCACTTAAACTCCATACAGTTCTATTCAACGCACCCTGGAATTTAAATAAACAGGGATCCCACGGGAGCCTTATTTACGATTCAGTCAACAGGAGGGGATTCACGTTTCAACCAAAGTGGTGGTTAATTTATGTGTTATCTAAATGAAAACACTACAGTGTGTGCCAAAGAATGCCAAGTACCCATTAGTTTAAGGATCATTGTGCCTAAAAAAAAAAAAAAAAAAGGCTTTTTTTACCGGAATTTATTTCTGTTTTGAAATGGCAGAAAACTATGGCTATTCACAATTTCAAGAAGTATCTGTAACATCATTTATGCAAATATTCTCAAAATTGATCACCTTCAGACTAGCTTTCTCTCTTTCCTTCCTTTTTTCTTTCTTCCTTCCCCTCTCCTTCCCTCCCTTCTTTCCTTCCTCTCTTTCCTTCTTTCTTTTTCTTGTTGTTTCCTTTCTTTCCTAAGTCTATGAATGAGTGATATTTCAGTCAAAATGATTTTTCCTAACCCATATGCATAGAATATGTATATCATTTGTATTAAATTCTATTTTATAGAATGGAAGCATAACACCAGATAAATTAATCTAATTAACTTTAAAGTTGACAGAATGAAAAGTTTGCAGAGCATTTTTAAATCCTCAGATAACTTTTCTATTATATAAATATAAGCTCTTACGTTATGGCATAGAGAAAAATATGAGAGAAAAATAAGTTAATGATAAATGCTTTCTTACCTCCCTGATGTTCACTCATAACTTTTGCTTTTGCTATGGTCTTAAGAGCATGAACTAAGTATACTGATTTGTGCACATTGCAGGGCTGCAGTTCTGAATAAATGTGTTTTGATTATTGACTTATTTAGGTAAAAGTTACATAAAGTAACACTCATGGTAAGGTAAGGTTACAGATACTGAACCAACTAGTTGTTATTTATAGTTTTCTGGTTTTTAAATTTTTTGGAGGGATTGCCCAAACTGTTGTAATATGTATGTGAAAAACTGAAATTCAAGAAGAAAAGACGAAACTGTGGCCATCACCTGTTGTACGCGAGTTCTTATGAGTGTTGCAGAAAGAGGGTTCTTGGTGACTATCAGAGCCAGGACTGAATCTTGGTTTGGCATCTACATGGTAGGTCACTGAGGATTTATTTGATAACTCCTCTGGCTTCAGTTTACCCAGCTGTATAACAGGGATATGGATTCTAACTTACAGGGTTATTATGAAAATTAGATAAGACAGGATGAGTCAAGGCCACAGAATCTGGCAAGAGATAATTAATAATATGCTTGTGCACAACTTATGTTGAAAATGGTAGACACTTGGCAAAAATACAAATGTATGTTCTACATTTGACATAGACAATACAATCCCATGATGAAAAGGGAATGAATGAATCACTATTGATTATGTAGTCAAGTGGCATCTTGCATTCAGTTTACCCCTAGTTTTTCAAGCTCGAGTTGTAGTCCCCAGGAGCCACTGACTATATTCAAAACCATATCAAATCAGGGATTTCCCTGGTAACTCAATAGTTAAGAGTTCATCTTTCAATGCAAAGGATGTGGGTTCAATCCCAGGTCTGAGAACTAAGATACCTGGGGCTGTGGGGCAATTAAGCCTGCACACTGCAACAAAGAGAGTCTGCTTGCCTCAAGAAAGACCAAACATGCAGCCAAAAACCAAAACAACAGTGACAACAACAAAAAATATCAGATCAATATTTAGAGACTTATAATACCGAAAGTTTTATCATCTTTGAAAAATCATTAAAACAAATGTTATATATGTCAATTACAGAAGTGTTTTTTCTTCCTTGTTTAATACCACTAAATAGTTATGTTCAAAATTAATTTAAAGCCCTACTATTAAGACTCTCCTACAATAGCTGTATTTATCATAATTAAGATTCCCTGGACAAATGACATTACTTATTAGAAGCCTCTTGGAACTTAGAGGAAATGTTTAAATAGGAGATAGAACCCTCCTTAGAGTCACAGTAGCTGTTGGGTTCACATCTCTTTTTCAACTTTATTTAGGTATTATTGACAAATAAAATTGTGAGACATTTAAAGTGTTCATCGTGGTGATTTGATATACATCATGAAAGATTTCCACCCCCCCCATACCTCTGATTCATTAATATATCTATCAAATCTCTCTCTTTTTTATTTTTTGGTGAAAACATGTAAGTTTTAATTTTTAACAAATTTTAATTATACAATACAGTGTTGTCAATTGTAGCCACTATGTTTTACATTGTATTCTCAGGCATTCTCCAACTTATAGTTAGAATTTGCTTCTTACTAGCCTCTATTTTCTCCACTCCTTCAGCCCCTGGCAATGACTTTTTCACTTTCTGTTTCTATGAGTTGACTTGCTTATAGATTCCACAAATAAGAGCTATCATGCAGTATTTATGCTTTCAAGGTCCATCCATGTCATCAAAAATGATTCAATTTTCTTTTTTCTCAGAGCTGAATGATAATAGTTCATTATATACATCACATCTTCTTTACCTTCTTTATCCATTCATCCTTTGATAGACACTAGGTTATTTCCATGTCTTGGCTATTGTGAAAAATGCTACAGTGAATGTGTGTGTGTGAGGGTGCAGGTATCTCCTTGAGAGCCACTGACTATACAAAAAAAACGGGATTTCCTGGTAAAAACCTTTGCAAAGGGTGGGGGTTCAATCCCAGGTCTGAGAACTAAGATACCTGGGGCTGTGGGGCAATTAAGCCTGCACACTGCAACAAAGAGAGTCTGCTTGCCTCAAGAAAGACCAAACATGCAGCCAAAAACCAAAACAACAGTGACAACAACAAAAAATATCAGATCAATATTTAGAGACTTATAATACCGAAAGTTTTATCATCTTTGAAAAATCATTAAAACAAATGTTATATATGTCAATTACAGAAGTGTTTTTTCTTCCTTGTTTAATACCACTAAATAGTTATGTTCAAAATTAATTTAAAGCCCTACTATTAAGACTCTCCTACAATAGCTGTATTTATCATAATTAAGATTCCCTGGACAAATGACATTACTTATTAGAAGCCTCTTGGAACTTAGAGGAAATGTTTAAATAGGAGATAGAACCCTCCTTAGAGTCACAGTAGCTGTTGGGTTCACATCTCTTTTTTTCAACTTTATTTAGGTATTATTGACAAATAAAATTGTGAGACATTTAAAGTGTTCATCGTGGTGATTTGATATACATCATGAAAGATTTCCACCCCCCCCATACCTCTGATTCATTAATATATCTATCAAATCTCTCTCTTTTTTATTTTTTGGTGAAAACATGTAAGTTTTAATTTTTAACAAATTTTAATTATACAATACAGTGTTGTCAATTGTAGCCACTATGTTTTACATTGTATTCTCAGGCATTCTCCAACTTATAGTTAGAATTTGCTTCTTACTAGCCTCTATTTTCTCCACTCCTTCAGCCCCTGGCAATGACTTTTTCACTTTCTGTTTCTATGAGTTGACTTGCTTATAGATTCCACAAATAAGAGCTATCATGCAGTATTTATGCTTTCAAGGTCCATCCATGTCATCAAAAATGATTCAATTTTCTTTTTTCTCAGAGCTGAATGATAATAGTTCATTATATACATCACATCTTCTTTACCTTCTTTATCCATTCATCCTTTGATAGACACTAGGTTATTTCCATGTCTTGGCTATTGTGAAAAATGCTACAGTGAATGTGTGTGTGTGAGGGTGCAGGTATCTCCTTGATATCCTGTCTTCATTTCCTTTGGATATACACCCAGAAGTTGGATTGTTGAGTCATATGGTAATTATTTTAAATTATTTTGGGGGACCTTCCTACTCTTTTCCATAGAGGCTAAAACAATTTACATTCCTACCAATGGGAATTCCTTTTTTCCATATCTCTGCCAATAATTATCCCTTATCTTCCTACTTATAAAAAATCTAACAGGTACAGGAAAATAGTGCATTGTGGCTTTGATCTTCATTTCTCCAATGATTATTGCATTCACTCATTCTGAGTTGTCTGTCCACCAAGAATCAGGCATGTTAGTAGGCACACGGCATGTGGTGCAAACAGGACAGACAAGAAATATATTAATATATTTGATCTTCATCCTGATTCTGACACAGAGTTCCTAGAACACTTAGTATTTCCTAAAGATGTCTTGTTATGCTAATAAGGTAATACCAAACAACGGCAATGCCAAAGAATGTTCAAACAACCATACAATTGCACTCATTTCACATACTAGCAAGCTAATGCTCAAAATTCTCCAATTTCAACAGTACATGAACCAAGAACTTTCAGATGTATAAGCTGGATTTAGAAAAGGCAGAGGAACCAGAGATCAAATTGCCAGCATCTGTTGGATCATAGAAAAAGCAAGAGAATTCCAGAAAACCATCTACTTCTGCCTCATTGAGTATGCTAAAGCCTGCATGGATCACAATAAACAGTGGAAAATTGTTAAAGAGATAGAATACCAGACTACCTTACCTGCCTCCTGAGAAACCTTTATGCAGGTCAATAAGCAACAGGTAGAACCAGACATTAAACAATGGACTGGTTCCAAATTGGGAAAGGAATACACAAAGACTGTATATTGTCACCCTGCTTATTTAATTTATATGCAGAATACATCAGGTGAAATGCCAGACTGGATGAAACACAATCTGGAGTCAAGATGGCCAGGAGAAATATCAATAACCTCAGGTATGCAGATGACATGACTCTTAGGGCAGATAGTGAAGAGAAACTAAAAAACTTCTTGATGAAGGTGAAAGAGGAGAGTGAAAAAGCCAATCTAAAATGCAACATTCAAAAACAAAGATCATCCAGTCATTTCAGTCAGCATTTCTTAGATCCTATGAGTTGGATTGTTGAGTCATATGGTAATTATTTTAAATTATTTTGGGGGACCTTCCTACTCTTTTCCATAGAGGCTAAAACAATTTACATTCCTACCAATGGGAATTCCTTTTTTCCATATCTCTGCCAATAATTATCCCTTATCTTCCTACTTATAAAAAATCTAACAGGTACAGGAAAATAGTGCATTGTGGCTTTGATCTTCATTTCTCCAATGATTATTGCATTCACTCATTCTGAGTTGTCTGTCCACCAAGAATCAGGCATGTTAGTAGGCACACGGCATGTGGTGCAAACAGGACAGACAAGAAATATATTAATATATTTGATCTTCATCCTGATTCTGACACAGAGTTCCTAGAACACTTAGTATTTCCTAAAGATGTCTTGTTATGCTAATAAGGTAATACCAAACAACGGCAATGCCAAAGAATGTTCAAACAACCATACAATTGCACTCATTTCACATACTAGCAAGCTAATGCTCAAAATTCTCCAATTTCAACAGTACATGAACCAAGAACTTTCAGATGTATAAGCTGGATTTAGAAAAGGCAGAGGAACCAGAGATCAAATTGCCAGCATCTGTTGGATCATAGAAAAAGCAAGGGAATGCCAGAAAAACATTTACTTCTGCCTCATTGAGTATGCTAAAGCCTGCATGGATCACAATAAACAGTGGAAAATTGTTAAAGAGATAGAATACCAGACTACCTTACCTGCCTCCTGAGAAACCTTTATGCAGGTCAATAAGCAACAGGTAGAACCAGACATTAAACAATGGACTGGTTCCAAATTGGGAAAGGAATACACAAAGACTGTATATTGTCACCCTGCTTATTTAATTTATATGCAGAATACATCAGGTGAAATGCCAGACTGGATGAAACACAATCTGGAGTCAAGATGGCCAGGAGAAATATCAATAACCTCAGGTATGCAGATGACATGACTCTTAGGGCAGATAGTGAAGAGAAACTAAAAAACTTCTTGATGAAGGTGAAAGAGGAGAGTGAAAAAGCCAATCTAAAATGCAACATTCAAAAAACAAAGATCATGTCATCCAGTCCCATCATTTCATGGCAGATAGATGGGCCAATAATGGAAACTGTGACAGACTTTATTTTCTTCGGCTGTAAAATCACTGCAAATGGTGACTGCAGCCAAAAGATGCTTGCTCCTTGGAAGAACAACTATGACACATCTAGACAGTGTATTAAAAAGCAGAGACATCACTTTGCCTGCAAAAGTTTGTTTAGTCAAAGCTATGATTTTTCCAGTGGTCATGTATGGATGTGAGAGGTGTACCTTTCATAAAAAAGGCTGAGTCCTGAAGAACTGATGCCTTCAAACTGTGATGTTGGAGGAGACTCTTGAGAGTTCCTTGGACTACCAGGATATCAAACCAGTCAATCCTAAAGGAAATCAATCCTGAATATTCATTGGAATGAATGATGCTGTAGCTGAAGCTCCAATACTTTGGCCACCTGATGCAAAGAGATGAGTCATTGGAAAAGACCCTGATGCTGGGAAAAATTGAGGGCAGGAGGAGAAGAGGGCAACAGAGGATGAGGTGGTTGGATGGCATCACTGAGTCAATGGACATGAGCTTGAGCAAACTCTGGGAGATTGTGAAGGACAGGGAAGCCTGGTATGCCACATTCCATGGGTTCACAAATAGTTGGACACCATGAGTGACTAAACAACAACAACAATATAGTTAAGTATTAATAAAATGTTTCTCTGAGTTCTGTACAGGTTAATGGAGCCCAAGGAGAAGTTTATTGGAACCTACAATCTATAGAATACCAGACTACCTTACCTGCCTCCTGAGAAACCTTTATGCAGGTCAATAAGCAACAGGTAGAACCAGACATTAAACAATGGACTGGTTCCAAATTGGGAAAGGAATACACAAAGACTGTATATTGTCACCCTGCTTATTTAATTTATATGCAGAATACATCAGGTGAAATGCCAGACTGGATGAAACACAATCTGGAGTCAAGATGGCCAGGAGAAATATCAATAACCTCAGGTATGCAGATGACATGACTCTTAGGGCAGATAGTGAAGAGAAACTAAAAAACTTCTTGATGAAGGTGAAAGAGGAGAGTGAAAAAGCCAATCTAAAATGCAACATTCAAAAAACAAAGATCATGTCATCCAGTCCCATCATTTCATGGCAGATAGATGGGCCAATAATGGAAACTGTGACAGACTTTATTTTCTTCGGCTGTAAAATCACTGCAAATGGTGACTGCAGCCAAAAGATGCTTGCTCCTTGGAAGAACAACTATGACACATCTAGACAGTGTATTAAAAAGCAGAGACATCACTTTGCCTGCAAAAGTTTGTTTAGTCAAAGCTATGATTTTTCCAGTGGTCATGTATGGATGTGAGAGGTGTACCTTTCATAAAAAAGGCTGAGTCCTGAAGAACTGATGCCTTCAAACTGTGATGTTGGAGGAGACTCTTGAGAGTTCCTTGGACTACCAGGATATCAAACCAGTCAATCCTAAAGGAAATCAATCCTGAATATTCATTGGAATGAATGATGCTGTAGCTGAAGCTCCAATACTTTGGCCACCTGATGCAAAGAGATGAGTCATTGGAAAAGACCCTGATGCTGGGAAAAATTGAGGGCAGGAGGAGAAGAGGGCAACAGAGGATGAGGTGGTTGGATGGCATCACTGAGTCAATGGACATGAGCTTGAGCAAACTCTGGGAGATTGTGAAGGACAGGGAAGCCTGGTATGCCACATTCCATGGGTTCACAAATAGTTGGACACCATGAGTGACTAAACAACAACAACAATATAGTTAAGTATTAATAAAATGTTTCTCTGAGTTCTGTACAGGTTAATGGAGCCCAAGGAGAAGTTTATTGGAACCTACAATCTATAGCTTCTTGGTCAGAAACACAAGTGAACAGGAGATAAAGAGGACATGTTTCCCGAACATTTCTGAGAAAGATCTAGTTTAGCATATGGCAAGCAGGAAGTTTCTCAATGTGTGGGTGATCACTGGGCCTGCTAATGCACTGTGCTTTCATCACAAGAGACATGTTGTGCAGCAGAGAAGGTTGTGTTCCAGAACTTTGGGAAGCCCGAGTGACAGACTGAGAGAAGAAAGTCATAGGACATGCTAAAAGCATTGCATTTGCATTCCTCAGTTGAAGTAGAAGTTTCTTCCAGAATCTCTCTTTGAACATTTGATTATGATGTATTAAGTCCAGGCAGTAGTTCTACACACAATTATCTCCTTCTTTGGGAGAAATATAATCCAAAGCTTCTGAAATATTGCAAATTACAGAAGTCAGACAAATCTGTGAGTATTGGAGAGCTGAGAAAATCAGAAGGAAGTGGAGGGAAGAATGGTGGATATAAATAAGTGGGTAAAGTTAGAACTTTTGCATTGTAAGAATACGGCAGAATTTGGTGACATTCTGATAAATAACAAAGACTATGCAAACCAGAGCATTCCTCCTTTCTAACAGCCCATTGACTGTGGAGCAGTCAGAGCTCACCTCTTTCAGCTTCCTTCACATTTCAGGTCAAACATGAGTACTTCCTTAAGCATTTCAGAATAAAATAAATAACAGTAACTCTCAGTGAACTCCTACAGGATAAATGAGAGCTACACTGAACATACAACGTGAATCCTTCAGGCACAGTATTTCTGAACTTAAGAGGAATGAGTTAAGATTAAGTAAAGCTGACCTGTGGTTTGTAGTTGATGCTCATATTCAACCCCTAAATATTATTTGAATATGAAGAGTTTCTTAGCTAAGAGTTCACATCCAAGAACTGAATATGCTGTGCATTGAGCATGAAAGACCCAATCTTTGATTAATCTCTTCTGTTGAAACTTTTCACCACCATGAAGTACTTTCAAACACAAGCATTCTAGGAAAGAGAGTGCACCCTTGGTCATGGAGTCAGAAAGGAGTAGTCTCCAACATTGAAAACGCTCTTTCCCAAGTTCCAACTCTTTTTCTGAAATCCAGGATTTGTATAATTTGAATACCTTCCTCCATCCTGGAAAAAAGAAATTATTAGTTACTCATCATAGGTGCTAGGAAACAATACATTTTCCCAGCACTTTCTCATCTTAACACTTTCTTGGTGAATGAATTTGTGCAAACAACAACAACAACAAAACACCTCTTTTGCCTGGTACTTATTATGGCTGCCAACTTAGGGCAACATTCCCAAAGCTCTTCATTCTATAATAATCTTAGGTATGATTTTTCAGTAATTTATTCTGTCCATAATGCTGAAATGAATCACCAGCTCAATTAAAACTCAATCCAGGACTTCCCCTGGTGGTCCAGTGGGTAAGGACACCGCCTTGCAGTGCAAGGGGCGCCAGTTTGATCCCTGGCCTGGGAAGATCCCACGTGCCATGGAGCCGCTGGACCGATGTGTCCAATCACCGAGCCGGAGCTCTGGAGTGCATGTGCCCAGAGCCGGTGTTCTGCAACGACAGAGGCCACCGCGATGGGAGGCCCACAGGAGCCAAAGAACAAAGATGGATGAAAACAGAGAAATGAAAGAGCAATAGAAGTGGCCCGCCTGCTCCCCTCCCTCCCCAACCCGACCCCCGCCCCCCCCACAAAAAACTCAATCCAAATAACTTGGAATTTGGGGGATGGAAATAAGTCAACAAGCTATTGGAAGTGTTCACTTTTTTTTTTTTTTTTTGGAAATGTTCACTTTTCACCTAGTTGTTTGTATAACCTGGATTCCAGTGTTTTCTCTGGAACTTACATATCTCACTAATGCTTCAATTAACTAAAAAGAATCTATAGAGATTTTAGTTTTGTATTTTCTTACATACAGAATGCCTGCCAGAATTGATCAATTGCCTAGCATTATAACTGTCTGGATTACAATGGATAGTATCAGTGTATTGATAGAGCAGAAATAATTAAAAAAAAAATTTGGGGGGGCCACTTTTATTGGTCTTTCATTTATTTAGTTTCATCCATCTTTGTTCTTTGGCCTGTGTGGGCCTCCCATTGCAGTGGCCTCCCTCACTGCAGAGCACTGGCTCTGGGCGCATGTGCTCCAGAGCTCTGGCTCAGTAATTGGACACACAGGTCCAGCCGCTCCGCGGCACATGGGATTTTTCCAGACCAGGGATCGAACTGACGCCCCTTGCACTGCAAGGCAGACTTTTTACCCACTGGACCACCAGGGAAACCTGAGCAGAAATAATATTTTAAAATCTGTCACTACCTTACAAAATTATTCACTGTATTTTGCCATTTGGGTAGACTCTGAGGCTGTAGTATTGACTGAAAATTTGCCAATGAAAGTTCCATTCTGGATGGGCTGTTTGTTATTGCCTAATGATTTTCATGGTGTGTTTCTTAAAACTTCCCGTCTGCTCTACTTCCTGAGAGCTCTCTGACTAACTATGAAGATGGGCATACATTTTAATTTTCATACATATATTGTATCACTTACAATCAACTTTTTATGCTAAAATGATAAACTAAATCGGTTCACGAGACTTTCAGGATAAGTGAATTTGTATCCAGACTCCACTTAATAACCCATAATAACTTCTAAAAAAACTACATGCATTTATACCCCTCAGTTCAAACACTATTAGGTATAACCCTTTAGATCAGCTTTTTTTCCCTCATTGTTTTGTTTAGCTGTTGGTGAAAGAAAATAATTTCCCAGGTGATTCTAGTAAGTCAGTCCTAACTGGGCTTAAGCTTTTCTTCTTTTCACTAAATAAAATGTGTTGTCAGTTCTCTTTAATTTTTTTAATATACAAAGTTATAGAAAAATGGCTATAAATTTATGACCTCAGCAAAGTTACTATAACAGTTTTTATTTCAAAAGGTGCCTATAGTTACCACATATTTTACTTCTCATAAAATTTTATGTGGCTAAAATAATAATACTTTTTTTTTAAGAAAGTCATTTTCTCGCTATATATTTTATTCTTCAGATATAATTTACAAGGGATTTATCTATCCTCTGGAAACTTAAAAAGTTAATGCTAAATCTTCCCTTGACATAAACCACAGCTGTTTTACTGATAGTTCTCCTGAATTGGTTGAAACCAAGTTAGGACAGAAAAAAATAACAGTGGCTACAACATGAGCAAGTATTCCCATGTTACAAGTAAGTTACCTATCCTATTTCATGACTATTATGGTCATTAAAATGACTTTAATAATAGCCATTACTAAGAGATCCAGTTTTTTCCAACTGATTTGGAATGCTACCTTTAACATATGTTAAATTTCTCTGTGTACTAGAATTTATTTCCTGAAATATATCACTTCCATTGATCTGTCCATTCATGTACCAATGCCACACTATTTTACTTACTGTGGTTTTAAAATGAGATATTTTTCTGGTAGAAAACTTTTCTTCTCTACTTTTTTTCATTTTCAATCTGACTGTTCTTGCTTGTGTGTTTTTTTATATAAACTTTAGAATAACTTCATGTAATTCTCATGCTTAAAAAATAGACTGATGGAATTTTTACTAGGACCACAGTAAGTTTGTGGATTAATATATGGAGATGACATGTTTACAGTGTTGAATTCTCCAGTCCTAGAATGATAAGTTTTTCTGTTGGTCTCAATATTTTTCTTATCTCTAGATAGCATTAAAAGTTTTTCTTTATGTAAATGTGGCACTAGTGTTAAAGGACCCATCTGTAAGAGACTCAGGTTCTACCTCTGGATTAGGATTCCCTGGAGGAGGGCATGGCACCCACTCCAGTGTTCTTGCCTAAAAAATTCCATGGACAGAGGAGCCTGGGGGGCTACAGGCCCATAGGGTCACAAAGAGTCAGGCACGATGAAGCAACTTAACACACAGGCTCTTCATATTCTTAAGTTTATTTCTAAATACTTAATATCTAACACAGTTCATATTATTTTGTCCTTTCGAAATATGAAAACTTGATTTTTGGATATTTAGTCTATGTAGCTTTGCACCTTGCCACCTCACTTTTTTATTTTTCTTTTTCTGTACTGGGTCTTCGTTGCTGTGTGTGAGCTTTCTCTAGTTGCTACGTGCAGGAGTTTCTAGTTGTGGTGAGCAGGCATCTCTTGTTGTGGAGCATAGGTTTTAGAGTACACAGGCTCAGTAGAAGCCATGTGCTGGATTTTCTAGTTGCAAAACAAGGGCTCTTTAGCTGCCTTGCACAGGTTTAGTTGCCCCCAGGCCTGTGGGATTTTAGTTGCCCAACCAGGGATCAAACCTATGTCCCCTGCATTGGAAGGTGAATTCTTAACTACTGGACCGCCATGGAAGTCCCACTGCCTCACCTTATTGAATTCTCTGTTTGTACTAGAATTTATTTCCTGAAATATATCACTTCCATTGATCTGTCCATTCATGTACCAATGCCACACTATTTTACTTACTGTGGTTTTAAAATGAGATATTTTTCTGGTAGAAAACTTTTCTTCTCTACTTTTTTTCATTTTCAATCTGACTGTTCTTGCTTGTGTGTTTTTTTATATAAACTTTAGAATAACTTCATGTAATTCTCATGCTTAAAAAATAGACTGATGGAATTTTTACTAGGACCACAGTAAGTTTGTGGATTAATATATGGAGATGACATGTTTACAGTGTTGAATTCTCCAGTCCTAGAATGATAAGTTTTTCTGTTGGTCTCAATATTTTTCTTATCTCTAGATAGCATTAAAAGTTTTTCTTTATGTAAATGTGGCACTAGTGTTAAAGGACCCATCTGTAAGAGACTCAGGTTCTACCTCTGGATTAGGATTCCCCTGGAGGAGGGCATGGCACCCACTCCAGTGTTCTTGCCTAAAAAATTCCATGGACAGAGGAGCCTGGGGGGCTACAGGCCCATAGGGTCACAAAGAGTCAGGCACGATGAAGCAACTTAACACACAGGCTCTTCATATTCTTAAGTTTATTTCTAAATACTTAATATCTAACACAGTTCATATTATTTTGTCCTTTCGAAATATGAAAACTTGATTTTTGGATATTTAGTCTATGTAGCTTTGCACCTTGCCACCTCACTTTTTTATTTTTCTTTTTCTGTACTGGGTCTTCGTTGCTGTGTGTGAGCTTTCTCTAGTTGCTACGTGCAGGAGTTTCTAGTTGTGGTGAGCAGGCATCTCTTGTTGTGGAGCATAGGTTTTAGAGTACACAGGCTCAGTAGAAGCCATGTGCTGGATTTTCTAGTTGCAAAACAAGGGCTCTTTAGCTGCCTTGCACAGGTTTAGTTGCCCCCAGGCCTGTGGGATTTTAGTTGCCCAACCAGGGATCAAACCTATGTCCCCTGCATTGGAAGGTGAATTCTTAACTACTGGACCGCCATGGAAGTCCCACTGCCTCACCTTATTGAATTCTCTGTTTGTAGTTGGTTTTCAGTTTTCCTGCAATCTAAATGCAAAACAGCTACCCCGTGAGACAACAGTGGAGTTCACTTTTCCAATATTTTGCATTGTTCTCAAATTGTCTTAGTTTGAGAAAATGTAAACTGATTTAGTGGAACTGTCAGAGTTTTCTTCTGAGTGTTTGATACACAGATGAGCAGAAGAAATGATCACCTTTAGGCATTATATGCTATGCCTTATGGAAAGGGCTTTATGCTCACTATTTCGTGATTGTAAACAAAGTTATGAGATAGATTGTCCCCATTCTACAGATAAGAAAAAGAAAGGTTAGATAACATGTTCAAGAGCTATCTGACAGGTCTAATAAGTGACAGAGTCAGACTTTGAATCCGGGGCTCTCTGGCTCCCGATGTAATGCAGGAGACTGAAAAAACAACTTGTCTCTAGGTGATGGATTTTTAAAAATTAATTAATTTATTTATTTTTGGCTATTCTGGGTTTTCACTGCTGCAGCAGGCTCTTCTCTAGTTGCAGGGAGTAGGGGATACTCTCTAGTTGAGGTGAGCAGGCTTCTTGTTGCAGTGACTTCTCTTGTTGTGGAACTTGGGCTCTAGGGCACTTGGGCTTCAGTAGTTGCAGCTCCAAGGCTCTAGAGCACAGGCTCAATAGTTGTGGCTCATGGGCTTAGTTGCTCCACAGCATGTGACATCCTCCCAATCAGGGATCGAATCCATGTCTCTTGTATTGGCAAGCACATTCCTTACTGCTGAGCCATCTGGGAAGCCTTAGGTGACAGATTTTGAGGGAGGTCTAGTACCATCTTCCCTCATAGCTCAGTCGGTAGAGAATCTGCCTTCAATGCAGGAGACCCCAGTTTGATTCCTGTGTCACGAAGATTCCCAGAGAAGGAAGTGGCAACCTATTCCAGTATTCTTGCCTGGAGAATTCCATGGTCAGAAGAGCCTGGCAGGCTACAGTCTATGTGTCCGCAAGAGTTGGACACAACTTAGTGACTAAACCACCACAAACAGTACCACGTATCTAGCATAACCCAAAGAAAGATTTAATTGTGACTAAAGAGGTTAAACTTAGCTCAGACGATCCTTTTAATTTCACAAAACATTAGTAAGTGTGCCATCAGTACTCTGGTTCATGGGTGTCCAACTCTTTGTGACCCCATGGACTGTAGCCCACCAGGCTCTTCCATGGATTATTCCAGGCAAGAACACTGGAGTTGGTTGTCATGTCCTCCTCCAGGGAATCTTCCCAAACTAGGAATGGAATCTGCATCTCTTATAGCTCCGGCATTGAGAGGTGGGTTCTTTACCACTAGCGCCACCTGGGAACCAGCCACAATACTAAATTATTTCTCCTTAGCACACAAGCATACAGATGGATTATTAGTAATGAACAGTGTACTAATTGCAGGCTTCAAATTCATGTGTGCGAGAAATACACTTATCTTCATATTTCTCTACCTCTATATTTCCATTATGAGCTCACATTCCATTTTATCTTTTTTTTTTTTTTTTAATTTTGGCCTCTTTTATTGTTACTTATTTATTTTCATCCATCTTTATTCTTTGGTCTGTGTGGGCCTCCCATTGCAGTGGCCTCTCTCGTTGCAGAGCACCGGCTCTGGGCGCATGTACTCCAAAGCACTGGCTCAATAATTGGACACACCAGTCCAGCTGCTCAGGCTGCATGTGGGATCTTCCCAGGTCAGGGATCAAACTGGTGCCCCTTGCACTGCAAGGCAGACTCCTTATCCACTGGATCATCAGGGAAGCCCCATTTTATCTTTTTTCTTAAAAAATAAAACAGCAACTTTCCTCCTTTATCACTGAAGCAGGGCCAGACTGAGCTCCTGAGGAGTCACATCCGTAGATACACCGAAGGATGTGTAAGGTGAAGGTGTGGTGTCTGACTGGGGCGGTAACAAGTGCAGGAGCCATCCAGGCTCAGCACCCTGCTTCCTGTCTTGAGTCACCTTCTGCCAGCAGCTGCCCTGACAATTCCAGGCCCAGTCACCTTGCCCACTGTCATCTTACTCTGGCCAGCTGGTACTCCACCATCACCACAGCCTCTGCCCCATTCCATTTCATCTTAGTTAATTCTGGGTAAAGTCAATCAAGTAAGGTTTTCATTTTTAAATTTAAAGGCCCCCTCAGTCCATCAGGGTCCCCTTCAGGACTCCATGTCTGAAGTTGGGGCTGGGTTCTGGGGCCATCAGGGATGAGGAAGAGGTCAGGGAGGCATCCTCAGGGAGGCAGGGAATTTCACACATTCCCTGAAAGGCACACTGTGGTCTCTGGCCTCAGTGGTCATCTTGCTCAAAATGCTCATCCAAATGGTTCACAGTTCTGTCCTCATGTGCAGCCCTGAATCAGCTATTCCATGGCCTTTCAGGAAAACAGGGAAAATCTAGATATTCCGTTAGGGCTGCAGGATACTGAGGCTATACCAAACTCTCTCCAACTAGACTCATCAGATACCAAATTTTACCCTCTTTGCCTTAAGTTATTGGAAGCAGAACCATTAGTTTTGCCATGCCCTTTGCAGTCAAATGCTCTACCACTGAGCTATACCCACACCCTTTGCTATTTCCTCCTGAAATTCATACATTGAAGGCCTAGTCCCCATTGTGCCTGTGTTTGGAGATACCGTTTTTAGGAGGTAATAAAGGTTAAATGAAGTCATAACAGTAGGGTACTATTCCAACAGAATTAGAGGCCCTCTGAGAAGATCTCTCTCCATGTACACATGTACGGAAGAAAGACTTTGTGAACACAAGGCTAGAAGGTGAATATCTGCCAGGCAGGAAGAGAGGCCTCACCAGAACCTGGTGATTCTGGTGCCCTGATCTTGAACTTCCAGAACTGTGAGAAAATAAACTTCTACTGTTTAAACCACGCAGTCTATTTTGTAATGACAGCCCAAGCAGACTGAGACAGTCTTGGACTCTACCTAGAGATCGCTCCATTCTCGAATTATTCACACCCATATATCTGAGGTTTACTCTCCACACATCCATCCTCACACCCACACCCCAAGTAAGCTCAAGCAGAGTCTCTTCTTTTACACTGGCTCCTTCCATGGCTTTGACTTCTCTTGCTGTCTTACTCCTCTCTTAAGAGAAACGTCTTATCTAAATAGGAAAGGAGAAGTGATAAAAATTGAATCAACTTGATGATATATTCTTTCTCAAGCTACACCTATATGCTTCTGGAATCCAGAAGGTAAGCTATTGACTTCTCTCCTTCATCTGTGGCCACTTTCCCTTGAAGCTGTGATTGCTCTTGACTTGTTGCTTCAATGAAGACCAGTTCACAGCGTGACAGAAGAAATTAGGCTAAAAAATCCCATTATTATCACACTGCTGTAAATTCTGGGTCCAGAAGGTCCCCTGGAAGAGGATATGGCAACCCACTCCAGTATTCTTGCCTGAAGAATCTCATGGATAGAGGAGTCTGGGAGGTTACAGTCCATAGGGTCGCAAAGAGTTGGACATGACTGAAGCAACTTAACATGCATGAATGGATTTTGTAGTATATTAAATTTTTTCTTAAAAATGTAAAATATATTCAAGGAATATTTTCCAAAACAGTAAAAGCAAATTAATTCATATCATAGCCTTTGATTAGTTAGAAAATTATGTTGATCAGATAGTCTACCTCCCCTGGCATATCTGTTAAAGTTATATTACTAAAACTCTGAAGAATCTTAGATCAGAGGCTGCTAATGCAATGAAAATGAGAATGATATAAAGCTTGGGGGGAAAAGTCACATCCACTGAAAACTTGACATTTTTGTACAGTTGGGATCAGGTGAAATGCACCTAAAGGGCATTTTATTTTATTAGTTATTATTTTTTATTTTTAAAGGGCATTTTTAATGAGCTCATTCATTCATTCATGAAGTCTCTAGTTAAGGATGAGTTGCAGGCTCCTAGCTCTACAGTGCTGATAGTAGATATGTTAATGACCTGGGTCTTTTAAGAGGACCAACCACTCTTCCATCTTGCAACTTTGTGAAGTTATCTGGGAGTCATCGATTGCCTGGCCCCTTTAGACAGAATATAACATCACTTCCTTTACATCATCCCCATCTACCTCACCCCTCAGCACAGACAACTTTGCCTAGCTGTGCAAAGTCAAAATCACTTCAGCCTCCTTTATTTCAATCACATTTTCCAGTAGGTAGTGGTATTCACATATTACAAGGGTGAGAAGAATTGGAAGGTAGGAGTTTGGTTCAGGTATTCTTTCAGAAAGTCAACTGTAAAACTGTGATTGAGTCCTTGAATTCGAATGCCTCTCCTTTCTTAGAAGATGTCTATTCCCATCAATTTTTTTCTTAGTCAATAGGATATTGATAGTAAGTGGCAGATCTTATAAGAGGTTAAGGTCTGTGAATTCGAATCCTGAACTTGCAACAGAATGCATATGCCACCCACGGAGTCAACATTTCAAGTCATCTTTTCTTCCTCCAAACATTGGAGAAATGAAGTGTTCATTTCAATCAGAAGATAAGAACTTGGAAAAGGAAAAGGGTTTTTTTTTTTTAATGTTGTTGTTGTTATTTGTTTGTATTTACTGTAAGAAATTCAGTTCAAACCTTGATTCTTCCAATTAACTGTTGGGAAGTGACCTTGGTGGAAGGAATTTAATCTGCTTACCCACCTTCTAAATAGGGATAGCAACTACACTTCATACAGATTTAAAAGATTTATCTTTTTCAAGTAATTAATTAATTTGGCTGCACTGTCTTCTCAGTTATGCGGGCTTCCTCTAGTTTAAGAAAGCAGGGGCTTCTCTTGGTTGTGGTGCATGGGCTTCTCATTTTGGTGTCTTCTCTTGTTGTAGAGCATAGGCCTTTAAGTACTAATTCAGTAGTTGCGGTGTACAGGCTTAGGTGGCCTACAGCATGTGGAATCTTCCTGGACCAGGGATTGAAGGTGCATTGGCAGATGTGTTCTTTACCACAGGATCACCATGGAAGTCCCTTCATACAGTTTTATATGGATTAAACAAGAATGTGTAAGCGTCCAGTGTATCAGGGGTGTCACTGAAATCTATGAAGCCTAGGGCTAGAGGGCTCCGTTGTTTCCTGCCAGTACCCTCAACCTGTCGATTATTTTCTGCATGATCAAACTTGATGGTTTACACAGCAGCAGCCATCTTTTACTACCAAGTGCTTTATTATGCTTCGCCAATTACCAATGAGAAAAGTTTATTTTATTGTGATAGAGATAAAGCATCTAAATATGAGAAACTTAAGGAAAGTAAGTCAGGGAACCAAATGTGCATCTTTCTATATAAAGTGGGCCAAGAATATCTCCTAGGATTCCAGGCCACCAGAGCAACTTTACAGACTTGCTCTTGTCATTCCTGCACACAGGCAAATGCCATGGTATAGCCTGTCCCTGCTCACCAGGCCTAAAGGAACACCACCAAAATGAGGCTTGAAAGTTTTCCTCATTCAGGCCCCTGTTCCTACATGCACAAGTTAAGAGATTTCTCTTGAGATACTGGTTTGTAGTTTTTAAAAAAGTGAACCTGTACTTGGAAGACTTGCTGCAATATTCTATGATGATGTAACTATTTATGTAATCCCCGTTGAGCCTGTAGAATGCAAAAGCTTTCAAGTCTCTATCTACAGTTATAGATTTAGACAGCCCTCCCCACATAATTTATACACACAAACATATACCCACATCCCCCTCAAATATTTCTGTAAGTTCCAAACTTCTTTTTGATGTAACTATATTCTCTCTATTCTGACATTCTTGAAGGAGCCCTAGAGAAGTGCATGATTAAAATGATGCCTTGCAGTTCATACAGAGAATTAAGTATAAACTCTGAAGGTGATCTCATGTGCTCAGAACTATCCCTTTTAAGGTCACATTGACTCAAAATATGGAGAATATAGCAGTTTAAAGAGATCTTTATCTAATCTTAATGTAATGAAGGATACTTTCATCTATATTGTAAACAGCACTAGTCACACCAATGTATTTTCTCATGCTATTTCTCACCCCCGCCCCCCTACCTTTTTATATTTTGGCCTCTTTTATTGTTTTTTTATTTATTTATTTTCATCCATCTTTATTCTTTGGTCTGTGTGGGCCTCCCACTGTAGTGGCCTCTCTCATTGCAGAGCACTGGCTCTGGGCGCATGCGCTCCAGAGCTCTGGCTCGGTAATTGGACACACCGGTCCAGCTGCTCTGGGGCACATGGGATCTTCCTGGGTCAGGGATGGAACCTGTGCCCCTTGTGTTGCAAGGCAGATTCTTTACCCACTGGACCACCAGGGAAGCCCTATTTCCATTTTTTAATTTGGGACTGTAACTATTGCCAACTTGGGAATATAACTATTTATAAAAATAAATATGAAGGAAATGATAGAAACAGATTATGATCAATCTTTTGATTTAAAATAAAGGAAGCCCAGACCAATATACTGTCTATCTTAGGCCCCTGAGGAATTTTCATATAGGATGAATTTAACACTTCTGAAAAGTGAAAGATAACTTCTACTTCCCTAGCTTTTACATTTTCCAGGCCCCTGTTCCTACATGCACAAGTTAAGAGATTTCTCTTGAGATACTGGTTTGTAGTTTTTAAAAAAGTGAACCTGTACTTGGAAGACTTGCTGCAATATTCTATGATGATGTAACTATTTATGTAATCCCCGTTGAGCCTGTAGAATGCAAAAGCTTTCAAGTCTCTATCTACAGTTATAGATTTAGACAGCCCTCCCCACATAATTTATACACACAAACATATACCCACATCCCCCTCAAATATTTCTGTAAGTTCCAAACTTCTTTTTGATGTAACTATATTCTCTCTATTCTGACATTCTTGAAGGAGCCCTAGAGAAGTGCATGATTAAAATGATGCCTTGCAGTTCATACAGAGAATTAAGTATAAACTCTGAAGGTGATCTCATGTGCTCAGAACTATCCCTTTTAAGGTCACATTGACTCAAAATATGGAGAATATAGCAGTTTAAAGAGATCTTTATCTAATCTTAATGTAATGAAGGATACTTTCATCTATATTGTAAACAGCACTAGTCACACCAATGTATTTTCTCATGCTATTTCTCACCCCCGCCCCCCTACCTTTTTATATTTTGGCCTCTTTTATTGTTTTTTTATTTATTTATTTTCATCCATCTTTATTCTTTGGTCTGTGTGGGCCTGCCACTGCAGGGGCCTCTATCCTTGCAGAGCACAGGTTCTGGGCGCACATGCCCCAGAGCGCTGGCTCGTAATTGGACACACCGGTCCAGCTGCTCTGGGGCACATGGGATCTTCCTGGGTCAGGGATGGAACCTGTGCCCCTTGTGTTGCAAGGCAGATTCTTTACCCACTGGACCACCAGGGAAGCCCTATTTCCATTTTTTAATTTGGGACTGTAACTATTGCCAACTTGGGAATATAACTATTTATAAAAATAAATATGAAGGAAATGATAGAAACAGATTATGATCAATCTTTTGATTTAAAATAAAGGAAGCCCAGACCAATATACTGTCTATCTTAGGCCCCTGAGGAATTTTCATATAGGATGAATTTAACACTTCTGAAAAGTGAAAGATAACTTCTACTTCCCTAGCTTTTACATTTTCAGAGGTTAGGTCAATGGCCACAACAATGAGCTTGGAGTGTGCTCTATTTATCTCCCCCCGAACCAGCATCAGTCTCCCATAAGAACGGAACAGAGGTGGAACACTGTGTGTGCTATTCGAGCTCTGCTCCAAAACACGTCCCCAGGCTGCTCCTTCCAACAGATGCTGTTCCAAAGCTTCTCCTATCTTGACAGTCTAAAGACACTACTGGTTCTATAATATCTGTTTATATCCTCCTGATAACCATAATTCTGCCTTTTAAGATTCTGTGTTATACTCTGGACCTGAGGGCTTGAGGGTGGGGAGCCCCCCACACAAAGAAAACATAAAACAAGCCATTCTGCACAAGGGACTTATTTGCAAAATAGTCCTGGACCAGTGACCTGCCCTGTGGTCTTAGTAGAGCTACATCATTTTGGGGGGCCTCAGTTACTCAACCTGTAGAATGAGGGACTTGATAGGGTTGAACTCAGAAGTCTTTTACAATGCTAGTTAAGCCAGGGCATTTTTTTTGAAAACCAGGAATTTCTGTGAATCATGATTGCTACGGATCCTGTCTGTCTGAGTCCCTTTTTATTATTTTAGCCACTTTCCAGAGGATGTGAGAAACCCTTACAAAGCAGAACAAATTTAGAGAATGCAGCCTAGGCGGTGTGCGTGTCTGGAGGGTCCCCTGGCTTTGCATCGCCTCCTCTGACCCTCACCTAATCAGAAAGCTGTCTAGATAGAGGCAACCTTCAGAGCCACACCTCCAGTAGAAGCTGGGTAACTCTAAGGAGCAAACCACCTGGGCTTGTCTCAAGTCTCACTTTTTCCTTCCTTGACACATGCTCACAGGAGCAACAAATGGACATGTTTCTGATGGAAAGTTCTTGGCTCTCTTTTTCTCTTTTTTCTCACAAAAGGGATTTTTTTTTTTTTTTTCTGGAGAAAGAGGGAAGGGAAGGCAAAGCAAAAAGCAAACAAAGGACTTGGAATAGTCAACACCAGGACTCCCACTAGGGCTCAGAAAAGCCAGCTCTCTGTCATCAGTAGCCTGGCGTCCCCTGCAGGTGTTGCAGCTGCATGGGGCTCTGAGTCATGGCCCAGGCCCTGGTGGGGATGGGCTCCCGGTGACACTGCCTTTGGGAAAGCAAGCTGCAGGTCAGCAGACTGCCAGCCCCATAAGTAGATCTAATTACAATTGCTTACTTCAAAAGGAGGATTTAACCCAAAGCAGAGTTGGCAGGGCCTCTTCTAAGGGGCAGCAGGATTGGGGGGGCCTGACCTTTGAGAAAATCCTAACAGATTTGCTGGCCCAGGAATTCAGCAGAGTCAGTCACCATGAACACCTCAGAACACAGAGAAACTCAGAGATGCCACCTTGAGTAATCATGGTCCTCCTAGTGAGTGCATTTAATTTAGCATAACAAGTGTCTGTGAGCGTGTGCCCACATCATGCATGCTGACGGCAGTCACGAGGGCTGGCCTGGACAAAAACACTAACAGGAAAATATATAAAGCACTGATGTATAACCTGGTGAGTCAAAAATACTGTTTCAAAACCTTAAATAGTTGGAGAAGCATGTACGTTTGGTAACATATCCCAGTAGTGCTGATTACTGTATCATCATGAAAAACATATTGAGATATATAATTTTTAAATGCTGTTTTGAAAGGAGGAGGAAATGGCAACACACTCCAGTATTCTTGCCTGGAGAATCTCATGGACAGACAAGCCTGGCAGGCTAAGGCCCATAGAGATGCCAAGAGTGAGACACGTCTGAAGCAACTTTGCTCAGGAGAAATTGATGAGTAACTGCTCTAATAAAAGTTAACAATTCCAATGGAGGGATGAGAATTGTTAGCTTCAAATCGGTCAACATACAGATAGTAGGTAAATACACTGGGGATAAGCCCAGTACATAATGACTATAAAATTTTTTTGTGAATTGTTATTGAATCTCCATCAACTGCTATTATTTCAATGATACGGTACACATAAATTAGGAAAAGAAAGAAAAAGAAAGAGTTAGGTAAGTATAGTCTCTCAATCCATGTGCTTCATTTAAATCAACCACTGTAGATAAATTTACCTCAGGCATTTAGTTTAGGTGGGAAATTGTGGATAAGGCAGACATACCTAATTCTAGCTCCAATGATTTACAAACAGATCAGAAACCATCAGTAGTCCCCTGCAGAGCTGCATGGGGCTCTGAGTCATGGCCCAGGCCCTGGTGGGATGGGCTCCAGTGACACTGCCTTTGGGAAAGCAAGCTGCAGGTCAGCAGACTGCCAGCCCCATAAGTAGATCTAATTACAATTGCTTACTTCAAAGGAGGATTTAACCCAAAGCAGAGTTGGCAGGGCCTCTTCTAAGGGGCAGCAGGATTGGGGGGGCCTGACCTTTGAGAAAATCCTAACAGATTTGCTGGCCCAGGAATTCAGCAGAGTCAGTCACCATGAACACCTCAGAACACAGAGAAACTCAGAGATGCCACCTTGAGTAATCATGGTCCTCCTAGTGAGTGCATTTAATTTAGCATAACAAGTGTCTGTGAGCGTGTGCCCACATCATGCATGCTGACGGCAGTCACGAGGGCTGGCCTGGACAAAAACACTAACAGGAAAATATATAAAGCACTGATGTATAACCTGGTGAGTCAAAAATACTGTTTCAAAACCTTAAATAGTTGGAGAAGCATGTACGTTTGGTAACATATCCCAGTAGTGCTGATTACTGTATCATCATGAAAAACATATTGAGATATATAATTTTTAAATGCTGTTTTGAAAGGAGGAGGAAATGGCAACACACTCCAGTATTCTTGCCTGGAGAATCTCATGGACAGACAAGCCTGGCAGGCTAAGGCCCATAGAGATGCCAAGAGTGAGACACGTCTGAAGCAACTTTGCTCAGGAGAAATTGATGAGTAACTGCTCTAATAAAAGTTAACAATTCCAATGGAGGGATGAGAATTGTTAGCTTCAAATCGGTCAACATACAGATAGTAGGTAAATACACTGGGGATAAGCCCAGTACATAATGACTATAAAATTTTTTTGTGAATTGTTATTGAATCTCCATCAACTGCTATTATTTCAATGATACGGTACACATAAATTAGGAAAAGAAAGAAAAAGAAAGAGTTAGGTAAGTATAGTCTCTCAATCCATGTGCTTCATTTAAATCAACCACTGTAGATAAATTTACCTCAGGCATTTAGTTTAGGTGGGAAATTGTGGATAAGGCAGACATACCTAATTCTAGCTCCAATGATTTACAAACAGATCAGAAAATAATTCACACAGCTGTTTTTTTTAATTATTTGATTTCAGACCTTTCAAAGAAATATCAAACAAGTTGTTCCTTTTACCTGACCATAGCCCAACACAGGACACCTAGATATATGTGATTTTACACTGATGTTAAAATCTTGTTTATAATACCTATGCTGGAAGCTGGAAAGTTCACAGAAGTTGAGGAGGTGGAGTTTATTCTGTTTGGTTGCCCCAAATATCAAATTAGAGCATCTATTTGTCCAAACAAGAAGTTGATGAACTTGAGCCTCAAGGAGCAGAAAGCAGGCTTAAAGAAACCTTGTGTGTGTGTGTGTGTGTGTGCATGTGCATGAGTGTGTGTATGTGCTCAGTTGTGTCTGACTCTTTACATTCCTATGAACTGCAGTCCACTAGGCTCCTCTGTCCATGGGATTTTCCAGGCATGAATACTGGAGTAGGTTGCCATTTTCTCCTCCAAGGATACTCCCGACTCAGGTATCAAATCTGTATCTCTTGTGTTTCCTGCATTGGCAGGCAGATTTTTACCAACTGCACCATAAGTAGAGGGTATTGTATGTAACACTTCAGTCTTTGTTCCCTTATTCATTTGTCCTCCCTCAGGATGCGCCAAGTCCAATAATAAGTAAATGTTACCAATAACTTTCAAAAATGTAACATAAACCTGTTCTATTTCATGCTTTTAATTACTCTCTTACTTATCAAGATAACTTTTTCTGCAAATAAATTAATCTGAGAAAACTAGATCTCCTTTCTGTAACCAAACAGATCCAGCAAAGTGGGGACTGATGAAGGTCCTTCCAAATGGCTCTTAATTTGCAAGTCCTAAACACAGACACAGACATGCTTGGTAACTCAGAGCATCGGAATTCAATGTCATTGGTGTCAAAGATCGTGGAATTCACAGATGTAACCATTCATCTGAAGAAAGGAAAAGAAGAGAATAAGCTAAAAAGAAGATGCTGAGAAAGCAGGATAGTATCTAAGAGTTCATTGCAAAGCATTTCTATTTGAAGTCTCTGCTTCAGATGTGGCAATTCCTTGTCTAAGAAAATCACCTACAGCGTTCAAGGCTCAATACTGAATTTTCATTTTACACTGAGTTTTAAGAGGTATGCAACATTGAGAAAGTTAAGCAGTTATTCTAGTTAAGTACTCTATAACAAACAAATAGTAAGATTTTCCATATCATTGTTAAGAATGAATAATATTTTATAAATAAGCAGTTAAATTGAATAATTTGTTTCTCTGAATAAGTGGATTTTAATCCTAAAGAGGAAAAGTAGATTATTTCTAATAGAAGACAATTCATAGAGAGGCTTTTAAAACTTAGGTGCTCTGTTGGTCAAGTTAAAATGGAAGCACCCTCAGTATGGACTTATGGCTTTTCACATCAGTGTGTTGTCCTACTTGTATGAACCCTCAACATGCTCACATTAATAGTTCCAGGCAAAGTCTGTCTCAGTCTCTGCAAAACCATTCACAAGTTAGGAATTAGGCCTGGGGCACAGGGACACATGTCCCTAGAGTCCCTGGATGGAAATCTGAGCCCTACTGGGAGGGGCAAGAGGAGAGCCTGCCCCCCGACGCGCATGCGCTGTTACCTCTCCCGCTCCTGCTCCAGCAGGTTGGTGAAGTCGTCGCTCTTGTTCATGTAGTCAGTGTGCTTGTGCTTCTCGTTTTCCAGCTCATACACTGTTCGCCGGTGACACTTCTCAGCCAGCAGCAGCTGCTCTAGCATGCGCCGGTAGGTTTCCTTCTGCTTTTCCTCAAGTCTGTCCAGCTGAGGAAGCCAACATGAGAAAGAACTTAATATTTTATTTCATTTACATACCACTCTAAATAATTTGTTTGCATTGGTCTCGTGATTTATCACCTGAAGGGGCATGCATGGAGTCTGCTCTTCTCTGTGTTTACCACCATTCCATCATGTTCTCTAGGCCAGTTGACTATATGAACTAGCCACACAGTAAGGCTGCAGTAACGTCTGGCCTCTTACCTTTTTTTCTGTGAACACATGTGTGATTCCTAAATTTTCAGGACAGCAGACTCACAGTTTCAATGGGACAGCCCAAAGCCTTAAGAGCATCCCATCTAATTTAACAAAAATAAAGAGCTCAGAAGGCACATGTACCAAATTTCTCCCCTGGGAGAATGAAACTATCATCATTGCTACTTTTTATTTTTCAAGACTTGTAGTTGAGTGTATTTCTAGGAAAAGCATGTGAGTGACCAACAATCCTTCTCTTCCAAGAGATACTAAGTATAGGGAGTGGAGAAGGAAATGACAACCCACTCTAATATACCTGCCTAAAGAATCCCATGGACAGAGGAGCCTTGAGGGTTATAGTTCATGGACACTGTAAAGAGTTGAACAGGACTGAACTACTACCACTCACTCACTCACTCAAATATAGGGAGAGTCTCAGAATTTGTGGAGAGAACATATCTCAAGCTAAAAGAGATCTTACCAAATACTATTTCAAGGCTTTTTGTGCCTGTGTCTCTGGATAGGTGATAAGGTCTCTAAGGAGCCATGCCTTGGTCATCGTTTTAGTCCCTGGTGCCTAACACAGTACTTGAGACAAGGTGTGTGCATGTGTGTATTTGGTTGCTCAGTCATGTCCAACTCTTTGTAACCCTTTGGACTGTAGCTTGCTAGACTCCTCAGTCCGTGGGATTTTCCAGGTAAGAAGTACTGGAGGGAGTTGTCTCATGCATTGCAGCATATTCTTTACCCACTGTGCCATCAGGGAAGCCCTGAGAGAAGGTAAGTGTTCAGTAAATGTTTGTTAAATTGGACCCAATCTTACAATGTCGATAGTTCTCCACCCAACCATCCTTTCCAAACTCTTGTGCAGGAGTCCACATCATTAACATTAGGGACATTTTTGGCCAATTCATTCTTATTTGAGGGGCTGCTCTGTACCTGGAAAGATGCTCAGCAGCATCCGTGGCCTCCACCCACTAGATGCCAGTACTAGCACCTGCAGTTGTGATAAAACTACCCCTGAACATTGTCAAATGTTGTCTGGAAGGGAAAGTCCTTTGCTGCTATAGGGACTTTCTCCTCAGTGAGAACTACTGCTCTGTATGAATCAGACAGTTGGAATCCATTCTTTGTTTTGTGGATACACTGGGTCTTTGTTGGTGGAGGTGAACTTTCTCTAGTTGCAGTGAGTACTATCTACTTGCAGTGCGCAGGATTCTCATTTCAGTGGCTTCTCTTGTTGAGTGTGGACTCAATAGTTGTGGCACACAGGCTTAATTGCCCTGCAGCATGTGGTATCTTTCTGGACCAGGGATTGGAACAGGGATCGAACCTGTGACCTCTGCATTGGCAGGCAAATTCTTAACCACTGGACCAACGGGGAAGTTCTAGGATTCATTCTTAATTCCACAGCTGACTCCATAAGACTCAGTGGAGTAGCTCTGTGGGTGTCAGTTTCAGAGCTATTTCCTGGATGTTTCATGTTTGTCCTTCAGTCATAAGGAAGATCTGAGGTTCCACCACAATTGTATTAGACCTTCATTGTGAATGAATCATTTGTGGGGCCCCACGTTAGAGAGATGTTGCCCCCATAATCCTCAGTGCCTTCTTATTAGACCTCTGCCCTAGACTGAAGCCCAGGCTAACTGGTGGCCAGTCACACCTGAGATCATCAGGGAGGCTAATTGCACTTTTATGTGTTCTGATAAATTTCTTCAGTCTTAATGGGACAGTCTTAAGAGAGAGACTTTCTCACTGAAATAGCTCCCATTAGAAAACATCCTCCCCAAGTACTCTCCATCTCTCCTTAAGTGTGATTTTTACCATAAACGATAGAAGTTGTTAAGCATTGCTGAAACATCATCAGAAATGTAGAAGGAGAAACTCTTTCCCCTTTTTGATCCTTCTTACTTTGTTGTAAAGTAAGGCCTTTCCTCCTTTTGAGATCATTTGGAGGAGAAGCACCTACCTGATTCTTTATACCCTGACCTACTCCTCCCTAAGGAAACAAGGGTGGCATATTTGAAAGTTGTGTTTGGGGCAGGGAGATGGGCACTAAAAGTCCACCTTTTTCATTTCTTATTTTTGACCCTGGCTGCCATGAGATGGTACGTTGTACCCCAAAGACCCAAACTCTCCCTCAGTGCTCCCTCCAAAGTCTAGGAGAGAAGGTAATAGGAACCTGGTGGTGGTCATCTATCTTTTTATGCCAGTGATAAAGTTAATGTTTGAAGTCACCCATGAGACTCCCGCAGTTATTCCTCCATCCATTCAAGAGGAAATGAGGGCATTATTTGGATGATTGACTGAGATATCCAAAGAGAGAGACATTGTCAGGAAGCTGGATAAAATGCAGCATATGCTGATATTCACTGTTCTGGGGCAGCCTAGGTAGGACCATTTGACCTTAGTTTTAATTTGTTCTGTCTGTGTGGGCATTTGGCTCTTCTGTTCTCAGCAGCTACCATGTTGGGGCTAGGCCCTGAGTGATCTGCTTGTGGCATTGCCTACTACACCATGTTGACCTCAGTGCTGCCCTAGACTGGAGTAGCTCTGTGGGTGTCAGTTTCAGAGCTATTTCCTGGATGTTTCATGTTTGTCCTTCAGTCATAAGGAAGATCTGAGGTTCCACCACAATTGTATTAGACCTTCATTGTGAATGAATCATTTGTGGGGCCCCACGTTAGAGAGATGTTGCCCCCATAATCCTCAGTGCCTTCTTATTAGACCTCTGCCCTAGACTGAAGCCCAGGCTAACTGGTGGCCAGTCACACCTGAGATCATCAGGGAGGCTAATTGCACTTTTATGTGTTCTGATAAATTTCTTCAGTCTTAATGGGACAGTCTTAAGAGAGAGACTTTCTCACTGAAATAGCTCCCATTAGAAAACATCCTCCCCAAGTACTCTCCATCTCTCCTTAAGTGTGATTTTTACCATAAACGATAGAAGTTGTTAAGCATTGCTGAAACATCATCAGAAATGTAGAAGGAGAAACTCTTTCCCCTTTTTGATCCTTCTTACTTTGTTGTAAAGTAAGGCCTTTCCTCCTTTTGAGATCATTTGGAGGAGAAGCACCTACCTGATTCTTTATACCCTGACCTACTCCTCCCTAAGGAAACAAGGGTGGCATATTTGAAAGTTGTGTTTGGGGCAGGGAGATGGGCACTAAAAGTCCACCTTTTTCATTTCTTATTTTTGACCCTGGCTGCCATGAGATGGTACGTTGTACCCCAAAGACCCAAACTCTCCCTCAGTGCTCCCTCCAAAGTCTAGGAGAGAAGGTAATAGGAACCTGGTGGTGGTCATCTATCTTTTTATGCCAGTGATAAAGTTAATGTTTGAAGTCACCCATGAGACTCCCGCAGTTATTCCTCCATCCATTCAAGAGGGGGGGAAATGAGGGCATTATTTGGATGATTGACTGAGATATCCAAAGAGAGAGACATTGTCAGGGAAGCTGGATAAAATGCAGCATATGCTGATATTCACTGTTCTGGGGCAGCCTAGGTAGGACCATTTGACCTTAGTTTTAATTTGTTCTGTCTGTGTGGGCATTTGGCTCTTCTGTTCTCAGCAGCTACCATGTTGGGGCTAGGCCCCTGAGTGACTGCTGTCATCTCTGTGGACAATGTTTGCCTCACCTACATCAGCATAGGTTGACCTCAGTGCTGACTGAGTAAGCAGAAAGACGGTCTTTGAAGGATGCTGAGACATTGATGCGTGCACTGTTTTCTACCCAGAACTGCAGACCCAGATTTTAAACTGCAAAACTCATAAATTCCTCTTTAGCAATAAACCATTAGTGTGTAAGGATATAACCTTCAGTTTTAAATTCTAGTTGCAGGAACCAACACAGGTAGTGATAGATCTGTTATGCCAGACCCTGTGTCTCATTATTTTATTTGGAACCACACTGAGCTCTTAGGAGAGAACTGAGGTAGGCTAACCTCTTGGATCTGTGTGGCTTTTCCCAAGACTATGAAGACCACCTCCCCTAACCACAAGCTCTGTAGATTCATTAATCATGGACACTGTGTCCCATGGCTTTTGGTTTCCAGGCTCCAAACTGTGGCTCAACCACAGAGGAATGGGAGCTCTTATTACTGAATAGTGAAAGTGAAATGGGCACCTATTACTTTGGAAATGCAGCTTCCACTTGGATGGAGGTGGAAGGAAAATTGAATGAGATCATCACAGCACCAAAGGCCAAACTTTACTCAGGAAAGAGTGTACCTGAATCAAGTTGGTGGAGAAGAAATTCATGGATTTGAGATAGGGAGAAATTTCAGTATGTTCTAGACAAAAGGATTATGGTTTATGAAATTATTTTTTAGCTCTTACCTGTTACCAACAAGGGCTAATGGGAAAAATACTAAGGAATTTAGGAAGAGAGAAATCTACTTAAGAGGAAATGGGAGATCTTAAAATACCAAAGTATATTTACACAAAACGGAAATAGATCTAAGTGCTCTTAAAAATATGACTATAAAAAAGGAGATACTTTAGTCTTTGCTGAATCACAATGGGTGACAGAAGAGCATAGAGAACAGAGCAACGCGACTCCCTCCCTCTACAGCCAAAGAAGATGTTGGGATCCAGGAAACTTTTGAGCACCAAGCTGTAAAACTGCAGATGGTTCCTCGTGAGATCACTTGGGGGCTCTTCCTTTGCACACCATAGCAGCTATTCAAAGTGGTTACATAAGATGTGGACAGTCTTAAGAATTGAAACCTGAAGAGATCAGGGTAGGATATTTGAAGCAATTTTGGGTGAGTTTCAGGGTGTCAGCTACCATAGATCGGCCCTGAGTAAACACTCTCAAGAAACTTGGAGACATAGATTTTGAAGGAACGATGAGAGCAATGAAAGAGGACTGGGGCAGGACAGTAGCAAATGCATCCAAGTAGGGTGTATTATGATGGGGAAAAAAAAGCTCCTTAGGAGGGATCCTTCAACTCAAGAAAGTAAAGGTAGATAAGATTTGTGTTGAACAAAGGATTCTCTTAGCAGACTCGTTATTGCTTGGTTCTGCTTCTCTTCACTGACTGGAACCACACAATGCACAATGCAGAAGGCAATATTCAGGAAACAAATGTCTAAGTCTGAGAGCATAGGATTGTGTGTGTGCTTAGTTGCTCAGTTGTGTCTGACTCTTTTGTACCCTGCCAACAATAGCCTGCCAGGTTCCTCTGTCCATGGAATTTTCCAGGCAAGAATACTGGAGTGAGTTGCCATTTCCTATACCAGAGGATCTTCCTGACCCAGGTATTGAACTCCAGTATTCTTGCCTGGAGGGGAGAGAAGCCTGGCAGGCAACAGTCCGTTGTGTATCAAAGTCAGACATGCCTGAAGTGATTTAGCATGAAGGCACACGTCATGGGTGATTAACGACAATAGTTCCTAATACAATTTTATATAAAAGTGATTAAAGATTGTCCTGTTAGATTTTATGTTTCAGCCACTCAGACGGGACCATTTTAATTATTACAAAGTCTATATCAAAACTGAGTGAGGGGCTTCCCCTGGTGGTCCAGTGGGTAAGGACACCACCTTGCAGTGCAAGGGGCGCCGGTTCGATCCCTGGCCTGGGAAGATCCCAAGTGCCACAGAGCGGCTGGACAGATGTGTCCAATTACTGAGCCAGAGCTCTGGCGTGTGTGTGCCCAGAGCCGGTGCTCTGCAACAACAGACGCCACCGCGATGGGAGGCCCGCAGGAGCCAAGGAACAAAAGACGGATGAAAATAGAGAAGTGAAGGACCAATAGAAGTGGCCCGCCTGCTCCCCTCCCTCCCCAACCCAACCCCGCCCTAAATAAATAAATAAATCTTAAAAAAAAAAAACAAAAAAACTGAGTGACTTTATAACCATGGATGTCAAAAATTAAAATCAATTTAATTTTAGGCTACTAGTTTGATAATAATCTGAAAACTCGATGCTGAAACCCATAAGCACCTCAGGTTTTTACACATATCACCTCTTAGAAAAATAAAAGAATTAGAAAACCGAAGAGCAAATAATTACCATAATTCCATGAGAAAAGTATATATTTAAGAAAATACTTCTACAATTCTTATAAATGAGATGTAGCCATAGTAATTCATGAATTATTCAATTACACTTTAATTCTATATAAGGACATGTTAACATGTTTGCCTTTGAAAGAAAATGTTGAAGCATATCAAATGGAAGGATGTGGAGACATCCCCCTGAGGTTCTCTACTTGGAGACTTGTCAGGGCAAGTTTTTACCTCTGAGATGGGTTTCTCATACACATCTTCTCCTATGGACTTCTCCTGGGCCAGGATGGCGTCTCGGTGCAGAATCCGCAGCACTTTCTCTGGCTCCGCAGACCCGTAATGAGCCTCCAGAACCTCAGGCTTGGTTTTCTCCGTCTTCAGCATGTGGATCACATCTTCCCTGGCCTTTGGAGGAAAGCACAGCAAGGTCAGACGGTTGACAAATGAATCCTATGCCAGGCTCACAAAATCAACACAGAGTTCATTGAATACATCCCACATCCCATCAGGGCTATTGGCAAATTCTTTGGGTGCTTTTTGTTCTTTTTTGTTTTTTTTTTTTTTTTATCAAAAGCAGATTGGCAAGCAGATACTCTGCTTCAGGTTGCTAGGAAGCAGGCAAGCAGAAAAAAGGATTTGTGCTAATATTAACTACATAAAACTTGCTCTGAGTAGCAATCATTCTGAGAAGGGAGAGGACTGCTCGTGGGGGTACTTAGCCTGTGTCAGTGCACCTGAGGTCAATGACAATTTAAAGTTTTCTATTTATACCCTCAATGTAGTAGTCAAATCTGGCTTAAAATAAAACTCTGCTGTCTCCCATTCTGGTTCCTATTCTGTGTGTAATTAACAGAAACAGCCTTTATTAGTGACTTCCTGTTTCCCATCAAGTGATTCATCTTGCACAGAAACACATGGTTGGCAGCTCACATGGTGCTGGTCTGGGCTGCTCAATCTAGTGTATTCCCACTTGAAGGTGAAATGGAACTCCTATGATATCCAGACTGCCAGTCAGAGGAGTCAGGTTGCTGGAATGAGTTGCTCTCTTGTTTTTTTTTTTTAGCAAAACTTCAGTGTCTTGTTGAAGCTTAAGAAAACCACATGATTATAGACTTTCAGTCCTGTTGACTGTGGTCCACTTCACATAATGCAAACATATTTGGATGTATTTCCTACTGATGAGGAGCGATGAACTTTGTAGCTATAACGGAACTGACATTCACTAAACATACTCTCATCTGGTGGTATACTTGTTTTTCCAGTAATGATGATGGGTACTAAATACCCTGACTTCATCCCAACTTGTGCTGAAGAACAAGCTGGTGGAAACAGAGCTTCAGTCTGTGACAGTGCAGTAGATTTACCCCCTATATTACGCTAATAATGGGTTTTAAATTATAAACCTGGCAATCCTTATCACGGTATTCTAAACAAAGCAGCAAACTCGTTCGCCCTGAGATAGGATCCCCACTAAAAGTTTGTCTTTCTTGAGATTTCTCACTTTTATTGCTTTTTCATAGTCTGCAAATTCACCTAATTCCAAATATCTAAAGACCAATTTATTACAGAAACATCAATGGGCTGGAATTTGCAGATTTTGCCCATGTTGTGTCTGCCACATATATATATATGTTCCTTTCAAGACAGAAATGGAAAAGATTAATTTTGAAGAAACCAGTGGTTTGGGATTAGCGAGAAAGTGTAAATCAGAAAATAGTTTAATGGAAAGGCAATGTGTTTCCATGCAGGGCAAAAGGACATAGCATAGATGCAGCGTCAGCCTGGCTGTACAGTGTCTTCTGAAAATTTGAAAGAGGTGCTCGCTTCTTCCAGGTGTTACAGCTCTGAGCCAGGATGCAGCCTGCCTAGCAAGCAAACGGTGGGTTGTAGTTCAACCTCTACCCAGTTCCTCTGCCAGGCACCCCTGTACAAGGCCCAGTACCTCTGTGTATGGTGACCTTGTGCCGAAGGAGTCCAAGGTATGTCCATTGTTATCAGATGGTGTAAACAAAGAGCTTTACAACTGTAAATAGGTAGCTATTTCAGTTTAAAAGTTTAAGCTATCTAGTTTAAAATATGTAAATATTATTGGTATCTTTCCCTTTAGCCAAATCTTTCAAATTCTCTTAGAATAAAACAACTGATGTGAAACACCCATTTCTTCTCTCCCTAAAAAATGTACTTATGCTTGAACTGTACTGACTGTGATATGCTACATATACCATGTATTTCATTCCGAGTTAAATTACCCTGGACATCATTACTAAAGAAAAAAGAGGCTACGGTTATGTAACACCGTGCGTTATGCATTTAGAACCACATTATTCATCAGGAACTAACTGAAAGCTTTTTAATTGCTGTAATAATAATCATAGAAGGAATATACACGTTGCCTATAAATCACTGCTATTTTAAATAGTTTAATAGAGTAAATCAATCATTCATAATTCACTGTTTAAACTATAGCATCTATCTAATCAGTGAAATAATGATGATATGATCACAATAAATAGCTTTCATTACTTTAAACACATAGTTCCATCTATAAATAAAACCACTTTACATCTTTTTTTTTTTAAGATTTATTTATTTATTTATTTTGGGCGGGGGTCGGGTTGGGGAGGGAGGGGAGCGGGCGGGACACTTCTATTGCTCTTTCATTTCTCTATTTTCATCCGTCTTTGTTCTTTGGCTCCTGTGGGCCTCCCATCGTGGTGGCGTCTGTTGTTGCTGAGCGCTGGCTCTGGGGACATGCGCTCCAGAGCTCCGGCTCGGTAATTGGACCCATCGGTTCAGTCGCTCCGCGGCACGTGGGATCTTCCCAGGCCAGGGATCGAACCGGTGCCCCTTGCACTGCAAGGTGGTGTCCTTACCCACTGGACCATCAGGGGGAGCCCCACTTTACATCTTTGCTTTGAGACTGCTGTTGATTTTTGTAGAAAAGAATGAAGTTCAAAGTGTAAGAAAGTTCCTATCATTGAACATTATTATTTTCACCAGGAAGTTTTATCACAGGCAAGTTGTTAAAGTCTTAGGGATCTGGGGAGTTGTAAATAAGCCACTGAATTTAAATAGATATAAAGACACCCAGAGGAAGGAATACTTTGAACAGGGCTTGAGAAAGGGGAGAGAAGGAGATCAGAGGAAGAAGAGGCCATGAAAATGTTTAGTTGACTCTAAGTCTTGATGACAGAGAATGAATAGAACATTAGGAGATAGGCACAGGTGGATCACATCCTCTCTTCCATCCTACATGGTCCCTCTTTGTGCCAAGGGAGGCCTATGGAGAGAACAAAGATGTCCCTGCAGAATTGTAACCACACCCCAGAGAGCAAATGGTGGTGCGGGGAGCAAGGTGTTGTCTCAATAGGTTGCAGAAGGAGCTGATCCAGAACATTTGGGGGCAGCAGAGAGCCACTCTGCAAAGCTCAGGGCCAACAGGTGAGTGTGATTCATTTCACAATGTTACCGAGTGGGTCTCTGGACTTTGCTGTGAAAGTAGGGGCTGGGGGGCAGCAGAATAAGACACAAGACAGATGACAGTTCAAAAGAGGGCTGAGTCCAGTCATCCATTCAGTAAATATCTGCACACGTTGAGTGTTGGAGATATAATTGCACTCTGAGCCATTGAAGTCAAGGGGAAGCCAGACAAACAATTGAAAGGTATTTACATTATAACATGGTAAGCCTTAGGAGGGAGGAGGTATCAGAGGCTGAGAACTTCAGAAGAATCTTTAAGACTTGAATCTGAGCTGAGAGGAGGCTTCCTGGAGAAAGTGACATGCAATCTCACATGAGTATTTGAGCTGGAGAAAGAGGGATAAAGCCAGGGTAAGACTGCTCTTGGCCAAGGGAAGCCTGTAGGCAAAGGTCAAACTGAATAGATTTAGATGCTTGGGTTGGGGCCACTGGAAGCCAGAATGATAAACAAGAGACAACTCAGGAAAAGCCTGTAAATCATGCAATAAGTTTGCATTTTATCACAACACAGCAAGAAACTTTGGACTTCCTTTTATATATATATGTGCCAGGTTACACAGGGACCTGACATTCTGTTTTGTTTTGTTTTCTTTTTTGGCTAAGCTGGGTCTTCATTGCTGTGCTCAGGCTTTCTCTAGTTGCAGCGAGCAGTGGATACTCTCTAGTTGTGGTGCATAGGCTTCTCATTGCAGTGGCTTCTTCTGTTGCAGAGCACAGGCTCTAAGCACCTGGGCTTCGGTAGTTACAGCATGCATGCTCAGTAATTGCACTTCACATGCTCTAGAGGCACACAGGCTTGGTTACTCCTCGGCATGTGGAATTTTCCTGAACCAAGGATCAAACCCATGTCTCCTTTGTTGGCAGGCAGATTCTTATCCACTGGGCCACCAGGGAAGTCCAAGCCTTGGAATTTCTAAGCAATGGGATTGTGACCTGGTCAGACTGGTGTGATAGAAAGATAGTTTACTATGTTAAAAATGTACAAATTCAGCAGGTCTAATGGTTCAGTCTAGGAACTGTGACTTAAAATGTCTCTGCAGGCAATTCTTCAGCAGAGTTGCACTTAGGAATCACTGTGTGTGTGTATATACATGCTCAGTCACGTCTGATTCTTTGCAACCCCTTGAACTATATAGTCGGCCAGGCTCCTCACAGTGTTGTGTGCGTGCTAAGCTGTTTCATTCATATCTGACTCTTTGTGACCCTATGGGCTGTAGACCACCAGGGTCCTCCGCCCAGGAATTCTCCAGACAAGAACACTGGAGTGAATTGCCTTGGCTTCCTCCGGGCATCTTCCTGACCCAGGGATGCAGCCCATGTCTTTAGATCTCCTGCACTGGCATGTGGGTTCTTTACTATTAGCACCACCAAGGAAGCCAGGATCCTCACTACTATAGGCCAATTCAACATCAAAAGCACTTCAAATATCTGCTATATTAGTTCACAGTCTCCAGCAGACCCATCTGATTCTCAAGGATTTGGTTGCCCCAGAGGTTTCTCTTGTTTTCACTGTGTCTTTGGTTCCACTAATCTTTTTCACCAAGGAACCATGGTCACTTCAGACCAGCGTTATAAACCAGGAGGGTCCCAGGGAACTGGTGAAAGTATTTGTTACCTCTGAGGGTGACCAACACTTCCAGTCTGCCTGGGACTAAGAAGAACAAAATTCCACAAAGCTGGGCTTTGGCAAATCGGAACAGTTTGAGACAAAATGGGATGAGTTGGTTATCTAAGGGCAAACACAGAGTGGACAGGAGACTGGATATTCCAAAATGTCCCTACATCTTCCAGGGCAACCACAATGGACTTACTCAAGAATTGAATTTCACTGATGGTGTTTCCACAACTTAGCTTTCTTTAAAGGCATAATCCCATCATTCATGATTATGCCTGGTGACAACTAACTATTTTCTAAACTTGTGAACCAAGGATCAAACCCATGTCTCCTTTGTTGGCAGGCAGATTCTTATCCACTGGGCCACCAGGGAAGTCCAAGCCTTGGAATTTCTAAGCAATGGGATTGTGACCTGGTCAGACTGGTGTGATAGAAAGATAGTTTACTATGTTAAAAATGTACAAATTCAGCAGGTCTAATGGTTCAGTCTAGGAACTGTGACTTAAAATGTCTCTGCAGGCAATTCTTCAGCAGAGTTGCACTTAGGAATCACTGTGTGTGTGTATATACATGCTCAGTCACGTCTGATTCTTTGCAACCCCTTGAACTATATAGTCGGCCAGGCTCCTCACAGTGTTGTGTGCGTGCTAAGCTGTTTCATTCATATCTGACTCTTTGTGACCCTATGGGCTGTAGACCACCAGGGTCCTCCGCCCAGGAATTCTCCAGACAAGAACACTGGAGTGAATTGCCTTGGCTTCCTCCGGGCATCTTCCTGACCCAGGGATGCAGCCCATGTCTTTAGATCTCCTGCACTGGCATGTGGGTTCTTTACTATTAGCACCACCAAGGAAGCCAGGATCCTCACTACTATAGGCCAATTCAACATCAAAAGCACTTCAAATATCTGCTATATTAGTTCACAGTCTCCAGCAGACCCATCTGATTCTCAAGGATTTGGTTGCCCCAGAGGTTTCTCTTGTTTTCACTGTGTCTTTGGTTCCACTAATCTTTTTCACCAAGGAACCATGGTCACTTCAGACCAGCGTTATAAACCAGGAGGGTCCCAGGGAACTGGTGAAAGTATTTGTTACCTCTGAGGGTGACCAACACTTCCAGTCTGCCTGGGACTAAGAAGAACAAAATTCCACAAAGCTGGGCTTTGGCAAATCGGAACAGTTTGAGACAAAATGGGATGAGTTGGTTATCTAAGGGCAAACACAGAGTGGACAGGAGACTGGATATTCCAAAATGTCCCTACATCTTCCAGGGCAACCACAATGGACTTACTCAAGAATTGAATTTCACTGATGGTGTTTCCACAACTTAGCTTTCTTTAAAGGCATAATCCCATCATTCATGATTATGCCTGGTGACAACTAACTATTTTCTAAACTTGTGGGATTTTTTAATCCATAGTGCGTAGGAAAGGCTTAGTCTTTATGCCCATGTGACATAACTGTTACACACTTCTAAGTGGGTACATGTCCAACTCTGGGAGGATAGGGGAATCAAGATGAGCTACTGAATTTTAATTCAGCATGGTGCATCCTTTTGAAGCTCTCAGATCACTTAAAAACTTGGAGTGGGTGGTAAGTAGTTTAAGACTCTTTCAGAATATTGATACGATATGACTATTGACTTGAATGTTTAGAACAGAACATGCGACTTAGAAAACATTTCCTTGAGTGGACAGCTTGGGACAGCTTCTTAGATGAGAGGGAGCACAGCCAAGTGGGAAGTTTGTGATGCCTGCTCCTAACTATTGACATTGCGCACCTCAAATAAGCCATTCCTTGCTAAGAGTGGTTGACCTTGAATGGTGGATACATTTTGAGGACAGGATACATTTACTTCTGTGCCCTGGAAGAACCAGAATGTCACAGCTTGTAAAAACGATCACTTCTCTGTGTTATTTAATTAGCCACCTAAATATGATCTACCACTGCATTGAGCTAAGGGACCCTGGGAAAGGTGGTTCTGGAAGACTAGCATATGCCCATTCTGTAAAATGCTTTCTCATTCTGGGAACTCAACTCAATGTTCTGTATCTATTTAAACAAGGTGATTTATTAGTTTACTTGGCCTGTTTGTTTCTTAGGCTGTGAGCTGCTTTGTGGACAGGGGCTGGGCCTACAGTGCCTACTAAATGAGTGTCCGCCCACATGCTAGGCACTCATATGTTAAAATAGAGAAAAGTAAAAGTAATTGATGTGAAGTCAGAGAGGCATAAATGGGCTCTGAAAACCTCAGAACAACCTTAATTGTTTGGCCTTGTTTTAAAAAAATCTAAACAATTACATTTTTCAACTTCTGTTCTTCCATCTGACATTCTTGCCATTGTAAATACTGCTGCTGTGAACATTGGAGTCCATGTATCTTTTTTTTTTTTAAATATATTTTATTTATATTTATTTGGCTGCATTGGTCTCAGTTGTAGCATGTGGGCTCTAGTTCCCTGACCAGGGATTGAACCTCGGTCCCTTGCATTGGGAGCACAGAGTCTTAGCCACTGGACCACCAGGGAATTCCCCATGTATCTTTTTGAATTAGTGTTTTTGTTTCAGATATATACATGGGGTGCCAAAATAGTCAAAAATGACTTAGTGACTAAACAACAACAACAACAACCACCCTATCTATTTCTAAGATAAATAAATGGCCAACAAACACATGAAAAGCCACTCAAAATTGCTTATTATTACCGAGGTCAAAGTCACAGTGAGATACCATTTCACACTTATTTGGATGGCTATCATCAAGACAGTAACAAATATCAGCGAGGATATAGAGAAATTGGAATCTTTGTACCCTGTAAAATGGTTTAGGTAGGTACAATGGAAAACAGTATGGTGGTTTTTCAAAACAGTCACAAATAAATTACCATATGATCCAGTAATTCCACTTCTGTGCCCTGGAAGAACCAGAATGTCACAGCTTGTAAAAACGATCACTTCTCTGTGTTATTTAATTAGCCACCTAAATATGATCTACCACTGCATTGAGCTAAGGGACCCTGGGAAAGGTGGTTCTGGAAGACTAGCATATGCCCATTCTGTAAAATGCTTTCTCATTCTGGGAACTCAACTCAATGTTCTGTATCTATTTAAACAAGGTGATTTATTAGTTTACTTGGCCTGTTTGTTTCTTAGGCTGTGAGCTGCTTTGTGGACAGGGGCTGGGCCTACAGTGCCTACTAAATGAGTGTCCGCCCACATGCTAGGCACTCATATGTTAAAATAGAGAAAAGTAAAAGTAATTGATGTGAAGTCAGAGAGGCATAAATGGGCTCTGAAAACCTCAGAACAACCTTAATTGTTTGGCCTTGTTTTAAAAAAATCTAAACAATTACATTTTTCAACTTCTGTTCTTCCATCTGACATTCTTGCCATTGTAAATACTGCTGCTGTGAACATTGGAGTCCATGTATCTTTTTTTTTTTTTAAATATATTTTATTTATATTTATTTGGCTGCATTGGTCTCAGTTGTAGCATGTGGGCTCTAGTTCCCTGACCAGGGATTGAACCTCGGTCCCTTGCATTGGGAGCACAGAGTCTTAGCCACTGGACCACCAGGGAATTCCCCATGTATCTTTTTGAATTAGTGTTTTTGTTTCAGATATATACATGGGGTGCCAAAATAGTCAAAAATGACTTAGTGACTAAACAACAACAACAACAACCACCCTATCTATTTCTAAGATAAATAAATGGCCAACAAACACATGAAAAGCCACTCAAAATTGCTTATTATTACCGAGGTCAAAGTCACAGTGAGATACCATTTCACACTTATTTGGATGGCTATCATCAAGACAGTAACAAATATCAGCGAGGATATAGAGAAATTGGAATCTTTGTACCCTGTAAAATGGTTTAGGTAGGTACAATGGAAAACAGTATGGTGGTTTTTCAAAACAGTCACAAATAAATTACCATATGATCCAGTAATTCCACTTCTGGGGACATACCCCAAAGCATTGAAAGTAGGAACACTTACGTTTATAACAGCATTATTCACAATAGCGAAAAGGTGGAAGTGACCCAACTATTCACTGACAGATGAATGGATAAACAATGTGGTTTATACATACAAGGGCTTTCCTGGTAGCTCAGATGGTAAAGAAGCTGCCTGCAGTGCAGGAGACCTGGTTCAATCCCTGGGTCAGGAAGATTCCCTGGAGAAGCATATGCTACCCACTCCAGTATTCTCTCTCTCTCTTTTATTTTTTTTTTTGGCCACTTTTATTGGTCTATCATTTATCTATTTCCATCCATCTTTGTTCCTTGTCCTGTGTGGGCCTCCCATTGTAGTGGCCTCTCCAATCGCAGAGCACCGGCTCTGGGCGCATGTGCTCTAGAGCTCCGGCTCAGTAATTGGACACATCAGTCCAGCCGCTCCATGGCACGTGGGAGCTTCCCAGGCCAGGGATCAAACCAGTGCCCCTTGCACTGCAAGGCGGTGTCCTTACCCACTGGACCACCAGGGAAGCCCCACTCCTGTATTCTTGCCTGGAAAATCCCGTGGACAGAGGAGACTTTTGGGCTACATATAGTCCATGAGGAAGCTAAGAGTTGGACATGACTGAGTGACTAACACACACATGTACATATAGTCCAATACTACTCAGCCTTTTTAAAAGAGTAAATTCTGACACATGTTACAACATGGATAAACTCTAAAGCCACTATGCAGAGGGAAATAAGCTAGTCACAAAAGGACAACTACTGTATGATTCCATTTATATGAGGTACTTAGAGAAGTCAAATTCACAGAGACAAACAGTGGGCTGGTAGTTGGCACCGGGGAGCAAAGGAGGATGGAACACCATTGTTTAGTGGGTACAGAGCAGGATGAGAAATGTTCTGGAAGTGGATGGAAGGTGGTGATGATACACAGCATGGTGAATGCACTTAATGGCGATGAATTGTATACTTAAAAATGGTTACAATGGGAAGTTTTATGTTACGTATATTTCACCACAATTTAAAAAATAATACAAGTACTACTTTGTTATCCCCTCAGAAAATTCACATAAGAAAAGAAAATACAAATTGTCATCAATATTTTATCTAGAGAATATCATAATACCACTTTTAAAAAAGTAAAGTTCTATGTAATAAATTGTAAAAGTGATCATATTTTCCTTGTGACTATTTAGTCAAACATCACAGTCACCCACAGGTTTAAACATTTTCATTACTTATGTTTATTTTTTTCTTTTTTTCCCACATTGGGATATTAATAGCAAGACAGCTGCTATGTCCCAGATTAGAAATTAGATAAGGCCACAGGTTGCCCCCTGCGGTGCTGTGACTCTGCAGTGTATAATTTTTTTAATTCCAAAAGACTACAGGCTTTTGGTTCTGTGCTAACAAAGACCCTGGACAGAGACCTTAACCTGCCCACCCCTATGTGTAATCAAGTCCCACGGACAGAGTCCAGCTTTCTCTGAGCTGCTCAGAAGCTGAATTCCATAAAACTTAGGAGAAGTCATTGCTAAGGTGCAATGACGTCATTGTTTTCTCACTGTAGTTGTTTATCTGGCTCCATGAATTTAACCCTCTCAACATAAATCAGCTAGAGGAGACCCAGGACAGGTGAGCATTTGTACCAGACCTGGCACCAGACATCTCTGGACAGGCACCTCTGGTCCAATGAGGCTTATTTATATAAGTTTCTTTACCTCCTTCCTTTATCCGATAATTGTCTCCTCCACAGAATGTCTCTTCCGGTATTTTTCATGCTCGAGTGCAATCCTTCCATATAATCTTGTCTAGAGGATTGAGTGGCAGGGTGGCCCTGCTGCAGGGCTATTTGCATGAGGAACCGAGGCTCTTCCTGGGAAAAAGCTCATCTGAGGGGAGGAAGGGCACCATTTTGGTGGAAGGACAATGGGGCAAGGTCAGAGGGGAAGGGTGAGTCTGAGTGCAGCCCAGTAACTGTCCCTCAGATACTGCTCCCCCCTGCCCAACCCCCTCGACCAACGCCTGAGTCCCAGGGTGAGGAATGGCCATAAAAGAGCCTGATTAAAGACTAGAGGAACTGGTAAATTAGAATTCGGCAGTAGGTGGGGAAGACGGCAAGGGGCAGACCCTCTCTGTCTGTCTGGCATCTTGTGCTCGGTGTACATACACATCAGCCTAGACCGCCTCCAAGTAGACACAGAGGAGAAAGCCCTGGGTGGCACACAGCGGTGCTGGCTATGCTTCATGAAGTAGGCTGGAGGGGGAAGGGGAAGGATGGCAAATGCCACATGGTAGCCCTAGCCGGGTGTGCAACATGTGCGGGTCACCCTCTGAGGATTCCCCGCATATTAGGGAGAAGCCTAAGGGGCCTGTCATCCCACAGAGCAGGTGCGGGTAGGGGCAGGACAGGGAAAAGTCAGCTTCTTAGATCTTATTTTTATCCTCTGATTGGTGAGGGCTGGGAAATATAAGGAATACTCTTTCCAACAGAAAATATTTCAAGCAACAAGATAAGACCATATCATCTAGATAAAATTTATCTGTGAGGCTTATTTGAACCACACAACATTAAATTCCTTTGGATTTGTTGTGCTTTTTGGTGTATTCACTTCAGCCACTGACCTAAGTGAATTCTATATAGGCTTTGACCAACTTAGAATAACTAGAGTTTCATTCTTTGAACAAAAATATAAGAAAATCTCACCCATAATGAACCTACAGGTAATGTCACACTGAGTATTTACTCTTATAAGTAACTGAAAAAATATTTACTCTGAACAACAGAGTATTTTCATTGTAGGGGTTTAGAAATAGGGTGAATTCTCAAAGTGAATTCATTTAGAATTTGAATGAATTATAAAGGTCCGCTCCTCTTAAAAAGAATATAATATGTGTAAGTTAATGTATTTTTGAGAATTCAGGGTGGTCATTCTAAGTGTTAACTCTTCAGATGTACTGCAGATGTTCATTGTTATATGCTTCCTTAATCCACTAGCTTTCTTGTCTTTCTCTTTAAACAAGTTGCTGATGGGAAAAAAAGTGAAAGCGTTGTTAGTCATGTCAGACACTTTGCAACCCTGTGGACTGTAGCTTGCCAGGCTCTTCTGTCCATGGAATTCTCCAGGCAAGAATACTAAAGTGGATAACCATTCCCTTCCCCCTGGGAATCTTCCTGACCCAGGGATCAAACCTGGGTCTCCAAACTTGGAGCTAATTTTTTCTCCTACTCAAGAGAAGCAAGGTGGCAGAAGCAGCACGTACTTGGGACTCTTGAGTTAGAAACACACATCAGCACTGCTGCTAATGTGACCTTGAAATGAGTGCGTTAGCTTCTTTGAACTCAGTTTATTCATCTGTAAAATGGGCACAGCAGTAATTCCCTCCCAGGTTTTACATGATCTGTTGTATAAAAGGACCTGGCCATTGTTAGCTAAACCAGCCTTTTGTGAGTCAAACAGTCACATTGTGGTTCTGCTCATGTGACCTTCAGTGAGTTAACTCTGAACTTCAGCTTCCCCACCTGTAAGAGACTGATATATCTGTGGCATAATTAATATAGTGCCTGGAGTACTTCGGTGACCAATAAAAGGCAATTTCCTCTTTTTTCTTTTCTCATAGGAGTAGATAATGTGGAACAGCTGGATCGACTGGGCAGCACAGCCAAAAGCTTTTCCACAGGGACTTCCCTCTGGGTCCAATGGTCAAGAATCCGCCTTGCAATGCAGGGGACGTGGGTTCGATCCTCATTCAGGGAACCAAGATCCCATTTGCCTTGGGGCAAGTAAGCCCACAAAGTGCAGCTAGAGAAGCCCCTACATCACAGTTAGAGAGAGCCCCTGTGCTGCAAGAAAGCACCTGCGTGTCCCAGCAAAGACCCAGTGCAATCAAAAAAAAAAAGCCTTTCCACAAACTGCATCACTAAGTCAGAGGCTAAGACAGTGCTCCTCACCCCTGTGGCTCCCAATCTCCTGTGACTCCCCAAACCACTCACAGCAATCCTGTGATTCCAGGGCTTCCAGCTTCCCAGACACTGGCAGCCCCCAAGCCTCTGAACCTCCCACACAATCTGTGGGTGTGATTTGAAGAAGCAGCTCCGTGTCGAGTTCAAGAATTTGGACTCCATGGTATATGCCAGAGTATGCAGTTTCTTCATCACCCCTTTTAAAGTTTATATTGCAGCAGAAATGACTTGACAATTTTTCCTAAACTTTTCTGAGTATTCTAGTTAAAACCTGACATCAATAAGAAACAATGTCAAACAGTGTATCTTATGCTAGCATTCAGGCTGGAAGCAGGCACTGTCTCAAAAAGAAGGTGCAGCCAGTCAGGCCCTCTAATTTATGAAAAGAAAATAAAAAGAAGTAGAAAGATTAAAATGTTAATTTCCTAAATTGCATCTTTGAGGTTTAATAACATTCCTGTTCAGGAATTTTAGTTGGCAAATGCTTTTCTCAGAGAAAGGAGATCCCTGAAAAAGTGAAGAGCTCTCTACTATTTGTGATTGGCTAACAGCATTTATGGACAATATTTGGCTCTCTGGTCCCAAACCTTAGGTGAAATACCGAATCTATCTATTCAAAGAGAAAATGAAAAGGTTGATTACATCTGCTTATACGATTCCTCTGCTTATTCACTCTCTTGGACCACATTCAAAAATTTTTTATCAAGAAAACCTCCTGTGTACTGTTATTTAAATGCTAGTGTTAGGAACCATGAGATGCTCTGTGATTTGAGAACAGGTGTGAAATGTGTAGGCCTGCCCTTCCTGTCACCTGATACTTCTCTAATCCCATATTCATCCCTTTGTAGCAACTATTGCTCATTTTCTCCCTCCCCGAAAGTCTGGGAGGCCAAGGAGGCCAGAAAGCTGTTGCTCTCTTGTGTCCCTGGCCCCTAAAACAGGGATCAACTCAATAAATGTGTGTTAAATGTCTGAGCAAAATGTTGTACATGTGTTTTGTGCATGTATCCTCCTTATCCAACACCAATGGACCGTGTTTCCATTTTTCTAAGCATGTGTATTTTCTCTTTTGAGGACAGAGCACTTTCTTAAAAATCTACCTTTCACTACAGAAAACTTAGATCCCAAAAGATATTGGCTTATTACTTCTGTATACATTCATGAAATCCCCAGCAAGTCTCCCCACGATCCATGTTCCCTTCTGTATGTGTGTGTGCGTGCTAAGTCACACTAGTTGTGTCCGACTCTCTGCGGCCTTATGGACTGTAGCCTGCCAGGCTCCTCTGTGCATGGAATTCTCCAGGCAAGAATACCAAAGTGGTATTCCCTCCTCTCCTGACTCAGGGATCTAGCCCACATCTCCTCTGTCTCCTGCCTTGATAGGCAGGTATTTTTACCATTAGCGCTGCCTGGGAAACCCTTCCTTTTGCATACAAGGAACAAATAGAACTGAACTGCAATTGATTCTCATCATCTGCAATAGTTGCCTTCTGTAAAGTTTCCACAGACAGTGAGTTAGGGAATATGGAATCATTGCTGCTGGGGATAATGTAATTAGGTTCCCACAAGTCCCTCATCCCAATAATTTCATCATCCAACAGTATATAACCTTGTTTTATGTGTTTCTTTGTTTAAAGACAAATAAGTGAATGGATGGATGAATATACGTATCCCGATGACTTTGCAGGGAAAAACGTTTTCTCTGAAATGACAAAATGATTAGAAATTCTACATGTTAAAATACAAAAAAAAAAAAAAACTCATGCCCAGGCTTCCCTGGTGGTCCAGTGAGTAAACAGTCCACCTTGCAATGCAGGAGCCACTGGTTCCATCCCTGGCCCGGAAAGATCCCACGTGCCACAGAGCGGCTGGGCCGGTGTGTCCAACGATGAGCCAGCGCTCTGGAGCTCATGTGCCCAGAGCCGGTGCTCTGCAATGAGAGAGGTCACTGCTATGGGAGGCCGACGCAGGCCAAAAAATAAAGATGGATGAAAATAAATAAATAAAAAATCAAAAAAAGAAGCCAAAAATTTTTAAAAAGGTTAAAAAACACAAACTCATAGCCAATAAAATGCTCCCAGAACATATCTGTAACAACTGTAAGCAGCTTTCCTGGTGGCTCAGTGGTAACAATCAACCTGCCATTGCAGAAGACATGAGTTCAGTCCCTGGGCTGCGAAGATCCCCAAGAAGAGGAAATGGCAATTCACTCCAGCATTGTTGCCTGGGAAATCCCATGGGCAGAGGAGCCTGGAGAGCTACAGTGCATGGGGTTTTCACCCTTTTGAGAACAATAGCACTCTCACTGAGAATATTTGTTATAAATGATCAACATTGAACTAGTTTTTTTAAAAGAAAGTTCCAGAATGAGCAACATCAACTCAAAGAATCAGACTCTTATAGTAGAATTTCTCATACTCTGATACCTGAAATTTTGAGACATCTTTCTATCACATTTAAAATTACTTATGTAAGTAAATGTCTATTCCAATAATATGTCAGGCTTGATATGTATAACATGAAGCTAACATATCTTTCAGAGAAGATGGGGTTGAATTTAATAACAACTAATACTTATATTGTACCCTAGTATGAACGAAATTATTTTCCTGGAATTATTCATTTCTCTTAACTCCGTCTAGAGATGAAGAAAATAAGGCTCAAAGAGTTAAATAACTTGCCCAAGGTTACATGACTTGTAAGAAACAGAGTTATCTGATTTCAAAATATTTATTCCTTCCATTACAAGTTGCTCCTGGGGTCAGTACCAGTTTTCTGTGAGAATATGATATAAACACAAAGCAAGGGAAGGCCCTGGAGTGAAACTCACTTGGCAATGTTTCCTGTACTAACATTCATCCACAAATGGTACCACCACCATCTGGTCCAGTTTTCCCACACTACATAACTTGATTGGCTTTCCATGATCCTGCCAATATTTTTTGAGCGCTGTCATCTTTTTAGTAAGTTCTGTAAAAATGTCACACTTCTCTCTTTAGGCCAGGGCACGTGAGGTTGGTGAACTGAATCCTGCAAATTTCCTTCTCTGACTCTTCCAAGACCCCTTGCCAAGCCACTGCTGCTGGGAGACAGCCTAGAGTATGACTTCTTGCAGTGTCCTTTGAAGTAGATAAAATATGCGTTCATGGACATCTGTCTGTTATTTCCTGCACTCACAGCTTTGTTCTTTATTGCCAGAGAATTCTATGGATGATGTCACTTTTCTCTGAAGAGAACAGGCCATCAGAGCTTTTCACTGACATAATTAATTATCTGTAGCCTGATTCTGAGCCAGAACATTCTCAAGGCACAGCCCCCAAAGAATTAACTCTACTGTGCTCGCTATTCTTAAACTTTTAAAGAGACAGGGTACCATATCTTTTTTTTTTTCCAGCCCCTGATAATGGTATTTTTGTTCAGTGATATCAAATAACAGAAAGTGAACTGGGGCAGTATTCTATGATTTCACAAGGAAGACCTTCGGTTCAATAGGCAGCAAACTCGAAAGGTCGCTACAGATCAAGTATACAAAGCGAAGCTTTTAAGCTTAGTCTTAAATGCTACAGGACTGCATCACAATTACTGAATAGACTCTTTGGGGGATATTGTGAATCCACAGCTAGAAAAATGAGATCTCAACCAAAGCAAACTATGTTAAATTACCTGCAAGGTGAAAAGCTTCAGTTTACCAGCCACAAAGGCCTGAAACATCATGTATTTGAACTTTATGAGAAGTTATCAGAATGACCATACAGTTTGAGTTTTCACCAATGTCTTTATATTAAGGCATATTAGCCAGTTCTTCGAAAAATGTCAATGTCTACTCTGCTGGGTTTAAAAATTATATGAGTTATTACTTGCCTCTTTAAATCTGGGGCTTTTAGGGGAATGATCAACACAGCACATATCACAATGCAGTGGAGGGCCTCTGAGGGCTTCGAAGTCCTGAGTTCTGGTCCACTCTTCATGGGGTGAGTGATAACATAAGATCCAGGAAATCTCTCAACTTTCTCAACTTAGAAAGATCAGTAGCGTATCTAGCCCAAAGAATTATCTAAAATTTAGTATTTGAATGTGTATGTAACTGTTGCTTCCCCAAATGGAATGGTTATTTATGCCCTTTCGCTGCCTTGATGCTGCGTAAACCAAATTGTGCTCTCTCTAAATTAATTTAGTTTGGTAAATTATCTCTTTAGATCTACTGTCTACATTTTTAAAGGTTTAAAATTATAAGGTAACAAATGTTGATGGTTTTTGGAAGACTGACATTATAGAATCAACAGTAGAGGAAAAGTGAAGATGTATGCCACATTTTCCCAAATCCCACTCCCCAGGGCTGACTCTATAGATCTATAGATCTAATTCAGATAGATCTTTGCAGGACTGTTTTTCTCTATAGATATGTAAATGCAGGTGTGAGCACAAACAATGTCTCCGTCTATGGCTCTCTCTCTCTAATAATTATTGAGCACTTACATACCAGAAAATGTGCAAAGTGCTTTGCAAACACTATCTTGTTTAAACTTCACAAAAACCTTAACAAATAGTTACTATTATTATCACCATCTTGAAGATATCAGATGAGGGATATCAGATGATATCTGATATCACCATTTGATCTGATATCAGTTGTGGGATTTGAATTGGTACAAAGTTTGGCAATATGACCAAAGTGTGTACTGTCACGATGAAAATCTAGGCAGCCTAACTCCAGAGCTGGCAATCATAATGTCATACTTTATGAATTCTCCCTCCATACCTATTAATACAGAACCCCTCTTACACATACCACTTTATTTTTATTCAAATAGAATGGAAAGCTCAAGAAGAATGAAATTCTATTGATACTAATTTTCATTTCACTGAAATTATGTCTTATTTATTTGTTTGTCAGTAAATTGATTGTCTCTTCAATTTATAAATGTCCAGTTCTCAATTGAATCTTTTTCAGTTTTCTTAATTCTTCCTACCTGAATCTGTAACCCAAAGTTTTAATTAAATATTAATTACCCCCCACTACCAAAAAAATTTCAAGGGAAACACCAGATGATTGCATTGGCCTAGAATTCCACTGTGTTGAATTTGTTTGAAATAAAGATCTTTACTGTGATTATGCCTGCAGTAATTAAATAAAATCTTTACCAAACATCTCTTTGATTTGTCCCGTTAACTTCTCTGGATGAAAACTGGAGTGCCTGATCACTACTTCTTTTCCACTCATACCAGCACACAGTGTCATTGGAGCAGACGTCTCCTTCCCTCACTCCTTTCCTTCCTTCTTTCTTTCTATTTACTCATTTATCAATTCAGCAGCTATTTGTAAAGTTGTTTTGTTTTAATCTTTATTTATTTATGTGGCTGCACCAGGTCTTAGTTGCAGCATCCAGCATCTTTTGGTTAAGCATGTGGGATCCAGTCCCCTGACTGGGGATCAAACCTGGGCCTCCTCATTGGGAACTCAAAGTCTTAGCCCCTGGACCACCAGGGAAGTCTTGTAAAGTTGTTATTTTGCTAGCTGTTATGATGAATCCCACATGAGTAGGACATAATCCCATTCTTGCATGAAACTTTACAATCCAGAAGTGATGAAATTTGGGAAGGTAACTCCTATAGCTAATTACTCCTCAAGCTACATTTTAAGAGGAAAGGTGGAAGGAAAGCTTTTACAGCATGGGATAACATACGGAAGTTGTGAGAAACGAACTTTCAGTTTTTTGACTAACCTAAATGGCTCCAAGCCTTAGTAGAACAGTTGATTCATAGGAACATAGTAATTTGGCATAGGAAAGACTTGGAACCCTTTAATTTACAGTTAAGGAAACAGAGGCTCAGAGAAGCCAATGATTTACCCAAGAGATACAACTGACTGGTTGTTGATCATATATTAGCACCCAGGTCTCTTGATTTTCAGACCAGAGAGCTCTCTGTTATACTACATCACTAATAAATACATGGCAATAACCTCAAATAGGAATTAATCCATCTATTAATTAAGTTGATTTTAAAATATGACCTGAGCAATTTTTTGGCCAGATCAGTTTTTTTAACAAATACGTGAATGCCATTGGGCACAATTGAAGGAATCCTGGCATACTGTAAAATCAGTGCCTTAAAAAGTGATTTTTTCCAAAATTTGTTTATGTATTCAAATATTTGTTTATGCATTCAAATATTCAAAACTCCTTTGTCCATTAGCAATAGGAATATTGATATTGAGCTGAACATATTGCATATAAAAGTATTATAGCATGCTTCTTCCCTTGTGCAGTTTCTATGTCAACCAATTTTTTTTATAGTTCCCTTGAGAGATGTTGGAAAAACTTGATTTTGTTATGTTTATCAACAACTACTGACAATAACCAATCATCATTCAAAGTGGGGAGCACTCTGGTTAAGTGTGTTATATATCATTGTTTTCATTACTTGCAGTTCCTTAGGATTTTTTTTTTTTCATGATCACCTAAGCTTGAGCTTTATATGATAACATGACATTGATTCCACTATCTAAAAATCTCTGTGTTACTTGCTTGTGTAATGTTCCCAGTATATCGGCTTTTTCATAATAAATGACTAAGAACCACTGACCAGGATTCATATTAATCACTGGGAACTTCCAGGGAAAAAACTGATTATGTAAGAGTGAATAAAATAGTCCCCCTCATCGACTTCTAACTCTTGCTGCTTATCTGTAGTTATCGAGTTGCCAAACGTTGTTTCAGACACTTGATACGCTTTGACCTCTGCTGAATTTCTGTGGTTCAGAAACTTATCTGAGCTGTCATTATCATGCTCTATCATCCAAAAGTCAGTGGTCAAATGAAAGCATGGTGAAGATGACTCAATAGAAGAGGCAGGTGGATGAGATCAGAGAAGCAGTGTTGCCAGATTGCTCAAGGCTGAACTCATCATTTCATGTTCAACAGTGGTTAGTCTTAAATAATATGATGGGAATATCCCAAGATTTCCTTCCAATTTCTCTGGGACCTTCAAGGCCAAAAGCATATTGTCTGAATGGCCTCTTTCTACAGCCACTCTTCACACATGCTTAATCCCAAGAGCTAATTTAGCAAAACACCATGAAGCTATGGCAATATGGGCTCACTCTTTCCAGCTGAAGTGCTAGTGGTCATCTCACAGATGGGGCCGTTTTCACAGGGATCAGTTGAACGGCCTCCATCCCAAAATGACTTAATCACAGCAAAACCATTTAAAGAATCTTTTCTGACACATCTGGCACGGTTCCTAAGGACTCACTAAAGTCATAAATAAAGAAAACAATTGTGTCCTTCCGATATTGCAGCTGCTAAAAACTGGAGACACTTGGCACTTAGGGTACCACAAGTAAAACCCAGAGAAAACTCATCGCCCCTTACCTCTCAGACTCAAGTCTGCATTTGGCATATTTTATAATGCTGTATCTCACCGACTCACCATCTCCTACAACTCTTTCACTGTGCGCTTTGAAATTGATATTTAACTACAAGCCACTTCTAAGTTCACATACTCCTCTGAAAATGTTCCCATTACCTCCTTGCTCTAAAAGCAACGATTAAAAAACAAAAACAAAAAAATAAATAAAAGCAACGATTCTCAAATTTGACAGCACACTGGAATCATGTGTATTTTTTTAAAAATACTGATTCCTGCCTCCCACTTCCAATGGTAGTCACTTAATTGATCTGACTGTAGCCTGAGCATTTGTAGCCAAGTTTGCAGACCACTTCCTTAAGAGAACTCTGGCTCTTTCCTGAAAACACTTCTCTAAGAGCCCTCTGAAGAAGTGGATAAGTTTCTCTCCCACCCTCCTTAGATTTTCCCTTGCATCACATCACCATTTATAGATCATTCTCCATTTTCCTTAAAGTGTCCTTTTTTTGAATCTCATAACAATATCAGTTTGTATCTTTGTCTGTAGTTATGCCATTCACAACCCTAGAGCATTCACTCCCCTTCCTTCCTTGAAGATTTGAATGCTTGGCTTGCTGTTATGCCCTTTAACACTACCTCTGTCAAGTACCTCAATGATTTCAGTAACCCCTTAGAGGATTGTTCTCATATCCTGATCTCCCAACTCTCTCAGCTTGTCTCTTCTAATAATCCTGTCCTTCATACTGCTTCAGCCCTTCACTTTCATGGTCACCCTCTATAGAGTCTTTGTCACCATGACTGAAAATTGCAACCAACTATACCCATTGGTTTTATCATATAGTCACTGCCCTTCACACATTCTCCCTACATGGGCCCTTTTTCTTCTGATCCAGCTTCAAATTCAGTTGCATACCATCCTCAACTTTGTGCCCCTTCTCTCACTTGCTTATACTCTCTTGGTCAAATCACAGCCTTGGTCAAATCTAATTCTTGGTTAAGTCCCATCTCTGACATACCCACAGGCAGAAAAAATACATCATGCCAACTGATCTCACTTAAAAAAATTTTGTTTTCTTCATTCATTTGGCTGTGCCAGGTCTTAACTGTGGGATCTTTAGTTCTGGTGTGCACACTCTTTGTTGTAGCATGAGAGACCTAGTCCCCTGACCAGAGATCAAAGCCAGGCCTCCTGCATTTGAAGTGCAGAGTCTTAGTCACTCGACCACAAGGGAAGTCCCTGATCTCATTTTAAATTAATGATAACTAACCTTACCTAGGCTGTTAATGCTACCAAGAGGTCACATTATATTCTCCGAGTCCACTTTTATTCAGTAGAATGTTATAATTTCTTTCATTTCAAATCTTTCACACATCTTTCCTCTTGCTACCCAGCCCACCAAGAAAATTGAAACAATGATAAAAGAACCACCACAGTCTCCCATCGTCTCTGTATAGCTACCATATCTTTGCCCATATATTGGTAACCTTCTCTTCTGTTACTAGAAGTGAACAGTTTGTGTTTCTAGCTAACACCAAACTTCTTGACTTACCCATTAGATCCCGTCCTCTCTTTATGACCTAGAACACAGTTCCAGCCTTCACCCACCATAGATGTTGCCCTCCACACTAGCTGTTCCTATAAGTAGCTAATGTACTGTTATTTCTACCATCATAATAAATCCCTCTGTTGACTCCTACAAGGCTCACTTCATTTTCTCCTTCTCTCTACAGTGAAACTCATTGGGAGAGCTGCCTCTCCTTCCCCGCCTTCGCTAGTCTCTTCTACCAACTGAGTGGCACTCCTCTGAGCCCACTCCAATCAAGTTTCTGCTCCCACCACTCCACTGACACCTCTCTTATCAAGCATATGATTTCCCTGTTGCCAAATGCAGTGGTCAGTTCTCATGCCTTATTTTCTCCCATCAGTCAACAGCATCTGACACCTCCTTTTCACTCCACCATGAAAAATTCCTCACGTTGACTCCAGAAATCTCTATTTTACTAATTTCCCTCCAGCCTCTCTAGCTCCTCATTCTCATTCTCCTTTATTGATTCCCCCTTCTCATCTTCCCAACCTCTCAGTGCTAGAATTTCCCAGGGCTCAGTCCTTACACCTCTTACCTTTTGTATCTAAATTGACTTTCATCATGATTTCACCCAGTTTTGTGATGTTAAATACCACCTACATACAGATGACTCCAAACTGATAATTCCAGATGTCTTCCTTGATCTCTAGATGCATATCCAAATGCCTACTGGATCTCTTTCTGTACTTGAATGTCTAATAGCATCTCATGCATAATGGAAAACTACATTCTGGTTTGTGCTTGTCTACTCAGCTTCCCAGATCAGTAGATAAGAGCTGCTGACAAAGGAAAAGATTTCCCTTATGCCCTACACCACTGTCAGTACAATAAAACTAAAACTGGCTTGGAGTTCACAGGAATGGAATGAGACACAACACAATAACATTTTAAAATTTTAGAGTGTTATTCTGCAAGTATTTGTTAACTGGCAATACTTAATATAAATATATAGAGGTTCAGATTACCATGACCAATATCCAAAAGAAAATAAATATCTTGTTTTAATAAAAAGAGTTCTGATTTTTAAATCCCTTTAAAGATCCTTTGAATATAAAGTCACCTCTTTTAGTTTAAAAAAATGTTTTTACTGCCTGTAAGGCAGGCAAGATCCTAGTTCCCTGACCTAGTTCCCCAGGGATGGAAGCCAGACTCCCTGCATTGAAAGTGTGGAGTCTTAACCACTAGACTGCCAAAGAAGTCCCTAAAGGTACCTCTTTTAAAAGTAAGAAAAAATAGGAACTTCCCTAGTGGTCCAGCAGTTAAGAATCTGCCTTCCAATACAAGGGATGCAGGTTCAATCCCTGGTCAGGGAACTAAGATCCCACATGCTGCATGGTGACCAAGCCCCTTTGCCACAACAAAGATTCCGTATATCACAGCTAAGATCCTACCCAGCCAAATAAATCAGTAGTTAAAAAAAAAAAAAAAAAGACTGACTAAGGTTTATGTGTGGCAGTAAACAACAAAACTCTCTAAAAGTAAAATAAAAAACAGGGGCTTCCCTGGTGGCCCAGTGGGTAAGAACACCTTGCAGTGCAAGGGGCGCCAATTTGATCCCCGGCCTAGGAGGATCCCGCCTGCCGTGGAGCGGCTGGACCGATGTGCCCAACTACCGAGCCGGAGCTCTGGAGTGCATGCACCCAGAGCTGGTACTCTGTGATGAGAGGCCACTGCGATGGGAGGCCCGCATAGACCAAAGAACAAAGATAAATAAATGAAAGATCAATACAAGTGGCCAAAAAAATAAATAAAATCTTAGAAAAAAAAGTAAAATAAAAAACAAAGTAAGAGGGATTCCCTTGTGGCTCAGTTGGTAAAGAATCCAGTTGCAATGTGAGAGACCTGGGTTCGATCCCTGGCTTGGGAAGATCTCCTGGAGAAAGGAAAAGCTACTCACTCCAGTATTGCTGCCTGGAAAATTCTGTGCCTTGTTCATGGATTGCAAAGAGTGGGACATGACTGAGTGACTTCACTGGTTTAATTAAGTAAGTGGTTAGTACTGCACGCTACCACAGGAGGGAGCATGATGGGTTTGAACCCTGGTCAGGAAACTAAGACCCTGCATGCCACTTGGCATGGCCAAAAAAAAAAGAAAAACAAAATAAGAAAAAATAAATAAATAAATAAAAATAAAAGTAAATAATAATAGGAAAATTCAGAAAAAGTATAATTAGCTAAGACTGGCCTTTTCACACATGAAAAGCATAGTCCTAGAATAACTGAGACATTGTGGTACTAGGACATAAAACAGAGAAATCAATGGACTAAACTAACCTATAACTCAGAAATCGATTTAAGTAGATTATCGGTTAAAGGAGACATTTCAAATCATAGGGGAAACATGATTGTTCAGTTAAGGGGTATTTACTGGTAGTCTCTCATCTGTCTTTACTCTGACACTGAGTGTGGAACTCTGCAAATTGCATTTCCTGATTCCCACACTTGCTGCTTCCTCTTGGGCTCTGTGTGGAGTCAGTGGAAGGATGAGAAGGTGGAGGGGGAGTGAAGAGCTCCTTTCTCCTTAGTCTTGAAAACATTGCTCACGTAGCAACATTAGCTCCAGCTCCAGCTTCTTCAGACCTTGCAGACTCAGCCTCGTCCAACTCCCTCTGAGGCACAGCAGGGTCTAGAGCCCTCCTTGATCCCGGCCTAGGAGGATCCCGCCTGCCGTGGAGCGGCTGGACCGATGTGCCCAACTACCGAGCCGGAGCTCTGGAGTGCATGCACCCAGAGCTGGTACTCTGTGATGAGAGGCCACTGCGATGGGAGGCCCGCATAGACCAAAGAACAAAGATAAATAAATGAAAGATCAATACAAGTGGCCAAAAAAATAAATAAAATCTTAGAAAAAAAAGTAAAATAAAAAACAAAGTAAGAGGGATTCCCTTGTGGCTCAGTTGGTAAAGAATCCAGTTGCAATGTGAGAGACCTGGGTTCGATCCCTGGCTTGGGAAGATCTCCTGGAGAAAGGAAAAGCTACTCACTCCAGTATTGCTGCCTGGAAAATTCTGTGCCTTGTTCATGGATTGCAAAGAGTGGGACATGACTGAGTGACTTCACTGGTTTAATTAAGTAAGTGGTTAGTACTGCACGCTACCACAGGAGGGAGCATGATGGGTTTGAACCCTGGTCAGGAAACTAAGACCCTGCATGCCACTTGGCATGGCCAAAAAAAAAAGAAAAACAAAATAAGAAAAAATAAATAAATAAATAAAAATAAAAGTAAATAATAATAGGAAAATTCAGAAAAAGTATAATTAGCTAAGACTGGCCTTTTCACACATGAAAAGCATAGTCCTAGAATAACTGAGACATTGTGGTACTAGGACATAAAACAGAGAAATCAATGGACTAAACTAACCTATAACTCAGAAATCGATTTAAGTAGATTATCGGTTAAAGGAGACATTTCAAATCATAGGGGAAACATGATTGTTCAGTTAAGGGGTATTTACTGGTAGTCTCTCATCTGTCTTTACTCTGACACTGAGTGTGGAACTCTGCAAATTGCATTTCCTGATTCCCACACTTGCTGCTTCCTCTTGGGCTCTGTGTGGAGTCAGTGGAAGGATGAGAAGGTGGAGGGGGAGTGAAGAGCTCCTTTCTCCTTAGTCTTGAAAACATTGCTCACGTAGCAACATTAGCTCCAGCTCCAGCTTCTTCAGACCTTGCAGACTCAGCCTCGTCCAACTCCCTCTGAGGCACAGCAGGGTCTGGGAAGGAAGCCCTCCTCAAAGAGGCCCCTCCTCTGAACTTCTGCACTGTACTGAGTTTACCTTGTTTCTTACTTTCCTCAGCTCCTGAGGGGCAGCTGCTTCTCACAGCTATTATTTCTGGTCACCTCAGCCTTCTCTTTCAGCTCCCGACATCTGAGTCACCAAATCTTTTAATTAACTCTTTTCTGTTGAAATATCTAGAGTGGTTTCTGAATTCTGACAATCATCTACCAGAAAGTGAAGTATCTCACCTTAAACAAAGATGAATTCCAGATGGATAATATATTTAAATGGGAAAACTGGGGCAGGAAAGACTACTAAAAGAAAATTCAAAAGAAATATTTCATAATCTAAGTGTAAGTCAGCCTTTCCAAGTTTGCTCCAAATCAGAAGTCATAAGATTGATTTCAACTAATAATAGCAATAATAAATTTTCCATTGCAAGAAATGCCAAAAGTAAAGTCAAAATAAAAATAACGAGATGGGAAAATATTTTATTTACTTATATCACTGGCAAAGAACTAATTTCTTTACTAGCGAAAGAACTTTTATTAATAAATAAAAGCAAAAAATTCAATAGAAAAACAGGCAAAGAATATGAACAGACCAGTCACAGAAAAGAAAATATCAATATAAATGCCTCTAAGAACATTTAATGGATACAAGGACATAACCATTTCAGCTATCAGATTGGAGTTAAAACATCAGATTGGCAAAAAAAAAAAAAAAAAAACCCTAATAGTGTGTTGTTGAGGGTGTGGGAAACCAGACCTAGAAAGGGCAACTTAGCAAAATCTATCACAAATTTATATATCCTTGACTCAGCAATTTCTATGCTGGCATTATGATCAATAAAAATGCTTGCTTGTGAGATAAGATATTTCTATAATGTATTTAAACATCATCAGTTGTGATAGCAAAAGACCAAGTACTACTTAAACAGCCATCAACAAGGAACTGCACTTAGGTGCACCCAACTATCATACATTCTGCAGCCTTTAAATAGAAGGTAAAATCTCCATATGTTCTAATACGGAAAGAGTTCCAAGACATATTTGATATCTGAAAAAGGCCAATTACAGAACAGCATATATTATACACTCCATTTGTGTAAAAAAAGGCAAGAATATATACATACCTGCATATATTATACCTTTTTTCTAACTTTTCAACCATATATGTGAATTAACCATTCCAATTTTCAGATAAAATATTTTTAAGTTACCTAGATTTACTGTGGTGATCATCTCATGATAGACACAAATATCAAATCATTACATTGGATAACTGAAACTAGTCTCGTATTATGTGTCTATTTACCTCAATAACAATAAAAAATGAAAGATAATAGAATTCTTTTTTTATCATACAAGTATTGTTTTTAATTTTGGTCTCTTATTTTTTATTTATTTATTTATTTTTATCCATTTTTGTTCTTTGGCCTGTGTGGGCCTCCCATTGCAGTGGCCCCTCTCATTGCAGAGCACCAGCTCTGAGCATATGGCTCCAGAGGGCTGGCTCATAATTGGACACACGGGTCCAGGAGTTCCGTGGCATGTGGGATCTTCCCCAGCCAGGGATCAAACTGGTGCCCCTTGCACCACAAGACTGACTCTCTACCCGCCAGGGAAGCCCTCATACAAGTATTTTACCATAATATTTTAAATACATATAAACTTTTCTCCTAGAATTGTATTCTTGGAGAATACTGACTGACTGGTCAGTGAACTGGTCTGACTGGGAGCTCAGGTTTACTACGGAATCAGGCCATGTTTCCATGCGTACACTTGTTTTATAATACAAAGTGATTCCTGAGCATGTAACTACAATAAGACTCTACCTCAGAAGAGATAAAGGAATGGCACAAGCAAAATAGAAAAACCTCTGAACACCTGGACAGAATGGAAGTGTTCTCCCAGGAAGTCCTTAAGGAAACATGTGAGCAAGTTGTAACAGGTAATAGAATACGCTTTTTAGCATAAATTATAGGTGTTTGTCTGAAGAATTGCTTTCCCTGCCTGAGGATCTTCACTTCATGGGAAAAAAATATTAAAAATAAAGTAGGACAAAAATCAATGAATAGAATCAGTGTAATGCTCCCATTAGCCAACCTTAAATTTTAATATTCACCTGAATATGCTTAGGTGCACCCAACTATCATACATTCTGCAGCCTTTAAATAGAAGGTAAAATCTCCATATGTTCTAATACGGAAAGAGTTCCAAGACATATTTGATATCTGAAAAAGGCCAATTACAGAACAGCATATATTATACACTCCATTTGTGTAAAAAAAGGCAAGAATATATACATACCTGCATATATTATACCTTTTTTCTAACTTTTCAACCATATATGTGAATTAACCATTCCAATTTTCAGATAAAATATTTTTAAGTTACCTAGATTTACTGTGGTGATCATCTCATGATAGACACAAATATCAAATCATTACATTGGATAACTGAAACTAGTCTCGTATTATGTGTCTATTTACCTCAATAACAATAAAAAATGAAAGATAATAGAATTCTTTTTTTATCATACAAGTATTGTTTTTAATTTTGGTCTCTTATTTTTATTTATTTATTTATTTTTATCCATTTTTGTTCTTTGGCCTGTGTGGGCCTCCCATTGCAGTGGCCCCTCTCATTGCAGAGCACCAGCTCTGAGCATATGGCTCCAGAGGGCTGGCTCATAATTGGACACACGGGTCCAGGAGTTCCGTGGCATGTGGGATCTTCCCCAGCCAGGGATCAAACTGGTGCCCCTTGCACCACAAGACTGACTCTCTACCCGCCAGGGAAGCCCTCATACAAGTATTTTACCATAATATTTTAAATACATATAAACTTTTCTCCTAGAATTGTATTCTTGGAGAATACTGACTGACTGGTCAGTGAACTGGTCTGACTGGGAGCTCAGGTTTACTACGGAATCAGGCCATGTTTCCATGCGTACACTTGTTTTATAATACAAAGTGATTCCTGAGCATGTAACTACAATAAGACTCTACCTCAGAAGAGATAAAGGAATGGCACAAGCAAAATAGAAAAACCTCTGAACACCTGGACAGAATGGAAGTGTTCTCCCAGGAAGTCCTTAAGGAAACATGTGAGCAAGTTGTAACAGGTAATAGAATACGCTTTTTAGCATAAATTATAGGTGTTTGTCTGAAGAATTGCTTTCCCTGCCTGAGGATCTTCACTTCATGGGAAAAAAATATTAAAAATAAAGTAGGACAAAAATCAATGAATAGAATCAGTGTAATGCTCCCATTAGCCAACCTTAAATATGTGAATATTAGTGCGTTTCAGATCATTTGCATAGAACACAACAAAAGACAACAGTCCTCAATAAGAAGAGGCTCTCACCACTGCTGAGGACAGGAAATGTACAGGGGTCTGCAAGCAAGTCAGTAGGGCAGGACCACGGAAGAGGGAGGCAGTGAGACACGAGCCTGAAGAGATGAGCAGATGCCTGTGTGTGAAAGCCTCTCAGAGCAACAGTGTCTCAGGGTTTTCAACAGAGCAAAGGCTTGATTGATATATGTTTTAAAAAGCCAACTCTTGCTGTAGTATGGAGAACTGTTGGGGACAAGATCTCGGGAAGGGAGAACCAGCAAGGAGAAACCACGTGAATGGCTGTAAGGATGCTGAAGTGAGGCACCGATGGTGGAGGTCATGTCTCTGCATGACCTATTTGAGGTCAGGGACCCTGTGACTTATTCCTCCCCCTCGCATTCCCTCCACTACCTACACAGTACTCCATAACTGCCTGTCATTTATTCCCTGGTGAGTTGAATCAACTGTCATATGGTGGTAGATAGTCCATAGGAAGGACCAGGTCATCGATCCACTCTCTGCTGTAGTGGACAACAGTGTGATACTATGGCACAAGGAGCCACAGTGAGACTCAAGAGGAGAAGGAAACTTACAATTGCTGTGCCTTGTCTCACAGATGAAAAAGTGTTCCCTATACCCGTTCCCACTTAAGCAATCAGAGCTTTGGAGAAAGGGAAAGGAAGGGCAATGGTCACAGCTTCCTGTGTTCTACTCTTCAATGACCCAGAAATGCCTGTCAATCAGGATGTCTAAGTTTCTTTTCAGGAAGCATCTTTGCCCAGGTATTTTGTAGCCAGCGTATCTGGCACTTCAGGCTGACATGTTAGACCACAACCACCTATAAACAAGTCATGTCATGCCAGATATTGCAAAGATAAATATTCAAGGCTTATGCTGTATGCAACTGATCTTATCTGCACACAAATGATTGTCCTTTGTAAACTCAAAGCCAAGAATTTACATTCCATTATTTTTTCTAAAAAGGCAGTCATGTTTTGATTGTTCCAACATACAGTTCATCTTACACATTGTTTTCAGGCTTTTTTAAAAAGCTTTAAATTTTTTAATTAAAAATTTACATATATGTAATTCATATCATACATATGTCACATATTAAATTTTTTTCACTGTTTCAAGACGGCAGGGGTTATAATATGCCACATCAGGGCAGACTTATTTAATGTTCAGAAACAGTAACAGTACGATTCAAGGGACATTCAGTTTCATTGATCCAGTTGTTGGTTTTGAGCTCATTAGCCCATTTCTTACATCTGCTTAGGGACACGTAAATGCTTGGTTTATCACTGATTTTCCTCCTAAATTACCTATTCCCCACAGAGCCTTGGACTTGCAAATGTGCTTTCATTATTACTATTTTTAAAAGGCAGGGGAGAGCAGAGTCTACTAAAATCTGTGCACATTGTTTCTTGTTTCCTTTCAGGCCCTTGATCAGGAAATGTTTAACATGGGAGTAAGCACTGCCAGGGATTAGTGGCTGCTGCTTGGAAAGGTCGATGGAAGTTCTTTCCTGCCAATACAAAAATATACACCATCCAAGCACAAGACCGTGTCCACAGACAGGATTCTGTGTGAGCTGAAAAGTCCCAGGTGACAACGTTTTTCTTGAATCAGTCCATATTCTTCCCTTGGATCATGCACTAATATCACCGTGAAATGGTTTCAACAGTTCTCATCAGTGCCCTGATTTCTCTTTTAAATACGGATGGTTCAGAGAAAAACAGCTCTCTGTTGACATCCATGTGACCTGAGTCTCTTTTTTTGAGCTCTTCATATGTTTTGAGACTGGTCTATGGCTGGTTGACGTGACGTTTATGAAGTCTGATCTCAAATCCCAAATGGGCCAGTTAGCTTGGCAAAGAAATATTCTCAACATGTCGTTTGCACTTGGAACCCTATTTGGCAAACCTGAGGAGGCCAAGATGACTCGAGGCTCAGAACAAACCCCCTGAACCATCACCACTGCACCAGGAAAGATTTCCTAAGGGTCACTAGGGCCGAAACAGGGGAATATAATGCGGAAGGAAGTGCCTAAAAAAAGGCTGTTATTTTCTAAGTCTTTGCCCAGTGATTTTCAGGAGTATTACTGGAATTGTTCACAAAAGCCTTAGTCACTCGGTCGTGTCCAACTCTTTGTGACTCCACAGACTGTAGCCCTTAAGGCTCCTGTCTCCATGGGATTCTGCAGGTAAGAAACCTGGAGTGGGTTGCCATTTCCTTCTCCAGGGGATCTTCCCAACACAGGAATCAAACCTAGGTCTCCTGCATTTCAGGCAGATAGATTCTTTACCATTGCACCACTGGGAAGCTCACAAGAGAGGGGGGAATAAAAAAGAGATTACAGGCTGGCTGGGGAATGTGTCAACCACGCCAAGCTACCAGCAGTTGGAAGCAGTGCTGCTCCAGTGAGATTGCACCAATGTGGACACCATCAGTTTAAGGGAGTTTAGAAGACTGTAGGCTAATGACCACTCAAGAAAAGAATCCAGTATACTACCATGAAGGAAGATCAGGTACACTCAGGCCAAAAACCCGGATAGTTCAAAGACCAGACAATAGATATGGGGTCTGAATCTTGTTACACGAAGTCAAGGAGTTAATTGTCCTTGAAGACTAGCATTTTCGCGTGTGGCCAAGACAGCTGAAAGGGAAAGAAACTAGGTGAAAGGGGACATTACACTGAAACTGAGATGAATTACCATATTGTAGTGTTATGTTACCACCCTTCTGCTGATATCCATATGATTTAAATAGCACAATGACAGTCCTGGTTAGACCATATAGGTTCAGAGGAGACACTAATGATATAAACATTGATGTCCACTCCAAAATGAGGAAGATGGTGTTCTTCTCTCCTCCCCACCTTTCCTTGGGTTATAACACTGTAGCCTATAGTTCTGGGACTGCGCTCCCTTGCCAGTCTGTTTGTATCTCTTATAAGTGTCCTATGCTGGGCTTCCCTAGCAACTCAGTGGTTAACAATCCATATGTCAATGCAGGAGATGTGAGTTCAGTCCCTCATCTGGGAAGATCCCACATGGCACAGAGCAACTGAGCCCGTGCACCACAACTGTGGAGCCTGTACTCTAGAGCCTGGAACTGCAACTACTGAACCCACATGCCACAATGACTGAAGCTCCCCAAGAGTAGCCCCCCACTCACAGCACCTAGAGAAAAGCCTGTGCAGCAAGAAACACCCAGCACAGCCATAAATATATATAAATAAACAATATTTTTAAATATCTTATGCTAATAAACTCACTCTTTGTCTATCACTTTGCTCACACCAAATTCTTTCTGCAACGAGACAAAAGAACCTGAGTTTCACTAAGTCCTGACACCAGGTGAATGGTTTCAATTAAGATCGTAGGTTTGGGCCCCCTTCTCAATCAGGGATCATGGGTTCTATTACCAGTCTGAGTTTTGGGCAGATTTAATTCTACTCAAGAAGAGGAGTGATTCACTGAAAGGAACCTAAATATCAATTCAAACTGTGATGCAGAGACCCAAAAAACATATTCCAAGCTGTAAATTTTAAAATTTGTTGTTTTGTATGGGACTAGCTCTGCTGGCAGATAACATATGCTTCTGATCCTTATCTGTGGAACAGAGTTCTCTTTTCCAATGAGTCTGCTCTTCCGTTTGGACTACAAAAACAACAGGGGTATACTATTCTTCTGGCACACAATAGGCACTGACTGGTCAGAAAGACATGGTACACCTTAGTAGGTCATCCTTGGGTGAATTTCCTTAAACCAACTAAGTCTTAATTTACTCCTCATCTAGCTGTTTAGGCTATTGTGACTATTAAATCAAATATGAAAGTTCTGGCATAAGTCGGTCGTACAGGAAGGACAAATAGACAATATAGATATTCTTATTTTTCTTCTGCCATTTTATTCTCATTTATTTGTTTTTCTAACATCGTATCATGTTGTTGTTCAGTTGTTGACTCTGACTGTTTGCGACCCCGTGGACTACAGCACACCAGGCTTCCCTGTCCTTCACAATCTCCAGAGCGTGCTCAAACTCATACCCATAGACTCAGTGATGCCATCCAACCATCTCATCCTCTGTCACCCTCTTCTCCTCCTGCCCTCAGTCTTTCCTAGCATTAGGGTCTTTTCCAGTGAATCAGCTCTTTGCATCAGGTGGCCAGAATATTGGAGCTTCAGCTTCAGCATCTGTCCTTCCAATGACTATTCAGTGTTGATTCCCTTTAGGATTGACTAGTTTGGCCTCTTTGCTGTCCAAGGAACTCTCAAGAGTCTTCTCCAGCAACATAATTTGAAAGCATCCATTCTGTGGCTCTCAGCCTTCCATATGGTCCAACTGTCACATCCATACATGATTACTGAGAAAACCATAGGTTTGACTATAAAAAGTTTTAAACATACACCAAAGTGAACAGACTAGTATAATGAACCACTACCCACCTCCTCATATACTTTTTGGGACGAGGAAGCTGGAGCATGTTAAAGGAAATGCCAGACTTCCTTTCATCTAACAATAGGGGACTTAGGACGACAGGATTTTCAGCTGATCCCCAGGTGAGAGACGGTTCTGCTGCTAATATTGGCCAAGCACATCCAATGAGAAAATGCATAAAAGTGATGCATGGGGTAAGGCACCATGAAAGGTAGAAAACAAAACCACAAAGTCCACTGCCATCTGATGTTTCCTTGGAATATCCTCACACTTGGTCACCATGCTGAAGGTTCTGCCAAAGCCAGTCTCTGGGTTTAACATGAAAGATTTCTAGAAAAAAAGATTAAAATGATAGTCCATTTTTTTAAAAAAAATAAACTTTATATTTATCAGTTGGGACTCCAAAGTAATTTTCAAAAAGCACTTGACAAGTGCTTTATAGAGTCTGTCCTCAAGGAATTTGTAATTTTAAATTGTTCTTTTAAAAAATAACATGGACCAGAAGTTTTGTTTAAAATAGTCAAGCAAGATAGACAATGATGGAGATGAACGTAACTATGTGAAGAGATTGGAACCTGGATAGGAAGGAAGGAATAGAGAAGGGAGTGGGCATGTTATCAGGAGACTGGAAAATAAATGACCTAAATATTCCATGTCCAGACTCCCTGTGGGATGCAGACTGTACTGACAGACAATAATTCCATGTCTAAAGAATTCCAGGGACTCTGGTTAATCTAGCTCCGCTTTTGTGGAAAGTGTCCATGTCCCTAAGAAGCTGCAGATAAAGACTGTGTAAGGGGAGAGAGGGAGATTCGGGGATGGGAAACAGGAGGGGAAAGACTTGTGTAAGTCAGTCTGGAAGGAAGGTAGCATCAAGTTAAAAAAACTAACTGATAGAAAGAGATACTTCTCCCTGATAGAAGGGGAAGGGGAGAACGGGAAGGTGAAGGATGCAGACATGCAGGATGAGGAGACGTTAAGATGACTTCGACTATGCAGGTAAAAGAGCAGATCAGGACACCCGGGAGTTATGGATAAAGGGAGCAAAGGAGGGGAGGGAATTTGAGGAGGGGGAGATGTCTGTATTTGACACCTACAAACCTGTTCAGGTGTTTCCTTCCAAAAAAGAACAAAAGAAGCAAAAACCTCCCCCATTCACCCTATTATCCCCTCTTATCCAGTCCAGTCATTTCTCTATCCACAGATTCTCAAAAGCAAAGTTGGCTCGAGGACTTCCAGACACCAGCAATCTGAACCAGCACTGACCATTCCTTTAAAACTGCACCTTTTGAATGCCGGCTCAATAAATGGCTGCTCTCAGTTTCCAACCTCTGACTTTGCAGTAGCATTGAGAATTCTAAGTGTATTCTTCCTGAAATTCTCTCCTTGGCATCCATAATGCATCAGGTTAGGGAGTTCAGGTCTGTCTTCCTTTCTCTCTAATCATGCCCTCTCTTCAGTTCTGGCCAGTTCTTTTTTCTCTCCCCCTCTTAATCACAGTTCTTCTTAAGGAAGGATCTGTCTTTGGACTTGACTTTTCTTCTATTCTCTATCCCTTGGTTTCAGTGACTATCTTTCCCAGGTGAGTGCCCTGTTTGTTGCCCTATATTCGTGCTGTAGATGTGAGCCATATAGTGACAACTTTAAATTAATTATTATTAAATAAAGTTAAAAATTCAGTTCCTCAGTCATATTAGCCATATTTCAAAAGTTCATAAGCTACCTTTGGCTAGTGGCTACCATATAGGATAGCACAGATATAAAATATTTCCTTCTTCATAGAAAGTTCTTTTGGACACCACAAGTCTAGACCTTACCTCTCCCTTGAGCTCCTGACTTCTCAGTATTCTAACTGGCATCTTTCCTGGAATTACACATCTATTATGCCACAAATCCTATTGCACTGAATGCATATTTCTCATAACAGTGATCTATACCAACTCTGATCACTTAAAAACAGCGAACATGCTCTGGATAATTGAGAACTATTTACATAGGTAAGTTGGATATTAAGATGTAGTTTGTTTATAAATGAGATTATTTTCACTGAAAAAAGAAAAAAGAATAGGCTCTAGTCATTTATATGAGAACTCTGCATCTTTCACATATTACCCTTGTATAGTATTTTCCCATGTCTGGAGTTTCATAAATAATAAAAGATTTATTTTACAGGATATTTTCTTTATTATTTTTTTACATTTCTCATAAAATTAAGCTTCTTCCTTATAGTGCCAATGAGTACCTTATTCTTACTGCAGATAAGGCAAATTTCGGATTCTCCTATGAGCACTAAAAATATTCTGCCTGACAATGAAAATCAGCACCCACAGCTCTTTGCCAAAATACTAACAATACTGCAGGATACATGAGATTCTGAAGCATCATATTCAGCAAAGATCAGATCTGGTGCTGATTTTAAACAGAGAGCCACCTGTCTGTTTACTGTTTCCCAGACTTAGCAAAGACATACCATTCTCAACATGTTGACCATTTTGGTGGTGTGAGGTTTCACTGGGTAGCCTTTCTCAGAGTGACCTCAGTCCAAGATTCTAAAGATGGAGCATATTAAGAGCAGGTGAGTCATCCATTGAAAAAGCCAGCAAAGTAACTAAAACCCTCATTCTTCAGAAGCACAGTGAACACAGTGATTCCATGGGAAGCCTTACCATGTGACAAATGGAGCTCACTTAGGAAAAGAAAAGCCATCTCTAAAGAAAAAAGTGATCCATGGTACTCTTGTAGGATAAACCTATCGTGCTTGGGTGCTTTTAGTAATTTTCATCTGAACTGACTATTAGCATCCCCAGCAGAGTTATGATATCTCTTGTTAAAGATAACAGAGGGCTCCCCTGATGGTCCAGTGGGTAAGGATACTGCCTTGCCGTGCAAGGGGCACCAGTTTGATCCCTGGCCTGGGAAGATCCCATGTGCCATGGAGCAGCTGGACTGATGTGTCCAACTACGGAGCCGGTGCTCTGCAGCAAGAGGGGCCGCTGCGATGGGAGGCCCACACAGGCCAAAAGAGCAAAGATGGAGATAAATGAAAGACCGAAAGAAGTGGCCAAAAAAATAAAGAAAGAAAGAAAGAACAACAACAAAAAAGATGACAGAAAGATAGAATCACACCTGATGGCTCAGCTGGTAAAGAATCCGCCTGCCATGCTGGAAACCTGGGTTCGATCCCTGAGTTGGGAAGATTCCCAGGAGAAGGGAATAGCTACCCACTCCAGTATTCTTGCCTGAAGAATTTCATGACTCATCCATGGGGTTGCAAAGAGTCATACACTACTGAGTGACTTTCACACATACAAACACACCTTGTAGTAGGAATATCGTAAATATTTGGGACCATTACTGTTAAACCAATAACACTGCATATACTATGAACTCACACTTTATACAGTTCAAAGTCTTTTGCAAACATCAAAAATTGAACCTTATGATTGTCTCATACAAATATTAGGGCCTTCTGAGATTAATCATCAGTTAACAGTCAATGAAGCCCAAGGGGAAAACACTGGGATGGTAATAGTATTTGAGATTGTATATATGAGTGTCTAGGTCAGGGCTTGGGAGAATTGGAGACTGCCTGGTTCAATAGGCAGGGTCAAGTTAAAGAAACATAAGAGATGAGGTTTCATGGCTAAGGGGAAGCCTGTTGATAAGTAAATTTCACAGACCAGTCTGATCAATTTAGATTTCAATCTGATAGGGTCTAGAGATCTCTTATAAATTCTTCAGAAGCACAGTGAACACAGTGATTCCATGGGAAGCCTTACCATGTGACAAATGGAGCTCACTTAGGAAAAGAAAAGCCATCTCTAAAGAAAAAAGTGATCCATGGTACTCTTGTAGGATAAACCTATCGTGCTTGGGTGCTTTTAGTAATTTTCATCTGAACTGACTATTAGCATCCCCAGCAGAGTTATGATATCTCTTGTTAAAGATAACAGAGGGCTCCCCTGATGGTCCAGTGGGTAAGGATACTGCCTTGCCGTGCAAGGGGCACCAGTTTGATCCCTGGCCTGGGAAGATCCCATGTGCCATGGAGCAGCTGGACTGATGTGTCCAACTACGGAGCCGGTGCTCTGCAGCAAGAGGGGCCGCTGCGATGGGAGGCCCACACAGGCCAAAAGAGCAAAGATGGAGATAAATGAAAGACCGAAAGAAGTGGCCAAAAAAATAAAGAAAGAAAGAAAGAACAACAACAAAAAAGATGACAGAAAGATAGAATCACACCTGATGGCTCAGCTGGTAAAGAATCCGCCTGCCATGCTGGAAACCTGGGTTCGATCCCTGAGTTGGGAAGATTCCCAGGAGAAGGGAATAGCTACCCACTCCAGTATTCTTGCCTGAAGAATTTCATGACTCATCCATGGGGTTGCAAAGAGTCATACACTACTGAGTGACTTTCACACATACAAACACACCTTGTAGTAGGAATATCGTAAATATTTGGGACCATTACTGTTAAACCAATAACACTGCATATACTATGAACTCACACTTTATACAGTTCAAAGTCTTTTGCAAACATCAAAAATTGAACCTTATGATTGTCTCATACAAATATTAGGGCCTTCTGAGATTAATCATCAGTTAACAGTCAATGAAGCCCAAGGGGAAAACACTGGGATGGTAATAGTATTTGAGATTGTATATATGAGTGTCTAGGTCAGGGCTTGGGAGAATTGGAGACTGCCTGGTTCAATAGGCAGGGTCAAGTTAAAGAAACATAAGAGATGAGGTTTCATGGCTAAGGGGAAGCCTGTTGATAAGTAAATTTCACAGACCAGTCTGATCAATTTAGATTTCAATCTGATAGGGTCTAGAGATCTCTTATAAATACCTAAGCACCAGCATGATATGATCAGAAAAGCACTTTAGAGAAAAGAGTCTGGCAGCAATTATCTGCTGACCTTCTGCTCCCCAACCCTCATATTGATGACGTGATACAGACTAGCTCTCCACTCCAAATCCTACCATCATCCTAGGAGTTTCAACACTCACAACTTTAGTCAATATCCTAACTTTACCATTCCTTGACCTCATTCATTCCAGTCATCTTCACTTCCACTCCCAGGACCACACCTAAGACTGTGCATTAGGAAAAACTGCACCACATAGAAAAAGTAAGCACAAATAGCTCAGCTTCATCTCTCCAGCTAAAAGAGCTCATCCTCCCATCAGTTCAGTTCAGTCATCAGTCGTGTCTGACTCTTTGCAACTCCATAGACTGCAGCACTGTGGTCCTCTCATGGACCTGTTCATTCTTCCCAGCGCCAATTCTTTGCTGGACTCTGTCTCACCAATATACTCCACTTTATTTCACTTCTGTCCCTCTGCTGCATCCACTGGGATGACTTCAACCCCAGATCCAGAGCTATAAACTATAGCTCCCTAGTACAGTTGGGCTTCTAGATGGAACATTGCCACTGAACACACATGGTCTCTCTGCTGGATGAGTCCTCAGCTCCACTCAATAATGTTCTTATTTGTCCACAGTCTGCTTCCTCTAACATTCCCCTAGGTAGCAGTTCAGCTGTATATCATTATCCTTAAGACCATGGCTTGGCCCCCATCTTGTAGTTTTCAGTAGCCTATTATTCTGTCTTTTCCTTGCTGAGAAAACTGAGGCTTTGGGAACATCTCCCTCAATTACCCATCCTTTCTTTACAAATGGTATATTTATCCCCACTCATTCTTTTTCCTTCTCTCTGTCACAGAAGTGGAAGTCTCTTCCTACTTTTTAAGGGCAAAACCCAAGGTCAGCCCCCAAATTATACCTTTAATTTCCTCCCTCCTGACTCCTTCTAGACTTCAGCAAATATCCTTGCCTTTTTTGTCTCTTTGATCCTGTTCTTTTTTGGTTCCATAATCCTTTAACTTACATGCAGAGTATATTATGGGACATGCTGGCCTGGATGAAGCACAAGCTAAAGTCAATATTGCTGGGAGAAATAGCAATAAATAAATAGCAATAACCTCAGGTATGCTGATAATACCACCTTTTATGGCAGAAAGTAAAGAGGAACTAAATAGCCTCTTGAAGAAGGTAAAAGAGGAGAGTGAAAAAGCTGGCCTAAAACTCAACATTCAAAAAAAATCATGGCATCTGGTCCCATCACTTCAGGGCAAATAGATAGGCAAACAATGGAAACAGTGACAGACTATTTCCTTGGACTGCAAAATCACTGGGGATGGTGACTGTAGCCATGAAATTAGAAGACGCTTGTTCCTTGGAAGAAAAGCTATGACAAATCTAGACAGCATATTCAAAAGCAGAGACATCACTTCGCCAACAAAAGTCTGTATAGTCAAAGCTATGGTTTCTCCAGGAGTTATATATGAATGTGAGAGTTGGACCATGAATAAGGCTGAGCACCAAACAATTGGTGCCTTTGAACTGTGGTGTTGGAAAAGACCCTTGAGAGTTCCTTGAACTGCAAGGAGATCAAACCAATCAATGCTAAAGGAAATCATTCTTTAATATTCAATGCAAGGACAGATTCTGAAGCTGAAGCTCCAACACTATGGCCACCTGATGCAAAGAGAAGACTCATTGGAAAAGATCCTGATGCTGGGAAAAATAGAAGGCAGAAGGAGAAGGGGACGACAGAGGACAAGATGATTGGATGGCATCACTGAGTCAAAGGACATGAGTTGGAGCAAGTTCTGGAGATGGTGAAGGACAGAGAAGCCAGAACCCATAAAACACAGTATAGTCTTTTTCACCATTAAAAACACTCCCTTCACCTGAGTTTCCTTCTAGCTACCATTCTTTCTCCTCCCTCATTATTTGAAGTTTTCCACATAACAACACCTACATTGACTGAGTGTAGTAACCACAATGGCCCAGAAAGCTGGAGCTACACAGACTGGGTGCCTTTCCAGGTGGCGCTAGAGGTAAAGAACCCAGCTTCTAATGCAAGAGATGTAAGGGTTTTATCCCTGGGTATGGAAGATCCTCCAAAGAAGGGCATGGCAACCCACTCCAGTATTCTTGCTTGGATAATTCCATGGACAAAGAAGCTTGAGAGGCTACAGTGTATAAGATGGCAGAGTTGGGCATGACTGAAGCAACCTGGCATGCATGCATGCACAGAGACAGGGATTAAACTAGGGCTCAGAGTCAACACTAATGAGGTCAACTAACGAAACTTTCCCTGCAAGACTTGGCATTCAAGTCACACTGTTTTAACATTTTACTTCTTAATACTCCCATGTTTCACTTAAAGCCAGAAGTAGAGAAGAGTAAAATAGTGATTTCAAAGCAGGAGGTCAACAAATGTACTAAGGGCATACTTGCACCAAATGATTTACTGCTGTGCTAAAGAAAAGGGAAATTTGATTTCTTTGGGTCTGTCCCCCTACCCCCCAAAAAAATTTGATTAATTCTTCAAAACAAAAAAAAAAAGATTTTTTTTTTCTATAATAAATTCTTGGATTTTCACTAGAACATGTTACTCCAGTTCCTTAATATCCTTTCACTTTTCATACCACTGACAATAGACTTACACTCAATAAAACTGCTCTGGCAAATGCTCCCAATGACCTCCAGTCCTGCAAACCCAACAAACACCCTTCAATTGTATCTGACTGAAGCTCTCTGCTGATGTGACTAACACAACCTCTCTCTTCTTGACAATCTTGATGCCTTTGGTCTCTGCATCCTCTATTCCTCTGGGATCCTCATGCTTTCTGACTGTGGTTTCTCAGATGCTTTGTTTGTGATCTCCAAACAGAGGTGTAGTTTTACCTCTAACAGAAGCTTCTCCACAAAAAGCAGACTATACTCAGATGGACATAACCCATACGTTTTCCACTCACTCTTTGTTTGATTCCATCCAAGTTGGCCCTTACACTCCTTTCTGCCTGTCAAAACCTACACGGTCCAATTCTTCAGTGAAGCTTTCCTTCATTCATCTTCTGAGATTTTCACAGTATTTCCTGCCTTTGTACTTCCATAATTTGCATTTCAGCTGCCCTATAAAATATTCATTCCTGCATATCTTCATTTGTCCTACCAGGTCTTGAGCTCTTTCTTCACAATTGCTGTAATACCTGGTGCTAAAAACCAACCTTGGCAGGAAGGCATCAAATTTTAGCTATGAGTATTATTATTACTCACCTTTGCATTTTTCAGATCTTTAGTAGAGCAATGCTTCTCTAAATATTGTAATATCAATCAATTTTAACTAATTAATTAATGCTGTAAGAATGGATGAACTCTGCTGGTAAGAAAAAACAAAAGAGCGGACAGAGGACTTACCCATAGTAGGTAGTAGAGGGTTAAAAAAGAAACAACTAGTGAACAATAAAGAAAATGGCTAAAGCCCCAAAAGGAGAGAATAAAGGAAACTTCTAACAATCCACAACATAATATCTATTTCATAAATTACCTTTGAAATACAATAACTTCTTCTGTCAGGCACCCAGATGAAGGAAGATTTCTCAGTGTGTGGCAACTCAACTTTGCAAACACCAAAGACCAGGGCAATGGTGGTGATAGGAATAGAATAGGGTAGTTATATAGGTAGCTGTGGAAGTCCAAGTAGGAGACGATAGATAGAGAGAGAAACCTAGAGAATTTGGGAGACCACTACAAGTTAATGATTGCTCAAGAAAGCTATTGATATGTCATGGAATGAAGTAGGCTTGCTTAATTATAAAGCCATAAATACAAGAGATATGCCCCTGGCCGTTGGGTGGAAGAAAAATACCATCACTCTTCTACTGATGTGAATAAGTGCTATGGCAATTCTAGTTTGACCTCATAGTGTCAGACACCCTCCCGCCTGATGCATCACCAGCTCCTCCTTCATATCTGGAAGCCTCACATCTACCTGAGGAAATTGGTCTTTTTCCCCTCCCTGCTTCCTTTGACTATAGAACTGTAGCTCACTTAATACCCAGGACAGAGCTCCCTCGCCTGCCCACTTGCATCTCTTAGAAGCATCCTACATGATACATCTATATCTTGCCTAATCACTTTGTCTCTTGCTGAATTCCTTCCTTGACAAAAAGCACCTGTTTCTCAGTATGTCCAGGCACAAGATGAGTGACTGCAATTAAAAAGACCATGGGTTGGAGTCCCACAGAGTTTTGGCCAGGCTTGAGTCCCAGCACATGGGTTTAAGTCCCAATCTGAGGTGCACTATTTCAGTGTTGCATTGTCTAGTCATATTATATAGTTTTCTCTGAGCCTCCTTCTACATAGGTAGAAGAGAACTATCTATAAAAACAAAAGGGAAAATGATGAAACCCAATTTGAGGTTGGTTTTTCTAATAATATTTGAGTGGACATATCGAAGGAACTTACTGTATAAAAAGCTAAATATTTTTTGCATCAAGAAAAATAATTAATTAGTATCCTGTTTTTGAATTATCCTACAAGAATATCCTTCTGCCAAGTATTTTGTGCTGTGACTTTTTGATGTTAGCACCATTTCCTTTTGTCATTTTTAGTTCAGCCAAATAGACTGGCTTCTTAAAAGTGCTATTTTGGGACAAATACAGAGGGAAATTAATCGCGATGCCCAGGTGATAGTCTGGGTGTACTATTTCATTATTTCCACTTTAGTCTGGGAAATATGTAACCAATTTTTCACCCAGAGAGTAAAACTGTTCCAGTTTATTAGAAAGTACATGTTACTGGAAGCAGTCGAGGACAGAAGTGTAATCATGGAAAACATCCCAGCTGCTTCTATGCAGGCAATGCCTGCTGACATTGTGCTGAAATGACTAGCTTGCATCTGCTAAGGTGTGGCTTGAAAAGTCTGGAAGGTTGTCCCTCTTGAAGACCAGGCCCATGACATCATTATGCAAAGACTCCTTAACGTACAAAAATCTTTGGGAGAGGCAGCTCCATTTCTAATGCATATCTTGAAAGCAAACTTCACCAGTTCACTAGACACCTCACTGGCACACAAAGAAACAAACAAACAAACAACAACAACAAAAGCAGCAAATTTCAAATTTTGCAAAGAACCAGTGCTAACAGTAAAGATCCTTCTGTCTATAATGTTGATTCAACACATTCCCACAGATCACACACAACAGATTTCAAAGAATGCAGAGCACTAATCCCCAAAAATGTAGAAAATTGTCCAGAACTCTGGCTATGGAGATGAAGAGAATGAGGGAGATTAAAAAGAAGTTTGAGAAAGAGAAAATTGGCATGAAGCATAAGAGGGAACCTCCATCTCTTCCTTTCCCCTCAGGTCACTTCCAGGGTACATTTGCTACAGGCAGGCTTGATTACCATCTCATCTCCCCAGTGTTACATGCCCTTTTCTCTGTGTGTCACCCCACTGCTTTTGACTGGTAGTTCCAGTTCGCCCAAGGCGAACCCTCATAGATCTGTGAACATCAAGCCCCTGGGTAGTGTGGCACTCAGCCCATGGCCTCCCGCCTGATGCCCCATTTTTGTCATTTTTAGTTCAGTCCTGTTTTGAATTATCCTACAAGAATATCCTTCTGCCAAGTATTTTGTGCTGTGACTTTTTGATGTTAGCACCATTTCCTTTTGTCATTTTTAGTTCAGCCAAATAGACTGGCTTCTTAAAAGTGCTATTTTGGGACAAATACAGAGGGAAATTAATCGCGATGCCCAGGTGATAGTCTGGGTGTACTATTTCATTATTTCCACTTTAGTCTGGGAAATATGTAACCAATTTTTCACCCAGAGAGTAAAACTGTTCCAGTTTATTAGAAAGTACATGTTACTGGAAGCAGTCGAGGACAGAAGTGTAATCATGGAAAACATCCCAGCTGCTTCTATGCAGGCAATGCCTGCTGACATTGTGCTGAAATGACTAGCTTGCATCTGCTAAGGTGTGGCTTGAAAAGTCTGGAAGGTTGTCCCTCTTGAAGACCAGGCCCATGACATCATTATGCAAAGACTCCTTAACGTACAAAAATCTTTGGGAGAGGCAGCTCCATTTCTAATGCATATCTTGAAAGCAAACTTCACCAGTTCACTAGACACCTCACTGGCACACAAAGAAACAAACAAACAAACAACAACAACAAAAGCAGCAAATTTCAAATTTTGCAAAGAACCAGTGCTAACAGTAAAGATCCTTCTGTCTATAATGTTGATTCAACACATTCCCACAGATCACACACAACAGATTTCAAAGAATGCAGAGCACTAATCCCCAAAAATGTAGAAAATTGTCCAGAACTCTGGCTATGGAGATGAAGAGAATGAGGGAGATTAAAAAGAAGTTTGAGAAAGAGAAAATTGGCATGAAGCATAAGAGGGAACCTCCATCTCTTCCTTTCCCCTCAGGTCACTTCCAGGGTACATTTGCTACAGGCAGGCTTGATTACCATCTCATCTCCCCAGTGTTACATGCCCTTTTCTCTGTGTGTCACCCCACTGCTTTTGACTGGTAGTTCCAGTTCGCCCAAGGCGAACCCTCATAGATCTGTGAACATCAAGCCCCTGGGTAGTGTGGCACTCAGCCCATGGCCATGTGGACGCCTGCCTGATGCCCCACTTTTCTCATGATCCACATCACACCACACTGAAAGGCCCAGGTCAAATCCCATCTCCTTGTTTATAACCTTTTTACAAAATGTTTTTGACGCTAGAGTTCTCAGTGAGTCTACTTGAAATTCTAGAGACAAAGAATAAATAGAAAGCCCCTAGAGCCCCATCTTACACATCCCCAGAGTGGAAATGATATATAGGGAGGAACACTGGAAAAGGAGGGAATCTGGATTTGGAGCAATGTTAACTAAATTGCTGCATGACCTTGGGCAAGTCACATATTGACTGTCAGTTTCACATTCGTAATATAAAGGAGGCGGGTATGAAACAGGAGGGAAGTGGGGCAGGGCACAGTATTCGAAAGAATGACATAGCTCACGGACACAATATAAACTGATTAGAATCAAATGGGTCCAAGATGGCAGACAAGTCAACTTCAACTTGACCTTGAACCTCAGTATACACTCATTGTAACACATCAGCAAGCTAAATGAACCACCAAGAGGCACCACTGCAGATCCAGCAATGACCATCAAAAAGTAGGCGGTGGCTCAATTCCTGGAAATCTCTGAGCCTTCCCCAAAATGGTTAGAATAATCCTCCTACTCATTAGGCTATGAAATTACTCAGCCCATAGAAGCCAACCACACCACATTTCAAGGCCATACTCACCCTCTGCAATGGCCCATACTCTGTCTGTGGAGTATGTTTCTCTCTGAATAAATCCACTTCTTACCTATCACTTTGTCTCTCACTGAATTCTTTCTGTGATGAGATATCAAGAACTTGAGCTTCAATAGGTCCTGAAACCAGGTGTGTGATCTCAGTTGGAAGACTGTGGGTTTTGACTGGGTTCAAGTCTCAGTGGCATGCATTAGAGCCCAAACTGGATTTGGGGTAGGTTCAAGCTCCAGTTCACGGCTCGAGCCCCAATCTAAGATAAATGTTTCAGGCAGACACATCAAAGTTGCTTGTCAGCCCTGATACTCTATAGAACCTTAGAACCCCACCTGCAGAGGAAGGGTGTCTGAGTCACACCACAGCTGCTCCATAAGAGAGGATGATTAGGTAATCTTTGAAGGTCTGGGACACAAGTTGCTAAATACACATAAAATCCATAAATGTCAAACTGAATAGCATAGAGGCCTGAGTTGTGGATACCTAAACTCTCTGCCTCTCTTCTCAGCACCAGATCTTTAGATAGACTTTTTTTTCCTGCATCTAGTATGGCAAACCTGGTATCTAGCTGACACCTTTCCTCCTGCCCACTCACATTAGCTATTGCCGACTGCCTCTCAGCTACAACACACCCACAGCATGCCTGTGACATTGACTTTACAGCTCTAAATAAAGGAACATTCTCATTTTTAACAAGTCTAGTATTGTGAAATCTGCATTTACAAGTGCCTGTACTTACATATGTTTGTGTGTGCATAGCAATGCACATGGGGAACAATTGTTTGCTTTGCAAATGAATTCACCAGGAATTCCTTACAATAGCAGATCCTTCATTTCTCTTTTCCTCTACTGACTCTCTACAAATATCTTACACTCTTTCCTTATTTATTGCTTCTCAGGAATACACTGTTGTAAGGTAAGATCTGTATTCACAAAAAGTAGGCGGTGGCTCAATTCCTGGAAATCTCTGAGCCTTCCCCAAAATGGTTAGAATAATCCTCCTACTCATTAGGCTATGAAATTACTCAGCCCATAGAAGCCAACCACACCACATTTCAAGGCCATACTCACCCTCTGCAATGGCCCATACTCTGTCTGTGGAGTATGTTTCTCTCTGAATAAATCCACTTCTTACCTATCACTTTGTCTCTCACTGAATTCTTTCTGTGATGAGATATCAAGAACTTGAGCTTCAATAGGTCCTGAAACCAGGTGTGTGATCTCAGTTGGAAGACTGTGGGTTTTGACTGGGTTCAAGTCTCAGTGGCATGCATTAGAGCCCAAACTGGATTTGGGGTAGGTTCAAGCTCCAGTTCACGGCTCGAGCCCCAATCTAAGATAAATGTTTCAGGCAGACACATCAAAGTTGCTTGTCAGCCCTGATACTCTATAGAACCTTAGAACCCCACCTGCAGAGGAAGGGTGTCTGAGTCACACCACAGCTGCTCCATAAGAGAGGATGATTAGGTAATCTTTGAAGGTCTGGGACACAAGTTGCTAAATACACATAAAATCCATAAATGTCAAACTGAATAGCATAGAGGCCTGAGTTGTGGATACCTAAACTCTCTGCCTCTCTTCTCAGCACCAGATCTTTAGATAGACTTTTTTTTCCTGCATCTAGTATGGCAAACCTGGTATCTAGCTGACACCTTTCCTCCTGCCCACTCACATTAGCTATTGCCGACTGCCTCTCAGCTACAACACACCCACAGCATGCCTGTGACATTGACTTTACAGCTCTAAATAAAGGAACATTCTCATTTTTAACAAGTCTAGTATTGTGAAATCTGCATTTACAAGTGCCTGTACTTACATATGTTTGTGTGTGCATAGCAATGCACATGGGGAACGAATTGTTTGCTTTGCAAATGAATTCACCAGGGAATTCCTTACAATAGCAGATCCTTCATTTCTCTTTTCCTCTACTGACTCCTCTACAAATATCTTACACTCTTTCCTTATTTATTGCTTCTCAGGAATACATCTGTTGTAAGGTAAGATCTGTATTCACAAAAATTAAGGACAAAATGCATTTTTTTGGAGTCTTCTGACTAATTTCTATGTCTCAGGTGTGTGGGGTTGTGTTTTACATGTCTAGGTGGTACAACCATATCTGGTAATATCATCAGCATAAATGTCATGTAAATATTAAATACAGCCCACAGTTCACCATGATATAACAGCATTCTACAGAAATTAGAATCTAGAAGAGCCATAGGTTTCATAAAAGCCACTATGTCTGGAAGAGAAAACTGATGGCATTGCTTTGTACCTTCCACTCAGGTCAGTAACTGTAGGCTGGGGGCAGCTTAAAAATTTGGACTATATATTCTGCCTTTTACACTATAAACATTAATAGGTGAAATAATAACCACATTTCTGGCAGTGGTGAAGCTATTTTTAGTAATGGTAGTGCTCTGGAAAATTTCATGTTTTGGTTTGAAATGCAGAGGTGATGTTTCTCAGCCCATAAATGGTAAGCTCAATCACACTTGTTTGTTTTTAATTTGAGTTTTGCTTGTTTTCTATTTCTCTTTACCCCAGGGGTTTCCTTATCTGAGGGCACACAAAGATTACAACAGGAACAGATCAAATCACCCTGGTTTACAGTAGGCTGCAAATAATATGTCTGATAGGAACAGTACCAAATGAACAAAGACCTCATCTCAGTCAATTGTTAGTGTTCCCCTCGAGGCTTATGCAAGCTAAGAACCTAACAAAAAGAAGGAAAACAGCAACCTCACTCTTAAGTCATCCTCTCCTCAAAAAAAAAAAAAAAAAAAAAAAACAGTGATTATTTGCCCATTTCCAGAAATATAATTTTAGGGATCAGAAACTCAGGAGAACCCTAGCTCCTCTGGAATGCTTAAAAATATTCTCTTAATGGGGAACTTGGAAGCCACGGAAGGCTAGAAGATGGGCAGTGTCGAGTGCCCTGGACCAAGAATCAGGAGGCCTAAGATGGCATCTGACCAACTCATTAACCCTCTGGGCCTATTTTCTCATTACATACTATACACAATGACACCCATATTTTTTACTTAGATTAAATGAGGTAATAGACTTGAAAACGTTTTGTGGAAGGATTAGGTTTTCACAACACAATGTTCTACTTATTTGTGTACATCTCAACTCCTATGACATTCTAGAAAATGAAAACTGAAAGTCACCAAAATAAAACGAGAAAAGAGTAAGGCTGGTTTAAATGAAGTTTTCTTCTCTTTCCTCTCTCCCTCTTTCCTTCCTTCTATTTCTTTATCTCTCTTTTATCCTAGCTTCTCGAAAAAAGTGAAAGTAACAATTGACCTTAACTCTGCCTTTGGACTGCCATGACTTTGGACTTCCCTGGTGGTTTAGTGGTTAAGAATCTGGCTGCCAGTGCAGGGAAGAGGGGTTCAATTCCTGGTCCAGAAAGAGTTCACATGCTGCAGAGCAACTAAGCCCCTGTGCCACAGCTATTGATGCCTGCATGCCCTAGAGTCCACCACGAGTGGCAAGAAGAGAAACCACCGCAATGAGGAGGCCATGCACCACAACTGGAGGGTAACCTCCACTTACCTGCACTCAACAATGAAGAACATCACAGTCAAAAAAATAATAATAATAACTTTTCCACAGTTTGCAATCACAGTCAGTGGCTGTGATAGACAACCTCATTGATTACCTACTACTAGGTGCTATTAATCAATTTTACCAAAATCATGTCATACAGTTAGGGAGTTTAGGATGGTCATGTACACACTACTGCATTTAAATTGAATAACCAACAAGGACCTATTGAATAGCCCATGGAACTCTGCTTAATGTCATGTGGCAGCCTGGACAGGAGGACAGTTTGGGGGAGAATAGATACATGTACAGATATGGCTGAGTCTTTTCACTGCTCACCTGAAACCATCACAACATTGCTACTTGGGTATACCCCAAGGAAAAATGAAGACCCCCCAAAACAAATCATGTCATAAAGAAATGTTCTGCTTCTCGAGAAGCTTGACATTGAAATCAACTCTATCCATTTATCCATTCATTCAACAAGAATGTATTCAATGCAAACTTGTACCAGGCACTAGGGATTTAGGAATGAACAAGCAAAACACAGACCCTTTCCCAACAAAGTACATAATCCAGTGAGGGAGATAAACTCACAGTCTATTATTTTACAACTTCAAACTAAAGACACAACAATGGAGAAAATGTGACTCTACCTGCAGCTCTCCTTCCATTATGCTGAGTAGCTGAATGAGGTCTTCCTTGGACAACTCCAAAGATTTCTTATGCTTTCGTTCACTTTCTCCAGATGGTTTTAGGTGTCGTTTGACAGTTCCTGAGGCCATGACATCATCCTCCTTTCTATTTGCTTTGTTCTTCTTTTTTGTATCTTCTGAGAGACTTTTATCATCAGCATTGCTGATGATGGAGGACTTGGGGCAGGAGACATGCCCGTTGGATGAACTTTCACCACCCTGGTTTCGGGATCTCATTCCCACCTACAACACATGAAAAAAGATAAGATGTTTTTACCACCACTGAAATAATTTTTGCTTACCTGCTTAGAAATGAATAGCGGCTTTACTTCCTCACCAAGAAAGAAAAACCAAGAGATCCATTCCAAGTCAGCTTCCTTATAGCTTTAATGATTGTATCATTAGAAACTTCAGGAGGATATTTTGATGATCTTCAGGAAAAAAGTGAAAATGTGACTCTAACCTCACAAACATCTGCAGTCAAGTCAACATCAAGCAGTGCTAATGATATGTATCTTTGATAGGATGTGATAACAATGGCATTTTACCTTTGTGACCTTCCTCAAAACATGACCCAAGGCTAACAATGAGAAAAACATCAGACCTATCCCAACTGAGAGACCCTCTTCAAAATGCTTCACCCATAATCTTTAAAACTATCCAGGTCATCAAAAACAAGGAAATTTTGAATTATTGTCATAGCCAAGAGGAAGCTAAGAACACATGACAATGAAATGATGTAATGCATCTGGATAGGATCCTGAAACAGAAAAAAGACATTAGGGGAAAATTGAGGAAATATGAATAAAACATGGATTTTAGTCAATAATGATATATCAATATTGGTTCATTAATTATAACAAATGTACTATACTAACATAAGGCATTAATTACAGAGGAAATTGGGTGTGGGGTATATAGGAACACCCAGTATTATCTTTGGAAGAGTTCTGTGAATCTAAATTTTTGTAAAATACTGTTTACTTTTTTAAGTGATTCTAAATTGTCTACTGGAAAATGCAAACCTCAAACCCTGCCAAGAACAAGTCAGAAGTCACAATGTGCAGAAAAATCCACACAAAGTTGGGGGAGAAGGGTTGAAACGGAGAGAGAAAAAGGGAAAAGCCAAGGGAAGAGGGTGGGGTAGTTTTTAGTGATATGGAATTCTACTTTTCCATTGTCTCTTTTTCAAATTCAGGTGGTGGTAGTTTGTTTTCTTTTTTAATGTCAGTCATTTTACAGTAATAAGAGTAAGAGTACAAAGAAGAAACAGATCAATTTCAAAATCAAAATTTTAAAAAATATTTGAGGTAAAATAAAGAAAAAAAACAAAAAAGCAGTTAATTTGTCCCATGGGGAACACATTGGAGACATTTCATTTTGAATGTTTGTACAGTCTCTGTCAGTCTCTAAGCAGAAGAACTTGATCAACAGATACGTTACAAGCAAACACAATGAATTCAAAGGCTAGGCCTCCAAGTTCAGGGAAGATTGCTCTCACATCCTGGGGGCTGTACTACAAAATTTGCCTAAACCCTTAAATATAGGAGCTTAGTGCATGGGTTTATTTAAAACTCACAGTATAAATAGTGCTTCCCTTGAATAGCTCAGCAGCAAGATTTTCATTACCCACTACAGATAAAATACAGAGACTTATTTTCTGGAAGTAAATTTCCTTTATGAATCCAACCATAGTTAAGAACCCAAGGAAAGCTTTTCAAAATGTTAGCTTTATAATAGAAAAATAAATACACAGTGTGATGTTTCTGTTTAGATAGAGAACACTTAATTCTTCTAACTAATCTTGAAATCTACATTCATGCTCTTTTGCTGAACTGAGCCCTTACAACCAAATGAACCCTTGTGTGTGTGTGTGTGTGTGTGTGTGTGTGTGTGTGTGTGTGTGTGTGTGTGTGTGTGTGCATGGATGTGAACTTCCTATAGCATCCTAATTTTGAAGACTATAAACCGAAGAAGTGGTCCTTAACACCAGCACTGTATTTTGTGGTTGACTCAGTGATCAGTTCCTAAAATTTTAGAGCATCATTTGTGTTTCCCTGGTGAACAAAGAATAAATATTCTTTGTAATGGAAGCCAGAGCACTTAGGAATAGACCTACCGTATTTCATCACAGCTTGTTTGTGAACAGAGTGGGTTGACTTGAGTCCCAAGTCAAAAAAACAAAAGAAAAATTAAAATGTGAAAAACAGAACCTTTTGAAGAAACTTTTTGAAGAGGAGCACAGTTAATTACCCCAAAATATACCTCTTGGGCATATTGATTACTTTACGCTCATTAGCTTTTAAGAAACAGCAGAGACTTATGAAGTTTTGAAACCTCAGTAGAAAGTTCCTTTTTGTAAGACATATTTACATTTATAAAGGAAAGCTCCATTTGTAAGGGTTTCTCCCTCACTGTACCAGCAAGAGAAATATGACTGTAAAATCTCTAGAAACTCTCATCAATGCAAAGCTCATTGACTTAAATCTGTATTTACTATGCTTTCCTTCTTTACTGTGTTTTCCTGTTAACCTCTCATAAGTAGCTCCCCAATCGCCAACATCTTTCTTTTGCCATTAGCTGAAGCTGGCATTTAAGGTGATGGCTTGGGTCATTTCAGAGTTACTCAGTTTTCCTGTGTCTCTCCCATGTATACAGGAGGCATGCATGTTATTAAACTTCTATGTGTTTTCTTCTATTAATCTGTCTTTTTATTACAGGGGTATATCTGCCAAAATCCTTAGAAGAGTAAAGCAAAAATTATTTTTCCTCCCCAAGTTTCAACTTTAGCTCTTGACACATTACAACTAAGGCTCATGGGTTTCTCAAATTGAATTATGATTCCCTATGACTCCATGCCACATGTGAATTTCTTTGATCTGAAACAATTTTCTCTGTAAGATCTTAAGGCTCTTTGAGATGGAACATCAAATATTGATCTAACAACTTCAATTTAGATCATGCGTTAATGGAAGTTCCAAGCAGTATTTCCCAAGGCATGAGAAGTAAGGTGGCAATGTTTTAAACTTAATCATACACAGCCTTAATCATACACATTTGTATTTGACTCCAGCATGTGCTTGTGTCTTATTTTCCTGTATCTTTTGTAGGATCTATAGCATTAGCATATTTGTAAAATAGAACAAACACATATCTGTATATTATATGCCCTTAATTATACTTGCAAACACAGAGAAAATGGCATTTACCTACTACCAACTCTATCCTTAGTTGTTTCTAAAAATTTCAATCTAATATTGAAGCCAAGCAAGACTGGTGAGGTCTTCCTGGGTACCAAAGTCCATCCACATTCCCCATTTCTTTTAAGTCTCCTAGGCCTTCCCTAAATTCTTTTTTTTTTTTTTTTTAATATTTATTTATTTACTTTGGGCGGGGGTTGGGGAGGGCGAGCCACTTCTATTGGTCTTTCATTTCTCTATTTTCATCCGTTTTTGTTCTTTGGCTCCTGTGGGCCTCCCATCGCGGTGGCGTCTGTCGTCGCAGAGCACCGACTCTGGGCGCATGCGCTCCAGAGCTCCAGCTCGGTAATTGGACACATCAGTCCAGCCGCTCCGCGGCACGTGGGATCTTCCCAGGCCAGGGCTCGAACCGGCGCCCCTTGCACTGTAAGGCGGTGTCCTTACCCACTGGACCACCAGGGGAAGTCGCCTTCCCTAAATTCTAAAGAGCAGACTCAAGCAGTTTCCAATTAGGGAAGCCAGGGATTACAGAAACAAAGAAGCAAGCAGTCAAGCATGAAAAGTAACCATTGTTCTGTGAAGAGTAAAGCAGGAGGCATGCATGTTATTAAACTTCTATGTGTTTTCTTCTATTAATCTGTCTTTATTACAGGGTATATCTGCCAAAATCCTTAGAAGAGTAAAGCAAAATTATTTTTCCTCCCAAGTTTCAACTTTAGCTCTTGACACATTACAACTAAGGCTCATGGGTTTCTCAAATTGAATTATGATTCCCTATGACTCCATGCCACATGTGAATTTCTTTGATCTGAAACAATTTTCTCTGTAAGATCTTAAGGCTCTTTGAGATGGAACATCAAATATTGATCTAACAACTTCAATTTAGATCATGCGTTAATGGAAGTTCCAAGCAGTATTTCCCAAGGCATGAGAAGTAAGGTGGCAATGTTTTAAACTTAATCATACACAGCCTTAATCATACACATTTGTATTTGACTCCAGCATGTGCTTGTGTCTTATTTTCCTGTATCTTTTGTAGGATCTATAGCATTAGCATATTTGTAAAATAGAACAAACACATATCTGTATATTATATGCCCTTAATTATACTTGCAAACACAGAGAAAATGGCATTTACCTACTACCAACTCTATCCTTAGTTGTTTCTAAAAATTTCAATCTAATATTGAAGCCAAGCAAGACTGGTGAGGTCTTCCTGGGTACCAAAGTCCATCCACATTCCCCATTTCTTTTAAGTCTCCTAGGCCTTCCCTAAATTCTTTTTTTTTTTTTTTTTAATATTTATTTATTTACTTTGGGCGGGGGTTGGGGAGGGCGAGCCACTTCTATTGGTCTTTCATTTCTCTATTTTCATCCGTTTTTGTTCTTTGGCTCCTGTGGGCCTCCCATCGCGGTGGCGTCTGTCGTCGCAGAGCACCGACTCTGGGCGCATGCGCTCCAGAGCTCCAGCTCGGTAATTGGACACATCAGTCCAGCCGCTCCGCGGCACGTGGGATCTTCCCAGGCCAGGGCTCGAACCGGCGCCCCTTGCACTGTAAGGCGGTGTCCTTACCCACTGGACCACCAGGGGAAGTCGCCTTCCCTAAATTCTAAAGAGCAGACTCAAGCAGTTTCCAATTAGGGAAGCCAGGGATTACAGAAACAAAGAAGCAAGCAGTCAAGCATGAAAAGTAATGATCGCTTAGACAATAGGTTAGCAACATAGTAAGAGTCTTAGCTCCTCCCCAAGGGACATACAGAAAAATCTGATGCATATCTTTGAGTTGTTATGCAGAAACCAAGACATTTCCCCACCCCCACGTGGAGGGTGATGATTCTATGCTGACCATGAGCAGGTAGACCCTCGTTTGACTGGAACTAGAAGGCTAATGGTGAAGATTTTTGAAACATCACCCCATTATCCCACCACCAACCAACCAGAGGAAAGTCCTGCATACCACAACCCTCACCACAAATGCTGCTGTAAGAAAACCCTCCCTGAAGACCATCAGGGAGTTTGGGTTCTTTGAGCATAAGCTGTCCATTCTTCTTGTTGGACCCTGCAATCAATGCTGTACTTTCCTTCACCATAACCTATGGTCAATAATTTTGCTCTGCTGCGCAGGGGGCAAGTGGAGTGAAGTTCACTTTGGTAACAATATTAATACTTCTAAATAAAATGATTATAGTATTATTAGCTTTTATAGAATTAATAGACATATTAAGTAATGAAGATTATATAATTATTTACAGGATTACTTTTATAGAAAAAAACCCATATTTTAGAATTATCTAATTGCTTAACATCACTAATCAGATCAAAAGCTTGAGTTCTCTGTACTCTTTAACATTAATTCACTTTAGCTGACGGAAAATCTCATGTGCTAGCCCTGTGATCTTAATTCTGTCTTAGCAAGTATTTTTTCTCTGTGACATCAAAATGTCACATTAATTACTTTTTCTTTGAGGTATGCACACAGATTTTAGTCCTTTCCTTACGATCCAAATAGGGTCTCCTATCTTTACCTTCACAACAAAATCAGTAATCAGCACCTGTTCTATCTCAGAAATGCAAAAGTATTCAGAGATACGAAACTAGTCAAGAAATATTTTAAAATGGAATTGGACAACATGTAAGAGGGAGAAAAACATAAGTTCTCAATAGTTTAAGTCTGCTCTCAATAATATCTACTTTAAACCACCGTAGTCTCTTAGTAAGAACAAGTGTCCAGACAAGAACACACATTCATGTATCACATTTAGTGACATTTCCTTAGGATTCTTAGGTGGCTCAGTGGTAAAGAATCTGCCTGCCAATGCAGGAGATGCAGGAGCCTCTGGTTCAGTCCCTGGGATAGGAAGATTCCCTGAAGGAAATAATGGCAACCCACTCCAGTGTTCTTGCCTGGAAAATCCCATGGACAAAGGAGCCTGGCAGGCCACAGTCCATGAGGCTGCAAAGAATCAGACATGATTGATGTACATGTACACATACTTTTCCTTATTTTAATAGCTCTCACTGTTTCTTATGTGTTACACAATATACGAAACATTTTATGTACAGCATCTCGTTTAAATTAATATTCATATCAACCCTAGTAGGTGCAATTATTCTCAGTTTATAGATAAGGTCACTGAGGTTTAAAGAGATTAAATCTCTTTCTGGATCACACAACTACTCTTAGTGAATAGAAGACCTAGAATTTGAACCCCAAGTATGAGTGTGAATACTTATTCTCTATCCGGCTTTTTTCTAAGTTCTTAAACACATGCAAATTGGAAGGGAAGGGAATCACCCTGGAAAGCAGATGACCCAGATATTTTCTAAAATGGAGTCCTAGAAAGTTTTAGAAGTTTTAGAACTTTATTTCTAAAGCTTTACAAATTTCCAAAATTTCTAACATTTCTAAATGTTTTCTAAAATAATGTTTTTTCACTTCATATTAGAGAAAAATTCATCCATCTTGCTCCATAAGCACTCTTGCAAACCTCACACAGTGACTGAAATTAGGTGGCTACGCAAAAATACTCCTTTCAAAATCATTAACCTGCTGCAGCAGAACTTATAAAACGATGAATCATTTAAAATTCTTTCTGAGAAGCACCAGGGATAATTATTAAGGATACGGGTTATGAAAACAGGATGCAGTCTGAACAGGGATCATTACAGACTTAATGTGTTAAAAGTCCCAGAGCTGAACCATAATAAACGTTGAGTGAGAACTGGCCAAGTTCTGTCCACTGTGCTCACAGAGGAAGCAAGGCAGGTAACAGAAAAGGCACCTGGCCCTCTGTCAGGCTTCTTAATCATTGGTTGGCAGGGGGTAGAATAAATGAACCCCAAATATGCCACTTGAGTATGTGAATATTTGGGGGCTAAAGGTAATCGGTCCCAGCATATTCAGGTAGAGCCGCTTTTCTCTGCATCAACTGCCTATATTTACACTGGAATGTGGGCCTATACTAGAGATACTTTTTACCTAAGAAACATAATCTATACCATGGGAAATTTAAAATTTTGGGGTTTCCCAAGCCCCCCTTCATCTTTGCCTTCCTGTGGACGGTTGATGTACATGTACACATTTTTTATTTTAATAGCTCTCACTGTTTCTTATGTGTTACACAATATCGAAACATTTTATGTACAGCATCTCGTTTAAATTAATATTCATATCAACCCTAGTAGGTGCAATTATTCTCAGTTTATAGATAAGGTCACTGAGGTTTAAAGAGATTAAATCTCTTTCTGGATCACACAACTACTCTTAGTGAATAGAAGACCTAGAATTTGAACCCCAAGTATGAGTGTGAATACTTATTCTCTATCCGGCTTTTTTCTAAGTTCTTAAACACATGCAAATTGGAAGGGAAGGGAATCACCCTGGAAAGCAGATGACCCAGATATTTTCTAAAATGGAGTCCTAGAAAGTTTTAGAAGTTTTAGAACTTTATTTCTAAAGCTTTACAAATTTCCAAAATTTCTAACATTTCTAAATGTTTTCTAAAATAATGTTTTTTCACTTCATATTAGAGAAAAATTCATCCATCTTGCTCCATAAGCACTCTTGCAAACCTCACACAGTGACTGAAATTAGGTGGCTACGCAAAAATACTCCTTTCAAAATCATTAACCTGCTGCAGCAGAACTTATAAAACGATGAATCATTTAAAATTCTTTCTGAGAAGCACCAGGGATAATTATTAAGGATACGGGTTATGAAAACAGGATGCAGTCTGAACAGGGATCATTACAGACTTAATGTGTTAAAAGTCCCAGAGCTGAACCATAATAAACGTTGAGTGAGAACTGGCCAAGTTCTGTCCACTGTGCTCACAGAGGAAGCAAGGCAGGTAACAGAAAAGGCACCTGGCCCTCTGTCAGGCTTCTTAATCATTGGTTGGCAGGGGGTAGAATAAATGAACCCCAAATATGCCACTTGAGTATGTGAATATTTGGGGGCTAAAGGTAATCGGTCCCAGCATATTCAGGTAGAGCCGCTTTTCTCTGCATCAACTGCCTATATTTACACTGGAATGTGGGCCTATACTAGAGATACTTTTTACCTAAGAAACATAATCTATACCATGGGAATATATGTTTTCCAAGCATCATCTTTGCCTTCCTGTGGACGGTCTTCCTCCCTGTTGTATTCACAGACCCCTACCCTTTTCCTTAGTTCAAGATTTTATACAAGCTTCAATTACCTGGCTGCCACTGAAGTCTCAGATTTTCATGGGACTACTGGTGGCCAGTGGTAAAGAACCTGTCTGCCAGTGCAGGAGATGTCAGAGACAAGGGCTTGATTCCTGGGTCGGGAGGATCCCCTGGAGGAGGAAATCGCAACCTCCTTCAGTGTTCTTGTCTGAAGAGTCCCATGAAAAGAGGAGCCTGGTGGACTACAGTCCATCGCGTCAAAAAGAGTCGGACACGACTGAAGCTACTTAACACTTACACGCACTGTACGTATAACATTAAATTTGGTTCCCTCCTATTAATCTGTCTTATATTGATTTCATTATTAAACCAGCCAAAGGAGGACTTCGCTGGTGGTCCACCTGCTGAGACCTCACCTTCTAGTGCAGTGGGTGCAGGTTCAATCTCTGGCTAGGGAGATAAGATCCCACATGCCTCATGGTCAAAAGAACCAAAGCAAAAAACAGAAGTAATATGGTAACAAATTCAGTAAAAGACTTTAAAAAATGGCCGACATAAAAAAAAAAAAAAGAACACTTTAATAAATAAATAAATACTACCCAAAAAAACTGAAAAGAGACAAGAGAAAATTCTTCCTCCCTTTCAGTTGCATGGCTGCAAGTTTAGATATATAAATAACAAACATTCTGAATGAAGCCAAGAATGCCTTTGCTTCATCTCAATGTATATCCTTTGAAGAATGTTCTCTTCAAGAAAATGGTATAAATAAATTGAAGATTCACATCCAATTTGGAACTTTTCATTTGAATCCGTGCTATTTGGGACACAGATTCTTCTACTTAATAAGAAAAGTATCCTAACATAGTTCACAAAATACACGTTCTTTTCCTTTCAAGTAACTACCCAGCAATACTTTGCATAGAATTTTCTGATTAGAGTGTGAAGGAAAGAAAGCCCAATTTTTATTTAAAACCTCCCTCTTCCATGTCTTTTATGTTGGAGTGTACTGTCAGATGAATAATATCCTAGGAGTCAGAAGATATTTATAACAATTTTGAGTAATTTATATGGAACTCAGTATTTCTAGAGCTTTTGAACAAGTAAAAAGAAGACAAAGCAAAAAAGTCTATAGCAATTAAAGGCCCACTATAGCTTCCATCTTCACTAGCTCCTACAAGTCTTGACTTTGAGCTTTCCCTAGCAGCCTCACTTCTGCTCTTTCTTCCCTCCAGTTTATCTTTCCATGTTATGATTCAGCATTGGTCACGATACTCTGCATCTCTACCACCCACAAGTTTCTTTTTCTGCATGAATTAGGGTTTGGCATCTTTCCTATGCTTGTTAAGTGTCCAACTCCTATCTGTTCTGGTTTTATTTTATTTATATTCTTTTTTAAAAACCTAGCCAGTACAGAAGGTGAGATATCACAATGATTATATTTATATAACTTCTACTTTTTAATTACTTCATAGAGTTATAAATATGATATATAGGAAAGAGGAAAGCACAACATTACAGAAAGTGTGCTTTTCACAGTATGATTTGGCAAAAAAGTTTCCTGCAAGTGGGGCTTCCAGAACATCAGCATGGATCTGTCCTGATTCTTTCTTTTAGACACAGATGACAGTACCCACAACACCCAAAAGTAAAGGCAAATGAGAACATTGTTCTCATTTTATGTGGTTTAAGATGCAAAAGACCAATCAAATAAACTAGGTTATTCTCTATCAGTGCCAGATGATTCCTTCTATCTATCTAGTTACATGGTTAAGTCTAGTTGTAAATGCTCCAGCTCAGGAAATGTTCAAACATTTCTCAGGAGATCATCATTCATTTTAACAGCACAAACTGTTAGAATGTTCCCAGGTTTGCCCTTAAATTTTCCTTACAATTTTCTTCCATTTTCATAATTCTATTTATTCAGCAAGCCATGTCATGGTTTTTCACTTCTCATTATCTACATTCATAAAATCCTCCAAATAAACCAAGGTGTTTGTTTATGTAAAACATGCTCGTTCTACTAGGATAGACATATCCAGATCAATTGAAAATCCTTCTAAATAATTTCACAAAATATTAGAATTCCAGAAAGAGGATTCTCTTGAAGTCACTACCGTGATGTTGTAATCAACCGTTTGAGGAAAATATTATAACTGTGGCAAAATAGAAAAATAATATTCTACTCTAGCCTAAAACCATGGTGAAATATTTAATGAAGTTTTACTTAATATTTTTCTAGGAAGATAATATCAGACCTGGAAAAGGTTTCCAGAAAAGCACACACACACACAAAAATAGCAAAAGAACAGATCAGGAAACTGCCATGAAATAAGAAAAAAAAATTAATTATATATTGAATCTGAAAGAATGTATAATTTGAGGATTTTAAAGCTTTGAATGTAAAATAGCTAGCCTCTCTTATCATCATTTTGATAAAAGAGGGCTTTGCTTTACATTTTTATATTAATTTCTAGCATTTATTATAAAGCTTGTTTTTTTTTCCTTTCTTCACAGAAATAGGCTACTGTCAACTGCATAAAAAAGAAAAGCATTTAAATATCCAGAAATATACCATTATATAAAGTAACGATAACATATAAAAGTTTTTGACATTTTTAATATCAGTGACTCATTCTTAAATGTCAAGTACATTTAAAGTACTTTATATTCATAATACTTCACTATAATTTTGATGTTATTATTCTACTAAACATAGAATATGATACACAAGTATTGGTTATATAAAAAGACTAAGACCTTCAAATTTAAGTGATTAAGACAACTCTAGTTTTATGGTAAGTTTTACCTATATTCTTTCTACTTATTTGACCACTATAATTTGTTTAGACACTTAAACAGTACCTGTGGCCTCTGAAGAATGTCGCCATTTAGCTTAATCAAAGTTGCCAAATATTTGTATTATCTGACAAAGAAAACATCTCTGGAAAATTACCAGACTCATAGTTAGTCAGAGCTAGAATTCCTTTCTGTATTTCATCACTTCTAAAAGGCTCGCCCCACAAGCAACAAGAGTCAGTCATTTCCTTTCACTTAAAAAAGAGCCGGAAAGAAAAATTATCTTAGGCTTTCGCTCAGCAGTCAACATGTGATGAATTATTCTTAAATATTACTTCTATTCACAGTAATAATAGCTGGCTTTTACCAAGGACCTTATGCTGTGAGCACTGAGTTAAGGGTCTTTTATATTTGATAGAAGGTTTCCCACTACCGTGATGTTGTAATCAACCGTTTGAGGAAAATATTATAACTGTGGCAAAATAGAAAAATAATATTCTACTCTAGCCTAAAACCATGGTGAAATATTTAATGAAGTTTTACTTAATATTTTTCTAGGAAGATAATATCAGACCTGGAAAAGGTTTCCAGAAAAGCACACACACACACAAAAATAGCAAAAGAACAGATCAGGAAACTGCCATGAAATAAGAAAAAAAAATTAATTATATATTGAATCTGAAAGAATGTATAATTTGAGGATTTTAAAGCTTTGAATGTAAAATAGCTAGCCTCTCTTATCATCATTTTGATAAAAGAGGGCTTTGCTTTACATTTTTATATTAATTTCTAGCATTTATTATAAAGCTTGTTTTTTTTTCCTTTCTTCACAGAAATAGGCTACTGTCAACTGCATAAAAAAGAAAAGCATTTAAATATCCAGAAATATACCATTATATAAAGTAACGATAACATATAAAAGTTTTTGACATTTTTAATATCAGTGACTCATTCTTAAATGTCAAGTACATTTAAAGTACTTTATATTCATAATACTTCACTATAATTTTGATGTTATTATTCTACTAAACATAGAATATGATACACAAGTATTGGTTATATAAAAAGACTAAGACCTTCAAATTTAAGTGATTAAGACAACTCTAGTTTTATGGTAAGTTTTACCTATATTCTTTCTACTTATTTGACCACTATAATTTGTTTAGACACTTAAACAGTACCTGTGGCCTCTGAAGAATGTCGCCATTTAGCTTAATCAAAGTTGCCAAATATTTGTATTATCTGACAAAGAAAACATCTCTGGAAAATTACCAGACTCATAGTTAGTCAGAGCTAGAATTCCTTTCTGTATTTCATCACTTCTAAAAAGGCTCGGCCCCACAAGCAACAAGAGTCAGTCATTTCCTTTCACTTAAAAAAGAGCCGGAAAGAAAAATTATCTTAGGCTTTCGCTCAGCAGTCAACATGTGATGAATTATTCTTAAATATTACTTCTATTCACAGTAATAATAGCTGGCTTTTACCAAGGACCTTATGCTGTGAGCACTGAGTTAAGGGTCTGATATAGATAGTATTATCTTATGGAATCCTAAAAACAATCTATAAAGCAGATGCTATAATAACTTCTCTTAAAAAGATAAGGAAAGTGAGGCTTACAGAGACTTAGACATTTACCCAAAATAGCATAGCCTGTACCTGGGAAAGCCAAACAAGATCACAGGCTTGCTTGGCTTCTCCACATTCAAGGAGAAGTCAAAAGGCAGCTTTAATCTCGGAATCAGAACCACCGCAACACAAATGAACTGAGAGCTATCCCTTCCCAGGGCTGATATAAATTTAGTCACCCAGCAAACAGCCTCAAGCAACAACAATTAACATAAAATTTCATTATTTCAGCAGACTTTTTCTCTCCTTTCTACTTGTGTAATACCTTGTTCCTCTAAGACCATGTTCTTTTCTCCTGCTTCCCTGACACTGTCTTTCTACTGCTCAGAGTTTGAGAGTCTCAAAGGAGCTGAGAAGTAACAGCCCTTGCAGTTTTTTTGATTTCGGACTCAGAATTGAAAAAGTCACTAAGAGTCCTGAAGTGATTTTTTAATTAAGCAAATTAATAAAAATTCTAGTTTGCACAGTAGTTGATTATTCTAGGAAGCTAACTCTGCAAAATTTCCTATTAGAAAAAAGCTTGTCTTTATGTAGAAAATATTCTCAAATAATTTAACTGCACTTTTTCAAGAAATGTGAAACAAATCACAATTGTTGGATGTTAACAAGATGGGTTAACCTCCACTTGGAGAAAGACATGCTGTGTTTTGGTTGATATCATGGTTTTATGTTGACATGGGAGATAATGGAACACTGCACAGATCACCCCATCTATGTGCTGATGACTTCATGCATTCGAATTGCCGTTTTATGTTGATGCCTTTTTTCAAGAATTATTTAGACTAAAAAATTAAAAGTATATTTCCCTTTCGACATAAAAGCTAAGCAACAAGAGTCAGTCATTTCCTTTCACTTAAAAAAGAGCCGGAAAGAAAAATTATCTTAGGCTTTCGCTCAGCAGTCAACATGTGATGAATTATTCTTAAATATTACTTCTATTCACAGTAATAATAGCTGGCTTTTACCAAGGACCTTATGCTGTGAGCACTGAGTTAAGGGTCTGATATAGATAGTATTATCTTATGGAATCCTAAAAACAATCTATAAAGCAGATGCTATAATAACTTCTCTTAAAAAGATAAGGAAAGTGAGGCTTACAGAGACTTAGACATTTACCCAAAATAGCATAGCCTGTACCTGGGAAAGCCAAACAAGATCACAGGCTTGCTTGGCTTCTCCACATTCAAGGAGAAGTCAAAAGGCAGCTTTAATCTCGGAATCAGAACCACCGCAACACAAATGAACTGAGAGCTATCCCTTCCCAGGGCTGATATAAATTTAGTCACCCAGCAAACAGCCTCAAGCAACAACAATTAACATAAAATTTCATTATTTCAGCAGACTTTTTCTCTCCTTTCTACTTGTGTAATACCTTGTTCCTCTAAGACCATGTTCTTTTCTCCTGCTTCCCTGACACTGTCTTTCTACTGCTCAGAGTTTGAGAGTCTCAAAGGAGCTGAGAAGTAACAGCCCTTGCAGTTTTTGATTTCGGACTCAGAATGGAAAAAGTCTATCAGAGTCCTGAAGTGATTTTTTAATTAAGCAAATTAATAAAAATTCTAGTTTGCACAGTAGTTGATTATTCTAGGAAGCTAACTCTGCAAAATTTCCTATTAGAAAAAAGCTTGTCTTTATGTAGAAAATATTCTCAAATAATTTAACTGCACTTTTTCAAGAAATGTGAAACAAATCACAATTGTTGGATGTTAACAAGATGGGTTAACCTCCACTTGGAGAAAGACATGCTGTGTTTTGGTTGATATCATGGTTTTATGTTGACATGGGAGATAATGGAACACTGCACAGATCACCCCATCTATGTGCTGATGACTTCATGCATTCTAATTGCCTGTACTATGTCAATCGTATTCAGGTGTCCTTTAAATGCCTTTCATTTTAAATTTCTCAATCAGTTCTTAACATAAAAGAACAACCTAAAAACAGCTGTAATGTAGGAGTCATCGGTTGTATCTGTTTCGAATTCCTCTGGACTTAGGTCTTTTCTTAGCATCCCTGAACATCACTTGTCATGGGATAGATCAGAGTATAGGGAACCTAAACTAAAATCAAAGCTCAGTTATTATTGCACTTTATAAACTAAGCCAGGAGAAAAGTAAAAATAATTCCTATTGAAATATAAACTGTGAATGCAACTGAAACCATATGATTGTCAAAGATGTTCATCTGATGTTTAAAGATCCTTTTCACTCTGATGCTGTGTGAAGAGGCTATGAATTCTATGGCAATCAACCAAAGTTCATTAGCTTAGTTGCTATGTGAATGCAAAAGAGCTGGCAACAGCAGTCAAGAGAAGTTGGTGGTTAGCTAATAAAGGTACATTAGTAGTTGGCTCTAACTAAAATGCCATGCTATCAGAGTGCTAAAGTTTCAGACTCACTGTGTGGGCAGGAAGTATGTTAGAAAATGAGTCACCACATTTTAGAATATTTTTCTCAAATACATAATAGCCCCAGCACCCTCTCTTCTCCACCCCCCAGCCATCCTAGTTCAGCACATCACCCAACTCCACAGTGGACTCACATCGCCCAACTCCACAATGTCCTATGACCTCATATATTAACATCCTCAGCGTTTGTTTTCCTATCATGCTCAATTTTCTTGAAGATGTTTGCCATTAACCCCACGGAATCAAGAGATCCAACTTCCAACTATTAATCCCTTAAACTCTTCAATCCATAGCATTTTCATCTTTAAAATGAGGATAATTAAGCCTGTTTCTACCCATCATGTGTATGTGAAATCATAATACATGTTTTACTCTCGGTTTGTGTGTAAAAGTATTTACTAGCAGTGACAAGGCAGGAAGCATTAACCTTTGAGGTCATCCAACACTTCTCAGTGTCCCCATGTAGGTACCACCAGAGACAAGAACACTATTTTCAGCAATTATCATATAACAGACATCAACAAACTTTTTCTGTAAAGAGGTAAATAGCAAATATTCTGGGCTTTGCAGGCCATATGGTCTCTGTTCCGTTTACTCAGCTTTTGTGTCATGAAAACAGCCACAGACAATATGTAAATGGATGGGTGGGGAAGATTTGAAGGCTAGCCTTTAGTTTTAGGACTAATTATTTAGACTATGTGGCAAATATTATTGATGGCTACATTTAAACTGGGAGAAACTGGTTTCTGCCATGCCCTGCGACCTCCTGCAGTGTTCAGAAATCAGAAAAATGCTGAAAATGAGAGAGAAGAAAAAAATTAGGGAAAAATAATGTAGTAGCTGTGCCATCTACCTACCCATTCTCTTCTCTTGTAGGTAAGTTGAGGAAGGACAACTTAACCTGGCTCTTTCCTTTTTCTTCATGAAGTATGAGGAATATAAAGTAGAAGAAACTGACAGGCTAAAATTCAAGAGTAGGATTCCTCCTGGCATTAGTCATGCTGTGGATACACAGTCAGACAATGAAGACTTAGCAGCACGTGTTTGTCTAGGAGTTGATGGAGGCCAATGCCCATCAAGTGTATGGTGGAGATACACATGCTGGGAAAGGGTGGCCAAGAGCCAGGAGGCCTAGCCAGCATGATAATGGAAGACTCACGTGGCAGAAGGCTTCATTGCAGACCACCCAAACCAGATGAAAAGGAAGGTGCAGCCACCCTCAGGGAATCTGCAGTATCAGAGAGAGTCACAGAGAGACAGAAATCAGCCGAGAAAGAGCTACAGCTACTGCTTTCACCTGGGCCCAGGGTGGGAGATGACACAGTAACTGGCTTCATAGGTGTGCGACATGTGCAGTTGCACAAGACTCACATTTGGTTTGTTGTTCAGTTGCTAACTCATGTCTGACTCTCTGCAAGCCATGAACTGCAGCATTCCAGGTTTCTCTGTCCAACACTTCTCAGTGTCCCCATGTAGGTACCACCAGAGACAAGAACACTATTTTCAGCAATTATCATATAACAGACATCAACAAACTTTTTCTGTAAAGAGGTAAATAGCAAATATTCTGGGCTTTGCAGGCCATATGGTCTCTGTTCCGTTTACTCAGCTTTTGTGTCATGAAAACAGCCACAGACAATATGTAAATGGATGGGTGGGGAAGATTTGAAGGCTAGCCTTTAGTTTTAGGACTAATTATTTAGACTATGTGGCAAATATTATTGATGGCTACATTTAAACTGGGAGAAACTGGTTTCTGCCATGCCCTGCGACCTCCTGCAGTGTTCAGAAATCAGAAAAATGCTGAAAATGAGAGAGAAGAAAAATTAGGGAAAAATAATGTAGTAGCTGTGCCATCTACCTACCCATTCTCTTCTCTTGTAGGTAAGTTGAGGAAGGACAACTTAACCTGGCTCTTTCCTTTTTCTTCATGAAGTATGAGGAATATAAAGTAGAAGAAACTGACAGGCTAAAATTCAAGAGTAGGATTCCTCCTGGCATTAGTCATGCTGTGGATACACAGTCAGACAATGAAGACTTAGCAGCACGTGTTTGTCTAGGAGTTGATGGAGGCCAATGCCCATCAAGTGTATGGTGGAGATACACATGCTGGGAAAGGGTGGCCAAGAGCCAGGAGGCCTAGCCAGCATGATAATGGAAGACTCACGTGGCAGAAGGCTTCATTGCAGACCACCCAAACCAGATGAAAAGGAAGGTGCAGCCACCCTCAGGGAATCTGCAGTATCAGAGAGAGTCACAGAGAGACAGAAATCAGCCGAGAAAGAGCTACAGCTACTGCTTTCACCTGGGCCCAGGGTGGGAGATGACACAGTAACTGGCTTCATAGGTGTGCGACATGTGCAGTTGCACAAGACTCACATTTGGTTTGTTGTTCAGTTGCTAACTCATGTCTGACTCTCTGCAAGCCATGAACTGCAGCATTCCAGGTTTCTCTGTCCTTCACTATCTCCCAGAGCTTGCTCAAACCCATGTCCATTGAATTGGTAGTGCCATCCAACCATGTCATCCTCTGCTGCCCTCTTCGCCTTTTGCCTTCAATCTTTCCCAGCATCAGGGACTTTTTCAGTCAATCAGCTGCTTGCATCAGGTGGCCAAAGTGTTGGAACTTCAGCTTCAGCATCAGTCCTTCCAGTGAATAATCAGGGTTTACTTTCTTTAGGATTGACTACTTTGATCTCCTTGCTGTTCAAGGGACTCTACAGTCTTCTTAACACCACAACTCAGACTCATCAATTCTTCAGTGCTCAACCTTCTTTGCCGTCCAGCTCTCACATCTGTACATGACCACTGGAAAAATCATAGCTTTAACTATACAGACCTTTGTTGGAAAGATAATATCTCTGCTTATTAATATGATAGCTAGGTTTTTCATAGCTTTTCTTCCATAAATGCATGTCAGGCTCCAGGTGAGTGACTACACCATGCTGGTTATCCCAGTCATTAAGACCTTTTCTATCTAGGTCTTCTGTGTATTCTTGCCACCTTTTTTTAATTTCTTCTCTCCTGTTAGGTCTTTACTGTTTCTGTCCTTTATTATGCCTATCCTTACATGAAATGTTCCCTTAATATCTCCAATTTTCTTGAAGAGATCTCTAGTTGTTTCCATTCTATTTGTTTTTCCTCCACTTCTTTGCACTGTTCATTTAGGAAGGTCTTCTCATCTCTCCTTGCTATTCTCTGGTACTCTCCATTCAGCTGTGTATATCTTTCCTTTCTCCCTTGCTTTTTGCTTCTCTTTTTTTTTCAGCTATGTGTAAAGTCTTCTCAGACAATCACTATGCCTTCTTGCATTTCTTTTTCTTTGGAATGATTTTGTTCGCTGCCTCCTGTAAATGTTACAAAGAACTATGGTTCTTCAGGCATTCTGTCTATCAGATCTAATCTCTTGAATCTGTTTGTCACTTCTACTATGTAATCATAAGGAATTTGATTTAGGTCATACCTGAATGGCCTAGTGGTTTTCCTTACTTTCTTCAACTTAAGCCTGAATTTTGCAATAAGGAACTGATGATCTGAGACTTGTGACTGAGGTTTCTCTGTCCTTCACTATCTCCCAGAGCTTGCTCAAACCCATGTCCATTTTCCAACCATGTCATCCTCTGCTGCCCTCTTGCCTTTTGCCTTCAATCTTTCCCAGCATCAGGGACTTTTTCAGTCAATCAGCTGCTTGCATCAGGTGGCCAAAGTGTTGGAACTTCAGCTTCAGCATCAGTCCTTCCAGTGAATAATCAGGGTTTACTTTCTTTAGGATTGACTACTTTGATCTCCTTGCTGTTCAAGGGACTCTACAGTCTTCTTAACACCACAACTCAGACTCATCAATTCTTCAGTGCTCAACCTTCTTTGCCGTCCAGCTCTCACATCTGTACATGACCACTGGAAAAATCATAGCTTTAACTATACAGACCTTTGTTGGAAAGATAATATCTCTGCTTATTAATATGATAGCTAGGTTTTTCATAGCTTTTCTTCCATAAATGCATGTCAGGCTCCAGGTGAGTGACTACACCATGCTGGTTATCCCAGTCATTAAGACCTTTTCTATCTAGGTCTTCTGTGTATTCTTGCCACCTTTTTTTAATTTCTTCTCTCCTGTTAGGTCTTTACTGTTTCTGTCCTTTATTATGCCTATCCTTACATGAAATGTTCCCTTAATATCTCCAATTTTCTTGAAGAGATCTCTAGTTGTTTCCATTCTATTTGTTTTTCCTCCACTTCTTTGCACTGTTCATTTAGGAAGGTCTTCTCATCTCTCCTTGCTATTCTCTGGTACTCTCCATTCAGCTGTGTATATCTTTCCTTTCTCCCTTGCTTTTTGCTTCTCTTTTTTTTTCAGCTATGTGTAAAGTCTTCTCAGACAATCACTATGCCTTCTTGCATTTCTTTTTCTTTGGAATGATTTTGTTCGCTGCCTCCTGTAAATGTTACAAAGAACTATGGTTCTTCAGGCATTCTGTCTATCAGATCTAATCTCTTGAATCTGTTTGTCACTTCTACTATGTAATCATAAGGAATTTGATTTAGGTCATACCTGAATGGCCTAGTGGTTTTCCTTACTTTCTTCAACTTAAGCCTGAATTTTGCAATAAGGAACTGATGATCTGAGACACAGTCCGCTCCAGGTCTTATTTTTGCTGACTGTATAGAGCTCCTCCACTTGATTTCATGCTCTGCTACTGCTGTCTTAAAATTCTTAATTTTATAAACTTGAGGCCACACTTTTCCATTATGTCTTGGATTCCCTAAATTCTGTGTTCAGTCCTGAAGGACAGCAGTGCAGTCCCTTTGGACCAGGTGTGGATGCTAGCAGACTCCCTCACCCCAGAAGAAGCACAGTGTCTACAGGTCACCAAATGCCGAGAAGGAGTGCTCAGCAGGGAGGGAAGGAAACATTGAAATGGAATTCTTATATCCACTCTAGGATTTATCCATGCATATTGAATTTAACCAAGAAAAAAAACTCCTGATAAAACTGAATTTACCAGGAAATACCCAGTTTAAGATCTCTGCTTCAGATGGGGATGAGAGGCAAGGAAAATGGGAGAGGTAGCCAAAGAGCAAGGAAAGCTGAGTTCGCTCATAATGAAATAAAGTATTAGAATTGCATCCTTGAGTTTTATGGGGTGTCTTAATTATGAAATATTATACTGGTTACAGTTTTATAAATCATAAAGTATACAAGACTTTCAGGCAATATATGTAAAGGAGTTTTCCTTTAAATCACATATATTATAAATTATATCCCCAAATACAAAAAACCTAAGCAAACACACAACAAACATTATCAATAAACATACAAAGTTCATACCCCAGTGACTTTTCATGTAATAATTGGTCTACAAAACAGATATTTGAACAGATTTTAAAAATAAAAGGAAGCTTGGGAAATGCTTTAGTAGATATCTTGATCTGAGGAGGAACTGGTCATGATCTTGAATAATTCTTGAGATCACAAGAAAATTGGAAACATTCAAAGACAAATGGCTGTAGACTAGGACAGAGAGACAAGCTCTGAGGATCAACCATTTCTCGGACGATGGTATTTCAGCTGGGTCCAGGAGGATGAGTAAATTCTTTCCCGGGAAAGAAAAGAGTATAAACAAAGGTACATAGTTGTTCAGTGCCCTGATGTGGACTTAGGAGAACTTCAAAATGGAGAACAAATGCAGCAAAATACTCATTATGTGTGCAACAAAAGAGAATGGATTAACTCAAGCAAGCCCCATCTGATAATAAGACTACACTCTGTGCTGGTGTGGTCAGCCTTCAACTTGTCCCTCATATGGCACTGTTATTCTTTCACATCAGTAAAAACAAAAGCGACCCTTGGTGGTCGCCATGGTAACTAAATAGTGGCAGTGAGGGTAGAGAAAGGTCAAGGAATGTTCTATAGTTATGCATGGAGAAAGTACAAAATACAGGTTATTTTTAATTTTGGCTCTGTTCCCATAATTTTAATGTCTGAAAATTAGGATGTACATAAATAGTAAAGTCTGTTTCTCATGCAGCCATGAGAAAAAATACTTTCCCAGTAATCCAATACAGCCTGCTTATTTTGTTGATGTTTCATTTTCATCAGCTGCCATTCAAGCCAACAAAAATGCCCAAAGTGAGTATTTTCCAAATTTGTGACCAGGGCGGGCGTATTTCACCCGCCTTCCCCTTGTTTTCTGTCCTCTTCTGTTCTTTGTGCACTAGCATGACTCACCGTCCACAGAACACAGATTGGGAATTGCTTTTCTAGGAGTGGTGATGTGTTTGCTTTCCGTCACCCACATTCTCTCATCTAATGACACTTGTGGCCAAGGACAGAGATGTGCCAGGCAGCTGACACACCAGACTGGGGAGGTGACGTAGCTTGTGAACCCAGGGTTTTCCCCCACACAGGGCCCAGCCAGCTGTCCCGGCAGAGAAGAGCCCTGCGTGACTGGATTTCAGGCCAACTGAGGGAAAGGAGCTGACGCTGCTCCGGCCTCTCCGCACCTCTGCTCAAAGGAAACATGCCCAGGCACTAGTGGGAACAGAAGAAATATAAAACAGAAAAAAGAAAAAATTAAGGTCTCAGAAGATAAGAGAACTATCTCTAAAAAAATCTCTCAAAATACTTTATACAAGACAGTGACAGAGTGAATTGTGTGAAAACAGTTTCTCTTCTAAGAATTAGAAATAGAGAATGTTAAGTCATTGAGGATTTCTTTGCCCTCCCTTTAAAAAAAAAAAATCTTGGACTGTGAACGACTGGATAGGTGATTGTTAGGGGCTTAACCAAGAGTTAAGTCATGTCTCACTGAATTCAGATTCCACATTTCTGGGCTGCTGCCACTTCACAGACAGAGAACTTAAACTCAGGTCCCGGGGAATACAGTAATGTGGAGGCAAAGTTGTGATCTCTCAAAGGCTGCTCCCCTCTGTGGGCTGGGGACCTCCAGACTCTCCTCAAAGACCCTCACTCAGCTACTTCTAGAAGTCCCCAGCAGAAGTGGTAAGTACCCGAGCTCATCCGTGCTGTTCTGACAGCTAGCACGAGACTTTCTGACACTTCCTTGTCTCTTGCTGTTGGGCCAGTAGTCCCCGTCACCACTGAAGCTGCTGTGAAGTTCTCAAAGGCAACAAAGAAGAGATTTCAGGAAGAGCAGATGCCTCCGAGGTTCCACTCCCATGCTTAGGTGCCAACCACGCTTCCTGCACACTGAAGGCAATGGTGGAGACAGCATTTCTGATGCCTTTGAAGTTCTTATGATCACTGAGGCACCCAGAGTCACAGAAATCACTGTACAAAAGCTCCCACATGGAATAGCAGATGCACCAAAAGTAGGAGCAAGAGTGGCACCTGAGGTGACAGGAGACCTAGTGGGGGGAACCTCATTGAAAATGTGGGGGTGGGGTGGTGGGATCTGGGCAGGTGGGGACCATGGATATGCATACTGATCTGGGAACATACATGTCTGTGAACAACAAAAGTAGCCTGGGGAGGTGACGTAGCTTGTGAACCCAGGGTTTTCCCCCACACAGGGCCCAGCCAGCTGTCCCGGCAGAGAAGAGCCCTGCGTGACTGGATTTCAGGCCAACTGAGGGAAAGGAGCTGACGCTGCTCCGGCCTCTCCGCACCTCTGCTCAAAGGAAACATGCCCAGGCACTAGTGGGAACAGAAGAAATATAAAACAGAAAAAAGAAAAAATTAAGGTCTCAGAAGATAAGAGAACTATCTCTAAAAAAATCTCTCAAAATACTTTATACAAGACAGTGACAGAGTGAATTGTGTGAAAACAGTTTCTCTTCTAAGAATTAGAAATAGAGAATGTTAAGTCATTGAGGATTTCTTTGCCCTCCCTTTAAAAAAAAAAAATCTTGGACTGTGAACGACTGGATAGGTGATTGTTAGGGGCTTAACCAAGAGTTAAGTCATGTCTCACTGAATTCAGATTCCACATTTCTGGGCTGCTGCCACTTCACAGACAGAGAACTTAAACTCAGGTCCCGGGGAATACAGTAATGTGGAGGCAAAGTTGTGATCTCTCAAAGGCTGCTCCCCTCTGTGGGCTGGGGACCTCCAGACTCTCCTCAAAGACCCTCACTCAGCTACTTCTAGAAGTCCCCAGCAGAAGTGGTAAGTACCCGAGCTCATCCGTGCTGTTCTGACAGCTAGCACGAGACTTTCTGACACTTCCTTGTCTCTTGCTGTTGGGCCAGTAGTCCCCGTCACCACTGAAGCTGCTGTGAAGTTCTCAAAGGCAACAAAGAAGAGATTTCAGGAAGAGCAGATGCCTCCGAGGTTCCACTCCCATGCTTAGGTGCCAACCACGCTTCCTGCACACTGAAGGCAATGGTGGAGACAGCATTTCTGATGCCTTTGAAGTTCTTATGATCACTGAGGCACCCAGAGTCACAGAAATCACTGTACAAAAGCTCCCACATGGAATAGCAGATGCACCAAAAGTAGGAGCAAGAGTGGCACCTGAGGTGACAGGAGACCTAGTGGGGGGAACCTCATTGAAAATGGGGGGGTGGGGTGGGGGGATCTGGGCAGGTGGGGACCATGGATATGCATACTGATCTGGGAACATACATGTCTGTGAACAACAAAACTGTAAAACCTTTAAAATAAAGAATAAAAAAAAAAAAGAAAATGGGAACAACAGATTACACGTCGTTTTAGAACAGCACTTGCTTAAAAAACACACTTCTGTGGTTTCTAATACTGATTCTTATTTGGTGCCTCTTTAAAGGGCTACTCATGGAGAATACAGGTCAGATTAAAGCTTGTCTCCACACCTCTCCAACGATGACATACAGATGGCCCAAAAGCACATGAAACAATGCTCAACTTCACTAATAATTAGAGAAATGCAAATCAAAACTACAATGAGATATCACCTCACACCCGTCAGAATGACCATCATCCACAAATCGACAGACAATAAATGCTGGAGAGGCTGCGGAAAAAAGGGAACACTCCTGCATTGCTGGTGGGAGTGTAAATTGATATAGCCTCTATGGAAGACAGTCTGGAGATTTCTTAAAAAACTAAAAATAGAAGCACCATATGACCCAGCAATCTCACTCTTAGGCTTATACTCTGATGAAATCAAATCTGAAAGAAGCACCTGTACCCCAATGTTCACTGCAGCTCTCTATACAATAGCTAGAACATGGAAGGAATCTAGATGCACATCGACGAACGAGTGGATCCAAAAGCTCTGGTACATATATACAGTGGAATACTACACAGCTGTAAAGAGAAATGCAGAAGAATCAGCCCTAATGAGGTGGCTGGATCTAGAACATATCATCAAAAGTGAAGTCAGTCAGGGCTTCCCCTGGTGGTTCAGTGGGTAAGGACACCGTCTTGCAGTGCAAGGGGCACCGGTTCGATCCCTGGCCTGGGAAGATCCCACGTGCTGCAGAGCAGCTGGACCGATGTGTCCAATTGCCGAGCTGGAGCTCTGGAGCGCATGTGCCCAGAGCTGGTGCTCTGCGACAACAGAGGCCACCATGATGGAAGGCCCACAGGAGCCAAAGAACAAAGACGGATGAAAATAGAGAAATGAAAGACCAATAGAAGTGGCCGGCCCGCTCCCCTCCTTCCCCAACCCGACCCCCGCCCAAAATAAATAAATAAATAAATCTTAAAAAAAAAAAAATGCTGTGTATTAAAAAAAAAAAAAAGTGAAGTCAGTCAGAAAGAGAAGGACAAATACAGTATATTAACACATATATATGGAATCTAGTAGGATGGTGATGATGGCACACGCAGTGAAGTGATGGAAAGACAGACATGGACAGTGGACATATGGACATTGTGGGGAAGGAACAGAAGGTGGGAGGCATAAAGGAAGTAGCATGAAGGCCTGTACTATCATAAGTGAAGAAAATAGCTCTAGTCATTGCTCTGTGAGAAAAGGGGATCCTTCAGGGGTGCTGTGTGACGGTTGGGAGGGGTGGGAAGGGGGGGATATACATATGACTAATCTGGGAACATACATATCTGTAAACAACAAAACTCTGTAAAAGTTAAAAGCAAAATAAAGGTTTAAAAATAATAATAATAAAATAAAATAAAATAAAAAAATAAAGCTTGTCTCCAAAGTATCTTTTGATGATGACACAGGTGGAGGAATCATCTGTTTCTAGCTCCTTTTGGATTGTTGTCTTGTGCCCACAATGGGCTTCCCTGGTGGCTCAGATGGTAAAGAATCTGCCTGCAATAAGGGAGACCTGGATTTGATCCCTGGGTCAAGAATATCCCCTGGAGAAGAGAATACAAGCTCATTCCAGTATTCTTGCCTGGGAAATCTCATGGACAGAGGAGCCTGGGAGACTACAGTCCATGGGATTGCAGAGACTCAGACACGACTGAGCAACTAACACTTTCATTTGTGTCTACAACATGGCAGAGGTTTGGTGAAATTTAACTGGACACTGGCAGAAATCCTTCAGATATAGGTTAAGGACAAAGGGTAGTAATGTGCTAGGAAGCCAGCTCTTCAGAGAGAAGAAAAAAAAGAAACCCTTGATTAGTAGCTAGCATTTGCAGATTTCCAAGGTGTAAATTCCCCCATCATGGCCAAGTTCAAGGTACCAAAGTGACGTCACTTAATACAGCCAGTGCCACTTGGCTCCAGCACTGGACTGAGGAAGGGCCAAGTGACTGCTTCAGCCTCACTCCCTGGCTCTCGCTTCTCTCCGCAGACAGATTCAGATTGGAAAAATTTCCCTACATTCCTACACTAGACATGACGAAGGCAGAAATAAGGAGTAAGAAGAAAGCCAGTTATCAGACAAACCGAGCATTAATTGCCTTTATTGGATCTTCTGTCTGCCTGACAAGGATAAGCACAAGCAAGTTATCCCCGAGGGTAAGCGAAACCAGGTAGAAGGAGGAAAAACTTAGAGAAGAATCTCTTTTTTTTTTTGGCCACTTCTATTGGTCTTTCATTTAGGGAGACATACATATCTGTAAACGACATAAGACATAGCTGTACTATCATAAGGGAAGAAAAGAGCTCTAGTGGTGGCGCTGTGAGAAAAGGGGGTCCTTGAGGGGGGCTGTGTGAGGGTTGGGAGGGGTGGGAAGGGGGGGATATACATATGACTAATCTGGGAACATACATATCTGTAAACAACAAAACTCTGTAAAAGTTAAAAGCAAAATAAAGGTTTAAAAATAATAATAATAAAATAAAATAAAATAAAAAAATAAAGCTTGTCTCCAAAGTATCTTTTGATGATGACACAGGTGGAGGAATCATCTGTTTCTAGCTCCTTTTGGATTGTTGTCTTGTGCCCACAATGGGCTTCCCTGGTGGCTCAGATGGTAAAGAATCTGCCTGCAATAAGGGAGACCTGGATTTGATCCCTGGGTCAAGAATATCCCCTGGAGAAGAGAATACAAGCTCATTCCAGTATTCTTGCCTGGGAAATCTCATGGACAGAGGAGCCTGGGAGACTACAGTCCATGGGATTGCAGAGACTCAGACACGACTGAGCAACTAACACTTTCATTTGTGTCTACAACATGGCAGAGGTTTGGTGAAATTTAACTGGACACTGGCAGAAATCCTTCAGATATAGGTTAAGGACAAAGGGTAGTAATGTGCTAGGAAGCCAGCTCTTCAGAGAGAAGAAAAAAAAGAAACCCTTGATTAGTAGCTAGCATTTGCAGATTTCCAAGGTGTAAATTCCCCCATCATGGCCAAGTTCAAGGTACCAAAGTGACGTCACTTAATACAGCCAGTGCCACTTGGCTCCAGCACTGGACTGAGGAAGGGCCAAGTGACTGCTTCAGCCTCACTCCCTGGCTCTCGCTTCTCTCCGCAGACAGATTCAGATTGGAAAAATTTCCCTACATTCCTACACTAGACATGACGAAGGCAGAAATAAGGAGTAAGAAGAAAGCCAGTTATCAGACAAACCGAGCATTAATTGCCTTTATTGGATCTTCTGTCTGCCTGACAAGGATAAGCACATGCTGACCAGCTAAGCTTCAGTCCCAGGACCAGAGGGTCTCAAAGCAGATAGAGAACCAGGTAGAAGGAGGAAAAACTTAGGAGAAGAATCTCTTTTTTATTTTTTTTTTGGCCACTTCTATTGGTCTTTCATTTATTTATTTTTATCCATCTTTGTTCTTTGGCCTGTGTGGGCCTCCCATCGCAGTGGCTTCTCTTGTTGCAGAGCACCGGCTCTGGGCGCATGTGCTCCAGAGAACTGGCTTGGTAGTTGGACACATCGGTCCAGCCACTCCGCGGCAGGCGGGATCTTCCCATGCCAGGAATCAAATAGGCACCCCTTGCACTGCAAGGTGGTGTCCTTACCCACTGGACCACCAGGGAAGCCCAGAATCTGTCTTTTTAAAGCTAGGGAGAAAATACATGAGTTTGTACGGACAAAATGAAAACAAATGAGCTCTGTGAAAAAACAGGCTGGATTTTGAACTGGAGTCAATATTTGTTCTTGTTTTCTTTTCTTTTATTAGAAATACAGCTTTGTTCATAAGGACATCTCATCTTCTTCATACTCTTCGCTTCAGCAATCCTCTTAGCCAGAGATGCCTCATGGGAAAGCCCGCGCCTGTGATATTTCGGTAACAGTTCCTGATGTGTTGATGCAGCAAGGGATCTCTACGGAGATGCTTGCCATGAGGTAATTGCTTCAAGCGCAGTCCAAGGATGATGTCAAAGATATGTACAAACAAACAGTGACCTTGAAGACTACTAATGCATCTGATGATCTACACAGAGCAGTGCTCATTGGTCATGAGCTTCATGATCTGCCGAGAATATATGTGAGCCGGGAAAGAATTACGGTCAAGAACCAAGAATTAGTCATCAGTAATGTTGGCTAAGAAACTAATTGGACATTCCAAAGACATTAACTGATCACGGGACATTTCAAAGAAATGAACCACTTGCTTTGTGCCTCAGTTTCTCTATCTAAGGCAGGAGACCACTAACTGTTATCCTTTTCATTGGGGTAAGCTATGAGATTTCCTGAATTAATTTATTGAAAAGATAGATTTTAGAGGCGAAGCCTGATGGATGATGACTGTTTTAGCCAAGTTGCATTGTAACAATTTCTGCATTATCTCTGTTACCTTCTATGACTGGGGCATGCTGACAGTCCAAAGACAACTAGTTTTACTGCCATGAACTCAAGAATGTGCTTCCTCCAGCTGTGCTAAGTTGTATGCCTGCCAGTAGATCCTTTGGGACAGATAATATTAATCAAAGAGTATAATATTTTGTCATAGGTTACTTGTACATAATGAAGCTACAGAAGATATAGCCTTAGAATTTTTGTCATTTACTGAACTATGGGAGAAATCCTTTGGGACAGACTAATGACATGCCACCCACTCTTCAGGGATCAAATAGGCACCCTTGCACTGCAAGGTGGTGTCTTACCCACTGGACCACCAGGAAGCCCAGAATCTGTCTTTTTAAAGCTAGGAGAAAATACATGAGTTTGTACGGACAAAATGAAAACAAATGAGCTCTGTGAAAAAACAGGCTGGATTTTGAACTGGAGTCAATATTTGTTCTTGTTTTCTTTTCTTTTATTAGAAATACAGCTTTGTTCATAAGGACATCTCATCTTCTTCATACTCTTCGCTTCAGCAATCCTCTTAGCCAGAGATGCCTCATGGGAAAGCCCGCGCCTGTGATATTTCGGTAACAGTTCCTGATGTGTTGATGCAGCAAGGGATCTCTACGGAGATGCTTGCCATGAGGTAATTGCTTCAAGCGCAGTCCAAGGATGATGTCAAAGATATGTACAAACAAACAGTGACCTTGAAGACTACTAATGCATCTGATGATCTACACAGAGCAGTGCTCATTGGTCATGAGCTTCATGATCTGCCGAGAATATATGTGAGCCGGGAAAGAATTACGGTCAAGAACCAAGAATTAGTCATCAGTAATGTTGGCTAAGAAACTAATTGGACATTCCAAAGACATTAACTGATCACGGGACATTTCAAAGAAATGAACCACTTGCTTTGTGCCTCAGTTTCTCTATCTAAGGCAGGAGACCACTAACTGTTATCCTTTTCATTGGGGTAAGCTATGAGATTTCCTGAATTAATTTATTGAAAAGATAGATTTTAGAGGCGAAGCCTGATGGATGATGACTGTTTTAGCCAAGTTGCATTGTAACAATTTCTGCATTATCTCTGTTACCTTCTATGACTGGGGCATGCTGACAGTCCAAAGACAACTAGTTTTACTGCCATGAACTCAAGAATGTGCTTCCTCCAGCTGTGCTAAGTTGTATGCCTGCCAGTAGATCCTTTGGGACAGATAATATTAATCAAAGAGTATAATATTTTGTCATAGGTTACTTGTACATAATGAAGCTACAGAAGATATAGCCTTAGAATTTTTGTCATTTACTGAACTATGGGAGTAACCTAACATCTAGGCTTCATACTTTAGAGAAAGACTATTCACAGCACATAATGAGCATATTCAGCTCAGGAACTTTGCTTTTCTCTTCTTCCTCTCCTTTATTCTACAGAGTTTTGATTAGAAAGCTTTAGATAAATTTAACCCAAGTACAGAATAAAAACAAAAACAGAAATTAAAATAGAAATGCAAATTATACTTATTTTTGTCTACATATTATAGCTTTGGTATACTTATCATTTCCTTATGATCCCACAATATCATAAATTGCTTGAGGGCAAAAACTTGCTAATTCATTCATGTAAACCCTGAAGCAATTAACACAGGGCTTACACAGAGTATATAAGCAATATATCTTTGGGTTATTGAATTAAACTAAGGGCAGGGGGAAGCAAGATATGAGAAAATGCAATGGACATGCAGAAGAATCAGTCCTATTGAGGTGGATAAATCTAGAACCTATTATGCAAAGTGAACTGAGTCAAAAAGAGAAAAACAAGTACTAGCACATATAAATGGAATCTAGTAAGATGGTAATAATAACACATGCAGAGAAGCAATGGAAAAACAGACAGAGAACAGACTTATGGACATTGTGGGGAGTAAACAGAGGGTGAGAGGCATGGAAAGAGTAACATGGAAACCTACACTATCATATGTAAAAGAGATAACTATTGTCAATGCATTGTGGGAATAAGGGATCCTACATGGGGTCTATGCAACGGCCTGGAGGGGTGGGATGGGGGGACTCAGAAGGGGGCAGAAGAGGGAGGGGTCAGGATGTACATATGACCAATCTGGGATTATACATATCTGTAAACAACAAAACTTTGTAAAAGCAAAAAGTACAGTAAAATAATTATTTTAAAAATGCTGTGGGCATCAGCATATTCTGCTTGATCTCCTGGAAAAGGTGGCCCCATTCTGGTTGAAATAGATTGAAGAAAAAGGCAAACATATATCTCAAAAAATGCTCAGAAATGATAAGGACCCTATAAAATGATGCTTCTACTCATAGGCTCTTCATTGAGAAGATGGGAGAATTTATCAGATTTCTCAAATATTATAGAGAAAATAGGAAAACCAAAAAATGGTTTGAAAGATTCAGAAACTAGATAAATTCTGAATGACTCCAACAGGAACACTCTGCTAGAGATGGGGGTTACAAACAGGCTGCTGGTCAACCTGCCGAACTGATACTCCTCAAGCACCCTCTAGTGAAATTCTCCAGACCTCTGAATTCTCACCCTCAGCACGTTAACCCATAGGAGTAGTTCTCCAACTTGTTGGGAAAAAGACAGCTAAAAACTCATGAGAAAAGGTGAAAAGAATAATAACCATGGGCTTCTCTGGTGGCTCGGGATGGTAAAGAACACCTGCCTGCAATGCAGGAAAACCAGCTTCTATCCCTGGATCCAGACGATTCCCCTGGAGAAGGCAATGGCTACCCACTCCAGTAGTCTTGTCTGGAACATTCCATGGATAGAGGAGTGTAGTGGGCTACAATCCATAGGGGCACAAAGAGTCAGATACAACTGAGCAACTACACACACACATACACACACACACAGACACACACACACAGTAATATAAATAAGATAGGGAAACAGTTTCAGGTTGCTTTTAATTCATTTTGAAACTATACTGTGGACTCTTTTTGTGACTTTTGTGTAAATCTAAAATTATTTCAAAATAAAAGTTAAAAAAAATACATGTGTCAAATGCAAAAATGAGATATGAACTGATCTTCTAAAATGCTTAATTCCAAGTCGATACAATTCTAAGAACCTGAAAATTCAGGATTTCATCTGCCTTCTCCAACCTTCAGGGCAAGTCAGCCTGTTTACTGCCAGGCCCCTGATGGTGCAGGAAGTAGAGTAGTTGCAGAGGAAGAGAGGTTTCACTGTGGTTGAGCTTATTGGAGATATTTAACACAAAACTTAAAAGTCAAACAATCAGCAACACGGAAAGGCTGAGACCTATCTACATAGTGCAATGGCAGGCAGGATCAGCTTCTTTCAATCAAGAATGTCATGACTCCATGAGGCCACATAATTGAGGTTCCACTGAGAATATCCCTTGCCACCAATTTGTCACTCTGGCCTTTGACTCCCTTGACTTCTTTTAAGAAATGAATGTGATACTGGTCATAAAGCTCATCATTAAAAAGTCTACAAATATTAAGCACTGGAAAAAAGGGAACCCACCTATAGCACTAGTAGGAATGCAAAATTGCTGCAGCCACTGTGAAAAAAAGTATGGAGGCTCATCAACTTAAAATAGGGCTTCCCTGCTAGCTCAGTGGTAAAGTGTTCTCCTGCCAATGCAGGGGTTGTGAGTTCGATCCCTGATCTGGGAAGATCCCACATGCTGTGGAGCAACTAAGCCCGTGAGCCACAACTATGGAACCTGTGCTCTAGAGCCTTGGAGTCGCAACTATTGAACCCATGTGCTGCAACTACTGCAGCCCAAGTGCCCTAGAGTCCAAGTCCCACAGTGGGAAAAGACACTGCAACAAGAAGATACCACATGCTGCAGAGCAACTAAGCCCGTTGAGCCACAACTATGAAGCCTATGCTCTAGTGCCTCGGAGCCACAACTACTGAGCCCTTGTGCTGCAACTACTGAAGTCTGTGTGCCCTAGAGCCCAAGTTTCACAACAAGAAAAACTCAATGCAACATGAACTCTGCTCAACTCAACCTAGAGAGTAGCCCCACTCCCTGCAACTAGAGAAGAGTCTCTGGCAGTGATGAAAACCCAGAATAGCCACAAAAATAAACAAATAAATAATTTATAAAGAAAACTGTAAATAGAATTACCACATGATCCAGCCCAATCCCACTCCTTTTGATATATATGTCTTAATGTCCAAGTCGATACAGTTCTAAGAACCTGAAAATTCAGGATTTCATCTGCCTTCTCCAACCTTCAGGGCAAGTCAGCCTGTTTACTGCCAGGCCCCTGATGGTGCAGGAAGTAGAGTAGTTGCAGAGGAAGAGAGGTTTCACTGTGGTTGAGCTTATTGGAGATATTTAACACAAAACTTAAAAGTCAAACAATCAGCAACACGGAAAGGCTGAGACCTATCTACATAGTGCAATGGCAGGCAGGATCAGCTTCTTTCAATCAAGAATGTCATGACTCCATGAGGCCACATAATTGAGGTTCCACTGAGAATATCCCTTGCCACCAATTTGTCACTCTGGCCTTTGACTCCCTTGACTTCTTTTAAGAAATGAATGTGATACTGGTCATAAAGCTCATCATTAAAAAGTCTACAAATATTAAGCACTGGAAAAAAGGGAACCCACCTATAGCACTAGTAGGAATGCAAAATTGCTGCAGCCACTGTGAAAAAAAGTATGGAGGCTCATCAACTTAAAATAGGGCTTCCCTGCTAGCTCAGTGGTAAAGTGTTCTCCTGCCAATGCAGGGGTTGTGAGTTCGATCCCTGATCTGGGAAGATCCCACATGCTGTGGAGCAACTAAGCCCGTGAGCCACAACTATGGAACCTGTGCTCTAGAGCCTTGGAGTCGCAACTATTGAACCCATGTGCTGCAACTACTGCAGCCCAAGTGCCCTAGAGTCCAAGTCCCACAGTGGGAAAAGACACTGCAACAAGAAGATACCACATGCTGCAGAGCAACTAAGCCCGTTGAGCCACAACTATGAAGCCTATGCTCTAGTGCCTCGGAGCCACAACTACTGAGCCCTTGTGCTGCAACTACTGAAGTCTGTGTGCCCTAGAGCCCAAGTTTCACAACAAGAAAAACTCAATGCAACATGAACTCTGCTCAACTCAACCTAGAGAGTAGCCCCACTCCCTGCAACTAGAGAAGAGTCTCTGGCAGTGATGAAAACCCAGAATAGCCACAAAAATAAACAAATAAATAATTTATAAAGAAAACTGTAAATAGAATTACCACATGATCCAGCAATCCCACTCCTGGATATATATCAAGACAAAACTATGATTCAAAATGATACTTACATTCTTGTGTTTATAGCTGCACAGTAACTACAGTAGTTACAGTAATATGTTACTATATTTATATATATACACAGTATATATGTATAATATGGAATATACATATATATGTGTGTATACATATATATATATATATATATATATATATATATAAAATATGGACTATATAATGGAATACCACACAGTCATGAAAAAGAGCAAAATAATGCCCTTTGCAGCAACACAGATGAAACTAGAGCTTATCATACTACATGAAGTAAGTCAGAAAGAGAAAGACAAATACCACAGGATATCACTTCTATGTTGTCTAAAATATGACACAAATAAACCATCTATTAAACAGAAACAGAATCACAGACATAGAGAACAGACTGGTGGTTGCCAAGAGGGAGGAGCTGGAGGAGAGATGGAGGTGAAGGTTGGAGTTAGAAGATGTAAGGTTTTATATATAGAATGGATGAAAAACAAGGTCCTACTGTACAGCACAGAGAACTATATTCAATATCCTATAATAAATCATAATAGAAAATATTTTAAAGGATACATGTAACAATCACTTTGCTGTACAGCAGAAGTTAGCATAACATTGTAAATCGACTATATTTCAATTAAAAGAAGAAATGAATATGTTAGAAGAGGGAAATCCCTCCACTTCATTTCTCTTATATTCTTTCCCAATACTGTCATTCACATAAATTCATGTTTGTACATGAGCAGACCTTTAGCTGGTGCTCCCAGTGGAATAGCCGTTCCTGCATTCCTTGAAGAATGGGCTGATGAATGGAGAACCAAGGAGCTCCCTTAAGAGCCATCTTTTTACCATTAGAGGAAATGTTCATCATTAAGTCACAGAACAAACTCTATAATTGTTGTGGGTCACAGTGAGAACTCTTGGAAGATTTCTGAACTTCTCCGGTGGTCCAGTAGCTAGATATCCCACCTGCCAGTGCAAGAGACACAATTCCATCCCTGGTTCAGGAAGATTCCATATGCCTTGGGACAACTGAGCCCATGCCTCGTAACTACTGAAACCTCCGTGCTCTAGAGCCCAAGCTCTGCAGCTAGAAAAGGCATCCCAGTGAGAAGCCCATGCACTGCAACTAGGCAGTAGCCCGTTTGCCACAGCTAGAGAAAGCCCACATTAAGCAACAAAGATTCAGTGCAGCCAGAAATAAATAACTAAAGTGGAAAATTTCTTAATTTTTTGGGAGAATGATTTCCTAATTAATTTCTCCAGTTCTTATATCAAATAAAGACTATTAAAGATTTGTAGTTAGAAGTCATTATGCTCCTGAGACATCCATTAAACAAAATTAAAAGTGAACTCACGGATGTTTTTCTTAGAAATTCTATTCTCCAAATTATACTGTTTAAAGCTGTTTATAAAGTCATGAAGCAAAAGCAAGCATCAGGAGGAAAAGCAAATATTTATATTTATGTCAAAAGCATTAGAATTGTAAGTATCAATTTTAAATAGACCGTATCAAGGAAGTAAACGATCTTTAAATACATTTCAAAAATCTGTAGTCAATTTATTCTCTATCACTCACTAGCTCATTTCGCAGCTACACAGTTTCCAATTTTTCTGAAAAAAGGTAAAGAAATGTTTTGGTAACTTATAATCTAACATGATTTCACAGGAAAAAATGGAAGAAATATGCATCGCACATTGATTCTAAGTAATACCACCAACTTGCTGTGTGACATCAAACAGCTTGCTTCACCTCCCGTGCCTCATTTGTAAAATAAGGGGATTGTACTTAATTAGAAGTCACTAACTGGTGGCCTTTTGGCCAGATCTAACCCTTGCCCAGCAATCGTACCCACTTCATTTCTCTTATATTCTTTCCCAATACTGTCATTCACATAAATTCATGTTTGTACATGAGCAGACCTTTAGCTGGTGCTCCCAGTGGAATAGCCGTTCCTGCATTCCTTGAAGAATGGGCTGATGAATGGAGAACCAAGGAGCTCCCTTAAGAGCCATCTTTTTACCATTAGAGGAAATGTTCATCATTAAGTCACAGAACAAACTCTATAATTGTTGTGGGTCACAGTGAGAACTCTTGGAAGATTTCTGAACTTCTCCGGTGGTCCAGTAGCTAGATATCCCACCTGCCAGTGCAAGAGACACAATTCCATCCCTGGTTCAGGAAGATTCCATATGCCTTGGGACAACTGAGCCCATGCCTCGTAACTACTGAAACCTCCGTGCTCTAGAGCCCAAGCTCTGCAGCTAGAAAAGGCATCCCAGTGAGAAGCCCATGCACTGCAACTAGGCAGTAGCCCGTTTGCCACAGCTAGAGAAAGCCCACATTAAGCAACAAAGATTCAGTGCAGCCAGAAATAAATAACTAAAGTGGAAAATTTCTTAATTTTTTGGGAGAATGATTTCCTAATTAATTTCTCCAGTTCTTATATCAAATAAAGACTATTAAAGATTTGTAGTTAGAAGTCATTATGCTCCTGAGACATCCATTAAACAAAATTAAAAGTGAACTCACGGATGTTTTTCTTAGAAATTCTATTCTCCAAATTATACTGTTTAAAGCTGTTTATAAAGTCATGAAGCAAAAGCAAGCATCAGGAGGAAAAGCAAATATTTATATTTATGTCAAAAGCATTAGAATTGTAAGTATCAATTTTAAATAGACCGTATCAAGGAAGTAAACGATCTTTAAATACATTTCAAAAATCTGTAGTCAATTTATTCTCTATCACTCACTAGCTCATTTCGCAGCTACACAGTTTCCAATTTTTCTGAAAAAAGGTAAAGAAATGTTTTGGTAACTTATAATCTAACATGATTTCACAGGAAAAAATGGAAGAAATATGCATCGCACATTGATTCTAAGTAATACCACCAACTTGCTGTGTGACATCAAACAGCTTGCTTCACCTCCCGTGCCTCATTTGTAAAATAAGGGGATTGTACTTAATTAGAAGTCACTAACTGGTGGCCTTTTGGCCAGATCTAACCCTTGCCCAGCAAGTTTTAAAAATTGGAAAAATTCTACTTTCAAATCCAAATTCCTGATTTCTGTTTAAAAATTATAAGGTTGGCAACAATGAGCTTACATCTCATGTAGCAACAAAGGCTGTGGCTGAATAGCAGCCGTCCTTTATGGATAAGGCATTGAGAGTCTTGGTGGTGTTAATACGTTATATCCGTGACTGCTTAGGATCTACGTTTTTGGTGAAATAGATGACCTCAAGTTTTCTTCAGCACTAAAATTCTCACAAAGAAGGTGAGCCATATAGCAAGAGGGCATCCCAGGTGGTGCTAGGGATGAAGAACCCATCTGCCAGTACAGCAGATGTAAGAGTCACAGGTTCAGTTCCTGGATTGGGAAGATCCCCTGGAGGAGGACATGGCAGCCCACTCCAGTATTCTTGCCTACAGAATCCCATGGACAAAGGAGCTGGTGGCTTATGATCCAAAGGGTGGCAAAGAGTCAGACACAACTGAAGTGACTTAGCATGCATACATGCATAAAGTAAAAAGTTCATTCGACCTCTCTAAGCCTCAGCTCTATTGGAGCATGAAAATAATCCTAACCTCTGACTACAACTTGAGCTTTGGAGAGACAAAATGAAATCGTGTATAGTGACTGCTTCACCCAGATCCGTGCACACAGAAAGTGCTCGATAAACAGAAGAGGTAACAACACAGATAATGACTCTAATCCAATTCTCTGATGGTTGATCCAATCTAAATCACCATTGACTTAATGCTTCTTCTCTTCCAGATGCACCACTGGTTCAGCCAAAACCAATTATTTGCCTCTAGTTTTCAGATACACTTTGTTCAGTTAATAATAAACAGATTCCCAAGTGAGACATGACAATGTGAAGAAAACAGTGTTAAGTGTCTCCAGTTCTCACAGTCCCCATTTCTGGTTGACCTAGCTCTCAATATTGGATTCACTGTAAGCTTTGATCATAATGATCACTCTTTCCAGGTACATGGTGTACCCTTGGTTATTATCGTTAAACACAAGTGACAAATGAACAGAGAGTTATCTTTCAATCAAGAACCCCCAGGGAGCCCATAGAGAGGGGGCTCCCACAGGAGTGTCTGCCATAGTGTCCCAACTTCAAGTTACTCTGAAGTCACTCATGCACAGTAAGTCAACCTGTCACTCACTACCTCATTTCCTCAGCCACACACTTCGTCTATCAGACTGCTTTATTAATCACAGAGCCTGAGCAGTCCTGTTCCAGTGTGCAATTTCCACAGATGTACGCATACTTTAAAAGATTCATATTTAAATTAATTTTGACTTACACATACCATTACCTTATGTGTACATTTGTAGAAAAAATATTTTCTAAGTTCTATCCCAACAATACTTTAGGCAAAAAAAATATATAAGAAAAATAAAATAATTTGTACCCCCTCAGAGTTTGTTTGACTGGAATTTTTACCCATAACTGTGTGTTAGTTATATGACCTCAGAGCTTGTGCCAATCCACTAAGTTTCAGCCCTGCGGAAGGTTGAAACTGAGGCATATGGGAATGGGGCTGCCGACAGAAACCCATAGTCAACGTGGTCTGACTTCCATCCCGTAACAGGATACCCTCTCTCCACAGCTCCACAACTACCATCTTCCCTGAAGTGTCAGTCTCTCCAACTCCTACTCTGCTGTGCTCTCAGAGAAAGCGATTTAACACAGAAGGATCTGAGTGTCACTCCCCTGTTCAAGAGTCTTAAATCATTTATTATTACCCAAAAGCAAATCCTGGGCTTGCCTGGTGAGTCAGATGGTAAAAAATCTGCCTGCAGTGCAGGAGACCCAGATATGATCCCTGGGTTGGGAAGATCGCCTGGAGAAGGGAAAGACTATCCACTCCAGTATTCTTGCCTGGAAAATCCCACGGACAGAGGAGCCTGTTGGGACTCCCTGGGATTGCAAAGAGGCAGACACAACTGAATGACTTAATACAACACGAAAAATAAATCCTACACTCCTAGTCCCCATTTCTGGTTGACCTAGCTCTCAATATTGGATCACTGTAAGCTTTGATCATAATGATCACTCTTTCCAGGTACATGGTGTACCCTTGGTTATTATCGTTAAACACAAGTGACAAATGAACAGAGAGTTATCTTTCAATCAAGAACCCCCAGGGAGCCCATAGAGAGGGGGCTCCCACAGGAGTGTCTGCCATAGTGTCCCAACTTCAAGTTACTCTGAAGTCACTCATGCACAGTAAGTCAACCTGTCACTCACTACCTCATTTCCTCAGCCACACACTTCGTCTATCAGACTGCTTTATTAATCACAGAGCCTGAGCAGTCCTGTTCCAGTGTGCAATTTCCACAGATGTACGCATACTTTAAAAGATTCATATTTAAATTAATTTTGACTTACACATACCATTACCTTATGTGTACATTTGTAGAAAAATATTTTCTAAGTTCTATCCCAACAATACTTTAGGCAAAAAAAATATATAAGAAAAATAAAATAATTTGTACCCCCTCAGAGTTTGTTTGACTGGAATTTTTACCCATAACTGTGTGTTAGTTATATGACCTCAGAGCTTGTGCCAATCCACTAAGTTTCAGCCCTGCGGAAGGTTGAAACTGAGGCATATGGGAATGGGGCTGCCGACAGAAACCCATAGTCAACGTGGTCTGACTTCCATCCCGTAACAGGATACCCTCTCTCCACAGCTCCACAACTACCATCTTCCCTGAAGTGTCAGTCTCTCCAACTCCTACTCTGCTGTGCTCTCAGAGAAAGCGATTTAACACAGAAGGATCTGAGTGTCACTCCCCTGTTCAAGAGTCTTAAATCATTTATTATTACCCAAAAGCAAATCCTGGGCTTGCCTGGTGAGTCAGATGGTAAAAAATCTGCCTGCAGTGCAGGAGACCCAGATATGATCCCTGGGTTGGGAAGATCGCCTGGAGAAGGGAAAGACTATCCACTCCAGTATTCTTGCCTGGAAAATCCCACGGACAGAGGAGCCTGTTGGGACTCCCTGGGATTGCAAAGAGGCAGACACAACTGAATGACTTAATACAACACGAAAAATAAATCCTACACTCCTACATGACCTAGACCCGCCAAACTCTCTGGATCCTCTTCCTGTCCTTGCCCTCAAAGAACCAAGCCCAGCTCTAGTCATGAACACACCATGCTTTCTCCAGGCCTCTGGACCTCTTCTCCCCAATGTTAATTCCATTCTTCCTTCGAGTGTCTATTCAAGCAGTGCTCCCTCTTACCTGGTTCTCTTAGAAAAACTTAGCTGCCTCTTTCCTTACTCTCTTGAATGTTGTTCACCTGTAACTATGGCAACCACCATGTTTATTTGCCTATGTTTGAGCTTCCTGAAAGCAGGAATCAAGTCTTTAAATATTTCCACTCTAAGCACCTAATACAGTGTCTGACATATTTGCTAAGTATGAATAAATGAGCCTGCTTTGTTTCCATGGTCTATATATTTGCACATCTCATTCTGCAAAGTCATAAGACTGTTCTTATTACCACTACAACTAATCAACAGTATATTTCTGCACATCTTTCTTTTCAAATACATTTTACTTTCATTTATTCCTTTGGGACAGTCCATCTGTTTGTGCTTGATGTCTACTAACAACAACAAATTATGTGATCCCATTAACATGATGAGGTCATTATTTTGCTGAATCTTACAATATGAAATTTTCTAAGTACCTATACTATATTTGTTGTGAAGATTAGAAGATGGTTATGCAACAGAGTGCTTTGGGAATTGATTTTAAAACATAAAATCAGACTTGGTAAATGACAAAGATTAAAAAATTAAGAGATTTTTTTAACTGATAATCATCAGTTCTAAAAAATCACACAATTTTAATTTTCTGAAAAGGCTGATACAGCTCAATTTTTATGAGACTTCCCACCTTGTTCCATTCACCATTAAATCATGCCTTTCACAGCTGAAGGCATGCACCCTGCTAACCACTATGAAGAAGCAGTGTTTGCAGCTATGGTCATTATAAAATATAATAAACTCATATTTAATGAGCCAAAGCCTGAATTCTTCACAGGGACATAACTGTATTTCTTATTAATTAAATGTTGGGGATGTAACCACGATCTACCTTGGTGAAATCACCCTCTTGCCTATTGAGCCTCACACTGAAATGAGTTAACCTACATTTCACAGTCATTCACAGAGAAAACTGTGACTGTAGAGAATGGCATGATCTCTGTGAATGGGACTATGCCTCTCAGTGGTTTCAAATCCATGGTGGCTTCTTCAGCGGTAAACATTTCATTTACCTGGGTTCACACCCTTGACTTTCACTTGGACAAACCTGAAAGCTCCAGTGAGCTAGAACTGCCAACTTTTGCATAGTTTTCTATCCACAACCATCAATCTCTCCCTGGCAATAAAAAGAGACTAAACCTTGGTTTGCCCCAGCGTCACCTGGGAAGATGATGAATCTCTCATTGCACCTGAGCCAAGCATGACATAACCCAGCAAAGTAAACTCGGTGTACAACGTTCTACCAGTTTTATAATTTGGGGAGTTGGAGTCTCTACACACAATGTGGCACATTTCCTGGCAAGACAAACAGAGCCAGTTGCTTTTACTGGTGCCAAGTGTCTGCCCAATGATTTAAAACACCTTCCCTCTTGGTTTTTTGCTGTTCAATGTTCATTCCCTTGGTTAACATTGGTATCATATCAAATAACGTCACCAAACCTCAGGGAGGAGACAACTTGCCTCCAAGAAAGTAGCATTTTATTCTGAGGTGATGTTTAATCAGAACTGAAGAAGAATGACTGGGGCACAAAGTTGGTGTGAACTCAACTGGCCTCCAAATGTGGGTAGTGTTCATAAGAATCTATACTGTACATATTTTTAGCTAAAATCAGGTTTCAATTAGGTAGGGACATATGAGAGACAATGACTATACACATATAAAACCAGATTTTTAGATTTCTTTAAAGAATTGTCTTTTTCTGGCAAGAAAACCCTTATAAAACCTTAAACTTAATTCCTTGATAATCATTTGCAATTTATCTTCTTCCTTTGTTTTTCATTGGCGGGAAGCATTTTCAATGAAAACCACAGTTTACCATGCATGTTAGCTAGAGGCAAGAACTGTTTTTTTCAAATCTCAGAACTTTGGATAAGGTCATCGTCAACTAAGGGAAACTTTACCGTTGTGGGGGCGGAGCGGTTGCTGAGTTCCACCAATCACGTGAAGAGATAAAGGGAGCAGTACTTCTCATCACTGGGTTTATAGAGTTGAGATCTGCTTTATCAAGTCGACATTAGTTTAAATATTCATAGGACAGAATGAAAGATGAAGGTTAGTTGTCTAGGAAATAAATAGTAAACTTTGAAAGCTCGTCATGAGACCTAAGAAGAGCTAAAGTTATTTCTGTTTACAGGTGACTGGGACTTTGATCGAGGAAGCTTTGAAAAGATCTTTATTTTACAATTAAGGCTCGGGATCTTTCGAGTGTGCTCTCAGTGAAACATTCAGATGAGGCTACACGGATTAAATCTTCATCTTGAGAACAAACTTTTTTTTTTTTTTTTTTGACTTCACCAGGTCTTAGTTGTAGCTTGAGGGACTTTCATTGTGTCACGTGGGATCTTTTGGCACACCCATTCTCTAGTTGTGGCATGTGCTCAGTAGTTGCAGCATGGGGGCCCTCTAGTTGTGGCACCCTGGCTTAGTTGATCCGAGGTATGTGGGATCTTAGTTCTCCAACCAAGAATCATGTCCCCTGTGTTTTAAAGTGAATTCTTAACCACTGGACCTCCTGGAGAAGGACATGGTAACCCACTCCAGTATTTTTGCCCGGAGAATCCCATGAACAGAGGAGCCTGGCTGGCTACAGTCCATGGGCTTGCAAAGAGTCAGACATGACTGAAGCAAATTAGCAGAGACCACCAGGGAAGTTCCCAACAAACTGTATTTTAAAACCTACAAAGACCCGGATGTTGTCACAGGTACAAATCAGGCATTTTTCCCAATCCTTTGAAGACTGAGTTCCTCAGGAAATCAAACTAGGCGTCAATATAGAAGAAAGGGAACTTTCTCAGAATTCTTCAACACTTTTCAAATAGAAAAGGAATTAAAATAGTTGTAATATCAATCTCTTTCCACAGAGATCTGTTCTCTGAAAACAGAGTAATACCTTCTAAAACAAATGAGGAAGAAAAGGTCTTTGTAATTTTACTTCAAAGACAGCGTGCCAGTAATATTACTTCTAACTAAATAAATTAGAAAATCATTTTTTATTTCAACTTTTAAATTAGTAATTACATTTCCTTTAACCCGGAAATGTAAATGCACAGCCTGAGTTTTATCACATCTCCCTCCCAGATCACTAATCAACTATGGCACTTTTGTCTGCTGAGACTGAATACAATCCCAGAATCCTCAGCACTTCACTCCTACTAGTAGATTAGAGTTCCTACTCGTAGAATATGCATTTGAAAATGAAAAATTATTAATTCTTATGTGCTATTTCTGCCACTGCTTAGTTGCTCAGTCTTGTTCGATGTTTTTTGACTTTATAAACTATAGCCCATCAGGCTCCTCTGTCCGTGGCATTCTCCAGGCAAGAATAGTTGAATGCATAAGCGTTTCCTTCTCCAGGGTATCTTCTTAGTTCAGGGATCAACTCAGGTCTCCCACATTCCAGGCAGATTTTTTACCATCTGAGCCACCACGGAAGCCTTCTTTATGTGCTACTATATAAATAGCAAATAAATCCTTTTAAAATGATGCCTAAGTAGTCGGGCTAAACAGAAGGCTGATCCAACTTCACCAAGAGTACTATAGTGGTGGAAACAATGATGCTTATTTCACTGCTGTGGCAAAAGTTCCAAGAAAGTTACTCCCCAGAATGAATGACTGTATCTTTAGCTCCCACCTTATATCTGACTCAAATGCTAAAGTTATGAGAGTTGATGATTCATTCAGAATTATCAGTGGAGTCTGGGATTTCACTCAGAATAATATGACAACCAGCTACAACCTATCACTCTGGAATAAATGCACATAATTCTGAGTACTAAGTTGATATATCTAATTATTCTAAAAGAAAATTCATTGGTAGGATTATTAAACAATCATAAAACATTTATAGAATACCTCTTAAGTAATATAATCAATTTATACCACTTTGGAAGTAATATAAGTCCAAATGCTCATAGACTTTTTGTTCCATGTTGGGGCAGCAGTAAATGAGAGGGGAAAAACATGTTTGAAGACAATTTTTTTAAAAAGCCATTGACTTGCTATGTTTAGGTTGGGGTACTACTTTGACATGTTGATGCTACATAAATGTTATAAACAAAATTCAAAGGCAAGCTACAAAATGGGGACACTATTTGCAAGTACTATGTACAAACACATCATTAACATACTGATTATTAATATGATAATGTCAATATCAACAATTAATGATTATATATGAAGAGTTCTTACATAGCAAAAACATCAACACATAAAAAAGTATGTAAAGGGCATCAACAGTTGATTCACAAAGAAGATAAATGAATTTCTCCTCTAATGTGAAAATGCATTTAGCTTCATACACACACAAAAGTACATTTAGAAAATTTGTGGAATTTACAACAGAAGAAAAATAAAATACCATTAACAGAGACAGAATTATAAAATTAAATGCTGCTGAGGGTATGGTGAGATGAGCACTCTTACACACAACTTGTGAAAAACTATTGATTTTGCAAGATGTATTTATTAATTCATAAAATAAGAATTATGTATAAAACTATGTCTATAATCTAATAGAAAACCATTTCTACATTCTAACGCTAATTTTGTGAATATAGCAGCTAAGTTATTCAAAAGGACAGAAGTTAAGAAATACATCAAACTATTAGGCGGTTATTTATCAGTGGTGAAATTGTATATGATTTTTTTTCTTTGTACTTATTTTTTCCCATGTAGTCTAGAGGGAGCCTGTATTATTTCTGCATTAAAATGTAGTTTTAACAAGTAAGATATGACACCATTAAATATGAAAATGTCATACTATTATGAGAGACGGGGACAAACAGAAGAATGAGAGGACTCACAAAGAATGTTTTATATTGTTTTGTTGTGTTTTTTTCAGGGGAGTGTCATGTCCTGGCATGTGGGATCTTTGCTCCCTGATTAGGGGTTGAACCCACTTCCCCTGCATCGGAAGCATGGAGTCTTGACTGCTGTACCACCAGGGAATATTGATGACTGAAATTCTACTGTAATGTACTATGAGATATGCACAGTAATTCCCAACAAAGCATGTGGAATGACACAGCGGTCTTCCCACCATGCTAAAGCCAAGACTAGTTCACAGACCATTTGGTCATCTGGAATTATTCTGTGAAGAGTTTGGGTGGTCTCTTCTCCTGTCCTTCTCCTTTGCTTCCTCAAGTCCTCTTCTTAAAGGCCTATCTCCTCCATGACCTCTTTCTTCACCTCAAAGAACTTCAGCCTCTCTTCCACGACAAGCCTAGAATATATATTTTCTATGTCTCTTGTTTTACTTTTAAACTTTAATGTCCTGTTTTTTGAGTCTTTTTTACATTGAGATTTTGATGCCCCAACTGGATTTTTAAACTCCACCGAGAAAGGGAAAATATCAAAAATTCTTTTGTAGCCTTTTCAGTCATTCAAGAAATATCTCTTGAGCACTTAGCATGGGCTAGACATGAGCTCACTATCTAGTGGTAGAGTCTAATACTTGGTGCCATGTCATACTCAATGCAAATGCACCATAAATTGTGACAACATGATGAAGACAGAAACAATGACAAAGAACAATGTATTCATTTTCTATTGCTGCCATGACAGATCACCACAAAATTTAAGAACTCAAAACAGCATTCATTTATTAGCTCAGAGCTTTAGGGTCAGAAATCTGGGTACAGGACAGTTGAGACAGGTTTTCTGTTTATAGTCGCACATGAATAAAGCCAAGATGTCAGCATGACTTCATTCCTTACTGGAAGTTCTGGGAAAGAATCTACTTCCAAACATATTCAAGTTGTTGGCAGAATTCAGTTTCTTGGAGTTGTAGGACTAGAGTCCCTGTTTCTTTGCTGAGTGGCTGCTGGGAGGCCTTTACTGTCTAGAGGACTCTGATTCTTGCACAAGGCATCTCACATCTCAGTACCAGCAACAGAGCATTGAATCCTTCTCACACTTGGACTCTCTCTGATTTCTTTTGATGCATCTCTCTCACTTCCAGTTGGAAAAAAAAACTCTCTTTTTTTAAAGATGCATGGGATAAGGTTAGGTCTACCTGAATGACTCAGGATAATCTCCCCGATTTCAGGACCATAACCTTAATCCACGAAATTCTACTGTAATGTACTATGAGATATGCACAGTAATTCCCAACAAAGCATGTGGAATGACACAGCGGTCTTCCCACCATGCTAAAGCCAAGACTAGTTCACAGACCATTTGGTCATCTGGAATTATTCTGTGAAGAGTTTGGGTGGTCTCTTCTCCTGTCCTTCTCCTTTGCTTCCTCAAGTCCTCTTCTTAAAGGCCTATCTCCTCCATGACCTCTTTCTTCACCTCAAAGAACTTCAGCCTCTCTTCCACGACAAGCCTAGAATATATATTTTCTATGTCTCTTGTTTTACTTTTAAACTTTAATGTCCTGTTTTTTGAGTCTTTTTTACATTGAGATTTTGATGCCCCAACTGGATTTTTAAACTCCACCGAGAAAGGGAAAATATCAAAAATTCTTTTGTAGCCTTTTCAGTCATTCAAGAAATATCTCTTGAGCACTTAGCATGGGCTAGACATGAGCTCACTATCTAGTGGTAGAGTCTAATACTTGGTGCCATGTCATACTCAATGCAAATGCACCATAAATTGTGACAACATGATGAAGACAGAAACAATGACAAAGAACAATGTATTCATTTTCTATTGCTGCCATGACAGATCACCACAAAATTTAAGAACTCAAAACAGCATTCATTTATTAGCTCAGAGCTTTAGGGTCAGAAATCTGGGTACAGGACAGTTGAGACAGGTTTTCTGTTTATAGTCGCACATGAATAAAGCCAAGATGTCAGCATGACTTCATTCCTTACTGGAAGTTCTGGGAAAGAATCTACTTCCAAACATATTCAAGTTGTTGGCAGAATTCAGTTTCTTGGAGTTGTAGGACTAGAGTCCCTGTTTCTTTGCTGAGTGGCTGCTGGGAGGCCTTTACTGTCTAGAGGACTCTGATTCTTGCACAAGGCATCTCACATCTCAGTACCAGCAACAGAGCATTGAATCCTTCTCACACTTGGACTCTCTCTGATTTCTTTTGATGCATCTCTCTCACTTCCAGTTGGAAAAAAAAACTCTCTTTTTTTAAAGATGCATGGGATAAGGTTAGGTCTACCTGAATGACTCAGGATAATCTCCCCGATTTCAGGACCATAACCTTAATCACATCTGTAAGTCTCTTTTGTCTTACAGTGAAACAGATTCACAGAAACCATGGATTAAGGTATAGACATCTCTAAGGGCCATTCTGCCTATCACAAACAACAAAGAACAAGTGTATGAAATATTCCAGACTGAAATGATGGACTCAGCTCCAGAAATTTAACTGAACTGCATGAATTCCAAAGTCTTCTTATGAGAAACATTTCTACTGTGAGCCTGATTTCCTGATGACCACATCTAGGACACAATGATAATCTTTGCTTGTCAATGTTTTGAATTAGCAAAATTCATTTCTAGCCATAGTTTAGTTTTCTCCTAATTACCCAAATTCTAGCTTTGCTGGTTTGATGAGCTTATTCTCATCTTTGTCCTAGAATCAGTCAGACACTGAGAAACCCAAGGAACAAGAGAAATTTGTCTAGGGGGAGGGAGGGCAGTTGAGGTCAGAGTGTATTACCTCATAACACTAAATTATGCAATTTCTCCACAGGACCAGATCAGATCCTGCAGTAAATAGAAAGAGCACCTGGGACATGGGAGCATTAGAGAGAAAGCTGTTTGGCCTCTCTGGGAATGGAAAGAACAGAGTGGTCAACGACTCATCCTGTGGCACCACAAACAGACTTTCAAGAGATTGTGGAGGGGACAATGCCAAATTCATATGACAGACAGCTCTTTTAATGCTTGTACAGTGCCACTTATTCATCTGGGGAGGCGAAAGGAAATGCTTTCAACCCGGATCCCAGACACAGAAAGGAGCCCAGGTTCATGCCCCTCCCTGCCAAGGACAGAGTGCCACTCAACTTCATGTTGCCCATGAGGTGAACCAGCCACCCGGGGCCTGCTAATGATATCACATCTTGAGGGGTGAAGAAAATAAAACTGTGGGAGCTTTTGCTTACCATGAAATGCATTCAAATTCCATTTCTACTACAGAGTCCAAGTACAAATATTAGCTAGGAAGAAAAATAACTAAAGAAGAAATATTATCTGAAGTTAATATTGGATTTAGAGGAGGCAATCAAATTAGAAAATGTAGGCAAAGTTGTTTTGTGAATTTAAAGTTAAAAGACTTTTTTTTTTTTTAAGATTTATTTATTTATTTATTTATTTTGGTGGGGGTGGGGTCGGGAGGGAGGGGAGCAGGCGGGCCACTTCTATTGGTCTTTGGCCCATGTGGGCCTCCCATCGCGGTGGCCTCTGTTGTCCCAGAGCACCGGCTCTGGGCGCATGAGCTCCAGAGCTCTGGCTCGGTAATTGGACACATCGGTCCAGCCACTCCACGGCACATGGGATCTTCCCAGGCCAGGGATCAAACCGGTGCCCCTTGCACTGCAAGGCGGTGTCCTTACCCACTGGACCACCAGGGAAGCCCCAAAAGACTTTTTTTTTTAAGCTAGTCACTCTTACTACACTCAGTTCCAAACTGCTTTATCTCACCAATGAAATGACTGACTCCAGAGCAGCTTGACTGTCTCGAGATCATGTCCTTTTCCTGCTCAAAGAACTGTCAAGGGCTGTCCACAGTCCATCAGGAGAAAAAAAAAAAATAAATCTTTCAAATTTTCATTCAAGTCTTTTATCTTGATTCAGGTCACCTTTCACATCAAATCACCAGTTAATTACTGAAGAGCTACTAAGGTCATTCAGATGGTAAAGAATCTGCCTGCAATGCAGGAGACCTGGGTTTGATCCCTAGGTTGGGAAGATTCCCTGGAGGAGGAAATGGCAATCCACTCCAGTATTCTTGCCTGGAGAATCCCATGGACAGAGGAGCCTGGCAAGCTACAGTTCATGGGGCCTCAAAGAGTCGAACACAGCTGAGCAACTCACACCTTCACTTCACTTTTTTACTAAGGTCAAGCCAGTTTCAGGTGCTGTGTGCATATGCAGAATCACTAAATATGTTTTATTTCTTAAAATATGTTTTGTTTCCCACAAAAGCAATAACTCTGTTTAAACTTACCTGGTTACTTACTGTACTTAAGCTGACTCTTGATTTTCCACCTTGGCATCTTTATTAATGTCATCTTGCTCTCCTAAAATGCTCTCCTCTAGCTCTACCTCTTTCAAAACCTTACCCATCATCCCACCTCAGCTTGAACATTCTCTCTTTTAAGAAGCTTCCCCAAACACAACTGGACCAGTGATCCCCAACCAGGGCAATTTGCCTTCCCAGAAGACATTTGGCAATGCCTGGGGACATTTTTGATTATCATAATGGGTAGAGAGTGCTACTGGCTTCTATAGGTAAAGGCCAGAAGACGCTGCTAAATATCTTGTAGTGCATTGGTCAGCCCCATGACAAAGACGTCTCCCACCCAGCATGTCAGTAATGCTTAGAGCAAGCCACCTCATAGAGAATAAAGTCAAATCTCCTCCTCTAAATCTTTATTAACACGGAATCTGTGAACAATCTTTTGGCATTTAGCTTACAGCTTATGTTCTTTCTCTGCTTTTTTTTTTCTGTCTGTATGTGTTCTTTTCCTAGGTGATTTGGAAGTTTGTAAAAGAGAGGAACAACTTCATGCTGTTCAGTAAGTCCTTCCATGTTTGATCTCATGCCTATAGCAAGCACTGAAAAAAAAACTATGGAGAACAGCAATAAAATACACTTACATCTTTGTCTCTATTCCTCTCCTGCAAATAGGTTCACCAGTACCATTTTTCTAGATTCCACATATATTCATTGATATATAATATTTGATCTTCTCTTTCTGACTTACTTTACTTTGTACAACAGGCTCTAGGTACACTATCATGTGTAATACAGATAGCTCACGAGAAGTTGCTATATAACAGGAAGCCCAGCCTGGCACTCTATGATGACCTAAAAGGATGGGATGTGGGGAGGTGGGGGAGACTCAAAAGGGAAGGGACATATGTATAGTGATGACTGATTTCTGTCATCATACAGCAGAAGCCAACACAATACTGTAAAGCGGTTTTCCTCAATTAAAAAACAAATTAAAAATACACCTTACTCTTTGGTACCAATGAGTACTCTGGCTTAGTGTCATCATTCACATAACTCACAAGTTTCAACATCTTCACAGCTTCTTCATTTTATCCTACACCTTCAACTCTTTCTTAGGAAGATAGGAAATCCCAATGGAAAAAATAAAAATGCCAGAATCCTAAGTTGGTGAAATGTGTTAAGCTCACGCTGAAAAAGCAGTGTGTCAAGTTGGGCACAATCCAAAGACATGGCCTTAAGCCTCTGTTTCATTTGATCATCTCTTTCTCCACATGCACATTTCATTACAGTAATTCTCTCTCTCTGTATAATCCCTCAAGAGCTTGGAGTAGAGAAGAGAAAAAGTCAAGTTCAGGAAGCAATGGCCCCACTTCTAGTTATGGCTAATGTAGGGTGAAATCTCCCCAAAGCAGGGCAGGGCTAAAAACTCCACATGCCCTCATCACTGATGACTTTAACAGATGGTCGTGGACAGAGCTTAGAGAAGTCAAACAGATTTTCTTGGACACGAGGCTTAGAAGAAAAGGGTTTGAATGTAGGTCTGACTCCAGAGCCCAATGGCTTGAATATTCTAATACTCACCAAGTCAAAGCATACTCCTCAATGCTATCAAAATAAAGTTCTAAATAGAAATATGTCTCATTCAGATAAACATTTAAAAAGTATTCATTTTCTTATCAAATGTTCAAATTTAAATAGCATCCTATATTTTAGCTGATTATCTGCAGGAAACATTTGGCAAAGTCTACAGATAGTTTAGGGTGTCAAGACAAGGGAGGAAGGGAACTTTGCTGGAGGTGCAGTGGTTATGACTCCATGCTTTCACTGGAGATGGTATGGATTCTATCCCACATGCAGCACTGGGCAACCCCTCAAAAAACTTTTTGTAAAAGTTAAAAAAAAAGATTAGGAAGGCTGCTACTGGCATGGGTAAAAGTCAGGATGCTGTTAAACATCCTATAATGCAGAGGACAGTCCACCACCACAAAGAAGTACCTAGTCCAAAATGGCAATAGGGTCAAAAATTCCGATCTAGAATCACCTTTCAGACAATTGAATCTCCCCTCCTCTTTTAGTGTGAGAGGAACGGAAGACCCAGAGGAGTTCAAGAAGCATGCTCTAAGCCTCACCGCTAATTACTTTCAAAGTTGGTCAACTTGGAGGCACACCCAGAACACTAGTTCCATTTCTGTGTGGCCCGGAAATGTTACCTACTAAAGCAGATGCATTTAAACCTTCCAAGTGTATTCCTTCAGGCTTCTCCAATCGAGAATATCAGTCAAGCTCCCGGGTGGCCTCTGGCTGGAGGAAGAGGAGGTATGGGGCTTAGGACGAAAGTTTTCTTCAAATATTTTCCCAAATCTTTTCCTCCAAAACTTAATTTTATTTATAGTAAAGGAAGGAACGAGTGAAAATTCTGGTTTGGAATGAGTTACAAATTATGCCTTCTCCCCGCCCCCTCACTTTTTTTTTTTTTTTGACCTACAAAGATAGATTGTCTGAGTCTTCAAGAGAGCTTAACTTTCCTTTTTCAAGATCTCCCTGCTCTTGGATGAGGCAAAATTGCTTAAATAGAAAGCAACCCAAAGAAGTTATTAAGCATTACAAAGGGAAAATGAAGGCATTGATGAAACATACTAGAGATTAGTTGGGGGGTGGCCAAATGTCAGAGGCTGTGGAATAACACGAAGAAGCAAAGCGGTGTACTGAAAATGTATTCAGACGTCAATTCTTGCCACATAAGGTTTGCCTGGAGGCCCCAAAGCAAGCAGCATGGCTCATCTAAGTGCTGAGCCAGCCAAGATAATCCAATGACCTAAGAATCTAATGACACTATACTCTGTCTCTGATCCTCCTTGGTTGTATTTTAACTGACCAATTTTTATTGCTTCTCTTCTGTGAGTGTCTGCGATGATTCTCTGCCACTGGCTTACTGAAAAAAAATTTTTCTTAAATTATGAGTTGAGGCTTTTTTGAATGCAGTTTTTAAAATGTTCATTCCGCATGTTATTAATTATTAGTATGAATTTCTGGCAGGTCTGAAGACGAATAATTGCTTTAACCACATCATCCCACGAAGGAAATACTCATCTTACTAAAAGAATTTACACAAAACATAAAAATGAATTTAGAAAAGGCATATCCTACTCAAGATTTTCGGGGGAGGGTTCTCACTTCCTTCTCAGTCTATTCAGCTCGTTTAAAACTTCCTACCCAGTTCCCTCGCAAGTTTAGAACTTTGCCATTATCCTTGCCCATTCCAGTCTTGTTATAACTAACTTCTGAACCAATTGCTTTTTAAACTATTCTTGGAACATTCACTCTGTCATTGTTATTCATATTAAAGTCCACATTCCCTTGTATGTCCTGCTCAGTCGTTTCAGTTATGTGTGATTCTCTGTGACCCCACGGACTGTAACCCACCTGGCTCCTCTGTCCATGGGATTCTCCAGGCAAGAATACTGGGGTGGGGATCTTCTCCCCCCAGGGATCCAACCTACATCTCCTGCATCTCCTACATCATAGGCAGATTCTTTACTCAATGAGCCACCTGGGAAGCCCCCCAATTCCCAGTTCCCTTACAGACACATAATTTTCAGTTGCTTTTTTTGATCCACTGATTTTAATAGGGATGCATTTCAATGGCAGACTTCCAATTATCAGACAATCCCTGTCCAGAAATAGTTAGGTTACCTGCACACTTTGTATTCCGAAGAGAATTAGAAGATAATTTTCAGAATCCTCAAGACACTTATGTACTTCTGGGAAACCAACTTTCCCAAATATTTACATTAATCACTTCAAGTAAGTTAATTTTAAATAACTCCAGTCAAATGTTATTTTGAGAAATGAAATGCTACTGATTGCATTTTCACCTCATTTGGGAAATGTCTGGACCCCAACACAGCCAATGGAGAAAGCAGTGGTCCTATGACCAGAAGCCTCCAGAATTGTTTTTGACAGTGGCTCTGGACCTAAAAGACAATATAAAACCTCCCCAGCCCAACAGATTAGAGCATGCCTAATGATTCTCTGCTAAGAACCACAAGTATTTGTTGCAACTACAAGTACAACCTTCTTCAAGGAATATAAGGCACTATCCGACTGTCTAGAAATATAAGAATGTAAGTAAATAAGAATATTTTTAAAAGATTAAATTCTTTCCGTAGAGTTTAACGCCTTTTGGATGGAGAAAGTCACCTTTCAGCCATTCTAAAGACATTTAACTCCTAAACATCTTTTTGATGACTGAAGATCATTTCATGGACATTTATATATCTTAAAAAAGATACAAAGTTGCTTTGGTAATAGTCTATCATGTCCTAAGCAAACAGCTGAATTTTGTCCAGGGGTAAGATTAATTAAATGACTTCTGAGGTTGAGAATTTGGTATAAAACTATTTTACAAAGCAAATATCTTAGAATAATATAATAATATCTTAGATTCAGCCATCTTAGAGAGAAGTAATTATCAGAATTATTGAGAGTGATTTTCATTTTCCAGTAAGACTTGAGTCAATACCCATGTGAAAAGTTCTTTCTGAAATGAGAGTTCATCACCTATTTCTGAGATGCCACTGTGAACACCAGAAAATAGCTATGTTTTTATATACCATATCTCAGAAGACAGTGAAGGCAATATGGCCAAAATTCAGTGTAAAGGACTGAGATTTTCTGCATGTTAAAAAATATATATCACTGAATTAGAATGCTTGTTAACTTTTCAATTTTCCAGCTTTGCTAGACATGATTTATTTATAGAGATAAGACATGTTGATAAAATCAGAACCAGTCCAAACAAGCTGATTTATGAAGAATTATTTAGTACTTTCAAGTTCTTCTGTGGTCAAGATGTTGGGTATATAATTCATGCAGCATTTACTGTAATCGCTGCTCCCCTGTCTCCCTTTCTACCCGAACTTTCACTTTGTTAGTCATTTCAACAAAAATTCCAGTAAACTATGTCCCTCCTAGTCTTTGGTTGTTGTTTTTTTTATATCTCTTCAATTCCCCTGCCCATTTTTTAAAAATTTTTATTCATTTATTTATTTTTGGCTGCATTGGATCTTAGTTGATGGTAAACGAGTCCTCTAGTTGTGGCTCCACGGCTCGGTAGTTGTGGTGTGCAAGCTTCATTGCCCAGTGGCATGTGGGATCTTAGTTCTCTGACCAGGGATTGAACCTAGGTCCCCTCCACTGGAAGGTGGATTCTTAGCCACGGACCATCAGGGAAGTCCCTCTCTCCCACTCTTTAAATCTGTGTTTTACAGATCATCAAAAATTATAATAATAACAATAGCTAACACATACAGCCCTACCATGCCCTAGGCATTGCTCTAAGCTAAATCATGATCATCAGAACTACCTTACAAAGTGGTACTGTTACACAGATGAGGAAACTGAGGCACAAAGAAGTTAAGTACTTTGTGTAATATTTCTGCTGCTAGAAGCCCAGGCAGTTGGGTTCCAGAGTCTTTTCTTTTACTGCCTCGTCTGGCATCACAGAAGAATATTTATTGACTTGAACCTACAATTTTTCCTTCACTTAAAATTATGTTTACATACATATTTTTACTAGGATCGTATGTTTTTTTAACTCAACACAACATTGTGTATATTTTCAAAGCCTTCATAGAGCAAAGAGAAAAACTATGTCTATTATTATTATTTTTTTATTATTTATTTTTGTACATGTATGTTCCCAGATCATTCATATGCATATCCCTTGACCCTCCCCCCACCCAGTTCCCCCCCTCCCATCCCTCCAGTGTCTATTATTTTTAAAGCACAGAACCAATTGAGTATCTTGTCCTGACTGGGATATCATTTCCCTCAGGAAACTTGCACTTGAGACACATGGTGGAATAGGAGTTGCTCCTGGACTAGAATTTGATCCAAGAGCCTATGGTCATGGACAATTATTTACTTTCTCTGGACCCTTTTTATCCTCTGACTTTCTGGACACACATACTGGAAAACAAACAGTGAAGAATTCTTACTGAGCCCCACCTCAGCGGGTATGAAGTGTGTGCATGTGACACACAGGTGCTTTGCAAGAGAGGACAGGATGTGAGTGATTGGGCAAGGTGACAGAAGGCACCTACGTGAACTTCCAGGGGAGCTTGTGCAGAGACATGGGAGCCCCAGAGGCAATCAGGATGTGATGAGCTGTTGGCAGTGCGCCTTCCCATCAATGCATCTGCAGCTCTCTGCCTTCACCCTCCATCTTTTTGCTCACATCCCACATTTGGTGCAATTCTTCCTATCATTTCTCTTTCTCTCCTGACCAGTGTGAAGCCCTCAAGGACCTGTCCTTTCTAAATATCTCATTTCTTTAGGTAGGGCCCAGCTCCAGAACCATTAAAATCAGGAGTGATGTTTGAAATACTAAACCACAATCAGAATGATGTCAGCTGCAGTGCTGAAGTAGTTTTGAGGCCCCCTGGGGCATAAGTCTGACTGCTTTTGTGTCTGGGTTGTGGGGAGGCCCAGAGACTCCCAGGGGAGAGCCCACACAGCTGCAGTGGCAGGTCACTCATTGGGACCCTGAGCCAAACAGGAGCTCACTGACTCAGTTAGAACAGACAGCAGCTGTAAATAATCAGTTCACCCATCCTGGAGTGTACCAACTTAGTATAAACTCTACCAAGAACAAAAACCATAGAAAATAAGAACAAATTTTTATCAGTTAAATCATATATGCACATAGGTACACCTGTGTATTCATGTGTATATGTACCTACACATATCAATAGACACGGATATATATATAGCTATGCACAGCACCTGCTTCAAAAAATCCCCTTCTGCCCTCCCTTAAATTCCAGAAAATTCTCTCTGAAACTCAAGCCAAGTCTACTACCCAGGCTCTGTCTTCACTCTCCTGTCACCCTCAGTTGTCAGGGGTGCAGAGGTGGGACAGTTCCATACAAAAGGCCACTGCCCCTTGACTCCCTCCTCCTCTCTAAGTACCTCCATAACATTTCCTCTTCTCCACCACCTCCCTCAGGACCATAGGGGCCCAAGAGCCACCTAGGTGGAAGTAAGAGGCTTTAAGGAAGGGGCTACTGGGTGAGGAAGGGTTAAAGACAATGGCTACTCAAAGTTTCGGTTATTTTCCACTGTCATATGACCTCATCTGTATGTGAGAGCTTCACAGTGGTGATCGAATAAAAGAGGAACACATTGTAGGACTTCCCTGATGGTCCAGTAGTTAAGATTCCATGCTTCCACTGCAGGGGCTGTGGACTTGATCCCTGCTCAGGGAACTAAGATCTCACATGACCTATGGCATACCCCCAAAACAAACAAACAAACAAACAAACAAAATGAGCACCCTGTATGTGAGAGAAGTTCAGTTGAAATATTTAACTCGCAGTACCAAGTAAACAAATGAAACTGATAAGAGGAGGACATGCCTTTGAGCCAAGAGCCTCAGGGCTGAGTGTTTGCTCTTAGCATGTGTCCAAGGCCTGCGCACATCTTAGTACTGCTGCTCTCAGCGCACAGCTCAGGCTCACTGCTGTGTCCACTACATGCTCCATACGTCCTTCCCTTAAATTACAGTCTCATGGAAAGGAGGGATTTCATTTATTCCACATAACCGCTTCTTGGCAAGGTAGCCCGAGTAGTAAAGAATCTACCTGACACTGCAGGAGACTTAAGAGATGTGGGTTGGATTCCTGGGTTGGGAATCTGCCCTGGAGAAGGAAATGGCAGCCTACTCCAGTATAAGTGCCTGGAAAATCTCATGGACGGAGGAACCTGGTGGTCTCCAGGCCAGGGGGTCACAGGGTTGGACACAACTGAGCAACTGCACACATGCACATATCCAATATGCAGAATAAGTAACAAATCACTGATTTATCTTGTTCTATTAAAACCTAACTGGTTGCAGCGTGTGTGGGTTTGGGGGATAGGAAGAGTTAACAGTGAGCCTAAAGAGAAAGAAAAAGAACTAGCTAATTATGCTCAAGTGTAAATTTAGCAGACTTTTTTTACGTAAGTATCTAATTTGAGATTACGCAATTAAGAAAGCAAATCAGCTGAAAATAAACATACTGAATGACTTCCCTATGCTAAATTACAATTCTTCTGAAATGTCCAAAACTTAAACAGTTTTCTGGGTAGCACTAAACAAGGGTCCTTGTGCATAACATTGGCCACTGTAATATATCTGATTTAGAAAACAGCCAAAAATACAAGTGTTACCAAAAGACAAACATTAATAAAAGCATTATGGAAACAACAGAGTTAAACCCAGAGTAAACTATCCAATGTTTATCTTAGTTTACTCATATTAATTCCTTAAGCTCTCATGACTCTTACTCAAAGTTGATGAACTTTTCCTTATCCCTTTATTTCCTGATCCAGAGATGTTTATAAATGACCGCATTTCCGGGGGAGAAAAAAAGGTGCTAATTGAGTTGTTCACATTAGGACTGGTGAATATTTATTTAACAAGAGATAAAAGCAAAGTGGAGAAAGAGGAGGACAGATGGTAAAATTGCTGTGCTTCTGTGGTTTTTTTAATCCGTGTTTTATCAATTAAAACCACAAAAAACTATATTGATGTTTAAATATTTAAAAGGAATATCATTCTTCATAGAGGTCATTCTGGCATAAACAATGGACTGTTTCATATTTGCCCTTAAGAATCCAAGACATCAGATCTTTTATGTCAGCCTTTTAAGGCTATAAAAGTCCATGATTTTGATTAACTCAGGTCTGCTGCCCATGGACAGAAGAGCCTGTCAGGCTACAGTCCCTGGAGTGACAAAGACTCTGACACAATTGAAGCAACTTATCACGATGCTCAAATACTTACATATAATTACTTCATTCTTTTAATATAATGGCAAGATTTTCTTAAAACTGAAAAAGGAACTTAAAAAGAAATTATTTATGCTGCAGTGATAAATAAAATATAGCTAAAGTGCAATAATTGGGGTCTAACTGCTAAAAATACTATGGGGCCGGGAGTAAAAGAATACCAGTATATATCCTAATATAGCATCAATATTAACAACAAAAAAAACCCCTGCTAAAGTGCTTTCTGCAAAAATCACAGAAAACCCTGTGCCCCAGAGGGCACATATCTGTATGGGCACATCCCTGTCTGTGTAGAAACATGTCCTTCTTTAAAGCCAAAATTAAGGCTTGGTTTTCTTCTTATAATTCCCAGCCTGTTAATACTGAATGACTTCCCTATGCTAAATTACAATTCTTCTGAAATGTCCAAAACTTAAACAGTTTTCTGGGTAGCACTAAACAAGGGTCCTTGTGCATAACATTGGCCACTGTAATATATCTGATTTAGAAAACAGCCAAAAATACAAGTGTTACCAAAAGACAAACATTAATAAAAGCATTATGGAAACAACAGAGTTAAACCCAGAGTAAACTATCCAATGTTTATCTTAGTTTACTCATATTAATTCCTTAAGCTCTCATGACTCTTACTCAAAGTTGATGAACTTTTCCTTATCCCTTTATTTCCTGATCCAGAGATGTTTATAAATGACCGCATTTCCGGGGGAGAAAAAAAGGTGCTAATTGAGTTGTTCACATTAGGACTGGTGAATATTTATTTAACAAGAGATAAAAGCAAAGTGGAGAAAGAGGAGGACAGATGGTAAAATTGCTGTGCTTCTGTGGTTTTTTTAATCCGTGTTTTATCAATTAAAACCACAAAAAACTATATTGATGTTTAAATATTTAAAAGGAATATCATTCTTCATAGAGGTCATTCTGGCATAAACAATGGACTGTTTCATATTTGCCCTTAAGAATCCAAGACATCAGATCTTTTATGTCAGCCTTTTAAGGCTATAAAAGTCCATGATTTTGATTAACTCAGGTCTGCTGCCCATGGACAGAAGAGCCTGTCAGGCTACAGTCCCTGGAGTGACAAAGACTCTGACACAATTGAAGCAACTTATCACGATGCTCAAATACTTACATATAATTACTTCATTCTTTTAATATAATGGCAAGATTTTCTTAAAACTGAAAAAGGAACTTAAAAAGAAATTATTTATGCTGCAGTGATAAATAAAATATAGCTAAAGTGCAATAATTGGGGTCTAACTGCTAAAAATACTATGGGGCCGGGAGTAAAAGAATACCAGTATATATCCTAATATAGCATCAATATTAACAACAAAAAAAACCCCTGCTAAAGTGCTTTCTGCAAAAATCACAGAAAACCCTGTGCCCCAGAGGGCACATATCTGTATGGGCACATCCCTGTCTGTGTAGAAACATGTCCTTCTTTAAAGCCAAAATTAAGGCTTGGATATTCTGTGAACATTTATAAAGCAAAATTTATGGACAGATCTTCTCCTAGCTCCTGTTAAGAACAAAATGAGGACATTTTTATCCCATCTCACAGCCAACAAATTCTCACCTTCTGATGTATAAAAACTTGCAGTTAGCTCATTTATCAGAGAATATATTTCCTTGCCTATCAATAACACTACTTCCCTCCCAGATTGTTTTTCCAAATCTGCACTTGCTTATTCAGTAGCCTATTCAACTACTTTAATGAACATCCTAAATCCAGGATGTCCAAAACTCAGTGCCTGTTCTTTCCCTCATGTTGCTCCTGCTCAGTCTTCCCTAGCTGGAAGACATCTCCATCATTCTGGTTGCTGTGAATGGCATCTGCATCTCCATCATTCTGGTTGCTAGGGTGAAAAATAGTTAGGGTTTTGGAACCCTAACTGATCATTCCCTTTGTCCAACATCCACTTCTAATTCATCCAGATATTTATTGTTGTTTTTATACAATACATCAGGTTCTGATGATTTTGCATCATTACCATCCTAAACCCAGACACCATCAGCTTCCCCCCACCCCACCCCAAATATTACAATAGCTTTCAACTGCTCTTCTTGCTTCTGTCTTTGTACCACTACAGTGTTGTCCTGACACCAAAGCTACACTAAATCTTTTAAAACTTCAGTCAGATTGTGTTCCTTCTCTGATCCAAACCATCTTGAAGTCAAAGTTCTTACAATGGCCTGCAAGACCCCATTGATCCGTTCATCTGTTACTTCTCAGATCCCTTCTCCAGTTACCCTCTCTCTCCAGCCACTCATCCTGCTATTTCTCAGACATGACACTCACACTCCCAACATCACCCTGAGCCCTGCTGTCCTCTCTGCCTGGAATACTCTTTGCCCAAATATTAAGGCAAATATTATTTCCCATCTCTTTCAAGTTTTTACTGGAATGTCACCTTCTCAGGGAGGCATACCCTGACCACCCTACTTAAAATTATAATCCTTAGTTCTCTACCCATACCCAGTATTCCTGATTCCCCTTACTCTGCTTTACATTTTATTTTTTATAACATTTATCACTTTAAAACTTTTGGTTTGATTTACTCATTTATTATGCTTATTATTTATAATATCTACCTATCCAGGCATAATAATTCCCCTAGAAAAGTGAGGTCTTTTTTTCTGCTTAGATTACTCACATTATCCCAGCAAGCTGAAGCGGTACCTAGTATGAATTCAACAAGTATATTTGTTGAATTCGTATGCGGATAAATAAACACTATGCTTTATTAAATAGTAGGAGTTCACTGCTACTCTTCATACATGTATCCATTCATACATCCCTTCACCAACAATGTCATCAATCACCCAGTACCTAGTCTATACTCAACGTGTATCCAAACTTTGTTTTGCCCTTAGACAACCTGACAATTGAAACACTGGGATCACATTTGATATACTAATCTACAGAGATAAAACTATTGGAATGGAAAAAATCTAAATTAAGAGGTTATCGAGGGGCTTCCCTAGTACCTCTGTGGTAAAGAGTTCACCTGCCAATGCAAGAGGCATGGGTTCAGTCCCTGATCCAGGAAGATCCCACATGCTGCAGAGCAACTAAACCCATGAGCCTCAACTTTGGAGCCTGTGCTCTAGAGCCTCGGAGTCCCAACTATTGAGCCCATGTGCTGCAAGTACTGAAGCTCATGTGTCCTAGAGCACAAGTTCCACAACAAGAGAAGTCACCACAACAAGAAGCCTGTTCACCTCAACTAGACAGTAGCCCTCACTCCCTGCAACTAGAGGAAGGCCTGAGGCAGCAGTGATAACCCAGAATGGCCAAAAATAAATAAATATTTTTTAAAAAAAGAGAGATTACCTAGCTCAGCACTGTCCAATGGCACATTCTGTGATGACAAAAATGGTCAATATCTGTGCCATCTGCTACAGTAGCTACTTGTCACATGGACTTGAGTACTTGGCATGCAATTAGTACAACTGAAGATATGAATTTTTATTTTGTGTTAAGTAATTTAAATTTAAACATCCACATGTGGCTTGTGGGTCCTATAGCAGACAGCACAGCTCTAGTTCATCCCTCTGTCTCTACTTAGAACTTTCTCTAAGATATCCAAGGCAGGGGGTTAACTCTACTGCCATTTTTCTCTCACAAAAGATGACTAAGGATTAGTTACTATCACTTGTTAACTATCATAGAACTATCATTCTATGGTTTGCGAATGTCTCTTTTTTCACAATTATTATTATTTCTGTCAACTAAGTTTTGAAATTATTTTAATCAATTCATAAAATATGAAATCTTCAGAATTTATCCTCTAATCCCAATAGCATGCTTTACCTACTTCACTACTTGCATGACATAATTTAATTTTCTAACTTTATTTTACAACTTTACTGAGGTATTGTAATTGATGTACAATTAACTGTGCCTATTTGAGTGAATAATATGATGAGTTCCATCACCATACATGATGTATTTTAATATTCGAATGACCAGCACCCGTGTTGACCCACAGGACATCATTGCATACCCTGGGGGAAAGGGCACATTCTCTCTGCCAGGAAACACGGTACAGGGAAAAGCAGTGAGCACAGCTTCAGCTCTCATCCACCCCCTCAGCCAGAGCCTTCATACAGTGAACGACACACACGACCATAAATGGCAGTCCTGAAAACTGGTCTCTTAAACTTATTTTTAAATCCTCCCCCTGCCCCAGGTTTTAAAAACTACTCTGGTTTCCATTTCAAGGTGGCAGAATGGAAATAGATTCTAGCCTGCTCTTCTCTCTGCAAACCCTTAAGATTTCAGAAGGGATTTTTTTTTAATCCAAATAACTGGAAAATAGTATGAACCTTTGGAGGACCATAAACTTTGAGAAAACACTGGAAGACAGAGAGCAGATGCGTTTAGAATGAAGACTTAAAACCACAGCTTAAAACAAGAATAGGAGAATGCTGCCAAAAATGTTAGGAATGAATAGCAAAGACAAGGGAGTTTGGGGACAGCAGGCAGTGTAACAGTCAGAGAGCAGGAGCACAAATAGCTAAGAAAGTTAGACTGTGAATGCCCTCCTCTATCAACCCAGGCCACTATTAAGTCAAAGAGCAGAAACAAAGGATGCTGCCTTCCATTGAAAGCAACGAGTATGGGAAATCAGGTCAAAGAAGAAACGCAGTATCCCGGATGCCATGGGTGGCTTCAGCTGCCAAGAGGATGGAGACATCCCCTCACCTACCAGAAGCTGGCCTCTGAGGCACGCCACCCAGTGGCAGTCCTATGCCTCCTACATACTCTTGAAAACAGACTGGTTACGGATTCCCAGCATCAAATCCTGCCCCAATGTGTAAGCAGCTGCAGACACACACAGAATTGACTGCACAACAAAGTGTCTCAACTTCAGGAACAAACACTCAGGAATAATTAAGCATTGGAAGAAATGAGTTCTTTGTTTTAAGAAGCTGAAGAACTTACACCAAAGAATCAAACTTAATAAAGAAGGCATAATAAAATTTTACAGTCCATGAGGATATTCATGAAGATATTTGTTTTTGTTTAGTCTCTAACCTTTGTCCAAGTATTTTGCAACTGCATGGATTGTAGTCCACCAGGCTCCTCTGTGAGAATATTAAATCCATAGAAAATGACTAATTATAAATAATTAAACAGCTATTAAAATTTTGATAACTGAAATAGAATATAAGTGGGTCAAAGAATGGACAGAGTCCAAGAATAAATTTCTTTTTTTTAAATATTTATTATTTATTTATATATTTGGGGGCGGGTTGGGGAGGGAGGGGCGGGTGGGTCACTTCTATTGGTCTTTCATTTATCTATTTTCATCCATCTTTGTTCCTTGGCCCGTGTGGGCCTCCCATCGCAGTGGCATCTGTCATTGCAGAGCGGCGGCTCTGGGCACATGCGCTCCAGAGCTCTGGCTCGGTAATTGGACACATCGGTCCAGCCACTCCACGGCACGTGGGATCTTCCTAGGCCAGGGATCAAACTAGCACCCCTTGCACTGCAAGGCGGTGTCCTTACCCACTGGACCACCAGGGAGGCCCAAGAACAAATTTCTTAACTAGAATATTAAGTTCTTCCAAAATGTAACAAAAGGTGATAAAGGGGAAGAATATAAAATAAAAGTTAGGAATCAAGTAAAATAGACCCAAATATCCAACCACTTATCCAACAGTTATTAAAAGATATATGAGAAGTAATGAAGGAAAGTAATACACACATTAGTCGCAATTTAAAGACTAACCAGATGCTGAGTAAGATAAATTTTTATAATTCACCCCTAGACATTATATTAACATTTCAGAAGACCAAGAATAAAGGGGGGAATAATCCTACATTAAAACTGGTTACGGATTCCCAGCATCAAATCCTGCCCCAATGTGTAAGCAGCTGCAGACACACACAGAATTGACTGCACAACAAAGTGTCTCAACTTCAGGAACAAACACTCAGGAATAATTAAGCATTGGAAGAAATGAGTTCTTTGTTTTAAGAAGCTGAAGAACTTACACCAAAGAATCAAACTTAATAAAGAAGGCATAATAAAATTTTACAGTCCATGAGGATATTCATGAAGATATTTGTTTTTGTTTAGTCTCTAACCTTTGTCCAAGTATTTTGCAACTGCATGGATTGTAGTCCACCAGGCTCCTCTGTGAGAATATTAAATCCATAGAAAATGACTAATTATAAATAATTAAACAGCTATTAAAATTTTGATAACTGAAATAGAATATAAGTGGGTCAAAGAATGGACAGAGTCCAAGAATAAATTTCTTTTTTTTAAATATTTATTATTTATTTATATTTTTGGGGGGGCGGGTTGGGGAGGGAGGGGGCGGGTGGGTCACTTCTATTGGTCTTTCATTTATCTATTTTCATCCATCTTTGTTCCTTGGCCCGTGTGGGCCTCCCATCGCAGTGGCATCTGTCATTGCAGAGCGGCGGCTCTGGGCACATGCGCTCCAGAGCTCTGGCTCGGTAATTGGACACATCGGTCCAGCCACTCCACGGCACGTGGGATCTTCCTAGGCCAGGGATCAAACTAGCACCCCTTGCACTGCAAGGCGGTGTCCTTACCCACTGGACCACCAGGGAGGCCCAAGAACAAATTTCTTAACTAGAATATTAAGTTCTTCCAAAATGTAACAAAAGGTGATAAAGGGGAAGAATATAAAATAAAAGTTAGGAATCAAGTAAAATAGACCCAAATATCCAACCACTTATCCAACAGTTATTAAAAGATATATGAGAAGTAATGAAGGAAAGTAATACACACATTAGTCGCAATTTAAAGACTAACCAGATGCTGAGTAAGATAAATTTTTATAATTCACCCCTAGACATTATATTAACATTTCAGAAGACCAAGAATAAAGGGGGGAATAATCCTAAAATCTTTAGTAAAGAAAAAAACGCTCTAGAGAGACCCTTCTTAACAATGACGAAAAAAAGGTTCATTTTATACCTAACCAAACTATCATTCAAGTATGAAGATGGAGCATGAGGGAATCAGTGTTTGCCATTTATAATAACTCTTTTAAATAATATTCCATTTAAAATAAAAATAAATATAGCAATAAAGAAGCAATGGTAAACAAAGAAATCCATTCAATTATATTGTTAATCATAATTAACTGTTGGTTTTTTAAAAGATAAAGATAATTTTTATAGTAACAATGTAGAAACATAAGTCCAAATAACGTCAGCATAGGGGACATGGTACTGAAAGGAAATGTTTCAAGTAAAATTGAAGTATTCAAAGATCACGTTTTGTTCACTGAATATACAGAGACATTGATAAGCTCTTTCTAGGTATTAATAGAAAATATATTTCATTGAATGTGTTAAAAACTGAATAGCAGTTACAATAAAAACAAATATAATTTACAATTTTACATCACCAGGAAAAAAGTGGAAAATAATTAAATTAACACAAAAAAGGCCAAAAAAATGGAAATAATATCAAATATATAACCTAAGTTCACTGGGCCCACAAAAAATTTTTAGGCAATAAGTAACAACCCTTTAAATATAGAGATTCAGATTTTAAACAAACAAGAATGGAAAAATAAGACAAGCTACTAACATATTTAAGTATGGGTCATAAGTTTTTAAACAATTCAAACTAAGACCACATAATGAACTAAAAGTATAAACCAACATTACAAACATGGATGCAGAAATGTTAAACAAAATATTAGACATGTAAATTAATTAATCAATTAATTAAAAGCATAAAACATTAGTATCAGGCAAGTTTTATTCCAGGAATGCAAAGATAGAGTTTTCTAATAATGAGCAAGCAATGTAAATCAGTAACTTAGTCACATGATTTAGGAGAAATATAATTTCAGTGATGCTCCAAAGGCTCAAGTGTGGAAATATATGTGTGTGTATATATATAGTTGAGTGTCTGTGTGTATGAAAACTAAGAACAAAGCAAAACCTCTTTAATTTGATCAAAGTTATCTGTCTGAAAAATATAGCAAACATGAAACAAACCACAAATATTATCTTTAAGCTCAGGGACAAATGCTGAATGCTATTGCTACTATTCAATATCAAACTGGAATCCTAGCCAATAAAATAAAATAAGTAAAACCATGATGGTATAAATATTGGAAAGAGACAAACTACTGTTAATTACAAAGGACATAAAAATCTACCTAGAAAAGTAAAGATGCTTATATGAAAAATTACTGTAACTAAGAAGGAAGTTCAATTAGATGGCAAGATACAAAATCAACATTTAAAAAATAAACTTTTTAATAACATTACATTAATGCCTTTTTAAAATGTGAATGGGAGGCATTACATTCCATTAGCCATATAAATTAAATTATTAAGTCCTTAGGAATAAACTTAATGGAAATAATTAGAGTCCCTATGAAAAAAATTACAAAACTTAATGGAAAAAAGTATAAAGTAGCATGAATAGGGGAAGACATATACAAGTCATAGATGAAAACCTCAATATTTTTAAAATGCAAATTCTTCTTCAAGTTGATATATAATTTCAATGCAATCCTATTCAAAAATACAACTAGAATTTTTATAAAATTCTAAAAATTATGTAGAAGATTGGATGAACCATGGTAACTAAATTCATTTTTTTAAAAAGAGATAAAAATAAAATTAACATGTTCTAATATAAGGTTGGACAAAAATGTTCAATGTTTTTCCCCAAGATGACTCCAGTAATGCTTAGTTATCTTCAACTTCATTGAAACAATTTTGTTAGATACTTTTGTGACAGGTGCATTATTTAAAAAAAAAAAACTTATCAAAATAAGTGAATTTTGTGTACCCATTTTAATATTGAAGATGGCAGAAAAAGCAATATTTTCAGCATATTATGCTTTATTATTTCAAGAAAGATAGAAACATAACTGAAACACAAAACAGATCCATGGTGCAGTGTATGGAGAAAGTGCTGCAATGGATCCAACATGTCAAAAGTGGTTTGTGAAAATTCATGCTAGAGATATATGTGTGTATATATATAGTTGAGTGTCTGTGTGTATGAAAACTAAGAACAAAGCAAAACCTCTTTAATTTGATCAAAGTTATCTGTCTGAAAAATATAGCAAACATGAAACAAACCACAAATATTATCTTTAAGCTCAGGGACAAATGCTGAATGCTATTGCTACTATTCAATATCAAACTGGAATCCTAGCCAATAAAATAAAATAAGTAAAACCATGATGGTAAAAATATTGGAAAGAGACAAACTACTGTTAATTACAAAGGACATAAAAATCTACCTAGAAAAGTAAAGATGCTTATATGAAAAATTACTGTAACTAAGAAGGAAGTTCAATTAGATGGCAAGATACAAAATCAACATTTAAAAAATAAACTTTTTAATAACATTACATTAATGCCTTTTTAAAATGTGAATGGGAGGCATTACATTCCATTAGCCATATAAATTAAATTATTAAGTCCTTAGGAATAAACTTAATGGAAATAATTAGAGTCCCTATGAAAAAAATTACAAAACTTAATGGAAAAAGTATAAAGTAGCATGAATAGGGGAAGACATATACAAGTCATAGATGAAAACCTCAATATTTTTAAAATGCAAATTCTTCTTCAAGTTGATATATAATTTCAATGCAATCCTATTCAAAAATACAACTAGAATTTTTATAAAATTCTAAAAATTATGTAGAAGATTGGATGAACCATGGTAACTAAATTCATTTTTTTAAAAAGAGATAAAAATAAAATTAACATGTTCTAATATAAGGTTGGACAAAAATGTTCAATGTTTTTCCCCAAGATGACTCCAGTAATGCTTAGTTATCTTCAACTTCATTGAAACAATTTTGTTAGATACTTTTGTGACAGGTGCATTATTTAAAAAAAAAAAACTTATCAAAATAAGTGAATTTTTGTGTACCCATTTTAATATTGAAGATGGCAGAAAAAAGCAATATTTTCAGCATATTATGCTTTATTATTTCAAGAAAGATAGAAACATAACTGAAACACAAAACAGATCCATGGTGCAGTGTATGGAGAAAGTGCTGCAATGGATCCAACATGTCAAAAGTGGTTTGTGAAAATTCATGCTAGAGATTTTTTTCTGGATGATGCAAAAAGCTGGTAGGCCAGTTGAAGTTAATAGTGATCAAATGAAGACATTAATTGAGAATGATCAATGTTATGCCACTCAGAAGATAGGCAACATACTCAAAATATCCAAATAAAGCCTTGAAAAGCATTTGTGCCAGCTTGGTTATGTCAATCACTTGGACGTTTGAGTTCCACATAAGTGAAGCCAAAAAATCTTAACTGCTTTTCCGCAGGCAATTCTCTATTGAAACATGAAAATGTTTCATTTTTAGAAGAAATTATAATGGGCAATGAAAAATGGATACTGTACAATAATGTGGAATAGAAGAGATTGCAGAACAAATGAAATGAACCACCACCAACCACACTGAAGGCCAGTCATCATCAAAGAAAGTGATGCTGGAATTCGAGGGGAGGACCCTATTATAAGGGCTTCCCTGGTAGCTCAGCTGGTAAAGCATCTGCCTGCAATGTGGGAGACCTGGGTTCATTCCTGGGTTGGGACAATCCCCTGGAGGAGGGTATGGCAACCCACTACAGTATTCTTACCTGGAGAATCCCATGAACAAGGGAGCCTCGTAGTCTACAGTCCATAGCATCACAAAGCGTCAGACATGACTGAACCAACTGAGTACACATGCATACACTCTATTGTCCTTCTAGAAAACCAAATGATCAATTCTAACAAGTACTGGCATAAAAACAGACTTGTAGATCAATGGAACAAAATAGAGAGCCCACAAATAAACCCACACACCCAGATTCAGTTAATCTGACCAAGGAAGCTAGAATATACAATGAAGAAAAGACAGTCTCTTCAACAAATGGTGCTGGGAAAACTGGACAGGAACATATAAATCAATGAAATTAGAATACTCACTTACACCATACAGAAAAATAAACTCAAAATGGTTTAAGACCTAAATATACAACATGACACCACTAAACCCCTAGAAGATAACATAGGCAGAGCATTCTCAGACATAAATCATAGCAATATTTTCTTAGTTCAATCTCCCAGGGCAAAAGAAATAAAAAGCAAAAATAAACAAAGGACACCTAATCAAACATTAACCTTTTGCACAGCAAAAGAACCAACAAAATGAAAAGACAAACTATTAAATGGGAGAAAATGTTTGGAAAGGATACCACCTGACAAGCGGCTAAAATTCACCAAAGAGCTCATACAGTATCAAAAAATACAAAAAATAGCACAATCAAAAATGGGCAAAAGCTAAAAAAAAAAAAAAGAAAAGAACAACAAAAAAAAAAAAAAGGGGGAAAAGGGGGCTTCCCTGGTGGCCCAGTGATTAAGACTCTGTGTTCCCAATATGGGAGGCTCAGGTTCGATCCCTGTTCAGGGAACTAGATTCCACATGCCACAACTAAGATCCAGCACAGCCAAATAAATAAATATTTTTTTTTAAAATGGGCAAAAGATCTAAATGAACATTTCTCCAAAGAAGACATACATTAGGCAAAAAAAAACCACGTGAAATGTTGCTCAACATCACTAATTATTAGAGAAATGCAAATCAAAACTACAATGAGGTATCACTTCATGACACTCTGAATTACCATCATTAAAAAGCCCACAAACAATAAATGCTGGAGAGGGTGTGGAGAAAAGGGAACCCTCTTGCACTGTTAACAAGAGTGTAAATTGATACAACCACTATAGAGAACACTATGTGCTGTGCTTATTAGCTCATTTGTGTCTGACTCTTTGTGACCCCATGGACTGTAGCCCCAGGCTTGTCTGTCCTTGGGAATTCTCCAGGCAAGAATACTGGAGTGGGTTGCCATACGCTCCTCCAGGGGATCTTCCCAACCCAGTGACTGAATCCAGGTCTTCCACACTGCAGGCAGAATCTTCACTGTCTGAGTCATCACGGAAGCTCAAGAATACTGGAATGGGTAGCCTATCCCTTCTCCAGGGAATCTTCCCAACCCAAGAATTGAACCAGGGTCTCCTGCATTGCAGGCAAATTCTTTACCACCTGAGCTACCAGGAGGCCCTAGAAAACAGTATTAAGGTTTCTTAAACTAAAAATGAGCCCTTTTCCACACCCCGGACACATATTCAGAAAAGAGGAAATCGAATCGAAAAGATACATACACCTCAAAAAAAAATGACACCACTAAAAATCATAGGCAGAGCATTCTCAGACATAAATCATAGCAATATTTTCTTAGTTCAATCTCCCAGGGCAAAAGAAATAAAAAGCAAAAATAAACAAAGGACACCTAATCAAACATTAACCTTTTGCACAGCAAAAGAACCAACAAAATGAAAAGACAAACTATTAAATGGGAGAAAATGTTTGGAAAGGATACCACCTGACAAGCGGCTAAAATTCACCAAAGAGCTCATACAGTATCAAAAAATACAAAAAATAGCACAATCAAAAATGGGCAAAAGCTAAAAAAAAAAAAAAGAAAAGAACAAAAAAAAAAAAAAGGGGGAAAAGGGGGCTTCCCTGGTGGCCCAGTGATTAAGACTCTGTGTTCCCAATATGGGAGGCTCAGGTTCGATCCCTGTTCAGGGAACTAGATTCCACATGCCACAACTAAGATCCAGCACAGCCAAATAAATAAATATTTTTTTTTAAAATGGGCAAAAGATCTAAATGAACATTTCTCCAAAGAAGACATACATTAGGCAAAAAAAAACCACGTGAAATGTTGCTCAACATCACTAATTATTAGAGAAATGCAAATCAAAACTACAATGAGGTATCACTTCATGACACTCTGAATTACCATCATTAAAAAGCCCACAAACAATAAATGCTGGAGAGGGTGTGGAGAAAAGGGAACCCTCTTGCACTGTTAACAAGAGTGTAAATTGATACAACCACTATAGAGAACACTATGTGCTGTGCTTATTAGCTCATTTGTGTCTGACTCTTTGTGACCCCATGGACTGTAGCCCCAGGCTTGTCTGTCCTTGGGAATTCTCCAGGCAAGAATACTGGAGTGGGTTGCCATACGCTCCTCCAGGGGATCTTCCCAACCCAGTGACTGAATCCAGGTCTTCCACACTGCAGGCAGAATCTTCACTGTCTGAGTCATCACGGAAGCTCAAGAATACTGGAATGGGTAGCCTATCCCTTCTCCAGGGAATCTTCCCAACCCAAGAATTGAACCAGGGTCTCCTGCATTGCAGGCAAATTCTTTACCACCTGAGCTACCAGGGAGGCCCTAGAAAACAGTATTAAGGTTTCTTAAAAACTAAAAATAGAGCCACCTTATGATCCAGCAATCCTGTTCCTGGACACATATTCAGAAAAGAGGAAAAATCGAATCGAAAAGATACATACACCTCAATGTTCATAGCAGCACTATTTATAATAGCCAAGACATGGAAGCAACATGTCTATCAACAGACAATTGGCTTAAGAAGATGTGGAAGATACATATATACATATATATCTATATACAAATACTATTCAGTCATATATATATATATATATGTATATATATGAAACTATTAGAAGATAATATAGGCAAGTATGTACAGCTTCGGAGTCAAGAAGGTCATCCTAAACAATGTACAAAAGAAGAAAAGTCATAAAAGAGAGTATAATAAATTTGACTAAAATTTAAAACACCTAAACAAACCAAAGCACATTAAAAGTTGGAAGGCAAGTGGAATAAACTACAGTGAAGATTTAGAACTAATAAATCACTTAAAGAAAGAAAAAGCCCAAACTAATTGGAAAATGGGCCGAGCATATAAATTGGTAATTCACAGAAGAAATAATAAAAATGGTCAAGCTTTATATACTGTTTCTCAACCTCACTGTAACAGAGGAAGTGAAAATTCAATAAGCACACTCATCCACAGATGGGGAGAATATAAGTACAAGGACAGCCATTAAGAGATGACTTTTCGGGCTTCCCTGGTGGTCCAGTGGGTAAGGACACTGCCTTGCAGTGCAAGGGGCGCCAGTTCGATCCCTGACCTGGGAAGATCCCACGTGCCACGGAGCAGCTGGACCGATGTGTCCAATTACCGAGCCAAGGTTCTGGAGCGCATGCGCCCAGAGCGGGTGCTGTGCGACAACAGAGGCCACCGCAATGGGAGGCCCACAAGGGCCAAAGAACAAAGATGGATGAAAATGGACAAATGAAAGACCAATAGAAGTGACCCGCCTGCTCCCCTCCCTCCCCACCCCACCCCCACCAAAATAAGTAAATAAATAAATCTTTAAAAAAAAAAAAAAAGAGATGACTTTGCATAACCCATCATCCTTAAATTCTATTGTTGATATCTCCCCCTGAAAGCTACATGCCCAAAGAAGCAAGAACAAGGCTCTTTACTGGAATGTTATTTGCAACACTGAAAAATTCAAAACAATTCGTAACAAGAGGAACGCCTAAATAAACAATTGTGCACACTTTCTGTGGAACAGCATGCTGCGACTTTCTAAACTGAGGTGAACCTGAGGTGGTACTGACATGAAAAACGGTCTAAGCCATATAGTTGATGAAATAATGAAAACATTATTTATGTTAAAATACATATGTATATAGATATGGTCAACTCCACAGAGATAACCACACAGGAAGATTCCCTGGAGGAGGGCATGGTAACCCACTCAAATATTTTTGCTTGGAGAATTTTATGGACAGAAGAGACTGTCAGGCTACAGTCAAAGGGTTGCAAAGAGTTGTACGTGACTGAAGCAACTTGGTGTGGCATAGAGAAAAGTCTGGAAGCATTGTTACTGGCAACTGTTTCAAGAGAGAGGACTATGATATGGGGCATTGGAAAGGGGAAAATCAGAAGTACTTCAGTTTGATCTATTAAGTTCTAATTTTTTCATAAAGAGAATCTGCTACTGAGGAAATTTTAAATGATTTTTAATGTACAAACTATTTTTAATATGTCACAAATGTAGAAGTGATGAAGTTAAATTGTAAAAAAGTTGCTTTGCACAGGTAGAAGGGATCCAAGATATGCCTAGGATGGAATGGGGATATTTAGAGCTGTAAACAACAAAACTATGTAAAAGCAAAATAAAATAAAAAATATATTTTTTAAAGTTGCTTTACAACTGGTGAAACAAATTGAACAACAGTCATTAAAATTTAGGCTATTTTTTTCTGTAAGCTATTTTTTTCATTTTATTCACAGTACTAGAGAATCCAAAGAAACTGCATGTCACACCATATTCTTTACCCTCTGGTCTTGAAAAAAAAAAAAAAAAGAAAAGTAATCTTGGGTGGGGTTTTATTTTCTGTGGCTGTTCTCTTGATGAGGTTTGAATTACCTACCCAGGACGCTGTGACGTAAGCGCTCTTTCATTTCTAATGTGATTCCTCTGGAAGCAAGAGTCATCCTCTTAATGCAATTATAATATATTGAATGTTAATTTAACAAAATAGTCCTTCTCAGCTCTAACTTTAATATCCATTTGGGAGAAAATTTTTGTAATTTAAGAATGACTTTTTTTTTAGAATTTTGACTGCCACATTTACTGTCTTTGATAGGGTGGTAAAAGACGGGTTGAATTTGCCTTTTAGTGTGAAATGTAAAACCATGAAAGTCAAACATACAAACATTTATTTCTTGATAACCAAAGATTAAGACAGAACCTGATAATTTAAAGAAAATTAGCTTGTCTAAAGTAAGAACAGAGAATAATTCATGAACGTACTAATTTTTCTTTCTCCTTCCCCATTAGTCTACATTGGTCTTTAGCTCTGACATGTAAACCAGTGGGAAAACATTAACTATGGTTAATGGACTGAATGGATTTGTTTAAGAAGAAATATTTAAAGAACTAAAAGTATCAAATTATCTCCATGACACATATATTGGTCACAGAGACAAAATATAAAATACATCATAAATCTTACTTCTTCCAAACCTCATCTCAAGTCTCATAGAGATGGAAAAATTGAAAGAAACAGCACATTTCCAAGTCTCAGTGTCTAGGCCACATTTTTACCTTTCTTTTCTCATCACTTATTTCATTATTTTTCTGCCTTTCTAATTAAGGTCTACAATCTACAGGAAGGACTGTGGCACAGTAGAGCGCAGCACCTTTTCAGTCAGTAGAGTCTAAATTCAAAAGAAAACAAGCAAACAAAAAATTCAAAATCAAATCTACCTGTTTTCAAAATGACTGAACATGAGAAGATTATGTGCTATTGTTGCTTTTAATTTAATGGAAGATCCCCAAGACAGGATAGTATCTGTATTTGCTTGGCTGTCTCCAAAGTGCCTATTTATGATGCAACATTGGAGGTTCTCAAACATACGTGTAAAGTAAATGAATAATGAAAACAAAATTCAGATTACAATGACTAAATATTCAATGGAATTTTAAGAAAAGGAAACTTCCTTACAGTATTAGAAAAGTTATAAGTAGAAAATTTATTTTTAAAATCAAAGTGGAAGCACTGAGTTTATTATTCATATGTTACATTTAAAGGAAAATAATGGAACTTCTCTTGAAAATCAGTTCCACTCATAATAATCAAAAATCAAATATGATATAGGTAGAAATCAAATCTTAGGAATTTTCCCTGTCTTCATACAACAGTTTCTCAGAGAAATTTTAATAATCACAACAACCCCCAAATGGGAAGATGATTTATTCAAAAAGATTTCAGCAAAGACAAGCAAAATGGAGGCTTCCCTGGTGGTCCAGTGGGTAAAAAGTCCACCTTGCAGTGCAAGGGGCACTGGTTTGATTCCTGGCCGGGGAAGATCCCACCTGCCATGGAGCGGCTGGACTGGTGTGTCCGATTGCCAGCCAGCACTCTGGAGCGCATGCGCCCAGAGATGGTGCTCTGAAACCAGAGAGGTCACTGCAATGGGAGGCCCACACAGGCCAAAGAATAAAGATGAATGAAAATAAATAAACAAAAAAACCAGTAAAAGATGCCAAAAAATATTTAAAAAAGAAAAAAAAAAAAGACAAGCAAAGGATTCATGGTCCTTTAACTTTTTTTATGTAAGTTAAAAATACAGGAATTGGGCTTCCCTGGTGGTCCAGTGGGTAAGGACACCGCCTTGCAGTGCAAGGGGCGCTGGTTCCATCCCTGGCCAGGGAAGATCCCACATGCCGCGGAGCAGCCGGACCGATGTGTCCAATTACTGACCCAGAGTTCTGGAGTGCATGTGCCCAGAGCCGGTGCTCTGCGACAACAGAGGCCACCATGATGGGAGGCCCACACAGGCCAAAGAATAAAGATGAATGAAAATAAATAAACAAAAAAACCAGTAAAAGATGCCAAAAAATATTTAAAAAAGAAAAAAAAAAAAGACAAGCAAAGGATTCATGGTCCTTTAACTTTTTTTATGTAAGTTAAAAATACAGGAATTGGGCTTCCCTGGTGGTCCAGTGGGTAAGGACACCGCCTTGCAGTGCAAGGGGCGCTGGTTCCATCCCTGGCCAGGGAAGATCCCACATGCCGCGGAGCAGCCGGACCGATGTGTCCAATTACTGACCCAGAGTTCTGGAGTGCATGTGCCCAGAGCCGGTGCTCTGCGACAACAGAGGCCACCATGATGGGAGGCCCACATGGGCCAAAGAACAAAGATGGATGACACTGAATAAATGAAAAACCAATGGAAGTGACCCGCCCGCCCTCCTCCTTCCCCAACCCGCTCCCCCATACCCAAACAAAATAAATAAATAAAAATACAGGAATTGAGTTGCTGGAAGACTACTGTGCAGAGCAGGGCATCCAGAGGTCACCCTGTGACCGCACCAACCTTCCTGGTCTTCAGCCATTACAAAAGTACTGAGGTCATTTAAGATGCTTCCTGTTGCTATTTCTAAAGGTATTTTATGTCCACCTGGGGGTGGGGGAATCTCTAATTAGAAAGGTAGAAAAATATTGGAATAATTGTAGAGAAAAGTAAAAATATCATCCAAAGACTGAACTTGGCAATATGATGTTTCTTCCAATGTCTATGCTTTGGAGACTTGGAATACTACCTACTACCTCTGTACACATATAATGGATGGCAACTCAAGCATGTTTCTTTTGAGTGTATGCAAGATGAGATTAAGGGAAGGTCAGTTTTTCAGGTGCAGCCCTGGTCAACAGGCTCAAGCCCTAAGACAGCCCAAGATATATTTCTGCAGTTACTGTATTTATAATAATACTGGTTTCTATTTAAGATTATATAATGCTATATGACAAGTGAAAAATAAAGTACCATCTTGGAGAATATATCTGTTCTTTCTTTCAAATTCATTAAAATTCTAAGAGCTATTCCAATCATCTTAAAAATAATAGTGTATTATTAGGAGATTTCCATGCCAATTTTATTACTTATTAAAAAATTTTAATTATTTATTTAGTGAATATTTGGAATAATTAAACATGCTCTCATTTATATACAGATTTTAATTTCAAAAACCTATTTATTGTTGACATACTATAGGCAAGACAAGGAAATTTACCAGTTTGGTACTGGAAAAACTGCTTGGTTTGCAGTTAGTTTTAATAAAAACTAGGCCCAAAATAAAATTTTTTTTGATAGCAACTTAATTTTATATGAGTTCTGTATTTGTCAAAATGTGTAGAAATATCTTACTATTTCTATAGCCAACAAAAAATAAAACATAAATATACGGGACTTGGTAAAAGGCAAAAAACTGCTTTTGAAAAGAAAAAAGAAAAATAATAATATGTTATAATTAACCAAACTTACCAACTGAAAAAATTCAGCTGATAGCTATGGTAACTTTGAAGTGCTGACATATCCAGAGCCCATCATTCTCAGGACACTTGGCCACTTTTTTTTTTTTTTCCACAAAATGAAAAAACTGGAGGAGGAAAGAACTCCTCAAGGTAGACCGCACCAACCCTTCCCCCCTTGGTCTTCAGCCATTACAAAAGTACTGAGGTCATTTAAGATGCTTCCTGTTGCTATTTCTAAAGGTATTTTATGTCCACCTGGGGGTGGGGGAATCTCTAATTAGAAAGGTAGAAAAATATTGGAATAATTGTAGAGAAAAGTAAAAATATCATCCAAAGACTGAACTTGGCAATATGATGTTTCTTCCAATGTCTATGCTTTGGAGACTTGGAATACTACCTACTACCTCTGTACACATATAATGGATGGCAACTCAAGCATGTTTCTTTTGAGTGTATGCAAGATGAGATTAAGGGAAGGTCAGTTTTTCAGGTGCAGCCCTGGTCAACAGGCTCAAGCCCTAAGACAGCCCAAGATATATTTCTGCAGTTACTGTATTTATAATAATACTGGTTTCTATTTAAGATTATATAATGCTATATGACAAGTGAAAAATAAAGTACCATCTTGGAGAATATATCTGTTCTTTCTTTCAAATTCATTAAAATTCTAAGAGCTATTCCAATCATCTTAAAAATAATAGTGTATTATTAGGAGATTTCCATGCCAATTTTATTACTTATTAAAAAATTTTAATTATTTATTTAGTGAATATTTGGAATAATTAAACATGCTCTCATTTATATACAGATTTTAATTTCAAAAACCTATTTATTGTTGACATACTATAGGCAAGACAAGGAAATTTACCAGTTTGGTACTGGAAAAACTGCTTGGTTTGCAGTTAGTTTTAATAAAAACTAGGCCCAAAATAAAATTTTTTTTGATAGCAACTTAATTTTATATGAGTTCTGTATTTGTCAAAATGTGTAGAAATATCTTACTATTTCTATAGCCAACAAAAAATAAAACATAAATATACGGGACTTGGTAAAAGGCAAAAAACTGCTTTTGAAAAGAAAAAAGAAAAATAATAATATGTTATAATTAACCAAACTTACCAACTGAAAAAATTCAGCTGATAGCTATGGTAACTTTGAAGTGCTGACATATCCAGAGCCCATCATTCTCAGGACACTTGGCCACTTTTTTTTTTTTTTCCACAAAATGAAAAAACTGGAGGAGGAAAGAACTCCTCAAGGTAGAACAGTTCAAGTCAGAACATTAGCCATGTGACATAGTTTACAAGCATTACACCCACTTTTCACTGACAAATGGGTGTAGCTTCATTCGTTTCATAGGAATACTAACTAAGCTCATATGTGTGTGTGCTAAGTCACTTCAGTAGTGTCTGGCTCTTTGCACCCCTATGGACTGTTGCCTACCAGGCTCTTCTGTCCATGGGATTCTCCAGGCAAGAATACTGGAGTGAGTTGCCATGCCCTCAAGGGTCTCTTCCTGACCCAGGGTCTCTTCTCAACCCAGGGATCGCACTGACGTCTCTTAAGCCTCCTACATTGGCAGGCAGCTTCTTTACCACTGATCCACCAGAGAAGCCCATATTAAGGTCAATAACTAGCAATATAAAGAATGGGAAAAGTTGATATATTTTAACAAGTTTCTTGAATGTAATTTCTAAAGATAAGCTTGGGTAGAATCTGCCATATTCCAAAACATTTAGTTCTTCACCACTCCCAGCATAAGCAGTCAAATTGAATCCTGTATTTATTGAGTATCCATTCCACATAGTCTAGTCATATGTCAAAGTTGTAGGGAAAACAAAAGAGATACATCTCTGCCTTCAAGAACTTCCAATTAAACAGGAATATAAAACAACATGAAAATGAGTAAACAAGCAAGAATGTACAAAATCAAATGCAAAATGAAAAATAATCACTTGCCTAAATGTATAGACCAGAGGATAGATGCTCTTAAAGAACAGAGAAGGAATCTGAAAGTCCCATTTATTACGAAAGAGTGAGGTATAAATTTTTGCAAGTTTTTTTTGAAGTATAGTCGATTTACAATGTTTTGCCAATCTCTGTTGTACAGCAGTGACTCAGTTATACACATATATACCATAAAAAAGAATGAACTAGGACTTCCCTGGTGGTCCAGTGGTTAAGACACTGTGTTCTCAATACAAGGGGCCTGGGTTCGATCCCTGGTCAGGGAACTAGATCCCACATGCCACAACTAAGACCCAATGGAGCCAAATAAATAAATGATTAAAAAAAAAAAAAAAAGAATGAACTAATGCCATTTGCAACAACATGGATGCAACCAGAGATTATCATACTAAGTGAAGTAAGTCAGAAAGAGAAAGACAGATACCATACTATAGTTTTGAGCTTTTGTTTTTTTAATAGACTTTGGAAGGTAACAACATTTAAAGAGATATGGCTGAGTCCCTTTGCTGTTCAATCACAACTATCATAACATTGTTAATCAGCTATATGCCAATATGAAATCGAAAGTTTAAAATAAAGAGATACAAACACCAAATGATTTAAATAAGGCACTCACCAAGGCTGGTGCTTTCTAGTCAAATAACACCTTATCTTATAAACAAATCTCCCGTCCTGCCAAGTTCCCACTGGAAACTAAGCTAGAACTAGTCATATTTAGCATTAAAAAAAATACCATTGTTAGAATATGATAGAACTTTCTGCTTATGTTTAAAAGATGATAGAACTCAACTGGAACAAAGACATGCTCTAAACAATTCTATTTCATAAAGATTTGAATACCAATTGAGTTCAGATCAGTTAAAGAAATGAGCTACTCCCTTAGGTTCTCAACTAAAGGCAATCTCATCACTCAAAGAGTATTTTTTCAATGTCTCGAGACATTTTTGGTTGTCACAACTTGGAGAGAGAGGTGTTACTGGTATCTTGTGGGTAGAAGCCAAGGATACATAAACATCCTACAAACACACATGACAAGCCTCCACAACAAAGAATCATCTGACACAAAAACTGCTCTGAGATTGAGAAACCCTGAGCGAGACCACAAGGACAATCCATGGTGATATATCCTACCACAATTTATTCAACAAAACAAGCTCAATGAAGATAAAGGAAAAAATGACATTAGTTACGAAGGGTAGAGTCATGTGGAAATCCAAACTTAGGATTCTTACGTCAATAAAGTTTTTTGAAGTATAGTCGATTTACAATGTTTTGCCAATCTCTGTTGTACAGCAGTGACTCAGTTATACACATATATACCATAAAAAAGAATGAACTAGGACTTCCCTGGTGGTCCAGTGGTTAAGACACTGTGTTCTCAATACAAGGGGCCTGGGTTCGATCCTGGTCAGGGAACTAGATCCCACATGCCACAACTAAGACCCAATGGAGCCAAATAAATAAATGATTAAAAAAAAAAAAAAAAGAATGAACTAATGCCATTTGCAACAACATGGATGCAACCAGAGATTATCATACTAAGTGAAGTAAGTCAGAAAGAGAAAGACAGATACCATACTATAGTTTTGAGCTTTTGTTTTTTTAATAGACTTTGGAAGGTAACAACATTTAAAGAGATATGGCTGAGTCCCTTTGCTGTTCAATCACAACTATCATAACATTGTTAATCAGCTATATGCCAATATGAAATCGAAAGTTTAAAATAAAGAGATACAAACACCAAATGATTTAAATAAGGCACTCACCAAGGCTGGTGCTTTCTAGTCAAATAACACCTTATCTTATAAACAAATCTCCCGTCCTGCCAAGTTCCCACTGGAAACTAAGCTAGAACTAGTCATATTTAGCATTAAAAAAAATACCATTGTTAGAATATGATAGAACTTTCTGCTTATGTTTAAAAGATGATAGAACTCAACTGGAACAAAGACATGCTCTAAACAATTCTATTTCATAAAGATTTGAATACCAATTGAGTTCAGATCAGTTAAAGAAATGAGCTACTCCCTTAGGTTCTCAACTAAAGGCAATCTCATCACTCAAAGAGTATTTTTTCAATGTCTCGAGACATTTTTGGTTGTCACAACTTGGAGAGAGAGGTGTTACTGGTATCTTGTGGGTAGAAGCCAAGGATACATAAACATCCTACAAACACACATGACAAGCCTCCACAACAAAGAATCATCTGACACAAAAACTGCTCTGAGATTGAGAAACCCTGAGCGAGACCACAAGGACAATCCATGGTGATATATCCTACCACAATTTATTCAACAAAACAAGCTCAATGAAGATAAAGGAAAAAATGACATTAGTTACGAAGGGTAGAGTCATGTGGAAATCCAAACTTAGGATTCTTACGTCAATAAAGTTATAATGTTGGTGTCAAAGAAGATTATGGAGGGGTATTAAAAACAAATATATTGTGATGCAAGCATATATAGTGGGGGAAAGACAGCCTCTTCAGTAAATGGTGCTGGAAAAACTGGACAGCCATATGCACAAGAATGAAACCACACCACTTTCTTACACCATGCCCCAAATTTAGTTCAAAATGGATTAAAGACTTTACAATGTAAGACTTGAAGTTTTAAAACTTCTAGAAGGAGACAGAGTTGGTGGGCTCCTTGACAACAGTCTTAGAGATACTTTCTTAAGTCTTACTCCAAAAGCAAGGGAAACAAAAGTAAAAGTAAACAAATGAGACTACATCAAACTAAAAGGTTCTACACAGCATTGGAAACCACAAACATAAAAACAAACTACTGGTAGGAGAAGATATTTGTAAATCTTATATCCAATAAAAGGTTAATACACAGGCTTCCCTGGTAGCTCAGTGGCAAAGAGTTCACCTGACAATGCAGAAGACATGGGTTCGATCCCTGATCCAGGAAGATCCCACATGCTGCGGAGCAACTACGCCCCAGAGCCACAACTATGGAGCCTATGCTCTAGAGCCTCGAGCCACAAGTACTGAAGCCCATGAGTCCTGGAGCCTGAGTTCCACAACAAGAAAAGTCACTGCAACAAGAATTCTGCTCACCTCAACTAGAGAGTTGCCCTCACTCCCTGCAACTAGAGAAAGAACCTGTGGCTGCAGTGAAAACCCAGAAGAGCCAAAAATAAATAAAGTTTTTTTTAAAAGTTAATATACAAAATAAAGAACTCATATAATCAACCAGAAAAATGTGATTATAAAATACACAGAGGATCTGAATAGACCTTTCTCCAAAGAAGACATACAAATGGACAAAACGCATGTGAAAAGATGTTCAAAAAAATAAAGAAAAAAAAATCTTAATATAATCCCAGAAAGAAATGTGATTCATACAAATTGACAAAACAGATGTGAGAAACCCTGAGCGAGACCACAAGGACAATCCATGGTGATATATCCTACCACAATTTATTCAACAAAACAAGCTCAATGAAGATAAAGGAAAAAATGACATTAGTTACGAAGGGTAGAGTCATGTGGAAATCCAAACTTAGGATTCTTACGTCAATAAAGTTATAATGTTGGTGTCAAAGAAGATTATGGAGGGGTATTAAAACAAATATATTGTGATGCAAGCATATATAGTGGGGGAAAGACAGCCTCTTCAGTAAATGGTGCTGGAAAAACTGGACAGCCATATGCACAAGAATGAAACCACACCACTTTCTTACACCATGCCCCAAATTTAGTTCAAAATGGATTAAAGACTTTACAATGTAAGACTTGAAGTTTTAAAACTTCTAGAAGGAGACAGAGTTGGTGGGCTCCTTGACAACAGTCTTAGAGATACTTTCTTAAGTCTTACTCCAAAAGCAAGGGAAACAAAAGTAAAAGTAAACAAATGAGACTACATCAAACTAAAAGGTTCTACACAGCATTGGAAACCACAAAAACAAAAAAACGAACTACTGGTAGGAGAAGATATTTGTAAATCTTATATCCAATAAAAGGTTAATACACAGGCTTCCCTGGTAGCTCAGTGGCAAAGAGTTCACCTGACAATGCAGAAGACATGGGTTCGATCCCTGATCCAGGAAGATCCCACATGCTGCGGAGCAACTACGCCCCAGAGCCACAACTATGGAGCCTATGCTCTAGAGCCTCGAGCCACAAGTACTGAAGCCCATGAGTCCTGGAGCCTGAGTTCCACAACAAGAAAAGTCACTGCAACAAGAATTCTGCTCACCTCAACTAGAGAGTTGCCCTCACTCCCTGCAACTAGAGAAAGAACCTGTGGCTGCAGTGAAAACCCAGAAGAGCCAAAAATAAATAAAGTTTTTTTTAAAAGTTAATATACAAAATAAAGAACTCATATAATCAACCAGAAAAATGTGATTATAAAATACACAGAGGATCTGAATAGACCTTTCTCCAAAGAAGACATACAAATGGACAAAACGCATGTGAAAAGATGTTCAAAATAAGCATCAGGGAAATGCAAATAAAAACCACAATGAGATATCACTTTAAATCTGTCAGAATGGTTATTATAAAAAACAACAACAACAACAAGAAATAAGTGTTGGTAACAATGTCGAGAAAAGGCAACCTTCATGCACTCTTGTTAGGAATGTAAATTGGTGCAACCATTGTGGGAAACAGTATGGAGTTTTCTTTAAAAACTAAAACTAGAGCTATTATGATCTAGTAATTCCACATCTGGGTGTCTAACCAAAGAAAATAAAAATACTAATTTGAAAAGATATATGAATCCCTATGCTCACTGAAATATTATTTACAATAACCAAGATATGGCAACAACTCAAGTGTCCACTGATAGATGAATGGATATAGAAGATGTGATCTGTGGGGCAGAAGGGGTTTCCCAGGCATTTCAGTGGTATAGCATCCACTTGCCAATGCAGGAGATGCAGTTTTGATCTCTGGGTTGGGAAGGTCCCCTGGAGAAAAAAATGGCAACCCACTCCAGTATTCTTGCCTGGGAAATCCCATTGACATAAGAGCCTGGTAGACTGCAGTCCATGGAGTCATAAAAGAGCCAGACACAACTTAGCAACTAAACAACAACAATGTATACACACACACTATGAAATGCTACTCAGTCACAAAAAAGAAATCTTGCCATTTGCCACAACATGAATAGACATAAAAGATATTATGCTAAGTGATATAAGTCAAAGACAAATATCACATGATTTTATTTATATGTATAATCTAAAAATCAAAACATACAAGCAAAGTCCAGACTCATAAAGACAGAAAATAGAGTGGTGGTTGACAGAGAAGGGCTGAAGGGGAGTGAAATGGGTGAAAGGATCAAGAGGAACAAACTTTCAGTTACAAAATAAGTAAGTCATAAGGGAATAAGTCAATAATATTACATTAGCTTTGTATGGTGACAGTAACTATACTTATTTTGCCTTATATACAAATGCTGAATCACTAGGTTGCACACATGAAACTAAAATATCATGTGCCAAACAAAGTTCAATTAAAAATAATATTAGGAATGAAAAGTTTATATTTTACATGCATATATATAAATCATATATATATATATATATATATATATATATATCAAGCATAAACAAACAAAATTGCTTTGCCAAAAGTGTATAACGTGAATCTAATCATGAGGAAACATCAGATAGACCTAAAATGAGGGATGTTTCACAAAATACATGGCCTGTAATCTTCCAAAGTGTCAAGGAAGGTGTAGGGAAATGTTCCAGACTGAAATAAAGAGACACTGCTAAATGCAATTGTGATTCTAAAGCAACACCCTTTTTACTATGGAAGACACCTCTGGGAAAACTAGGAAACTCGAATGGGTTCTGGGAATTTGATAGTAGTGATGTATCAGAGTTAACTTTCTAATATTGATGCTTGGGTCATAGTTACATTGGAGAGTATCCTGTTTGTTAGTAATTCACACTAAGGAATTAAAGATGATAACACATGGACATTGTGGGGAATGAACAGTGGGTGGGAGGCGTAAAGGTAGTAGCATGAAAACCTATACTGTCATATGTGAAAAAAATAGCTATTGTCATTGCACTGTGAGAAAAGAGGATTCTGCAGGGGCACTGTGCAACGACCCAGAGAGGTGGGATGGGGGGGACATACATATGACTAATCTGGGATCATACATATTTGTAAACAACAAAACTCTGTAAAAGTAAAAAGTAAAACAAAAATTAAAAAAAAAAAAAAAGATGGTAACACATCAGATTTGAAACTCACTCTCCAATGGTTCCAGGGGAAGACAGTCTTTGTATTGCACTACTTTTCTGTAAGTTCATAATTGTTTAATTTTTAAAAAACACAAACAAAACAAATGCATTTTTTGTAAAGGCAAACTGTCCATGCATATGCTAGCCAAGACATGCTTTATTTAAATATATAGAGAAAGCGATGGAAAAACAGACATAGAGAACAGACATATGGACATTGTGGGGTATGAACAGTGGGTGGGAGGCATAGAGGGAGTAACATGGAAACCTATAATATCATATGTGAAAAAAATTGCTAATGTCATTGCCCTGCGGGAATAGGAGATCCTGCAGGTGCAGGGTGCGATGGCCGGGAGGGGTGGTATGAGGAAGACTGGAAGCGGGGGAGGGTGCCAGGGATATGCATATGACTGATCTGGGAACATACATGTCTGTGAACAATAAAACTCTGTAAAAATCTTAAAAAAATAAAATTGAAAAAATAAAGATATAGAGACATTACAGTTTTGTTGGGGACAATGTAAAACAAGTCCTACCAAATCTAAATAATGATTTTTAAAATCTTTTATAGAAAACATAGGCTATAAATACATGGGTACAATGACCTCCAGAGAGTATCTTATTAAATTTGGAGTTTAAATTTCTTATCCATTTGGTCATGTGAACTAATCTATAAAGTCATTTTTAAACAGTATCAACCATTTTTCTTATTAAATATGATGCACACTCTCTGTAAGTATTTTGTCACATATTTATCCAAACAGAGACAATCATTGTTAATACTTGGAATACTTGGTCTTTTAATTTTTCCAATAGAAACTTAAAGTAGATATTTATGTAGCAGATTTATTTTCATTTAATAAAATGAAAATTTTATTAAATAATCAATTAATTTTTCAAATTTGATGTCAGAGTAACTCAAATTCATTCTTTTCCTGATAAAGAATGCTCTGTTATTAAACACGTACATTTGCCTCCTAGTTTTCACTACAATAAAAATGCTTCACTCAGAGAGTTATGATTCATTAAATGTCTATCATTAATAACCCATGCTGTGTTTAAAGCCACCTCCCACTCTTCCAAGTGTTTGTCATATGGTAACTAGACCCAGCAACTTTTGCCTTCAAGCATAGTCTATGCTTGCAAATTGAGTGGGAGGGAGGATTTCTCTACTGTAACTTGGTCCCTCTGAGATGTTAATTCTGTTTCCTCCCAGGCAGCATTCCCTCGAGAGGTCTGCAGTTGACCCAGGGTCAGTGGGTGAGCTGCCCATTTGGTTCCCCAGGAGAGGAATGGAGCTTCCATAAGACTAATATACTCAGTAGTTATTTTAAGAAGATAACACCAGACAAAAGTTTAATTGATCTCCATTTTAACGTTAGTACCACTAAAAGTTTCCCATAAAACAGATCTCGAGTATAAAGCAACATTATTTAAACTGTAAATCACACACAGTCTGGGTTGGTCAGTGCACACAGGTCTAGAGAAGCAGGTAAAGATTTGGTGTCACTAAATGTGACTAGCTTTCCACAAAGAAGCAGTGGCCAAAATAGCTCTGTTGGAAGAGCATTAGACTGAAGCTTTCCACAAAGAAATTTTATTTTATTACTTGAACTAATCACAAGGAGAATCTGACATAAAGCAGTGGGGTGACTCAGCACTAACTCAGTTCCTCTCCTGAAACCACCCTATAGTCCTTGCTGTATTTACTGTGGCTAGGTGTTGTCCACCACCTCACCATTTTCCTCACAGGACTACCCAGCACACAATAACAATATAATCCATTGCTATATTATTATATCACATAAAATATACAACATCAATATAGTATTAAAATAATAAAAAAATCTTTTCTGAGGTTTAACAAGTTAAAATAGCTTAGAATATTGCTTACTTTTTTTGACTCTGATAATACACTTACAGGTAATTTTATTTTATTTCATAGTGAATTCTGTGTACAAATCAACCCTATCAAATATTAGAAAGTGCATGAGAGAAAAAAATTATTTCATGAGCTTGCACTTTGATTTTCTAAAACGTGGATATCAGATAAATTCAAATTTTACTTGACAAGAAGTCAGACCACGTTATAAGTAAGAATGTTAAAAATAGCACATCTATCAAACAGGAATACTAATAGTTATTTTTATGCCATGCATATAAAGCACAGATTCTGGTATGTTGGAAGCACTCAATAAAAGCAACTTTATTATTATTATTGGGTCATTTGTTTTCTTCTTACAGTCAGTAACTAAAATAATAGTTATGTTAAAATTCACATTAATGTATTAGTAATTGCCATATTCATATGACAGTTTTATAGATCAGGTCTTATTGATGTCATTATTCTTAATCTGTCACTCAGTTTAATTGGGCTGTAAGTAGGAAAATACATAGGCAATTACTTCTATAGTTGGGTGAAGACCATAGACAGAATAGGAGGTTATTTGTAACCCTCAGGTGTGAGGTTAAAATTCAAATAACAATCCAGTAGTTATTTTAAGAAGATAACACCAGACAAAAGTTTAATTGATCTCCATTTTAACGTTAGTACCACTAAAAGTTTCCCATAAAACAGATCTCGAGTATAAAGCAACATTATTTAAACTGTAAATCACACACAGTCTGGGTTGGTCAGTGCACACAGGTCTAGAGAAGCAGGTAAAGATTTGGTGTCACTAAATGTGACTAGCTTTCCACAAAGAAGCAGTGGCCAAAATAGCTCTGTTGGAAGAGCATTAGACTGAAGCTTTCCACAAAGAAATTTTATTTTATTACTTGAACTAATCACAAGGAGAATCTGACATAAAGCAGTGGGGTGACTCAGCACTAACTCAGTTCCTCTCCTGAAACCACCCTATAGTCCTTGCTGTATTTACTGTGGCTAGGTGTTGTCCACCACCTCACCATTTTCCTCACAGGACTACCCAGCACACAATAACAATATAATCCATTGCTATATTATTATATCACATAAAATATACAACATCAATATAGTATTAAAATAATAAAAAAATCTTTTCTGAGGTTTAACAAGTTAAAATAGCTTAGAATATTGCTTACTTTTTTTGACTCTGATAATACACTTACAGGTAATTTTATTTTATTTCATAGTGAATTCTGTGTACAAATCAACCCTATCAAATATTAGAAAGTGCATGAGAGAAAAAAATTATTTCATGAGCTTGCACTTTGATTTTCTAAAACGTGGATATCAGATAAATTCAAATTTTACTTGACAAGAAGTCAGACCACGTTATAAGTAAGAATGTTAAAAATAGCACATCTATCAAACAGGAATACTAATAGTTATTTTTATGCCATGCATATAAAGCACAGATTCTGGTATGTTGGAAGCACTCAATAAAAGCAACTTTATTATTATTATTGGGTCATTTGTTTTCTTCTTACAGTCAGTAACTAAAATAATAGTTATGTTAAAATTCACATTAATGTATTAGTAATTGCCATATTCATATGACAGTTTTATAGATCAGGTCTTATTGATGTCATTATTCTTAATCTGTCACTCAGTTTAATTGGGCTGTAAGTAGGAAAATACATAGGCAATTACTTCTATAGTTGGGTGAAGACCATAGACAGAATAGGAGGTTATTTGTAACCCTCAGGTTGGTGTGAGGGTTAAACCAAATTAACAAATCAACCACAATTAGTGAGGAACCTAAGCTGGGTAAAAGAAAGTAATTACACACCATCATTATACAGAACCTTCTTGAGAATATTTAGAAAATGTTATTCAACCATTCCACATACATATTTTAAGTCCACATTTTATAAATCTCCTTTTAAATAAAGCATTCATGAAAAATTTCTGGAATTTAGCTGAGGGTTTTATATAGTCAAGATTCTGACCTTTCCTTGGTATATTAAACACCCTTTACAAAAATTGTGTTGACAATATGTTCTTCCAGTCTCTTAATGGAGTGGACACTATTCCCACTTAAGTCACCAAATCCCAGAATAGAAAAACAATTAAAAATTGAGAAGAGTCAGATTAGACCACCTCTTTGTTCCCAAGCATCTAGTCTCACCTCTTACATTGAGTGGTAATTTGTGCTTCAGTCTTCACTCTCTACTTGTACCACACTCTTTAGAAATGGCAGTTCCCGATTCCAAGATGGGTATTTCTCAGAGAATGATTGGGAATGAAAAATAAATCTTGAGACTGAAGGTTAATTATTGATAACAAATCATTCTTTGAGAATAACAACTTTCTCTATAACATTAAAGTGCCTTGTTTTACGTAGTTTTCACGCATATTAACGTTGAAAGATATTCTAAGACTGGCTGAAGCAAGAGAAATGACTGCAAAAAGAAGAAGAGATAAGGAATAAGTGCAGGAATGCATGGAAAATTGGGAGGGGGGGACAAAATTCACATACATCAGTGTCTAAATCCAGGTGGGGAGAGAAAAAGGGGAAATAGAAGTCCCACATTCAGAGAGAGTATAAGTATGGAAGGGAGGGTATAAGAGATAATAAAGAAGTAAAGATGTGGCTTCCCTGGAGGTCCAGTGGTTAAGACTCCATGTTTCCAATGCAGGAGACTGGGGTTCCATCCCTGATGGGGGAACTAAGATCTCACATGCCTCACAGTGCGGCAAAAAAAGAAGAAACAAAGACATGAGAATGTCATTGTACTGTCTGTTTAAAGAAAGAAGGGCTACAAAAGAACTGATGTACTCGCTGAATAATGCATTGTTAGTTAAATCACCAAATAGAAGTCAGAGATTAAGTATAACTTGCCACGATTCACACTTAACATTCTAATTAACAGAATTATATATAATGCATAGGCTCACCTTATCTGTGGATATGAGAGAAGGAAAAGGAACTTGTGCCCAATGTATGAACGAGGACATCTAGAAAGACCACCCCAGTAGACAAAGCACCACTCTCCTCTCAGCGTGTCCTTTGCAAGACAAAACGACAAAAGATGGTGTGAAATGCTTATGCTGCCTACCTTTACTTTGGGAAATCTTTCAGAAGTGTTTTTTTCCAAGAAAGGACTTTCCCAGAACAAAGCCCAAGAACATTAGCACACAAGATCTGGGTGAGGTTTTATTCACATCACTGCTCCCCACCAGCCCCATTCACAAAATGTCCCTGCTCTCAGACCAGTGAAAATCAGCTGAACATCACAGGCACCAGGTACCACCCTCACAAGACCCCTCACAGGAGGTATGCCTACCACAAACCACTCTCCAACCAGCCCCCGTACATTCCCTGGAATAACAGACACAATTGATAAGGAGAGAGAGCTATTTGTCTGCCAAAAAAGCCCCACACCTGGAGTGCCACAGGGAGGATGAGACACAGAGACCATGAGCTCTTACCCAACAGGCATCTTGGGAAGTAACCAAAGACCCGTGTTGTTCTGGATTCCAGGAAAATATGCAGCATAATGCTGTGGCTTGTCTATGAATCCATATATCTGAACTAAGAAGCTACATGACTTCAAGAAAGAGAAGCTTTGGGGGCTCAGCTTCCTCGTTTCATAGAAAGTAGTTGAGTCAATAATCTCTTAGCATCTATCAGTATCTAAAAATACTATGGTTAAAATTGTTTTTAGAGTAACTCATGAGCTTAGCAGATTGCCCAAAACATGAGCCTTAGTATCCCTTTCCTGGACCATTTTAACCATATAATTCTAAATGAGCTTGAACAGTCTCATGAAGCAGTGATCAAAGGCAAGGATTCCTTATTCCAATTCTCCATTTTATCCACTTGTCCCTTGGTTCCCCACTCTTATGATCCAGTCATAAATGTGTCCATATTCCATATCAATTTCTATCTTGATGATAACATTACTCAGGAAATACACAGCCATTAACATGTTCTTGGCATTTCAGTGATTAGGCAGAATGGACTTCAGTGATTAGGCACTTATTTACACAATTCTAAACGAGCAAGGTCCCTCCTAGGAAATCCTATTGAGCTACTGAGGAAGAAGTATGTGGATTTTTCTTTATGAGTCTTTAGGTCTGCCAAACTTTTAGAAGTCAATAGGCAATATTTGAGAACAATCAGAGGAAAAGAAAACAATACATTCTCAAAAGCATCACATGTGCTTGGGCGTCTATTTTTCAAAATGGAAGTGGCTTTATTTTTCTTCTACTTATTAAGATTTTTACCACGTATTGTCAAATTGCCTTTCAGGAAGGTTGTCCTAGTTAACTTTCCCACCAGCTTTCCATAGTTACCACTTCCTCCGGGTATCCATTCTGTTGGATCTTCGTCAATGCACTGACTGAAATAATACCATCTCAATTTGAATTTTTAATTATCAGTGAGGTTAGAAATAAATATGCCACAAGCCCCTACAGGAGGCAAACCCCTCTGACATTCCTGGAATAACAGACACAATTGATAAGGAGAGAGAGCTATTTGTCTGCCAAAAAGCCCCACACCTGGAGTGCCACAGGAGGATGAGACACAGAGACCATGAGCTCTTACCCAACAGGCATCTTGGGAAGTAACCAAAGACCCGTGTTGTTCTGGATTCCAGGAAAATATGCAGCATAATGCTGTGGCTTGTCTATGAATCCATATATCTGAACTAAGAAGCTACATGACTTCAAGAAAGAGAAGCTTTGGGGCTCAGCTTCCTCGTTTCATAGAAAGTAGTTGAGTCAATAATCTCTTAGCATCTATCAGTATCTAAAAATACTATGGTTAAAATTGTTTTAGAGTAACTCATGAGCTTAGCAGATTGCCCAAAACATGAGCCTTAGTATCCCTTTCCTGGACCATTTTAACCATATAATTCTAAATGAGCTTGAACAGTCTCATGAAGCAGTGATCAAAGGCAAGGATTCCTTATTCCAATTCTCCATTTTATCCACTTGTCCCTTGGTTCCCCACTCTTATGATCCAGTCATAAATGTGTCCATATTCCATATCAATTTCTATCTTGATGATAACATTACTCAGGAAATACACAGCCATTAACATGTTCTTGGCATTTCAGTGATTAGGCAGAATGGACTTCAGTGATTAGGCACTTATTTACACAATTCTAAACGAGCAAGGTCCCTCCTAGGAAATCCTATTGAGCTACTGAGGAAGAAGTATGTGGATTTTTCTTTATGAGTCTTTAGGTCTGCCAAACTTTTAGAAGTCAATAGGCAATATTTGAGAACAATCAGAGGAAAAGAAAACAATACATTCTCAAAAGCATCACATGTGCTTGGGCGTCTATTTTTCAAAATGGAAGTGGCTTTATTTTTCTTCTACTTATTAAGATTTTTACCACGTATTGTCAAATTGCCTTTCAGGAAGGTTGTCCTAGTTAACTTTCCCACCAGCTTTCCATAGTTACCACTTCCTCCGGGTATCCATTCTGTTGGATCTTCGTCAATGCACTGACTGAAATAATACCATCTCAATTTGAATTTTTAATTATCAGTGAGGTTAGTTTTCACATATTTATTACAAATTGTTTACTTATGCCATTTGCCCACTTTTCTATTGATGTGTCTGTTTTGCTTTATTCATTTAAAAGAGTTCTTTGTATTAAGGATATTTGTTCTTCATTATTTTTGTCACAAGTGTTTTTTTCCAGATTGTTGTTTGCATTTTAACTTTGTTCATGAGGTGCTTTTACTTTCCTTTATAAAAGTTTTCATTCTGTTTTATGAAATCAAAGAGTTTAGTCTTTTACTACTTTTTTGCCTTAAGAAGTTCTTTCCTGCCCCACTTTTTTTGTTTTTTCAAGTATTTCACTCTTTAATTTTTCCAGTTAAATTTCTGAAGCATCTAGTATGTATTTTTGTGTAAAGGGTGACATCGAGATTTCATTGCACTTTTTCCCCAGTTATTTCAGCCCCATTGACTGAAAAATTCAAATTTTCATTTCTGATTTGAAATGTTTCTCCTTTCTAACACTAAACTCTTACAGATATAGGTTTCTGGAGTTCTGACTATTTTCCTCTGATCTCTTCGTCTGATGTGAACTTACTCTGACACCACTACCAAAGTTTTTTTAATGAGTGTTGTTTCACAATTCACTTTATTATGTGGTAAGGCAATGCTCCCAACTTGTACTTCAAAAATTTCCTGGCTTTTCATACAAGCTTTTTGCTCCAAAAACAGTTAGGCACTTGAAGTAAAGTGCTGAATAAATGTAAGTATTTTTCAAAGTGCACAAACTTGTGAAAGCCCTAAAGCAAAGAATTTTATTGGGAAATATCCATTACTCCCTTTAGACATATTAAGACTGGTTCCTGCTTTTTTTTTCCGGCTATGCAGTTTATAGGATCTTAGTTTTCTAACCAGGGATTGAACTCAAACTGTTGGCAGGGAGAGCACAGAGTTCTAATCACTGGACTTCCAGGGAATTCCCATTATGATTGGTCACTGCTTTGGAACAATGCTCAGAGTGTGGGTGGTGCTGAGGGTCAGGAATTTTTCAGCCCACAAGATGTATATTTGGCTGGTATATTATGGTCACAACAGATTTAAGTATGATGAAAATGTGTGCATCCTCTTCATCACATTATTCTTAAACATTAAAATTGTCATATAAATGGAAGGAATGTAACTCACAAGTTCCCTACCATTCATAAAGCTGTGTGGACTTGGAACAAATCAGTTGCTGAGGCTTTCCATCGCATTCATTTCCTGTCCCTTCCCTTAGACCTTGTTTGGCAGGCCCTATCTCATTTTCAGCCTGTAGGGTCCCCTTTGCTCACAACAAAAGTCTCTTTATCACCCCATCTGTGGTCTCTGAATCAACTACTCACCAGCCAAAACCACGTGACTGTTCCCATAGTCTTCTTCCCTATCTAGTCACTTGGTGATGAAATTGCCATTGCTCTTGCCTGTAACCCCGTTAGAGAGTAGAGATTATATGATCTACACCATTGCACGCAGTTCCTAGCTCAGTGCCTGACACAGGCGAATCTCAGTACTATTCAGTGAGTGGATGAACACTACAAACTAAACGTGAAGCAGGAGGAACACCAAGAGCTCTAGCCCAGGACCCGGATTCAGCATCATAGCTATTCTGACATTGCATTAGAGTCTCTGGGACTGCTCTTCCTCCAGAACTAATCCGTCCCTGAATTCCACCTCCATACTTTCTTTCCTGGTCCTGCTAACAGGCTTGTCCAAAAGCTGCCACCCTTCCTGGATCAGAGCATAGGCCTGCCCCACCTGCCTGCCAAGACATCCCATAATTTTAGGTAGACCCTCAGCAGCCAGGTGTTCGCTTGAACCACTCTTTGTGATTTAATGCCACACCATTTTGATCCTGTGTTCTACCTATTCCCAGCTATGTGTATGGGCCTTGTCTGACAGAGCCTACGATATATTCTTCAGGATGAGCAGACTGAGTGGATCTCCCTCTGGAATCAGTTGCTTTCATACAGGCCCAATGCTTTTCATTGCCACACAGTGCATGCATGAGTGCAAAGTCGCTTCAGTAATGTCCTGCTCTTTGCAACCCCATGGACTGTAGCCCACCAGGCTCTCTCTGTCCATGGGATTCTCCAAGAAAGAATACTGGAGTGGGTTGCCATGCCCTTCAGGGGATCTTCACAACCCAGGGATCAAACCCACGTCTCTTGTGTCTCCTGCATTTGCAGGCTGGTTCTTTATCACTAGTGCCACCTGGGAAGCCCTGCCACACAATAGTAACAATAATACTGTTGAAGTCCAACTCCTTTGAAAGTGCTGGGAACAGAAATTGAAATAATGGTCCAGATATAAATCAAATTGTAGGATTTTAACCATACATCATGCTAGGTGGAAAAACAAGAGCTCTTTTTTTCCTCTAATCTCTCCTTCAAAAGGACAAAATTTTTCACTTTCTGGGAAACCACAAGTCACTTTCATCTGGTTTTCCCCCTAGTCCTCACTTCTATTTGAGCTCAGTGCTTCACGTGTTCATTTTGGGGAGATTCCATTACAATACATCACCAGGAACACATGTGTTCCACTGGGACCTTATTCCCTGGAAGATGTGAATGGTGATGTAAATAACAGCATCATTGGAATTTGGAGAAGTAGAGCAGGAAAGAAAGTTATGGTGAAATAAGCAGGAGGAACACCAAGAGCTCTAGCCCAGGACCCGGATTCAGCATCATAGCTATTCTGACATTGCATTAGAGTCTCTGGGACTGCTCTTCCTCCAGAACTAATCCGTCCCTGAATTCCACCTCCATACTTTCTTTCCTGGTCCTGCTAACAGGCTTGTCCAAAAGCTGCCACCCTTCCTGGATCAGAGCATAGGCCTGCCCCACCTGCCTGCCAAGACATCCCATAATTTTAGGTAGACCCTCAGCAGCCAGGTGTTCGCTTGAACCACTCTTTGTGATTTAATGCCACACCATTTTGATCCTGTGTTCTACCTATTCCCAGCTATGTGTATGGGCCTTGTCTGACAGAGCCTACGATATATTCTTCAGGATGAGCAGACTGAGTGGATCTCCCTCTGGAATCAGTTGCTTTCATACAGGCCCAATGCTTTTCATTGCCACACAGTGCATGCATGAGTGCAAAGTCGCTTCAGTAATGTCCTGCTCTTTGCAACCCCATGGACTGTAGCCCACCAGGCTCTCTCTGTCCATGGGATTCTCCAAGAAAGAATACTGGAGTGGGTTGCCATGCCCTTCAGGGGATCTTCACAACCCAGGGATCAAACCCACGTCTCTTGTGTCTCCTGCATTTGCAGGCTGGTTCTTTATCACTAGTGCCACCTGGGAAGCCCTGCCACACAATAGTAACAATAATACTGTTGAAGTCCAACTCCTTTGAAAGTGCTGGGAACAGAAATTGAAATAATGGTCCAGATATAAATCAAATTGTAGGATTTTAACCATACATCATGCTAGGTGGAAAAACAAGAGCTCTTTTTTTCCTCTAATCTCTCCTTCAAAAGGACAAAATTTTTCACTTTCTGGGAAACCACAAGTCACTTTCATCTGGTTTTCCCCCTAGTCCTCACTTCTATTTGAGCTCAGTGCTTCACGTGTTCATTTTGGGGAGATTCCATTACAATACATCACCAGGAACACATGTGTTCCACTGGGACCTTATTCCCTGGAAGATGTGAATGGTGATGTAAATAACAGCATCATTGGAATTTGGAGAAGTAGAGCAGGAAAGAAAGTTATGGTGAAATAAGGCAAAATCAAGCAACCATACTCAATATTTCTACATGGGGTAATGTGGGGAGTATTAACGGTGGTAGGGATCTTCAGGAGTATGTATCAGCTGGAACTGTCAGCAGAACATTAATTAAATGGCAGCTGTTGCTTTACCACTTGTAGCGGGGGGGAGCAACACTGACTGCAAACTAGATTTCCAAGGATGAGAACATTTCCAGCTACTAAACCGAGTAGGCACCCGGTTGTGTTCTGTTATTTTTTTATGAGATTTGCAGCAGATGAATGAAGAGATGAGGAATGATTAGACTTGTATCAATAGTTAGATCTTATGTCATTGCATTTAAAGTAAGCATTCTAGGTTGCTGGAAGTACACACATATCACACTAATCACGGCCTCAGAGTCCAGTTTCCACTTACTTAGCTAAGCATTCGTTATTCTCTGATGCCTTAATGAACATTTAAGATGTTTATTGATTTCTAACTTGCATTGTAATAGAAACAATATGACCTTTAAAGGTTTAGAAGCACAGAAATAATCACTCACGACAGTCATTCTCATGTGTATGTAAAAATTTATGCTTTGTCCAATTACTGATCAAAACTATTCAGTAATGTGTATTCTTCAATACCATTACATTTAACAATTTTTTAATTGAACATTTGTTTTGTGCAATGTTATTCTAAAGAGTCCCAAGTCATCCCCAAAACTATTTATCATTTTTAAATTTACATGCACATATTTATCATATTCTTAATAATCTTTCACTTTTTGTTGAGTTGCTACTGCTTTGAGAAATCTATGGTACAGTATTTGCCACTAGTGATTTTCAGCTTGGTAAAAACAGACAATGCATATAGATTTTCCCCAAGGTATAATAAAGACTTCTCTACAGAATTTCAATCATACAGAATCAACCAGAAAACTAATTCCATACATATGACCTGAAAATGTAGACTTTAAGAGATTTTTGGAATATATGGACCCTCTGGCTAGTCAGTTACATGGGACAAACCCGCTTGTTTCCAACACACCTGCTGCTATAGAAGTGAAGTGATTAATCCCTTCCTGTTGTTGCTGATGTCATGAGAAGTTAGGGGGTGGTATGAAAGCCCAGACTAGGGGAATCCCAAGGGAAACAGTGAACACAGCCAAGCTCACAGGGTTAGGGGAAAAGTCAAGGTTGGAATGCAAGAGTAGAATTTTCATGTAAAGGTAAAAAAAAATATGCCCAAAAGCAAAACAGAAAATAGTGCATTAGTCCACAAAAGAAAGACAAAACAAAAGAAACAAAGTCACTGGGGGAAATGGAACATATTGGAGCAGCCTCTAAGCAAACGGGTTGCCTCCAAGTGGCCCACTTATTGGGAAAATAGATACAAGAGCCCAGTCTCTAATCAAGCAACAAATCAGTTAGTGGGAACTCAGATTATCAAGGCCAGCTGCCACAAGACCCCTGATGCTGAAACACGGAAGCAGCTGCCATTCAAAACCTTACATTCTCAGAGTTGGCTCCAGAACAGCTAAGTGATTAAAAGATTAAGAGCAGAAGCTGAAGAGTCCAATTGCCTGGACTCAGATCGCAGATCTGTCACCTGTTCTTTGGAGGTCCTTGGGCCATTCCCTCAGGGTCCTTATCTGTAGAATGTAGAGTGAACAAATATCTGCCTCATATGTGCCTTGTTAGTGTCTAATGTATAAACACACTCATTAATACCAGTTATTTTGTTGTTTATAATGATCATGTGATTGAAAAGGTAATAGAGAACTCAGAGGACTTTGTAGCTTCTACCAAGTGACTTCTCTTTCCCCATCCTAAGACCTTCTTCTTTTAATTTTTTTTTCTTTTTTCCCCATCATGCTTCTTTATTTTATTTATATTTATTTTTCATCCATCTTCATTCTTTGGCCTCCATTGGCCTCCCATTGCAGTGGACTCTTTCATTGCAGAGCACTGGCTCTGGTACATAATCTTCACAGAATTTCAATCATACAGAATCAACCAGAAAACTAATTCCATACATATGACCTGAAAATGTAGACTTTAAGAGATTTTGGAATATATGGACCCTCTGGCTAGTCAGTTACATGGGACAAACCCGCTTGTTTCCAACACACCTGCTGCTATAGAAGTGAAGTGATTAATCCCTTCCTGTTGTTGCTGATGTCATGAGAAGTTAGGGGGTGGTATGAAAGCCCAGACTAGGGGAATCCCAAGGGAAACAGTGAACACAGCCAAGCTCACAGGGTTAGGGGAAAAGTCAAGGTTGGAATGCAAGAGTAGAATTTTCATGTAAAGGTAAAAAAAAATATGCCCAAAAGCAAAACAGAAAATAGTGCATTAGTCCACAAAAGAAAGACAAAACAAAAGAAACAAAGTCACTGGGGGAAATGGAACATATTGGAGCAGCCTCTAAGCAAACGGGTTGCCTCCAAGTGGCCCACTTATTGGGAAAATAGATACAAGAGCCCAGTCTCTAATCAAGCAACAAATCAGTTAGTGGGAACTCAGATTATCAAGGCCAGCTGCCACAAGACCCCTGATGCTGAAACACGGAAGCAGCTGCCATTCAAAACCTTACATTCTCAGAGTTGGCTCCAGAACAGCTAAGTGATTAAAAGATTAAGAGCAGAAGCTGAAGAGTCCAATTGCCTGGACTCAGATCGCAGATCTGTCACCTGTTCTTTGGAGGTCCTTGGGCCATTCCCTCAGGGTCCTTATCTGTAGAATGTAGAGTGAACAAATATCTGCCTCATATGTGCCTTGTTAGTGTCTAATGTATAAACACACTCATTAATACCAGTTATTTTGTTGTTTATAATGATCATGTGATTGAAAAGGTAATAGAGAACTCAGAGGACTTTGTAGCTTCTACCAAGTGACTTCTCTTTCCCCATCCTAAGACCTTCTTCTTTTAATTTTTTTTTCTTTTTTCCCCATCATGCTTCTTTATTTTATTTATATTTATTTTTCATCCATCTTCATTCTTTGGCCTCCATTGGCCTCCCATTGCAGTGGACTCTTTCATTGCAGAGCACTAGCTATGGGTACATGTGCTCTAGAGCACTGGCTAATTGGACATACCAGTCTAGTCGCTCCACAGCATATGGGATCTTCCTGGACCAGGGATCGAACCGGTGCCCCTTGCACTGCAAGGCAGACTCTTTAACCACTGGACCACCAGGGAAGCCCAAGACCTTCTTCTTTAAAATGAAGAGATTGTACTAGATAACTGGTTCTCAACCCTGGATGTACACTAAAATCTTGCAAAATAGGCCAGTATTTGGGCACCCACTTAGGCCAGCTTGCATTAGAATCTCTGGGGAATTGCCCGTACATCTGAATTTTCAAAGCATCCCAGGTGATTCTGATGGGCAAGGCGCCTTGAGGACCACAGATTCTTTGACCTGAAAGTCGCAAGGGAGCTCAGAATCTAAAGGTTTCCACCCTTTTCAGTATGGGTGGCTCCAGGCCAAAGCTATTAATCATCACCAATTTGAGACTCAGAACCCCCGTTTCTGTGCAAAATCAGACCAGGTGTGGCAGTGCCAAGAAAACTAGAAGCCTCACAGGATGTCTTAATTATCACCCAGTTAGGGTGCCAAGAAAAATTCAGAATAACTGAATGAGGGGGGAAAATGTGTTTCCAGAAGCCAACTAATGAAGCCCTTTGTCTCCAAAGGATACAACACTAATTCTTTCCCTCCTTTGACACTATTACATTTTTTACATAAAGACAGGGAGGACAAAAGGGAAATTCTTTGTTTGTTGTAAGGAAGTCAACAGAGATCATGTGGGTGAAAAAGAACACCTTGATGAAATACATCACCACCTCTACTTTGGATTAAATAGGTCTCTACCACAGAACAAAGAGTTTTAATTTGCTTCTAGCTGAAGGGTCAGAGCATTAATACCAGTTATTTTGTTGTTTATAATGATCATGTGATTGAAAAGGTAATAGAGAACTCAGAGGACTTTGTAGCTTCTACCAAGTGACTTCTCTTTCCCCATCCTAAGACCTTCTTCTTTTAATTTTTTTTTCTTTTTTCCCCATCATGCTTCTTTATTTTATTTATATTTATTTTTCATCCATCTTCATTCTTTGGCCTCCATTGGCCTCCCATTGCAGTGGACTCTTTCATTGCAGAGCACTAGCTATGGGTACATGTGCTCTAGAGCACTGGCTAATTGGACATACCAGTCTAGTCGCTCCACAGCATATGGGATCTTCCTGGACCAGGGATCGAACCGGTGCCCCTTGCACTGCAAGGCAGACTCTTTAACCACTGGACCACCAGGGAAGCCCAAGACCTTCTTCTTTAAAATGAAGAGATTGTACTAGATAACTGGTTCTCAACCCTGGATGTACACTAAAATCTTGCAAAATAGGCCAGTATTTGGGCACCCACTTAGGCCAGCTTGCATTAGAATCTCTGGGGAATTGCCCGTACATCTGAATTTTCAAAGCATCCCAGGTGATTCTGATGGGCAAGGCGCCTTGAGGACCACAGATTCTTTGACCTGAAAGTCGCAAGGGAGCTCAGAATCTAAAGGTTTCCACCCTTTTCAGTATGGGTGGCTCCAGGCCAAAGCTATTAATCATCACCAATTTGAGACTCAGAACCCCCGTTTCTGTGCAAAATCAGACCAGGTGTGGCAGTGCCAAGAAAACTAGAAGCCTCACAGGATGTCTTAATTATCACCCAGTTAGGGTGCCAAGAAAAATTCAGAATAACTGAATGAGGGGGGAAAATGTGTTTCCAGAAGCCAACTAATGAAGCCCTTTGTCTCCAAAGGATACAACACTAATTCTTTCCCTCCTTTGACACTATTACATTTTTTACATAAAGACAGGGAGGACAAAAGGGAAATTCTTTGTTTGTTGTAAGGAAGTCAACAGAGATCATGTGGGTGAAAAAGAACACCTTGATGAAATACATCACCACCTCTACTTTGGATTAAATAGGTCTCTACCACAGAACAAAGAGTGTATTTGCTTCAGGAAGGTGCTTAGCCTGTCAGGTGAGTACTGTACAAGTCCCATGGGCTGACTAGCACTGAGTGTGTAGGAGCAGGGGCCGAGGTGTGCCAGTATAGCTGTGATAAGATGTTGTTTGTAACTCACAAAATAGAAGTTCTCAGAAGCTGGGGACTCATTCTATTATGTGTCTACTTCACATGAAACATTCAACTTCCTGGGATATTCTATCCTACTACTTGGGATATTTGATACACTGAAAATGTAGCGTATTTATGGCCACTGGCATAAGAAAAAACAAAGCATTATCTGCTCCATCAAAACTATTAGGACTGTTATTAATATTTAGACAATGCAAAAGTACCAGACAAGCTAACAGATACTCAAAATTTCCAATTATATACAGATAAATTTTTACCAACATTTTTTATTCTTGGTTTTATTTTTTAATTTTTATTGGTGTACAGTTTATTTATAATGTGTTGGCTTCAGGTAACTTTTAGTTTTAATAAAGGTAAAGGAAGTAAATAGGGCTTCCCCTGGTGGTCCAGTGGGTAAGGACACCGCCTTGCAGTGCAAGGGGCGCCGGTTCGATCCCTGGCCTGGGAAGATCCCATGTGCCGCGGAGCGGCTGGACTGATGTGTCCTATTACTGAGCCGGAGCTCTGGAGCGCGTGCGCCCAGAGCCAGCGCTCTGCAACGACAGATGCCACCGCGATGGGAGGCCCACAGGAACCAAAGAACAAAGACGGATGAAAATAGAGAAATGAAGGACCAATAGAAGTGGCCCGCCCACTCCCCTCCCTCCCCAACCCGACCCCCGCCCAAAATAAATAAATAAATAAATCTTTAAAAAAAAAAAAGGAAGCAAATAGAATAACCAATGAAACATCTCACATTGTCCCACTGTAACAAATTACTGACTGAAAGGTACCAGGTAATTTTACTTAAACTATATCAAGCTCTCAGTTTTTCAGAAGGAGCAACGTGCTGCCAAATTGAAAACTCATTACCTAAACAAAGTCATTGGGAGCCAGTAAGAGCTCTTATGGGCTTCTCAGGTGGCACTTGTGGTAAAGACCCACCAGCCAATGCAGAAGATGTCAGAGGAGCAGGTTCAATCCATCGGCTGAGAAGATCCCCTAGAGGAAGGCATGGCAACCCACTCCAATATTCTTGCCCGGAGAATGCTATGGACAAAGAAGCCTGGCAGGCTATATAGTCCAGGCAAAGAGTTGGATACGACTCAAGCAATTTAGCACGCACAAGAGCTCTTATACAGAGTGAGACTTTCTGTTCCTGTACCCACTGCCTCGCCCAACCAACTTTCACATACCACCAAAGGCTTCTTCCAGAATTATTGCTACCAGCAGCTAGAATAAGCATGTTGCAGAACTCTCCCTTGAACCACTTAACAAAAAGAATGCTCATGACCAAGGCAGAGATCTGCAGAGCATTTCGTGAGAATAGAAGGTGGAGTTCTAGCATGTCAACAGGAGAAACAGCAAATGGAAACCTCCAACAGCATCAAAGGATATGGCTACAATAGCACACATAATAGATAATAAATTCAAATGCTCCGAGGTCTCCTCTTTCAGAGAATCATTTCAGCAGTATAGAAACCAAGAACCACACTATGCCCCCAAGTCTAGTTCCTCCTGGGCTGCCCACATCCACTGGCCACTGCAGCTTCTGGCTTCACTTTGTGACCTGGAAGAAGAGCTTCAATTGGCCTTTTGACCCTGAATCTCTTTGGTTTTGGTGGGGGGGATTTTTTTTGCCTTTAATGATTCTTTTCAGACTGCAAGGCCAGATGACCCCCTGCAGGGTCACATTCAACACTTCTCACCAAAATATTTCACAGTCATTGAGATAGAGATCCTCCTTGAACAACTGCCTACATTATAAGAAAGTGGTGAAGATATGGGCTAAATAAAGGCAAACTGCCCAGGTTTGAATCTTAGGTCTACCACCGAGCAAGTTACTTGTCATCTATAAACCTCATTTTTCTAATCCATAAAACAAGCCTCCTTCCCCTGGTAGTCCAGTGGGTAAGGATACCGCCTTGCAGTGCAAGGGGCGCCAGTTCGAGCCCTGGCCTGGGAAGATCCCACGTGCCGCGGAGCGGCTGGACCAATGGGTCCAATGACTGAGCCGGAGCCCTGGAGCGCATGCGCCCAGAGCCGGTGCTCTGCAATGACAGACGCCACCGCGATGGGAGGCCCACAGGAGCCAAAGAACAAAGACGAATGAAAATAGAGAAATGAAAGATCAATAGAAGTGGCCTGCCCGCTCCCCTCCCTCCCCAACCCGACCCCCGCCCAAGGGAAATAAAAAAATAAATCTTTAAAAAAAAAAAACACACAAGCCTCATTAGGTTGTTACGAGAAATGAATAAAATCATCCAAAATGCCTGGCACTGAAAAATCTCCAGCATCTACTATGATTATCCTCATTTATGTATACTAAATCATTATGCTCAGCTCTGTAATAATAAATGATGTAGATAATCTATATTATATGTACCTATTATTATCTTTGATAATTATTGTTATCAAAAATAACTCCTATACTGCCTTTGATATCACTGTAGAAGAGTTGGGATTCAGATGTCCCAGTCACTAGTTGGAACACTTGGCATGCTGGGCAACTATCTACGGAATGAACAGAATATGGAAGGTGGAGAGGCCCCAAGGAGTGAATTCTACCAAAGCAACTGGCTTCCTTGAGGACCAAACAACAGGCTGAGACCAAAGCAGCTGGCCTGGAGGTGTGCAGAAGACTAGATGAGCTCCATGAAGACAGCATGTGAAAGGCAAGCTTGTGTATAAAGGCCCCTCCCTCGTCCAAATTCCAGGGTGCCCTTGAAGCATGTGTCACCCACTAAACAGTTAATGAAACACAAAGAGCCTTGAATATCTTTGACCCTGAATCTCTTTGGTTTTGGTGGGGGATTTTGCCTTTAATGATTCTTTTCAGACTGCAAGGCCAGATGACCCTGCAGGTTCACATTCAACACTTCTCACCAAAATATTTCACAGTCATTGAGATAGAGATCCTCCTTGAACAACTGCCTACATTATAAGAAAGTGGTGAAGATATGGGCTAAATAAAGGCAAACTGCCCAGGTTTGAATCTTAGGTCTACCACCGAGCAAGTTACTTGTCATCTATAAACCTCATTTTTCTAATCCATAAAACAAGCCTCCTTCCCCTGGTAGTCCAGTGGGTAAGGATACCGCCTTGCAGTGCAAGGGGCGCCAGTTCGAGCCCTGGCCTGGGAAGATCCCACGTGCCGCGGAGCGGCTGGACCAATGGGTCCAATGACTGAGCCGGAGCCCTGGAGCGCATGCGCCCAGAGCCGGTGCTCTGCAATGACAGACGCCACCGCGATGGGAGGCCCACAGGAGCCAAAGAACAAAGACGAATGAAAATAGAGAAATGAAAGATCAATAGAAGTGGCCTGCCCGCTCCCCTCCCTCCCCAACCCGACCCCCGCCCAAGGTAAATAAATAAATAAATCTTTAAAAAAAAAAAAAAAAAAACACACAAGCCTCATTAGGTTGTTACGAGAAATGAATAAAATCATCCAAAATGCCTGGCACTGAAAAATCTCCAGCATCTACTATGATTATCCTCATTTATGTATACTAAATCATTATGCTCAGCTCTGTAATAATAAATGATGTAGATAATCTATATTATATGTACCTATTATTATCTTTGATAATTATTGTTATCAAAAATAACTCCTATACTGCCTTTGATATCACTGTAGAAGAGTTGGGATTCAGATGTCCCAGTCACTAGTTGGAACACTTGGCATGCTGGGCAACTATCTACGGAATGAACAGAATATGGAAGGTGGAGAGGCCCCCAAGGAGTGAATTCTACCAAAGCAACTGGCTTCCTTGAGGACCAAACAACAGGCTGAGACCAAAGCAGCTGGCCTGGAGGTGTGCAGAAGACTAGATGAGCTCCATGAAGACAGCATGTGAAAGGCAAGCTTGTGTATAAAGGCCCCTCCCTCGTCCAAATTCCAGGGTGCCCTTGAAGCATGTGTCACCCACTAAACAGTTAATGAAACACAAAGAGCCTTGAATATCTCCAGGGTCACATTTCAAGACTTATAGAATAATTAGGAAAAATCTGAGCTGGCCAAAGTCTTCCTGGCTCACACTGGCAGGCAGACCATCTTTGTTTTCCATTAGTGTGTGTTGTCGTCACAGTAACTGCGAGGCTCCAAAGACAGGCCTGGGGTGCCATTTCCTCCTGTACTTAGGCTGCCACACTGAAATAGCATTATGAACTCAGCAATGCCTCTTCCTTTCCTGTTGTGCTGTGGTGCCTCAGTCAAAGAAGCAGGCCCTAAAATGAGTTACCGGAGACATAAGTGTATTAAAGAGACATAAAGAAAAATAAAGTCAATTTATTCTTATTACTGTATCGCCTATGACTCATGTGTGTGTGTGTGTGTGTGCGCGCGTGTGTGTGTATGCATCGGTGGGAGACGGGGGAGGCTTATTTTTGCAAAGATCTTTTAGATAAACAAAGCAAGTTGGCAGTAACTTGATTGTCTTGGTGATGTCAGTAGTCTACTGTTTTCAATCAAATTGTCTTTTGGCTTCAAATCTGTAGCAAATCATTTTTTTGAAGAACGCATGTGGCCAACTCTGATATGTCCATTTCATGGCTTTCTGTCACCTTTCCCTTACAAAGATAAGCAGCAGATAATTTACTTCTTCAAAGTAACTCAGAAAGATGAAAAGATTGCAATAGCAATTTATTGAAAAATCAAAAATAGAGTACTTTTAAGTGTAGACATATAAGGTCCTTGGCCAGTAAAGCAACAATCCTCCTCCTCTATGTTTTGGTAAAGGAGGTAGATGACAGCATGTAAGCAAAAAAAAAGGAAAGACAGAAAAATCTCTGAGCATTGAGGGCTCAGTGAAAGTCACACCACTTGAGATAAATTCGGCATTAGCTTTAAAAATTCTTTTTAAAGTCTATCTTTCACAGACCTCAGGAACACATAAATCACACAATATTATGCACGTTGACACCATTTCCCAAAAAGGAAACATAACACCAACCTTCTCTTGACTTTTCAGTGCTGCTGTGGCTTAAACAAAGCTCTTGGGGACTGGAGTGCTGGTTAATACCGTGTTTCTTCATCTCTTTTCTGGGAGTTTCTCAAGTTCTGCAATCAGCTGGTCAAAAGCCAACCAGAGCTGCCCAATTCATGTTGGACTTTCCTAATTGTAAGTTCTTACACAACTCGCTGCCTCGCCTTTGAAACTGCACTGTCTTAGCTACTGCCATGAGGAAAGCTGTATTCTGCCTGCAGCCTTTTCTCCTCTCTGAATAGCTAAAAAGTTGGACTGACCATTTTAAGGAAGAAAATGATCCAGTATATTTTCTTGAGATTCCCATATTTTTGCTCTAGAACCTTTAGAATGTACTCTATAAAGCCAGAAAATTTATCTTATTTTCTTTCTATTCTTTTCTTCCTCCTTTGTTCTTTCTTTCTTTCTAAAACAAGGCTTTCCATTAGAGAACGAACATTCTGAAATTCAGTTTGCCTTATCTTTTAGAAACTCATCCTTTCAATTGCAAAAGATAAAGCAAAATGGACAGGTCTAAACTCTAAGTACCCTGCCTAAGGTTTGTTGGTACTAAAGTTACTAAGAAACCTCTTCACTTATAAGAGTTCTTCATATATTTTTGTTAACTATACAGAATAAATAGCACCACATAATATGCTCCATTTCATGGCTTTCTGTCACCTTTCCCTTACAAAGATAAGCAGCAGATAATTTACTTCTTCAAAGTAACTCAGAAAGATGAAAAGATTGCAATAGCAATTTATTGAAAAATCAAAAATAGAGTACTTTTAAGTGTAGACATATAAGGTCCTTGGCCAGTAAAGCAACAATCCTCCTCCTCTATGTTTTGGTAAAGGAGGTAGATGACAGCATGTAAGCAAAAAAAAAGGAAAGACAGAAAAATCTCTGAGCATTGAGGGCTCAGTGAAAGTCACACCACTTGAGATAAATTCGGCATTAGCTTTAAAAATTCTTTTTAAAGTCTATCTTTCACAGACCTCAGGAACACATAAATCACACAATATTATGCACGTTGACACCATTTCCCAAAAAGGAAACATAACACCAACCTTCTCTTGACTTTTCAGTGCTGCTGTGGCTTAAACAAAGCTCTTGGGGACTGGAGTGCTGGTTAATACCGTGTTTCTTCATCTCTTTTCTGGGAGTTTCTCAAGTTCTGCAATCAGCTGGTCAAAAGCCAACCAGAGCTGCCCAATTCATGTTGGACTTTCCTAATTGTAAGTTCTTACACAACTCGCTGCCTCGCCTTTGAAACTGCACTGTCTTAGCTACTGCCATGAGGAAAGCTGTATTCTGCCTGCAGCCTTTTCTCCTCTCTGAATAGCTAAAAAGTTGGACTGACCATTTTAAGGAAGAAAATGATCCAGTATATTTTCTTGAGATTCCCATATTTTTGCTCTAGAACCTTTAGAATGTACTCTATAAAGCCAGAAAATTTATCTTATTTTCTTTCTATTCTTTTCTTCCTCCTTTGTTCTTTCTTTCTTTCTAAAACAAGGCTTTCCATTAGAGAACGAACATTCTGAAATTCAGTTTGCCTTATCTTTTAGAAACTCATCCTTTCAATTGCAAAAGATAAAGCAAAATGGACAGGTCTAAACTCTAAGTACCCTGCCTAAGGTTTGTTGGTACTAAAGTTACTAAGAAACCTCTTCACTTATAAGAGTTCTTCATATATTTTTGTTAACTATACAGAATAAATAGCACCACATAATATGCTCCTACATCTTTATGATGTAACCCTTTTTTTTTTCTGCCTTGGAATATCCTTTCTTGGCCTAATGTTTAAGAGGAATGACTAGGATTAAGGCAATGAATAGCAAGAATTCACTTGTATCTGGTGAGGTTGAAGCTAGTGTGAGATGACCTTTTTTGGTCTTTTAATTTTTACCTGTTACTAGGTTAGTAAAACAAAACAAAACATCTAAAGAAGAAATAGAGGATGATAAATTTGATAATATATCCCTCCTTGGAGGAAGAGGCCTGCCTTGCATACATTACACAGCATAGTTGGTTATAAAAGAGACACCCAAGCCCTGTATATAAACACACTTTATCTCCAAGTACAAATATAGAAACCAGGGAACAGTCTATGCTGTGGGTGATTTCTTGGCCATTTTAGTAATAATTCTATAAGACAGCCTTCTGCTGAATGATAAGGGAGGGACTGAAACATAAATTCAAAACTATTGGCTGGAGCACAAAGTATGTCAGCTTAGAGTAACCAGCAGAAAGCTATGCCCTTAACAGGATTCCAAATTTAAAGAATATATTCTCCTATCTTTCCTATGATCTATGAATTTGATTTTACAGAGGGTCTGTACTAAGAACTTTGTGTGCAATAAAGAGTAAAATAAACAGATAACTACCTTTAAGGTATAATAATTGAAAAAGAATAGCTTAAATTTATTAGAGTAGGAAATGCAACCTATTCCTGTATTCTTGCCTAGAAAATTTCATGGACAGAGGAACCTGCCAAGCTACAGTCCATGTGGTCACAGAGTGGTACACGCCTGAGCAACTAACTCACACTGAAAAGCACCAGGGAAATTTAAGTTGCATTAATTCATTTAATCTTCAAAACAACTCTGTGAGGAAGATAGTATTATTATCCCCATTTTACAGATGAGGAAACTGAGGCAGAGAGGGTAATTGGCCCAAGGTCACAATGAACTGAATTCTGAATCCAGGCCATCCAACTTGCCTATGCAATTAGCCTTTCTTCCCTCCTCCAAGTCAATGACCTAGCCTTGCTGTTAAATCTTCAACTCAGATACAGTGTAAGGAAACAAAATGTATCTTATTATAAGCTTATATTTTATTCTATATACCTATATACCTTAAAAATAAATTATACCTTAAAATTAATTAATGTGTAAACAAATGTATCTTGCAGGTTTTTAGATGTTAATTTTCTAACAAGGTGCTACCAATCTTAAATGTTTCTGCTGAAATATTAATAGATCTCAACCTAAGCTTACCCATCACTTCCCATGATGCTGCTGTTTTAAAATTCACATGTTAAGGCTTCCTGGTGATCCAGAGGGTAAAGAGTCCGCCTTGCATACATTACACAGCATAGTTGGTTATAAAAGAGACACCCAAGCCCTGTATATAAACACACTTTATCTCCAAGTACAAATATAGAAACCAGGGAACAGTCTATGCTGTGGGTGATTTCTTGGCCATTTTAGTAATAATTCTATAAGACAGCCTTCTGCTGAATGATAAGGGAGGGACTGAAACATAAATTCAAAACTATTGGCTGGAGCACAAAGTATGTCAGCTTAGAGTAACCAGCAGAAAGCTATGCCCTTAACAGGATTCCAAATTTAAAGAATATATTCTCCTATCTTTCCTATGATCTATGAATTTGATTTTACAGAGGGTCTGTACTAAGAACTTTGTGTGCAATAAAGAGTAAAATAAACAGATAACTACCTTTAAGGTATAATAATTGAAAAAGAATAGCTTAAATTTATTAGAGTAGGAAATGCAACCTATTCCTGTATTCTTGCCTAGAAAATTTCATGGACAGAGGAACCTGCCAAGCTACAGTCCATGTGGTCACAGAGTGGTACACGCCTGAGCAACTAACTCACACTGAAAAGCACCAGGGAAATTTAAGTTGCATTAATTCATTTAATCTTCAAAACAACTCTGTGAGGAAGATAGTATTATTATCCCCATTTTACAGATGAGGAAACTGAGGCAGAGAGGGTAATTGGCCCAAGGTCACAATGAACTGAATTCTGAATCCAGGCCATCCAACTTGCCTATGCAATTAGCCTTTCTTCCCTCCTCCAAGTCAATGACCTAGCCTTGCTGTTAAATCTTCAACTCAGATACAGTGTAAGGAAACAAAATGTATCTTATTATAAGCTTATATTTTATTCTATATACCTATATACCTTAAAAATAAATTATACCTTAAAATTAATTAATGTGTAAACAAATGTATCTTGCAGGTTTTTAGATGTTAATTTTCTAACAAGGTGCTACCAATCTTAAATGTTTCTGCTGAAATATTAATAGATCTCAACCTAAGCTTACCCATCACTTCCCATGATGCTGCTGTTTTAAAAATTCACATGTTAAGGCTTCCCTGGTGATCCAGAGGGTAAAGAGTCCACCTTGCAGTGCAAGGGGCACTGGTTCAATCCCTGGCCCGAGAAGATCCCATGTACCATGGAACAGCTGGACCAGTGTGTCCAATTACAAGCCAGCCCTCTGGAGCACTTGCATCCAGAACCAGTGCTCTGCAACAAGAGAGGCCACTGCTATAGGAGGCCCACACAGACCAAAGAATAAAGGTGGATGAAAATAAATAAATAAAAAACCAATAAAAGAGGTCAAAATTAAAAAAAAAAAACAAACAAAAAAAAAACTCACATGTTAGGAGGTAAGTAAGTGAAAATGTCAATTAAATAAACTCTGTAAAATCCTATTTCTTAGGGGGCTTGTTTTATGAGGAAACGCTTATCTTCCAAAAAAGACAATTAGCAATAGTTCAAAATGTGCATTTTACCACAAAGTTTCACTTCTAAAGGGTAAGTAAGGGACTTCACCGGTGGTCCAGTTGTTAAGACACTACATTTCCAGTGCAAAGTGCCCAGTTCAATCCCTGGTCAAAGAAGTAGATCTCACATGCCTCAAGTAAGACCCAGTGCAGTCAAGTAAGTAAATAAAATTTTTTAGCAAAGAATAATTAAAAGTCATAACTACCAAAAATCATTGTTAAATGGCTATACTAAATAATTCACAAATTTCATTGGGAAAATCCCATAGTGATTCTTGCTGAATATCCATTTAAAAGGGTAATATTAACCTCCTTGCTCATCTTAAAAATATAATAAGAATGCTTTTTTTTTTAATGAACACAGAAAAAAAATAGTTCAGAATCACGATTCATGCTATATCTCACACAGTGAGGCTACAGGTCTCATAAAACTTAGAAATGAAGGGAGAATTTTAGAAAGATAAGCCAAGGTCAAATGAATATCTGAATCCAGGCCATCCAACTTGCCTATGCAATTAGCCTTTCTTCCCTCCTCCAAGTCAATGACCTAGCCTTGCTGTTAAATCTTCAACTCAGATACAGTGTAAGGAAACAAAATGTATCTTATTATAAGCTTATATTTTATTCTATATACCTATATACCTTAAAAATAAATTATACCTTAAAATTAATTAATGTGTAAACAAATGTATCTTGCAGGTTTTTAGATGTTAATTTTCTAACAAGGTGCTACCAATCTTAAATGTTTCTGCTGAAATATTAATAGATCTCAACCTAAGCTTACCCATCACTTCCCATGATGCTGCTGTTTTAAAAATTCACATGTTAAGGCTTCCCTGGTGATCCAGAGGGTAAAGAGTCCACCTTGCAGTGCAAGGGGCACTGGTTCAATCCCTGGCCCGAGAAGATCCCATGTACCATGGAACAGCTGGACCAGTGTGTCCAATTACAAGCCAGCCCTCTGGAGCACTTGCATCCAGAACCAGTGCTCTGCAACAAGAGAGGCCACTGCTATAGGAGGCCCACACAGACCAAAGAATAAAGGTGGATGAAAATAAATAAATAAAAAACCAATAAAAGAGGTCAAAATTAAAAAAAAAAACAAACAAACAAAAAAAAAACTCACATGTTAGGAGGTAAGTAAGTGAAAATGTCAATTAAATAAACTCTGTAAAATCCTATTTCTTAGGGGGCTTGTTTTATGAGGAAACGCTTATCTTCCAAAAAAGACAATTAGCAATAGTTCAAAATGTGCATTTTACCACAAAGTTTCACTTCTAAAGGGTAAGTAAGGGACTTCACCGGTGGTCCAGTTGTTAAGACACTACATTTCCAGTGCAAAGTGCCCAGTTCAATCCCTGGTCAAAGAAGTAGATCTCACATGCCTCAAGTAAGACCCAGTGCAGTCAAGTAAGTAAATAAAATTTTTTAGCAAAGAATAATTAAAAGTCATAACTACCAAAAATCATTGTTAAATGGCTATACTAAATAATTCACAAATTTCATTGGGAAAATCCCATAGTGATTCTTGCTGAATATCCATTTAAAAGGGTAATATTAACCTCCTTGCTCATCTTAAAAATATAATAAGAATGCTTTTTTTTTTAATGAACACAGAAAAAAAATAGTTCAGAATCACGATTCATGCTATATCTCACACAGTGAGGCTACAGGTCTCATAAAACTTAGAAATGAAGGGAGAATTTTAGAAAGATAAGCATGATACTTAAATATTTTTATGTTCAAGGCCAGATTTTAATTCACAATGACTCACAAATGGAAGGAACCATGATTTAAATGAATAGTACCTAAAGCAACTACAAATAGAATCTGGTACCAAAAAATAATAAAAGTATAAGAATTGTAGGGTTTCCCTGGTGGTCCAGTGGGTGAAGTATCCACCTTGCAGTGCAGGGGGTGCCCATTCGATCCCTGGCCTGGGAAGATCCCACGTGCCACGAAGCAGCTGGACCATGTGTCCAATTACAAGCCAGTACTCTGAGGTGTGCACCCAGAGCTAGTGCTCTGCAATGAGAGAAGCCACTGCGATGGGAGGCCCACACAAGCCAAAGAACAAAAATGGATTAAAATAAATAAATGAAAGACCAATCAATGAGGCCAAAATTTTTTTAAAAGCATATGAATTGTAGTATTTAGAGGTCTAGGTGTGTACACAGGAGATGCATGTATACACACACACACACACACACACAAACACACACACAGTTTTTATATATCCCCCTTTCTATTTCACTCTCAAGATATACATCATCTACAAAATCAAGTACATGAGCATGGTCACAATAATTGTGGTTTCTCTGTGCTTGGTAAAACTATAAAGACCTTCCTTGAGAAAGTTTCTAGATAAATAGCTATTAACTGCACGTATAGTTGCTTGCCTTAATTTTATACTTACACATACATTCGCCATATTCATCATTAGAAATCCAGAGCTCAAACTGTTCAATAGAACATCAACAAGGTACAGCCAAACAGCTCCAGAGTCAGAGGGTCCGTTCCAAAAAAAGTGCAAAGTGCCCAGTTCAATCCCTGGTCAAAGAAGTAGATCTCACATGCCTCAAGTAAGACCCAGTGCAGTCAAGTAAGTAAATAAAATTTTTTAGCAAAGAATAATTAAAAGTCATAACTACCAAAAATCATTGTTAAATGGCTATACTAAATAATTCACAAATTTCATTGGGAAAATCCCATAGTGATTCTTGCTGAATATCCATTTAAAAGGGTAATATTAACCTCCTTGCTCATCTTAAAAATATAATAAGAATGCTTTTTTTTTTAATGAACACAGAAAAAAAATAGTTCAGAATCACGATTCATGCTATATCTCACACAGTGAGGCTACAGGTCTCATAAAACTTAGAAATGAAGGGAGAATTTTAGAAAGATAAGCATGATACTTAAATATTTTTATGTTCAAGGCCAGATTTTAATTCACAATGACTCACAAATGGAAGGAACCATGATTTAAATGAATAGTACCTAAAGCAACTACAAATAGAATCTGGTACCAAAAAATAATAAAAGTATAAGAATTGTAGGGTTTCCCTGGTGGTCCAGTGGGTGAAGTATCCACCTTGCAGTGCAGGGGGTGCCCATTCGATCCCTGGCCTGGGAAGATCCCACGTGCCACGAAGCAGCTGGACCATGTGTCCAATTACAAGCCAGTACTCTGGAGTGTGTGCACCCAGAGCTAGTGCTCTGCAATGAGAGAAGCCACTGCGATGGGAGGCCCACACAAGCCAAAGAACAAAAATGGATTAAAATAAATAAATGAAAGACCAATCAATGAGGCCAAAATTTTTTTAAAAGCATATGAATTGTAGTATTTAGAGGTCTAGGTGTGTACACAGGAGATGCATGTATACACACACACACACACACACACAAACACACACACAGTTTTTATATATCCCCCTTTCTATTTCACTCTCAAGATATACATCATCTACAAAATCAAGTACATGAGCATGGTCACAATAATTGTGGTTTCTCTGTGCTTGGTAAAACTATAAAGACCTTCCTTGAGAAAGTTTCTAGATAAATAGCTATTAACTGCACGTATAGTTGCTTGCCTTAATTTTATACTTACACATACATTCGCCATATTCATCATTAGAAATCCAGAGCTCAAACTGTTCAATAGAACATCAACAAGGTACAGCCAAACAGCTCCAGAGTCAGAGGGTGCTTAGGACAATACTTTGTACCTGGTCACTTTCATAAAATTGTTCCGAATTTAAAGAGGTAAACGCTTCTACGTGCATGTGTGTGTGCTCAGTCACTTCAGTCATGACTGATTTTTTGTGACTCTATGCGCCGTAGCCCATCAGGTTCCTCTGTCTGTGGGTTTCTCTAGGCAAGGATACTGGAGTGGGTTACCATGCTGTCCTCCATGGGATCTTCCCAACCCAGGGATTGAACCCACATCTCTTGCATCTCCTGCATTGCAGGTAGATTCTTTACTCACTGAGCCACCTGGGAAGCCCAAACCCCGCTCCAAAGGACCCTAATTCTAACAGAGCACCAAACAACCCACACTAAGAAGGAATCAGTTCTAAAAGGTATTGTCTGGGAAATCACTGTGAAAGGGGAAGCCACTATTGTGGGTTTTAAGTAGTGGACAAAGTCTCTTCAGGAAAGAAGAGGAAGTATTCCAGGCAGAGGGGGATGAAACGGCACAGGTAGGGGCATTGACATGTGCAGCATGTAGGTGTTTGATGAAGGGCCCAAAATTTGAACTATCTGAAGCAGAGGGACATTTGTTGTTGAGTAGTGGGAGCTGAGACTGGAAAAGTTAAGTACGTGCCAGATGATAGAAGGTTTCCAAAATACCCAGCCTAGGTGTTTGGCAGCAACTGAGAGTTGAAGAAGATAACTGAGGAGTAGGAGAGGCAAGCATAGGAAAAGTCACAGTCATAGGCAAGGTGGGCTTCCCAGGTGGCTCAGTGGTAAAGAATTCACCTGCCAAAAGGCGATGCAGGTTCCTCCCTGGGTCAGGAAGATCCTGTGGGGAGTAGGAAATGGTCATCCACTCCAGTCTTGCCTGGAGAACTCCATGGACAGAGTTGCCTGGCAGGCTACAGTCCACGAGATCGAAAAAGTCAAACAGGACTTAGCGACTAAACAACAACAACGTGGGTAAGGTGGTTTGCACAGCAATGAAGGTTGGAAGTGGAGCAGCCCTGTTATGACACGATCCAGACTGAAGATGAAGACAACAGATCTTGAGGTGACTGAAGGGGAAAGGAAGAACTCCAAAATAAGCTCAAACTGTTCAATAGAACATCAACAAGGTACAGCCAAACAGCTCCAGAGTCAGAGGGTGCTTAGGACAATACTTTGTACCTGGTCACTTTCATAAAATTGTTCCGAATTTAAAGAGGTAAACGCTTCTACGTGCATGTGTGTGTGCTCAGTCACTTCAGTCATGACTGATTTTTTGTGACTCTATGCGCCGTAGCCCATCAGGTTCCTCTGTCTGTGGGTTTCTCTAGGCAAGGATACTGGAGTGGGTTACCATGCTGTCCTCCATGGGATCTTCCCAACCCAGGGATTGAACCCACATCTCTTGCATCTCCTGCATTGCAGGTAGATTCTTTACTCACTGAGCCACCTGGGAAGCCCAAACCCCGCTCCAAAGGACCCTAATTCTAACAGAGCACCAAACAACCCACACTAAGAAGGAATCAGTTCTAAAAGGTATTGTCTGGGAAATCACTGTGAAAGGGGAAGCCACTATTGTGGGTTTTAAGTAGTGGACAAAGTCTCTTCAGGAAAGAAGAGGAAGTATTCCAGGCAGAGGGGGATGAAACGGCACAGGTAGGGGCATTGACATGTGCAGCATGTAGGTGTTTGATGAAGGGCCCAAAATTTGAACTATCTGAAGCAGAGGGACATTTGTTGTTGAGTAGTGGGAGCTGAGACTGGAAAAGTTAAGTACGTGCCAGATGATAGAAGGTTTCCAAAATACCCAGCCTAGGTGTTTGGCAGCAACTGAGAGTTGAAGAAGATAACTGAGGAGTAGGAGAGGCAAGCATAGGAAAAGTCACAGTCATAGGCAAGGTGGGCTTCCCAGGTGGCTCAGTGGTAAAGAATTCACCTGCCAAAAGGCGATGCAGGTTCCTCCCTGGGTCAGGAAGATCCTGTGGGGAGTAGGAAATGGTCATCCACTCCAGTCTTGCCTGGAGAACTCCATGGACAGAGTTGCCTGGCAGGCTACAGTCCACGAGATCGAAAAAGTCAAACAGGACTTAGCGACTAAACAACAACAACGTGGGTAAGGTGGTTTGCACAGCAATGAAGGTTGGAAGTGGAGCAGCCCTGTTATGACACGATCCAGACTGAAGATGAAGACAACAGATCTTGAGGTGATGAGAGACACAGCCGTAGAGTCCCTAACGGTGAAGGGGAAAGGAAGAACTCCAAAATAACCCAGAAATGTGACTTGAGTGAACGAGAGAACACAATCTGTGTGGTTAATTGTTCTTACACTGGAGGAAAGCACGTGCTCTAACTTGAGCTATTTTTGACTCTCAAGGATAAACTTATACAATCAAGAAGACTGATAGTCAAAAATCAGTCCATCAGGAAACATGGATTTCACTTGGGGCCAATGCTGCACTCAATTTTCCTCATACTGTTCCACTAACTCCAAAATCTACTAATGGCAGATTTTGGCTGTACACACACAATCATAAGCCAACAATGTGACCCTTCCTAAGATAAAAACAAGAAAAATGTAAAGCCTTTGGTTCAGACTTTCAAAACTCTTTAAAGACAAAGATACTGCATCTCCAGTAAAGTACTATCAGTTTCATTCTCTGATACCAAGTTTTACCAGAGTGCATTTTGTACTGTTACATTCATTATACATGATGAGCTGCATTTACTTCATAAACTAATCACACAATCAGAATCATGACATAATCCATACTGAAATGATATATTATTTCATTTTTGAGCATATGATCTATAGCCTTTAACTAGTTTTTCTGAAAATAGGAACATTTACTGAAAGAGTTGATACATTCTAGTCAACAATTTGTTCAAAACTGGCCTTGGGTAATTCCTTCTTTAAGTTGACAAAATAGACTCAAATAATTTTAAAACGAAGAAGATAACTGGGGGCAAGCATAGGAAAAGTCACAGTCGATGGGCTTCCCAGGTGGCTCAGTGGTAAAGAATTCACCTGCCAAGGCGATGCAGGTTCCTCCTGGGTCAGGAAGATCCTGTGGGGAGTAGGAAATGGTCATCCACTCCAGTCTTGCCTGGAGAACTCCATGGACAGAGTTGCCTGGCAGGCTACAGTCCACGAGATCGAAAAAGTCAAACAGGACTTAGCGACTAAACAACAACAACGTGGGTAAGGTGGTTTGCACAGCAATGAAGGTTGGAAGTGGAGCAGCCCTGTTATGACACGATCCAGACTGAAGATGAAGACAACAGATCTTGAGGTGATGAGAGACACAGCCGTAGAGTCCCTAACGGTGAAGGGGAAAGGAAGAACTCCAAAATAACCCAGAAATGTGACTTGAGTGAACGAGAGAACACAATCTGTGTGGTTAATTGTTCTTACACTGGAGGAAAGCACGTGCTCTAACTTGAGCTATTTTTGACTCTCAAGGATAAACTTATACAATCAAGAAGACTGATAGTCAAAAATCAGTCCATCAGGAAACATGGATTTCACTTGGGGCCAATGCTGCACTCAATTTTCCTCATACTGTTCCACTAACTCCAAAATCTACTAATGGCAGATTTTGGCTGTACACACACAATCATAAGCCAACAATGTGACCCTTCCTAAGATAAAAACAAGAAAAATGTAAAGCCTTTGGTTCAGACTTTCAAAACTCTTTAAAGACAAAGATACTGCATCTCCAGTAAAGTACTATCAGTTTCATTCTCTGATACCAAGTTTTACCAGAGTGCATTTTGTACTGTTACATTCATTATACATGATGAGCTGCATTTACTTCATAAACTAATCACACAATCAGAATCATGACATAATCCATACTGAAATGATATATTATTTCATTTTTGCGAGCATATGATCTATAGCCTTTAACTAGTTTTTCTGAAAATAGGAACATTTACTGAAAGAGTTGATACATTCTAGTCAACAATTTGTTCAAAACTGGCCTTGGGTAATTCCTTCTTTAAGTTGACAAAATAGACTCAAATAATTTTTAAAACATGCATGTGAATCTTCCTTGAAATTATCCTTAGTTTAGAATATTTGTTCGATGACCATGTCCACTTAGAGGAACAAATTTCGCATGTAAATCCAGCCCAACTACAGACACAAGTTATCATTGAACCATGTCCTCAATGGGCAGCCACAACTTTTGTCAGTCAGTATGATATTAATCACTCTTAGCAAGTCTGGTAAAACTACAGGGTAGCTCATAAAAGCAGAGCAATACAACAGATGAAAGGAGGATTTCCTTCACACTATGGTGAGCACATTCGTACTCACATACATGCAACTTAAGAAAGAATTTTTCTAATACATTCCATGTGAGTTTTAAAAATCAGAATCTGTCTTATCTGTATACATGCAACTACTAACACACACACACACACACAAAATAACATTCTTTTGCATCGTTTACATTTAACAATTGCAAAAGCAGTGATTTGAAACCAGGCATATCTTGTGCCTCGTCAGTAGCACTTGGGGTGACCGTAATGTAACGAGGTCAGAACCAGCACAAGGTGTACCCGTGTAACCAGAGACGGCCAGCAAGGGAGACGCAGCCGCCAGGAGAAAGTACAGCAACACAAACAACTCACAGGACTTCCCTCTCATTTACCACACGAGCTGTTCAGCGAGTTTCATTACATGAAAGTGCTTTTGCTTCTAGGGAAAATATCCCCTCCATGGGTTAGTCATCCTCATTCTGAAAGGACCCTAATGTTGTCCTTTGTCAGATATCTGTTACCTGCCAGAGATGGAGAAGTTGGCAGAAATACTCCAGTGGCTATTAAAGCATCATAACAATCCTTATGTTTAAAAAGCAATCGGATAATTCTGAGAAAGAGATGACTTTCTGATTCTTTAAAAATAATTCTCAGTGATGGTCATCATTTCCAAATGTGTTATCATGTAGTGGAACAGTGAGAATCAAAGGAAACAGACAACACAGAGTCGGAGAGAGCTCTGTTCTTGTGGAAGTAGAAATTTCTTAAGAGAGTAAGTAGCTGTGCATTTTGGTCTTACCTGACTGGCAGCTGGTCTAACCAAAGGTACGTCCTTTATGGAGGTAGCTTATCCTTTGAAGAACCCAGTGGCTTGCCCCACAGCCCAAGAGAGACTGGAGTCCTGGAAAACTATCCAGCCCAAAAGAATACAGAGGGAAAAGCTTTTCCCACTTTCTTTCCTAGGACTAGCCAATAGCTGAAGTCATGCAGGAAACTGGGTAGTGAGAAGGGAAAGCAGCTTCTTCTCCCTGAAATCCCGATCAGCAGAAATTGGAGGCTGTGGTATATCTCCCACCCAGACTTTTGTTTAAAAGTTTTTTCAACTGTTGCTAGGTGTTGTTGGGCTCTGAGATTAGGTTTCCCGTCTTCTGCTCCCTTCACAGCACTGTCAGAGCAATGACTTTGTCGAGGAGCTGAGCTCGCGTGTGCTATATTTAACCAGTGTTCTCAGCAAGTCAAGCCTGTCAACAGCTGAGAAGTTTGGAGCCGGCTTTACTCAGTTCCTCGGCAGCTGGGTTATCAGTGGATACAGCTCTGCTCGGTAAAAGATTGCGGGAAACGGCAGACCCTTTTAAGGACTGCTGCTCGTTACACAGAGGTAATGATTGTTGGAAGCCCTTAAATGCAGATTGCGATTTGGAATTTAGGTTTTAAAATCCAAAAGGAAACAGCAGCAGTTGCCTCGAGCTAAGCAATTTACCCACACGATATTCTTCTCAATTAGGCTTTCTGAGATAAATCTTCTTAAATAGAAAAGTCTTTTAAAACAGTATGGTGATCATTGGGGAAATTCACAGCAAGGATCATTCTCAGGCAGTTTTTTACATGGATGTGTTACATACCTAACTAAATTTCATTCATATCTGTCAGATGAGACTTAACCAGCTTCTATACCTGACTGTTCTTAAACTAAGTTTATCATAAAGGAATGTCTGTAACAAAGTTTTTGAAAGGAAAATCTTAGTGTTCTCACTCAGATCATTCATTCAAAGCAAGAAATGGAGAATGCTCCAGGAAAATCGGGACTTGAGATACCTCTAGCAGTCGACAGGCTTGTCTCATCATTAACCCTTCCATCTCCAAAACCAGAGACCAGTCACTTCTACCTTGAACTCCAACATAAAAATACCAGAAGGTATTTTTACTTGCTCTATTCTATGTAAGGAAATAGTGTGACTCTATCAAGATTAAGAATCATGAAAATATTTGTATTTAAGACTATTCTCAGAATTGCCTTACTAATTACATATGTGAAATTAACAGTAAGAGGAGCTAAGAGAAGGGACAGAGACACACTTGTGCACGCACACACACAAACATACACACACACACCTACTATTATTGGCGAACACACAAGAATATTGCCCTGACAAAAAATTTCATCAGTATCACTAAAAATGTTGACCCCTTTTCTGAGACATTTTATCACTTTAAAGAGATCCTTTCTTTTAGAAACATGCAAACTGAAGTTGGACCAAGGAGACATATAAAGGGATAGATATAATATTCTGAGTGCTGCATACTTGCAACAAGAGGCTTATCTGCTGGAGAATTCTAATATCTGAGAAAGGCTCCCACTTTTCACAAGGGGTATATGTCCTTCTTTCTAAACAAATGACACTCACCCTCAAGGCAGTTGACCCCACACCTCAACCTGTTAGAAAATGTCTCAGTATTCCCATCTCACCTACCTCTCTAACAGCATTCATCCTCTCCCCCTAATTTATTTAGTACTAGTCACATTTAAAACTGTGTTTATTCAGATTCTTAGTACTTCTGGGTCTGGGCCAACCTTGATTTTTTAAAAAAGAATTCTATTAAGATGAAAGCATTCTTATCAGCTATACTCCAATGAAAACAAAGAAGATAAAAACATTCTTATAGGAAATTAACTGATTCTTCTAGAATGCTAATGGATCTTTCCGAGACAATCTATCCACAGTCTTTTAATAGGAAAGGGAAATGTGCAACTGTGCTATGAGATGATTCAGAACTACTAGGAGAACTTTGTGAAAAATTACAAAGGGGTGCGATGGGGGGTGGGCTTCCCAGGTGGCGCTAGTGGCAAAGAACCCACCGGCCAGTGCAGAAGACTTAAGAGATGTGGGTTTGATTCCTGGGTCAGGGATATCCCCTGGAGAAGGAAATGGCAACCCACTCCCTGGAGAATCCTGTGGACAGAGGAGCCTGGTGGGATACAGTCCATAGGGCTGCAAAGAGTCAGACACAACTGAAGCAACTTAGCATGGCACAAGGTGTGGGGAGATCACTGTTTGAAAGATGCCCCCATCCCGCACGTGTACCCCACATGCGATAGCCCCACTTCCCCAGAGAAGACGTGGGGAATGGATCATTTCTTTCCTCCTAGGAGTTCACTTTACAGATGTCCCTGGTCCAGAAGAAGCAGAGAAGCATGTTATTCACAGTTAAGAAGGGGAAATAACCTACTTTGTCTTTATGGGTCTAGATACTTTCATTGAGAAGATGATAGTTATTTATTCCTTACCTACCCAGACAATTACAGATTTTACTAGGGTCTTTTTCCTTTTCGAATGAAAACCTATTCCCCACCATTGCTTTTTTTGACCATTGAACTGGCTGTTCATTGTTACTGTTAGTATATTTTTAAAATGTGGTGACAAGCAATAGTATACAGAGTATTTCATATAATTAGATACTGTTGATACCTTTAAATTTTGTTCTTTAATTGTGGTAGCCAGTTTGCTGGTCTGAACCGAAACTTCAGCATCTTCAGACTCTCATTCTCTCTCACACATAGAGGCACACACACACACACAGTCTCTCTATAAAGTGGATTTATTTTGAAGCCTTCTCTCCCATCCCCTGGGAATGATTATTCAGACAAAAGCATTTCCTACATAATCCACAGAGGAAGTAGTGCCATTAAAAGCTATTAGAGGTTTGTGTTTTGTATACAGTCAACAAGGAACTGATTTTTCAACACATATTGTTAATATATTACCATTCAGCTGTATTTTTTCCCAGTCTTACGTGTGAGCATTCTGAGAAGCTCTGATAAGCTTACAACTAAAGCTGAATTTCCCAACTTCAAGAATGAATCATGTTGAAACATTTTAATAAGAAGATAGATTAGTGTCATCAGAAAGAAAAAGCAGATGAATCAAATAAGGGACTTGGCACATGTCTACAACCATTTCTAAAACGAAAATTTACCACATTATTCATTCAAAGAGGCACAGTGATTTTTAAGTTTAAATTTTATGTTTTTAATATATGCAGTGAAAAGAAAAATAGACCTGGACTTCAAAACAGTGTTCAGGGACTTCCTGGTGGTCCAGTGGTTAAGACTCTGGGTTCCCAATGCAGGGCCATGGGTTCAATCCTGGTCAAGGAAGATGCCCCATCCCGCACGTGTACCCCACATGCGATAGCCCCACTTCCCCAGAGAAGACGTGGGGAATGGATCATTTCTTTCCTCCTAGGAGTTCACTTTACAGATGTCCCTGGTCCAGAAGAAGCAGAGAAGCATGTTATTCACAGTTAAGAAGGGGAAATAACCTACTTTGTCTTTATGGGTCTAGATACTTTCATTGAGAAGATGATAGTTATTTATTCCTTACCTACCCAGACAATTACAGATTTTACTAGGGTCTTTTTCCTTTTCGAATGAAAACCTATTCCCCACCATTGCTTTTTTTGACCATTGAACTGGCTGTTCATTGTTACTGTTAGTATATTTTTAAAATGTGGTGACAAGCAATAGTATACAGAGTATTTCATATAATTAGATACTGTTGATACCTTTAAATTTTGTTCTTTAATTGTGGTAGCCAGTTTGCTGGTCTGAACCGAAACTTCAGCATCTTCAGACTCTCATTCTCTCTCACACATAGAGGCACACACACACACACAGTCTCTCTATAAAGTGGATTTATTTTGAAGCCTTCTCTCCCATCCCCTGGGAATGATTATTCAGACAAAAGCATTTCCTACATAATCCACAGAGGAAGTAGTGCCATTAAAAGCTATTAGAGGTTTGTGTTTTGTATACAGTCAACAAGGAACTGATTTTTCAACACATATTGTTAATATATTACCATTCAGCTGTATTTTTTCCCAGTCTTACGTGTGAGCATTCTGAGAAGCTCTGATAAGCTTACAACTAAAGCTGAATTTCCCAACTTCAAGAATGAATCATGTTGAAACATTTTAATAAGAAGATAGATTAGTGTCATCAGAAAGAGAAAAAGCAGATGAATCAAATAAGGGACTTGGCACATGTCTACAACCATTTCTAAAACGAAAATTTACCACATTATTCATTCAAAGAGGCACAGTGATTTTTAAGTTTAAATTTTATGTTTTTAATATATGCAGTGAAAAGAAAAATAGACCTGGACTTCAAAACAGTGTTCAGGGACTTCCCTGGTGGTCCAGTGGTTAAGACTCTGGGTTCCCAATGCAGGGGCCATGGGTTCAATCCCTGGTCAAGGAACTAGATCTGACATGTCACAACTAAGATCCAGTGGAGCCAAATAAATAAATGACTAAGAAGGAAAGTTAAAAAAAAATAAATTTAAAAAAAAAAAAAAAAAGCAGTGTTCAGAACAACAGAGGGTGGGGGGTACAGGCCTCAAGGGGAGTTTCCAAACATGGCCTATACCACATAGTGGCTGGTTTAAAACTGGAATGTAAGTTCCTAGGTAGCAAAGAATGTTTTCTATTTGTTCCTTACTTACTGAACACTCAAGCACCATAGTTATGTATTAAATAAATAGGAATGATGGAGTGAGCAAGCAAACATGCTAAAGATTAAAGCAAAGATGAAAACTTCAGAGAATGTTATCCATAAATTTACAAAACATGCATTCTAGGCTCTCTGGACAGAGTTGTGTCATTATTAGCTGCACATTCAAAGTTGTAGAAAGCCTTATAAATTAATTATTTTGAAATTTTTAAATTTCAAAGAAAAGCAATAAAATTCAAGGTAATAATAAAAGAAGCTAGTAATGAAAATATTCATGCAACACATTATATGCTAGGCAGAGTTCTAAGCCTGGCTAATGGACATTAGCCCTCTTAAATCTAATAATAACCCAGTGAAGTGGGTATTATGATTATGCCTCACTTTACAAGTAAGAAAACTTGAGGCAGAGAAATATTAAGTAACTTGACCAAGGTCACATGTTACTAAGTAACAAAGCCAGAATCCGAACTACAGAATCTGGTTCCATAAAGTTGTAGCCTATTCCGCCAGTCACTGAGAGTCAAAATGTATAGACTTTCCCATACTACGCCTGAATATATATGCTTCTGAGGAAAAAATACACTTAAGACTCCACAACTTTCAGGCAGATAGGAAAAAGTGGCATAATTTTATGAGCAGATGAATCAAATAAGGGACTTGGCACATGTCTACAACCATTTCTAAAACGAAAATTTACCACATTATTCATTCAAAGAGGCACAGTGATTTTTAAGTTTAAATTTTATGTTTTTAATATATGCAGTGAAAAGAAAAATAGACCTGGACTTCAAAACAGTGTTCAGGGACTTCCCTGGTGGTCCAGTGGTTAAGACTCTGGGTTCCCAATGCAGGGGCCATGGGTTCAATCCCTGGTCAAGGAACTAGATCTGACATGTCACAACTAAGATCCAGTGGAGCCAAATAAATAAATGACTAAGAAGGAAAGTTAAAAAAAAATAAATTTAAAAAAAAAAAAAAAAAGCAGTGTTCAGAACAACAGAGGGTGGGGGGTACAGGCCTCAAGGGGAGTTTCCAAACATGGCCTATACCACATAGTGGCTGGTTTAAAACTGGAATGTAAGTTCCTAGGTAGCAAAGAATGTTTTCTATTTGTTCCTTACTTACTGAACACTCAAGCACCATAGTTATGTATTAAATAAATAGGAATGATGGAGTGAGCAAGCAAACATGCTAAAGATTAAAGCAAAGATGAAAACTTCAGAGAATGTTATCCATAAATTTACAAAACATGCATTCTAGGCTCTCTGGACAGAGTTGTGTCATTATTAGCTGCACATTCAAAGTTGTAGAAAGCCTTATAAATTAATTATTTTGAAATTTTTAAATTTCAAAGAAAAGCAATAAAATTCAAGGTAATAATAAAAGAAGCTAGTAATGAAAATATTCATGCAACACATTATATGCTAGGCAGAGTTCTAAGCCTGGCTAATGGACATTAGCCCTCTTAAATCTAATAATAACCCAGTGAAGTGGGTATTATGATTATGCCTCACTTTACAAGTAAGAAAACTTGAGGCAGAGAAATATTAAGTAACTTGACCAAGGTCACATGTTACTAAGTAACAAAGCCAGAATCCGAACTACAGAATCTGGTTCCATAAAGTTGTAGCCTATTCCCGCCAGTCACTGAGAGTCAAAATGTATAGACTTTCCCATACTACGCCTGAATATATATGCTTCTGAGGAAAAAAATACACTTAAGACTCCACAACTTTCAGGCAGATAGGAAAAAAGTGGCATAATTTTATGAGCAGCATAGTAAAATAAAAGCTTTTTGGACCTGAAGTCTTGGTGAATACCAGAAAAGAGAAAATTGGACTGAAAAGAAGATAATCGCTTTGAGGGGGGAAAAAATCTATTTTTAAGCAAAGGATATGAGCTGTTCAGTATTCTCTCTAAAACAAACAAAGCATGATGAATGAGTTCACTGTTTAGTGACATTCTAAAACTACATTCTAAAAATATAATTTTGGTCTGTGATTTGATAAGCAATTCAAAAATGTTTATGAACTGTGAATTCACAACCACAACTTCTCAAAGACATAAAGTAATCAACAACAACAAAAATAAAACAATGGGGATAGACCAATGGGAGTGTACCAATTGGAGTGTTACACATTAGCTAATTCTTCGGTATCAGAATGGTATTCTGTTACATTTGCTATAGTCAGGCTTTACAATTTGCAAATACTTCCTTTTTCTATTAGTCTAGCTATGCTTGTATTTAGATTTTATAAAACTTTATGATACAGTATTAATATATATTTTGTAATATCAACAAATATTCATAATAGAATAGCTACTTTGTCATATTTACAAATAAAATAGTGTCACACTCACATCTGTTCATAAAATTATGCAACTAAATTATTTTCCCAACAGCTTCAGAAATAGAGTCAATGCTAAGTTTAGAAGTTATTAGATAATAATACTTTTGAATTTACTTGAGCAAAGTAAGCACTTTATATGCATGTATTAGACATTAAAATCTCTACTCCCTGTTTATGTGCTTGAAAGTAGGTTAGTAGAACTTAGCCCTGATAATAATTACAGGACCATATTTTGTACACGCTTACAACTCACAAGCATCTTAGTTTTTGACAGCCAGATAGCATTCACCTCAGTGTATTTTCTTCTTCCTTTCCTATTTTAGAGTCATCCCCCACTGTTGCTCAATACTCTAAATATTAGTTGTAATTTATGATTTTTAACAATTTTTTAAATGGAACAAGGCACTTACTCTCCAACAGACACAGAATTGGAAAACCAGTGATCAGGTGACAGAACCATTCAAAATAATGCATGTTTTTCCATAAAGCTCATGGGGTTGTATATATACACTATGTGGATAATTAACTGAAAAAAAGGAGCTGCCTTGAAAGTACAATAGTTAAGACCTCTGACTCTGGAGTCAGGCAAAGTTAGTTTGAATTAAGACTCCATTGCTTATTACCTATGTGAACTTAGCAAATTACTTTATTTCATCCAAGCCATCTTTACCTCTTCTATTAAGATTAATAAAAGCCAAACACTAGAAACTCTCTGTATGCTTTCTACAACAGAATGGCTACATTATGGCACAGTTAGACAGTAGCATGCTACGCAGCAATGAGAATGAGCATATACAAACATGGATAAATTGGTCAAGCCAAACGTTGAATGAAAGAAGCCAGACCCCAAACAGTAAGTACACTATATGATTCCATACATACCAAGTTGAAAGACAGGCAAAACTAATCTATGGTACTGGAATTCGAGATAGCAGTTACCCTTGGGAGGTGGGGACATGACTTGAAATGGACACAGTGGGGGCTTCTGTGGCACTGCTGATGTTCTAGAAGGACCAATGGATTCAATTTGCAAAAACAAATCAAGCTGTACACAAATGATTTATGTATTTTTCTCTGTATGTTACAATATAATAAAAAAAAATACTTTAAAATTTAAAATTAATTTTAAGTATATAATTCCTAAAAGTTCTTATGTTATGAAATATTTACAGGTATAATGAAATTATATCTGGAATTTCCTGCAAAAAAATATAGTGTGAGGGGAGGAAAGGAAGTGAGGAGAGGCTAATGAAACAAGACCGGCCATAATTCAACAGTCAATGAACTGGACAAGGAGTAATCATCATAACATTCTCTCTACTCTAACACAGATCTTAAGTTTTCTATAATGAAATATCTTCAAAACAGTGCTAAGTATCAGACACATAAGCAGACACTCAATAAATGCTTACTATTATCTTCATTATTAGTATTTGTGTAGTTGTTATCTTCAAATATCTGTATGAACTGAACTCTTTGGATCCAACTGGGCCTTTACTTGGAAGACACATGGAATTCCCCTGATGTCATGAGTTAATTAAAAAGACAACTGGATTAATATTAAAGACACACTATTAGCAACTGAGATCAAAAGCTGAAAGAGAAAAAAGTAAGGAAAGTAAAAAGGCCTTCCTGAGGCAAATTAGTCCTTAAACCACTGGGGAAACAGGCTTCATTCTTGCTTTCATCAATAAAATTCATCAACATACTGATTTGCCTAGCTGGTAATGAAAGAGAAAACTGTCAAGAAAGTTAAGATACCTCAGCTTTGAAAGCTATAGCCCAACAGAGTTGGTGAGTAACAGGAAATGTCATTATAAGTGTGAAAAATGCTCAGAAATACTTGAAACATATTCATTTATAGCTGAACGGCTCTCATATGCTTTTTTAAAAAATTTTTATTTTACATTTTACTTTTACATAGTTTTGTTGTTTACAGATATGTATGATCCCAGATTAGTCATATGTATATCCCCCCCATCCCATCCCTCCAAGCCATCACACAGTGCCCCTGAAGGATCCCCTTTTATCATAGCGCAATGACAATAGCTATTCTTTTCACATATGATAGTACAGGTTTTCATGCTACTTCCTTTACGCCTCCCACTCATATGTTTAATATGTGCATTCTTTACCCCTTTCATCCGAAAATGTGGTAATAATTCACCTGAGAGAGCTGGAACAAGTAATCAGGGACAGGAAAGTATTCTGAAATGATGAAATAAACAAGAAACTTTTGTACCTCAAAACTTTCCTTTTAGATACCTACCTTGAGGATGATGAGCTAAGTCAACCATATGATGAAATAATGGAGAAAGTTCCTTAAAACCTAGAATTAAATAACCATAAACATCTGAATCTACAGAAAGTAGAAATCAGAATCACTAAGTAGAGCGAGCTAATAAAAGATAAAATGAAAATCCTTTTTTTTAAAGCAAACTGAACTCAAAACCTTAATTATAAGTTAATAAAATAACATATTAAATATAAACATAAAAATAACATTGCAGAAGAATATTAAATTATTTAATGAATCAGAAACAAATTCTCTGAAAATTAAATAAAAACAGCAGATAATAAAATAGTATTAATTAATTATTATATTATTCATTGTACATGGCAGCAGATATATACAAAACAGGTATGATATAAATATTCCATCCCACACCATATACATATATGTATGTGCATATTTATATCTGAAATACATAAATGACCATAATTTCAATCATTATCTTTTCCTATGTTTTCTAGATTTTTAATTGATATTTTGTTTTGATAGTAGGAAAATAAGATGACTTAAAGTCATTTTTCATTGATGATTTTCCACCCTTCTGCTGAGGTGGGACCTGAAGCCCTGTGCTTGGTCTGAGCTGCCTTTCCTGCTACTATTCAGGATTTCAGTGAACTGGCGTTAAGATAATGTAATGATTGAGCAAAAGAACACAGCTGAATGTTGTCTGGTGTGAGTCTGGTACTCATTAGTTGAGTTCCTCTTAGTATTTGCTCACAAATAAGGAAAAGAAAAAGATCATCTTTTCATGATTCTTCAAAATGAACTACAGTTTCTTTGCATTTCCATGCTTTTTCCATTTTATTATCCTTACAAATGTCTTCATTATTCATACCATTACATCACTGCATTTTCTTCTCTAAGTTTCTCCCATGACATTTTCCCTTGGAGCCATAGATTGTGTCTGGATTCTGCCTAGACACTCTGCACGGTGCCAGGGGGAAATACTTCCAGCTTTTAGGTTCACCTGAGGAAAGGTTCCAGCCATTGTGCTGCGGTGAACAGAGGGCGACTGGGGACAGAGAAACACGTTTTGCTCTTCCCCAGCAACGTCTGGAATATGACATCACTGACTGAATATATCTCATGGTAGATAGAGCCCTTGGGAAAAAGGACAATTTGCTCTGACCTCAATGAGTGAACGCGTGGTTTTTTTTAATAGGATTTAATCCTTGTAAGTTTATTTCCTCCATGGACAAGTGGAGATAATGGGATTTAATCCACACATCCGACCACCGCTGCTCAGTACCCTCCACCACTGTGCAGTCCCCTCGCAGCAGCTGAGGGGAAGCCGGTGCCCTCCAAGTGGGCGTGAAGCATGAACACAGGGGTTGCCACCATCTATTTTTGCTACCTAAAATTATTTTCAAGCCTAAAATTAGTTTTGTTAATGGAAATGTGTTACTTATGATAAGCTTCATTTCTAACAGAAACATTTTTTTTGCAAAACATAATTGAGGGGCTGCCCTGGTGGTCGAGTGGGTGAGGACACCGCCTTGCAGTGCAAGGAGCGCGGGTTAGATCCCTGGCCTGGGAAAACCCCACGTGCCTCGGAGCGGCTGGATGGATGTGTCCAATTACCTAGCCGGAGCTCTGGAGCGCGTGTGCCCAGAGCCGGTGCTCTGCGACAACAGAGGCCGCCGCGATGAGAGGCCCACACAGGCCAAAGAACAAAGATAAATAAATGAAAGACCAACGGAAGTGGCCAAAAAAATGATAATAATAATTGACTGCCTAGGCTTTTAGATACCTTTCGAAACTGTTGAAAACACTGTAAAACATGTACAAATAGGAAAGCAGGAATGTTTGTTTTCCAAAATGGCTGATTAAATTAGTTGTAGCTTTGCTAAAGGGGAAAGAAAAATGTTACAGTTTCAAGGCCACATTTTGCTCCTTTTAGACCAACAAATAGTATTCTAATCCTCTGCCAGTGCTTAGAAATGCTGTCATGTGTAAAGCAGGTGCATTCAAATGCAAATTTGACAGCCTTTGTCAGAAAATGAATACATGCATTATGGAAGCCATGGACTTAAGCCACACCGTGCCAGGGGAAATACTTCCAGCTTTTAGGTTCACCTGAGGAAAGGTTCCAGCCATTGTGCTGCGGTGAACAGAGGGCGACTGGGGACAGAGAAACACGTTTTGCTCTTCCCCAGCAACGTCTGGAATATGACATCACTGACTGAATATATCTCATGGTAGATAGAGCCCTTGGGAAAAAGGACAATTTGCTCTGACCTCAATGAGTGAACGCGTGGTTTTTTTTAATAGGATTTAATCCTTGTAAGTTTATTTCCTCCATGGACAAGTGGAGATAATGGGATTTAATCCAAAATCCGACCACCGCTGCTCAGTACCCTCAACCACTGTGCAGTCCCCTCGCAGCAGCTGAGGGGAAGCCGGTGCCCTCCAAGTGGGCGTGAAGCATGAACACAGGGGTTGCCACCATCTATTTTTGCTACCTAAAATTATTTTCAAGCCTAAAATTAGTTTTGTTAATGGAAATGTGTTACTTATGATAAGCTTCATTTCTAACAGAAACATTTTTTTTGCAAAACATAATTGAGGGGCTGCCCTGGTGGTCGAGTGGGTGAGGACACCGCCTTGCAGTGCAAGGAGCGCGGGTTAGATCCCTGGCCTGGGAAAACCCCACGTGCCTCGGAGCGGCTGGATGGATGTGTCCAATTACCTAGCCGGAGCTCTGGGCGCGTGTGCCCAGAGCCGGTGCTCTGCGACAACAGAGGCCGCCGCGATGAGAGGCCCACACAGGCCAAAGAACAAAGATAAATAAATGAAAGACCAACGGAAGTGGCCAAAAAAATGATAATAATAATTGACTGCCTAGGCTTTTAGATACCTTTCGAAACTGTTGAAAACACTGTAAAACATGTACAAATAGGAAAGCAGGAATGTTTGTTTTCCAAAATGGCTGATTAAATTAGTTGTAGCTTTGCTAAAGGGGAAAGAAAAATGTTACAGTTTCAAGGCCACATTTTGCTCCTTTTAGACCAACAAATAGTATTCTAATCCTCTGCCAGTGCTTAGAAATGCTGTCATGTGTAAAGCAGGTGCATTCAAATGCAAATTTGACAGCCTTTGTCAGAAAATGAATACATGCATTATGGAAGCCATGGACTTAAGCCACACCCAAGCTCTGCACCTCCAGATGTTTTCAGATTATAAACAAGGAGAGGGTATGAAAGGACAGGCTTTGAGGAGGGAGCTGGCAGTGAGTGGCAGAAGCCTAGCTCATCTCAGTGCCTGTTCAGATCTGCAGGCAAGAGGGCTGGTCCAACACTAGACCAGTCTCCTCAAGAACACATGAATTCTATATTTGCCTTTTTGGGATACAATCAAAATTTGCTGTAGAACTTATGTATTTAAAAAAATGGGGAGCATTTACTGTGCATGAGGCACTCCAGAGTGATTCAATGGGTTGAGAGCATTTCCGACCCCCGGGGGATATTTGGCAAGGTCCGGAGACATTTTTGGTTGTCACAGCTGAGGAATGTTACTGGCATCCAGTGGGTAGAGGCCAGGGATGCTGCTAAATATCCTCCAATGCACAGGACAGCTGCCCACAACAAAGAATTATCTAGCCAGAGCGTCAGTAGTACCAGGGTTGAAAACCCAGTGAGCAGTAGAAGATGAAAGACAAAAATACAGAAGGAACGTTCCTCAAGAGCTCCGAGTCTGAATGAGGCAGGTAACACAACAAAATGAGCAAAGCAAGAAGGGCTATCAGAACCATACAGAGGAAAGATTACTTAAAAGCTTCAGGGCTCAAGGGGAAAATTTGAAAAATAAAACTGTAAACATCCATCTTAACATTTTTATAATAACTAAACAAAAAGGAGTTACTTGTTTTCTAATTCTTTTTCTATAAAGATAAGTTAATCACAAAATACTTCTATAAAACATTCTCTCTATCCCTGAAACTGGATTAAGTTCCCTGAAAAGATAAAGTTGAATAAAACAGTCACTATCCTCTGGCGCTCAGAGCAGAGTTACATCTCCAATTCCATTTATCAAGATTCACCCAAAATTTTCCAATATACAAACATCATGAAGTTACAGTTTCAAGGCCACATTTGTTTTAGACCAACAAATAGTATTCTAATCCACTGCCAGTGCTTAGAAATGCTGTCATGTGTAAAGCAGGTGCATTCAAATGCAAATTTGACAGCCTTTGTCAGAAAATGAATACATGCATTATGGAAGCCATGGACTTAAGCCACACCCAAGCTCTGCACCTCCAGATGTTTTCAGATTATAAACAAGGAGAGGGTATGAAAGGACAGGCTTTGAGGAGGGAGCTGGCAGTGAGTGGCAGAAGCCTAGCTCATCTCAGTGCCTGTTCAGATCTGCAGGCAAGAGGGCTGGTCCAACACTAGACCAGTCTCCTCAAGAACACATGAATTCTATATTTGCCTTTTTGGGATACAATCAAAATTTGCTGTAGAACTTATGTATTTAAAAAAATGGGGAGCATTTACTGTGCATGAGGCACTCCAGAGTGATTCAATGGGTTGAGAGCATTTCCGACCCCCGGGGGATATTTGGCAAGGTCCGGAGACATTTTTGGTTGTCACAGCTGAGGAATGTTACTGGCATCCAGTGGGTAGAGGCCAGGGATGCTGCTAAATATCCTCCAATGCACAGGACAGCTGCCCACAACAAAGAATTATCTAGCCAGAGCGTCAGTAGTACCAGGGTTGAAAACCCAGTGAGCAGTAGAAGATGAAAGACAAAAATACAGAAGGAACGTTCCTCAAGAGCTCCGAGTCTGAATGAGGCAGGTAACACAACAAAATGAGCAAAGCAAGAAGGGCTATCAGAACCATACAGAGGAAAGATTACTTAAAAGCTTCAGGGCTCAAGGGAAACTTTGAAAAATAAAACTGTAAACATCCATCTTAACATTTTTATAATAACTAAACAAAAAGGAGTTACTTGTTTTTCTAATTCTTTTTTCTATAAAGATAAGTTAATCACAAAATACTTCTATAAAACATTCTCTCTATCCCTGAAACTGGATTAAGTTCCCTGAAAAGATAAAGTTGAATAAAACAGTCACTATCCTCTGGCGCTCAGAGCAGAGTTACATCTCCAATTCCATTTATCAAGATTCACTTCTCCAAAAATATCATGAGAGCCAATTATGTACCAAACACTCTGTGTGACACAAAACTTAAACAGGGAAAGTTCCGGGCTTCCCTGGTGGTCCTGTGGGTAAGGACACCGCCTTGCAGTGCAAGGGGCACCGGTTCCATCCCTGGCCTGGGAAGATCCCACGTGCCGTGGAGCGGCTGGACTGATGTGTCCAATTACCGAGCCCGGATTCTGGGGCGCATGCACCCAGAGCCAGCGCTCTGCGACGACAGCGGCCACCGCGATGGGAGGTCCACAGGAGCCAAGGAACAAAGACGGAAGAAAATAAAGAAATGAAAGACCAGTAGAAGTGGCCCGCCTGCTCCCCTCCCTCCCTCCCCCACCCTCTTCAAAAAAACAAATAAATAAATCTGTAAAAAAAAAAAAAACCCGGCGAAGTTCCTGCCCTTGTAGAACATACTATCTCTTGGGGGAAAGAAACAAGAACAAACAAATGCACGTGCAATTTCAGTGTGTGACTTCTGTTTTTAAAAATATTAGACTATAATTCAAAAATCCTGAAAATCTCCTCCAACAAAACACCTAGAAATGCTAGCTAAAATACCACTAACGTTCCTGTTGAAAACCAGCTGAGCATGAAAGGAACCATGGAAACCATTAAATGCCAAAAGCAAAGAGGAAATGAAAACAAGAGCAGGGAATGTAAACTGACAATGAGATCTCTGTAGCCTGAGAAGAGGGTATATTAGTCTCAAAAACTAAAGACAAAAATACAGAAGGAACGTTCCTCAAGAGCTCCGAGTCTGAATGAGGCAGGTAACACAACAAAATGAGCAAAGCAAGAAGGGCTATCAGAACCATACAGAGGAAAGATTACTTAAAAGCTTCAGGGCTCAAGGAAACTTTGAAAAATAAAACTGTAAACATCCATCTTAACATTTTTATAATAACTAAACAAAAAGGAGTTACTTGTTTTTCTAATTCTTTTTTCTATAAAGATAAGTTAATCACAAAATACTTCTATAAAACATTCTCTCTATCCCTGAAACTGGATTAAGTTCCCTGAAAAGATAAAGTTGAATAAAACAGTCACTATCCTCTGGCGCTCAGAGCAGAGTTACATCTCCAATTCCATTTATCAAGATTCACTTCTCCAAAAATATCATGAGAGCCAATTATGTACCAAACACTCTGTGTGACACAAAACTTAAACAGGGAAAGTTCCGGGCTTCCCTGGTGGTCCTGTGGGTAAGGACACCGCCTTGCAGTGCAAGGGGCACCGGTTCCATCCCTGGCCTGGGAAGATCCCACGTGCCGTGGAGCGGCTGGACTGATGTGTCCAATTACCGAGCCCGGATTCTGGGGCGCATGCACCCAGAGCCAGCGCTCTGCGACGACAGCGGCCACCGCGATGGGAGGTCCACAGGAGCCAAGGAACAAAGACGGAAGAAAATAAAGAAATGAAAGACCAGTAGAAGTGGCCCGCCTGCTCCCCTCCCTCCCTCCCCCACCCTCTTCAAATAAATAAATAAATAAATCTTTAAAAAAAAAAAAAAACCGGCGAAGTTCCTGCCCTTGTAGAACATACTATCTCTTGGGGGAAAGAAACAAGAACAAACAAATGCACGTGCAATTTCAGTGTGTGACTTCTGTTTTTAAAAATATTAGACTATAATTCAAAAATCCTGAAAATCTCCTCCAACAAAACACCTAGAAATGCTAGCTAAAATACCACTAACGTTCCTGTTGAAAACCAGCTGAGCATGAAAGGAACCATGGGAAACCATTAAATGCCAAAAGCAAAGAGGGAAATGAAAACAAGAGCAGGGAATGTAAACTGACAATGAGATCTCTGTAGCTTGAGAAGAGGGTATATTAGTCTCAAAAACTAATAGATATTTTTTTTTACCAAAACAGGATGTGAAGCCTTAGATCTCAGAGACTGGAATCTGGAAGCATGACTCTTAAATAAAGGTAGGAAACTTGAACTCAAAAAAAAAAAAAAAAAGACAGGACGTAGAAAAATAAGAAGAAAGAAGAAAGTTTATCCATCCTGGCTTGGCAGGACAAGGGAGAAAAATAGTCTATGCTGAGAATTCATAATCCAGGTTTATTCAAAAGTAGGTTTAACCAGCAAATGTACATCACTCAGTTCATCTGAGAATCCCCAGTCTAAGATGTCACTGTAAGAAGCTCCAGACTGGTGATCCCCACAGAATATCTAACAAAAGCAAATGTCCATCCATGAACTCACCCCTGAGGTCAGCCACATACGTCCCTGCAGGGCTCGTCCTGGAGTGTGGCCAGCATTATGATGTTCCACTTTGCATGCTTCCCACCCTTTCTCCTTCCTCTTATATCTTAGCCTCATTGCCTGGGAATGATGCCCAGCAGGTACACCTCCATGCCCATCTGTGCCTTGGGTATGCTTTCCAGACAACCTGAGCTAAACTGGGGAATCGTGTAAGGGAAGGTTTATTTGAGGATAATAAAGCCATGCCAAATATAGAGGGGAGAAGAAATCCGTGTCCAAAGACTCTGATGTGGAAAAGAGCACAGAACCTTCAAGAAACTATGCAAGTCCATTCTCTACATCTGTGTCTCCATTCCTCCTTTGCAACTAGGTTCATCAATGCCATTTTTCTAGATTCCATATATATATGCATTAATATTCGAAATATGCTTTTCTGTTTCCGATTTCACTCCATATAACAGGCTTGAGTTTTCTCCACAGCACTAGAACTGACTCAGATGTTTCCTCTTCATGGTTGAGTAGTATTTCACTGTACATATGTACCTTATCTTCTTTACCCATGTGTGTAGTTGTGGTCGATTCATGTTGTGCAGTGGAGGCCAACATAATATTGTAAAAAGAATTAATAATAAAAATTTTTAATAAATAAATTAATTTTTTAAAAAAGAAACATAAAAAAGGTGATGGAAGAACATCACCCAGGAGAGAGGAATTTGGAAAACTGCAGCTGAGTGCAGTCATGTAGAACAGAGGTCTCAGGCCTGGAACTCATTCACAGTTGTGTATATGTGTTTATTAGTTGCCAGAAGTTGAGAATAAGGGGATATCAGATAATAATTTCTAAATCTTCAAAATTCTTGAAAGATTTGCCAGCTGTGGGCTTGTATTCTTACATGGTAGCCATCAGCTGGGCCCACCCTTTGAGAGGAGCCCTGTGACCTCAAGTTCACCCCTGCGCAACCCAGCCTTTTTCATTCAATTACATTGCTGATTTGACCTCCATGGGGGCTTGAATTTATAGCTCCTAATTCAGGGCTTTATAGGTTACAGTTTTTTTAAAAAAGATTCTATTCTAAGACAAGGATATTCCTTAAAGTATTTTAAGCAAGAGAATGGTGTAATCTGATTTATATATACTCTATTCACTGTAGAAAAAAAGAAAAACAGACTGGAGAGGACCAAAAATGGAAAAAGAGGATACAAATTAGAAGACTATTTCAAGAATCTAGGTGAAAGATCACAATGACTTGAAAATAGAGAGGTATCAATGGAAATGAATAGAAGGCAATTGTTTAAAGGGCATTTTGGAAGCAGAAAATACAGTATTTGTTGTTATATTAGATATCAAAGGTGAGAGCGAGAGAATCAGAAATGGCTCCTACTGGGAGTTCCCAGGCAGTGAGTTAGGACTCAGCACTTTCAGTGAAGGGCCTAGGTTTCATCCCTGGAGAGCCGAAAAAAGAATCAGAGGATATTTTGAACTGCCTTCGAACTTAAATGCATTTTTCTAGATTCCATATATATATGCATTAATATTCGAAATATGCTTTTCTGTTTCCGATTTCACTCCATATAACAGGCTTGAGTTTTCTCCACAGCACTAGAACTGACTCAGATGTTTCCTCTTCATGGTTGAGTAGTATTTCACTGTACATATGTACCTTATCTTCTTTACCCATGTGTGTAGTTGTGGTCGATTCATGTTGTGCAGTGGAGGCCAACATAATATTGTAAAAAGAATTAATAATAAAAATTTTTAATAAATAAATTAATTTTTTAAAAAAGAAACATAAAAAAGGTGATGGAAGAACATCACCCAGGAGAGAGGAATTTGGAAAACTGCAGCTGAGTGCAGTCATGTAGAACAGAGGTCTCAGGCCTGGAACTCATTCACAGTTGTGTATATGTGTTTATTAGTTGCCAGAAGTTGAGAATAAGGGGATATCAGATAATAATTTCTAAATCTTCAAAATTCTTGAAAGATTTGCCAGCTGTGGGCTTGTATTCTTACATGGTAGCCATCAGCTGGGCCCCCCCTTTGAGAGGAGCCCTGTGACCTCAAGTTCACCCCTGCGCAACCCAGCCTTTTTCATTCAATTACATTGCTGATTTGACCTCCATGGGGGCTTGAATTTATAGCTCCTAATTCAGGGCTTTATAGGTTACAGTTTTTTTAAAAAAGATTCTATTCTAAGACAAGGATATTCCTTAAAGTATTTTAAGCAAGAGAATGGTGTAATCTGATTTATATATACTCTATTCACTGTAGAAAAAAAGAAAAACAGACTGGAGAGGACCAAAAATGGAAAAAGAGGATACAAATTAGAAGACTATTTCAAGAATCTAGGTGAAAGATCACAATGACTTGAAAATAGAGAGGTATCAATGGAAATGAATAGAAGGCAATTGTTTAAAGGGCATTTTGGAAGCAGAAAATACAGTATTTGTTGTTATATTAGATATCAAAGGTGAGAGCGAGAGAATCAGAAATGGCTCCTACTGGGAGTTCCCAGGCAGTGAGTTAGGACTCAGCACTTTCAGTGAAGGGCCTAGGTTTCATCCCTGGTCAGGAATCTGCAATACCAGAACATTAATAACGATAGCTGACACTCACTGAGGATATATTTTGGACCCAGTACTATGTCTCTTAGTTCTTAGACCACTATCGAGAATTGAGCACTATCGTCATCCCTGTTTCATATAAGGAAAAATTAAAATGTAGCAAAATTATATGACTAGAATAAGATCATAAAACTTGTAATTGGCAGAACTGGGATTTAGGTCCAAACCGACTGACTTCACTGGCCATTAGTTTAATCAGTTCTCTAGACTGCTTTTACATTTAGTAAGGTCACAAATTTACCTGGAGACTGCAATTTTCATATGCACAGGAAGATGTAGCTTTGGCTGAAACTGCTCTGAGCTTCCTCACAGGCCTTTAACAGCTGGTTAGAGGGGAGGGAGTTAAACCTGGCTGGAGACTGTTCAAAACTTACCTCCATTCAGTAATTGAAATAGTGCCTTTGGGAAATGTTCTAGGAAAGAAGGACAGACTTCTAGCCTCCTACACATTCACGAGCACCAGGGCACATGCACATGCACACATACCTCGGCTCCACAAGGTGTGTCTGCATGTATGGGAAAGGGCTGTGGTTTATGAGTAGACAGAGAACCATTCAAGGTCTCCAGTCTTAGCTCTGAGGTCCAGGCCCACCTGGTTTCTGCTTGCCTTGCTGGCATTCATGATTTGACTCCTTTGCTGGAGTCATCCTTGACCTTGTCTCTTAGCTGATTATGAATGTGGCAGTCTCCATGATACTGCTAAAAAGACTATTCTAAGACAAGGATATTCCTTAAAGTATTTTAAGCAAGAGAATGGTGTAATCTGATTTATATATACTCTATTCACTGTAGAAAAAAGAAAAACAGACTGGAGAGGACCAAAATGGAAAAAGAGGATACAAATTAGAAGACTATTTCAAGAATCTAGGTGAAAGATCACAATGACTTGAAAATAGAGAGGTATCAATGGAAATGAATAGAAGGCAATTGTTTAAAGGGCATTTTGGAAGCAGAAAATACAGTATTTGTTGTTATATTAGATATCAAAGGTGAGAGCGAGAGAATCAGAAATGGCTCCTACTGGGAGTTCCCAGGCAGTGAGTTAGGACTCAGCACTTTCAGTGAAGGGCCTAGGTTTCATCCCTGGTCAGGAATCTGCAATACCAGAACATTAATAACGATAGCTGACACTCACTGAGGATATATTTTGGACCCAGTACTATGTCTCTTAGTTCTTAGACCACTATCGAGAATTGAGCACTATCGTCATCCCTGTTTCATATAAGGAAAAATTAAAATGTAGCAAAATTATATGACTAGAATAAGATCATAAAACTTGTAATTGGCAGAACTGGGATTTAGGTCCAAACCGACTGACTTCACTGGCCATTAGTTTAATCAGTTCTCTAGACTGCTTTTACATTTAGTAAGGTCACAAATTTACCTGGAGACTGCAATTTTCATATGCACAGGAAGATGTAGCTTTGGCTGAAACTGCTCTGAGCTTCCTCACAGGCCTTTAACAGCTGGTTAGAGGGGAGGGAGTTAAACCTGGCTGGAGACTGTTCAAAACTTACCTCCATTCAGTAATTGAAATAGTGCCTTTGGGAAATGTTCTAGGAAAGAAGGACAGACTTCTAGCCTCCTACACATTCACGAGCACCAGGGCACATGCACATGCACACATACCTCGGCTCCACAAGGTGTGTCTGCATGTATGGGAAAGGGCTGTGGTTTATGAGTAGACAGAGAACCATTCAAGGTCTCCAGTCTTAGCTCTGAGGTCCAGGCCCACCTGGTTTCTGCTTGCCTTGCTGGCATTCATGATTTGACTCCTTTGCTGGAGTCATCCTTGACCTTGTCTCTTAGCTGATTATGAATGTGGCAGTCTTCCCTGGATGACAGATCCCCAGCTCAGCTCCCAGAAGGGCTGTAGACACCCCACATGGTGACATTTCCCACCTCCAGCCGTTTGGCCCCATAGTCCACGTCCTGATCTTCAGAGCCTCTCCCATCTCAGCAGGCTCCATGGCTACACTGACAAAATGTAGCAGTCAACTGAGACACTCAACAGAGTGACAGGAAGGTATATTATAATCACACAGGAATAACTGGGGTAAACAAGAGCAGTCTCAAACTGGGAGCATAGGACAGGCCCACCAGGTCTCAAATTTAGCCATTTTTCCTGTTCCTCTTTCAGAATCTCAAGAGCTCCTTGAACTTACCTATAAGTCCAACATGGGATAGGGGAGAAGTTTCTGGAAGAACTAAACTTTGAGAGTCCCATAAGGCACATTGCACAGCCAGTTTCAGGCTGGGGGAGTGGTGAAGACTGAGTCCCATGTTAGCTCAAAAGGTAATCACTTTCGGATGATAATTGGGGAGAGCCTCCCACACAGCTGTTTAACATGGCCCCTCTGCTTTCAGGAAAGCTGCAAGGAGGACATGGCTAGGATGTGACAGAGAGAGACATCTCCTCTTCGCTGGAGGAAAACTCTGTGACCAGGTTTTCCAGACTTCTCCTTGGGCAAGTTAAACCACAGCTAAAGGAGCCAGGAAGAACTCTCAGTTCCAAAAAGCCTTGTTGTCAACTCGGTTGTCTAACTAAAGAAACCCAGCACCAGCCTCTCATCCTGGATCTCTAGACTTCAAGAGTCAGCTTTAGAAAGAGAAGACTTCAGATGAAAAATGATGTCAGGGAAGAGGTGGAAATGGAATGCACTGGCTTAATACTTGCAAAATAATTCACATGCAGAAGCTGTTCATTCTCAGCCGTGTTCTGTGAGGAAGTACTTAATGCCCTTCAAAATTAAGAGTTTTCACATAGACTTGATAAGCTCAACAAACAGATGTCTTTGTCAGATACTCTGTCAGAGCCGCTAGATCTTCAGAAGTCAAGGTTCAGCTGATTTTAGAACTAAGATTTTGTTTTAAGTACTCTGTGCTTCTCTGATCTTAGATAAGCCAAAAAGTATATATATTTTAATTGAAGTATGGTTGATTTACAATGTTGTACTAATTTCTGTTGTACAGCAAAGTGACTCACTTATACACATATATACATTTTTTTATATTCTTTTCCATTATGGTTTATCCCAGAAGATTGGATATGGTTCCCTGTACTATACAGACTTACATAGAGAACAGATTTGTGGTTGCCAAGGGAGAAGGGGTGAAGGAGAAGGATGGACTGGGAGTTTGGGGTTGGTAGAAGCAAACTATTACATTTAGAATGGATAAACAACAAAAAGCATTCTGTATCAGGTTTCCACTTAGGGCTTTGCTTACTCATTCAAGTATCTCAAACCTAAACTGCAAGTTTTAATGTTTTAGAGTGGCATTAAATGGTTTTCTGAAATTGAATTGGGATTACTGGAAGGTCCCTAAAGCTTGTGATATTTCACATCTTAATGGGTTTATTTTTCTGTGAATTCTTTTTTGTGCCAAGCATGGCAGCCATTGCATCTCATGTGTATCATTCCTCTAGTTGACTGTAAATAAGCCTGAGTAAAACAATTCTCTCTACTAATATGCAAGTTCCCAAACATAAGCAGGAAAGTACACAAGTGCTGAGTAATCAGAGTTATGGAAGGACCAAACAAGAAGCCAGGTGGAGTTTGCCTGGAAAGGTTTTATAAAGCCTCTGTGATTAGCAAACCTAAGGAAAACATCTGAAGCTTCTTTGAAATGTTAAGAATGAACTATTGGGGAGCAACTGTGCTTCAAAGAGCAGCAAAGTATGTGAGGCCCTATCTCACAGAGTTGGGGGAGGAATCCTATACCCTCATCCTGGATCTCTAGACTTCAAGAGTCAGCTTTAGAAAGAGAAGACTTCAGATGAAAATGATGTCAGGGAAGAGGTGGAAATGGAATGCACTGGCTTAATACTTGCAAAATAATTCACATGCAGAAGCTGTTCATTCTCAGCCGTGTTCTGTGAGGAAGTACTTAATGCCCTTCAAAATTAAGAGTTTTCACATAGACTTGATAAGCTCAACAAACAGATGTCTTTGTCAGATACTCTGTCAGAGCCGCTAGATCTTCAGAAGTCAAGGTTCAGCTGATTTTAGAACTAAGATTTTGTTTTAAGTACTCTGTGCTTCTCTGATCTTAGATAAGCCAAAAAGTATATATATTTTAATTGAAGTATGGTTGATTTACAATGTTGTACTAATTTCTGTTGTACAGCAAAGTGACTCACTTATACACATATATACATTTTTTTATATTCTTTTCCATTATGGTTTATCCCAGAAGATTGGATATGGTTCCCTGTACTATACAGACTTACATAGAGAACAGATTTGTGGTTGCCAAGGGAGAAGGGGTGAAGGAGAAGGATGGACTGGGAGTTTGGGGTTGGTAGAAGCAAACTATTACATTTAGAATGGATAAACAACAAAAAGCATTCTGTATCAGGTTTCCACTTAGGGCTTTGCTTACTCATTCAAGTATCTCAAACCTAAACTGCAAGTTTTAATGTTTTAGAGTGGCATTAAATGGTTTTCTGAAATTGAATTGGGATTACTGGAAGGTCCCTAAAGCTTGTGATATTTCACATCTTAATGGGTTTATTTTTCTGTGAATTCTTTTTTGTGCCAAGCATGGCAGCCATTGCATCTCATGTGTATCATTCCTCTAGTTGACTGTAAATAAGCCTGAGTAAAACAATTCTCTCTACTAATATGCAAGTTCCCAAACATAAGCAGGAAAGTACACAAGTGCTGAGTAATCAGAGTTATGGAAGGACCAAACAAGAAGCCAGGTGGAGTTTGCCTGGAAAGGTTTTATAAAGCCTCTGTGATTAGCAAACCTAAGGAAAACATCTGAAGCTTCTTTGAAATGTTAAGAATGAACTATTGGGGAGCAACTGTGCTTCAAAGAGCAGCAAAGTATGTGAGGCCCTATCTCACAGAGTTGGGGGAGGAATCCTATACCCTCAGTAAACGGTTTAGAAAGGAGTAGAAGCTTGAATTGGACAAATTTAGAAGAGTTCCTCAAAGTACTCCCTCCAAAGTCTAAATCCCTGGATTTCCAAAGGAAGTTCCTAGGACTTTGTGTTGCACACAGAATGGTATCAGAAATGCATATCCGGATCAGATGGGACTTAATGAAAGGAAACAGTATGGCTATCTAGACAGTTCTGTAAAATATCTTTAGACACCTTGTATTTATGACAAGGGGCTTAAGAAATGAAGTAAAGGAGGCTCTAATCTGCTTTATAAATTATAATAACATTATCAACACATACTCATTAAGTATCAATAAGGAACAAGACTTGTTCAAAGGAACAAAAAATTTTAAGTTTGTCCCTCTCATCAAGATATTTCATCTAGCTGATGTGATGGATAATCAGAAGGCACACAACCATAATAAAATCAATGCAACAGAATTATGACAAAGAATCATAAATACTCTTCTCTAATGCAAGAGTTTGTGAGGAAGAGAAACTCTTTTTGAAAGGATCTGGTTAATCAAAGATGCAGATAGATAAACAAAAAATACACTACACACATAACAAAGACTAGCTAATTCTCAAATATTCATGATTATTAGGACAGAAATGATGTAGGTGACTAAAATATACCTATGAGACTCTCAAAGTTTTATACAGTCCAATTTCAAAAGCCTCACACCTACTTACATCATGTGTCAATCCCCCTAAAGCACAGGAGACTGATAAGAGTTTCATCAATCATAAGACTAAATATTATTTCATAATCACAAGGTGGTACTATGTGCAATTTGGTGCCACAGGGAGAAAGAGCCTGGTCACCATTAGAAAAGCAAGAAAGGGGTCACTCACTGGCCCATGTTTGTGGGGACCGACCTACAACTTAAGAAGCCCCCTCCAGCAATGCCCCACAACTCATGTCAGAGTCATGGAAGCCCTCACCAACAAGCTAAGATCCCACCCACATTCCCTCCTCCCTGAGCTCCCAACAGCCCCACTCAGAGTCCAATGGTCAGAAACCTGCTTTTTCTACTGTGCCCTAATGTAACTTCCCCTCCCTCCTTCACATTCCATTTTCCTCCTTCCTCAATCATCCATGGATCACAGAGCAAGAAGTAGATGAAAGAGCCTTGCCACAGGTTGCATGCTCACCAGACAGCTGTATGGTGATTTTATCGTGAGAGATCATGTCTCCCATCCCTGTTTTAGGAACACATTGAGTCCCGACCCTGGGATTTCCATCGTGCTGACTCCATGGCCATCTGCTCAGGTCACTACAGAAGAGCAGCAGACTCCTGGGAGAGTGGACCATCCCTCCCTCAAGGAACAGGCAGCAGAGGCCCCTGGAGCTAGGCCTCAGCCCTCACCATCTGGTTAGCTTAAAGTCAACATAAGCAGCATTTTCTTAAAATACAGCTAGACTGTATGGCATTGCTTGTAATCTGAGAACAGAATCCCTTGTGCAATATATCAACAGACTGGACTTTTAGGCATTTGACTTTCTAGAATTTATTATATGTATTTATTCTTATAATTGATTATATATGGAATTGTAGGAGTCCTTGTGATGACTTTCATTCCTTCCCATTTCACTTCTCTTTTCAATCAATGAAGCAGTCAAAGTTATTCAGTAGGAGGAAGAAGAGACTCTAATTCTCAAATATTCATGATTATTGACAGAAATGATGTAGGTGACTAAAATATACCTATGAGACTCTCAAAGTTTTATACAGTCCAATTTCAAAAGCCTCACACCTACTTACATCATGTGTCAATCCCCCTAAAGCACAGGAGACTGATAAGAGTTTCATCAATCATAAGACTAAATATTATTTCATAATCACAAGGTGGTACTATGTGCAATTTGGTGCCACAGGGAGAAAGAGCCTGGTCACCATTAGAAAAGCAAGAAAGGGGTCACTCACTGGCCCATGTTTGTGGGGACCGACCTACAACTTAAGAAGCCCCCTCCAGCAATGCCCCACAACTCATGTCAGAGTCATGGAAGCCCTCACCAACAAGCTAAGATCCCACCCACATTCCCTCCTCCCTGAGCTCCCAACAGCCCCACTCAGAGTCCAATGGTCAGAAACCTGCTTTTTCTACTGTGCCCTAATGTACTTCCCCTCCCTCCTTCACATTCCATTTTCCTCCTTCCTCAATCATCCATGGATCACAGAGCAAGAAGTAGATGAAAGAGCCTTGCCACAGGTTGCATGCTCACCAGACAGCTGTATGGTGATTTTATCGTGAGAGATCATGTCTCCCATCCCTGTTTTAGGAACACATTGAGTCCCGACCCTGGGATTTCCATCGTGCTGACTCCATGGCCATCTGCTCAGGTCACTACAGAAGAGCAGCAGACTCCTGGGAGAGTGGACCATCCCTCCCTCAAGGAACAGGCAGCAGAGGCCCCTGGAGCTAGGCCTCAGCCCTCACCATCTGGTTAGCTTAAAGTCAACATAAGCAGCATTTTCTTAAAATACAGCTAGACTGTATGGCATTGCTTGTAATCTGAGAACAGAATCCCTTGTGCAATATATCAACAGACTGGACTTTTAGGCATTTGACTTTCTAGAATTTATTATATGTATTTATTCTTATAATTGATTATATATGGAATTGTAGGAGTCCTTGTGATGACTTTCATTCCTTCCCATTTCACTTCTCTTTTCAATCAATGAAGCAGTCAAAGTTATTCAGTAGGAGGAAGAAGAGAGACTATCAATCAGTTAGGTAAGCCTCCATTCAACTATACACTATTGAAAAATCAAGATACTGAAATAAACAAATGGGCAAAAATATGAGTGAGAGCAGGAAACATTCTGGGTAAGTGTATGGTTGGGTGAAGAAGTTGTGGAGAAAATGAGACATGGTGCTATCTGAGCCCTTGTCAATAGGATATAAATAGCTCTGCAATTCAACCTCAGTGAAAGACAGCAGGTAAACGGGTTCGCATCCTGTCCTTCCTCTGTGATTAGTGAGATTTACAAGACGCTTAATCAAACCTAAAATAGACGCGATACTACCAAGATGTGGCAGACAGTGTTGCTTGGGCGCAAAGGCCCCTTCTCCCCTTTCCAGTAGTAATCAACCTGTCGCTGGATACTGATCACCCAGCTGGCCAGCCTTCCCAGGCTCCCTCGCAATGAGATACAGCCTCACGACCAAGATTTCTCACGAGAGCAGGAATGTTGGTGCCACTTTTGGGTCTGGTTGCGCCTAAGACAACGATCAAACAGTCCTCCCTTCTCTTTTCTGCTTCCCACTGGCTGGAACCTAGACATGGCACATTCTGCTTTGACCATGTGAACTAAGACATCACCGTCATGTCTCCTCCTTGTATCTTACTGTGGAACACAGGATAGAAGAAACCTACTTCCCTGAATGTGAGCTCTGTGAATCTGTCCCACCAAACCCTGGACTAATACATAAGAAGGAAATATCTCCACTCTTCAAATCACTTTCTTTGGGTTTTTCTTTCTTTTTTTTTTTTTTTACAGCGGCTTAACCTTATGCTGGTTCAGAAGAAAAAATACGTTACAAAGAAAAAGGTATAGTATCCAAGAACAACATCTTCTAATAAGAGGTCTGTTTAATTTTTTATTTTCATAGCTATCTTTTCTTTTGTTGTTGTTCAATCACTAAGTCATGTCCAACTCTTTCATGAACTGTAACCCACCAGACTCCTCTGCCCATGGGATTCTCCAGGCAAGAATACTGGAGCAAGTTGCCTTTTCCTTCTCCAGGGAATCTTCCTGACCCAGGGATCAAACTCGTGTCTCCTGCATTGGCAGGCAGATTCTTTATCACTTAGCCACCAGGGAAGGTCCATCTTTTGTTGAAGCCTGGAAACACATTGTACTAGTGTAGACGCCATATTATGCCCAGCCTATATTCCTGAGGGATTTTCGGTATGCTCCTGTGAGATTCTGACTACTGGAATGTGCATCCTTCTAGACTGTTGTTGGAGGGCAGAGTAAAGTGCTAGAGAAGTAATAACCCAGGGAGACGCCCTCAACCAGTGACTTCCCAGAATCTGGTGTATTAATATCCTACTCCCTCATTCGTCAGGTGAAAATTTCCAAAGTCTATGCTTTCACCATTTTCCCCTATGGAATTAAGCTCTGGGTGCCCTTTATGGTAGCCAATGACCCACAGACATACTCTTTATCACCTACCCCCATCACTAGATTCTTTCCTCCACTTCCCTACCATATTCTCTGAATTTCCCAAATAAACTATTTCACTGGAGTCCTTGCCTTAAGATCTGATTTTGGTAGAATCCAAATTCAGACAGCCAGCTACTTCATATTCACCTCAGCTAAAACAATTCTCCAAGACCAGCTATTATTATTAGCTGGGATTATGCTATTTTATGGATGAAAAAATTGAATTTCTGAGAGAATAATAGACCAAAGTCAGCGTCACAACTAAAATTAGAACCCAAGACTATCTCAATAACTCAGATGCTTTTGCAAATTCTAATATACTAGACTCCACGTGAAGTGGGAGTTTGCCAATTGATATTGATATATTGTTGCTTTTATTGTTCAGTTGTTAAGTCACGTTGAACTGTTTGCAACCCCATGGACTGCAGCACACCCGTCGACATCTCCCAGTGTCTGCTCAAATTCATGTCCATTGAGTTGGTGATAGTGTCTAACCATCTCATCATTTGCTGCCCCCTTCCCCTTTTGCCTTCAATCTTTCCCAGCATCAGGGTTTTCCCGTGAGTTGGCTCTTCGCATCACTAAGTCATGTCCAACTCTTTCATGAACTGTAACCCACCAGACTCCTCTGCCCATGGGATTCTCCAGGCAAGAATACTGGAGCAAGTTGCCTTTTCCTTCTCCAGGGAATCTTCCTGACCCAGGGATCAAACTCGTGTCTCCTGCATTGGCAGGCAGATTCTTTATCACTTAGCCACCAGGGAAGGTCCATCTTTTGTTGAAGCCTGGAAACACATTGTACTAGTGTAGACGCCATATTATGCCCAGCCTATATTCCTGAGGGATTTTCGGTATGCTCCTGTGAGATTCTGACTACTGGAATGTGCATCCTTCTAGACTGTTGTTGGAGGGCAGAGTAAAGTGCTAGAGAAGTAATAACCCAGGGAGACGCCCTCAACCAGTGACTTCCCAGAATCTGGTGTATTAATATCCTACTCCCTCATTCGTCAGGTGAAAATTTCCAAAGTCTATGCTTTCACCATTTTCCCCTATGGAATTAAGCTCTGGGTGCCCTTTATGGTAGCCAATGACCCACAGACATACTCTTTATCACCTACCCCCATCACTAGATTCTTTCCTCCACTTCCCTACCATATTCTCTGAATTTCCCAAATAAACTATTTCACTGGAGTCCTTGCCTTAAGATCTGATTTTGGTAGAATCCAAATTCAGACAGCCAGCTACTTCATATTCACCTCAGCTAAAACAATTCTCCAAGACCAGCTATTATTATTAGCTGGGATTATGCTATTTTATGGATGAAAAAATTGAATTTCTGAGAGAATAATAGACCAAAGTCAGCGTCACAACTAAAATTAGAACCCAAGACTATCTCAATAACTCAGATGCTTTTGCAAATTCTAATATACTAGACTCCACGTGAAGTGGGAGTTTGCCAATTGATATTGATATATTGTTGCTTTTATTGTTCAGTTGTTAAGTCACGTTGAACTGTTTGCAACCCCATGGACTGCAGCACACCCGTCGACATCTCCCAGTGTCTGCTCAAATTCATGTCCATTGAGTTGGTGATAGTGTCTAACCATCTCATCATTTGCTGCCCCCTTCCCCTTTTGCCTTCAATCTTTCCCAGCATCAGGGGCTTTTCCAGTGAGTTGGCTCTTCGCATCAGGTGGCCAAAGGATTGGAGCTTCAGCTTCAACATCAGTTCTTCCAATGACTATTCAGAATTGATTCCCTTTAGGATTGACTGGTTTGATCTCTTTGCAGTCCAAGGTGCTCTCAAGAGTCTTCTCCGCACCACAATTCAAAAGCGTCAGTTCTTTTGCACTCAGCCTTCTTTATGATCCAATTCTCACATTCCTACATGACTACTGTAAAAACAATTCGCTCCTCCAGTGGAGCACGTTTTAGCAGAACTCTTCACTATAACCTGTCTGTCTTAGGTGGCCCTGCACGACATGGCTCATAGCTTCATGGCATCAGGCAAGCCCCTTTGCCACAACAAGCTTGTGATCCACGAAGGGGATCTATTATAACTTTTAGTAGATGACGACGGCAGTTTTGTGATTGGAGGATAATATATCATGGAAATTAGACAGAATAGATTCTACAGCAACCTAGAATGTTTGCTTTAAATAAAGCACTTCTGATAACTCTTTGTTAAAGAGACGTTTTTGACCTGAACATAAACAAAACAGGTAGTTTTAGGCTACTTGCTAACACAAATTTGCTTAGCACTTTGCAGTTAGTCAAATTCTGACTAGGGTAGTTCTGTTGAATAAACCTGCTTCTTAAGATGGCCTGCATGTATTCTTTCTGATAGCAGCCTAGGTCTAAACTCACTTTCCTATCAAGACTTGCACATACACACACACAAAAAAGAATAGGAGGTGGATACACCTTGAAGCATAAATAATTCATAAGGCTTAGGGCTCAGGAGTTGTACTTGAACAAAGAATTCAGTCCATCTACTATAGAATAAGTAGAACTTCAGCTTTAGAATTTCAGAAGTTAATCAACAAATCAAATTTAGACATCAGTGATGAGACTGGAGAAGGAAATAGCAACACACTCCAGTTTTCTTGCCTGGGAAATCCAATGTACAGAGAAGTCTGGCCATCTAAATCCCATGGGGGGCTTCCCTGGTGGTCCAGTGGGTAAGGACACCGCCTTGCAGTGCAAGGGGTGCCGGTTCAATCCCTGGCCTGGGAAGATCCCATGTGCCGCGGAGCGGCTGGACAGATGTGTCTAATTACCGAGCCGGAGCTCTGGAGCGCATGCGCCCAGAGCCAGTGCTCTGCAACAACAGAGGCCACCGCGATGGGAGGCCCACACGGGCCAAAGAACAAAGATAGATGAAAAATAGACAAATGAATGGCCAATAGAAGTAGCCTGCCTGCTCCCCTCCCTCCCCACCCCACCCCCCAAAATAATAAATAAATCTTTTTAAAAAATAAATAAATAAATAAATTCCATGGGGTCTCAAAGAGTTGGACATCTCGGCAACTAAAACAATAACAAATATGATGAGACGGTTATCTTTCCTATACTTTTCCTAATGCAAGTACTCCCCAAACTAATTCCATATAAAGCAGGCATACACAGAGGGCAAGCAAAATCTGAGGAAATAACAATTACTTTATACTCATATCTGCAATTTAATCTGTGCATTCTTTTAGATTTTAAGTTAACAGCCTTCCAGGAAAACCCCTGCAAGGTTGTCTCATACTGGCAGGATACCAGGTTAAAAGAACATTGTAAATAGTGTGGAAGAATTGTAAGATCTTAGAAAAAAAAAAAGCTGTCTGTTTGCTCTTCACCGCCACTAGATATAATCTAAACATTGCATTCCTAAAAGGATATGTAATATCACTTACATTCATCTAGGCAATTGCATGCCTCTTCTGGTCTTAGCTGAACTCTGCGGAATGATCTTAAGCTTTAGTTATTTGAGGTAAATGAACCCTCTGGTCACGCCTGCTTCAACTGAAGTTAAGGTCAATATGGACAGGCATGGAGGAGAATCTTAGCATCTAACAACACTGATTATCTTCAGAAAATATAAGGAGTCCAATCCTACCCTTATTGATGTCAGATTTTTATAGGGAACATTACATCACATAAAGTCTGGAAATGAAAGGAAGCCAGAATAAACAGAGCTGTTCATCAGAAAGTCTTAAGCCCCATGGCAGACACAGTTTAACCAGGGCAGTCGTATTTGTATAACTTTTATCTGGATCATGGTAGTAAAACAGAACTAAGCACATTGAACACACTTATCTAACTTATAAAAGGGTACAAAATTTTATATACACATGTAAACAAAAAAACCTTCACCTAGCTCCAGAAATATACATGCTTTCATTTGTCCAATGACTCATATAAAAGGGTACAAAATTTTATATACACATGTAAACAAAAAAACCTTCGCCTAGCTCCAGAAATATACATGCTTTCATTTGTCCAATGACTCATACATGAGATTTTTTAGTTTGTGTCTATCTATATACACTAAATGTATTTCATCTTAAAAATAGTTTTGCCTATTTTCAAAAATTAATGTTTACTCAATATTCTATAGCACATTTCTCATTTTAAGTCTTCAAATTTTAAATATTATTTCTTGAAAATGTCATATCAATCTTAAAAGCAAAGTTGAAGATCAAGAGCTCCAGGAATGGGATAGTGGTGTTGTGATTATGTAGTTGATGTTTTTCTTTTAAATTTTCAATGATCAGTGATACAAATAAATGTTCACAAAAATAAATGATATGACCTCTTAGGTTTGCTTTAAAATGCTTCAGACACTTGGAAAAATAAAGGTCAGAGGACATAAATGGAAAATAGTACAGAATGTTGGCAATTATTAAGGTTGAAACAAGAATATAAATGGGCTCATTATATTAGCGTCTCTTTTTTGTATATTTTCTTAAATTTCCAGAATGAAAACATAAAACAAAAGATATTATTGATCAAGTAAAAATCATGCAGTCTCTAAAAGAGAAATAGAACAGTAACAATGAGATATATCAATTTGTATCAAAAAAATATGTAGAGCTTCCCTGGTGGTCCAGTGGGTAAAGACACCATCTTGCAGTGCAAGGGGCACCAGTTCGGTCCCAGACCTGGGGGGATCCCATGCACCGTGGAGTGGCTAGACCGCTGTGTCCAACTACCGAGCGGGAGCTCTGGGGCGCATACGCCAAGAGCCGGTGCTCTGCAGCGAGAGAGGCAACTGCGATGGAAGGCTCACACCGGCCAAAGAACAAAGATGGAAATAAATCAAAGACCAACAGAAGTGGCCCAAAATAAAAATATATATATGCAATTTTTGATTTTATGCTTTAAAATGTCCATGTTAGTTACTTACCATGATAGGATTAACTTATTGTGGATCTAAACAGTTACATATAGAAATTCCAGATCTCTCTTTAATGTGTTTAAATGCTATGCTAAATATTTCTAACAATAAAAAGGTAACTTTGGGAATAAAAATATAATCTTTTTAGAAAAGGGAAACTGTCTCATCTTCATCAGTTCCTATACTTCCGGAGTTGGGTTGCAAGGTTGCATGCCCTCTGGGGTGACAAGGAGGCCTCCCCAGGAGGCAGCACACCCGAACAGCTCAGCGATCTTGCTGCAGTTCCCCCTGAACAAAAAAGTTCTGGACATTTCTTCGACAGAAGACTTCTAGGCACTGTTCATTGATATGTATTTTCAACCATATGGGCAATAATATGTAACAATTACTAAATCATATCCTTTTGTTTTGCAGTATGCAAGAGAAGGGCTTCTAAGGTGGCTCAGTGGTAAAAAAAAAATATCCGCCTGCCATTGGAAGCCATAAGGGTTCCATCCAGGGTTCTAGAAGATGGCCTGCAGAAGGAAACAGCAACCCACTTAGGTATTCTTGTTTGGGAAATCCCATGGACAGAGCAGCCTAGCGGGCAACAGTCCACGGGGTCACAAAAAGAGTCAGTGACAACTTAGACTAAAACAATAACAAAAAAATTCAAGAGAAACAAAACTCCCTATTCGTGGCAGATAAGTAAGAAAACTTTATCTTAGTTTAGATGTATTTAAGTATTAGTGTCTGTGGTCTATATTAGATTTTATCTACATGTGAAGGGGGAAATATTTAAACAAGTTTATTTTTTAACAAAATCATTGGCTTCACCCTCACATACACCTGAGCACGGGGGCTGGGTCTTAGGCTGATGGGTAGTGCTTGACTGCCACCTGGTGTCTGGTCTCCTCCTTACAGCAAGATTTACCTCGGATCCTCTGGTGCGAGGCAACCTTGCACCAACCTGACCCTCCAAACGCCAAATTAAAATAAGACATTCTTTCCCAGATAGACCATTCTACCCAAAATGGACTCCTGAACATCAAAAAGTGCCGGTGCTCTGCAGCGAGAGAGGCAACTGCGATGGAAGGCTCACACGGCCAAAGAACAAAGATGGAAATAAATCAAAGACCAACAGAAGTGGCCCAAAATAAAAATATATATATGCAATTTTTGATTTTATGCTTTAAAATGTCCATGTTAGTTACTTACCATGATAGGATTAACTTATTGTGGATCTAAACAGTTACATATAGAAATTCCAGATCTCTCTTTAATGTGTTTAAATGCTATGCTAAATATTTCTAACAATAAAAAGGTAACTTTGGGAATAAAAATATAATCTTTTTAGAAAAGGGAAACTGTCTCATCTTCATCAGTTCCTATACTTCCGGAGTTGGGTTGCAAGGTTGCATGCCCTCTGGGGTGACAAGGAGGCCTCCCCAGGAGGCAGCACACCCGAACAGCTCAGCGATCTTGCTGCAGTTCCCCCTGAACAAAAAAGTTCTGGACATTTCTTCGACAGAAGACTTCTAGGCACTGTTCATTGATATGTATTTTCAACCATATGGGCAATAATATGTAACAATTACTAAATCATATCCTTTTGTTTTGCAGTATGCAAGAGAAGGGCTTCTAAGGTGGCTCAGTGGTAAAAAATATCCGCCTGCCATTGGAAGCCATAAGGGTTCCATCCAGGGTTCTAGAAGATGGCCTGCAGAAGGAAACAGCAACCCACTTAGGTATTCTTGTTTGGGAAATCCCATGGACAGAGCAGCCTAGCGGGCAACAGTCCACGGGGTCACAAAAAGAGTCAGTGACAACTTAGACTAAAACAATAACAAAAAAATTCAAGAGAAACAAAACTCCCTATTCGTGGCAGATAAGTAAGAAAACTTTATCTTAGTTTAGATGTATTTAAGTATTAGTGTCTGTGGTCTATATTAGATTTTATCTACATGTGAAGGGGGAAATATTTAAACAAGTTTATTTTTTAACAAAATCATTGGCTTCACCCTCACATACACCTGAGCACGGGGGCTGGGTCTTAGGCTGATGGGTAGTGCTTGACTGCCACCTGGTGTCTGGTCTCCTCCTTACAGCAAGATTTACCTCGGATCCTCTGGTGCGAGGCAACCTTGCACCAACCTGACCCTCCAAACGCCAAATTAAAATAAGACATTCTTTGCCAGATAGACCATTCTACCCAAAAATGGACTCCTGAACATCATAATACAGTAAGATCTATATTTTGAAATATATAACCATCTCTGTTCTATAATGGTCAAATATGCTGTAATAATACAAAAGTTGAAGTACAAAAACATTAATAGTTATTTGTTATTTGTAAATAATCCATCATGTTTTAACACCTTAGTTTAGTAGCATGAGTCACCAAGGGATTAGGAAATTTTGAATCAGAAAACCGAGTATCACATGTGAATGTGACCTTTGAGCAAGCAAAGAAAATTAGCCTCGTTTTGAGTAGAAAAAAATAATTTTGAAATACTCACTCTTTTCCCCCATACTTTCTTGTCTCTTCCCTGCTCCAGTAAGTTTAGAAGTTGTTAAGAGAACAAAGGGACAGTCACCCACTGCCGGCTCTAGTCTTTAAATCCCCAGCACAGCAGGTCGGGTCCGGACACCGATCCAGCGTGCGCGGTGCAGCGAAGGGTTCCGTTACCGATCCAGCGTGCGTGGTGCAGCGAAGGGTTCCGAGAGCAGCGCCGCGGATCGCCGTGCAAAAGCGGGCTGGGGCACTAGTCTACTACGCTCAGTTCGGACTGGTCCGGACTCCACTCCACAGTCTCAGCCCTGGGAAGGTGATCCCAGCGTCCGAGAGTCCAGATGCCGGCCCACTTGCTGCAAGAGGAGATGTCTAGCTCCTACACAACCACCACCACCATCACAGCGCCTCCTTCCAGGGTCCTGCAGAATGGAGGCGGCAAGCTGGAGAAGACCCCCCTATACTTGGAAGAAGACATCCGCCCTGAAATGAAGGCGACATCTATGATCCCAGTTACCAGGATAAGGAGGGCCCAAAGCCCAAGCTTGAGTATGTTTGGAGAAACATCATCCTCATGGGTCTGCTACACTTGGGAGCCCTGTATGGGATCATACTGATCCCCACCTGCAAGATAAACACCTTGCTCTGGGTGTTGTTCTACTATACCGTGAGTGCCCTGGGCATCACAGCGGGGGCCCATCGCCTGTGGAGTCACCGAACCTACAAAGCTCGGCTGCCCTTGCGGGTCTTCCTGATGATCGCCAACACAATGGCATTCCAGAATGACGTTTTTGAATGGGCCCGAGATCACCGTGCCCACCACAAGTTTTCAGAAACGGATGCTGATCCCCACAATTCTCGACGAGGCTTCTTCTTCTCTCACGTGGGCTGGCTGCTTGTGCGCAAACACCCAGCCGTCAAAGAGAAGGGTGCTACGCTAAACTTATCCGACCTCAGAGCTGAGAAGCTGGTGATGTTCCAGAGGAGGTACTACAAACCCGGTATCCTGCTGCTGTGCTTCATCCTGCCCACGCTTGTGCCCTGGTACTTATGGGGTGAGACGTTTCTAAACAGCCTGTTAGTGGCCACCTTCTTCCGTTATGCCCTTGGACTCAATGCCACCTGGCTAGTAAACAGCGCCGCCCACATGTATGGCTATCGCCCTTATGACAAGACCATCAACCCCCGAGAGAATCTCCTGGTTTCACTGGGAGCTGTCGGTGAGGGCTTCCACAACTACCACCACACCTTTCCTTACGACTACTCTGCCAGTGAGTACCGCTGGCACATCAACTTCACCACGTTCTTCATCGACTGCATGGCTGCCCTCGGTCTGGCTTATGACCGGAAGAAAGTGTCCAAGGCAGCCATCTTGGCCAGGATTAAGAGAACTGGAGAAGAGAGCTACAAGAGTGGCTGAGTTTAGGGTCCTCGGGTTTCTTTTCCAAAGCCAGCTGGGCAGAGGTTTAATGTTCTGTTTATTAACTACTGAATAATGCTACCAGGATGCTAAAGATGATGACATTAACCCATTACAATACAGTGTTCTTTTAAATTTTCTTTTTAAATCGAAAGCCAACAACTCTGCCTTTATGATGCTAAGCTTGTGTTCTTATTTCTTCTCTTACCTTCTTTCTCTTCTGGTCCTATTATCCTTCTCTTTGTTTTGTTCCTATCACCTTCCTTTTTCTTTCCCCTCATTGCCCCCCCCGCAGGCAGCTGGTCAGTCATCACGGGTGTCCAGCTTCCAAAGCTTAAACCACCTTGCTATGGTCCAAAACTAGGGGTCTTTGCCCCAGCTAACCCTTTCCTTGAGCTGTCCTCAGCTTTAAGATGGGTGGCTGAAGACAGTGATATGACAGAATCTTCTGGGAAGGCCTCCAATTATCTTCAGCCCAGGCTTTCACTAGGTGAAATGGAAAAATTATTTTGGCACAAAGCTGCGAAAGCAGATAAATTATCAGGGGAGAGAGTTAGGATGCATGGTATGACTGATAAATAGGATGAGTTGAAGTGCAAAACAAGGCAGGAAGCTCCTGCCGTGATCAGACAGTCAGCTGCCTGCCCACTACCCAGCATGCTCCCTTTCTCTCCTGACTCTGACTGGGAAATGGCCAGGAAGCAGGGTGGTCCTAGAACCCAAAAGCAGATCTCAGTGTCCCGATACACGTTAGGCTGAGGAAGAAGAAGCCTTTAGTTTGTGGTAAAGGGGTCTCTGCTAGGGAAGAATTGTTTTCTTTCTTTCACAACAGGAAGATGTCTGATTCCAGACAACAAGAAATCTTGAGGTTGGTTGTTTCCAGAATTGATGACTCCAGAAGCTTAAGAAATAAAATCCTTTCATCTTTCTGCTCTGCCATCCTTGGGATATTGGTCAGTCCCCCTCATAGTAAGAAGGTAGCTACAGCATTCTCAGACATCCAAAACAGAGATGCATTGGGGGTACAGTGGTGAGCAGAGCTGCCTCCCCAAAAAGAAAGGATTGTAGGGGATGGAGTTGGCCCACACAGAAAGCTGTATATACCTGGGTGCTTTGTTTGACATATTAAGCAATTCTCTTAAGAGGATTTCCCTCTGAAAGAGAAGGGGTGCTTGAAGAAAAGGAAGAATTAGGTGAGTTGTCTCCTTTCCTCTCACTGCTGGACAGGAGAGGGAGAGGCTGAGGGGCAGGGTCTGTAGGCAGTTTCTGGGAGATAAGGTGATAAAAGAAAGGCTCTGAGATCACATTGCTGGGGGATTCAGAAGGTTACTGAGTAAGTTGTTGGGTGTCCTAATATGGAAGCTGGTTATACAAACACACTAGATACTGGGTTAGTTTCATTCATTTCAGTTTCTCCTTGGACTGAGAAAGAACTAGAAGGCTTCTCTCCACAGTGTTGAACCCTTTCACTCGTTCCTTCTCTGTTAACTTCTGGTTTAAAGTGTAGGGCAGGCTGGGGATGGGGTAGGAATCTCGTAACTACTCCTGACTATTGATTCTTGGCTCTATCCTCTATGTCCACTTTATCTCCTGCCGGTTCTATCTCCTCCTTAATGTTTTCTTCTTTCTCTGGACACACCAGCCTCCTCTGTGTGTACAGAGAGGCAGTGAAGGCTCCTGCGGTCCAGGCAGCTCCCCCTCCTACAGACAGATGGTCAGGGTCACTCAACCACTGTTTGTTTCTCTTTACAAAGTTGAGTGAGCTGCCACTTTCACTTGGCCCCTACAGTCTGCATCTATATCCTTGTGCTCCCTGCCACACTGATGACTCCAGACAAGGCTGCCAAACCCTGCTAGAAACACCCCAGGGCCAGGCATTCTCCCTCAGGAGGCCTGGCCAAGCCAAATGCTCATGCTGTGCCAGAGCCAGCCATGGAGCAAAAGAGGGTTTGTTCTGAGTCTCCTCTGTCTGGGTCAGAACCAGAGAGCATGCTGGATGCCCCCAGCTTACTTGGGAAGCTACCCCACCTGAGTCAGTGCTCCCAGTGGATGGTGCAATGCTTTGAGGAAGCAGGAGGGAGCCTAGCCTTCACAGGGAAGCACAAGAAGCAAAGGACGGTTCTGAAGTGCCTCACTCAGAAGGACGCCCAGGCCCCTGGAGGGAGCCAGGGTATACCACAAGGCTTTGGCTGAGACTTAGGATGTGAGATGCCATGAACTTTGCTAAACAGTGTCTCTGTTCAGCAGACTAACCAGCATTCCCAACAATACAGTCTAGGGCAGACAACAGAATAGAGGAGGTCTGAAAAAAATGTCAGTGTCTGAAGATCCTTGGGCCCTTCATGTCCCTGTAACCTCAGCTGTCAAGGTAGAAGCCTGACTTTACTCTATTTCAAGGTTAAAAATGGATGATACCAGATGCTCTGTCTACTGTTGAGCCCCGTGGATGGAAGGGAGGAGAGCATTTCTTCTGTTCCTCTCAGTAGAAAAAAATTTAATGGAAGATCACTGTAATTTAGATTCTCTGAATCGAGTACCTATCCCTTGGAGGTGCCTGTGGGGTAGTTTTAATTCTACCAGTCCTCAGATGCCTGATTTAAAACTGATGATCAGAAAGAACTTATCTTTCTATTCTCATTGTGCTTGATAGATCTGATCTATACCACAACCCTACACAAGGCTGGATGGTGACCTTGGGCCCAGTGTACTTGTACTTGCGTAGAGGACGGGTTGTCTACTGCGTAAATAACATTTTTTTCAAGGTTCTAAAGCTGAATTCAAATGACGCATTTATGACCCAGAAACTCAGATCTGATGGAGTCTGAATTTCTAACAGTCCTTGCTTTGTGGGTGTGCTGATGACTTATCTGGGTGCCTTACATCTCTTCTAATCAGTGTTGTATCTGAGCCTGCTCTGCTCCCCCCACTCCCTCTGTGGAGTTCCTTTGCACCTGAGAGCCTGCGGAAGTGGTTGGTAGAAAAGTGGGCCTGGTGGAGAATTATGTTATAGCTGTTTGCAGGATTCCCTTCTGGGCTTCATTTTGGAAACTTTGTTTAGGGCTGTTTTTATTAATTGCCCACATTTGATGGAGGGTGGAAGGAATTTTTGAATGTATTTGATTTATTATTATTATTATTATTTTAGATTAAAAGATGGTTGTAGCATTTAAAATGGAAACTTTTTCTCCTGGTTAGCTAGTATCCTGAGTGTATTCCCCTTAAGTGTAGCTCAAATGGCTCAGCATTGAAAAGTTCAAGAAAGCTCAATGTCAAGGTTACACAGGTGGTTAGGGCCAGGGCCTCTCCTACCACTGTGCCACTGACTTGCTGTGTAACCCTGGGCAAGTCATTTAACTACAATGTGCCTCAGTTTTCCTTCTGTTAAAATGGGATAATAATACTGACCTACCTCAAAGGGCAGTTTTGAGGCGTAACTAATGCTTTTATAAAGCATCTTGGGATCCTTCAGCAGAGGAATTCTCTTAAGTCCTGAGTATTTTTATAGTAGCAGTATCCACCGTGAACTGTGTCCACCGTGAACCACGTGTCCTGGATGCTATCAGGAATCTAGATGGTTCTCCATGAGAGATTGAATAAACACATTAGATAAGTGGTGGATAACTAGCCAGACAAAATCTGAGAATGCATAAACTCATTGCCATGGATAAACAGGATACCTTTTCCTTGATTGGGTGGGATTTTTCCCTTTTTATGTGGGATAGTAGTTATTTGTGACCTAAGAATAATTTTGGAATAATTTCTATTAATATCAACTCTGAAGCTAGTTGTACTGATCTGAGATTGTGTTTGTTCATAATAAAAGTGAAGTGAATCTCAAAAAAAAAAAAAAAAAAAAAAAGAACAAAGGATTTAAGAATCAATATTCAGTGCATTCTGGGTCATCAGGGAAGCAACCGCAAAGTTAACAGCATATGAATCTATTGGCAAAACCCTAGACTCTTTGATATCCCATGGACTGTAGCCTGCCAGACTCTTCTGTTCACAGGATTCTCCAGGCAGGAATACTGGCGTGGGTTGCCACGTTTTCCTCCAGGGGATCCTTCCCACCCAGGGATCAAACCCACATCTTTTATGTCTCCTACATTGGCAAGTGGATTCTTTACCACTAGCGTCACCTGGGAAGCCTAAAAGCAAATGGGTGCAACCAGTTCTACCCAGGAGAGGGAATATAAGGTCACCTGGACTCTAAGGAGGCAGGCAAGAGCCTGGGAAGGAGGCGTCTGGAGAAGCCTGGCTTGTGCTCAGGGGACCAAAGTGAAAGAAGGAAGGTCAGGATCAGATGTGGGTCGCACCACTGTTGCTCAAAATTGTGTGGTTTACTGAATTTCTTCTACTGGATATTAGTCTTCATTTCTAAGTCAAAAAGTCCTATAAAGAGATTGATACATGCATCATCCTGTGTTCAGATTGTTGCTTTCTGTTTCTGAAGCTCCTAACACGTTTTGTGCTGCTGTTGCCTTCCCTAGCCCATAGTCTGACCTGAATTTTCTATTATTCTAAGTTCACCATTACAGGACACACACAACTTCCCACTACGTTTATTTTCACCACATACTTCTACCCATGCGTCAGTCACAGCTCCCAGCTCTCCCCTCGCCACTTCCTCGTCTACCTCCTCTCAAAGTCATACTCATCCTGCTATTTGACTATTTCATCCTATCCTATATGTTCTGCGAGTCCAAATATTGCCAGCCCAGGAGATTCTTTCCATCTCCTTCACACCCTTGACTTGCTGTGATGCCTACCTTGTTATCGCAAGGTATGGACCCATCTGCCTACAGATCAGTGGCCTTCAACCTTGACTGCAACTGGAATCACACTGAGAGCTTAAAAGAAAATGATGGGGGACTAAACACAGAGAATCTGACTGAATAAGTCTATAAAAGGGCAACATAAATAGGTATATTTAGTTCTCCAGCTGATTTTAATCTGAGCTAGGCTACATACAGCAACAAAGGTCCCTTGCAGCCAAAAATAAACAAAACAAATAATTAAGTTATAAAACCAAACAGAAAAAAAGAATTCAAATAATTCTTTCAAAGAATTCAAAGAATTGAACCCATTCCTCTACATCCTTAATTGGATAGACTCTAAGGACCAACAAAAAAGGAAATATTAAGACTTTACTTGGTATTGCATTGTGAGTACTGATATTGTACTGAAACTCTTGAAACTATTTTAGGTATATTTATGGACATTCTAAATAAGTTAATAGATTACTGATGCTATGAACCAAGATTTTCACTGTAAAAAATTAAATGGTCACCTGGACTCTAAGGAGGCAGGCAAGAGCCTGGGAAGGAGGCGTCTGGAGAAGCCTGGCTTGTGCTCAGGGGACCAAAGTGAAAGAAGGAAGGTCAGGATCAGATGTGGGTCGCACCACTGTTGCTCAAAATTGTGTGGTTTACTGAATTTCTTCTACTGGATATTAGTCTTCATTTCTAAGTCAAAAAGTCCTATAAAGAGATTGATACATGCATCATCCTGTGTTCAGATTGTTGCTTTCTGTTTCTGAAGCTCCTAACACGTTTTGTGCTGCTGTTGCCTTCCCTAGCCCATAGTCTGACCTGAATTTTCTATTATTCTAAGTTCACCATTACAGGACACACACAACTTCCCACTACGTTTATTTTCACCACATACTTCTACCCATGCGTCAGTCACAGCTCCCAGCTCTCCCCTCGCCACTTCCTCGTCTACCTCCTCTCAAAGTCATACTCATCCTGCTATTTGACTATTTCATCCTATCCTATATGTTCTGCGAGTCCAAATATTGCCAGCCCAGGAGATTCTTTCCATCTCCTTCACACCCTTGACTTGCTGTGATGCCTACCTTGTTATCGCAAGGTATGGACCCATCTGCCTACAGATCAGTGGCCTTCAACCTTGACTGCAACTGGAATCACACTGAGAGCTTAAAAGAAAATGATGGGGGACTAAACACAGAGAATCTGACTGAATAAGTCTATAAAAGGGCAACATAAATAGGTATATTTAGTTCTCCAGCTGATTTTAATCTGAGCTAGGCTACATACAGCAACAAAGGTCCCTTGCAGCCAAAAATAAACAAAACAAATAATTAAGTTATAAAACCAAACAGAAAAAAAGAATTCAAATAATTCTTTCAAAGAATTCAAAGAATTGAACCCATTCCTCTACATCCTTAATTGGATAGACTCTAAGGACCAACAAAAAAGGAAATATTAAGACTTTACTTGGTATTGCATTGTGAGTACTGATATTGTACTGAAACTCTTGAAACTATTTTAGGTATATTTATGGACATTCTAAATAAGTTAATAGATTACTGATGCTATGAACCAAGATTTTCACTGTAAAAAATTAAATGTATATATTTAAGAAAAAAAGACAAGAATAAACCTTGAAATGTTCATTTTGAATTGTATTAATTTTTAAATTAAATGAGACCCAACTCTAAATAGTAAAGGGCTAAAACATTTCAAATTAAAAACAGAGTCCCTGATGACACTCAAAAGAAGTAGAGCAAGGTGAGAGAGAAAGGAGTGGGAGGGGGAAATTCTGATAGAGGAATGACAGCTAATAACTATGAAGGATTGAAAGAATGTTTTTGAAATTAACCATTTCACCTTCCACGATGTAATAACTAATTTAGGCTAAAGTCATTAATGGATGATAAAACTAGTGGCTGAAGGTTGATAGGGAACAGTATATTCACATAATCTCTAAGTACCAACTTCAAAGAGGAAAATATACCTTCAAAATGGAGCCATCTGGCGGTCTGCCCTTAGCTAAGTGATCACACTTCGCAGCACGGATAGTGAGATGGAGGGACTTGCTGAACCTCCTGTGGGATGCAGTAAATGCACATCAACTGTGATTCTGCTTTGCCAGAAATGTTTAATCTAAATCTCATCAAAGGATATCACAAGACAAACTCAGAATGTGAGATATTCCAAAAGATAACTACATTGTCTGTACCAAAATACCAATTTCATAAAAAGCCAAACAAGGTGGAGAGAATGTTTTAGATTAAATCACGTAGCAAGAAAATATAATGTATCATCCTGAATCAAAAACAGCTATGACAGTTACTTTATATACAATTGGGGAAATTCTAATATATGCTCAGTTGTGTCCAGTTCTTTGAGACTCATCTGTCGATGAGATTCTCCAGGCAAGATTACTAGAGAGGGTTGCTATGCTCTCCTCCAGAGGATCTTCCTGACCCAGTTATCGAACCCATGTCTCCAGCATCTCCTGCATTGCAGCAGATTCTTTACTGATTAACCACCTAGAAAGCCCATATATGCACACACATGTATATATGTTATCTATAGATAAATATATATTTCATATGACTATATACCTAATGTATGTTATATACAGAACTTAAAGATAAATGGGCATTCATTGTTCTTGTCTTTCAAATTCCCAAACTCCAGTAAGTTTAAAACTTTCCAAAATAAAAAGTTGGAGGCTTTTCTGGTGGTTCAGTGGGTAAAGAGTCTGCCTTGCAGTGCAAGGGGCGCCAGTTCAATCCCTGGCCCTGGAAGATCCCATGTGCCACAGGGTGGCTGGACCAGTGTGTCCAATTACAACCAGCGCTCTGCAACGAGAGAGGTCACTGCAATGGGAGGCCCAAACATGCCAAAGAATAAAGATGGATGAAAATAAATAAATAAATAATAAAAATGAATGTTTAAAAAAAAAGTTGGAGGTTAAACTAAAGCCCTATGTTATTTGCTAAGACTGTTACAAAACTGAAAGCTTATGTGAAGCAAAACAGAGAAGCTTACAAATACCTTGAGTCGTGAAAGATGGGGATCACTGGAGATCAGGAATGTCTTCATAGAAGAGACTACATTTTTTAATGTAAAAGTTTTGAATTAGGAAGGACTTTATAAATCATCTAATTTCATGCCCTCCTTCTGAGGACGAGAAAAGTGAGAGGTTACAGGGCTTGTCCAATGTCTAACAAAAAGCTGTGAAATCTTAATCATAGAACCCGTGGTGGTTTTCCAATGAACCAACCTCTATACACCCAGCCACCTGACTTCCCATCTCAGATGGGCCCAGAAGGACCCCCTAAATAAGGAAAAGTACATAGAACTCAGTCATCACAAGGTTTAAGATAAAATTTAAATGCTAGAAGAATTGCTGGCCTTGACGATGGAAAAGGTTCATGGGCACCCTCTAGAAGCTCAGAACACTCCCAGCTGACAACTAGCTAGGAAATGGACTCGGCCTCAGTCCTTGAGTACAAGAAATTGCATTCTGCCAACAATCTATTGATAAATAAGCACAGGAAAGTCTCCTTCCCCAGAGCCTCCAGAAAGGAATGGAGCCCTGTGCACACTTGGATATTTGCCCAGTGAGATGCACACTAGACATCTGACCTGCAGAACTGCAAAATTAAAAAACAAGTGTAGTTCCATCGAAACACCAGAAGCATTATAAGACTGATGAAAATCCCATGGATAAACATCCTAAATAAAAACAAAGCATTTCAATTTTTTTTTAAGTATTCATTGTACTTTCACAAAGTAGTTGTCTTTAAAACCATGGTAAACATCCTAAATAAAAACAAAGCATTTCAATTTTTTTAAGTATTCATTGTACTTTCAAAAAGTAGTTGTCTTTTTCACACTAAGTTTAGTTGTGCCACAGGGTGGCTGGACCAGTGTGTCCAATTACAACCAGCGCTCTGCAACGAGAGAGGTCACTGCAATGGGAGGCCCAAACATGCCAAAGAATAAAGATGGATGAAAATAAATAAATAAATAATAAAAATGAATGTTTAAAAAAAAAGTTGGAGGTTAAACTAAAGCCCTATGTTATTTGCTAAGACTGTTACAAAACTGAAAGCTTATGTGAAGCAAAACAGAGAAGCTTACAAATACCTTGAGTCGTGAAAGATGGGGATCACTGGAGATCAGGAATGTCTTCATAGAAGAGACTACATTTTTTAATGTAAAAGTTTTGAATTAGGAAGGACTTTATAAATCATCTAATTTCATGCCCTCCTTCTGAGGACGAGAAAAGTGAGAGGTTACAGGGCTTGTCCAATGTCTAACAAAAAGCTGTGAAATCTTAATCATAGAACCCGTGGTGGTTTTCCAATGAACCAACCTCTATACACCCAGCCACCTGACTTCCCATCTCAGATGGGCCCAGAAGGACCCCCTAAATAAGGAAAAGTACATAGAACTCAGTCATCACAAGGTTTAAGATAAAATTTAAATGCTAGAAGAATTGCTGGCCTTGACGATGGAAAAGGTTCATGGGCACCCTCTAGAAGCTCAGAACACTCCCAGCTGACAACTAGCTAGGAAATGGACTCGGCCTCAGTCCTTGAGTACAAGAAATTGCATTCTGCCAACAATCTATTGATAAATAAGCACAGGAAAGTCTCCTTCCCTAGAGCCTCCAGAAAGGAATGGAGCCCTGTGCACACTTGGATATTTGCCCAGTGAGATGCACACTAGACATCTGACCTGCAGAACTGCAAAATAATTAATTTGTGTTGTTGTTGTTATGGGTTTTTTTAAAAAAAAAAAAAAAAAAAAAGATCTGATTGGGCAAAAACAGGAACACAGGAGTGTAGTTCCATTGAAACACCAGAAGCATTATAAGACTGATGAAAATCCCATGGATAAACATCCTAAATAAAAACAAAGCATTTCAATTTTTTTTTAAGTATTCATTGTACTTTCAAAAAGTAGTTGTCTTTTTTTCACACTAAGTTTAGTTGACCGACAAGCCTGCTAAATTGCATAATTGACAGAAAAAAACTTTTTGTAAAATGTAAGTTTTTTTCTCATGTATAATGTCTACATCACTCTGGAGAATTTTAACATTATTCTAAGTTTTACGAACGCTCCTTTTCCTAAGTTGTATATACAGTTGGGCATATAACCTCTGTTAGACAGTGGCCATAGATTGTCACTTCAGCTCCTATCTGGAAAATATGTATTTTCAAAGTTAATGAAAGACATGATTGGTATTTTTCCGCTAGCCAACTATGCCTTTTAATTATAAAATCTTATAAAAACCAGCAACATATTATGAAGTAGTCTCATGGCATGAATAAGGATGGTTGAGTAGATTGGAAAAGTCATCTTAACTTTTAGGTGATTGGTTTAAGGATTGATACATACATACATAACTTTTTTCTCACTTTGTTATTATTCAGATAATCTCATTGAAACCTCTGTTACCGCTTTCAAATGCAAAACAGAGATACCTTAACATAACAAATACTTACTAAAGGTTATTAATGAACCAAAACAACAACAGCAAATAGAAAAATAATGGAATAAAATAATAGGTCGAAAGTCTTACCACAGCCACAGTCACTGCTTTCCAAAAGCTTCTGGGCATTGTACTTTGCTAAGGAATTCAAAGATGGAAAAGTTTAGAAATTGTTTCTCTATTTTGAAGTGGACAACAAAAAACTGTGTTCAGATTTCTTCCCTTGGTTCGTTCAAAAGCAGAGTAAAATTACAGCACACAAATATTTTCATCCAGCTTGCAATGTTTCATCGTACATCCAGCCTATGTGGTACATTAATTATGTTTTTGTGTGGGAAGTATTGTCTCGTACCAAAGCATGCTCACTATTTGGTCAGACTGAAGATTCAGAGAAAAACAAGGAAGACAAATGTTCATTTTCTTACTTGTGGGCGTCAAGTCTGCACTGAGGATATTTGTCATGCTCACCACATTTTTGTCATATACTTGTTTCACAGAGCCAGTGTGCGGCTTTGAAGAGGGAAGAATGACCACTGTGTCTCACACGGGAGAAATGCTTACCGCCACTCATATGCCCTTCTGGAAGACAGCCAAGCCAATCTTTTAGAAAAACTTTTTGATTCTGAATCTTGCCCTGAATTTCCTAAGGCCTCCCTTTTGCCTCCTGCCTCAAATCCAGGCTCTCCAACCTGCCTCCAGTGATTCCCCTCCCACCAAAAAACTTCCCAATAACACCGTCAAATAGTCCACCTCTGCCCTTTTGCTTCTCCTGCTACGATTGTTGAGTACGACTCTTATCCAAATCCTAATCATCTCTTAAGACCCAGCTTAAACGCCTCTCTCATTCACAAGAACTTTCCCAGTCCTGTGTTCACATATTAACTGTCTCTGAATACCCATAGCGTTTCTTGTCTGAACTTTTCTTTTTCTTTCTGGCACAAAATACCCCCTTGGATGCTTGCCATTTTTATGATCCACCTTCTTCGTCAGCTGTCAGAAAATTGTATGCCATGGAAGCATAAATGATTGTTAAAGATTGTACTATTGTTTGCAACTATTCGTTCCCTCTTTCTTCATGAATAAAATGTTTCCCCAGTCCCTTTTACTTTGGGCTCAAGACATCTGACTTGTTTTGGTCAATAAAATGTTTGCTATGTATCACTTCCAAACAGAAGTTTTTGAAGAACTGAAAGATTGCAAAACTCTCCTATTTTCTGTGCCTCTGTCATCAGAATACCAAAAGGCGTTCTTTAGTTTAGGTCTCAAAATAGCGATATATGTAGAGGATACTTGGCTTGCAGTCTGGAGTAAAACCACAACATCCAATCAGGAGCTGACAAGATGAATCTGAATAAGAAATAAATATTTGTTATTGTAAACCACTGAAAAATTGACATTGCTTGCAATGTTTCATCGTACATCCAGCCTATGTGGTACATTAATTATGTTTTGTGTGGAAGTATTGTCTCGTACCAAAGCATGCTCACTATTTGGTCAGACTGAAGATTCAGAGAAAAACAAGGAAGACAAATGTTCATTTTCTTACTTGTGGGCGTCAAGTCTGCACTGAGGATATTTGTCATGCTCACCACATTTTTGTCATATACTTGTTTCACAGAGCCAGTGTGCGGCTTTGAAGAGGGAAGAATGACCACTGTGTCTCACACGGGAGAAATGCTTACCGCCACTCATATGCCCTTCTGGAAGACAGCCAAGCCAATCTTTTAGAAAAACTTTTTGATTCTGAATCTTGCCCTGAATTTCCTAAGGCCTCCCTTTTGCCTCCTGCCTCAAATCCAGGCTCTCCAACCTGCCTCCAGTGATTCCCCTCCCACCAAAAAACTTCCCAATAACACCGTCAAATAGTCCACCTCTGCCCTTTTGCTTCTCCTGCTACGATTGTTGAGTACGACTCTTATCCAAATCCTAATCATCTCTTAAGACCCAGCTTAAACGCCTCTCTCATTCACAAGAACTTTCCCAGTCCTGTGTTCACATATTAACTGTCTCTGAATACCCATAGCGTTTCTTGTCTGAACTTTTCTTTTTCTTTCTGGCACAAAATACCCCCTTGGATGCTTGCCATTTTTATGATCCACCTTCTTCGTCAGCTGTCAGAAAATTGTATGCCATGGAAGCATAAATGATTGTTAAAGATTGTACTATTGTTTGCAACTATTCGTTCCCTCTTTCTTCATGAATAAAATGTTTCCCCAGTCCCTTTTACTTTGGGCTCAAGACATCTGACTTGTTTTGGTCAATAAAATGTTTGCTATGTATCACTTCCAAACAGAAGTTTTTGAAGAACTGAAAGATTGCAAAACTCTCCTATTTTCTGTGCCTCTGTCATCAGAATACCAAAAGGCGTTCTTTAGTTTAGGTCTCAAAATAGCGATATATGTAGAGGATACTTGGCTTGCAGTCTGGAGTAAAACCACAACATCCAATCAGGAGCTGACAAGATGAATCTGAATAAGAAATAAATATTTGTTATTGTAAACCACTGAAAAATTGACATTGCTTACCATATAGTGAAAGCTGACTGATGCATCTAATATTTTGTAAATATTATGTCCTGTACCCACAATACCTCATTTAACTGATAAAATGAACCTGTGTGTTACGTACTTTATTATCCCCTTTTTACATATGAGAAAACAATAAGGCAAAGTAACTAATCCAAAACACACAGTGCTGTAAGATTTTAGAATCAGACACATCTAGCTTTGAAGTTAGTCTACATTATCAAATACAGTATCAAAGGCATGATACAATCTCACTAAAAATCAGCATGTAGGGACTTCCCTTGTGGCTCAGTGGATAAGAACCTGTCTGCCAATGCAGAAGACACAGGTTCGATCCCTGATCAGGAAGATCCCACATACCACAGAGCAGCTAAACCCACACATCAACAAAGACCTAGCACAGCCAAAAATAAAGCTTTAAAAAAAAAAAAAAAGAATCCTCCTGTCAAAAAAAAAAAAAAAAAAATCAGCATGTAAAACAGATACAGTTAAGCTCTTCTTACAGTGTAAGACTTCTAAGGGCTATTGGGGGATTAAATTAAATAATACATGAATGACCAAAAGATTTAATGAGTGAGTGTTAATTTACCCTAAATTAGACCCTGAGATAAACCTTGATGTGGATAGTGTAGGAGGTATATGTAAAGAAGTGGGGAAAGTGAGATAAAGGATGAGAAAAGTCAATAAAATAGTTTAAAATCTGGAGAAATTTTGGGGATACAGATTCAATCACACTAAGATACCATGTGGAATATGACTCAGATGGCCAATAAGATCCTATCAGGACCTTTCACAAATAATAACTAAAAACTCTGTACCAAAAAAGAAAAAAAGAAAAGGCAAACAATCACAACTGGAAAGTGAAGTCACTAGAAAGTCGACAAGCAGATTCTGGAAGAATCAAAACTTGGAAAAAGGATCAGAGGAGGATGAGCTTTCCATCATTACAAATTTTACCCTGAGGGCTGGCTGAAGTTAACACTGAACAGCATGCCTAAAACTCTAATAGGAAACAGTCTTTCTGGCCTAAAGAATTAAAGGGTGGAATTTAGAGCAACTACACATCCTGAAAAGTTGAGAGGATGGGGAGAAAGATGTGAGCCAGAAAGGGAGAGTCCTGAATTTCATTTATAAACTCTGCCTGAGTCTCTGAACTCGGGCACATATGAATGGAACAGACTCCAATAGCTCAGTTGAAGGCAAAATAGGGATTTGAGCTACTGCCCAAGAAAATGTCTTCACAGTTTGAGTTTGGCCCAGTTAACTTCTCACTTTAAAAACCAGCCTTAGGGGGCTTCCCTGGTGGTCCAGTGGGTAGGGACACCGCCTTGCAGTGCAAGGGGCGCCGGTTCGATCCTTGACCTGGGAAGATCCCACGTGCCGTGGAGTGGCTGGACTGATGTGTCCAATTACCGACCCGAAGCTCTGGAGCGCATGCGCCCAGAGCTGGTGCTCTGCGATAACAGGGGCCGCCGGGATGGGAGGCCCACAGGGACCAAAGAACAAAGATGGATGAAAATAGAGAAATGAAAGACCAATAGAAGTGGCCTGCCCGCTCCCTCCCTCCCCAACCCGACCCCCTCCTCCAAAAATAAAATAAAATAAAATAAAATTTCCCATTCGCTCGATCAATTCATGTAATTACTATTTTGCTTTAATCTCGAGAGTAAAAACATTTTATGGACTATGGGGGCATTACACAGATTACACAGAATATAAAGAAAGCCTTCTGTATTGCCATTTAGCAAAGGCACCAGTCAGTAAACTAAGAAGCAAGCCCTTCAAAATGTGGTGCTTAGCTTCAAGCTAAGCTTGAAGTGCTTCAAAATGTGGTGCCAAAATTTTAGCACTTTTCATAGCTTCTTTTCAAACTCAGGTGCTATAAGCCAAGGTAAACAAAATTCACTTTTGAAGTTTCATATCCTAGAAAAACTGATACTTTAGGCTGTCTTTTTCTCTTTTATCTTCATATAAGTGTGCATTGAAACTTCCCAGAAGCTACATGACATATGTATCACAAACTGAAAGCTGAAACAGATATGAGACTCAAGCAGAGCCCCATTAACCAGATATCAGAGATTTATGAAAATTTAAGAATCAAAACTTGGAAAAAGGATCAGAGGAGGATGAGCTTTCCATCATTACAAATTTTACCCTGAGGGCTGGCTGAAGTTAACACTGAACAGCATGCCTAAAACTCTAATAGGAAACAGTCTTTCTGGCCTAAAGAATTAAAGGGTGGAATTTAGAGCAACTACACATCCTGAAAAGTTGAGAGGATGGGGAGAAAGATGTGAGCCAGAAAGGGAGAGTCCTGAATTTCATTTATAAACTCTGCCTGAGTCTCTGAACTCGGGCACATATGAATGGAACAGACTCCAATAGCTCAGTTGAAGGCAAAATAGGGATTTGAGCTACTGCCCAAGAAAATGTCTTCACAGTTTGAGTTTGGCCCAGTTAACTTCTCACTTTAAAAACCAGCATGAGGGGGCTTCCCTGGTGGTCCAGTGGGTAGGGACACCGCCTTGCAGTGCAAGGGGCGCCGGTTCGATCCTTGACCTGGGAAGATCCCACGTGCCGTGGAGTGGCTGGACTGATGTGTCCAATTACCGACCCGAAGCTCTGGAGCGCATGCGCCCAGAGCTGGTGCTCTGCGATAACAGGGGCCGCCGGGATGGGAGGCCCACAGGGACCAAAGAACAAAGATGGATGAAAATAGAGAAATGAAAGACCAATAGAAGTGGCCTGCCCGCTCCCTCCCTCCCCAACCCGACCCCCTCCTCCAAAAATAAAATAAAATAAAATAAAATTTCCCATTCGCTCGATCAATTCATGTAATTACTATTTTGCTTTAATCTCGAGAGTAAAAACATTTTATGGACTATGGGGGCATTACACAGATTACACAGAATATAAAGAAAGCCTTCTGTATTGCCATTTAGCAAAGGCACCAGTCAGTAAACTAAGAAGCAAGCCCTTCAAAATGTGGTGCTTAGCTTCAAGCTAAGCTTGAAGTGCTTCAAAATGTGGTGCCAAAATTTTAGCACTTTTCATAGCTTCTTTTCAAACTCAGGTGCTATAAGCCAAGGTAAACAAAATTCACTTTTGAAGTTTCATATCCTAGAAAAAACTGATACTTTAGGCTGTCTTTTTCTCTTTTATCTTCATATAAGTGTGCATTGAAACTTCCCAGAAGCTACATGACATATGTATCACAAACTGAAAGCTGAAACAGATATGAGACTCAAGCAGAGCCCCATTAACCAGATATCAGAGATTTATGAAAATTTAAAATAAATCTACACTTCTCTTGAATTTTTTAAAAATATAGTTCTCATTAAATATGTTACTTAGGTTAGCATGAAATCAGTTTATCATTTTTAAAAAATGAAATATTTAGAAGATTTCTTGGTTTTAGTTTCTAGTAAGGCAAATGCTGAGAAATGTGACCTACTTAAGACAAAAGCTCACTCATTGTCTTTATAAAGGTTCGAAATGTAAAAGGATCCTAAGACAAAAAGGTTTGATAATCCCCTTGTTAGGATAAAGCTATTCTCTTTTTCCTTGAAAAAAAGGACATAGACCTTAATATTTGCCACCAGTGTTCACAGTGCAGTTTTAGCTACTTATATTAATTACAACTTTTGACCAAAGTAGTTAACTTCCATTTCACATATAAAATTGGAGAACCATAAATAACTGAAAATTGTTTAATATAAACAAACATTTAAACAGACTAACAAAGTTCATAAACACACACAATAAAACTTTCTACAACTATACACATTCTTTTCACATCCTAGAGTAGCAGATATGAACACATTCATTACCGTGACCCAAAGATTTAGCTTCTCTATACCATATTTTTTTAAAAAATAACAAGCATATAAACATAATGTTTAAAACCAAAATTTCTGAATTGTATCTTAGAAACTAAGTAGGTATCCCATGACTAACACACAAATTAGATTAATATTACTTTAAAGTTTTAAGCTACCCAAAGATCTTAGAAATTATGTTTAAATTGGCACACTACAAAAACTTAACTATTATTTATATATATACATGAAGTTCATAATTCAATTCTTTGCACACAAATTTATATTGTTCATACTTGTAAACATTATAGAAGCATGTGTGTGTATATCTTCAGTTATGTTCAACTTTTTGCAACCCCATGGACTGTACCCCGCCAGGCTCCCCCTCTGTCCATGGATTTTTCAGCAAGAACACTGGAGTGGGTCACCATTTCCTCCTCCAGGGAATCTTCCCAGCTCAGGGATCAAACCCTCATTTCCTGTGTCTCCTCCATTGGCAGGCAGATTCTTTACCACTGAGTCACTTGGGACACCCATCAAGGTGTAATATTTGGTTTATTTTATTAGAAAACCTATATACATTTATGAAAAACAAACTCAAGGAAAATAAATATATACTTGTATTACATTATCAGTACTGATAAATCAAGAGAATACATGGTTTTTATTTTTAATTAAAATTATACTAATCTCATTGCCAAAGAGTTTTCTTAATTATGTGAACTAATATTCTTAAAATATTCCTAAATTTACAGTTTTCTCTAAGAGTTGTTTTTCAAGCTTAGCATATTAAAAATGTTAGTAGTTCAATATTTTTATTTTATGGGAATTTTAGGAACGTTTCACATATAAAAAAAATTAGGTAGCAGACCTTTTTGCACAGTGCACAGTTTTAGCTACTTATATTAATTACAACTTTTGACCAAAGTAGTTAACTTCCATTTCACATATAAAATTGGAGAACCATAAATAACTGAAAATTGTTTAATATAAACAAACATTTAAACAGACTAACAAAGTTCATAAACACACACAATAAAACTTTCTACAACTATACACATTCTTTTCACATCCTAGAGTAGCAGATATGAACACATTCATTACCGTGACCCAAAGATTTAGCTTCTCTATACCATATTTTTTTAAAAAATAACAAGCATATAAACATAATGTTTAAAACCAAAATTTCTGAATTGTATCTTAGAAACTAAGTAGGTATCCCATGACTAACACACAAATTAGATTAATATTACTTTAAAGTTTTAAGCTACCCAAAGATCTTAGAAATTATGTTTAAATTGGCACACTACAAAAACTTAACTATTATTTATATATATACATGAAGTTCATAATTCAATTCTTTGCACACAAATTTATATTGTTCATACTTGTAAACATTATAGAAGCATGTGTGTGTATATCTTCAGTTATGTTCAACTTTTTGCAACCCCATGGACTGTACCCCGCCAGGCTCCCCCTCTGTCCATGGATTTTTCAGCAAGAACACTGGAGTGGGTCACCATTTCCTCCTCCAGGGAATCTTCCCAGCTCAGGGATCAAACCCTCATTTCCTGTGTCTCCTCCATTGGCAGGCAGATTCTTTACCACTGAGTCACTTGGGACACCCATCAAGGTGTAATATTTGGTTTATTTTATTAGAAAACCTATATACATTTATGAAAAACAAACTCAAGGAAAATAAATATATACTTGTATTACATTATCAGTACTGATAAATCAAGAGAATACATGGTTTTTATTTTTAATTAAAATTATACTAATCTCATTGCCAAAGAGTTTTCTTAATTATGTGAACTAATATTCTTAAAATATTCCTAAATTTACAGTTTTCTCTAAGAGTTGTTTTTCAAGCTTAGCATATTAAAAATGTTAGTAGTTCAATATTTTTATTTTATGGGAATTTTAGGAACGTTTTATCTATATAAGCATTATCTTACTCAGTAAATCAATAAGAATAAAGTGTTTTTAAGAGTTTGTACAATCCAGGCTTCCCTGGTGATCCAGTGGGTAAAAAGTCTGCCTTGCAGTGCAAGGGATGCCGGTTCAATCCCTGGCACAGGAAGATCCCATATGCCACGGAGTGGCTGGACTGCTGTGTCCAATTCTGAGTCAACGCTCTGGAGCGCATGCGCCCAGAGCCGGTGCTCTGCAACGAGAGAGGCCACTGCAATGGGAGGCCCACGCAGGCCAAAGAGTTAGGATAGATGAAAATAAATAAATGAAGGACCCATAAAAAGAGGCCAAATTTTAAAAAAAAGAGTTCGTACAATTTGATTTATTAATACTCTCCAGAGATAAGAAAATATTTAATAGTCACAAAATAAGAGAATAGAGCCTTTCATAATTATAGACATATGGACACACAGTCACATAGGCATAGATAGACATACAGAAAGCTTAGTTTCAGTTCCACAGGTTAGAGTAAACACAGAAACACAAAAACTCATCAGCATAGATATACAGGAGTTGTTCTCCTTCTCGGTGAGCATAAATATTCTAAAATGCTTTGAACTCGAAGTAGAAAAACACACAAAAAAAGATTAACAAATGTAATTTCCTTTTATCTGTCACTCAGTAGAAAACAAATCTCTATCCTCCTTCTACAGAGATCATCACCATACCACAAGACCAAATTCAAAATCATTACTGCCACAGATAGGAAATATTTATAGGAAATCTTTGGGTCATGTTAATGAACATGTTCATATTTGCTACTCTAGGATGTGAATTAAACACGGCACAAAATCAGCAAAGGAAAAACCTAGAGAAATAGAGAATCCATCAAATTAAAGTTGTGCTGTCAGTTAAAATTATTCTATGATCCAAGAAAAGCAATGCCTGGGCTTAAGTAACCCAAGAAATGCATTTTTCAAGCAGTGCAGCTTACCTGGCTTTGTCGTTGGGCAATTTGGTGGGTGACCATCATAACTGTCAAGAATTATTTTTTAAAGGTAAAATTATGACTATTATACAAATATACAATTAACACATATCAAAGATTTAACTCCTTGATCGATGAGGAAACCAGTAAGATGTTGCAAATAGTTCCAAGATGAACCTAAAGAACAGATATATCATATATAGGAATATTGCACCAAAAATACTAAAATAAAGTTGTTAACAGATATAAAAAGGGCATAGGAGTTGGGGATGGAGAAGGAAAGCAGTTGCCTTTCCACCAGAGAAAACTCATGCTCATAATTTTGGTTTTCTCCATCTTACCGGATCTGAAATAGCTCTGCTACAGACAATGAAAGACACAGACCCTTACCAAATTAGCCAATATGGAAGGGTTCGTCTGAGAATACTTAGTGTTCCACTGAAAAAATAGCCAGTAATCTTTGTTTCTTCTTTCCTTTTTTCCCATTTCAAAGTCTTTCACAACTTGGCCTAACAAGCTGTGAAATGTTTTTAAGACATGGGAAAAAATAAGAAAAGATTTTATTCAAGGGTGTGCACAATTCTCCATTGTTTTTTAGATTTCACTCATTTATTTTTGGCTGCGCTGTGTCTTTATTGCTGTGTGAGGGTCTTTCTGTTGCAGTGAGTGGAGCCTACTCTCTAGTTCTGGTGCATGGGCTTTTCATTGCAGTGGCTTCTCTTGTGTGGAGCACAAGGTCTGGGCCGCAGGTTTCTGTGTACAGGCTTAGCTGCATGCAGCATGTGGCATCTTCCTGGACCAGGGATCAAAACCTGTGTCCTCTGCACTGGCAGGCAGATTCGCAACCACTGGACCACCAGGGAAATCCTTCACTATTATTAAGTTACATATGAGAAGTAAGGAACAGGGCTTCCTGTAGTGGTCCAGTGGGTAAAGAGTCCGCCTTGCAGCACAAGGGACACCAGTTCGATCCCTGGTCTGGGAAGATCCCATGTGCTGTGGAGTGGCTGGACTGATGTGTCCAATTCTGAGCCAGTGCTCTGGAGCACGTGTGCTGAGAGTTGATGCTCTGCAACCAGAAAGGTCACTGCAATGGGAGACCCACACAGGCCAAAGAATAAAGATGGACGAAAATAAATAAATAAACCAATAAAAGAGGCCAAAATTTAAAAAAAAAAAAAAAAAAGAAGCAAGAAACAGAGGTGGTTCCATAAATGTAAAAAGAATATGGGAATAGAGACCATATACCATATGGTATATATATGAATAACATATCTCTGGAAAGATTTTTTTAACTACTAACACAATCAGTTGTTTCTGGCAAGGGAAACATGGTGACTAGGGATCACTGATGAGAAGCATATATATGTATATATATTCTACATTAAATATATATATAAATATATATAAACATCTTTCTATGTTATATATATATACACTTCTATGTTTCTCATACATATATATATAATTCTGTTTTATTATATGTATATATATATATATGTCCTTCTATGTTTCTGAATCTTGAAATTATATGTCCTAGTCAATAAAGTAATATTTTTTAAAAGAAAAATTAGCATACAACCTACAATTTTTCATTTTTCAAGTAATCATAGAAATCACCTTTTTATTTTTAGAGTCTCTTTTCTTTACCTACTTCCAAATTCTTCAAATTTGTTTTTATATAAATAAGATATAATATGACTGAATAATCCTATTTTTAGAAGGCAACTTTCATTAAAATTTCACAGCAAAAACTCCGATCCTAATAGGCAAATACTTAAAAAATACCTTGATGGTTAAAATGGGTAAATTTCATGTTATGTATATTTTACCAAAATTTAGAAAAAAAGAAAGTGTGTTTTTTGGGTGCCAAGGTGACTCTTCACCCTGCAATGTGTCTGGACTGAGCATCTCCATAACAGGTAATTTTCTCCCTGTATTTGTCAGATGCAGGATGTGTGAGGAATGCTGCCATAGATAAAAGCTCAGAGGGGGCTAAGAAGAGAAGTAAGCTGATAGAAATCCCCAAAGCAGGGCTTCCTGTAGTGGTCCAGTGGGTAAAGAGTCCGCCTTGCAGCACAAGGGACACCAGTTCGATCCCTGGTCTGGGAAGATCCCATGTGCTGTGGAGTGGCTGGACTGATGTGTCCAATTCTGAGCCAGTGCTCTGGAGCACGTGTGCTGAGAGTTGATGCTCTGCAACCAGAAAGGTCACTGCAATGGGAGACCCACACAGGCCAAAGAATAAAGATGGACGAAAATAAATAAATAAACCAATAAAAGAGGCCAAAATTTAAAAAAAAAAAAAAAAAAGAAGCAAGAAACAGAGGTGGTTCCATAAATGTAAAAAGAATATGGGAATAGAGACCATATACCATATGGTATATATATGAATAACATATCTCTGGAAAGATTTTTTTAACTACTAACACAATCAGTTGTTTCTGGCAAGGGAAACATGGTGACTAGGGATCACTGATGAGAAGCATATATATGTATATATATTCTACATTAAATATATATATAAATATATATAAACATCTTTCTATGTTATATATATATACACTTCTATGTTTCTCATACATATATATATAATTCTGTTTTATTATATGTATATATATATATATGTCCTTCTATGTTTCTGAATCTTGAAATTATATGTCCTAGTCAATAAAGTAATATTTTTTAAAAGAAAAATTAGCATACAACCTACAATTTTTCATTTTTCAAGTAATCATAGAAATCACCTTTTTATTTTTAGAGTCTCTTTTCTTTACCTACTTCCAAATTCTTCAAATTTGTTTTTATATAAATAAGATATAATATGACTGAATAATCCTATTTTTAGAAGGCAACTTTCATTAAAATTTCACAGCAAAAACTCCGATCCTAATAGGCAAATACTTAAAAAATACCTTGATGGTTAAAATGGGTAAATTTCATGTTATGTATATTTTACCAAAATTTAGAAAAAAAGAAAGTGTGTTTTTTGGGTGCCAAGGTGACTCTTCACCCTGCAATGTGTCTGGACTGAGCATCTCCATAACAGGTAATTTTCTCCCTGTATTTGTCAGATGCAGGATGTGTGAGGAATGCTGCCATAGATAAAAGCTCAGAGGGGGCTAAGAAGAGAAGTAAGCTGATATCAGCAAAATCTCCCCAAAGCAGGGCCCAGCACATTACAGCAGATCAATAAATCTTTACTGAATGAATTAATGAATTACTTCTAATCATCATTTAGCATGGTTTTCATATTTTAAATTCTTGATCCTTTCATCCCATTATTTATCCTGCTATGATCCATCAGTCATAGATCAATTTGTCATAAGCCTTGTGAATTAAGTCCACTTGGATTCCACCTTGAAGGAGAAAGAAGTATTAAACTAGTTTCTGAATGGAGGGTTAATCCGAGAGACTGACTTATTCCCATCTCTTACAAAGATTTGAAAAAGCTGTTTGAGCCTCCAGGAATTCTCTCATAAATTCTCTGTGCACTTCTTATGATAATAACCTGCCTTCCAACCTGACAGCAAATGCAATTTAACCTAAAAATATCAGCGGAAGACAGAGACAATATTTTTTCTCCTCAGTGACTCTGCAAAGAACACAGTTATGTTCTAAGAAAAACCTTAGAGCACAAAAAACTTGAAACATACAAACCCTTAAAGTTTTCCTAAATGAACTAATATATTCAAATAGTACAACTCTGACACCAAGTGGTAAAAAAAAGGTATAAGCACTTTGACTAAAAATATAGCCAGTATTGTTATGGGATATTTGGTAGACCAAAAAATGTATATAGTCAGTGTTACGCATCTAAGACTCATCATCAATACCATCTTCCATCTAATCATTAAAAAAGAAATAGCATTGAAATTCCTCTCTAAATAGGGTTGCTATAAGAATTTATTTCTTTTTAATTTTCATGCCTAGCCCACAATAAGTACTAAATAAATATTAACTATTATGCATTCAGCTAGGTGTTGGGGATACAAAGCAAGCCGCCCTTGTCCTCAAGGTACAGGAGTGAGGAAGGGAAACAAAGGAAAAATCCAATGAAACAATGTTAATAGTCACTGTAACAGATGTGATAGGTAGATTCTGGGAAGGTACACGAAAGGCAGAGATCAATTCCTTCTGAGAGTTTTCTCTAAGAATGGCTCCCTCCTCAGATACAGACCCATAACCATCACATTAATAATCTGTGACCCTGCTTTCTGTCCATGAACCATTGACCTAGAGTTGGACACCTGTCTCAGGATGGGCCCATCAAATATTTTCTTCTAGGAATTTGCATTTGAATTTTTGATACTTTCATTAATCTGAGATGTCCACTTGAGCCAAGGATGTAAACTATTTTCCAGTAAGGTGACCATGTGTACAGAGAAACAGAAAATGTCTGCCTAAGCGAAAAAACAAAACAAAACAGAAGTACAGAGAAAGGCAGAGATGAAAGAGAATTCATGTGTCTCCAGAGAAACAGAGGGTCTTCTTTTGAGCAGTAAGCTGTTCGAAGTCTTGATGATTTTTCTAACAGTTGGTTCAAGATCAAAAAATGACCTACCCTGTCCTTGTGTTTTGAAAGACATCCTTATATCCTTGTAATAAATTTGCCTTCCTTGCTAAATCTTGCCTTAGTGAGTTCATCTTCCACAAAATAATCTTAACTTACACACTGGATAAGCTCAAACATTAACTTGTCATCCAGCATGTTCCTCAATAATTCAAATTTTGTTTATTTAAATATTTGGATTCCACTGTTACCTACTGTAATTTTATACTACTTTTTCACCAATGGAGTGACTGTATTTTCATAGGATATAAAGGCTATTACTTCATTTCAAATAGATTGGGGAAAAGTGGAAACGGTGACAGATTTTATTTTCTTGGGCTCCAAAATCACTGCAGATGGTGATAGCAGTCATGAAATTAAAAGACACTTGCTCCTTGAAAGAAAAGCTATGACAAAACTAGATAGCATATTAAAAAGCATAGCCATCACTTTGCTGACAAAGGTCCCTATAGTCAAAGCTATGGTTTTTTCAGAAATCATATATGGATGTGAGGGTTGGACCATAAAGAAGGCTGAGCACCAAAGAATTGTTGCTTTTGAATTATGGTACTGGAGCAGACTCTTGAGAGTTCCTTGAACAGCAAGGAGATCCAACCAGTCAACCCTAAAGAAAATTGACCCTGAATATTCATTGAAAGGACTGAGAGTTTTCTCTAAGAATGGCTCCCTCCTCAGATACAGACCCATAACCATCACATTAATAATCTGTGACCCTGCTTTCTGTCCATGAACCATTGACCTAGAGTTGGACACCTGTCTCAGGATGGGCCCATCAAATATTTTCTTCTAGGAATTTGCATTTGAATTTTTGATACTTTCATTAATCTGAGATGTCCACTTGAGCCAAGGATGTAAACTATTTTCCAGTAAGGTGACCATGTGTACAGAGAAACAGAAAATGTCTGCCTAAGCGAAAAAACAAAACAAAACAGAAGTACAGAGAAAGGCAGAGATGAAAGAGAATTCATGTGTCTCCAGAGAAACAGAGGGTCTTCTTTTGAGCAGTAAGCTGTTCGAAGTCTTGATGATTTTTCTAACAGTTGGTTCAAGATCAAAAAATGACCTACCCTGTCCTTGTGTTTTGAAAGACATCCTTATATCCTTGTAATAAATTTGCCTTCCTTGCTAAATCTTGCCTTAGTGAGTTCATCTTCCACAAAATAATCTTAACTTACACACTGGATAAGCTCAAACATTAACTTGTCATCCAGCATGTTCCTCAATAATTCAAATTTTGTTTATTTAAATATTTGGATTCCACTGTTACCTACTGTAATTTTATACTATTTTTTCACCAATGGAGTGACTGTATTTTCATAGGATATAAAGGCTATTACTTCATTTCAAATAGATTGGGGAAAAGTGGAAACGGTGACAGATTTTATTTTCTTGGGCTCCAAAATCACTGCAGATGGTGATAGCAGTCATGAAATTAAAAGACACTTGCTCCTTGAAAGAAAAGCTATGACAAAACTAGATAGCATATTAAAAAGCATAGCCATCACTTTGCTGACAAAGGTCCCTATAGTCAAAGCTATGGTTTTTTCAGAAATCATATATGGATGTGAGGGTTGGACCATAAAGAAGGCTGAGCACCAAAGAATTGTTGCTTTTGAATTGTGGTACTGGAGAAGACTCTTGAGAGTCCCTTGGACAGTAAGGAGTTCAAACCAGTCAATCCTAAAGGAAATCAACCCTGAATATTCATTGAAAGGACTGATGCTGAAGCTGAAGCTCAAGTACTTTGGCCATCTTATGTGAAGAGCCAACTCATTGGAAAAGACCTTGATGCTGGAAAGATTTGGGGCAGGAGGAGAAAGGGGTGACAGAGGATGAGATGGTTGGATGGCATCACTAACTCAATGCACACAAGTCTGAGTAAATTCTGGGAGATAGTGAAGGATAGGGAGACTGTTGTGCTGTAGTCCATGGGGTTGCAAAGAGTCAAATACGACTGAGTGACTGAAAGACAAAAAGGCTACCAACCTTGATTCTTTGATTAAGAGGAACATATTTATGTAAACTTGCAGAGAAAAAAGATCATCTGAACTTAAAATGTTATAACCATAATCATTTCACAATATACAGTTGTATCAAATTATTATACTGTACTCCTTAAATATATACAATGTTACATGTCAATTTTATCTTAATAAAGCTATAAAAAACATCATGATAAAAACCTTTAAAAATATAAAAATTTTACAAGCATTTAACTTGAACATTGTTCTTAAATTAACATATAGACGAGATTTACAAGTTTATGCCTCACAAGCATAGAACATTAAGATGAAATTGACATGTAGAGTAGAAATCAAGTAAGGAAGAGTATTAAACTCCTGGCAACCAGGTCTCCACAGGTTATGAAAGCATACACCATAGTCATCATATTTAAGGAAAATAAATAAATCAAATTTTGTAAGTAATCTACATCTAGAATACACAGAAAGCTTTAAGAAAGAAATCACCTAAAACACCAAAAGAAGTGGTATCATTTTGGTGACTGAAAGATGGGAAATGAGATAGGAAAGAGAGAACTTGACCATATAATCTGAGGTTTCTTCAGGTACTCAAAATATTCTATTTTTAAGATGCTCTCATGCTATACAAAAACTTTTAGAGATACAAGTCTCTAGGCCAAGTATGGTACCTACACACACACACACACACACACACACACACACACGTGTCGTGCATAAATAGAGACGACAGCAGGATCACATTTCTATGAGCAGTTTACTGGCTGTTAGACAGAAGTAGAAAGGAGATAGAAGCCATTATTCTAGTCTAAGCTGGGTTTGCTTCTGTGAGTTCCTTGAATGTAGGGTCTTGTTTTATTTGTGTGTATATCCCCCTCAAAAGCATCTATCCTAAAGGATGCATAAATGGCAAAGGAAAAATGCGTATCCTCAAGAATAAAAGGTCTCTTTAAGCTCTTCACTTAGGCCCCTCCAACCTTTCACATCTAGATAAAATCAGCTAGAACTGCCATTCCACACTTTATGTAAGTTCCTAACCTTCCTCAGTTCCTCTGTGTATCTACCAGGTGGAGTGTGGTTCATTCTCACCTCTGATCTGATGTTTGTTTCTGAACAATCTATTTCTGTTTTGTACCAAGAAGACTTATGCATGAAATTCAGCCTTTTACTCAGTTTGAAACACTTATACAACATATTCCCATTTAGAAAAGAAGGGATTTTTCCCATGGACAGAGGCCCATGACAGTGCAGTGGGTTGCCATTTCCTTCTTCAGGGGATCTTTAGCAAATCTGTGTCTCTTGCATCTCCCGCATTGGCAGACAGGTGCTTTACTGCAGCACCACCGGAAGCCCACAGTACCGTCCCCGTGAGGAAAAGAGCTATCTTACGCTGAAATGCCAAAAAAGCACAGACTGAAATTGACATGTAGAGTAGAAATCAAGTAAGGAAGAGTATTAAACTCCTGGCAACCAGGTCTCCACAGGTTATGAAAGCATACACCATAGTCATCATATTTAAGGAAAATAAATAAATCAAATTTTGTAAGTAATCTACATCTAGAATACACAGAAAGCTTTAAGAAAGAAATCACCTAAAACACCAAAAGAAGTGGTATCATTTTGGTGACTGAAAGATGGGAAATGAGATAGGAAAGAGAGAACTTGACCATATAATCTGAGGTTTCTTCAGGTACTCAAAATATTCTATTTTTAAGATGCTCTCATGCTATACAAAAACTTTTAGAGATACAAGTCTCTAGGCCAAGTATGGTACCTACACACACACACACACACACACACACACACACACACACGTGTCGTGCATAAATAGAGACGACAGCAGGATCACATTTCTATGAGCAGTTTACTGGCTGTTAGACAGAAGTAGAAAGGAGATAGAAGCCATTATTCTAGTCTAAGCTGGGTTTGCTTCTGTGAGTTCCTTGAATGTAGGGTCTTGTTTTATTTGTGTGTATATCCCCCTCAAAAGCATCTATCCTAAAGGATGCATAAATGGCAAAGGAAAAATGCGTATCCTCAAGAATAAAAGGTCTCTTTAAGCTCTTCACTTAGGCCCCTCCAACCTTTCACATCTAGATAAAATCAGCTAGAACTGCCATTCCACACTTTATGTAAGTTCCTAACCTTCCTCAGTTCCTCTGTGTATCTACCAGGTGGAGTGTGGTTCATTCTCACCTCTGATCTGATGTTTGTTTCTGAACAATCTATTTCTGTTTTGTACCAAGAAGACTTATGCATGAAATTCAGCCTTTTACTCAGTTTGAAACACTTATACAACATATTCCCATTTAGAAAAGAAGGGATTTTTCCCATGGACAGAGGCCCATGACAGTGCAGTGGGTTGCCATTTCCTTCTTCAGGGGATCTTTAGCAAATCTGTGTCTCTTGCATCTCCCGCATTGGCAGACAGGTGCTTTACTGCAGCACCACCCGGGAAGCCCACAGTACCGTCGTAGGAGAGACCAAAACCAGAGAAGACAAACTAAAGCTGGAGGGAAAGAGAGGCTATCTTACGCTGAAATGCTCAGAAATAACCAGCAACATATATGGATCAATCAGAGTTCTCCAGAGAGACAGGGCCAGTAGGATGTTTTGTATATATAAAGAGCACGTAAATATAACATTTATAAGCATGTATATTTGTTAATACTATCCTACTTATAAATATACGTATAAAGAGTGGTATTATAGGATATTGGCTCATGGGTTTATGGAGGCAGACAGGTCTTAAGATGTCTTCGGTCAGTTAGCAAGTTGGAGAGTCAAGGAGCCACTGGTTTCGACAGCTGCTGGTCTAAATCGAAAGGATCTAAGAACCAGGAGAGGGGACCTCCCAAAGGTCAGCAGGCTCCAGACCCAACCATATGTTTCTGTTTGTTTCCAAAGGCAGTGAGGCAAGAAGAATTCTTACATGAGATGGGAGAGATTCTTAAGATTCAGCCTTTTTGTTCTGTTCAGGCCTCCCACTGATTGACTGAGGCCCACCCACATAGAAAGCCAATCTATTTTCATTCATTTATTGATTTCAAAGTTAATTTCCTCCAAAAACATCCACAGAAACGCCCCAAATAATGTTTGACCAAAGACCTTAACAGCTCATAGACCAGTCAAGTTGGCACATAAAATTAACAGACACACATTGAAGTGTAAGACTGAAGTCACTTGTCAAAAATAGGAAACACAGCATACACACAGTGATAATAAGATCACTCCTTTTGTTTCAAGAAGCAGAAGAGGAAGAGCTAAATGACAAATAAAACAGATAGACCAAATTTGTAGGAAGGAGTCTGTCCCCATGCCAGTAGGACAGGAACAGGGTAGGGACAGGCAGGAAGTTAGAAAGAAAAGGAAGGAGGAAGTCAGAGGAGGAAGAAGGGAGGATAGAGGAGGGGAAGAAAGACCAGGTCTCTAAAGAAAATCTTCAGACCTGGAATAAGCCCAGATGCCTTCCCCACCCAGGCCTCCAGCAAAATCTGGACCTGAAAAAATTTATTTGTTTCACAGATGAAAAATAAAAAATGAATCAAAAGAGATTCATTCACATGATGTGATGTCAGAAAGGGATGAAAACATGAATAGGAAAAGTAGAGGAGATGAGAACCATTTGCCAGAAAATATTGCCATGAGGCTAATGAGAATCACAACATTTTGCCACGAGTTTTAAAACATAATGAAATAATGCTTGTATTAAGAAAGAATAGAGGGCTTCCCCTGGTGGTCCAGTGGGTAAGGACACCGCCTTGCAGTGCAAGGCGCGTTCAGGCTAAGATCCCATAATGAGAATGCAAAAAAAACATAAAGAGTGGTATTATAGGATATTGGCTCATGGGTTTATGGAGGCAGACAGGTCTTAAGATGTCAGTCAGGGGGCAAGGAGCCACTGGTTTCGACAGCTGCTGGTCTAAATCGAAAGGATCTAAGAACCAGGAGAGGGGACCTCCCAAAGGTCAGCAGGCTCCAGACCCAACCATATGTTTCTGTTTGTTTCCAAAGGCAGTGAGGCAAGAAGAATTCTTACATGAGATGGGAGAGATTCTTAAGATTCAGCCTTTTTGTTCTGTTCAGGCCTCCCACTGATTGACTGAGGCCCACCCACATAGAAAGCCAATCTATTTTCATTCATTTATTGATTTCAAAGTTAATTTCCTCCAAAAACATCCACAGAAACGCCCCAAATAATGTTTGACCAAAGACCTTAACAGCTCATAGACCAGTCAAGTTGGCACATAAAATTAACAGACACACATTGAAGTGTAAGACTGAAGTCACTTGTCAAAAATAGGAAACACAGCATACACACAGTGATAATAAGATCACTCCTTTTGTTTCAAGAAGCAGAAGAGGAAGAGCTAAATGACAAATAAAACAGATAGACCAAATTTGTAGGAAGGAGTCTGTCCCCATGCCAGTAGGACAGGAACAGGGTAGGGACAGGCAGGAAGTTAGAAAGAAAAGGAAGGAGGAAGTCAGAGGAGGAAGAAGGGAGGATAGAGGAGGGGAAGAAAGACCAGGTCTCTAAAGAAAATCTTCAGACCTGGAATAAGCCCAGATGCCTTCCCCACCCAGGCCTCCAGCAAAATCTGGACCTGAAAAAATTTATTTGTTTCACAGATGAAAAATAAAAAATGAATCAAAAGAGATTCATTCACATGATGTGATGTCAGAAAGGGATGAAAACATGAATAGGAAAAGTAGAGGAGATGAGAACCATTTGCCAGAAAATATTGCCATGAGGCTAATGAGAATCACAACATTTTGCCACGAGTTTTAAAACATAATGAAATAATGCTTGTATTAAGAAAGAATAGAGGGCTTCCCCTGGTGGTCCAGTGGGTAAGGACACCGCCTTGCAGTGCAAGGGGCGCCGGTTCGAGCCCTGGCCTGGGAAGATCCCACGTGCCGCAGAGCGGCTGGACTGATGTGTCCAATCACCGAGCCTGAGCTCTGGAGTGCATGCGCCCAGAGCCGGTGCTCTGCAACGACAGACGCCACTGCGATGGGAGGCCCACAGGAGCCAAAGAACGAAGACGAATGAAAATAGAGAAATGAAAGACCAATAGAAGTGGCCCGCCCAAAAGTAAATAAAATAAATAAATCTTAAAAAAATAAAAAAGAAAGAATAGAAAACAAAGATAGGAGAGCTCTGGAGAGAGACAATGAGACAATCATAAACTATAAACCATTAACTAATAGGTCATTAGCCCCTTTGAAAAAAAGGAATAGGAGAAAATATAAATATAAAAAATATAATAAATGGAAAATAGTCATAGATTTAAAAAGAAGTTAAAATAATCTTGAGGCTGATTTGTCCATGTCAAACATACTTTAAAAACTGGATTAATTTTCCATGACACAAAGTTTTGCCAAAACAGAATCCAGAAAAAAAATCTAGATAATCAATGATTACAGGAAAAAGAAAAAAATAAGAATGTAAAAAAAAAAGCACTCTAAAAGCAAAACAAAAATAAAACACCAAGCCTTAATGAATTCACAAGGAAATGCTACCACATCTTCATAGAGACTAGATTATTATAATACCATTAAAATGTTCCAAACCATAGAGACAGAAAGCTTAACACTGTTTTTTATGAACCAAACAGGACACTGACACTAAGCTTAACAAGGATTGCACAAAAAAGAAAACTATAGGCCACTATTATTTATAAATATTAATTCAAAAATACTTAGCATAGTATTAGCAAAGAGAATCCATCAGCACATTGAAGGGAAAAATACACTATGATTAACTGTGGTTTCCTCCAGGAATGCAAAGATGAAACAATATTTCCAAAAATCTTTCTAAAAACATGACACAAACCCAGAAACCAGAAAATAAAATATTTATAAATTCAATCACTTTTTAAATACCTAAAACACTGCAAGTTAAAGCCATCATAAATACATTACAAAAAAATATTTATAATTCATATCACTAAAAATGATTATGTCTTATTTATATCTGTGCCTTGTAAATCAATAAGAAGCCTAACAGCCCTATAGAAAAATAGGCAAATTGTATGAGGAGACAGTTCACTAAAATGTAAACACAAATGGCTCCTTTATTATTGAAAAAGTGCTCTACCGCTCTCATGATAAGATAATAGAAAAATGACTTGAGTTACATTTTCCCCTATCAAAATGGCACAGACAACATCACTGACACACTTTGCTTGCTAAGCATGACACAGTGCTGCTAGGAGATAGACTGCCACGGCCTGAAGGGAAGGCAGGGAGGACAGCTTAGTATCTAATCACAACTATAAAAATGCTTACCCTCTGACCAGCAATTGCATTGTTGGGATTCACCTTCCAGGTATATTCATTGATTTGCAGAATGATAGGTGTCCAAGATTAATCCCAGTAGTATTGTCCATACTATTAAAAGTTTACAAATAAAAAAAAAAGTTTACAAATAACTTGGGATTTACGACAATACCAAGCAGAAGGTCTGCATGCGTGGTTAGTGGCTTTGGTCGTGTTCAACTCTCCTCTGTTCGTGGGATTCTCCAGGCAAGAATACTGGAATGGGTTGCCATTTCCTTCTCCAGGCCATCTTCCCTGCCAGGCATTGAACCTGCCTCTCATTATGCTTCCTGCATTGGCAGGCAGATTCTTTACCATTAGTGCCACCTGCGAAGCCCTCACATACAGCAGAATACTATGCTGCTAAATGAATAAATTACTGAGTATATGAAAGAAAGGAAGAAAGAAACAGAGGAAGGAAATAAAAACGGAAACAGTTCTGTGTACTGATTTAAAGTAACTTCTGAGACATATTAAGTGAAAAAGCTAAGGCATATAAAATACACTGAGAAGTGAAAAATGTTTTGTCAACATATTAACTTTATTAGGTATACATGTCTGGAAGAATACTTAGAAAACATGATTGCCTCTGAGGAGGGAACTCAGGACATAAAAGTGAAAGAGATATTGTTTTCATTTTGAATTTATAATCACAGTTATATAATATATCACCAAAAAGTACAGTGAACTTTTCATAATATTTTAAATAAAAAATAAAATCCATATTCATTAAAAGGTGGTTTTTGTTATGAAGACATGAACCTGTAAAAGAAGCTACTAAGCAACTCCCCTCCACCAAAAATCTGTATGAGGAGACAGTTCACTAAAATGTAAACACAAATGGCTCCTTTATTATTGAAAAAGTGCTCTACCGCTCTCATGATAAGATAATAGAAAAATGACTTGAGTTACATTTTCCCCTATCAAAATGGCACAGACAACATCACTGACACACTTTGCTTGCTAAGCATGACACAGTGCTGCTAGGAGATAGACTGCCACGGCCTGAAGGGAAGGCAGGGAGGACAGCTTAGTATCTAATCACAACTATAAAAATGCTTACCCTCTGACCAGCAATTGCATTGTTGGGATTCACCTTCCAGGTATATTCATTGATTTGCAGAATGATAGGTGTCCAAGATTAATCCCAGTAGTATTGTCCATACTATTAAAAGTTTACAAATAAAAAAAAAAGTTTACAAATAACTTGGGATTTACGACAATACCAAGCAGAAGGTCTGCATGCGTGGTTAGTGGCTTTGGTCGTGTTCAACTCTCCTCTGTTCGTGGGATTCTCCAGGCAAGAATACTGGAATGGGTTGCCATTTCCTTCTCCAGGCCATCTTCCCTGCCAGGCATTGAACCTGCCTCTCATTATGCTTCCTGCATTGGCAGGCAGATTCTTTACCATTAGTGCCACCTGCGAAGCCCTCACATACAGCAGAATACTATGCTGCTAAATGAATAAATTACTGAGTATATGAAAGAAAGGAAGAAAGAAACAGAGGAAGGAAATAAAAACGGAAACAGTTCTGTGTACTGATTTAAAGTAACTTCTGAGACATATTAAGTGAAAAAGCTAAGGCATATAAAATACACTGAGAAGTGAAAAATGTTTTGTCAACATATTAACTTTATTAGGTATACATGTCTGGAAGAATACTTAGAAAACATGATTGCCTCTGAGGAGGGAACTCAGGACATAAAAGTGAAAGAGATATTGTTTTCATTTTGAATTTATAATCACAGTTATATAATATATCACCAAAAAGTACAGTGAACTTTTCATAATATTTTAAATAAAAAATAAAATCCATATTCATTAAAAGGTGGTTTTTGTTATGAAGACATGAACCTGTAAAAGAAGCTACTAAGCAACTCCCCTCCACCAAAATCAAAGTCCAAACCCATAAGAAAGGAAACAGGCAGATGAGATATTTATGTCTTCTGTTAAATGTTCCCACTAGGGCTTCCCTGGTGGTCCAGTGGGTAAGGACATCGCCTTGCAGTGCAAGGGGCGCCAGTTTGATCCCTGGCCAGGGAAGATCCCATGTGCCGCGGAGCGGCTGGACCGATGTGTCCAACTGCTATGCCCGAGCTCTGCAGAGCATGCACCCAGAGCCGGTGCTCTGCAGCCAGAGAGGCCACTGCGATGGGAGGCCCACACGGGTCGAAGAACAAAGATGGATGAAAATAGATAAATGAAAGACCAATAGAAGTGGCCAAAAAATTAAACATTAAAAAAAAAAAATGTCCCCACTACAGCACTGTCTTGGAATCTATCTGTGCTTTGGTTGTCCTTTCTGATCCATTCTCCACCCTTCCTTGACAAGTTCAGAAGGAGATCTGAGGGGAAAAAAGGATGGTAAACTGTGGTTATTTGTTTCCAGCCTCTGCTGTTTAGAGTCAGCCCAAGAAGGGCTGATTTAGTCTGCCACCGGTCATGGCTCCTGTTAAAGGTCCTTCACAAACAGGCTGCTCTGCCCACATTCCATTACCAGTCCCTTCATTCTCTCCCCATCCCACCAAACCTCAGTCATGGGGATGGTAGCAGTCCCGTTATATCTAGTACAATATTACTGCTCTATTATTTCTAGCTTCCTTGTTCCCTGACCATATCTTTGTAAACAGTTTCTTTTAAAAACAGTGCTCAAATTACATAATTCAAACATGTTATTTCACAGCAAACCCTAACCGATAAATCATTTCGACACTTACCATTAGTTCTTCTACTAATACTTGCACTTTCTGCATCTCAACTCTTCGCTTTCTTCCAAGACACAGTTCAAGGCTCATTTAACTTCACGTTTTTATTCTTCTTTCTTCACACTTCACAGAACTGACTAAAATATGTGCAGAATCCTAGTTTTCTTCATCTTTCATCTTTTTCTTTCCAATATTCAAATCATCTTCCGTTTGAAGGATCATTCTTAAAAAGGAATTCTTCATCTCCTTATAAGTCAACCAGGTTTTCTGGCCCGAGGTATTCTACAGCTTTGCCTGACTATGTGAGGGACCAGGATGGAAATTAGGCACTTTGTGGTAGGCAGCATGGCCAGCTTCATAAGCCAGTGATCTGTGCAGTCAGACAGGAACCTGTACTTAGAAGGATCTTACATTTGGCTTAATGCAGAGTTCTCACCATTTTTAAAAATATTCATATTTTTTGAGCAAAGAGCTCTGCATTTTTATTTTTTATTGGGCCCTACGAATTGTGTAGCCAGTCATGATAGCAACATTTAAGATGGCCCCCAAAGATGCCTACTTCCTGGAAATCACAAACATATGTGTGTAATCCCTTCACATTGAGCGTGGTTGGACCTAGTGACTCTCTTACAACAAATAGAGTACAGACACAGTGATGAAATATCACATCCAAGATTAAGTTACAAAGGGACTATGGTTTTCCTTTGGTTTTCTCTCTTTCTCATTCTCTCTCTCAGCAAGTCAGGTACTACGGTGGAAGCTGCCCTGTGGAGAGGCTCACATGGAGAGGAACTAATGTTCTCAGCCAGTGATTCACCAACCATGAGAGTGAGCTTGCCTGACTGTGGCACAGCCTGACTTTCTCACTTTGCAGCCTGTGAGAAGTCTTGAGATAGAAGCACTTAGGTAAGCTGTACATGAATTTCTAACCCACAAAAGCTGTGACATAATAAATGAGCATTATTTTAAGCTGATTAATTTTGGAGTAATACATCAAGCAGCAATAGATTATGTATACAAATCCTTAATGATAAAATCATTACCATAATGGAGTTTTTTGAAAGATCACAAAAGTTTTCAGTGAGGACACTGCAAAAATACACCCTGTCATTTAATATTGAGGATTACAAGAATCGGGTCAATAGTTGATTTCTGGTACAACCTCACTTTTTCTTCCAAGACACAGTTCAAGGCTCATTTAACTTCACGTTTTTATTCTTCTTTCTTCACACTTCACAGAACTGACTAAAATATGTGCAGAATCCTAGTTTTCTTCATCTTTCATCTTTTTCTTTCCAATATTCAAATCATCTTCCGTTTGAAGGATCATTCTTAAAAAGGAATTCTTCATCTCCTTATAAGTCAACCAGGTTTTCTGGCCCGAGGTATTCTACAGCTTTGCCTGACTATGTGAGGGACCAGGATGGAAATTAGGCACTTTGTGGTAGGCAGCATGGCCAGCTTCATAAGCCAGTGATCTGTGCAGTCAGACAGGAACCTGTACTTAGAAGGATCTTACATTTGGCTTAATGCAGAGTTCTCACCATTTTTAAAAATATTCATATTTTTTGAGCAAAGAGCTCTGCATTTTATTTTTATTGGGCCCTACGAATTGTGTAGCCAGTCATGATAGCAACATTTAAGATGGCCCCCAAAGATGCCTACTTCCTGGAAATCACAAACATATGTGTGTAATCCCTTCACATTGAGCGTGGTTGGACCTAGTGACTCTCTTACAACAAATAGAGTACAGACACAGTGATGAAATATCACATCCAAGATTAAGTTACAAAGGGACTATGGTTTTCCTTTGGTTTTCTCTCTTTCTCATTCTCTCTCTCAGCAAGTCAGGTACTACGGTGGAAGCTGCCCTGTGGAGAGGCTCACATGGAGAGGAACTAATGTTCTCAGCCAGTGATTCACCAACCATGAGAGTGAGCTTGCCTGACTGTGGCACAGCCTGACTTTCTCACTTTGCAGCCTGTGAGAAGTCTTGAGATAGAGCACTTAGGTAAGCTGTACATGAATTTCTAACCCACAAAAGCTGTGACATAATAAATGAGCATTATTTTAAGCTGATTAATTTTGGAGTAATACATCAAGCAGCAATAGATTATGTATACAAATCCTTAATGATAAAATCATTACCATAATGGAGTTTTTTGAAAGATCACAAAAGTTTTCAGTGAGGACACTGCAAAAATACACCCTGTCATTTAATATTGAGGATTACAAGAATCGGGTCAATAGTTGATTTCTGGTACAACCTCACTTTTTCCTGAATCACCATTTGTCTATTGCTCTCAGATAGAACCTCAGCAAAGTAATACCAATGCCCTCCCACATCCTGCCCACCATTAATGAAAAGGTATATACTTTGAAGGCTAGTTTTCATTTCATTAGCCCCAGAATGCCACATTTATGTTTGCTGACCTAGGTGAGTACAATAGTGATCATTTGTAGAGCTCTAGGCTACTGAGGTGCTTGTTGTGCTGCTTGTTCTCCGCAAGTTTCTTTCAGTTAATCCTTTGAGTCTTCCATGCCCTTAACATCCTGTGTTTCAGTGCTGGTCTTTTTTTTTTTTTTTAAAGCACTTTTATTTTTTTAATTATTTACTTATTTGACTGCACTGGGTCTTAGCTGTGGCATGTGGGCTCTAGTTCCCTGACCAGGGATTGAACCCGGGCCCCCTGCATTGGGAGCACAAGAGTCTCAACCACTGGGTCACCAGGGAAGAACCAGTGCTGGTCTTTTGATGCAAAGAAATTAGTTTGGTTATTTTCCAAAGGATAAATGAAGATGAAAATGCAAAACTACCAGCAGATGTCAAAATTAAGTACATTTTCCTAGGATTCCAGGATAGTGAGCAGTTAAGGGTTATGACTAGTTAAAAAATCACAAGCTCTAAATGAAATGTTGATCCTATTGACCTCTGTATTCATTCTCAAACCTAAGTTTTCTGATACAGTTTTCCCAGGCTATCTCTGTATTAAGGACCAAGCATGGCAAAGTAACCTATTCTTTTCAAAGAATTTATCTAATTTGAAACATCAACATAACTTAAAAAGGGCTACATTACATTACTCAACTTGAGAGTGAGCTTGCCTGACTGTGGCACAGCCTGACTTTCTCACTTTGCAGCTTGTGAGAAATCTTGAGATAGAGCACTTAGGTAAGCTGTACATGAATTTCTAACCCACAAAAGCTGTGACATAATAAATGAGCATTATTTTAAGCTGATTAATTTTGGAGTAATACATCAAGCAGCAATAGATTATGTATACAAATCCTTAATGATAAAATCATTACCATAATGGAGTTTTTTGAAAGATCACAAAAGTTTTCAGTGAGGACACTGCAAAAATACACCCTGTCATTTAATATTGAGGATTACAAGAATCGGGTCAATAGTTGATTTCTGGTACAACCTCACTTTTTCCTGAATCACCATTTGTCTATTGCTCTCAGATAGAACCTCAGCAAAGTAATACCAATGCCCTCCCACATCCTGCCCACCATTAATGAAAAGGTATATACTTTGAAGGCTAGTTTTCATTTCATTAGCCCCAGAATGCCACATTTATGTTTGCTGACCTAGGTGAGTACAATAGTGATCATTTGTAGAGCTCTAGGCTACTGAGGTGCTTGTTGTGCTGCTTGTTCTCCGCAAGTTTCTTTCAGTTAATCCTTTGAGTCTTCCATGCCCTTAACATCCTGTGTTTCAGTGCTGGTCTTTTTTTTTTTTTTTTAAAGCACTTTTATTTTTTTAATTATTTACTTATTTGACTGCACTGGGTCTTAGCTGTGGCATGTGGGCTCTAGTTCCCTGACCAGGGATTGAACCCGGGCCCCCTGCATTGGGAGCACAAGAGTCTCAACCACTGGGTCACCAGGGAAGAACCAGTGCTGGTCTTTTGATGCAAAGAAATTAGTTTGGTTATTTTCCAAAGGATAAATGAAGATGAAAATGCAAAACTACCAGCAGATGTCAAAATTAAGTACATTTTCCTAGGATTCCAGGATAGTGAGCAGTTAAGGGTTATGACTAGTTAAAAAATCACAAGCTCTAAATGAAATGTTGATCCTATTGACCTCTGTATTCATTCTCAAACCTAAGTTTTCTGATACAGTTTTCCCAGGCTATCTCTGTATTAAGGACCAAGCATGGCAAAGTAACCTATTCTTTTCAAAGAATTTATCTAATTTGAAACATCAACATAAGTTAGAGACAAACCGGAAGCACAAATACTATACCCCAAAATACACTTTTATCAACCTTGTATCAGCACTGGACTATATTTTCAACTTCTTGCTTTTAATCTCCTAGCATATTTAATCCAGTCCTAAAGAAAATACTTGCTAATAAACTGTTTTGGGAGGAAGTAAGGCGAGTAAGGGAAGAAAGGAGAATTTTATTGGCTTGAAAAATAAGTGTGATCTTAACATTTTGCTTACAATTTGCTAATAATCCTGATTATTTTATGCCTTATTTTTATCTAATTTTCATATGCACAAAGGTAATTTATACCATAAATAGAAATCAGTAACATTTTAAAGACACTGAACATAATTCTATATGTTTACATACCAATGAAATTATTCACATAAAAGTTTTTTGAATTATCAAAAGAATCATATTCATTATCATTTTCAAAACTTACCTTCATAGTGACCTATTCTATGTAAAAGAAGTCTTAAATTCAATATAAAATAAAACAAGGAATTGACAAACAGGTATTTCCTGTATGAAAATGTTCCATATCTGGAAGGGATTACTCTGTGACACCAAAGAGTATATATTTGTATACAAAACACTTGATGCTTAGCACCTGGGGTTCTCTGGGTAGACTTCAAGGAGATTAATAAGCCCTCTTTGTCTTTTTTTAGTATCAAGGATATTTTCCTTATTTTTAAAATACCAACTCAGATTTAAGGCATAAATATTATGTTTGATGGAAACTCACAAAATTAATTCCTGTAGAATAAAAATTCTTTTCAAAAAAGACGATCAAATGAAGAGGAAAATGCAAAACTACCAGCAGATGTCAAAATTAAGTACATTTTCCTAGGATTCCAGGATAGTGAGCAGTTAAGGGTTATGACTAGTTAAAAAATCACAAGCTCTAAATGAAATGTTGATCCTATTGACCTCTGTATTCATTCTCAAACCTAAGTTTTCTGATACAGTTTTCCCAGGCTATCTCTGTATTAAGGACCAAGCATGGCAAAGTAACCTATTCTTTTCAAAGAATTTATCTAATTTGAAACATCAACATAAGTTAGAGACAAACCGGAAGCACAAATACTATACCCCAAAATACACTTTTATCAACCTTGTATCAGCACTGGACTATATTTTCAACTTCTTGCTTTTAATCTCCTAGCATATTTAATCCAGTCCTAAAGAAAATACTTGCTAATAAACTGTTTTGGGAGGAAGTAAGGCGAGTAAGGGAAGAAAGGAGAATTTTATTGGCTTGAAAAATAAGTGTGATCTTAACATTTTGCTTACAATTTGCTAATAATCCTGATTATTTTATGCCTTATTTTTATCTAATTTTCATATGCACAAAGGTAATTTATACCATAAATAGAAATCAGTAACATTTTAAAGACACTGAACATAATTCTATATGTTTACATACCAATGAAATTATTCACATAAAAGTTTTTTGAATTATCAAAAGAATCATATTCATTATCATTTTCAAAACTTACCTTCATAGTGACCTATTCTATGTAAAAGAAGTCTTAAATTCAATATAAAATAAAACAAGGAATTGACAAACAGGTATTTCCTGTATGAAAATGTTCCATATCTGGAAGGGATTACTCTGTGACACCAAAGAGTATATATTTGTATACAAAACACTTGATGCTTAGCACCTGGGGTTCTCTGGGTAGACTTCAAGGAGATTAATAAGCCCTCTTTGTCTTTTTTTAGTATCAAGGATATTTTCCTTATTTTTAAAATACCAACTCAGATTTAAGGCATAAATATTATGTTTGATGGAAACTCACAAAATTATTCCTGTAGTTAAGGCTAAAAAAATACTCTGCCATGATGCAGATAAATTAAGGACTGAGTTGTGGCTGCCAAAGAAATATTTAGTCCTAATAATGTGACGTTTGTAGACTTAAAATCTTGAATACAGGCATTCAGTTAAACACAGCAGATTGAAAATAAGAATTTACTTCTTCTCCCACACAAACCCCATTAAACGGACAGTAGGCAGATTTTTTAAAACCACAAAGAGAAAGAGGATAAAAAGATCATAACAACAATGTTTTAGAGGCTGGAAAGCAGATGGATGAGTGGTAACTGACTTAACAAACAAGAGAATACTAAGATCTAAGCCAACATAAAAGAAATACAGAAACAGAAGGATCCTAGCAACACTCAGAAAACTGAGACACCAGTTATATTTAGAAGTCAAGGTTGGTGACTTTTTTTAAAAAGATCCATAATTGAATCTTAAAAGATTGAAACACTGTGTAGTTAAATTCCCTACTCCCCAACACCTCTCCCAACACCCAAGTCACTACATTTCCGTCCCCAACCCAGGAGACAACTAAAGATTTGCTCTCTGGAAATTCAGTCACTATGGTGACTCGGGGACAAATAGCAAAACAAGATGATCAAGTGAAAGTTGACTTGCTCAATAATGAGATCTCTGACCCCTATTCTTAGGAGAATGAAGGATTTCCTCTAACGCAGAGAAATTCCTTAAAAGTCCTGATAACAGGCCCTGACAAGCGATCCTACAATAAAATTTACATTTAACTAGTTCTCCATAAACACTTAAAACTTCAAACAGCCTTGCACTGTCTTACCATTTAATATAAGCAGATTGCCAAGATCACTGCATATTTGAGGAAAAGTCTCTAACAGGAAGAGAGTAAAGAAACAAAAAAAAAATAAAAAGAACTTGAGATTAAACAAAAAATATGCAGAGGGACTTCCCTGGTGGTCCAGTGGTTGAGAATCTGCCTGTCGACGCAAGGGACACAGGTTCAATCCCTGGTCTAGGAGGATCCCACATGCCATGGAGCAACTGGCCCGTGTGCCGCAACTGCTTAGCCCCCATTCTAGAGCCCATGAGCCACAGATACTGAGTCCACACATCACAACTATGTGCTCTAGAACCCAAGTGCTTGGGTAGGGGAGGCCATTAGCATGAGAAGCCCATAAGCCTTCTTCAGGGAGTGGCTCCCCACTCATCATAACTAGAGGAGCCCACATGTAGCAACCAAGACCCAGCACAGAAAAATATAAATCAGTTCAATTCAGTCCAGTCGCTCAATTGTGTTATACTCTTTGCAACCCCATGGACTGCAGCACCCCAGTCTTCCCTGTCCTTCACCATCTCCTGGAGTTTGCTCAAACTCATGCCCATTGACTCAGTGATGCCATCCAATCATCTCATCCTCTGTTGTCCCCTTCTCCTTCTGCCTTCCATTTCTCCCAGCATCAGGGTCTTTCCCAATGAGTCATATATTTTCATCAGGTGGCCAGAGTATTGGAGTTTCAGCTTCAATAAATACACAAATTCTTCAGGAATCTATTTTTATCTTTAGAAGTTAAATTCCCTACTCCCCAACACCTCTCCCAACACCCAAGTCACTACATTTCCGTCCCCAACCCAGGAGACAACTAAAGATTTGCTCTCTGGAAATTCAGTCACTATGGTGACTCGGGGACAAATAGCAAAACAAGATGATCAAGTGAAAGTTGACTTGCTCAATAATGAGATCTCTGACCCCTATTCTTAGGAGAATGAAGGATTTCCTCTAACGCAGAGAAATTCCTTAAAAGTCCTGATAACAGGCCCTGACAAGCGATCCTACAATAAAATTTACATTTAACTAGTTCTCCATAAACACTTAAAACTTCAAACAGCCTTGCACTGTCTTACCATTTAATATAAGCAGATTGCCAAGATCACTGCATATTTGAGGAAAAGTCTCTAACAGGAAGAGAGTAAAGAAACAAAAAAAAAATAAAAAGAACTTGAGATTAAACAAAAAATATGCAGAGGGACTTCCCTGGTGGTCCAGTGGTTGAGAATCTGCCTGTCGACGCAAGGGACACAGGTTCAATCCCTGGTCTAGGAGGATCCCACATGCCATGGAGCAACTGGCCCGTGTGCGCAACTGCTTAGCCCCATTCTAGAGCCCATGAGCCACAGATACTGAGTCCACACATCACAACTATGTGCTCTAGAACCCAAGTGCTTGGGTAGGGGAGGCCATTAGCATGAGAAGCCCATAAGCCTTCTTCGGGGAGTGGCTCCCCACTCATCATAACTAGAGGAGCCCACATGTAGCAACCAAGACCCAGCACAGAAAAATATAAATCAGTTCAATTCAGTCCAGTCGCTCAATTGTGTTATACTCTTTGCAACCCCATGGACTGCAGCACCCCAGTCTTCCCTGTCCTTCACCATCTCCTGGAGTTTGCTCAAACTCATGCCCATTGACTCAGTGATGCCATCCAATCATCTCATCCTCTGTTGTCCCCTTCTCCTTCTGCCTTCCATTTCTCCCAGCATCAGGGTCTTTCCCAATGAGTCATATATTTTCATCAGGTGGCCAGAGTATTGGAGTTTCAGCTTCAATAAATACACAAATTCTTCAGGAATCTATTTTTATCTTTAGAAGTTAAAAATGTTTTAATTTATACGCATAGTTTAGTTATTGTTGTTTATTGGTTAAGAAAATAAAATGATCCTTAAAACAACAAAAAAACCCCAGCTTTCTTAAATTATCAACTTTACCTAGTATCAACAGTTTCACTTGGAAAAATAAGAATTTTAATTTATATTTAAAGCCTAGTTTTTGTTTATTGCTTGAGAAAATAAAACAATCCTTTTAAGAAAAGAAGTCAAAAATGTAAAAGTAGGGATTTCCCTGGTGGTCCAGTGGCAAAGATCCATGTTCCCAGTGCAGGAGGTGTGGGTTCAATCCCTGGTCAGGGAACTAGATCCCATGTGCAACTAAAAAATCCTACATGCTATGACTAAGACCCACTGCAATCAAGCAAATAAATATTTTTTTTAAAAAAAAATGTAAAAGCAACATCTTCTTCTATTCATGACTGTGTAACACGTTCCAGACTAGCCCTCAGAACAATTAAAACAAACACATGAGGGCTTCCCTGGTGGGCAAGTGGGTAAAAAGTCCTCCTCGTAGTACAATGGGCACCGGTTTGATCCCTGGCCTGGGAAGACCCCACGTGCCACAGAACAGCTGGACCGGTGTGTCCAATTATGAGCCGGTGCTCTGGAGTGCATAAGCCCAGAGCCGGTGGTCAGCAGTGAGAGAGGCCACTGTAATGGGAGCCCCACACAGGCCAAACAATAAAGATGGATGAAAATAAAGAAATAAAAAACCAGCAAAAGAGGACAACATAATAATTAAAACACACACACACACGAGTCTATAATTAAACAAAATACAAATTCATTGTTGATAAAGTTAGGTATTAGATGACTAGAGCACATAGGACAACAATCCCTAATTAAAGGGAAACATGTAAGTGAGTCAACGACACACATTTGAAGCATTTAAGTCTTTATGCAGAGAATGAGCACCAGAAATCTGAATCAAAGACTCCTTAAGATTTGGGATAAACATTAAAGATGAGACAATACAAGATCTAGTAGAGATCAGTTACTGGAGACCTGTGAGCTGAGTGGAGGTTTCAGAGTCCAAGAGATCTGATAGAGTCCCAACTGACAGATGGAGAAACATCACTCAATAGCCTAGGCATTAGAGTGAGATCACAGAAAGTCACACCCTAGAAGTAGGGTTGCTTAAACTGTAAAGGAAGGGCAGCTCTGTACCTGCCTTAACTGTATTTCTTAAAAAGCCTCAAAAATGTCAAGTTCATTTTGCAATTAAACTGAGCTAAAAAGGAAAAATTACAGTCCTCTTAAAAGGAAGAAAATAAAATCTGGACTCATAATGCTATATCAGCCAGAGTATCCAGTATTAAATTAAAAATTCCTAGGCATTACAAAGAAGCATGAAAATATTACCATAAGCAGGAAAAAAAAATAAAGTGAAAGTAGCTCACAAATGGCAACAATTAGGAAATTAGTAGATAGGATTTTAAAGCAACTCTCATAAACATAGTAATAGATGTAAAGAAAAAGATAACCCATGAGTATAAAGGTGGGGAAAATCTCAGTGGAGAAGCTGAAAACTTCATTTTTTATTTTTATTTTTTTTAAAGATTTATTTATTTATTTTAGGCGGGGGTCGTGTTGGGGAGGGAGGGGAGAGGGCGGGCCACTTCTATTGGTCTTTCATTTCTCTATGTTCATCCGTCTTTGTTCTTTGGCTCCTGTGGGCCTCCCATCGCGGTGGCGTCTGTCGTTGCAGAGCGCTGGCTCTGGGCTCATGCGCTCCAGAGCTCCAGAGCTCCGGCTCGGTAATTGGACACATCAGTCCAGCCGCTCCGCGGAACGTGGGATCTTCCCAGGCCAGGGCTCGAACCGGCGCCCCTTGCACTGCAAGGCAGTGTCCTTACCCACTGCGCCACCAAGGGAAGCCCATGAAAACTTAATAGTAGAAATAATTTTAGAAATGAAGAATAAAGTATCTAAAAGAAAAAAACCATTTTTTTGCACCGCAGATTAGACATTGCAGAAGGAAAAAATCGGTGAACCTAAAAGCAGGACATAAGGGGACTTCCTTGGTAGTCCAGCAGTTAAGAATCTGCCTTCCAATGCAGGGGACTCAGGTTCGATTCCTGACCAGGAAACTAAGATCAGTTACTGGAGACCTGTGAGCTGAGTGGAGGTTTCAGAGTCCAAGAGATCTGATAGAGTCCCAACTGACAGATGGAGAAACATCACTCAATAGCCTAGGCATTAGAGTGAGATCACAGAAAGTCACACCCTAGAAGTAGGGTTGCTTAAACTGTAAAGGAAGGGCAGCTCTGTACCTGCCTTAACTGTATTTCTTAAAAAGCCTCAAAAGTGTCAAGTTCATTTTGCAATTAAACTGAGCTAAAAAGGAAAAATTACAGTCCTCTTAAAAGGAAGAAAATAAAATCTGGACTCATAATGCTATATCAGCCAGAGTATCCAGTATTAAATTAAAAATTCCTAGGCATTACAAAGAAGCATGAAAATATTACCATAAGCAGGAAAAAAAAATAAAGTGAAAGTAGCTCACAAATGGCAACAATTAGGAAATTAGTAGATAGGATTTTAAAGCAACTCTCATAAACATAGTAATAGATGTAAAGAAAAAGATAACCCATGAGTATAAAGGTGGGGAAAATCTCAGTGGAGAAGCTGAAAACTTCATTTTTTATTTTTATTTTTTTTAAAGATTTATTTATTTATTTTAGGCGGGGGTCGTGTTGGGGAGGGAGGGGAGAGGGCGGGCCACTTCTATTGGTCTTTCATTTCTCTATTTTCATCCATCTTTGTTCTTTGGCTCCTGTGGGCCTCCCATCGCGGTGGCGTCTGTCGTCGCAGAGCGCTGGCTCTGGGCTCATGCGCTCCAGAGCTCCAGCGCTCCAGCTCGGTAATTGGACACATCAGTCCAGCCGCTCCACGGCACGTGGGATCTTCCCAGGCCAGGGATCGAACCGACGCCCCTTGCACTGCAAGGCGGTGTCCTTACCCACTGCGCCACCAAGGGAAGCCCCTGAAAACTTTATAGTAGAAATAATTTTAGAAATGAAGAATAAAGTATCTAAAAGAAAAAAACCATTTTTTTGCACCGCAGATTAGACATTGCAGAAGGAAAAAATCGGTGAACCTAAAAGCAGGACATAAGGGGACTTCCTTGGTAGTCCAGCAGTTAAGAATCTGCCTTCCAATGCAGGGGACTCAGGTTTGATTCCTGATCAGGGAACTAAGATCCCACATGTTGTAGGGCAACTAAACCTGCACACCACAGCTATTGACCTCTCATAGTCTGGAGGCTGTGTGCCACAACTAAGACCCGACTCTGCCAAAGAAATACATATTTTAAAAAACAAACAAAACAGGTTAAGGTGAATCAATAATATCCAAGTTGAAGCACAAAAAAGAGAAAAAGTTGACTATAATTATGAGTTCCTCTGTGACTTATAGGACAAAATCAAATGGTCTAAAATGTAGTTGAAATCCCAGAAGAGAAAGAGAACATAGAATAAAGCAGGAAAAAATATTTGAAGAAATAATGGTGAAATTTTTTTCCAAATTTGATGACAACTATCAGTTTGTAAATCCAAGAAGCTCATTACACTGTGAGCAGTAGAAGCACAAAAGAGAATGAGAGACATGCATGCAAATGAAACGAAAGTACTATCTCAAAGAGATATCTCCTCTTATGTTCACTACAGCTTTATTCATGATAGCCTAGACACGGAAAGAATCCATGTGTCCATTGACAGATGAATAAAGAAAATGTGATATGCACATTCAATAATACTCATATATTATGTATGTGTATATATATATATATATATATATATATATATATATATGTCATTATTCCACATTTAAAAAGAAGGAAATCTTGCCATTTGCAACAGCATAGACAGACCTAGGGGCATTATGCTGAGTGAGACCAGTCAGACACAGGAAGACAAATACTGTACAGTCTCACCCATGTGTGGGAAACTAAAAGTGGAACTCATTACTTACAATTGCTAAGACACAGTAGGAACCTAAGTCTCCATCAATAGATGAATGGATAAAGAAGATGTGGTATATATATTCAATGGAATACTACTCAGCCATAGAAAAGAACCAAATTTTGCCATGGTCAGCAACATAAATGGACCTGGAGAGTATTATGCTAAATGAAAAAAGTCAGACAGAGAAAGACAAATACTGCATGATATCACTCATACATGCAAAATTAAAAAATACAATAGAATAATGAATATAACAAAAAAGAAACAGACTCACAACTAGCAGTTACCAGTAAAGAGAAGGACAGGGTAGCACAAGACAAGAGCAGGAGAGTAAAAGATAGAAACTATTATGTATAAAATAACAAGAATAGACCGTACAGCACAGGGAATACAGCCAATGTTTTCTAATAACTATAAATGGAGTATGAACTTTAAAATTGTGAATCACTATATTGTACACCTGTAACTTACATAATGTACATGCATGCACACAGGTGCTCAGTCACTCAGTCGTGTCAGACTCTTTGGGACTGGAGCCTCCCAGACTTCTCTGTCTATGGAATATTTGGGGCCAGAATACTTTTTTGAGGCCCTTTCCCGACTTTCATTTTCTATGGAATAAAGCAGGAAAAATATTTGAAGAAATAATGGTGAAATTTTTTCCAAATTTGATGACAACTATCAGTTTGTAAATCCAAGAAGCTCATTACACTGTGAGCAGTAGAAGCACAAAAGAGAATGAGAGACATGCATGCAAATGAAACGAAAGTACTATCTCAAAGAGATATCTCCTCTTATGTTCACTACAGCTTTATTCATGATAGCCTAGACACGGAAAGAATCCATGTGTCCATTGACAGATGAATAAAGAAAATGTGATATGCACATTCAATAATACTCATATATTATGTATGTGTATATATATATATATATATATATATATATATATATGTCATTATTCCACATTTAAAAAGAAGGAAATCTTGCCATTTGCAACAGCATAGACAGACCTAGGGGCATTATGCTGAGTGAGACCAGTCAGACACAGGAAGACAAATACTGTACAGTCTCACCCATGTGTGGAATCTAAAAAGTGGAACTCATTACTTACAATTGCTAAGACACAGTAGGAACCTAAGTCTCCATCAATAGATGAATGGATAAAGAAGATGTGGTATATATATTCAATGGAATACTACTCAGCCATAGAAAAGAACCAAATTTTGCCATGGTCAGCAACATAAATGGACCTGGAGAGTATTATGCTAAATGAAAAAAGTCAGACAGAGAAAGACAAATACTGCATGATATCACTCATACATGCAAAATTAAAAAATACAATAGAATAATGAATATAACAAAAAAGAAACAGACTCACAACTAGCAGTTACCAGTAAAGAGAAGGACAGGGTAGCACAAGACAAGAGCAGGAGAGTAAAAGATAGAAACTATTATGTATAAAATAACAAGAATAGACCGTACAGCACAGGGAATACAGCCAATGTTTTCTAATAACTATAAATGGAGTATGAACTTTAAAATTGTGAATCACTATATTGTACACCTGTAACTTACATAATGTACATGCATGCACACAGGTGCTCAGTCACTCAGTCGTGTCAGACTCTTTGGGACTGGAGCCTCCCAGACTTCTCTGTCTATGGAATATTTGGGGCAAGAATACTGTAGTGGATTGTCATATCATAGCCAGGGGATCTTCCTAACCTAGGGATTGAACCCATTTCTCCTGCACCTCCTACATTGACAGGTGGATTCTTTACCACTGAGCCACCTGGGATGGACCAACTTATATAATATTGTGCAGCAACTATACTTCAACACTACTTTTTTTTTTTAAGCTTTTATTTATTTATTTTTGGCTGTGCTGGGTCTTTGTTGATGTGTGGGTTTTGCTGCTCTGCAGTATGTGGAATCTTCCTGGATCAGGGCTCAAACCTGTGTCTCTTGCACTGGCAGATGGGTTCTTATCCACTGAGCCACAAGCGAAGCCCCCTCAGCACTACTTTTTAAAAAGTCTACTTGCAGGTTTCCCTGGTGATCCAGTGGGTGAGGAGTCTGCCTTGCAGTGCGGGGGCCACCAATTTGATCCCTGGCCTGGGAAGATCCCACGTGCCGTGGAGTGGCTGGACAGGTGTGCCCAATTGTGAGCCAGTGCTCTGGAGCGCGTGTGCCCAGAGCCAGTGCTCTGCAATAAGAGAGGCCACTGCAATGGAAGGCCCACACTTGCCAAAGAATAAAAAAGATGGATGAAAATAAATATAAATAAAAGAGGCATGATGGGGAAAAGAAAAAAAAACGAAAAAAAAAGTCTACTTGCAAAAAAATAAAAGGCCAACTCAGAAACAAAAGAGTAGAATGGTGGTTGCCAGGGGCTGGTGGCATGGGGGAAAAGGGGAGATGTTGATTAACGGGCACAAACTTCAGTTACAAGATGAATACATTCTGGGAATATAATGTACCACATGATGACTATAGGGTATGAACCTGTATTAAAAAACTGAAAGTTTCTAAGAAAGTAGTCTTAAATATTCTTACCACTGGGTGGGAAAGAAAAGGAAAAAAAAAAAAAAAGATAACTCTGTGGTGTGATGGAGCATTAACTAACCTTATTGTGGAAATCATTTTGTAATATATACATGTCATTACATTAGCCCCCTTAAACTTACAAAATGTTGTAAGTCAATTACACTTCAATAAAACTGGGGAAAAAGAACCCTCATTAATGAGAGAAAAAAGAGAACTGTAGCAGAGAATAATCAAATTACTGAAAACTCAAGACAAAATACAATTTTACAAACAGCCAGGAGAAAAAAAAAATACATTCTATATAGAGAAAAATAAAAATTATCATTGATTTCTCATGAAAGAAACTGTCAGCAACAATAAAATGACATCTTTAAATTGTTAAAAGCAAAAAAACTGAAATTCAGCCTATAATTCCATGTCCATTGAAAGTATCCCTCAGAAATATAATGGAATAAAGGTATCTTCAGGGCTAGGTTAGTCCAGTGGCTTAAACTCCACATTCCCAATGCAGGGGGCCCAGATTCAATCCTTGGTCAGGGAACTAAATCATCCATGCCACAACTAAGACTTCACATGCCACAACTCAAGATTCCACATGCTTCAATCAAGGTCGAAGATCCATGTGCTGCAACTCGGCACAGCCAAATAAATTGAAAAAAAAAAAAGATACTTTCCGATAAAACAAAACTCTGGAGAATTTGTCAGTAGGGAACTTATACTATAAGAAATGTTAAAGGAAATAATTAAGGCTGATAGAAAATGATATCGAATGGAATATCAACTCTAAATGAAGCACACAAAATAGTAAATGTATTATAGAACAGTAGCTGATACTTTCCCAGTAGCCTACAATCTTACAGAACTGAACTGAATTCATCAAAAAAAAGGCCAACTCAGAAACAAAAGAGTAGAATGGTGGTTGCCAGGGGCTGGTGGCATGGGGGAAAAGGGGAGATGTTGATTAACGGGCACAAACTTCAGTTACAAGATGAATACATTCTGGGAATATAATGTACCACATGATGACTATAGGGTATGAACCTGTATTAAAAAACTGAAAGTTTCTAAGAAAGTAGTCTTAAATATTCTTACCACTGGGTGGGAAAGAAAAGGAAAAAAAAAAAAAAAGATAACTCTGTGGTGTGATGGAGCATTAACTAACCTTATTGTGGAAATCATTTTGTAATATATACATGTCATTACATTAGCCCCCTTAAACTTACAAAATGTTGTAAGTCAATTACACTTCAATAAAACTGGGGAAAAAGAACCCTCATTAATGAGAGAAAAAAGAGAACTGTAGCAGAGAATAATCAAATTACTGAAAACTCAAGACAAAATACAATTTTACAAACAGCCAGGAGAAAAAAAAAATACATTCTATATAGAGAAAAATAAAAATTATCATTGATTTCTCATGAAAGAAACTGTCAGCAACAATAAAATGACATCTTTAAATTGTTAAAAGCAAAAAAACTGAAATTCAGCCTATAATTCCATGTCCATTGAAAGTATCCCTCAGAAATATAATGGAATAAAGGTATCTTCAGGGCTAGGTTAGTCCAGTGGCTTAAACTCCACATTCCCAATGCAGGGGGCCCAGATTCAATCCTTGGTCAGGGAACTAAATCATCCATGCCACAACTAAGACTTCACATGCCACAACTCAAGATTCCACATGCTTCAATCAAGGTCGAAGATCCATGTGCTGCAACTCGGCACAGCCAAATAAATTGAAAAAAAAAAAAGATACTTTCCGATAAAACAAAACTCTGGAGAATTTGTCAGTAGGGAACTTATACTATAAGAAATGTTAAAGGAAATAATTAAGGCTGATAGAAAATGATATCGAATGGAATATCAACTCTAAATGAAGCACACAAAATAGTAAATGTATTATAGAACAGTAGCTGATACTTTCCCAGTAGCCTACAATCTTACAGAACTGAACTGAATTCATCATACCCTCCTTATTTGTTAATTAGAAAATAAAGCCCATCCAGGACTCAAACCCACACGTGATGGTAGTCTTTTGTTCAACAATATACAATTAGACTTGTAACAAAAAATCTAAATAACTTATCTAATTAGAGTATTCGAGTCTGTATACATCCTTCAACAAGAGAAGTTCAGTCTTTGGTGCTCTCCCAGGGATGGGCATTCCCAGTATAGAAGTTCCAACAGCCTACAAATAAAAGTTCCTAAAACAGAGGTGAGAGAAAAAGAGGAAAGAAAAATATTCAGAGGAATAATTGAAGAAAACTACTTCTCAAAACTTGCTTAATTGAAAGCAACTAATATATGACCCAGAAAAATAAATAAAAAGAGATCCATTCTAAGAAATATCATAAAATTTCAGAACAGAGATTCTGGGGTGGGAGAGAAGAATATTTTAAAAAGAATCAGGAATCAAGATAACTGTTCAACTGCAACTGTAAAGCCTTCCAAACTCTAAGGAAAATTCATTTCTGTCCTAAAATTCATTTCTGCCCTAAACCCAGTCAAACTTCCAAAAAAGTGCAAGGATAGAACAAATACATTTTTAGACTGTAATATCTTAAAGATCTTATTTCCTATTTGCTTTTTGTATTAGTTGTCTATTGTGACACAATAAATTCCCCTAAAATTTTACACTTTAAGGCAGCAATTAGTTTCTCCCAATTTCTGCTGGCCAGTAATTCCAGAGCAGCTCAGATGGAGTTCTAGCTGAGGCCCCCTCCTGTGATTACAAGCCAAGCCTTCAGCCAGGGATGCAGTCATGTGATGGCTGCACTTGAGCTAAAGAATGTGCTTCCAAGGTCATTCATGTGCTTGTTTGTCTGGGCTCAGTTCCTCACTGGCTGTTCTGTTCCTCAACACAGAGGCCTCTAGGCAGTGCTGGTCAAAACAAAGGCACTTTACTTCCAATCAAGCGTCAGTCTGAGACACAGAGGCCAGTTTCCCAAGATAGAAGCTATAATCTTTTATAACCTAATCTCAGAGGTGAGATAGCCACTTTCCTCATGCACTGCTGGGAGAGGGCAGTGTAAGGATGTGAACACCAGGAAGTGGGCACCACTGAAGGCTATTTTTGGAGGCCGGTTACTACACCATTTCCTAGAAGCTACTAAGGGATGTATTTCAGCAAACAAGAAAGTAAACCAAGAATGAGAAAGAGAGGGATTCAGAAGAAAGGAAAAAGATAAAGCAAATCCCTAAGAAAGCCGTGAAGTAAAAAAACAAAAAAACAACCCAGGCTGAGGAACTTCCCTGGAAGTCCAGTGGTTAAGAATCCATGCTTCCACTGCAGGAGTCATAGGTTCGATCCCTGGTCAGGGCCTGAGATCCCACCTGCCGTGAGGTTCAGTCAAAAATAAGAACAAAACTCCAGACTGAAAGTTGAGTCCAAGATCAGAAACCACCAGTGGAGTTTAGGAAAATTCAGGTTTCCAGGAAGACTTTGCTGAGAACAAGAACTAATTAATTGAGCCGGTGTAGGTGCAATCGGAACATATGGTGCCGAGAAGAATATTTTAAAAGAATCAGGAATCAAGATAACTGTTCAACTGCAACTGTAAAGCCTTCCAAACTCTAAGGAAAATTCATTTCTGTCCTAAAATTCATTTCTGCCCTAAACCCAGTCAAACTTCCAAAAAAGTGCAAGGATAGAACAAATACATTTTTAGACTGTAATATCTTAAAGATCTTATTTCCTATTTGCTTTTTGTATTAGTTGTCTATTGTGACACAATAAATTCCCCTAAAATTTTACACTTTAAGGCAGCAATTAGTTTCTCCCAATTTCTGCTGGCCAGTAATTCCAGAGCAGCTCAGATGGAGTTCTAGCTGAGGCCCCCTCCTGTGATTACAAGCCAAGCCTTCAGCCAGGGATGCAGTCATGTGATGGCTGCACTTGAGCTAAAGAATGTGCTTCCAAGGTCATTCATGTGCTTGTTTGTCTGGGCTCAGTTCCTCACTGGCTGTTCTGTTCCTCAACACAGAGGCCTCTAGGCAGTGCTGGTCAAAACAAAGGCACTTTACTTCCAATCAAGCGTCAGTCTGAGACACAGAGGCCAGTTTCCCAAGATAGAAGCTATAATCTTTTATAACCTAATCTCAGAGGTGAGATAGCCACTTTCCTCATGCACTGCTGGGAGAGGGCAGTGTAAGGATGTGAACACCAGGAAGTGGGCACCACTGAAGGCTATTTTTGGAGGCCGGTTACTACACCATTTCCTAGAAGCTACTAAGGGATGTATTTCAGCAAACAAGAAAGTAAACCAAGAATGAGAAAGAGAGGTATTCAGAAGAAAGGAAAAACACAAAGCAAATCCCTAAGAAAGCCGTGAAGTAAAAAAACAAAAAAACAACCCAGGCTGAGGAACTTCCCTGGAAGTCCAGTGGTTAAGAATCCATGCTTCCACTGCAGGAGTCATAGGTTCGATCCCTGGTCAGGGCCTGAGATCCCACCTGCCGTGAGGTTCAGTCAAAAATAAGAACAAAACTCCAGACTGAAAGTTGAGTCCAAGATCAGAAACCACCAGTGGAGTTTAGGAAAATTCAGGTTTCCAGGAAGACTTTGCTGAGAACAAGAACTAATTAATTGAGCCGGTGTAGGTGCAATCGGAACATATGGTGCCGAGAATTCTATTTCTAGCAAAATCGGGGGGTTACTTTGAAAAATATATTAAAAACGAAGCAGCGCTGAGACTCAGTATGCTTCTGTGTTGCCATTTTAGTCATTTAGCTGTGTCTGGCTCTTTGCAGCCCCATGGACTGTGTCTACTCACCTCAGTATACCCTCATTGAAACACATCAGCCAGCTGAGTGACACCCTCAACAGATGCCGTGATAGCTCTAGGGCTGACCATAAAAAATCACAAAGTGGGGGTTTCCCCGGTGGTCCAGTGGGTAAAGAGTCCTCTCACAGTGCAAGGTACCTGTTCGACCCCTGGCCTGGAAAGATCCCACGTGCCAGGGAGCGGACCGGTGTGTCCAATTATGAGCCAGCACTCTGGAGCGCATGCGTCCAGAGCCTGTAACTCTGCAACAAGATGCCACTGCAATGGGAGGCCCACACAGGCCAAGGAATAAAGATGGATCAAAATAAATAAATAGAAACCAATAGAAGAGGCCAAAACTGAAAAAAAAAATCACAAACTGGGCATGGCCCAGTTCCTGGAAATCTCCACCTCTTCCCCCAAATACTTGGAATGATCTTCCCACTCATTAGCCTATGCAATTACGCAGCCCATAAAGCTAACCTCACCACCTCTGAGGTGGTGCTACCTTGTGCCCACATTCCTGTCGATGGAGTGTGTTTCCTCCAGGGCTAGACTAAAGGGATGTATTTCAGCAAACAAGAAAGTAAACCAAGAATGAGAAAGAGAGGGATTCAGAAGAAAGGAAAAAGATAAAGCAAATCCCTAAGAAAGCCGTGAAGTAAAAAAACAAAAAAACAACCCAGGCTGAGGAACTTCCCTGGAAGTCCAGTGGTTAAGAATCCATGCTTCCACTGCAGGAGTCATAGGTTCGATCCCTGGTCAGGGCCTGAGATCCCACCTGCCGTGAGGTTCAGTCAAAAATAAGAACAAAACTCCAGACTGAAAGTTGAGTCCAAGATCAGAAACCACCAGTGGAGTTTAGGAAAATTCAGGTTTCCAGGAAGACTTTGCTGAGAACAAGAACTAATTAATTGAGCCGGTGTAGGTGCAATCGGAACATATGGTGCCGAGAATTCTATTTCTAGCAAAATCGGGGGGTTACTTTGCGAAAAATATATTAAAAACGAAGCAGCGCTGAGACTCAGTATGCTTCTGTGTTGCCATTTTAGTCATTTAGCTGTGTCTGGCTCTTTGCAGCCCCATGGACTGTGTCTACTCACCTCAGTATACCCTCATTGAAACACATCAGCCAGCTGAGTGACACCCTCAACAGATGCCGTGATAGCTCTAGGGCTGACCATAAAAAATCACAAAGTGGGGGTTTCCCCGGTGGTCCAGTGGGTAAAGAGTCCTCTCACAGTGCAAGGTACCTGTTCGACCCCTGGCCTGGAAAGATCCCACGTGCCAGGGAGCGGACCGGTGTGTCCAATTATGAGCCAGCACTCTGGAGCGCATGCGTCCAGAGCCTGTAACTCTGCAACAAGATGCCACTGCAATGGGAGGCCCACACAGGCCAAGGAATAAAGATGGATCAAAATAAATAAATAGAAACCAATAGAAGAGGCCAAAACTGAAAAAAAAAATCACAAACTGGGCATGGCCCAGTTCCTGGAAATCTCCACCTCTTCCCCCAAATACTTGGAATGATCTTCCCACTCATTAGCCTATGCAATTACGCAGCCCATAAAAGCTAACCTCACCACCTTTGAGGTGGTGCTTACCTTGTGCCCACATTCCTGTCGATGGAGTGTGTTTCCTCCAGGGCTACTCTCACCTTTTGAAATGGCCTACCCTTTTTGCGGGTGTGTTTCTCTCTTAAATAAATCCACTTCTTACCTAAAAAAATAAATAAATAAACAACCAAAACCACTTTTAAACTCTGAATTTGGGCTTCCCTGGATCGTAAAGAATCTGGAGGAGAGCCAGTTTTGATCCCTAGGTCAAAAAGAGCACCTGAAGATGGGAAAGGCTACCCATCCCAGTATTCATGCCTGAAGAATTACATGGACAAAAGAGCCTGGTGGGCTACAAAGAGTTGGGCATGGGGTTCACAAAGAAATGGATATGATTGAGTGATTTAGGAGAAATGTCTATGTAACATAGACGTTTATTGTCTATGAGGATGTATTTGGATAAAGGTGCTAATTGTTATCTTTTGTAATTGGAAGTCAATAGAAAATAACAACTTAAATATTAATAAAAGGGTTATGCATTTTTTTTTTTGGCAACTTCTATTGGTCTGTCATTTATTTGTTTTCATCCATCTTTGTTCTTTGGCCTGTGTGAGCCTTGCATCGCAATGGCCTCTCTGGCTGCAGAGCACCGGTTCTGGCGCATGCACTCCAGGGGTCCGGCTTGCTGGACACACACGTCCAGCCACTCTGCTCCAGCCGCTCCGCCACACGTGGGATCTTCCCAGGCCAGGGATCAAACTGGCGCCCCTTGCACTGCAAGGTGGTGTCCTTACCCACTGGACCACCAGGGGAAACCCTTATCCATGTATTTTTGATGAATGGAGGAAAATATCAGAAAAAAAGAGCTAGAAGGTTTGAAAGTACTTACCTTTGGGGAGGGGAATTCTGACTGGAATGAACGGAAGCATGGATAACTACTTTTCTTCCACCTTATAGATCTAGTTATTACCTTAAAACTACCACATACATCTATAGCTTAGATATTTTTAAATGACGCTTATTTACTGAACATAGGGCATGGCCCAGTTCCTGAAATCTCCACCTCTTCCCCCAAATACTTGGAATGATCTTCCCACTCATTAGCCTATGCAATTACGCAGCCCATAAAAGCTAACCTCACCACCTTTGAGGTGGTGCTTACCTTGTGCCCACATTCCTGTCGATGGAGTGTGTTTCCTCCAGGGCTACTCTCACCTTTTGAAATGGCCTACCCTTTTTGCGGGTGTGTTTCTCTCTTAAATAAATCCACTTCTTACCTAAAAAAATAAATAAATAAACAACCAAAACCACTTTTAAACTCTGAATTTGGGCTTCCCTGGATCGTAAAGAATCTGGAGGAGAGCCAGTTTTGATCCCTAGGTCAAAAAGAGCACCTGAAGATGGGAAAGGCTACCCATCCCAGTATTCATGCCTGAAGAATTACATGGACAAAAGAGCCTGGTGGGCTACAAAGAGTTGGGCATGGGGTTCACAAAGAAATGGATATGATTGAGTGATTTAGGAGAAATGTCTATGTAACATAGACGTTTATTGTCTATGAGGATGTATTTGGATAAAGGTGCTAATTGTTATCTTTTGTAATTGGAAGTCAATAGAAAATAACAACTTAAATATTAATAAAAGGGTTATGCATTTTTTTTTTTTGGCAACTTCTATTGGTCTGTCATTTATTTGTTTTCATCCATCTTTGTTCTTTGGCCTGTGTGAGCCTTGCATCGCAATGGCCTCTCTGGCTGCAGAGCACCGGTTCTGGCGCATGCACTCCAGGGGTCCGGCTTGCTGGACACACACGTCCAGCCACTCTGCTCCAGCCGCTCCGCCACACGTGGGATCTTCCCAGGCCAGGGATCAAACTGGCGCCCCTTGCACTGCAAGGTGGTGTCCTTACCCACTGGACCACCAGGGAAGCCCTTATCCATGTATTTTTGATGAATGGAGGAAAATATCAGAAAAAAAGAGCTAGAAGGTTTGAAAGTACTTACCTTTGGGGAGGGGAATTCTGACTGGAATGAACGGAAGCATGGATAACTACTTTTCTTCCACCTTATAGATCTAGTTATTACCTTAAAACTACCACATACATCTATAGCTTAGATATTTTTAAATGACGCTATTTGAATTTACTGAACATAATTTTAAGCTCAATTCAACTTTAAGTTTAGCACTAAGATATTAATTTCTTTCTGGTCACACGCAGTAAAACAAATTTATTAGACTATATACATAGATATTCTGGTTTTTTTTTTTTTTTACATAGATATTCTGAACATAAATCTTTACACCTTACAAAATATGACCAAAAATGGGAAATTCTGTCTTTAGAAACTGAACTGGTGGTTTAGTCACATAGTGGTGTCCAACTGTTGCGACCCCATGGATTGTAGTCTGTCTGCCAGGGTCCTCTGTCCATGGGATTCTCCAGGGGAAAAATACTACAGTGGGCTTCCATTTCCTTCTCCAGGGGATCTTCTCGACCTAGGAGTCGAATCCGGGTCTCCTGTATTGCAGGCAGATTTTTTACTGACTGAGCTACAAAAAAACCCTCCTTCTTAAATGATAATTCATGAAAAAGAAAAACCCAGAAATATGTATTGCCTTTTAAATAATACATCACATTACAGAGATTTTATTTTACATTTTAAAAAAAAATTTGTTGGAGTATAGTTGATTTACAATGTTGCGCTAGTTTCTGCTTTACAGCAAAGTGAGTCAGCTATACCTACACATACACCCACTCCTTTTCATTAATAGATTTCTTTTCCCATATAGGCCATTACAGAGTATTGAGAAGAGTTTCTGAGCTATACAGTAGGTCCTTATTAATTACCAATTTTAGGTATACTAGTGTGTATATGTCAATCCCAACCTCCCAATTTATCCCTCTCTCCCACTGTCAATTCTAGTATTTAGGAATATTCATACTCTCTGCTCATCTTACTGAATGTAACTGAATCTTTGATTTACTTTGATATATTAAAAAATACTTTGGGAGAAGGGAAAATGTTTCAGAGTACAAATTTTTGAGCATTGGTAAGTTCATTCCAAAGCAGATTAGAGAAGAAAGCCTCTGTGTTATGGCTCCTAGCTATTGTTTCCTGGCCCACCTCACAATTTAGCCTGGTAAATGAGAGACCAAGGAGAATCACGAGGGAAGAAGAACCCGAAGTGTGCTCTTGCCTATTCGCAGCACTCAAGAGAATGAAGTTGTGTGCAGAGACAGCTGGAGTAATACTTATTGCTGGAATCTTTAGAGTCATCAGAAATCCTGTTATTTGCAGATCTAATAACTCACTCTACTATTCTCTTAAAAATCAAAGCAAAATTTTAGACTCTTTCCTTTCTCTGCCCCTTCTTCGCCTTCCTCTTCCCTTCCTTTCCTGTTCCTTTCTCTTCCTAGTTCTTCCCATTTCCCTAGCTTCCCTTCTTTGTAGAGGGTAATGGGGAGGGGAACGTGATGTGCAGGGATACATCAGCTGCCAGTGTCCAAGGGCATGGAGTGTCAGCAGGGCCGGGGAAGCCATGAGGAGGCTCTCCATGGTGGTGAGGGGTCGTGTGGGGGCCGGGGCATTGACGCAGTGGGTAAAGGAGATAATGAGGTTGGGAGGTTGGATACTATGAGAAAATAAATTGATTAAGACAATCAGCAATTATGTTGAAAATAATGTGAACCATATATCTCACTGCTGGAGAAGGTAGAAGACCAGAAATAACCTTGATGTGCTGAACTGGAAGTATCAGTACAAAGGCTTGGTTTTCAGTTGTCTTCAACGGAGCTATATTCAAACTAATCCTTCCTCAGTGAGCAGTAAGCTGGTTCACATTTATGACAGTGCCTGTAGAAATCTTAGTTACAGTAGAAAAGGGGTAAAATATAACGATCAAAGACTAAGGCCAAAATCAAAGACTATAAGAATACCATAACTAAACCTTTTAGAAAGGAGGAGAGTAAACAAATGATAAAACATTGTATTTATTTATGGCAAAACTGCCCAGAGAATATAAAAATCAATGGAAATACTATTTACTTCAGTGTATACATGATTCAGTGCTTCCCTGCTGGCTCAGCAATAAAGAATCTGCCTGCAGTGCAGGGCATGAGGGTTTGATCCCTGGGATGGGAAAGCCCCTTGGAGAAGGAAATGGCAACTCACGTCAGTATTCTTGCCCGAGAAATCCCACGGACTGAGGAGCCTGGTGGGTTATGGTCCATGGGGTCACAAGAGTTGAACATGACTTAGCGACTAAACCACCATTACCATAGGTAATTCACAAGTAATCATTGTATACACACAGCATGTGATAAGATATATTTCCGTGTACATGCCATGCTGTCAAATAGAATAGAAAAGAGACCCTGCTGATTGAGTGAAAGAAAAAACTTCCAGTGGAAGTTGAAAACAACATTCTAGCTGGCAGTAAAATTGCACAGCTGGTGTCATTTGGGGAATTAAAAAGAAAAATATTTCAAAAGCTTAGTAATTTTTTAGAAGGTTCTCAAAAAATAGCTCCATTTACCTCAAAACATTTTTTTGTGAATTTGAAACCTCATGTTTTCCATTTTTCCTAAAGATTTAATAATTTTAGTCAATATTCTAGTGTGATATTTATATCAGAACTTGAAAAAATACAATATTGAAAATCATATAGTTACATGAGACTAGAAAGAAATGATAGGGCAAAACAGCCTTACCAATAATTCAAATACATTATAGAATAACAATAATCGTAAAGAATAGTGGTAGGGCTTTCCTAGATTGATTAAGACAATCAGCAATTATGTTGAAAATAATGTGAACCATATATCTCACTGCTGGAGAAGGTAGAAGACCAGAAATAACCTTGATGTGCTGAACTGGAAGTATCAGTACAAAGGCTTGGTTTTCAGTTGTCTTCAACGGAGCTATATTCAAACTAATCCTTCCTCAGTGAGCAGTAAGCTGGTTCACATTTATGACAGTGCCTGTAGAAATCTTAGTTACAGTAGAAAAGGGGTAAAATATAACGATCAAAGACTAAGGCCAAAATCAAAGACTATAAGAATACCATAACTAAACCTTTTAGAAAGGAGGAGAGTAAACAAATGATAAAACATTGTATTTATTTATGGCAAAACTGCCCAGAGAATATAAAAATCAATGGAAATACTATTTACTTCAGTGTATACATGATTCAGTGCTTCCCTGCTGGCTCAGCAATAAAGAATCTGCCTGCAGTGCAGGGCATGAGGGTTTGATCCCTGGGATGGGAAAGCCCTTGGAGAAGGAAATGGCAACTCACGTCAGTATTCTTGCCCGAGAAATCCCACGGACTGAGGAGCCTGGTGGGTTATGGTCCATGGGGTCACAAGAGTTGAACATGACTTAGCGACTAAACCACCATTACCATAGGTAATTCACAAGTAATCATTGTATACACACAGCATGTGATAAGATATATTTCCGTGTACATGCCATGCTGTCAAATAGAATAGAAAAGAGACCCTGCTGATTGAGTGAAAGAAAAAACTTCCAGTGGAAGTTGAAAACAACATTCTAGCTGGCAGTAAAATTGCACAGCTGGTGTCATTTGGGGAATTAAAAAGAAAAATATTTCAAAAGCTTAGTAATTTTTTAGAAGGTTCTCAAAAAATAGCTCCATTTACCTCAAAACATTTTTTTGTGAATTTGAAACCTCATGTTTTCCATTTTTCCTAAAGATTTAATAATTTTAGTCAATATTCTAGTGTGATATTTATATCAGAACTTGAAAAAATACAATATTGAAAATCATATAGTTACATGAGACTAGAAAGAAATGATAGGGCAAAACAGCCTTACCAATAATTCAAATACATTATAGAATAACAATAATCGTAAAGAATAGTGGTAGGGCTTTCCTAGTGGTCCAGTGGGTAAGGACACCGCCTTGCAGTGCAAGGGGCGCCAGTTTGATCTCTGGCCTGGGAAGATCCCACATGCCTCAGAGCGGCTGGACCGATGTGTCCAACTATTGAGCCAGTGTTCTGGAGTGCATGCGCCCAGAGCTGGTGCTCTGCAATGAGAGAGGCCACTGCGATGGGAGGCCCATGCAGGTCAAAGAACAAAGATGGAAATAAATGAAAGACCAGCAAAAGTGGCCAAGGGGGGAAAAAGAAAAAAAACCTTAACATAGTGCTAATGGCTTCTTCAGGACCATGGCTTGTCCAAAAGTCACCCACAAAGCCCTGTCTGGGGAAAGGGGCTGGAGAGGCAAGGTAGAATCTCAGCTCTGGTGTTTGCAGCGACAGTTCAGATTTTATATAGTGCACCCTAACCAGTTCCTGCCTATCAGAAGCAGGAACTTGTCCTACTCTGCCAAGTTTGTTATGTAAGTGGCAAGGGCCTTTGCATAGTGAAGACTCATTCACAGAGCGAAACCAAAAGTTCAGTGATATGTAGCAAATAGAATACTCTCATAGACATGAGGTGTGGACTAGCATATAACATTCTCTAATTTATTATAGAATGCATTCCATTTCAAACTAGATTATGACTTTTTCCCAAGAGGAGACAATCATAAACATTCTTAAAGTAGCTCCTCATGAAAGGTGTGATATATTTTCTTTTAAAGACCCTGCTGATTGAGTGAAAGAAACTTCCAGTGGAAGTTGAAAACAACATTCTAGCTGGCAGTAAAATTGCACAGCTGGTGTCATTTGGGGAATTAAAAAGAAAAATATTTCAAAAGCTTAGTAATTTTTTAGAAGGTTCTCAAAAAATAGCTCCATTTACCTCAAAACATTTTTTTGTGAATTTGAAACCTCATGTTTTCCATTTTTCCTAAAGATTTAATAATTTTAGTCAATATTCTAGTGTGATATTTATATCAGAACTTGAAAAAATACAATATTGAAAATCATATAGTTACATGAGACTAGAAAGAAATGATAGGGCAAAACAGCCTTACCAATAATTCAAATACATTATAGAATAACAATAATCGTAAAGAATAGTGGTAGGGCTTTCCTAGTGGTCCAGTGGGTAAGGACACCGCCTTGCAGTGCAAGGGGCGCCAGTTTGATCTCTGGCCTGGGAAGATCCCACATGCCTCAGAGCGGCTGGACCGATGTGTCCAACTATTGAGCCAGTGTTCTGGAGTGCATGCGCCCAGAGCTGGTGCTCTGCAATGAGAGAGGCCACTGCGATGGGAGGCCCATGCAGGTCAAAGAACAAAGATGGAAATAAATGAAAGACCAGCAAAAGTGGCCAAGGGGGGAAAAAGAAAAAAAACCTTAACATAGTGCTAATGGCTTCTTCAGGACCATGGCTTGTCCAAAAGTCACCCACAAAGCCCTGTCTGGGGAAAGGGGCTGGAGAGGCAAGGTAGAATCTCAGCTCTGGTGTTTGCAGCGACAGTTCAGATTTTATATAGTGCACCCTAACCAGTTCCTGCCTATCAGAAGCAGGAACTTGTCCTACTCTGCCAAGTTTGTTATGTAAGTGGCAAGGGCCTTTGCATAGTGAAGACTCATTCACAGAGCGAAACCAAAAGTTCAGTGATATGTAGCAAATAGAATACTCTCATAGACATGAGGTGTGGACTAGCATATAACATTCTCTAATTTATTATAGAATGCATTCCATTTCAAACTAGATTATGACTTTTTCCCAAGAGGAGACAATCATAAACATTCTTAAAGTAGCTCCTCATGAAAGGTGTGATATATTTTCCTTTTTTAAAAAATAAATTTTATTTATTTATTTATGGCTATTCTGGGTTTTCACTGGCTCTTCTCTAGTTTCAGGGAGTAGAGGCTAACTCTCCAGTTGAGGTGAGCAGGCTTCTTGTTGTGGTGACTCTTCTTGTTGTGGAACTTGGGCTCTGGGGCACACGGGCTTCAGTAGTTGTGGCACATGGGCTTAATAGTTGTGGCTCTAAGACTCTAGAGCAAGACTCAATAGTTGTGGCTCACGGGCTTAGCTGCTCTGCAGCATGTGGGATCTTCCTGGATCAGAGATTGAACCTGTGCCTCCTGCATTGACAGGCAAACTCTTTACCACTGAGCTACCAGGAAAACCCCTATCTTCCTTTTTGATCTAACCAAATGACATGATTTCATAAAAATATAATCTCTAATTTGCCACACTGTAGATAATAGCAAATTATCTGATATCTATTCTTGATAATACTATATTTGCTTTCCTAATAATAAAAACCAATCATAGTACATATCTGTATTATAGGCTTAATAGTCACCATATAAGTCCTACATTTTTAACAAATCAAGCTTTTTTACATGTTCATATAATAAAGAAATAGAAAACAGAGGGATCAACTGCAGTTGTCCAAATTCATTTCTTACATATATAGTTTTCCCACTTACAAAATTATAGAACTCTTTTTTCCACACATAAAATGTTAAATCTCCAAGAATGGGCAAGGCCTGACAGATGAAGAAAAATATACAAACTGGGAAAGTCCACAATGACCATGTTTTTGTTTCAAGAAAACATGTATTTTTATGAAAACGGTAAGACAGTACTGTTAACCTTGTGAGTTTTGAGGTAAATGTTTTAAAAACACAGTTTTATTTAGAAGCTTAGAAGTATTTGAAAATACTGAAAAATACTAGTTACCTCCAGTCCAAAAACTACTTAAAATTCTATAAAAAAGAAGATAAACTCCTCCACATCAGTCCTCTAATCTCTTTCCTGGGTATAGCCTATACTACACAGATCAGCTATATAGACTTACACATTTATTATTTTTTTAAATGAAATTGAACTGGTCAGTAATTTACTTTTTCAATTAATCATGGATGCTTTTCTGATAAGTACAAATAGATCTACTTTACAGGCCAAAATAGCTGCAAAGCATTTCATTACATGGATGCTCCACAATGGCTCTGATCATTTCTCTACCCTTGTGATATATCAATGTCTTCTGGTGCCTAGTTTATTATGTCTGTGATTCGTGAAAACACTGTGGCCCCTTCATACTGGGGTGGGGGCAAACGTTTGGTAGAGGTCACCAAAGCATCTTCTTGAGAAGCAGCTTCAGAAAATGGCCTCCACTTGCGTTAGCTATGTTCTTAAGGAGTAAAAGAATCAGAGAACAGAAAGGAATGAGGAACACACAGACGGATGCAGAAAAGAAAGTAATTCTCTTACGTGTTTACATGTATAATGAGACAATCTTAAGAAAAACAGACGAGGAAGTCAGCTATACAATGAGGCTTTTAACCTCGTAAGGTGAAGATGTTTAAAGTCCAAAAACTCTTTGCAAGCTAACCCTTACTTGTTTTGTGTTTTGAAGGTTAAATGTATCAGCATGAAGAAAAGAGGAAGCAGTTCAAATTGCAAAGTGAAGGTAATAAAAAATGCAAAACCCTAATCAGCTTTGGTTGTGAGTTGGCATTACAGAACAGCTCTCTCAGAAAATTATGTTGCAAGTCATTACTTCATTCCTTGTGCTGCTATTAGATGGAAGTGAGGACTGGAAAAAGAAAAGGAAAATGAGCCATAACAGGAACTAAATCTCCAAGAATGGGCAAGGCCTGACAGATGAAGAAAAATATACAAACTGGGAAAGTCCACAATGACCATGTTTTTGTTTCAAGAAAACATGTATTTTTATGAAAACGGTAAGACAGTACTGTTAACCTTGTGAGTTTTGAGGTAAATGTTTTAAAAACACAGTTTTATTTAGAAGCTTAGAAGTATTTGAAAATACTGAAAAATACTAGTTACCTCCAGTCCAAAAACTACTTAAAATTCTATAAAAAAGAAGATAAACTCCTCCACATCAGTCCTCTAATCTCTTTCCTGGGTATAGCCTATACTACACAGATCAGCTATATAGACTTACACATTTATTATTTTTTTAAATGAAATTGAACTGGTCAGTAATTTACTTTTTCAATTAATCATGGATGCTTTTCTGATAAGTACAAATAGATCTACTTTACAGGCCAAAATAGCTGCAAAGCATTTCATTACATGGATGCTCCACAATGGCTCTGATCATTTCTCTACCCTTGTGATATATCAATGTCTTCTGGTGCCTAGTTTATTATGTCTGTGATTCGTGAAAACACTGTGGCCCCTTCATACTGGGGTGGGGGCAAACGTTTGGTAGAGGTCACCAAAGCATCTTCTTGAGAAGCAGCTTCAGAAAATGGCCTCCACTTGCGTTAGCTATGTTCTTAAGGAGTAAAAGAATCAGAGAACAGAAAGGAATGAGGAACACACAGACGGATGCAGAAAGAGAAAGTAATTCTCTTACGTGTTTACATGTATAATGAGACAATCTTAAGAAAAACAGACGAGGAAGTCAGCTATACAATGAGGCTTTTAACCTCGTAAGGTGAAGATGTTTAAAGTCCAAAAACTCTTTGCAAGCTAACCCTTACTTGTTTTGTGTTTTGAAGGTTAAATGTATCAGCATGAAGAAAAGAGGAAGCAGTTCAAATTGCAAAGTGAAGGTAATAAAAAATGCAAAACCCTAATCAGCTTTGGTTGTGAGTTGGCATTACAGAACAGCTCTCTCAGAAAATTATGTTGCAAGTCATTACTTCATTCCTTGTGCTGCTATTAGATGGAAGTGAGGACTGAGGAACAAAGAGCCAAAAAGAAGAAAACCATCAGCAGACTCCAATAAACAGGGAAACCACAGCAGTTGTAAGGGTTAGGAGGGAAAGAAGCAAGGCACAATTTTTGAAAAGAATGACAGCCCAAGGACACAACATAAACCCATTAGAATCAAACGGGTCCAAGATGGCAGACCAGACCTTGATCTTCAGTCAGCAAGCTAAATGACACACCCAGAGGCGCCATGCCAGTTTCACCCCTCCCTAAAAGAGCTGGAATAACCCTCCCACTTATTAGCATATGGAATTACCCAGCCTATAAAAGCTAAGAACGCCATGCTTTCCAGGCCACTGGATTTCCTCTGCCATGGCCACACTCTTATCTGTGGATTGTGCTTTCTCTGAATCTGAATAAATCCATTTCTTACCTATCACATTTTCTCTCGCTGAATTCTTCTCTGCAACGAGACATGAAGAACCTGAACATCAGTGGGTCCAGACATTGGGTGAGTGATTTTAATTACCAGGGTTTAGGCTGGGTTCGAGTCCCAGCCGAAGTCCCAAGCAGGGTCTACGCTGGTTCGAGTCCCGGCCGAAGACCCAAACAGGGTCTAGGCTGGTTCAAGTTCCGGCCGAAGACCCAAGCAGGGTCTAGGCTGGGTTTGAGTCCCGGCCGAAGTCCCAAGCAGGGTCTAGGCTGGGTTTGAGGCCCGGCCGAAGTCCCAAGCAGGGTCTAGGCTGCGTTCGAGTCCTGGCCGAAGTCCCAAGTAGGGTTTAGGCGGGGCTTGAGTCTCGGTTGCGTGGGTTCAAGTTCCAAACAAGTTTGATTAAGTCTGGGCCCTGGGTTTAAGTCTCAAATTAAGGTTCAACACTTTCATAATGATAATCTAGGAAATACATTTCTTTACTGTTTATTTCATGTTTAAAAGTTTGCTTCTAGGCCCACTGATTACATTCTACATGTGAGATCATTACCACAGGATAATGATAGGAGAGTATGAACTTTGGAGTCTAGGCAGATGTGGCTCAAATCTCAGTGAAGGTAATAAAAAATGCAAAACCCTAATCAGCTTTGGTTGTGAGTTGGCATTACAGAACAGCTCTCTCAGAAAATTATGTTGCAAGTCATTACTTCATTCCTTGTGCTGCTATTAGATGGAAGTGAGGACTGAGGAACAAAGAGCCAAAAAGAAGAAAACCATCAGCAGACTCCAATAAACAGGGAAACCACAGCAGTTGTAAGGGTTAGGAGGGAAAGAAGCAAGGCACAATTTTTGAAAAGAATGACAGCCCAAGGACACAACATAAACCCATTAGAATCAAACGGGTCCAAGATGGCAGACCAGACCTTGATCTTCAGTCAGCAAGCTAAATGACACACCCAGAGGCGCCATGCCAGTTTCACCCCTCCCTAAAAGAGCTGGAATAACCCTCCCACTTATTAGCATATGGAATTACCCAGCCTATAAAAGCTAAGAACGCCATGCTTTCCAGGCCACTGGATTTCCTCTGCCATGGCCACACTCTTATCTGTGGATTGTGCTTTCTCTGAATCTGAATAAATCCATTTCTTACCTATCACATTTTCTCTCGCTGAATTCTTCTCTGCAACGAGACATGAAGAACCTGAACATCAGTGGGTCCAGACATTGGGTGAGTGATTTTAATTACCAGGGTTTAGGCTGGGTTCGAGTCCCAGCCGAAGTCCCAAGCAGGGTCTACGCTGGTTCGAGTCGGCCAAGACCCAAACAGGGTCTAGGCTGGTTCAAGTTCCGGCCGAAGACCCAAGCAGGGTCTAGGCTGGGTTTGAGTCCCGGCCGAAGTCCCAAGCAGGGTCTAGGCTGGGTTTGAGGCCCGGCCGAAGTCCCAAGCAGGGTCTAGGCTGCGTTCGAGTCCTGGCCGAAGTCCCAAGTAGGGTTTAGGCGGGGCTTGAGTCTCGGTTGCGTGGGTTCAAGTTCCAAACAAGTTTGATTAAGTCTGGGCCCTGGGTTTAAGTCTCAAATTAAGGTTCAACACTTTCATAATGATAATCTAGGAAATACATTTCTTTACTGTTTATTTCATGTTTAAAAGTTTGCTTCTAGGCCCACTGATTACATTCTACATGTGAGATCATTACCACAGGATAATGATAGGAGAGTATGAACTTTGGAGTCTAGGCAGATGTGGCTCAAATCTCAGCTCTACACTTTTCTAGCTGGAAGAAAACCTTAGAAAAATTAGTCTATCTGGTCTCAGTTTCTACTTATAAAAGAGAAAAAACAGTAAATGTTCAGTGAAGGTTGATTATGAGATCTTGATAATATACCTAGCAAATCATACTGGGAACATGAACACACACACACACACACACACACACACACAGTGGACTACTACTCAGCCATAAAAAAGAGTGAAAATTTGCCATGTGCAACCACATAAGTGGACTTGGAGGACGTTATGCTTAGCGAAATAAGTCAGACATTGAAAAAGAAGTAGTTATCGCTTATATGTGGAATCTAAAAAAATAAAGACAAATGAATGAATATTATAAAATAGAAACAGACTTGCAGCTATACAGAACAAATTAGTGTTTACCAGTAGGGAGAGGAAAGGAGAAGGGGAAAGGTATAGGTAAAAACTCTTATGTATAAAATAAGCTACAAGAATATATTGCATAGCACAGGGAATACAGTCAATGTTTTATAATAACTTTAAACAATATAGTCTACAAAAATTTTGAATCCCTATGTTTAAACTAATACTGTAAATCAACTACACCTCAGTTTAAATAATTAGATAAAAAAATATACATACAATTCCAAATTAAAAACTGTCTATTATCCCCAAGCTATAGAGGGAAGAGGTGGGGTGGCAGAGTGTCTTTTTGCTCTGCTTATAAGTGCATATGGGGTTCCCTAGTGGTGGCTCAGCAGTGACAAATCCGCCTGCTATGGAGGAAATGCGCAGAAGATGAGGGTTCGATCCCTGGGTCAGAAAGATCCCCTGGAGAAGGAAATGGCAGCCCAATCCAGTATGCTTGGCTGGAGAATTCCATGAATAGAGGAGCCTGGCAGCTACAATCCATGAGGTCACAAAGAGTCAGACATGATTAAGCATGCACACATAAGTGAATATATAATAAGAGACAAATGGAATGGAACTGTTAACTTTGATACATTTTTGCCAAATGGCTTTACAGAAAGTTTGTTGTTCTTTAAATTAACAGCATCAGTGAATGAGAATGTTCATCTCACAGTATCCTCACCAACTTTAAATGTTACTTTAAATTCTTTTTGTGAATTTTCTATTGGGAAAATTATTATGAATGTGAACTTATAAAAAATAAATATTGATGGTTGTGAAAAACGATATTTAATATATTCCTTGTGGAGGAATAGTTCATGAAGATAAAAGTGCCTGGGACTCAGGAAAGTAAAAAGTCAACCGTGGTCACCTGAAGACTTGACTGTTAATTTATAATTGTTGACACTGAAAGTGCCTGGTAGAAATTGATTATTATAAGAAACATAATTTTTTAAAATATAAGCTTTTCACATAATTAAAAGTTAAAAATTTTAAACATTAAAATTTTAACTACTAAACTTCACGATAAAGTCCTAGTAAAACATCTGGAACATGGAAGAGGGACAAAAAAGCAAGTAAATTATAAAATAGAAACAGACTTGCAGCTATACAGAACAAATTAGTGTTTACCAGTAGGGAGAGGAAAGGAGAAGGGGAAAGGTATAGGTAAAAACTCTTATGTATAAAATAAGCTACAAGAATATATTGCATAGCACAGGGAATACAGTCAATGTTTTATAATAACTTTAAACAATATAGTCTACAAAAATTTTGAATCCCTATGTTTAAACTAATACTGTAAATCAACTACACCTCAGTTTAAATAATTAGATAAAAAAATATACATACAATTCCAAATTAAAAACTGTCTATTATCCCCAAGCTATAGAGGGAAGAGGTGGGGTGGCAGAGTGTCTTTTTGCTCTGCTTATAAGTGCATATGGGGTTCCCTAGTGGTGGCTCAGCAGTGACAAATCCGCCTGCTATGGAGGAAATGCGCAGAAGATGAGGGTTCGATCCCTGGGTCAGAAAGATCCCCTGGAGAAGGAAATGGCAGCCCAATCCAGTATGCTTGGCTGGAGAATTCCATGAATAGAGGAGCCTGGCAGCTACAATCCATGAGGTCACAAAGAGTCAGACATGATTAAGCATGCACACATAAGTGAATATATAATAAGAGACAAATGGAATGGAACTGTTAACTTTGATACATTTTTGCCAAATGGCTTTACAGAAAGTTTGTTGTTCTTTAAATTAACAGCATCAGTGAATGAGAATGTTCATCTCACAGTATCCTCACCAACTTTAAATGTTACTTTAAATTCTTTTTGTGAATTTTCTATTGGGAAAATTATTATGAATGTGAACTTATAAAAAATAAATATTGATGGTTGTGAAAAACGATATTTAATATATTCCTTGTGGAGGAATAGTTCATGAAGATAAAAGTGCCTGGGACTCAGGAAAGTAAAAAGTCAACCGTGGTCACCTGAAGACTTGACTGTTAATTTATAATTGTTGACACTGAAAGTGCCTGGTAGAAATTGATTATTATAAGAAACATAATTTTTTAAAATATAAGCTTTTCACATAATTAAAAGTTAAAAATTTTAAACATTAAAATTTTAACTACTAAACTTCACGATAAAGTCCTAGTAAAACATCTGGAACATGGAAGAGGGACAGAAAAGCACTAACTAAGAGAATTGGAAATAAAAAGGAACTTGAAGGGCTTCCCCTGGTGGTCCCGTGGGTAAGGACACCGCCTTGCAGTGCAAGGGGCGCCGGATCGAGCCCTGGCCTGGGAAGATCCCACGTGCCGCGGAGCAGCTGGACTGATGTGTCCAATCACCGAGCCGGAGCTCCGGAGCTCTGGAGCGCATGCGCCCAGAGCCGGCGGGCGCTCTGCCACAACAGACGCCACCGCGATGGGAGGCCCGCAGGAGCCAAAGAACAAGGACGGATGAAAATAGAGAAATGAAAGACCAATAGAAGTGGCCCGCCCGCTCCCCTCCCTCCCCAACCCGACCCCCGCCCAAAGTAAATAAATAAGAAAATCTTTTAAAAAAAAAAAAAAAGGAACTTGAAGCATAGCAGGATTAAGCAAGAGCAGAAATAATATAATCAACAGGTTGAAAACGAAGTGGAATATTATAATGCAGAAATTATGTTAAAACAAACATGACAAAAACATATACAAGGTTCTTTTTTTTTTCAAATACAAGATTATTATGTATTAAAACCATTCATGGTTCATTTTTCTTTTTTTAAAATTTATTATTTGTCAAAAATTTTTTTGGTCATACTGCGCATCATCTGACACAGATGTACTTTACCCTTCAAAAATCATCAACCAAACATAATTTGTAGAACTTCTAGTTGTCTTCTGAAAGTTATATTTAAACTAACCTATGGTATGCTTCTAAGTGTCATATTTAAAATAACAAGATTTATAAGTGTGTTTTCAAGGAAACAGATGTATTAAAAGTGGCTCTCAAGCCTGCCCTGGCAGTCGAGTGGTTAAGATTCTTCACCTTCAGTTAAGACGGTGTAGTTTCAATCCTTGGTCAGGAAGCTAAGATGCTTTTTGCATGGAGGCATGGCAAAGAAACAAACTAAAGCCCTGAGAACCCCAGGCTCCACTCTGACCTACTGTATAATGATCTGCATTAAGAAAAAATTTAAAAAAAAATAAAATTGGGTAGCTATTTTATAATTGTTAAGGTCTACCAGCATAAAATAAGTCAGTTTATTCAACTGTAGTTTTAGAAACAGCATTTTAAATCTGGCTAAAATAGAGGAAACACCAGCTCTGATACAAAGAATATGTAGCCATAGACAGAAAGCTGTGTGACTATGTCTGTATTACCAACTCCACATTTGCCTTCTGTCAGTTCCTGGGTCAACTATTTTCAGCATAGTCTTCAACGCCCAGCCCTAGGCTCATACATATACTGTTGATCCTTTATAGGGCATCTTTCCTGAATATCTACCACAATGTAACTTGGAGCAAAGATATTTTCCACATCTCTGAATAGATTATATTAGATGGTCCCTAAGGAGTCTGAGTTCTATGACTCTGAAGTTTCCTTAGGAAAGATTCTTTTAAATATACTGTATTCATTTGTTTATGTATACTTGTATTCATCTGAATGCACATATGTATTAACCTATGGGTACAAGATTATGTAGACCAAGTGTACCACACGGATAAAATGTTAAAACGGGTTCAAAGGCTCTAAAGTGGAACAGAAGATGAAGTATTTGAGGAACTGAAGGAAGTACAAAGTGGTTGCGGTGTAATTAAGAATGAAAATGGTGCACGATGAGGCAGTGAAGTCGAAGAGAGGGTCTGGTAGATCAATTAAAGATTCAGGGTTTTATCCTAAGAGGAGTGGGAAACTTATGAATGTGCTGAAACTCAAAGTGCTTTGATCTGATTTTTAATTTTTTAAAAAAATTACTGGGGCTTTATGTGAGAAATGGATTCGAGGAGGGGCAGAGAGAACAAGGAATGACCTATTTGAAGTGGTTACTGCAGGAGTATCGCTGAGTACAGGAGAGGTGATTGTAGCTAGGACTAGGGTGGGATCACTGGAATAGGAAAACACACGAATAGATGGAAGATATATTTCAGTTCAACTTAAAAGAAGAACAAAAGAGAGCCAGAGTCAAATCTGATTTCTAGGTTTCTGGTTTGTGAAGTTGAGTGAAGGCCAATGCTACTGATGAGCAAAGAGTCCCAGGAGAGCAGTAGCTTCAGGGAAGGTCTCATGCTCTTGGGTCCTTCCAATGAATTCCATGGATTGTTTCAGTTCTGTTTTCTTCTGAATTCTACTTGTACAGGATGAGTGTGTAGCCTCGAAAATGTCAGTCCATGGGTCATCGTCACTGATTATTCTTTCTTAAAGGGAAAGACTGCACAAAAACTGAGGGAATTCCTGATACGGAGACCTCTAAATACATGATTCTGAACCAGCTTCAATAGGCTACAGCTATGTTGGTGAATTGCACGCAAAACTCTCAAATGTGTGGTGTACGCAAAACATCTCAAAGATTATAAACTGTAGAATCAGCACATCCTGCTGCAAAGACGAATTCTAGTGGATTAAGGAGAGAGGGTATGTTGAGGCACTAGGGTGTGTTTACGCATCATAATGAGATTGCAAATAGTCATAGTGGCTGTGGTTAAGAGCCAGGGATGTGTGAATTAGTTTTATTGTATTCATCTGAATGCACATATGTATTAACCTATGGGTACAAGATTATGTAGACCAAGTGTACCACACGGATAAAATGTTAAACGGGTTCAAAGGCTCTAAAGTGGAACAGAAGATGAAGTATTTGAGGAACTGAAGGAAGTACAAAGTGGTTGCGGTGTAATTAAGAATGAAAATGGTGCACGATGAGGCAGTGAAGTCGAAGAGAGGGTCTGGTAGATCAATTAAAGATTCAGGGTTTTATCCTAAGAGGAGTGGGAAACTTATGAATGTGCTGAAACTCAAAGTGCTTTGATCTGATTTTTAATTTTTTAAAAAAATTACTGGGGCTTTATGTGAGAAATGGATTCGAGGAGGGGCAGAGAGAACAAGGAATGACCTATTTGAAGTGGTTACTGCAGGAGTATCGCTGAGTACAGGAGAGGTGATTGTAGCTAGGACTAGGGTGGGATCACTGGAATAGGAAAACACACGAATAGATGGAAGATATATTTCAGTTCAACTTAAAAAGAAGAACAAAAGAGAGCCAGAGTCAAATCTGATTTCTAGGTTTCTGGTTTGTGAAGTTGAGTGAAGGCCAATGCTACTGATGAGCAAAGAGTCCCAGGAGAGCAGTAGCTTCAGGGAAGGTCTCATGCTCTTGGGTCCTTCCAATGAATTCCATGGATTGTTTCAGTTCTGTTTTCTTCTGAATTCTACTTGTACAGGATGAGTGTGTAGCCTCGAAAATGTCAGTCCATGGGTCATCGTCACTGATTATTCTTTCTTAAAGGGAAAGACTGCACAAAAACTGAGGGAATTCCTGATACGGAGACCTCTAAATACATGATTCTGAACCAGCTTCAATAGGCTACAGCTATGTTGGTGAATTGCACGCAAAACTCTCAAATGTGTGGTGTACGCAAAACATCTCAAAGATTATAAACTGTAGAATCAGCACATCCTGCTGCAAAGACGAATTCTAGTGGATTAAGGAGAGAGGGTATGTTGAGGCACTAGGGTGTGTTTACGCATCATAATGAGATTGCAAATAGTCATAGTGGCTGTGGTTAAGAGCCAGGGATGTGTGAATTAGTGTCTCCAACAATATTACAGGGAGTCTGGAAAACAGGTAGGTCCAGGGTTCAACCTTGGGCGTAGGTGACCAGAACTGAGAAAAAGGGGACCGGAGAAGCTATGGATTAGAGTTAGAATTTTAGGCGGCAGGACACTGTTTTGTTTTTTGTTTTATTCTATATTTTCTTTTTTTTCTATATTTTCTTTAATGGAATATCAAGAAAGAATGAAATAACTTATGATATCCACTGTAATTACCCATTCACTCAAATCTAAAATAGTCTGATTTTTGTTTCTTGTATGCAAGAATTAAAATTGTTGAATACAGAAACTAATGTTGGCATCTGAATGACTTTTCCAAATTTAAACAGTAAAGATGTGCTAGGCTTTTTTTTTTTTTTTAATATTTATTTATTTATTTGGCTGTGCTGGGTCTTAGTTGTGGAACTTGGAATCTTTAGTTGCAGCATGTGGGATCTAGTTCCCTGACCAGGGATCAAACTCAGGCCCCCTGCATTAAGAGCAGGGTGTCTTAGCCACTGGCCCACCGGGGAAGTCCCCATGCGAGGCTTTTAATACAAATAGAATGGCTAACTCAGAGAATTGGTTTTGTAATTAGTCATATTTCCAGTACCCAAAAGCATTCTCATTAATACCCCCGAGCTTTAAAATGTATGTAGGCAAGAGTTAATAATTAAATTTGTAAATATTTGCATATGTACTAAGTGCAATTAAGTTTTGGAGCTATGTCCTAAATCTGAAGCCTTCTAGGCCCTGAATACTGGATAAAAGGATATATGATACTATCACTTCCTAGTTGATCATATTCATATAGAACAATGATTTCTGAAAATACCTTTAATTTTATACTTGAATATGGAAACCCATAACTTCACTTGTGTTAATAACTGCAGAGTAAGAATAATTGAAAGGAAAGGAATTTAGAGACAATTAATCTAGAGGGTTTCATAGTGTGCTTCCCTGATCAGCAGTCTCTGTGTCACCAGTGAACTTGTTCAAAATGCAAATCTAAGGCCCAGGCCCAGTGAATCAGAAACTCTAGCTGAGGAGCAGAGCAATCTGTTTTAACAAGCCTTTTCAGGTGATTTTGATGCATGCTGAAATTTGAGAAGCACTGGTTTAATCTGCATTTTTTTTTTAAGTTAGAATTGTGGAATCCCAAAGAGATAAGCTGAAATTAACACGACTTACAAAATAAAGAAAACAGCGGACTTTGAAAGATCCTAACTCAGATTGTTTAAAAGACGTCTATTCTGTAACTGTACTTTGCTACTCGTTTCACGTGTATTAGTTTTACTCAGCCGCTGTAACAAATTACCATTAATTTAGCAACTCAGAAATTTATTATCTTCCAGTTGTGTAAGGTCACAGGTCCAACATCTGTCTCATTGGCTCAACTCCAGGTGTCACCTTTGCTCTCTGGAAGCTCTAGGGGAGAATTAGTTTCCTTCCTGAGAATTGGTTTTTCAGCTTCCAGAGACTACCCATATTCCTAGACTTCTGGGCACCTTTTCCATTTTCAAAGCTAGCATGTATGTATTTTATACTCAAAAATTCTCTCCAAAACTACCTTTTGGAGTCTGTACAAATGGGTCCAGTCACCCACACCTGCTGCCGTCGCCTGCACAGACTCTGTCTTAGAGCATCGCCAGGGGCTCATTCAGTGTCCTCAAGCAACTTAAACAGGAAATGATAACTGATATTCATTCTATGATTCTTACTACGTCAGGAAAGATTATTAGTTCGTCTTAGGAAAAGACTTTTAAAGAAGTTTTAAACAGAAAGAGTTTTTTTTGACTTTCTACCTTGGTTAACAGGACATTTAAACTCACGCCTCGATTGCATGAAATCATAGCTTTTCGGTATCATTTGAGTTGTTGAATTGTCATGGATATAACAGCATACAGTTTTGTTTTTCAAGGAAGGCCAGGGAGGGATTTAAAAACAAAACATGTTCACTCGGAAGACTCCACACCAAAAGGAGTCTGAAGGCATACCTTCTTTCCTTGTCTGTATTTTCCCACTTTTCATGAATGGCTGACTTACTTTTATAATTAAGAAAAAAGAGAGGCAAAGAAGAAAAAGCAAGACGAACAGAAGAGTCACCTGCAGCCCTAAGGCCTGACCTGTCAGGTAGGGGACGGCCTTTGAAGTCTCAACAACAGACAAGACAGGATTTTTTTTAACCTTTAGCTTTAGCACTGTTCTCCAAAGAGATAAGCTGAAATTAACACGACTTACAAAATAAAGAAAACGCCGACTTTGAAAGGTTTTCCTAACTCAGATAGTTTAAAAGACGTCTATTCTGTAACTGTACTTTGCTACTCGTTTCACGTGTATTAGTTTTACTCAGCCGCTGTAACAAATTACCATTAATTTAGCAACTCAGAAATTTATTATCTTCCAGTTGTGTAAGGTCACAGGTCCAACATCTGTCTCATTGGCTCAACTCCAGGTGTCACCTTTGCTCTCTGGAAGCTCTAGGGGAGAATTAGTTTCCTTCCTGAGAATTGGTTTTTCAGCTTCCAGAGACTACCCATATTCCTAGACTTCTGGGCACCTTTTCCATTTTCAAAGCTAGCATGTATGTATTTTATACTCAAAAATTCTCTCCAAAACTACCTTTTGGAGTCTGTACAAATGGGTCCAGTCACCCACACCTGCTGCCGTCGCCTGCACAGACTCTGTCTTAGAGCATCGCCAGGGGCTCATTCAGTGTCCTCAAGCAACTTAAACAGGAAATGATAACTGATATTCATTCTATGATTCTTACTACGTCAGGAAAGATTATTAGTTCGTCTTAGGAAAAGACTTTTAAAGAAGTTTTAAACAGAAAGAGTTTTTTTTGACTTTCTACCTTGGTTAACAGGACATTTAAACTCACGCCTCGATTGCATGAAATCATAGCTTTTCGGTATCATTTGAGTTGTTGAATTGTCATGGATATAACAGCATACAGTTTTGTTTTTCAAGGAAGGCCAGGGAGGGATTTAAAAACAAAACATGTTCACTCGGAAGACTCCACACCAAAAGGAGTCTGAAGGCATACCTTCTTTCCTTGTCTGTATTTTCCCACTTTTCATGAATGGCTGACTTACTTTTATAATTAAGAAAAAAGAGAGGCAAAGAAGAAAAAGCAAGACGAACAGAAGAGTCACCTGCAGCCCTAAGGCCTGACCTGTCAGGTAGGGGACGGCCTTTGAAGTCTCAACAACAGACAAGACAGGATTTTTTTTTTTTTAACCTTTAGCTTTAGCACTGTTCTCCAAAGGCTACTATAGCATCTCCCTGATGAATGACTTTGAAAACTTCTTTCAAAGGCAGTGAAGACCACACATCACTTTCCACGCATGGGATGGCGCTACCCCGCGCTACCTTGTCTATCCGGCCTCCGGAGAGGCACGAGCTCGGAACGCTCCTCCGGCCCCCGTGCTCCCCGGCGGCCGAGGCATCCCCGGCCCGGCCTGTCAACGACTGCGGCCCAGCAGCGCGTGGGCTGCGCCGGCGCTGCCGAGGGCCGGGCTGCGGGCGCCACGCGGCGGGGCTCTGGGAGGCGCCGCCGCCTCTCCGCCCGCGAGCGAGCCCGGGCGCGCAGGGGGCGCCGCGCTGGGGGCGGCGGCGGGCGGCGGGCGGGCTCCGGGCGGCCGCGCAGCGCCTGTGGGGGAGGAGCGGCGGCGGCGGCGGCTGGAGCTGCTGTGGCGACGGACGCGAGGCGGTGGCAGCGGGGACCCACCCCTGTCCACATGGACAGTCGCAGCGGCCTCGGCTGATGCCTTCGCGCCCGCGCGGGGAGGGCGGACGGCCGTAGCGGCGGCGGCGGCGGCGGCGGCGGCGGCAGGAGGAGCCGAGAGCCCAGGGGCGCCTGGCGGCCGCGGAGACCTCGGCGCCCCGGCGCGGCGGGTGCGGCCATCTTACGGCCCGGGTCGGAGGGAGGCGTCTGGGCGTGCTCGCCCTCAGCCCCTCTTCCTGTGCGCCCGCGGCGAGGGGAAGCGTCTCGAGCGGCCGGGGCGGGCGGTGGATGGGGAGTCGCGGACCGAGAGGCACCGGGCCCGGGAAGCGCCGCCGCCGCCGCCGCCGCTCGCGTTCGCCCAGCGGGGCCTGAGCCGCCCGGCCGCCGAGAGGCCGGCCTGCGCTGCTGTAGGCCCGCCCGACGCCCGAGGCCTAGGCCCGCAGCCCTGCGGCGGCCGCCCTCCCGCGGCGCGGCCCCTCGTCCCGGCGAGCGCGGCGGCAGGGTGGGCCATGGATTAAGACGGAGGCGGCGTGGGAGGAGGAAGATGGCGGCTGGCAGGAGTGACGGCTGCGCCGGGGAGATTACTTTTCTGGAAGGTATACAGCTACTCCTGCCCTGGTCGGGGTGGGAAGAGGCAGGAGAATGGGGGCCCCTGGGTCCCGGAGATTCGGGGATGGGCGCCGGGTGGGTTTGGGAAGCGGCGGCGGCGGCTCCCGGGCGACGGCGGCGGCTCCCGGGCGACGGCGGGGAGGGAAGGTGCCGCCTGCGCGTCGGGTTCGAGTCCGCCCGGGCGAGGGGCTGGGCCGGGGGCCGGGGCCGGCGGGGGGCGGCCGCCCGCCGGAGTTTCTGGATGTCCTTTGAGAGTGCCCGCGGGCCTTTGACCTGTTTTTTGGTTTCTCTGATGGCTTGCGGATGAGAGCCGATGGCGCTCGGGAGGCGTGCTGGTGGGAAGTTGCGATTGCCGCGGTGGGCTGAGATCGGGGCCGGGCCGCGCCGGGAGGGGAGAAGCCGTTTTCTGCGCTTGTTGCAGCCGCCTTGGCCCTTACATTTCGCAGAGCTCCAGGTTTCAGCATAGGCCTGGCCCTAAGAACTGTGTTTTGCGAAAGGTCTGTTAAGAAGTAATTTATCTGAGAACGAGATTCGCCGTGTCAATTTTAGGTCCATCCCCCAAGCTCAGACGAGGCTTGAGTGGCTGCATTTTTATTTACTTGGGAGGAAAAAGTGACCCGTTTGCTGTCGGTGGACTAGGCGACTCTTAAGAAAAGCTGTATATTATTGTTGGGATGGTGGTAATGGGTAACAATATGGGCGCTTTGCCCGGGTGTAAAGATCCCCCAATACGGCTAAATTCGTTGTAGCTGTGGATCAGGAACTCTGGTGTTCATTGCTTCATTTAACCGTGGGTTCGCAGTTTCTGCTGGTAATTGGGTTGATGAATATGTTTGATTTGGGAGAACTGGCCTATGTGCTGTGTGGGGATTGTTAAAAATAAAAAAAAGATTAACTGCTCTTTGGATAATTTTGCAGAGACTTAATTTCATACGGGTGTAGGCAGAGCTTTAAACATGATGGGCAGCATTTCTGAGTTAAGATAGTACAACTTCATTATGGTACAAGGTCGTATAAGAGAGTGTTGAAGGATGGATATGCTGTGTTTACAGTTTTATGAACTGCATCAGGAACAATGTCTGGAACAGTAGGTCCTCAGTATTAGTCTGATGAATAGGGAGCAGGAGAACTGAGTAAGAAAAGAAAATCTTAATTTTCTTAATTCTTCCTTAAAAAGCATAGCAGAGCAAAAAGAAATTAACTTGTTACACAGACCAGCCTTTACTTAAAAATGATGAGAGTTTTATAAAAATGAGATTTGTAGTAGGAAGATGTGGAAAGCTTGTAAGTTTTCTGGCTTCACTTCGTATGTCTTCCATCCATCCCATCTCTATTCTCATGTGAGCAGATTGGTTACTTTTGCAAGCCACGAGCGAGCGGCCCAGCTTGTGTTGCAGGTGGTGCTGTGTGATGCACGAAGTGAGGCTAGAAAGAGCATGAATAAGGCCACCAGATACAAGGCTGATGTGAACTTAAAACTGTTGCTTTTAGTTTATTCCAACTTAAGGGTGTTTGAATTGCTCTAGTGGATGAACTTGAGTTTCATCATATCTGTTAGCATTCTCATAAAGCAAGTGAATGGGGCCTGTTTAGAATGCGTACACATGTGTGCTAGGGGACCTCGTTCCGTGTCTTTAGGTCCATCCCCAAGCTCAGACGAGGCTTGAGTGGCTGCATTTTTATTTACTTGGGAGGAAAAAGTGACCCGTTTGCTGTCGGTGGACTAGGCGACTCTTAAGAAAAGCTGTATATTATTGTTGGGATGGTGGTAATGGGTAACAATATGGGCGCTTTGCCCGGGTGTAAAGATCCCCCAATACGGCTAAATTCGTTGTAGCTGTGGATCAGGAACTCTGGTGTTCATTGCTTCATTTAACCGTGGGTTCGCAGTTTCTGCTGGTAATTGGGTTGATGAATATGTTTGATTTGGGAGAACTGGCCTATGTGCTGTGTGGGGATTGTTAAAAATAAAAAAAAGATTAACTGCTCTTTGGATAATTTTGCAGAGACTTAATTTCATACGGGTGTAGGCAGAGCTTTAAACATGATGGGCAGCATTTCTGAGTTAAGATAGTACAACTTCATTATGGTACAAGGTCGTATAAGAGAGTGTTGAAGGATGGATATGCTGTGTTTACAGTTTTATGAACTGCATCAGGAACAATGTCTGGAACAGTAGGTCCTCAGTATTAGTCTGATGAATAGGGAGCAGGAGAACTGAGTAAGAAAAGAAAATCTTAATTTTCTTAATTCTTCCTTAAAAAGCATAGCAGAGCAAAAAGAAATTAACTTGTTACACAGACCAGCCTTTACTTAAAAATGATGAGAGTTTTATAAAAATGAGATTTGTAGTAGGAAGATGTGGAAAGCTTGTAAGTTTTCTGGCTTCACTTCGTATGTCTTCCATCCATCCCATCTCTATTCTCATGTGAGCAGATTGGTTACTTTTCGCAAGCCACGAGCGAGCGGCCCAGCTTGTGTTGCAGGTGGTGCTGTGTGATGCACGAAGTGAGGCTAGAAAGAGCATGAATAAGGCCACCAGATACAAGGCTGATGTGAACTTAAAACTGTTGCTTTTAGTTTATTCCAACTTAAGGGTGTTTGAATTGCTCTAGTGGATGAACTTGAGTTTCATCATATCTGTTAGCATTCTCATAAAGCAAGTGAATGGGGCCTGTTTAGAATGCGAGTACACATGTGTGCTAGGTCGCTTCAGTGGTGTCTGAGTCTGTGCGACCCTGTGGATTGAAGCCTGCCGATCTCTGTCCATGGGATTCTCCAGGCAAGAATACTAACTCGGGCTGCCATGCTCTCCTCCAGGGGATCTTCCCAACCCAGGGATTGAACCCACGCCTCTTGTGTCTTTTGTGTTGGCAGGCGGCTTCTTTACCACTGGAGCCATCTGGGAAGACCAGAATATGAGCACAAGGGACTGATATTTGGTACTGCTAAATAAGTAGAGTGGTATTTAGTGCTACCTATATATTATTTTGTTTAACATTTTATATTACATTCCTTAAATATTGTTTTGGCTCTTTACACTTTTGATGGTAAGATACTCCAATATAACTTGCCAGATATTCACTCTTCAAATATAGCAGCCTACCCTGTGCTGGGCACTTTACCAAGGTAGATACAGTGGTGCTTGCCTTGATAGGACTTACCTTTTAGTAGGAGGGACTTTTTATAAATAAGTAAGAATCATTTAGAAAAAGCTTACCTCATTTTTTTCCCCTTATTTCCTGTTTCACTTTATTTAGGTCTGCTTGAACCTGACAGCCTACTGAAAATGTCATGTTGCCACACTCACATGTGCAGACACACATATTTAACTGTTTTCTAATGGTAACACTTTTCACATGATAAATTTATGTCTTCATGTTTTTTAGCCCTATTAAAATATAAGTGCCATGAAACCAATGACTTTTTGTTTTCACCATCGTATTTCTTGCACCTGGAGCATCTTTATTGTTGTTAATGAAATAAACACGATGATAATGGTGTGGTAAAGCTATGGAAGAAATACACAGAGCAGTGGATGAAGAAATACACAGAGCAGTGGATGAATTGGAAAGCCATTTTACATAGTGTTAAGGTCAGGAAAGGCCTTCCTGTGGAGGTCACACCGGTGTTGAGGTAATAACTGTGAGTCTAGAGTATGGCAGAGAGGATGCTGTCTGTGAAAATTCCAAGCTGATACAGGATTCCATTTGTTGTTGGTGGTGGTTTTTTTTTTTTAAAAAAGCACTATGGCTGAAATATAACAAGTGTAGAAGACAGCAGATCATGCATGATCATGAATTTTTATTTGATTCTGAGAAGTAGGAAGTCATTAAAGAGTTGGGGGCAGTGGGGTTAATGATACAATTTATCTTTTTGAAAAATCACTTTGCTTATGAAGTGAATTAGAGAGTAAGAGTTAAAGCAGGGCCATTAGGAGAAGATTGTAGCAGTCGGAAGAACACACAGGCTTGGATTAAGATGGTAGCGATGGCAATCAGGGAAGAGGAGTGGATAGATGGAAAATCTGTTGAGGATTTTTTTCATGCATTGCGTATTGAGGATCAGAGTAAGGGAGGACTCAGAGATGACCCCTAGGGTTTGGGTTTTGGGGTGGGGCAATGGACGGACTCTGCCGAGATGGAGTAGAGGGATGAAAAGTAAGTTCATAGCTCTGCTTTGGTCATCTTAAGTTAGAGGTGCTGTTTTGTTGTCTGTGTTCTAAATACTGTTTTACATTCTTAGAAACTGTTAACTAAAATACTAATTTCAATTATTTTCCTGGCTTCATTAAGCAAGAAGAGAGCTATTGGTTATATTGTGTTTTATTTTGTCAGTGTAGTATCACTTTGAAATTGTGTGAATTGAATTAGGTCATAGGTTGTATTGAATTTTTTTCTTCCTTTTCTTTGATTTTTTTCTCTTCAGGTCTCTTAAGGTTGTCTTCTGCCCCTTTCCCACTTGTGGTAGATAGTTTGGCAGGTTTCTTTGTTCACTCATTCAGTAGATACTTACAGAGCAACCATAATATTGTAGGTAATGTGCTGAGAGGCACAGTGGGGGCAGAGTAAGTTTCCTCGTGGAGTTTTGAGTTCAGTTAGGAGACTCAGTAATCAAATAATCACACTTTTAAGTGTAAAATTACAGTTGTCATGTGCAACAAAGGGGAATTATTTTTAATAATGAGAATTTGATCTAATCAGGGTAGTTTGAAGAGTGAATAGGAGAGGGAAAGATGGAGGGACAGAACTTTCTAGCCTGGAGGAATGAAATAGAGGAAGCAGGTTGCTTTCTCTTGTTCAGTTGCTCAGCCGTGTCCTATTCTTTGAGACCCCAAGGACTGCAGCATGCCAGGCCTCCCTGTCCTTCACTGTCTCCCGGAGTTTGCTCAAACTGATGTCCCTTGAGTTAGGGATGCCATCCGACCATGTCATCCTCTGTCTCCCCCTTCTCCTTTTACCTTCAATCTTTCCCAGCATCAGAGTCTTTTCCAGTCAGTCAGTTCTTTGCATCAGGTAGCCACAGTATTGGAGATTCAGCTTCAGCAGCAGTCCTTCCAGTGAATATTTAGAACTTACTTCCTTTAGGATTAACTGATTTGATCTCCTCGCTGTCGGAGGAACTCTCTAAAGAGTCTTTGGTGTATTTAGGGAACTAAAAACATGGTGCTGGTAAGGAGAGTGTTATAGGAGTAAATTGGAGGTTGACATCAGATTTGTTTCAGAAAAGGTCAGGGTCAAGGGAAGGGTAAGAGTGTCAGCAAGATCGGTTAGGAGACTTGGTTATAGGGCAGAGGTGCTGGTAGTTAGTTCATTCTTGTAACCTTTCTTTTGAAAGTCTTGCCTTGTGGACCTCTGGCAGTAGTCATACTGCTGCTGTTCATTCTATAACAGCTGTTTTGTTGTCTGTGTTCTAAATACTGTTTTACATTCTTAGAAACTGTTAACTAAAATACTAATTTCAATTATTTTCCTGGCTTCATTAAGCAAGAAGAGAGCTATTGGTTATATTGTGTTTTATTTTGTCAGTGTAGTATCACTTTGAAATTGTGTGAATTGAATTAGGTCATAGGTTGTATTGAATTTTTTTCTTCCTTTTCTTTGATTTTTTTCTCTTCAGGTCTCTTAAGGTTGTCTTCTGCCCCTTTCCCACTTGTGGTAGATAGTTTGGCAGGTTTCTTTGTTCACTCATTCAGTAGATACTTACAGAGCAACCATAATATTGTAGGTAATGTGCTGAGAGGCACAGTGGGGGCAGAGTAAGTTTCCTCGTGGAGTTTTGAGTTCAGTTAGGAGACTCAGTAATCAAATAATCACACTTTTAAGTGTAAAATTACAGTTGTCATGTGCAACAAAGGGGAATTATTTTTAATAATGAGAATTTGATCTAATCAGGGTAGTTTGAAGAGTGAATAGGAGAGGGAAAGATGGAGGGACAGAACTTTCTAGCCTGGAGGAATGAAATAGAGGAAGCAGGTTGCTTTCTCTTGTTCAGTTGCTCAGCCGTGTCCTATTCTTTGAGACCCCAAGGACTGCAGCATGCCAGGCCTCCCTGTCCTTCACTGTCTCCCGGAGTTTGCTCAAACTGATGTCCCTTGAGTTAGGGATGCCATCCGACCATGTCATCCTCTGTCTCCCCCTTCTCCTTTTACCTTCAATCTTTCCCAGCATCAGAGTCTTTTCCAGTCAGTCAGTTCTTTGCATCAGGTAGCCACAGTATTGGAGATTCAGCTTCAGCAGCAGTCCTTCCAGTGAATATTTAGAACTTACTTCCTTTAGGATTAACTGATTTGATCTCCTCGCTGTCGGAGGAACTCTCTAAAGAGTCTTTGGTGTATTTAGGGAACTAAAAACATGGTGCTGGTAAGGAGAGTGTTATAGGAGTAAATTGGAGGTTGACATCAGATTTGTTTCAGAAAAGGTCAGGGTCAAGGGAAGGGTAAGAGTGTCAGCAAGATCGGTTAGGAGACTTGGTTATAGGGCAGAGGTGCTGGTAGTTAGTTCATTCTTGTAACCTTTCTTTTGAAAGTCTTGCCTTGTGGACCTCTGGCAAGTCTACCTCCTTTCTTTGTTTCTTTTTTTTTTCTCAGTACTGCTGCTGTTCATTCTATAACAGCTGTCTTTCCCTTTACCTTTTTTCTTCTTCCAACTGCCTAACCAATAGTTCTTTCATTTTTTTCTACTTCCCTTTCATGCGTGTGCGTGTGTGTGTGTGTGTGTGTGTGTGTGTGAATTTGCTACTTTGGGCCGTTTTCCCTTTGTGGACTTTCTCTATTAGTTGAAAAGACTGGTCTAAACTATTGCAGTATTGTCCTCTGTATCAGCGATATTACTTATGTCTCCAAATGTTTTCCATTTTCCCTTGTGTGTTAGTTGGTCAGTAGAGTCCGACTCTTTGCTACCCCATGGACCCTAGCCCATCAGGCTCCTCTGTCCGTGGAATTCTCCAAGCAAGAATACTGGAGTGGGTAGCCCCTTACCTTCTCCAAGGAATCCTCCTGGGATGGAACCCAGATCTCCTGCATTGCAGGCCAATTCTTTACCATCTGTGACACCAGGGCCATACTTTATTTTTACATGTAAGTGAAGTTCAGAATCCAGTCTACTTGTCACTTTTATTGAGAACAGTAAATACTTCATAATAGCTCCTCAACTAAAGTACCAAAGTACTATGTCTCCTAAAGGATTGGCATTCGTGATATGAGCAAGGTCTTTAGTTTGGGCCTGCTCAGGGAAACACACCACAGAGTTCTTCATTTAGCCCAACTGCATCCTCTTTTGATTGTACTACTTTTAGAAACTATACTATGGTGTCATTCCTTAATTACTCCTTTGTGTGCTCAGTCACTTCAGTCATTTCTGGCTCTTTGTGACTCTGTGGACTATAGCTGGCCAGACTCCTCTGTTCATGGGATTCTTCAGGCGAGAATACTGGCTGCCATTTCCTCCTCCCGGGGATCTTCCCAACCCAGGGATCAAACCCTCGTCTCTTATGTCTCCTGCATTGACTGGCAGGTTCTTTACCACTAGTGCCTCTTGGGAAGCCCAATTACTCCTTTAAGTATACTTTCTAGTTGCATTACGGTTGAATTGATAAATTCTACTGAGCACTTGGCTTCAGGTACTCACATGGAATGGAAGCAGTTTTCATAAGAAATGCATTAAGAGCATGAAGTCAGAAAGCAGAATGCCAGGATATATCGTCTGGCTCTATATTTACTGGCTCTGTGTTAACCTTTGTGTTTTCATATCTGCAAAACAAGGTAATAATTGTAGTTACCTCATAAGGTTGCATGAAGATTCAATGTATTAATATATAGTAAACTCTTAGAACAATTCTAGGCTTGAAATTTCAAACACTGTGTGTTAGTTGGTATTATATTTATTTTCTTAGCAGGTAGAAAAGAGAAAAAGAACTTTTCTTGATTTTCTGTGCTCAATGTTTGTCTTCTCTCTTATTTCCGTTCTCATCTTTATTGCTTTTCTTTCACTTATGACCTTTCTTTTTCTAGGTATTAGCTGATTGTTCTTGATATTCTAGATTGACTAGTGAGAGAGGAAGAAAGAAGACAGTTATATATTCCACATCTAAACTTCTATGAGGTAGTTGTTCTTGTTGCCATTACAAAAGTATGCTGACAATTTGAGACGAATAGGTATAGAGGGATGGTATATCAGAATTGGAGTATGGGACCTGTCTTGTAGCCTTAACCTTCTTCAGCATTCTTTTCCTTCTTTCCTCCCTCCTCCTCTTTATCCCTTTGCTTTTCCATTCTTATTTCCTATTAGCCTTTAGAGGCAGGGGGCCAGACAAAAGAAGGAAAAATAATAGGGAATTATGGGGAATTACCATTTATTGATGAAGCAGCACTCAAAGAGGGCAAAAGCTGAAGCCACAGATCTCAAGGCCCAACTTCAGAAATTATGCAGTATCACTTCTGTCACATTCAGTTGACCAGAAAATCACACGGCCAGCTAAGATTCGAGGGGAGGGGAAGTAGATCCATTAATCCACAGGAACAGTGGGAAAGAACTTGCAGCCATCTTTTTTTTTTTTTAAACCTTTATTTTGCTTTCAACTTTTACAGAGTTTTGTTGTTTACAGATATGTATGTTCCCAGATTAGTCATATGTACATCCCCCACTTCCCACCCCTCCCAAACATCACACAGCACCCCTGAAGGATCCCCTTTTCTCACAGAGCAATGACTAGAGCTATTTTCTTCACTTATGATAGTACAGGTCTTCATGCTACTTCCTTTACGCCTCCCACCCTCTGTTCCTTCCCCACAATGTCCATATATCCACTGTCCATGTCTGTCTTTCCGTCGCGTCACTGCGTGTGCCATCATCACCATCCTATCTAGTTTCTGTATATATGTGTTAAGATACTGTATTTGTCCTTTCTGACTTCACTTTTTCTTAGAACAATTCTAGGCTTGAAATTTCAAACACTGTGTGTTAGTTGGTATTATATTTATTTTCTTAGCAGGTAGAAAAGAAAAAGAACTTTTCTTGATTTTCTGTGCTCAATGTTTGTCTTCTCTCTTATTTCCGTTCTCATCTTTATTGCTTTTCTTTCACTTATGACCTTTCTTTTTCTAGGTATTAGCTGATTGTTCTTGATATTCTAGATTGACTAGTGAGAGAGGAAGAAAGAAGACAGTTATATATTCCACATCTAAACTTCTATGAGGTAGTTGTTCTTGTTGCCATTACAAAAGTATGCTGACAATTTGAGACGAATAGGTATAGAGGGATGGTATATCAGAATTGGAGTATGGGACCTGTCTTGTAGCCTTAACCTTCTTCAGCATTCTTTTCCTTCTTTCCTCCCTCCTCCTCTTTATCCCTTTGCTTTTCCATTCTTATTTCCTATTAGCCTTTAGAGGCAGGGGGCCAGACAAAAGAAGGAAAAATAATAGGGAATTATGGGGAATTACCATTTATTGATGAAGCAGCACTCAAAGAGGGCAAAAGCTGAAGCCACAGATCTCAAGGCCCAACTTCAGAAATTATGCAGTATCACTTCTGTCACATTCAGTTGACCAGAAAATCACACGGCCAGCTAAGATTCGAGGGGAGGGGAAGTAGATCCATTAATCCACAGGAACAGTGGGAAAGAACTTGCAGCCATCTTTTTTTTTTTTTAAACCTTTATTTTGCTTTCAACTTTTACAGAGTTTTGTTGTTTACAGATATGTATGTTCCCAGATTAGTCATATGTACATCCCCCACTTCCCACCCCTCCCAAACATCACACAGCACCCCTGAAGGATCCCCTTTTCTCACAGAGCAATGACTAGAGCTATTTTCTTCACTTATGATAGTACAGGTCTTCATGCTACTTCCTTTACGCCTCCCACCCTCTGTTCCTTCCCCACAATGTCCATATATCCACTGTCCATGTCTGTCTTTCCGTCGCGTCACTGCGTGTGCCATCATCACCATCCTAACTAGATTCTGTATATATGTGTTAATATACTGTATTTGTCCTTTCTGACTTCACTTTTGATGATACGTTCTAGATCCAGCCACCTCATTAGGGCTGATTCTTCTGCATTTCTCTTTACATTGCAGCCATCTTTAATCCATGTTTCCCTGGTAGTTCAGCTGGTAAAAATCTGCCTACAAGGCAGAAGGCCCCGGTTTGATTTCTTGGTCAGGAAGGCCCTCTGGAGAAGGAATAGGCTACCCATTCCAGTATTCTTTGGCTTCCCTGTTGACTCAGACAGTAAAGAATATTCCTGCAGTGCAGGAGACCTGGATTTGATCCCTGGGATACGAAGATCCCCTGGAGAAGGGATAGGTAACCCACTCCAGTATTATTACCATGGCTTGCCCATGGGTCGTGAAGAGTCAGACACAACTGAGCTACTTGACTTTCATGCTTTTAAATCATGCAGCTGTCTTTCCTCTCCCATACCTCTCTGGTGTTTTGTTGTTGTTGTTCTAAATACTTTCACCAGAGTCGTATTGTTTCTTAAACTTGAAAATGGCAGTTCGAGATCCAAAAGTTTCTAATTTCTGAACAGGTTAGACAGCTAAAGGAAGAGAGAACAAAATAGACCACACATTGGTAATTTTTCTCAAAGGTATAAATAGCAGCATAAACAGTCATTGGTTTGTTTTTCTTTGATTAGGGGCTGATTCAAGAATTTATGAAACCCAAGCACAAGTAAGAAGAAAAGAGGAAGAATGTTAGGAACTTTTCCTTCCTTTTTTTCTTTCATTCAGTGATGTACTGGAGTTGTAATCATTCTCATTTTCATTACCTAAACTCTTAGAATTGTACACTTAAGTCATGTTACTTGGAGTGATGTGGCAGTGGATGATCCATTATTGTGAACTGCAAATTATGGTTGCCTGTATCACCTAAAAGAAAGTAGATATGCAGTATCCACTTGACACTAACAGTGGTGTTACCTTTAGTCCCTATTTTGTGGCTACCTTAGGGTTTTGTACTGGTCAGAGCCTTCTGAGTCCATCACCAAAATTTAGGCCCTCTTGTTTCCTGAGGTTACATACTTTCAGTACTAAAATTGGACCGGACCTAGGCCACTAAATCTTAGAGATATGGGTGAGTTCTTTCCTTTTACCACTGTTAACTCTGGCGTTTCTGTCTCTTTGGAAGCTAGTAACTTCTTTGTCTCTGAAATTCCTATGCCACTATTTGGTGAGGTGGGACTCCATGATTTGGTATTTAAATTCTCTTCAGTTCAGGTTGGTCCCCATTCTCTATTATTACAGGAAGTAAGAAGAATGATTTAATTCTCTCACTCTGGCAATTCAATCTGCAAATCTTCTTTTTTTAACTTTTATTTATTTATTTTTGGCTGTACTGGGTCTTTGTTGATGTGTGGGTTTAGCTCCTCTGCGGTATGTGGGGTCTTCCCGGATCAGGGCTCGAACCTGTGTCTCCTGCATTGGCAGACGAGTTCTTATCCACTGAGCCACAAGTGAAGCCCAAATCTGCAAATCTTAATCAGCTCATAAGTTTGAGTACCAACTCCTGAGTCTGCTTTGTCTTCACCCTTTGCAGGCTTTACCTGTTTTTCAAGTTTATCTTCTTTTACGTTTATCATGAAACTATTAATTTTCTCCTTGTTGAGTTATGCATTTACACCTTCAGAATTAGTGTTTCATTGGTCCATCTCGTGACTGTTGAATTCTCCTGCCAGCTTGATGGTCTTCTTCCCTTTCCTTGGAACAGAAGGAACATTTGGAACACTTGTCTCTTGTCATCATTTAAGTTACTGATTTTCTTTGGAACTTTGTGTGCTTGAGATAACTATTTTTAGAGTTATGTATTCTGTGTAAAGATACTACTGACTACAACTACATTTACTTTGGGTAAGGTACCACTACTTGATACTTCCATTCCATAGAGTACCATACTGCTGCCTGATAATGGCCTTGGACAAAACCAACTGTGTGCCAGCCTCCTCCCGAAAGATGCAGAGAAACTGAATGGAATGAAGAAATAGATAAACAGAGAATGCTGAGCAATAGCTGTATCCTGAGGCAAAGAATACTGTAGTTTTTGTGGCTCACAGTCTAATATTATTCCCAAGAATATAATATATTCAGACTTCATCTTCAGATATTAGACTGCCCAGTAGGCAGTCTATTTGTCTGTCCCCTGTATTAAAAAAATAAAGATGTTTAGGAATTTGAGAAAGTCACCTTGGCTGGGTGACTTTTCTGTTTCATGTAGTGTCTGTGGGAGTCACTCAGTGGTAGCTTGGCTGGCCTGGAGGTTCTAAGGTAGCTCTGTTCACATGTCTGACTCTGGCAGTTATGGAAAGTTGGCCCCTTCCTTCTCCATGTAGTCTACAGGCCTCTTCTTGTGGTCTTGGCAACAGGGTGCTGAGATACCCAGACTTGTGTCATGGTGACTTAGGGCTCTAAGAGACTGCCTTTGGAGAATCTTGACAGGTTCTTGAGGAAGTTTGGGGCTAAAGCACAACAGAGCCACCTAAAATTGCTTTATTGAGATTTCCTGATGTGTGTGTATGTGCTCTGTCGCTTCATTTGCATTCACCTCTTTGTGACCCTGTCAACTGTAGCTCCCTAGGCTCCTCTGTCCGTGGGATTCTCTAGGCAAGAATACTGGAGTGGATTGCCATTTCCTACTGCAGGGAATCTTCCTGACCCAGGGATTGAACCAGCATCTCCTGCTTTGCAGGCAGTCAAGAATCTGCTGAGCCACTGGGGAAACCTGAGATTTCCTGATGTTTGCATTTAATTCTCTCTCTCTCTCTCTTTTTTAAAATTCCTTTTATATTTCTAATTTGCAGAAGTTAGCTTCCATGTCAGTGATCTTTTTTAAACGTTTTATTTTTTATTATTGTAAACCCTTATCAATGACAGTTTAAAAAATTATTAGAAAATATTTCATGTCTGTGGGGAGTATAAAGAATAATATAGCAAAAATTCATGTTTTAATTTCTAGCCTAAAGAAAACATTACTGATACAATGTTAGTACAGTGAAGTGGGGGTGAGCCCTTCCATTTTTGTTTCTTCCTGTTTCCACTCCAGGGGTAGCCACCAACCGTAAATTGGTAGTTATCATTCCTATACATTCTTTGTATTTATTCTTTATGTATGTATCTTTCAGCCTATATTTGTGTATTGAATATTTAGAATATTTTTTAAGTCATGTCTTCTGTAACTTGCTTTTCATTCTTAGAGCATTGAAAAATTAAATAATGTTGATAAGAATAGCTCTAGTTCTTTGTTGTAGTATGAATATACTACATTTTATTTGTACATTTACTTTCTTTTTTGGAAATGAGGTTGTATGTAATTTTTTACACATACATACATTGCTACTATCAACTATTTTAGGTACATTTAAGATGTCTCATATTGCTACTGTAAACTTTTAACTACATTTCCTTGTGCACATGTGTGTGTTTCTCTAGAGCAGAGGTCAGCAAAGTTTTTCTGTAAAAGGCTAGATAGTGAATATCTTGCACTGTTTTACATTCCAGTCTGTCTCAATTACTCAGTGCTGCCAGTTTAGCAAAAAGGCAATTATAGATAATGCATACATGTGGCTGTGTGCCAGTAAAACTTTATGCACACGGAAATTTAAATTTTATATAATTTTCTTATGACAGCAAATGTCATTCTCATTTGGTTTTTCTTTTTCCCACCTTGAAGTGTGTCAGTTGCTCAGTCGTGTCCAAGTCCGACTCTTTGCAACCCCATGGAGTATAGCCTGCCAGGTTCCTCTGTCCGTGGAATTCTCCAGGCTAGAATACTGGAGTGGGTTGCTATTCCCTTCTCCAGGGGATCTTCCCGATCCAGGGATCAAACCTGGATTTCCTACATTGCAGGCAGATTCTTTTACCGTCTGAGCCATCAGGAAAGAGCCTTTTAAAAATGTAAAAGCCATATTCTTAGCTCATGGGCCTTGTAAAATCAGGCAGCAGGCTATATTTGACTAGGCCATGGTTTGCTTACATCTGGTCTAGAGTATTACTTAGCAATGAAATCATTGGGTCATGTATTATTTCAGCTTCACCCTAGTGATCTCCAGAGTGCTTTCATAATCACCTTTTCCCTGTTTGTACACATCATCACCCACTTAATAATGTTTGATGTTTTAGTTTTTGCCAGTCTGAAGGGGTTTATGAAATGATGATTTGAGTTTGTACTACGATTTATCGTGAGGTTGAATATCCTTTTTGCTGTAGTTTTAAAATTTATTCATTGTTCATGCTATGTCCAAAAAATATTGAGTGCCAACCTAGAGTTAATCCTTGTTCCATATGCTTGTGGTGCTTGAGGAAACTACAGAAATAATCTATGAGTTTCTTTTTGTGTTTGGGTTATTTTCTGTATATTTTCTCTGTTCTTAATTGCTCATGTCTTTTGTACGTTTTGTTTTCTGTTGGAATGTTTTCTTTATATAGTCTGGATAGTAAACCTTGGCTAAATTACATGTATTGAGCATACATCTTACAAAATTACTACTCCTTATTTTTTAATTCATAGAATAATTTATGAATACATTTAAAAATGTAGTTTTTTTTCCCTTAATGTCTTGCATTTTTTTTGATACAGGAAATTCTTTGGTCTTTTTGATCACTTGTGTTGTAACTTTTTTCTTTAATTACTATTCATTTCTTTGGTTTTTATGATAGCAGGAGAGTGATAGCTATACAGGTTGCAGTAACAAAATTTGAAAATCTATTTTAGTGTGTCTATTTCTTCTATTTTCTTTAAACTTAAATATTTTAAAAAAGACTTTATTAAATACTTGCACGTCTGATAAGGGGTTAATATCCAAAATATATAAAGAACTCATAAAACTCAATAGCAAAACCCCCAAATAATCCAATTAAAAATAGACAAAGGGCTTGAATAGACATTTTTTCCAAAGAAGACCTACAAATGGCCAGTGAACACATGAAAAGGTGCTTTGCATCACTGATTATTAGGAAAATGAGAATCAAAACCACCATGAGATATTACCTTATGCCCTTTAGAATGATTATTGAAGAGATATCTGTACCCTCATATTCATAGCATTGTTTTTATAGTAGCCAAGACATGAAAACTTTAAGTGTCCATCAGTGGATAAAGATGTTGCATGTATTATTTCAGCTTCACCCTAGTGATCTCCAGAGTGCTTTCATAATCACCTTTTCCCTGTTTGTACACATCATCACCCACTTAATAATGTTTGATGTTTTAGTTTTTGCCAGTCTGAAGGGTTTATGAAATGATGATTTGAGTTTGTACTACGATTTATCGTGAGGTTGAATATCCTTTTTGCTGTAGTTTTAAAATTTATTCATTGTTCATGCTATGTCCAAAAAATATTGAGTGCCAACCTAGAGTTAATCCTTGTTCCATATGCTTGTGGTGCTTGAGGAAACTACAGAAATAATCTATGAGTTTCTTTTTGTGTTTGGGTTATTTTCTGTATATTTTCTCTGTTCTTAATTGCTCATGTCTTTTGTACGTTTTGTTTTCTGTTGGAATGTTTTCTTTATATAGTCTGGATAGTAAACCTTGGCTAAATTACATGTATTGAGCATACATCTTACAAAATTACTACTCCTTATTTTTTAATTCATAGAATAATTTATGAATACATTTAAAAATGTAGTTTTTTTTCCCTTAATGTCTTGCATTTTTTTTGATACAGGAAATTCTTTGGTCTTTTTGATCACTTGTGTTGTAACTTTTTTCTTTAATTACTATTCATTTCTTTGGTTTTTATGATAGCAGGAGAGTGATAGCTATACAGGTTGCAGTAACAAAATTTGAAAATCTATTTTAGTGTGTCTATTTCTTCTATTTTCTTTAAACTTAAATATTTTAAAAAAGACTTTATTAAATACTTGCACGTCTGATAAGGGGTTAATATCCAAAATATATAAAGAACTCATAAAACTCAATAGCAAAACCCCCAAATAATCCAATTAAAAATAGACAAAGGGCTTGAATAGACATTTTTTCCAAAGAAGACCTACAAATGGCCAGTGAACACATGAAAAGGTGCTTTGCATCACTGATTATTAGGAAAATGAGAATCAAAACCACCATGAGATATTACCTTATGCCCTTTAGAATGATTATTGAAGAGATATCTGTACCCTCATATTCATAGCATTGTTTTTATAGTAGCCAAGACATGAAAACTTTAAGTGTCCATCAGTGGATAAAGATGTTGCATGTACATATGTATATATATATATATATATACACACACACAATGGAATACTATTGAGACATAAAAAGGAAAGAAATCCTGCCACTTGTGACAACATGGGTGAGTCCTGAGATCGTTTTGCTTAGTGAAATAATACTGTGCGATCCCACTTAATGTGGAATTAAAAAAAAAAAAAAAGACTAAAAACGAAATAACAACAAAAAGTCCCAAACTCGTAGAGAAAGAGATCAGATATGTGGCGGGGCAGTGGGAAGTAGAGGACTTGAGTGTGGATGGTCAAAAGTCCAAACTTCCAGTTATAGGGTAAATGAGTACTGGGCCTGTAATGTAAAAACTGGTGGATGGCTATAGTCAACACTCCTTTATGACATATTTAGAAGTTTTTAAAGTAAATCCAGCAAGGATAGAAACTCTTTTTTTTTCTTCTTTTCTTTTCCGGTCTTCCTTTTGTGTCTCTCTTTCATCTGATAGTTGTTAACTGAACATATTATGGTAATCGTTTCACAATATATGTCAAATCATTGTGCTATACACCTTGAACTTATACAGTATTTTTTAGTTACATCGCAGTGAAACTGGGCAGTGATGGACCTAGAGTCTGAAGTATATCAGAAAGAGAAAAATATTTATTAATGCATATATGTGGGATCTAGAAGAATGGTACAGATGAACCTTTTTCCAGGGCAGGAATAGAGCCATGGACATAGGGAAGACATGTGGACAAAGTGGTGGAGGGAGAAGGTGAAGGGTGGGGTGAATTGGGAGAGCAGGATTGACATGTACGTTACCATGGGTAAAATAACTTAACTAGTGGGAACCTGCTGTAGAGCTCAGGAAACTGTTCAGTACTCTGTGATGACCTAGAGGTTGGATGGGGGTCGGGTCTGGGGAGGTCTAACAGGGAGGGGATATATGTATACATATACTTAATTCACTTCCTTGTACAGCAGAAATTAACACAGCATTGTAAAGCAATTACATTCCAATAAAAAAATAAATAAAACTGCACAGGAAAGACTTTTTTCTAGCTATGTGAAAGGCTTACTTATTTTATTAAGACTTCTTTTTTAAAGAGAAGTTTTAGGTTCACAGCAAAGTTGAGAGAGGAAGGTAGAGATTTGCCATATACCTCCAAAACCAACACATACATAGCCTTCAGCAACATCAGCATCTCCCATGTTGATGTTGGAGTGATAAATTTGCTACAGTTGATAACCCTCCATTGACACATTGTAATCACTCCATAGTTTACTTTATGAGTTCACTCATTGTGTGATATAGTTTATGGGTTTGGACAAGTGTATAATGACATGCACCCATCATTATTGTATCATACATCATGTCATTTCATTGTCGTAAAACTCTTCATTGTTCTACCTATTCATCCCTCAGCCCCTCTACACCCACCTCAACCTGGCAGTTACTGACCTTTTTACTGTCTCCATTGTTTTTGCCTGCCTACAATGTCATCTAGTTTAAATTCCATAGTAGGTTGCCTTTTCTGGTTTGTTTGTTTTTTTGTTTTTGTTTTTGTTTTTTCACTTAGTAATAGGCATTTAAGGTTCCTCCATATCTTTTCATGACTTGGAATGTTTCTCTCTCTTTTTTTCTTTTTCAAATAATGATTATGTTGAGTACACCACGGTTTATTCATCTCTCCACCTTTTGAAGAACATCTTGGATGCTTCCAAGTTTTGGCAATTATGATAAAGCCTCTGTAAGTATCTATGTGCAGGTTCAGTGTGGATATTAGTTTTTAACTCCTATGGGTAAATATCAAGGAGTGCAATTGCTGAACCATATGGTAACAGTACGTTTTACTTTGTAGCTAACTCCAAACTTGTACTGTTTTGTATTCTCACCTGCAGTGAATGAGAGTTCTTACTGTGCTACAACCTCAAAGCGTTTGCTGTTAGTGTTCCAGATTTGGGCTATTTTAATGGGTGGGTAGTGGTATCTCATTATTTTAATTTGCATTTCCCTTATGTCATATGACATGGAGAATTTTTTCATATGCTTATTTTCCGTGTCTGTATCTTCTTTGGTAAGGTGTTTGTTAAGGTCTTTGACTGATTTTTCTAATCAGGTTTTTTTGTTCCCATCGAGTTCTTTTTATATTTTGGATGAAGTTCTTTATCAGATGTGTTTTTTTGCAAACATTTTCTCCCAGTCTGTGGCTTTTGTTTCCCCTAATTTTCTTAACAGAGCAAAAGTTATTGATTTTAATGAAGTCCAGTTTTTCTTTGATGGATTCTGCTTTTGGTGTTTTACCTAAAGAGTCATCTAGCTAGATTTTCTCCTGTTATCTTCTAGAAGTTTTATAGTTGTGTTATTTTATGTTTAGATCTGTGATCCATTTTGAAATAATTTTTGTGAGAGGTGTAGGGTCTGTGTCTAGATGCATTTTCTTTTTTTTTTTTTTTAATAGGATGAGATATATTTTATCTATTTAACTTTTTTTTTTTTTTTGGCCATGTCTTTTGGTCTTTCATTTATGTTTTCATCCATCTTTGTTCTTTGACCTGTGTGTGGGCTTCCCATCACAGTGGCCTCTCTCGTTGCGAGCACTGGCGCTGGGCGCATGCGCCCCAGAGCTCTGGCTTGGTATTTGGACACTTTGGTCCAACGTGGGATCTTCCCAAGCCAGGGATCAAACCTGCGCCCCTTGCCCTGCAAGGCGGTGTCCTTACCTGCTGGACCACCAGGGAAGCACCTTGATTCATTTTTTTTGCATGTGAATGTCCAGTTGTTCCAGCACCATTTTTCAGAAAGATTATGTTTTGCTCTATTGTATTGCATTTCCACCTTTGTCAAAAAACAGTTGACTATATTTTTGTGGCTCTGTTCTGGGCTCGGTATTCTTTCCCACTGATTTATTTGTTCTTTTGCTGGTACTGCACGGTGTTGATTCCTGTACCTTTATAAATCTTGAAGTCAAGTGATTTCTATTCTCCAGATTTGTTGTTCTTAAACACTGTAATTGGGCTTCCCTGGTGGCTCAGTGGTAAAGAATCTAGCTGCAATAGAGATGATACAGGTTCAGTTCCTGCATTGGGAAGATACCTTGGAGAAGGAAATGGCAACCCACTTCAGTATTCTTGGCTTGGAAATCCCATGGATAGAGGATCCTGGTAGGCTGTAGTCCATGGAGTTGTGAAAAGAGGCAGACAAGATTTAACCACTCAACAAGCATTGTGATGGCTTATCTGAATCTTTTGCCTCTCCATATAAACTTTAGAATCAGTTTTTAACATCCATAAAATATCTTGTTAAGACTTTCCATTGAATTTATACACTTAGAAGGAACTGACGTCTGGACAGTATTGAATCTTCCCATCCATGAACACGAAATTTCTCTCCATGTATTTTTCTTTTAAATGACAAGAGCAAGGACAGTTACCCCATCCTCCATTAATTTATTCGTTTGTTCTTTCTTTCTTTATTTTTGGCTATTCTGGGTTTTCACTGCTGCTGCAGGCTCTTCTCTAGTTGCGAGAAGTGGGGGCTACTCTCTAGTTGAGGTGGGCAGGCTTCTTGTTGTGGAACTTTGGCTCTAGGGCACGTGGGCTTCAATAGTTGCAGCTTCGAGGCTCTAGAGCACAGGCTCTGTAATTGTGGCTCATGAGCTTAGTTGCTCTGCAGCGTGTGGGATTTTCCTGGATCAGGGATGGAACCTCTGTCTCCTGCATTGGCAGGAGAACTCTTTTATCACTGAGCTACGATGGAAGCCCTCTCCATTTATTTAGTTTTTCTTTCATTTCATTCAGCAGGGCTTTGTAGTTTCCCTCACACAGATTTTATACGTATTTTGTTAGTTGTATAGCTAGGTATTTCATTTTGGGGGTGCTAAGGTGTTATTAATTGCACATTGACCTTGCTCATTATTTGCATGTAGGAAAGCGCTTTTTTTTTTTTTTTTTGGTATTAACCTTGTATCCTGCAGCCTTACTATAATTGCTTTTTTAGTTCCAAGAGGGTTTATTTTGAGTGGGTCAGATTTTCTGCCTTAATGAACGTGTCATATGTAAACAAAAACAGTTTTATTTCTTTCTTCCCAATCTGTATCTCTCATTTCTTTTTCTTATGTGTTGAATTTGCTGTAATTTCTAGTAGAGTGTTGAAAAAAAGTGATTAGAGAAGTCATCCTTGCCTTGTATCTGATCTTAGTTGAAAGGCTTCCATTTCTCCTTATTATGTATGATATTTGCTACAGGTTTTTGCAGATATTCTTTAATAAGTCAAGGAAGCTCTCTGCTTTTCCTAGTTGAGTATTTTTATAAACAACCCATACGCATTGTGATGGCTTATCTGAATCTTTTGCCTCTCCATATAAACTTTAGAATCAGTTTTTAACATCCATAAAATATCTTGTTAAGACTTTCCATTGAATTTATACACTTAGAAGGAACTGACGTCTGGACAGTATTGAATCTTCCCATCCATGAACACGAAATTTCTCTCCATGTATTTTTCTTTTAAATGACAAGAGCAAGGACAGTTACCCCATCCTCCATTAATTTATTCGTTTGTTCTTTCTTTCTTTATTTTTGGCTATTCTGGGTTTTCACTGCTGCTGCAGGCTCTTCTCTAGTTGCGAGAAGTGGGGGCTACTCTCTAGTTGAGGTGGGCAGGCTTCTTGTTGTGGAACTTTGGCTCTAGGGCACGTGGGCTTCAATAGTTGCAGCTTCGAGGCTCTAGAGCACAGGCTCTGTAATTGTGGCTCATGAGCTTAGTTGCTCTGCAGCGTGTGGGATTTTCCTGGATCAGGGATGGAACCTCTGTCTCCTGCATTGGCAGGAGAACTCTTTTATCACTGAGCTACGATGGAAGCCCTCTCCATTTATTTAGTTTTTCTTTCATTTCATTCAGCAGGGCTTTGTAGTTTCCCTCACACAGATTTTATACGTATTTTGTTAGTTGTATAGCTAGGTATTTCATTTTGGGGGTGCTAAGGTGTTATTAATTGCACATTGACCTTGCTCATTATTTGCATGTAGGAAAGCGCTTTTTTTTTTTTTTTTTGGTATTAACCTTGTATCCTGCAGCCTTACTATAATTGCTTTTTTAGTTCCAAGAGGGTTTATTTTGAGTGGGTCAGATTTTCTGCCTTAATGAACGTGTCATATGTAAACAAAAACAGTTTTATTTCTTTCTTCCCAATCTGTATCTCTCATTTCTTTTTCTTATGTGTTGAATTTGCTGTAATTTCTAGTAGAGTGTTGAAAAAAAGTGATTAGAGAAGTCATCCTTGCCTTGTATCTGATCTTAGTTGAAAGGCTTCCATTTCTCCTTATTATGTATGATATTTGCTACAGGTTTTTGCAGATATTCTTTAATAAGTCAAGGAAGCTCTCTGCTTTTCCTAGTTGAGTATTTTTTACAATGAGGAAGAGTTGGATTTTATCAGATGCTTTTTCTGCGTCTATTGATATAATCCTGTGATATTTCTATTTTTAGCTTATTGATGTAATGGATTACATTAACTGATTTTTGAATATTGAGGCAACCTTGGCATAGCTGAGACACATTCCACTCAGTCATGGTGTATAGTTCTTTTATGCATTATTGCATTCATTTGCTAGTATTTTTCTGTGTTCATGAGAGATATTAGTCTAATTTTCTTATAAAGTCTTTGTCCGATTTTGATAGTAGGGTAATGTCAGCTTTGTAGGATGAATTAGGATTTTCCTCTGCTTCAGTCTTCTAAAAGAGATTATAGAGAATTGATAATAATTTCCTTAAATGTTTGGTAGACTTCACCTATAAATCCATCATAGCCTGGTGGTTTCAGTTTTGAAAAAGTATAATTAGTTGTTAATTTAATTTCTTTACTAGATATAGGCCTGTTTAGGTTGTCTGTTTCTTCCATTTTGTTTTTCTTCTTGAGTTTTTTTTTTTTTTTTTCGGGTGAGAGGTACAGGAACATGTATCTTTCAAAGAACCAGCTCGTTTATCTAGGTTGCCAGATTTGGACATAGAGTTGCTCGTAGTATTGTTTTATTTTTCCTTTTAATTTCCATGGGATCTGTAGTGATGTCCTCTTTTTTTTATTATTATTATTATTTCTGTTAGAATATAGTTGATTTACAATGTTGTGTTTGCTTCGGGTGTACAGCGAAGTGAATCACTTATGTATATACATATATCCACTCTTTTTTAGATTCTTTACCCATATACATCATTACAGGATATTGAGTAGAGTTTCCTATGCTATACACTAGGTCTTTATTAGTTTTCTATTTTATATATAGCACTGGGTATATGTTAGTCTCAGTCTCCCAGTTTAATCCCTCTCCTCACTCTTTCTCCTCTCATAGCTATAAATTTGTTTCCTACATCTATGACTGTTTATGTTTTTGTGAATTAAGTTCATTTGTACCATTTTAAAAAATATTCCACATGTAAGTGATATCATGTGTTATTTGTCTCTTTCATTTCTGATGGTAGTAGTTTGTGTTCACCTTTTTTTCTTAGCCTGGCTAGAGGCTTATTGGTTTCATCAGTCTCATCAAAAAGAACCAGCTTTTGGTTTCATTGATTTTTTTTTTTTTATTTTTCCTGTTGATTTCCTATTTAATTTCATTGATTTCTGCTCTGATTATTATTATTTGTTTTTTTTCTGCTTACTCTGGATTTAAATTGTTTTTTTCTCATTTTCTAAGAAAATAGTTTCCTAGTCTTCTTTCTTTCTTTTTTTCTTTTTTTTTAAATTTGCGTGTATTTGTTTTACAATGTTGCATTAGCTTTGGGTGTATAGCAAAGTTATTGTTACATGTTTTTACACAGTTTTCTTTTTTACAGGTATACATGATCCTCAGTCATAGGTATATCCCTGACCCTCTCCCCTGAGCCCTCCCTCGATTTTCCCCCTTCCCACCCCCCCAGGTTGATGCTTAGTCCCCATGTAGGTTCCTTTAGTGGTAATCTCTATTACATATGATAGTGTAGGTTCCTTTGTTGTTTTTTCCATACCTCTCGACTGATCTTCCCTCCCCTCAGCGTCCATAGGTCTGTTCTCTGTGTCTGTTTCTCCATTGCTGCTCTGTGTGTATTTATCAGTACCATCGTACTAGATTCCATATATATGCATTAGTATACTGTACTTGTCCTTTTCTTCTGACTTACTTTACTTTGTATAATAGGTTCTAGATTCATCTACCTCATTAGGATTGATTCTTCTGCATTTCTTTTTATGACTGAGAAGTATTCAGTTGTATATATGTACCATAGCTTCTTTATCCATTCATTTGTTGGTGTACAGCGAAGTGAATCACTTATGTATATACATATATCCACTCTTTTTTAGATTCTTTACCCATATACATCATTACAGGATATTGAGTAGAGTTTCCTATGCTATACACTAGGTCTTTATTAGTTTTCTATTTTATATATAGCACTGGGTATATGTTAGTCTCAGTCTCCCAGTTTAATCCCTCTCCTCACTCTTTCTCCTCTCATAGCTATAAATTTGTTTCCTACATCTATGACTGTTTATGTTTTTGTGAATTAAGTTCATTTGTACCATTTTAAAAAATATTCCACATGTAAGTGATATCATGTGTTATTTGTCTCTTTCATTTCTGATGGTAGTAGTTTGTGTTCACCTTTTTTTCTTAGCCTGGCTAGAGGCTTATTGGTTTCATCAGTCTCATCGACAAGAACTAGCTTTTGGTTTCATTGATTTTTTTTTTTTTATTTTTCCTGTTGATTTCCTATTTAATTTCATTGATTTCTGCTCTGATTATTATTATTTGTTTTTTTTCTGCTTACTCTGGATTTAAATTGTTTTTTTCTCATTTTCTAAGAAAATAGTTTCCTAGTCTTCTTTCTTTCTTTTTTTCTTTTTTTTTAAATTTGCGTGTATTTGTTTTACAATGTTGCATTAGCTTTGGGTGTATAGCAAAGTTATTGTTACATGTTTTTACACAGTTTTCTTTTTTACAGGTATACATGATCCTCAGTCATAGGTATATCCCTGACCCTCTCCCCTGAGCCCTCCCTCGATTTTCCCCCTTCCCACCCCCCCAGGTTGATGCTTAGTCCCCATGTAGGTTCCTTTAGTGGTAATCTCTATTACATATGATAGTGTAGGTTCCTTTGTTGTTTTTTCCATACCTCTCGACTGATCTTCCCTCCCCTCAGCGTCCATAGGTCTGTTCTCTGTGTCTGTTTCTCCATTGCTGCTCTGTGTGTATTTATCAGTACCATCGTACTAGATTCCATATATATGCATTAGTATACTGTACTTGTCCTTTTCTTTTTGACTTACTTTACTTTGTATAATAGGTTCTAGATTCATCTACCTCATTAGGATTGATTCTTCTGCATTTCTTTTTATGACTGAGAAGTATTCAGTTGTATATATGTACCATAGCTTCTTTATCCATTCATTTGTTGGTGGGCATCTAGGTTGCTTCCATGTTCTAGTTATTGTATAGAGTGCTACAGTGAGCATGGGGGTATGGGTGTCTCTTTCAATTTTGATTTCATCAGGATATATGCCTAATAGTGGGATTGCTGGGTCATATGGTGCTTAGTTTTTTATGGTGTCTCCATACTGTCTTCCATAGGGGCTGTATCCGTTTACATTCCTACCAGCAGTGCAAGAGTGTTCCCTTTTCTCCGCACCCTCTCCAGCATTTATTATATGTAGATTTTTGATGATGGCCATTCTGACTGGTGTGATATCTCATTGTAGTTAGGATTTGCATTTCTCTAATAATGAGCAACTGTTCAACATCTAAATGTGTTTTTTCACCATGTATATGTCTTTGGAAAGATGTCTCTTTGGGTCTTTTTCCCGTTTTTTGATTGGGTTGTTTGTTTTTTCGGTGTTGTCTGAGTTGCCTAGTTTTCTTTCTTATTAAGATAGAAGCTTAGATGATTTATTGTAGGTCTTTTCTAATATATGCATTCAAAGTTACAAATTTTCCTCTAAGCACTTCTTTCACTTAACTCCATCTCAAAAATTTGGTAAATTGTGTTATTATTTTCATTTATTCCAAAATGTTTTTATCTTGAGATTTCTTCATTGATCCGTTTTTTGTTTTGGAGTGTGTTTAATCTCCATATATTTGGGGATTTTCCAGTTAATCTTTTTTTTTTTTTTTTAATATTTATTTTTTTGCTTATTTTGGGGGGGATGGGGTGGGGAGGGAGGGGGGCCGGCAGGCCACTTCCATTGGTTTTTCATTTATCTGTTTTCATCCATCTTTGTTCTTTGGCCCGCATGGGCCTCCCATCACAGTGGCCTCTGTTGTCGCAGAGCACCGACTCTGGGCGCTTGCGCTCCAGAGCTCTGGCTCGGTAACTGGACACATCGGTCCAGCTGCTCCGCGGCACGTGGGATCTTCCCAGGCCAGGGATGGAGCCGGCGCCCCTTGCACTGCAAGGCGGTGTCCTTACCCACTGGACCACCAGGGAAGCCCCAGTTAATCTTTCTTGTATTGACTTCTAATTTAATTTTAGTGTGGTCTTAGAATATACACTGTGTGATTTGTCATATAAATTTGCTAAAATGAGTTTTTACGGCCCTGAATGTGGTCCTTAAGAATGTTTCATGTGAACTTAAGAAAAATGGCTATTCTTCTGTTACTGGATGAAGTAGTCTAGAGATACCACTTGTCTCCAATTGATTGAGGTATTGTCCCTGCTGATATCCTGCCTGCTGAATCAGTCCGTTTCTGATACAGGAGTTTGCATTCTCTAACAGTGATAGTGAATTCATTTATTTTTCCTTGCATTTCTACTAGTTTTTGTCCCACATAGTTTTACACTGCTATTAGGTACATGTATTTTAAAGATAGTTATGTCTTACTGAAGAATTGACTCATTACATAAATTCTTTATCCCTGATTACTTTTGACATATGCTTTGTGTAAATATAACTACTCCTGTTTTCTTTCTTTTTTTTTTTTTATAAGCAACCAAGGAATTCTTTATTTAATACCGCTGTAACATAAAAGTTCATGTAAACTACTTCTTCACAGCACAATACAAAACTTTATGACAACCTAGAAGTGGGACTCCAAAGAAGGCAGACATGAGGCCTTAGAGATCAGGAAACATTTACATAGTTCAGTTGTTAAAACCAGTTCATCACTCCTGCAGTGAATCCAGCCTGGGTGTCAGTATGCACAGCACACATGTTCTTCAGGGAGACAAGAGGCCTTTTGATTCTTCTCCCGGTGCCTCCAGATGCTCGGCCTCTGGAATTTATTTCAGAGGCAGGTTCTCCTCCAGCAGAGTTCCGGATTCAACATCTGTGGGTTCAGACTTCTGGGAAACTTGACTACCTTCCTGTGGAGTCCTTGCTTTCTCTACTCGTCTTAAAATGACGCCTTTGGACAGTAAGGCCTTCCCTGCTTCCACAAATAACTTCTCTTCATCGGTTTCTCCAAGTTTCTGTAGCTCAGTGTATTTCTCCACGAACCGTTGACTGGTAGACTTGAAGTTTGGGTTGAACAGATCAAAAGCTTTTGGACCAGATCCATAGGCTGAATAAACTTTCGCTCTAATCCGATCCTCGTTGTAAAAGATGTCCTGGGTGGGAGATTTAGCTTTGCTGTATCTCAAGCGGGGCCTTTGGAAGACCGGCTCCCTTAGCAGGGGCAAGGCATTATATATGTCAAGCCAGAGGGATTTCTCCTTCGATACCCTAGCCCCAAGCAGATCCCACGTCCACGAGAAAATGCTTTCTATGGTTTCCAGCTGACTCCCCGCCATGCCCGGTGCCTCAGGTCCTGTGTGGCTCCCGGAACTGGGACCTCCTGTTTTCTTTTGATTGCCGTTAGCATGGTCTTTCTCTGTTCCTTTGCTTTTAATTTAAATTGTTAATCTTTATTTATAAGTCTCTGTGTATAGTGTGTAGTTAAGTGAAAGAGTGAAAGCATTAGTCCCTCGGTCATGTCCAACTCTTTGGGACCTCATGGACTGTAGCCTGCCAGGCTCCTCTGTCCATGGAGTTCTCCAGGCAGGAATAGTGGAATGGGTTTTGACATATGCTTTGTGTAAATATAACTACTCCTGTTTTCTTTTTTTTTTTTTATAAGCAACCAAGGAATTCTTTATTTAATACCGCTGTAACATAAAAGTTCATGTAAACTACTTCTTCACAGCACAATACAAAACTTTATGACAACCTAGAAGTGGGACTCCAAAGAAGGCAGACATGAGGCCTTAGAGATCAGGAAACATTTACATAGTTCAGTTGTTAAAACCAGTTCATCACTCCTGCAGTGAATCCAGCCTGGGTGTCAGTATGCACAGCACACATGTTCTTCAGGGAGACAAGAGGCCTTTTGATTCTTCTCCCGGTGCCTCCAGATGCTCGGCCTCTGGAATTTATTTCAGAGGCAGGTTCTCCTCCAGCAGAGTTCCGGATTCAACATCTGTGGGTTCAGACTTCTGGGAAACTTGACTACCTTCCTGTGGAGTCCTTGCTTTCTCTACTCGTCTTAAAATGACGCCTTTGGACAGTAAGGCCTTCCCTGCTTCCACAAATAACTTCTCTTCATCGGTTTCTCCAAGTTTCTGTAGCTCAGTGTATTTCTCCACGAACCGTTGACTGGTAGACTTGAAGTTTGGGTTGAACAGATCAAAAGCTTTTGGACCAGATCCATAGGCTGAATAAACTTTCGCTCTAATCCGATCCTCGTTGTAAAAGATGTCCTGGGTGGGAGATTTAGCTTTGCTGTATCTCAAGCGGGGCCTTTGGAAGACCGGCTCCCTTAGCAGGGGCAAGGCATTATATATGTCAAGCCAGAGGGATTTCTCCTTCGATACCCTAGCCCCAAGCAGATCCCACGTCCACGAGAAAATGCTTTCTATGGTTTCCAGCTGACTCCCCGCCATGCCCGGTGCCTCAGGTCCTGTGTGGCTCCCGGAACTGGGACCTCCTGTTTTCTTTTGATTGCCGTTAGCATGGTCTTTCTCTGTTCCTTTGCTTTTAATTTAAATTGTTAATCTTTATTTATAAGTCTCTGTGTATAGTGTGTAGTTAAGTGAAAGAGTGAAAGCATTAGTCCCTCGGTCATGTCCAACTCTTTGGGACCTCATGGACTGTAGCCTGCCAGGCTCCTCTGTCCATGGAGTTCTCCAGGCAGGAATAGTGGAATGGGTGGCCCTTTCTTCACCAGGGGATCTTCCTGACTTAGTTATCAAACCAGAGTCTCCTGTGTTGCTGGAGGATTCTTTACCAGCTGAGCTACCAATTAGGTTTCATTATTTGATGCATTCTTAAAATTTTTGTGTTTTATTTGGAGCATTTAGAATGTTGACTGATACTGTTTTTTTGTTGTTGTTGTTGTTGCTATTTATTTTAAATCCAGAACTTAGAAGTTTATTAAATTCTTCTTGCATCTCTTAGGGGCTATAAATAGCTTGTTTTTACATATTCATAGCTTAAAGGAATGTGGCTATCACATTCCTTTATAAAGAAGTTATGGGGACTTCTGCCTAGGAAGCCCACCAGCACTACACAGTTTTGTATTTCCATAATCCAGTCCTAACATTGCCAGTGCTCTCCTTACCCAACAAGGGCCCATCTTGCTCATTGCATTTGCTTGTGATTATTGATATAGTTGGATTTGATTGTGTTATTGAGATCATTGGGTTAATGTCTACCTTGTTTGTTATTACTGTTTTCCATTTGTTGCCTTTGTTCCTTTTCCTGTTTTCCAGTTTTTCTGCGTTTTGTGTTTTTGAGCATTTTATGATTCCATTTTCTCTCTTTGCATTTCAGTTATTCTTAATTTAAAAAATTTTAGTGGTTCCACTAATGTTTGCAATATGTTTTTGCAACGAACTCAAGTTCACTTTCATATGACATTATACTGCTTCACAGACAATAATAAGATAATCTTAATTTCTGTTAATGTCTCTGATATCTGCTGTTGTTCATTTCCCTTTCACTTAAGTTAAAGCATATGTATATACACACATATTAGATATATAAGCAAATGCCTTGTTGCTATTATTTTGAGCAAACTGTTACTATTGTGAGGCATGCTCAGTGAAGCACCCAACTCCGCTTGTGGTAGATGGAAAAGAGGTTTATTTCGTGGTGGATGGAAAAGAGGTTTATTAGGCTGGCGCTGGCGACCTACCCGCAAGGAACAAGATTTCCTGTGAGGGCCCCGACTTGAGGCAAGGGATGGTTTTTGAAGGCTGGTAGAATCAATGGTGCGAGACCCTCCCCTTTGATTGGAATTGGTACCCACACCTGCACATTCCATTGTCTCAAGCAAAGATTAGTCATACTGGAAAGGCCAGTCTTATGACCAGGAAACAATGATCAATAAAAACATAAAATCACTAAGTAACAACCTAGGGGTACCATGATATCCCAGGGGCTTTCTGTAACAATTATGCATTCCTGCTCAACATAGTCTAGGGGCTTTTTCCTGAGTCACAGTTTCGGTATAGGTTAAAATCAATAAAGATTAACAGAAAACAATCAATGCTAACAGAAAGCAATTTAGTCTTACAGGTGAGTATTAACAGGGAAAAAAAACGGCTATCACATTCCTTTATAAAGAAGTTATGGGGACTTCTGCCTAGGAAGCCCACCAGCACTACACAGTTTTGTATTTCCATAATCCAGTCCTAACATTGCCAGTGCTCTCCTTACCCAACAAGGGCCCATCTTGCTCATTGCATTTGCTTGTGATTATTGATATAGTTGGATTTGATTGTGTTATTGAGATCATTGGGTTAATGTCTACCTTGTTTGTTATTACTGTTTTCCATTTGTTGCCTTTGTTCCTTTTCCTGTTTTCCAGTTTTTCTGCGTTTTGTGTTTTTGAGCATTTTATGATTCCATTTTCTCTCTTTGCATTTCAGTTATTCTTAATTTAAAAAATTTTAGTGGTTCCACTAATGTTTGCAATATGTTTTTGCAACGAACTCAAGTTCACTTTCATATGACATTATACTGCTTCACAGACAATAATAAGATAATCTTAATTTCTGTTAATGTCTCTGATATCTGCTGTTGTTCATTTCCCTTTCACTTAAGTTAAAGCATATGTATATACACACATATTAGATATATAAGCAAATGCCTTGTTGCTATTATTTTGAGCAAACTGTTACTATTGTGAGGCATGCTCAGTGAAGCACCCAACTCCGCTTGTGGTAGATGGAAAAGAGGTTTATTTCGTGGTGGATGGAAAAGAGGTTTATTAGGCTGGCGCTGGCGACCTACCCGCAAGGAACAAGATTTCCTGTGAGGGCCCCGACTTGAGGCAAGGGATGGTTTTTGAAGGCTGGTAGAATCAATGGTGCGAGACCCTCCCCTTTGATTGGAATTGGTACCCACACCTGCACATTCCATTGTCTCAAGCAAAGATTAGTCATACTGGAAAGGCCAGTCTTATGACCAGGAAACAATGATCAATAAAAACATAAAATCACTAAGTAACAACCTAGGGGTACCATGATATCCCAGGGGCTTTCTGTAACAATTATGCATTCCTGCTCAACATAGTCTAGGGGCTTTTTCCTGAGTCACAGTTTCGGTATAGGTTAAAATCAATAAAGATTAACAGAAAACAATCAATGCTAACAGAAAGCAATTTAGTCTTACAGGTGAGTAACTTAACAGGTAAACCAGGAAACAAAGAATGAATCATTAAATAGATCTAAGTAAATCATTTTATATTATGTATTCCATTTTACAATTATGCATTCCCTTTTATATTACCTGTTACTAGGAATAAGAAAAATAGAAATTTTAATTTTATCTTCACTTATTCCTTCTCTGAGAGTCTTTATATACGTTCAGATTTCTGACCTACATCATTTTTCTTCCCTCTGTTTTTTTTTTTTTTTTTTTTTTTTAATTGCAAAACAGGTCTTGCAAAACAGCAGCAAGTTCTCTGTGGACATTTGTCTGAGACAGTCTTATTTTTCCTTCACTACTTGGAGAAGGGAATGGCAACTCACTTCAGGATTCTTGCCTAGAGAATCCCATGAGCAGAGGAGCCTAGCAGGCTACAGTCTATGGGGTCACAAAGAGTAGGGACAACTGAGCAACTAACACATCATAGTTGTGTAGTTTCTTTAGCTTTTTACTTTGGGCTTCCCAGGTGGCGCTTAGAGACGTGAGTTCGATCCCTGGGTCAGGAAGATCCCCTGGCGTGGGAAATGACAGCCCACTCCAATATTCTTGTCTGGAGAATCCCATGGACAGAGGAATCTGATGGGCTCCAGTCCATAGGGTGGCACAGAATTGGACACGACTGAAGCAACTTGGCAGATTGAAAGATATTTTCACAGGGTACAGATATCCAGAGAGGTTCCCCCTCCCTCATTTTTTTCCTCTCAACAGTTTATATTGTCTCTCTCTACTCTCTTGTTTGCATAATTTCTGAGAATTCAGTTACAATTCTTTGTTTCTCTGCGGGTAATGTGTGCCCCCCTCTCCTCACCCCCTGGGCTTCTTTCATCCTCCTCCTGCCTATCCCCCACCACCATCTCTGCCTGTGGTTTGAAAATGATATACTTATGTTGACTAAAAAGATGCTCATCGTGAAGAGAGAGGTAGTGGGGGAAGCCCAATATATAAGATTTTGGTGAAAAGGGAGTTTGTGCAATTGAATGCTTATTTTACTAAAGGTTTTCTGCTAGTCACAGGAGCTAATGTCACCATGAAGGGATTTAGTGCTTTTCTAAATATGAGGAGATGCAAGGATCATGAAATCAGTTCCTGAAAATACCTGATTATCTAAAGATCTGTTCCACCAGTTTCTCTAGACCAAAGAGTGCCACCCTGAATTCCCTTCAAGGGGTGTTGAAGGTGGGGAACTGCTATAACACCAGGGTTCAGTCTCTTCAGAGGCAGATGGCAAATGCTCTTGTTGTTCAGTTGCTGATAAGTGCCACTTTGTAGTTGACACCCAGGTGTAGATTTTTAGATTCATTCTGTCTTAGCACTTCTTGGATCTGTGGTTTGGTGTCTGATACTAATTTTGGGGAAATCCTCAGTCTTTATTTTTTCAAATATTTTTTCTGTTCCTTTCTTTATTCTCCTAGTATTTCTGTTAAATGTATGTTACACCTTTTGTACTTCTCTCACAGCCCTTTGGCATTCTTTCTTTTTTTGTTTTCTTCGATTCTCTTTCTGTTCAGTTTTGGAGGTTTCTGTTGATACATACTGAAGTTCAGAAATTCTTTCCTTAGTTGTGTCCAGTGTGCTAATAAGCTCATCAGAGGCATCCTTCCTTTCTGTTACATATTTTTTTATTTTTAGCATTAATTTTTGATTTTTAGGGATTTCCATCTCTGCTACATTGCACATGTATTCTTGCATGGTGTGCTGTCTACTTTAATCATTAGAGTCCTTAGAAGAGTAATCACAGTTGTTTTAGTTCCCAGCCAGATAATTCCGACATCTGTGCCATGTCTGCCTTGATGCTTGTTTTGTCTCATCAAATTCTGTTTTTTACCTTTTTGTATGTCTTATACTTTTTTCTTGATAGTTGGACATGATATACTAGGTAAAAGGATCTGTGGGAATACTCTTTCTAGTAAGGGGAAGCATTCTACAGTCCTGGGATTAGGTCTCAATTTCAGTTCAGTGAACCTAGGTCTCTGTGGGACAGGATGACTAGAATGGGCTAGAGTTAGGTATTTCCCATTTCCCAGCAGGAGTCGTTGGGTCATTAAGGGTTTGGTAAAACTTCTGTAAGTTGGGCTCTAGGCAACTGCTGACTCCTGAGGGTAGGCCTTGTTAAGAGCAGAGTCCTCTGTTCTGTTTCAGAATTTTCCCTTTTTCCCTTTCCCTGGTGGAAGGGGATTTTGGAGTAGGGGTGGATTTTTCTGCAGTACTTATTGGGAGAATCTGGTCAAGTTTCGGAAGGTGGAAGTCACAGGAGTGGGGCTCTCTCTTATGACTGGGTCCTTCTGGAGTTTTTAACCCTTAAAAATGTAAATACTGAACCTCTGACAGTCCGTCAGTTGGCTGTGTAGATTTTCCTACCAAGGTATTTGATCTTGTAGTAGTTGTAAGATTAGTTCAAAGAATTTCCATATGCCCTTCACTTATTTCTCCAAATATTGACATTTACCACCATTGCTTTATTGTATTCTCTCTCTAATTGTATATGTTTATATGCATAAATTGTATATACATATGTATATGTATTTGTATATGTATATATTTATATATATCTATTTATACACACACACTTTTCCCGCTGAACTGTTTGAAGGTAAATTTCAGGCATACTCCTCATTTAGCCCTATATTTATTGTTCTACCTATTCATGTTTTTTGGACTATAGATCCTCTTAAATTACTACAGTGCAGTTATCAAAATCACAAAATTAACACTGATATAATGTCTAATCTGTAGACTTTATTTCAATTTTTACTAGTTGACCTAAAATGTTCTTTATAAGAAAAGGAAAAATTCTGGTTCAGGGTGCAATTTAGGGTCACTTACTGAATTTATTCATCATGTCTCTTCTGTTTTCTTTATATCTGGACGTATGATATACTACTGCCTTTCTTTGTCTCTCTTTACCTTGACACATTTAAAATATGCATGTGTGCACACAGTCGCTCAGTTGTGTCCCACTCTTTGCGACCCCATGGATTGTAGCCCACCAGACTTCCCTGCCCATGCAAATCTCCAGACAAGACTTCTGGAGTGAGTAGCCATTCCCTTCTTCAGGGGATCTTCCCAACCCAGGGATTGAACCCACTCTGCTTAGATTTCAGTTCAGTGAACCTAGGTCTCTAGGCAACTGAGTTAGGTATTTCCCATTTCCCAGCAGGAGTCGTTGGGTCATTAAGGGTTTGGTAAAACTTCTGTAAGTTGGGCTCTAGGCAACTGCTGACTCCTGAGGGTAGGCCTTGTTAAGAGCAGAGTCCTCTGTTCTGTTTCAGAATTTTCCCTTTTTCCCTTTCCCTGGTGGAAGGGGATTTTGGAGTAGGGGTGGATTTTTCTGCAGTACTTATTGGGAGAATCTGGTCAAGTTTCGGAAGGTGGAAGTCACAGGAGTGGGGCTCTCTCTTATGACTGGGTCCTTCTGGAGTTTTTAACCCTTAAAAATGTAAATACTGAACCTCTGACAGTCCGTCAGTTGGCTGTGTAGATTTTCCTACCAAGGTATTTGATCTTGTAGTAGTTGTAAGATTAGTTCAAAGAATTTCCATATGCCCTTCACTTATTTCTCCAAATATTGACATTTACCACCATTGCTTTATTGTATTCTCTCTCTAATTGTATATGTTTATATGCATAAATTGTATATACATATGTATATGTATTTGTATATGTATATATTTATATATATCTATTTATACACACACACTTTTCCCGCTGAACTGTTTGAAGGTAAATTTCAGGCATACTCCTCATTTAGCCCTATATTTATTGTTCTACCTATTCATGTTTTTTGGACTATAGATCCTCTTAAATTACTACAGTGCAGTTATCAAAATCACAAAATTAACACTGATATAATGTCTAATCTGTAGACTTTATTTCAATTTTTACTAGTTGACCTAAAATGTTCTTTATAAGAAAAGGAAAAATTCTGGTTCAGGGTGCAATTTAGGGTCACTTACTGAATTTATTCATCATGTCTCTTCTGTTTTCTTTATATCTGGACGTATGATATACTACTGCCTTTCTTTGTCTCTCTTTACCTTGACACATTTAAAATATGCATGTGTGCACACAGTCGCTCAGTTGTGTCCCACTCTTTGCGACCCCATGGATTGTAGCCCACCAGACTTCCCTGCCCATGCAAATCTCCAGACAAGACTTCTGGAGTGAGTAGCCATTCCCTTCTTCAGGGGATCTTCCCAACCCAGGGATTGAACCCAGGTCTTTTGCATTGCAGATGGATTCTTTATTGTCTGAGCAGGTTGCTATTTCCTCCTCCAGGGGATCTTCCTGATTAAACTATATTGCAGGCGGAATTTTTACCACTGCACCATCTGGGAAGCCATTAATTGGACAGTTATTTTGTAATTTGGGTTTGTCTGATGTTTCCTCATGATTAGATTTAGGTGATGCATTTTATAAGGATTGCCATAATAACAATCTTTTTGTCCTATTTACTGGTGAAATTAACTTTGACTACTTAGTTAAGATGGTGTTCTCCAGGTTTCTCCACTGAAAGGTATACTATTTTCTCCTCTGTAATTAATACATATGTTATGGGGAGGGAATGGCTTTATACAACATAAATATTTTCAGATTTTGCCCATTAGTTTCAGCATCTTCCCATTTATTAGTTTTAGCATTCCTTGATGCATGCGTTAATCAGTTTTTATTATAATGGTTCCCTAATGATGATTTTCTAGTTGTATTCTTACATATTTGTTAATTCACATTCTGTTGAGTACCTGTTCTTTAAAAACAAAATCAGATTTTCTTCTTACCTTCAGATACCTCGTGCCTCCAGTTTTTGAGCTTTTCTGGGGCTGTGTAGATGAAGAAATTTACTTCTTGTTTGGCTTTTCTCACCCCATGGAGGCATTTTCTCCCCTCTCCATGGTGTGCTAGCTAGGATCTTCACTACGTAGTTCAGTAGAACTGTGTATGCTGCTTATTGCAGGGGGAAAGTTACCATGTTTTCCAAAGGTTTTTGTACAATAGTTACTCTTTTTCTTTGTATTCTTTATATACTTAGTTTGCTAAAAGTTTTACTTTGTGAATTATATTCATAATTTTGAAATGTTAATTCTTGCTTTTAGGATAAACCCTATTTGGTTGTAATAGGTTATTCTTTGTTGCTGGACTTGGTTTACTGTTACCTTTAGAGTTCGATGTTTGTCTTCACGAGAGCATGCTTGGTAGTTTTCCTTAAAATGTTCCTTTTTTTTTTTTGAACATTTGTTTTTATTTATTTATCTTTTTTGGAGGGGGTGGAGCGGGGAGGGAGGGGGATGGGCGGGCCACTTCTATTGGTCTTTCATTTGTCTATTTTCATCCGTCTTTGTTCTTTGGCTCCTGTGGGCCTCCCATCGCTGTGGCCTCTGTTGTCGCACAGCACCCACTCTGGCCGCATGCACTCCAGAACCCGGGCTCGGTAATTGGACACATCGGTCCAGCTGCTCCGCGGCAGGTGGGATCTTCCCAGGCCAGGGATTGAACCGGCGCCCCTTACACTGCAAGGTGTCCTTACCCGCTGGACCACCAGGGGAAGCCCTCCTTCTTTTTTTTTGTTGTTTAATATTTCTGGAAAACTTTAGGTCTATGTGTTACTGTTTGGTTTTGTTGTTGTTACTGTTTTTTAAAAAACAAGTTTGAAAGAAATTATGGAAGAAGCCTTTTGTGTCTGAGTTTTGCTTTACAGAAAGATTGGTGGTAATTCAGTTTTCTTTTATTGACAGCAGTTTTCAATTTTTTTCTTTGGTCAATTTGATAATATTTGGGTCCTCACTGGCGTTTCTTTCTTTCTGTAGATAACTATATTAGTTCTACCCATCCATCATATTTTCATCTTTCATCAGTTTAGGTATATCTGCCTGCCAACCAAACAGTAAGATAATAATCTTCTTTCTGGGCTCTTTTTGTTCTTAGTGGGTTTTTCTTTCATTACTGTCATGTTAGTGGAGGCGCATGGAGAAAAATGCATGTGTTTAATTTACTTAACTTAAATGCATATATTTAAGTTGCTTAACTGAGATGTCTCTTTAGCCTTTGTATTTCCTTTCAGTTTTATAAATAGAATATAGTAATTTTCCACTCTGGTTATTATCAACCATAATAGGATAGCATTGATACTGTCAAGAGCTTTTGAGGGTTCAGAGTTTTTGTCCTTAGTGCAAGTTGCCCTAAAATTTATATTTTAGAATTTGCTTGCTTTTTCTAATTTATTTTTTTCTCATTGACGGTTACCACTTTCGTTAGGTTATACCAAATTATAAGTTCTAATCTGCTGTCAATTCCCTAATGATACAGTTGGTCTTGTTAGAATTGTGGGTATAGAATCTTGCTTCTTTTAGTGTGTATACAGTGTAAAATCTCTTGATTTTTCACTGCCTAGTGGCCTGTTTGGTAACTTGCCTCGCTCCCAGTGATGGATACTAGTTGCTGGATATAGGAGTCTTTCTTGATTTGTAGTCATCATTTTTCCTTTTCTGTCATAGTTGCATAGTTTAGCCCCTACCCCCCTCTTTTCTACCCCTAAAATGCAGGTTCATTTTATATTTGACTTCTGAATATTTGGGTGGGATAAGTTTAGACTTACAGAGAAGTTTCAAAAATGTTATAGTTGCTTTATGTCATTTACCCTTCTTCCCCTAATGCTGCCAGCTTAGATAATCATGTTTGTCAAAAGCTAGGAGATTAACATGGGCATATATACTATTGCCTGAGCTACACACTTGACTTGAATTTCACTAGTTACATCATTAGTGTCTTTTTTCTTTTGTAGGGTCCAGTCTAGAATGCTGCATTGCATTTGGTTGTTATCTCTCCTTTGTCCCCTCTGATCATGACAGTTTCATTTCATTTATCTTCATTTTTCATAACCTTGACAGTTCTAAGTTGTTCTGGTCAGGAGTTTTTTAAAATGTGCCTCAGTTTGAGTTTATCAGAAGTGTTTCCATGACTAAATTGGCATGGGTTTTGGGGAAGAAACTACAGAGTTGAAGTCACATTTTCATCACATCTTATTAAATATGATGTAAATGTTGTTGTTCAGTCCTTAAAGTCGTGCACAGCTGTTTGCAACCCTACAGAGTGCAGCACACCAGGCTTCCCCTGACCTACATTATCTCCTGGAGTTTGCTCATGTTCATGTCCATTGAGTCGGTGTTTCTAGCTAACCATCTTATCCTCTGTTGCCCCCTTCTCCATTTGTCTTCACGTTTTCCCAGCATCAGGGTCTTTCCCTCTGAGTAGGCCTTGGTGTGAGGTGACCAAAGTATTGGACTTTTAGCCTTAGCATCAATCCTTCCGGTGAACATTTGAGGTTGATTTCCTTTAGGATTGGTTGGTTTGTTCTCCTGGTAGTCCAACGGACTCTAAAGAGTCTTCTCTAGCAGCATAATTGAAAAGCCTCAGTTCTTAGACATACAGCCTTCTTTCATGGTCCAGCTCTCACATCCATTCGTGATACTAGAAAAATGATATGTTTGACCATACGGACCTTTGTCAACAAAGTGATGTCTCTCCTTTTTACTATGTCATTTAGGCTTATCATAGGTTTTCCTCCAAGGAGCAAGCATCTTTTAATTTCATGTCTGCTGTCACTGTCTGCAATGATTTTGGAGCCCAAGAAAATAAAATCTCTCATTGTTTCTGCTTTTCCCCTCTGTTTGCCACAAAATGATGGGACTGGATGCCATGATCTTCGTTTTTTGAATGTTGAGTTGTAAGCCAACTTTTTCACCCTCTTTCAGCCTAATCAAAAGGCTCTGTAGTTTCTTTTCACTCTTTGCCATTACGGTGGTGTCATTTGTATATCTGAGATTGTTGATACTTCGCTTTACATCTTGATTCCAGCTTGTGATTCATCCAGTCCAGTATTATGCATGATGTACTCTGCGTATATTAAATAAGCGGGATGACAGTATGCAGCCTTGACATGCTCTTTTCCCGATTTGGAATCAGTGTGTTGTTCCATGTCCAGTTCTAACTGTTGCTTCTTGACCTGCATACAGGTTTCTCAGACGATGGGTAAGGTCAGGAGTTTTTTAAAATGTGCCTCAGTTTGAGTTTATCAGAAGTGTTTCCATGACTAAATTGGCATGGGTTTTGGGGAAGAAACTACAGAGTTGAAGTCACATTTTCATCACATCTTATTAAATATGATGTAAATGTTGTTGTTCAGTCCTTAAAGTCGTGCACAGCTGTTTGCAACCCTACAGAGTGCAGCACACCAGGCTTCCCCTGACCTACATTATCTCCTGGAGTTTGCTCATGTTCATGTCCATTGAGTCGGTGTTTCTAGCTAACCATCTTATCCTCTGTTGCCCCCTTCTCCATTTGTCTTCACGTTTTCCCAGCATCAGGGTCTTTCCCTCTGAGTAGGCCTTGGTGTGAGGTGACCAAAGTATTGGACTTTTAGCCTTAGCATCAATCCTTCCGGTGAACATTTGAGGTTGATTTCCTTTAGGATTGGTTGGTTTGTTCTCCTGGTAGTCCAACGGACTCTAAAGAGTCTTCTCTAGCAGCATAATTGAAAAGCCTCAGTTCTTAGACATACAGCCTTCTTTCATGGTCCAGCTCTCACATCCATTCGTGATACTAGAAAAATGATATGTTTGACCATACGGACCTTTGTCAACAAAGTGATGTCTCTCCTTTTTACTATGTCATTTAGGCTTATCATAGGTTTTCCTCCAAGGAGCAAGCATCTTTTAATTTCATGTCTGCTGTCACTGTCTGCAATGATTTTGGAGCCCAAGAAAATAAAATCTCTCATTGTTTCTGCTTTTCGGCTCTGTTTGCCACAAAATGATGGGACTGGATGCCATGATCTTCGTTTTTTGAATGTTGAGTTGTAAGCCAACTTTTTCACCCTCTTTCAGCCTAATCAAAAGGCTCTGTAGTTTCTTTTCACTCTTTGCCATTACGGTGGTGTCATTTGTATATCTGAGATTGTTGATACTTCGCTTTACATCTTGATTCCAGCTTGTGATTCATCCAGTCCAGTATTATGCATGATGTACTCTGCGTATATTAAATAAGCGGGATGACAGTATGCAGCCTTGACATGCTCTTTTCCCGATTTGGAATCAGTGTGTTGTTCCATGTCCAGTTCTAACTGTTGCTTCTTGACCTGCATACAGGTTTCTCAGACGATGGGTAAGGTCATCTGGTATTCCCATCTCTTAAATATTTTCCACAGTTTGTTGTGATCCAGACAGTCAAGGACTTTAGCATAGTTAACGAAGCAGAAATAGATGTTTTTCTGGAATTCCCTTGCTTTTTCTATGATCCAGCAGATATTGGCAATTTGATCTCATTCCTCTGCCTTTTCTAAATCCAGCTTGTACTTCTGGAAGGTCTCGGTTCTCGGTACTGTTGAAGCCTGGCTTGAAGGATTTTGAGTGTTACCTTGCTAGCATGTGAAATGAGCACAGTTGTACTGTAGTTTGAACATTTATTGGCGTTACCCTTCTTGGGGATTGGAATGAAAATTGACCTTTTCCAGTCCTGTGGCCATTGCCGAGTTTTCCAGTTTGCTGGCGTATTGATTGTAGCACTTTAACAGCATCATCTTTTAGGATTTTAAATAGCTCAGCTGGAATTCCATTACCTCCACTGGCTTTGTTTGTAGTAATGATTTCTAAGGTGCACTTGACTTCACACTCCAGGATGTCTGGCTGTAGATGAGTGACCATACCTTTGTGGTATCTGGATTATTCAAACCTTTTGTGTAAAGTTCTTCTGTGTATTCATACCACCTCTTCTTAATCTATTCTGTTTCTGTTAGGTTCTTACTGAATTGTGCCTATTTTTGCATGTAATGTTCCCTTGTTATCTCCAATTTTCTTAAAGAGATCCCTAGTCTTTCCCATTTTGTTGTTTTCCTCTGTTTCTTTGCATTGTTCACTTAAGAAGGCTTATCTCTCCTTGTTATCTCTGGAACAGTGCATGCAGTTGGATGTGTCTTTCCCGTTCTCCATTGCCTTTCATTTCTTCTCTTTTCTCAAGCTATTTTATAGCCTCCTCATACTACCACTTTGCCTTCTTATTTATGTTTTTCTTGGGGGTGGTTTTGGTCACCACCTCCTATACAGTGTTACAAACCTTGGTCCAAAGTTCTTCAGGCACTCTGTCCTCCAGCTCTCATCCCGTGAATCTATTCGGCACTTCCACTGTACAAGTATGAGGGATTTGATTTAGAGCATACTTGAAGGGCCTAGTGGTTTTCCTTACTTTTCTCAATTTAAACTTGAAAATTCCTGTAAGGACTTCACTTTGGACTGTTTCATTGACTGTGAGGCCACTTCATTCTTCTACCGCATCCTTGCCCACAGTAGTAGATATAGTGATCATCTGAATCAAATTCTCCTGTTCCCGTCCATTTTGGTTCACTGATTCATAGAATGTTGATATTCACTCTTGCCATCTCCTACTTGACCATGTCCAATTTACCTTGATTCACTGACCTAACATTAGCATTGCAGTTTCCTATGCAGTATTCTTTACGCCATTGGCCTTTACTTTGACCATCAGACACATCTACAACTGAGTATCATTTCCATTTTGTCCAAGCCTCTTCATTCTTTCGGAGCTATTTCTGTGCTCTCCCCCAGTATCATATTGGATACCTTCTGACCTGGAGGGCTCATCTTCTGGTGTTGTATCTTTTTGCCTTTTCATACTGTTCATGGGGTTCTTGAGGCAGGAGTACTGGAATGATTTGTCATTCCCTCCTCCACAGGCCTGTGTTTTTTGATTCTCCACTGTGACCTGTCTGTCTTGGGTGGCCCTCTGCATAGCATGTCCCATAGTTTTCATTGAGTTATACAGGTCCCTTCACCATGACAAGGCTATGATCCATGAAGGAGATGCTATGAGTAAGGCATCAGTTTTCATGTTAACTTTGATGTCCACTTGTCTTATCAGGTTTCTTACTATTAGTCAACTTTTTCTATAGTTGATTCTTTGGAAATGAATTGCAAATTTTGTTTTATTAGAGAGTTTGCATGTGTGTCATTTGGAATTCTGTAAGGTAGATGCGTCCCTCCTCCCCATTTATTTTTTCAATTATTATATCAGCGTGAACTCATAAATATTTTATTAGGGGGAATTATAATTCAATGCTATTATAATTTAATTTTGCTAAAATTGTTCCATCTTTGGTGATTAGGAGGTTTTTAGGTTTGCTTCTGAATCCTTTTGACATTTTCTTTATTTTTTTGAATGCCTTCTTGCTTTCTGTCCTTGCACAATATTCTGGGCTTAATCTTGTGTTTTTCCTGCCTCATCCTATTATCAGTCATTTCTCCTGGGAGCTCTGCCTCCTTGTGTTGGAGAATGGTATTCAGAAAATGAAATCTCGCTATAGCTGTGCTTGTTGCTACTGGAGTATCACCTCCATCTAGACTTTCTCTGAGGACAGACGTTTAGTTCTTCTATCCCAGGGAACAGAGTATATGTAACTGCTTCCGTATCTGTTCATCTGTGTGTGTGAAATAACTATAAGTTCATAGGGATGCTTCTTACTCTAACCTAGCACTATTAGAACAAACAGTTCATTCTACCTCTCCTCTCTTGTTCATTTATAACTTCTTTTTCTGAAAAGGAGACATCTTGCTCCTATTACCTACTGTTTATCTATTTGTATTTACATTATACATGTAAAGAAGTTTCAGATTTGCTCATGATATGCCCTCTGACTCATTCTTTCGAGCTATTTCTGTGCTCTCCCCAGTATCATATTGGATACCTTCTGACCTGGGGCTCATCTTCTGGTGTTGTATCTTTTTGCCTTTTCATACTGTTCATGGGGTTCTTGAGGCAGGAGTACTGGAATGATTTGTCATTCCCTCCTCCACAGGCCTGTGTTTTTTGATTCTCCACTGTGACCTGTCTGTCTTGGGTGGCCCTCTGCATAGCATGTCCCATAGTTTTCATTGAGTTATACAGGTCCCTTCACCATGACAAGGCTATGATCCATGAAGGAGATGCTATGAGTAAGGCATCAGTTTTCATGTTAACTTTGATGTCCACTTGTCTTATCAGGTTTCTTACTATTAGTCAACTTTTTCTATAGTTGATTCTTTGGAAATGAATTGCAAATTTTGTTTTATTAGAGAGTTTGCATGTGTGTCATTTGGAATTCTGTAAGGTAGATGCGTCCCTCCTCCCCATTTATTTTTTCAATTATTATATCAGCGTGAACTCATAAATATTTTATTAGGGGGAATTATAATTCAATGCTATTATAATTTAATTTTGCTAAAATTGTTCCATCTTTGGTGATTAGGAGGTTTTTAGGTTTGCTTCTGAATCCTTTTGACATTTTCTTTATTTTTTTGAATGCCTTCTTGCTTTCTGTCCTTGCACAATATTCTGGGCTTAATCTTGTGTTTTTCCTGCCTCATCCTATTATCAGTCATTTCTCCTGGGAGCTCTGCCTCCTTGTGTTGGAGAATGGTATTCAGAAAATGAAATCTCGCTATAGCTGTGCTTGTTGCTACTGGAGTATCACCTCCATCTAGACTTTCTCTGAGGACAGACGTTTAGTTCTTCTATCCCAGGGAACAGAGTATATGTAACTGCTTCCGTATCTGTTCATCTGTGTGTGTGAAATAACTATAAGTTCATAGGGATGCTTCTTACTCTAACCTAGCACTATTAGAACAAACAGTTCATTCTACCTCTCCTCTCTTGTTCATTTATAACTTCTTTTTCTGAAAAGGAGACATCTTGCTCCTATTACCTACTGTTTATCTATTTGTATTTACATTATACATGTAAAGAAGTTTCAGATTTGCTCATGATAGCTTGCATCTACCTACGGCATGATATTTTTGGTTGTGAACTCATTTTTTTGAAACTGTTTGAGGCATTGAAATTTATTTTTTAGGGAAATTTATATTTGATTCTGCTAGTCATTTAGAGGTTTTCATAATTGTTTTTTGCTTTACAATTTTTAACTGTGGGAAAATATACATAACATAAAATTTATTATTTTATGTTTATTGTACGCTCATAATGTTGTGCAACCATCATCACTCTCCATTTCTAGAACTTTCTTATCATCCTAGATAAAAGCTCAGTACCCATTAAAAAATAACTACATTCTCCTCTCCCTTCTGCCCCTGGAAACCTCTATTCTGCTTACTCTCTGAATTTGCCTGTTCTAGATAATATCATATAAATGGAATCATACAATATTTGTCCTTCTGTGTCTGGCATGATTAGAACATTTTTCTTAGGTTTTCAAGGTTCATTTTGTATATCCATTTCTGTTGATGGACATTTGGGTTGTTTCCCTATTCTGGCTTTGGTGAATAATGCTGCTGTGAACACTGGTGTACAAGTCTCAGAGTCCATGCTGTCAGTTGTTTCTGGGTATATATCTAGAATGAGGATCACTAGGTCATAGGGTAATTCTGTTTAACTTTTTGAGGAGCTACTAAACATTTTCCATAGTGGCTGTATCGTTTTATATCCGCAGAAGTAATGCATAAAAGTTCCAGTTTCTCCACATCCTCATCAACACTTGTTATTTTCTAATTTACAAAAAAAAAAAAACAAAACAAAAACAGCCATCCTAAAGAGTGTGAAATAGTATCTCTGTACTTTTGCTCTGTTTTTCCCTAAAATCTTTATGATATTGTGCGTCTTTTCCATGAAACTGTTTTAATTATGAACTTTTCTGGGCCATGTATGTTCTGAAAATTCTGGTTCCAAACCCGAGTAATTGTGAGCTGATCTTTAGGAATTCCTTAAACATGCAGTGGGAGATACACTTTGTCTTTGTGTGCATAGCCACTCATTGTGTCAAACTTTGACGCTCTGGTTTGTAGTCCACCAGGACTCTGTCTGTGGGATTTCCCAGGCAAGAATCCTGGAGTGGGTTGCTGTTTTCCTTCTCTAGGGGATCTTCCTGACCTTCCAGGGATCGAACCCATGTCTCCTGCATTGCAGGCGAATTGTTTACCTGCAGAGCCATCAGAGAAACCCTGTTTGTCTTTACTTCAACCCCAGAGCCCAGAGCCGACAGGATGATGATGTAATTATTCCCACTGTCTCTCATCAGTGAGTTTTGGTTTTTTCCCCTGCTAGTTCACCCAGTAGGATTGTTGCCCATCAGGTTTTCTGGTCTTCAGTATGACCTTTCGTCTTGCTGGGGCCCCAAACCTGATCTTCCCAGACTCTCGTCCTCAGGTTTTTAAAATACGGCTCCACAACAATGCCAGCTTTAGAACTTCATTTGTTTCTCAGGTTCCTACTTTGTAGTTGTTTATGGCTTTAGGGTATTTCAGGCATGAACTTATAAAATATTTTAATCTCGTAGTAAGTGTGTTTCGTGTTCTGATTTGGAGAGTTATTTTTAACATTGAGTTCTCTCTGATGCTAACACACAAAACCTTGGTTGGGTTCTTTACTGTTGAAAGAGGTAACAAAAATGCTAGTGGTCTGAATTTAGTTCTCATAAATAAGACAAGCAAATTAACAGGTACTGATTTCTAGAACCAGTGATCAAATATGGAGATGTACAGTTGGTTTTTATGTATTCTGTACATATTCATGTGTTCCCTCTCACATTTTTATTTTATTTTACTTACTTGAGCTGTTTTTCTGTAGCAAACTCACAAGTGTAAATGAGCCAAAAAAAAAAAAAGGCTTTAATATGTTCTTTTTCTCTTAGAGGCAATAGGTAAAAGGCAATCTTAATTAAAAGAAAACCTTGCCTAAGCAAAGAGTTGGGGAAATGCTCAGTTTTGTTTTATATTTAATAGCTCTATTAATGAATACTTAATCTGAGTTTGTTTTTATTTCAGCTTTGACTAGAGCAGAATCTAAAAGAGATGGAGGTTTTAAAAATAATTGGAGCTTTGATCATGGAGAAGAAAGTGAAGGAGATACAGATAAAGAGTAAGAGTTTTTTTTTTATCCCCTCAGATATTTTATAAGAATGAAACTTTCCATTAGAAAAATAATTTATATTCCCTAGAAATATTTTTAAGAGTATAATAGTCTTAAGAAAACATTGAGCTCTTATGGTAACATTAAAGAAAGAAAAAGCAGTTCTTTTGTTGGTAAATAATTTTGAATTTCTTCTGTCTTTTGAAATGTATAAATATGTATATATTATATATGTAAGCTTACAATTAAAAGTTATGGATTTCCTGTTAAAGAAATTATTCTGTTTTTAATGACAGTCTGTTCAGGTAGTAATTTGGAAAGCTGCCATTTATCAGGAGTAAATGAAACCAGATATGATTCCTGAAATTTTTGAGTTTAGTGTCTTTCTTTCCATTTGTCTCTATCCCAGACTCTCGTCCTCAGGTTTTTAAATACGGCTCCACAACAATGCCAGCTTTAGAACTTCATTTGTTTCTCAGGTTCCTACTTTGTAGTTGTTTATGGCTTTAGGGTATTTCAGGCATGAACTTATAAAATATTTTAATCTCGTAGTAAGTGTGTTTCGTGTTCTGATTTGGAGAGTTATTTTTAACATTGAGTTCTCTCTGATGCTAACACACAAAACCTTGGTTGGGTTCTTTACTGTTGAAAGAGGTAACAAAAATGCTAGTGGTCTGAATTTAGTTCTCATAAATAAGACAAGCAAATTAACAGGTACTGATTTCTAGAACCAGTGATCAAATATGGAGATGTACAGTTGGTTTTTATGTATTCTGTACATATTCATGTGTTCCCTCTCACATTTTTATTTTATTTTACTTACTTGAACTGTTTTCTTCTAGCAAACTCACGAGTGTAAATGAGCCAAAAAAAAAAGAGGCTTTAATATGTTCTTTTTCTCTTAGAGGCAATAGGTAAAAGGCAATCTTAATTAAAAGAAAACCTTGCCTAAGCAAAGAGTTGGGGAAATGCTCAGTTTTGTTTTATATTTAATAGCTCTATTAATGAATACTTAATCTGAGTTTGTTTTTATTTCAGCTTTGACTAGAGCAGAATCTAAAAGAGATGGAGGTTTTAAAAATAATTGGAGCTTTGATCATGGAGAAGAAAGTGAAGGAGATACAGATAAAGAGTAAGAGTTTTTTTTTTATCCCCTCAGATATTTTATAAGAATGAAACTTTCCATTAGAAAAATAATTTATATTCCCTAGAAATATTTTTAAGAGTATAATAGTCTTAAGAAAACATTGAGCTCTTATGGTAACATTAAAGAAAGAAAAAGCAGTTCTTTTGTTGGTAAATAATTTTGAATTTCTTCTGTCTTTTGAAATGTATAAATATGTATATATTATATATGTAAGCTTACAATTAAAAGTTATGGATTTCCTGTTAAAGAAATTATTCTGTTTTTAATGACAGTCTGTTCAGGTAGTAATTTGGAAAGCTGCCATTTATCAGGAGTAAATGAAACCAGATATGATTCCTGAAATTTTTGAGTTTAGTGTCTTTCTTTCCATTTGTAACTTCTCCCATCCCCCGACATATTCATCTTAGATTGCTACCAGAGAGACCAGGAACCCTGTAAATGATAAACACAGGTGTTGACCCAGACAGAAGTTAAGCAAAGCATTCACTACAGTTTGCTGTGTACTTGGTATGACTATTGTAAATTTTTAAGTGGTTTTCACAGAACCTTTTGAATGTCATGGATTTGTATTACAAATTTAGCATTGCTGTTAGTTTCTTGGTTTATTGATCTAGTTTTCTATTGGCCAGAACAAACAGCAAGTTAAGAGACACACAAATATATACACTAAATTCTACCAAAGCTGCAAATACTTTTTAGACATTTTACACAAGAAATCATTCAGAATCTATTGGCTGAATATTATAGGTGTTTCAGTTCTGTCTGGGCAACAGCTTCATTCATCATTACCATTTTATTTGCCTTCACCTATGAGATGTTGAATTTGAAGTCAAGTTTTACTTAAAGGAGAGTTTTGAACTAGTAAGTTTCTCAAAGTTGGCATTTTATGGTCTTTTTATTTCTGATTATTTTTTATTACAGACATTTGTTACTTGGGTATTAATAGTTTTGATAAATACAAATTAAATATGAAATTGAGTAGATCACCTTTAAACATTAAAGAAAATTACACTTTTTTTTTTCATCCATATATATTCTTTGGCCTGTGTGGGCTTCCCATTGCAGTGGCCTGTCTCATTGCAGAGCCCCAGCTCTGGGTGCGTGTGCTCCAGAGTGCTGGCTCATAATTGGATGCACTGGTCCAGCTGCTCCCCTGGCAGGTGGGATCTTCCTGGGCCTCGGAGGGAACCGGTGCCCCTTGCACTGCAAAGCAGACTCTTTAGTCACTGGACCACCAGGGAAGCCCTAAACACTTTTATAAAATGTTTGCAGGAGAGAATTTTCAGCATTAAATCAGTTGGGATGTATACAAATAATAATGAAAGAAATATTTTACATCTTTATTATACTTTATTAGTTTTTAACTAAAAGCAGTTCAGCAGAGTTGTCTTCAGAGGGTTTTATTTTGACATTGTTAGAAGATTTGTCATGATTATGTAAAATGTCTTTTAAGCTGCACTTTCTGTATGTTTCATTTATGAATTAGTTGGTTTATCATTGTGTTCAGATGAATATGAACTATTAATAGATACATCATGCTTGTCTTTTAGAATCTCAGGCCAGTGATTCTTAGTGAAGTTTTGAAAATGGTAGAGATATAACAATGTTATTGAACTAATAACATTGAAATAAGTTTTTTATTTTTATTTTTTTCATTAACTATTGTTTTCTTACTAATATGTTTCTTTCCTTCTGTTTTGTTTTTGAGTCCTTTTCCCTAAGTTAAAATCAAGACAGAAAGGAAAAATAAGTGAGAATATATGAAACCTACAGTTAAGAAAACAAAAATTATGTGTTTATGGCCGAAGTCAATAAACAAAGGCTCATGGGCACAGTCTGGTGATCACTGGATTTTGTTATTGTTTTACTGGAATGTAGTCACACATTTAGTCTATGTTGCAAAGCAAAGATGAGTAGTTGCTACAGAGACTATACTGTAAAAGCCTAAAATATTGATTCTGGCTCTTTTCAGAAAGTTTGCTAATCTCTCTAGGTGAGCAAAGAGAATAAAACTTCTGAATTTAATATATGAGTTGTAATTATCACTTAAGTTTTTTTCCCCCTTATTTTCTATGTAGTGATGCAAATCTCCTCAGTGTAGATGAAGATGAGGATTCTGAAACCCCAAGAGGAAAAAAGGCAAGTGTGCTTTTAAATTTTTTTAATTTTTGGTTGTATACTAAAACCTAATACATCAGAAGATTTGTATTTTCAGTTGTAAGTCCCAGCTACCCACTTTCCTACCCCAGAGGTGAATGGTATTTTCAGTTTCTTGTTTATTCCATCAGAAATATTTATCACAAAGAAATCTATATTCTCACCACCACTTTCTTGCTCATTCTCTGTCAGTAGTGTACTGCATGCGTGTTTTGTGATTTTACTTTTTGTAAAATTCATGTATCTGAGAGACCAACCATACGAATATATTAAAATCACCCCCATTGTTTTTAGTAGGTGCATATTAGTCCAGTGTATGATTCTCTGCTGTTATCCAACACCAACTTATGGAAGGATCTAGCATTGTTTTTCTCCCACCTAAAATAATGTTGAGTAAATTAGCCTCCATATGGGTTATTTTGCACACATACAAGCATGTCTGCAGGATGAATTTCTAGAATTAGAGCTGCTATATCAGGACAGGTACATTTCTAATTTTATCATACCTGATTTTCACTTTTACTAGCAGTGTTGGAGCATTCCTATTTCCTCCTCCTTTTTACGTTACAGTCTCTCTAGCTTTTATTTTAACATTTTCATTGCTTAGAGTGAGCTTTGTAAGTAAAAGGTGTCTTTCACTGTGATCTTCTGTGATCTTGGTCTTCAATTTGGGAAGCTTTTCTTTTTTGTTGTTCTTGCAGATGACACCCCTTCCTCTTTTTTAAATAAAGTGTATGCCTTGTTACACATTTTTTGAGGATGTATCTGTTGATATTTTTAAAGTAAAACTTACATGATTCTAAGTATCTATCCTGTGCTCTCCTAAGATAATTCAGACCTGATACTCTGCATCATCTGTTTTAAAAACACATGTACAACAACATGGTAAATAAACTATATTTCAGTTTAAGAAAAGTTTTAAAATATGTGTATCATCTCCTCTTTAACAGATGGAAATTTATATTGTGCCTTTTTCTCTAAGTTGTGACCCATAGGATCTTTGATCTTGATTGCTGCATGCTGGATCTTTTTTCTTTTTAAAACTTTTATTTTACCTTTTACTTTTACAGTTTTGTTATTTACAGATACATGCTGGATCTTTAGTTGTGGCATCTGATCTCTTAGTTGCAGTATATGGAACTTAGTTCCCTGATCGGAGATTAAACCTGGGCCCCCATGAGTTAGGAACATTTAGCCACTGGACCACTGGGAAAGGCCCTATATATGTATTTTCACTTCATATGGTATATTTTTATTCAATTGAAAATCTTTTAATAACTCTATCATACTTAATAAACTTTCACTGAATAAAAGGACGTATATATACATTCACTGAAATTTCATATATTAGGTGCTCTTGCCACTAAAAGTTCTAAGTATTAATTTTTTTGCTGAATTAAGTTACCTTTATAGTTCTTAATAAAACATGTTATTTATAATTGTTAAACCTATTGTGTAGAGTTATATTGGAAGACAAAAGTATAGTGTTTCTGCTGTTATCCAACACCAACTTATGGAAGGATCTAGCATTGTTTTCTCCCACCTAAAATAATGTTGAGTAAATTAGCCTCCATATGGGTTATTTTGCACACATACAAGCATGTCTGCAGGATGAATTTCTAGAATTAGAGCTGCTATATCAGGACAGGTACATTTCTAATTTTATCATACCTGATTTTCACTTTTACTAGCAGTGTTGGAGCATTCCTATTTCCTCCTCCTTTTTACGTTACAGTCTCTCTAGCTTTTATTTTAACATTTTCATTGCTTAGAGTGAGCTTTGTAAGTAAAAGGTGTCTTTCACTGTGATCTTCTGTGATCTTGGTCTTCAATTTGGGAAGCTTTTCTTTTTTGTTGTTCTTGCAGATGACACCCTTCCTCTTTTTTAAATAAAGTGTATGCCTTGTTACACATTTTTTGAGGATGTATCTGTTGATATTTTTAAAGTAAAACTTACATGATTCTAAGTATCTATCCTGTGCTCTCCTAAGATAATTCAGACCTGATACTCTGCATCATCTGTTTTAAAAACACATGTACAACAACATGGTAAATAAACTATATTTCAGTTTAAGAAAAGTTTTAAAATATGTGTATCATCTCCTCTTTAACAGATGGAAATTTATATTGTGCCTTTTTCTCTAAGTTGTGACCCATAGGATCTTTGATCTTGATTGCTGCATGCTGGATCTTTTTTCTTTTTAAAACTTTTATTTTACCTTTTACTTTTACAGTTTTGTTATTTACAGATACATGCTGGATCTTTAGTTGTGGCATCTGATCTCTTAGTTGCAGTATATGGAACTTAGTTCCCTGATCGGAGATTAAACCTGGGCCCCCATGAGTTAGGAACATTTAGCCACTGGACCACTGGGAAAGGCCCTATATATGTATTTTCACTTCATATGGTATATTTTTATTCAATTGAAAATCTTTTAATAACTCTATCATACTTAATAAACTTTCACTGAATAAAAGGACGTATATATACATTCACTGAAATTTCATATATTAGGTGCTCTTGCCACTAAAAGTTCTAAGTATTAATTTTTTTGCTGAATTAAGTTACCTTTATAGTTCTTAATAAAACATGTTATTTATAATTGTTAAACCTATTGTGTAGAGTTATATTGGAAGTGTATTTCTTAAAATGTATAGTGTTTCTGTTTTCCTTCCTTATTCATTTAGTTCGTGTATCCATAAGTAAATGTTGTTATATTCTATAATGTACCTTCCAACAGTGATTTTCTTTTTATACTTTTTTTAGATACAAGTGCTGAGAAATCTTGATCACATAATAAATAGATGCGTATTGTGATAATTACTATAGCATTATCACTCATTTCTTTCCTTTTGAATTAAATGGCAGAAATCACATAGCAGAAACTTCTTGGTGGTCCAGTGGTTAAGAATCCTTCCAATGCAGGAGATTCTGGTTCAGTCTCTGATTGAGAAACTGAGATCCCACGTGCTGTGGGCCAACTAACCCTGTGTGATTCCACTAGAGAGCTTTCCGTAACTACTGAGCCTGAGTGCTCTAAAGCTTGTGCTCTGCAACTGGAGAATCCTGGGCAATGTATTGAAAACCCAGCACAGCGAAAAAGAAAAGAAGAAATCACATACAATGTAATAAAAGTTTGAAAGTTAAAAATAACTTATAATCCAGTCTTCAGATTTATTGTCTTTCTGAATTTGTGGGAAGTACATTAAAAAGGCTTTATCAAGACTTAATGAATAGCTAGTAGTTATACTTGTTACTTTCCTGTGTTTTAACCAGACACTCTCAAAAATAGTCTATTATTTACCTGAATAAATAAATTTTTCTGTTTTCATTTAAAATATACATGTTAATTTGTATCTTTGTGATGACATTTCACTGTAGAATTCTAGTAGAAAAATACAACCTTGGTTTTGACCTGAATTTTTGACCTGATTGTATAAAGGCATGCAAATTTGATTTTTTTTTTTTAAACTTTCTTTCCATTATTCTCACAGGATTTTTTCCCCTTGGGGCAGTGCCTTCATTGATAATTGCTGAAGTAGAGATACAAAGTCAAATACAAATTTTCATCAATTTTGCTTTCCCATTTTGCATTATATTAAATAGTCACATTAAGAAAGTCCTAATTTGGTCCAGAATACCTAGTTTTTCTATAGGTTCTCTTTTAACAGAAATATATCTAAAACAGAGAAAGATACGAAACTCGATTACCAAGTGTCAGAAGAGATTCCAGATACCACTATTTTGAAATGTTCTTTTCATGAGGTTTTTAGATGCTAACACAATAAATGAGAATTACGTCTTTTGTAAAGTGGGAGAAAGTGTATTGTGAAACTGAAGATGGTAAAGGAGACATTGCACGATGCTGTTTCTGCAAATGAGTTTTTTTTTTTTATCAGATATGTTTTGTTTTTTTTTTTAAGATTTATTTATTTATTTTTTTTTTTTGGGCAGGGGTCGGGTTGGGGAGGGAGGGGAGTGGGCGGGCCACTTCTATTGGTCCTTCATTTCTCTATTTAAATCTGTCTTTGTTGTTCGGCTGCTGTGGGCCTCCCATCGCGGTGGCGTCTGTTGTCGCAGAGCGCCAGCTCTGGGCGCATGCGCTCCAGAGCTCCGGCTCGGTGATTGGACACATCAGTCCAATCGCTCCACGGCACGTGGGATCTTCCCAGGCCAGGGCTCGAACCAGCGCCCCTTGCACTGCAAGGCGGTGTCCTTACCCACTGGACCACCAGGGGAAGCCCTGCAAATGAGTTTTAAAGTAAATCATTTCCAAGGAAGTATTAAAGTGGTTATTCTTGTTCAGTCGTGAAGTCATGTGTGAATTTTTATGACCCCCATGTACTGCAGCACACCAGGTTTCCCTGTACTTCACTGTCTTCTGGAGTTTGAACAGACTGATGTACATTGATTGGGTCAGTGATGCCATCCACCCATCTCATCCTCTCCCAGCCCCTTCTCCTTTTGCCTTCAGTCTTTTCCAGCATCATTTTTTAAATATACATGTTAATTTGTTTTCATTTAAAATATACATGTTAATTTGTATCTTTGATGACATTTCACTGTAGAATTCTAGTAGAAAAATACAACCTTGGTTTTGACCTGAATTTTTGACCTGATTGTATAAAGGCATGCAAATTTGATTTTTTTTTTTTAAACTTTCTTTCCATTATTCTCACAGGATTTTTTCCCCTTGGGGCAGTGCCTTCATTGATAATTGCTGAAGTAGAGATACAAAGTCAAATACAAATTTTCATCAATTTTGCTTTCCCATTTTGCATTATATTAAATAGTCACATTAAGAAAGTCCTAATTTGGTCCAGAATACCTAGTTTTTCTATAGGTTCTCTTTTAACAGAAATATATCTAAAACAGAGAAAGATACGAAACTCGATTACCAAGTGTCAGAAGAGATTCCAGATACCACTATTTTGAAATGTTCTTTTCATGAGGTTTTTAGATGCTAACACAATAAATGAGAATTACGTCTTTTGTAAAGTGGGAGAAAGTGTATTGTGAAACTGAAGATGGTAAAGGAGACATTGCACGATGCTGTTTCTGCAAATGAGTTTTTTTTTTTTATCAGATATGTTTTGTTTTTTTTTTTAAGATTTATTTATTTATTTTTTTTTTTTGGGCAGGGGTCGGGTTGGGGAGGGAGGGGAGTGGGCGGGCCACTTCTATTGGTCCTTCATTTCTCTATTTAAATCTGTCTTTGTTGTTCGGCTGCTGTGGGCCTCCCATCGCGGTGGCGTCTGTTGTCGCAGAGCGCCAGCTCTGGGCGCATGCGCTCCAGAGCTCCGGCTCGGTGATTGGACACATCAGTCCAATCGCTCCACGGCACGTGGGATCTTCCCAGGCCAGGGCTCGAACCAGCGCCCCTTGCACTGCAAGGCGGTGTCCTTACCCACTGGACCACCAGGGGAAGCCCTGCAAATGAGTTTTAAAGTAAATCATTTCCAAGGAAGTATTAAAGTGGTTATTCTTGTTCAGTCGTGAAGTCATGTGTGAATTTTTATGACCCCCATGTACTGCAGCACACCAGGTTTCCCTGTACTTCACTGTCTTCTGGAGTTTGAACAGACTGATGTACATTGATTGGGTCAGTGATGCCATCCACCCATCTCATCCTCTCCCAGCCCCTTCTCCTTTTGCCTTCAGTCTTTTCCAGCATCAGGGTCTTTTCCAGTGAGGTGGCTCTTAGTGTTAGGTGACTAAAGTATTGGAGCTTCAGCTTCAGCATTAGTCCTTTCTGTGAATATTCACGGCTGATTTCCTTAAGGATTGACTGATTTAATCTTTTGGGAGTCCAAGGGACCATCAAAAGTCTTCCCAGCACCACATTTCAAAAGCATCATTTCTTTGGCTCTCCGCTTTCTTTTCATCTAACTCTCACATCCTTATGTGACTCCTGGAAAAACCATAACTTTGACTATATGAACCTTTGTCAGCAGAGTGACATCTCTGTTTTTTAGTATGCTGTCTAGGTTTGTTATATAGCTTTTCTTCCAAGAAGCTAATTTCATGGTCAATTTAAAATCATCATCCAAAATGATTTTGGAGCCCAAGAAAATAAAATCTGTCACGGTTTCCACTTTTTCTCCTTCTGTGTGCCATGAAGTGATGTGACCAGATGCCATGATCTTATTTTTTTGAATGTTGAGTTTTAAGAAGCTTATTCAGTCTTCTTTCACCCTCAAGAAGCTCTTTAGTTCCTCTTTGCTTTTTTCCTTTATAGTGGTATCATCTGCATATCTGAAGTTGTTGGTATTTCTCCATACTGAGAACTATTGACTTAGGGGATTTTTGCAGAATAGCAAGGGAATAGGCCAAACTGAATGTAGCTTAATAACCAATTGTTTACTATAAATAATTTATGGACTTTCTAATTGAAGATATCTATGTTTCTACTTTAGTGGGAATTAATAATTACTGAATTCCGACCTGTTTATCCATTCTAGGGCTTGCCAGTTTGAGCTTTCTTGAGCTTTGTTGATGCTTAAGATAACCTCATGGCTAATGAAATGAAATGGTAAATGAAAGTTACCTGGTTAGAAGGAGACAATTCTGTTTGATTCCTGAGTAAATCATTTCCAAGGAAGTATTAAAGTGGTTATTCTTGTTCAGTCGTGAAGTCATGTGAATTTTATGACCCCATGAACTGCAGCACACCAGGTTTCCCTGTACTTCACTGTCTTCTGGAGTTTGAACAGACTGATGTACATTGATTGGGTCAGTGATGCCATCCACCCATCTCATCCTCTCCCAGCCCCTTCTCCTTTTGCCTTCAGTCTTTTCCAGCATCAGGGTCTTTTCCAGTGAGGTGGCTCTTAGTGTTAGGTGACTAAAGTATTGGAGCTTCAGCTTCAGCATTAGTCCTTTCTGTGAATATTCACGGCTGATTTCCTTAAGGATTGACTGATTTAATCTTTTGGGAGTCCAAGGGACCATCAAAAGTCTTCCCAGCACCACATTTCAAAAGCATCATTTCTTTGGCTCTCCGCTTTCTTTTCATCTAACTCTCACATCCTTATGTGACTCCTGGAAAAACCATAACTTTGACTATATGAACCTTTGTCAGCAGAGTGACATCTCTGTTTTTTAGTATGCTGTCTAGGTTTGTTATATAGCTTTTCTTCCAAGAAGCTAATTTCATGGTCAATTTAAAATCATCATCCAAAATGATTTTGGAGCCCAAGAAAATAAAATCTGTCACGGTTTCCACTTTTTCTCCTTCTGTGTGCCATGAAGTGATGTGACCAGATGCCATGATCTTATTTTTTTGAATGTTGAGTTTTAAGAAGCTTATTCAGTCTTCTTTCACCCTCAAGAAGCTCTTTAGTTCCTCTTTGCTTTTTTCCTTTATAGTGGTATCATCTGCATATCTGAAGTTGTTGGTATTTCTCCATACTGAGAACTATTGACTTAGGGGATTTTTGCAGAATAGCAAGGGAATAGGCCAAACTGAATGTAGCTTAATAACCAATTGTTTACTATAAATAATTTATGGACTTTCTAATTGAAGATATCTATGTTTCTACTTTAGTGGGAATTAATAATTACTGAATTCCGACCTGTTTATCCATTCTAGGGCTTGCCAGTTTGAGCTTTCTTGAGCTTTGTTGATGCTTAAGATAACCTCATGGCTAATGAAATGAAATGGTAAATGAAAGTTACCTGGTTAGAAGGAGACAATTCTGTTTGATTCCTGATTTATCATTCCACAACAATAATATGTTTCTGTGAAAAAGGGTCACCAAGTGCAGAAGTACTCTCTTTCTAGTGGAAACGAGAGTGTGTTAACCTCTGTGTGTTTATCCCCTGTGTTTGTTCCTGTTAGCAGTCATGTCTCTTAGTTTTGATCACATTGTCTTCATTATGAGCTTACTTGTAATTGATTGGTAGATACTGTTTATGAAAAATCATAGAGATAACATGAGGACTAGGATAATATTTTCTTCCTCTACAGGGGATATATGTTTACTTTTGGCTGGTGACTGGGAGTAACATTAGCAATCTCAAGTCACTTTCCTCAGTCCAGTGGTACTCCAAATATAGGTCCCTTTTCAGCAGGAGACTTGTAAGATAGGCATATTCTCTGCCTTATCCCTATGCTACTGAATCAGAATAAACTGATTTGGGCACAGCAGTTTGTTTTAACAAATGATCTAGGTAATTCTAGATGTAGGCTAAAATTGGAGAGCTAGCTTACTTGAACTGGAGATTGAGGTGAATGGGAGCTGGATTTGTAGTTCTAATTCACCCTTATTCATAGGCTGTATCCTCATTCAGACTTCGAGGTGTTTAAGAGGTAGTCCGTACTTAGTGGATGTTGAACTCTACTTTTGTCTCCCCAGAAGTTGTGTCTTCTGGAGACAATTAGTGTCTCAGGGGAAAATTTGAATCTAGGCTTAGATTTCTGACTTTTTTGTCATTGTAACTTAATTGTTCACTGCCTCGGTTATCTCCCCAAATACTTGAAACAGTTTCTTTTTAAAAAATTTCTGTTTTGTCCAGCTTTTCTAGATTTCAGAGAGTATAGGGAAGATTCAATTGCTTTACCTAATATGTCATCACCATAAATTAAGAAGTCCAGAGTACGTGGATGTGAAGGATTAGCAAGTTTAAAAAAAATGTCTCAAGGTGGAGAAAGTGCTAAGCAGTGTGTTCAAAATAGAGTTTTGTAATATAGATATGCCTAGAAACAAAAACAATGCTTTCTTCACGGGGAGACTTTCTTTTTTTTTTTTTTTTTTTTAATATTTATTTGGCTGCATTGGGTCTTAGTTGAGGCATGTGAGCTTAGTCAGCTTGTGGTATGTGGGATGTTAGTTCCCTGACCAGGGATTGAACCTGCATCCCCTGCATTGGAAGGGATTGCCAACAACTGGGCCACCAGGGAAGTCCCCACAGGGAGACTTTTTATTTATTGGAAATCTTTTTCTTTTCTTTCTTTCTTTTTTTTTGTTAAAGAGATCTGTTAGATTTCTTTGGAGATAATTGGCAAAGAGCAAGTTATCTTCTTATGACTATTTTCTTATATAAGAGTGAAATATAAAATACTTGACTGCTGTTCCAATAATAAAATTAAAAGAGTTATTTTTAAAATGTTACTTTGGGCAAATTATCACTAGGAACTTAGGACTTTTGTCTTAATGAGTCTGAAAGCAACTTTTTTTTTAAAAAAATAGATTTATTTATTTATTTTTGGGGCGGGCGTCGGGTTGGGGAGGGAGGGGAGTGGGCGGGCCACTTCCATTGGTCTTTCATTTTTCTATTTTCATCCGTCTTTGTTCTTTGGCTCCTGTGGGCCTCCCATCGCGGTGGCCTCTGTTGTCGCAGAGCGCTGGCTCTGGGCGCATGCGCTCCAGAGCTCCAGCTCGATAATTGGACACATCGGTCCAGCTGCTCCGCGGCACGTGGGATCTTCCCAGGCCAGGGATCGAACTGGCGCCCCTTGCACTGCAAGGCGGTGTCCTTACCCACTGGACCACCAGGGGAAGCCCTGAAAGCTACTTTTTAATGTATTGTGCAAAGAATGTAATAAAAGTAGGTTTCTTTATTGAGAAGAACTTCCCAGGCCATCCCGTGGTCATCTATAATCTCTGCAAAATTATTGTTGTTGGTATTTTTGTATTACTATTTTCAAGTATGAAAATAGGAAGACATCTCATTTCTGTGTTTATATAGAAATTTTGATGCTAAAGCCAAAGTCTTTGTACAGTGACAGCTCAGCTGCCATATTTGGCTAGACTCTCCTATAGGTGCATCAAGGACTGTTATGCGGAGGAAATGTTTATATTTTGCTTTCAGGAAGAGCTATCTTAAGATCTTCCCTCATCTCTTCTGTTTTTCTCTTTTAATTTTCTCAGATATCTCGTGATACTGAGATGAAAGGAAATGATATGATGAATACTCATATTCCTACATATTTGTGTTGTGCTTAAGGAAAAAAGAAGTATTATAGTTGAATTACTTTCCGGTCTGTGCCACTGCCATCACTTTCCCCCATCTTCAATAGCTGGTGTATTTTACTACCAGTTTTCAAATACTTTTTGATAAATTCTTATTTTGTTATTTATTGACTCTAACATTTATGGATCTTCTTACAGTTAAATCGTCAATCTGAAATTGTTGCTACTAGTTCTGGTGATCCCTGGAAGACATGTGCAAGACGAAACAAGACTGAAAGTTTAAAACCTTTGAAAGGCAACCCAATTGGACTTAACATGTTGAGCAACAATAAAAAATTGAGGTATACGCACTTTACAACACACTCCTACAGAACTGATACCGTGTTTGACCGCAAGAAAACTGATTGACCATGTTTGGTCAATTGGTCCAACTGCACCTTTGCTTTTCAGTTTCTTAGTAGAGCCAAAAGGTAGAATGACCCCAGTGTGTGAGCCTTGGGAATGGAATTGATTGCAGTGATTTCTTTGTTTGGAATAAAAATATTAAATAAAAATTTTGTTAGATAAGGATTTCATAAGATGAACTTCACTTTATACAGTTAGCAAAATTTTGATCATAATGTTGAAAGTAGGTCACGTTTCCATTGGGGAATATCAGGATTATCTCAGGATCGAACTGGCGCCTTGCACTGCAAGGCGGTGTCCTTACCACTGGACCACCAGGGAAGCCCTGAAAGCTACTTTTTAATGTATTGTGCAAAGAATGTAATAAAAGTAGGTTTCTTTATTGAGAAGAACTTCCCAGGCCATCCCGTGGTCATCTATAATCTCTGCAAAATTATTGTTGTTGGTATTTTTGTATTACTATTTTCAAGTATGAAAATAGGAAGACATCTCATTTCTGTGTTTATATAGAAATTTTGATGCTAAAGCCAAAGTCTTTGTACAGTGACAGCTCAGCTGCCATATTTGGCTAGACTCTCCTATAGGTGCATCAAGGACTGTTATGCGGAGGAAATGTTTATATTTTGCTTTCAGGAAGAGCTATCTTAAGATCTTCCCTCATCTCTTCTGTTTTTCTCTTTTAATTTTCTCAGATATCTCGTGATACTGAGATGAAAGGAAATGATATGATGAATACTCATATTCCTACATATTTGTGTTGTGCTTAAGGAAAAAAGAAGTATTATAGTTGAATTACTTTCCGGTCTGTGCCACTGCCATCACTTTCCCCCATCTTCAATAGCTGGTGTATTTTACTACCAGTTTTCAAATACTTTTTGATAAATTCTTATTTTGTTATTTATTGACTCTAACATTTATGGATCTTTTTACAGTTAAATCGTCAATCTGAAATTGTTGCTACTAGTTCTGGTGATCCCTGGAAGACATGTGCAAGACGAAACAAGACTGAAAGTTTAAAACCTTTGAAAGGCAACCCAATTGGACTTAACATGTTGAGCAACAATAAAAAATTGAGGTATAGGCACTTTACCACACATTCCTACAGAACTGATAAAGTGTTTGACCGCAAAAACTGATTGACCATGTTTGGTCAATTGGTCCAACTGTACCTTTTCTTTTCAGTTTCTTAGTAGAGCCAAAAGGTAGAATGACCCCAGTGTGTGAGCCTTGGGAATGGAATTGATTGCAGTGATTTCTTTGTTTGGAATAAAAATATTAAATAAAAATTTTGTTAGATAAGGATTTCATAAGATGAACTTCACTTTATACAGTTAGCAAAATTTTGATCATAATGTTGAAAGTAGGTCACGTTTCCATTGGGGAATATCAGGATTATCTCAGTGTAATTGCTGTCAGTCTTTCATTCGTGTCTGACTCTTTGCAACCCCACAGACTACAGCACGCCAGGCTTCTCTGGCCTTTCCTATCTCCTGAAGTTCGCTCAAACTCATGCCCATTGAGTTGGTGATGCCATCCACCCATCTCATCCTCTGTTGCCCCCTTCTGCTGTCAGTCTTTCCCAGCATCAGGGTCTTTTCCAGTGAGTTAGCTCTTTGCATCAGATGGCTCTGTGCATCAAGTATTAGATCTTCAGCTTTAGCATCACTCTTTCCAGTGAATATGGAGGATTGATTTCCTTTAGGATTGACTGGTTTGATCTCCTTGCTGTCCAAGGGCTCTCAGGAGTCTTCACCGGCACCACATTTCAAAAGCATCAATTCTTCGGCACTCAGCCTTCATTATGGCCCTACTCTCCTGTCCATACATGCCTACAGGAAAAGCCATGGCTTTGACTATAGGGACCTTCATTGGGAAAGCGATATCTCTACTTCTTAATATGCTGTCTAGATTTCTCATAGCTTTTCTTTCAAGGAGCAAGCGTCATTTAATTTCATGGCTATAGTCAACTTCCACAGTGATTTTGGAGCCCAAGAAAATAAAGACTGTGCTGTTTCCATTTTTATCCTCATCTATTTGCCATGAAGTAATGGGACTGGATGCCATAATCTTAGTTTTTTGAATGCTGAGTTCTAAGCCAGCTTTTTCATTCTCCTCTTTCACCTTCAGGAGGCTCTTTAGTTCCTCTTTGCTTTCTGCCGTTAGGGTGGTATCTGAGGTTATTGATATTTCTCCTAGCAGCGTTGATTCCAACTTGTGATTCATCCAGCCCAGCATTTCAGATGATGTACTTTGCATATAAGTTAAATAAGCAGAGTCACAGTATACAGCCTTGAATTACTCCTTTCCCAGTTTTGAACCAGTCCATTGGTTCTAATTGTTGCTGCTTGACCTGCATACAGGTTTCTCAGGAGACCGATAAGGTGGTCTGTGTTCTTATCTCTTTCAGAATTTTCCATAGACAAGGGCTATAGGGTTGTCAATGAAACAGAAGTAGATGTTTTTTCTGGAATTCTCTTGCTTTTTCTGTGATCCAGCTGATGTTGGCAGTTTGATCTCTGGTTCCTCTGCCTTTTCTAAATCCAGTTTGTACATTTGGAATTTCTTAGTTCATGTACTGTTGAAGCCTAGCTTGAAAGATTTTGAGCATTACTTTGCTAGCATGTGAAATGAGCGCAGTTGTACAGTGTTTTGAACATTTTTTTGCCATTGCCCTTCTTTGGGTTGGATTGAAAATAGAACTTTTCCAGTCTGTGGCCACTGCTGAGTTTTCCAAATTTGCTGACATGTTGAGTGCTACACTTTTAACAGCATGATATTTTAGGCCTTGAAAAACTCAGCTGGCATCTGTCACCTCCACTAGCCTTGTTTATAGTAACGCTTCCTAAGGCCCACTTTCACTCTCCAGGATATCTGGCTATAGGTGAGTGACCACACCATTGTGGTTTTCTGGGTTATTAAGGCATTTTGTTCTGTGTATTCTTGCCACCTCTTCTTAACCTTTTCTGCCTCTGTTACATTCTTACCATTTCTATCCTTTATTGTGTCCATGCTTTGCATGAAATATTCCTTTGGTATGTCTGATTTTCTTAAAAAGATCTCTAGTCTTTCTCGGTGTACTGTTTTCCTCTGTTTCTTTTTATTGTTCACTTAAGAAGGCTTTCTTATCTCTTATTTCTATTCTTTAGAACTCTGCATTCAGTTGTATATATCTTACTGTTTGGTTTTTTCCTCTTCTCCTTTCTCAGCTATTTGTAAGGCCTCCTTCAACACCCATTTTGCCTTCTTGTATTTCTTTTTCTTGAGAGTGGTTTTGGACCCAGTCCCATGTACTTTATTGTAAACCTCCATCCAAAGTTTTTCAGGCACTCAGTCTATCAGATCTAATCCCTTGAATCTGTTTTGTCACTTCCACTGTGTAATTAATCATAAGTAATTTGATTTAGGTCATACCTGAATGGCCTAGTTGTTTTCCCTGCTTTCTTCAGTTTAAGTCTGAATTGTTGCTGCTTGACCTGCATACAGGTTTCTCAGGAGACCGATAAGGTGGTCTGTGTTCTTATCTCTTTCAGAATTTTCCATAGACAAGGGCTATAGGGTTGTCAATGAAACAGAAGTAGATGTTTTTTCTGGAATTCTCTTGCTTTTTCTGTGATCCAGCTGATGTTGGCAGTTTGATCTCTGGTTCCTCTGCCTTTTCTAAATCCAGTTTGTACATTTGGAATTTCTTAGTTCATGTACTGTTGAAGCCTAGCTTGAAAGATTTTGAGCATTACTTTGCTAGCATGTGAAATGAGCGCAGTTGTACAGTGTTTTGAACATTTTTTTGCCATTGCCCTTCTTTGGGTTGGATTGAAAATAGAACTTTTCCAGTCTGTGGCCACTGCTGAGTTTTCCAAATTTGCTGACATGTTGAGTGCTACACTTTTAACAGCATGATATTTTAGGCCTTGAAAAACTCAGCTGGCATCTGTCACCTCCACTAGCCTTGTTTATAGTAACGCTTCCTAAGGCCCACTTTCACTCTCCAGGATATCTGGCTATAGGTGAGTGACCACACCATTGTGGTTTTCTGGGTTATTAAGGCATTTTGTTCTGTGTATTCTTGCCACCTCTTCTTAACCTTTTCTGCCTCTGTTACATTCTTACCATTTCTATCCTTTATTGTGTCCATGCTTTGCATGAAATATTCCTTTGGTATGTCTGATTTTCTTAAAAAGATCTCTAGTCTTTCTCGGTGTACTGTTTTCCTCTGTTTCTTTTTATTGTTCACTTAAGAAGGCTTTCTTATCTCTTATTTCTATTCTTTAGAACTCTGCATTCAGTTGTATATATCTTACTGTTTGGTTTTTTCCTCTTCTCCTTTCTCAGCTATTTGTAAGGCCTCCTTCAACACCCATTTTGCCTTCTTGTATTTCTTTTTCTTGAGAGTGGTTTTGGACCCAGTCCCATGTACTTTATTGTAAACCTCCATCCAAAGTTTTTCAGGCACTCAGTCTATCAGATCTAATCCCTTGAATCTGTTTTGTCACTTCCACTGTGTAATTAATCATAAGTAATTTGATTTAGGTCATACCTGAATGGCCTAGTTGTTTTCCCTGCTTTCTTCAGTTTAAGTCTGAATTTTGCAATAGAAAGCTCATGAACTGAGCCACAGTCAGCTCTGGGTCTTGTTTTTGCTGACTGTATAGAGCTTTTCCATCTTTGCTGCAAAGAATATAATGAATCTGATTTTGGTATTGACCATCATCTTATGGTGTTCATGTGTAGAGTCATTTTTATGTTGTTGGAAGAGAGTATTTGATACAGCCAGTGCATTCTCTTGGCCAGACTCCCAGTAAGGGATTTCTTTTATTTTGTTTCTCTTTTTTTCCCTTAAGATTTCTTATTTACCTTTTCTTCCAGCTATAACTCATCTTTCCTAGTGGTTGTCATAGTGAACCACTGTTACTAATAATGATTGGGCTTTTTCATATCCCAGAAATAGGGTTGAAATCACTATTTCATTTCTACTTTGTCAGTTTATAGATAACTGAGAAATATAAAGGCTAGATAATTTTTAAGTCAGTGTAGAATAAAAAGTAGAATTTAGCACTTTTGATTTTTTCCTTATAATTAACATTATTATTTTGACATATAAGAATGCTTTGTATAGTCACAGTATATGGTTTGAATGCTTTTTTTCCCCAGTGAATAGTCCTAAAGAATGAGAAGAGGAAATACATCTGGATTAATTTACAGGAAATCTTACAATGTGAAACATACATTTAGGATTCCTCACTTACATTCTGGTGTTCTACTCTTTATCTTTTTTTTTTTTTTTTAAAGATTTATTTTTATTTGTTTATTGGAGTCGGGTTGGGGAAGGAGGGGAGGGGGCGGGCCACTTCTGTTGGTCTTTCATTTCTCTATTTTCATCCATCTTTGTTCTTTGGCCCGCGTGGGCCTCCCATCGCGGTGGCATCTGTCATCGCAGAGCACCGACTCTGGGCGCATGTGCTCCAGAGCTCCGGCTCGGTAGTTGGACACATCAGTCCAGCCGCTCCGCGGCACGTGGGATCTTCCCAGGCCAGGGATCGAACCGGCGCCCCTTGCACTGCAAGGCGGTGTCCTTACCCACTGGACCACCAGGGGAAGCCCTCTTTATCTTCTTTAATGAATTGGATTGGAAACATTTCAGAGACAAATTCAGAAAGTGGAGAACTAATGGACAGTTTAACATGGCCAGTGGGTTTATGTATAAAACAGTTCTTTTAAGTGATACAAGTATTTGTGTGTGTCCTTAGATTTTAAAGGATTTATTTTGCATATGTGTGTAATTTTTCGCTGTTTAAATTATTCTTTGTTTCTTGACTCTGCAGTGAAAATGCACAAAATGTATATTCTGCAACTGTAAGACGTTTTCCTCATGCTAACGCACAGATAGCAATAGTAAAAACAGCAGCCCAAAGGTAAGGATTCTAGTTACCATTGTTTAAAGTATACATATCATCCTCTTTAATAAGAGTTTGTCACCGCCCTTTTTTCTAAATGTTTTTATGTTACTATGTGAAACTTCACTGTGTTTCCATTGTCTCTAAAGAGTTATTCATGCTTCTGAAATGCTTAATGTCCTAGAATTTTATCATTTTATATCTGCTTTTAAATAAATCAGTCTGTAGAGATATTTTAAGTAAAAGCCATTCTATTGCATTATGTTCCTGTTAGGTGGATTTTTACAACTTTTGACAGAGAAGTCTTCAACTAATTGTTTGATGAGTAGAACGGTAGTTACTACTTTACTTTCTTTATAAGGTTTATAAGATTTCATACTATCAAGGTAAACCACATTATTAGTTTTAAAATCTGAGAAAATTTTGTGTTTTCATGAATTTGACTGTTCTCATTGATCATGATAGTACTACTTGAATCTTGAAATAATGCAAGTAACAGTGTAACAGTTGGTGTTTTTAAATGCTTTTGAGGTTTTTCATAACCATTTTAGGGTGGTCATGAAGTTTGATTTGAATTTCAATTCTTAGTCAATTTCAGTTGACCAAAGAATTACTAGGCTCCAGCATTAGAAAATAATCAGTCTCTTTATTTCTTGCATTTTGAATAGTTGCATTAAATTTTTATAGCTAGTAAAATTTAAAGATACTTTTTAACGTGCTAGATGTTCTTTTTTAATATGTGCTTGATACTGTTCTTCAGTTATTAGAGTGTTGATCTAGACAGCTCTTCATTCAGAAAATCTGTCTTGACTCTAACGTTTGCTGTATTTTCTACTAACATAGGTTTGCTATAACATAAATTTTTCAACTTAAAAACCTTAACTCTTTATCATACTTTAGGGCAATAAAAAAACCCTTCCTTTGCTCAAAATACAGTATTTTTCATAGTTTTAATGTAAGATGTTTCAGAAATTCAGCTAAAAAGATGGACGAATTTCTTGACTCTGCAGTGAAAATGCACAAAATGTATATTCTGCAACTGTAAGACGTTTTCCTCATGCTAACGCACAGATAGCAATAGTAAAACAGCAGCCCAAAGGTAAGGATTCTAGTTACCATTGTTTAAAGTATACATATCATCCTCTTTAATAAGAGTTTGTCACCGCCCTTTTTTCTAAATGTTTTTATGTTACTATGTGAAACTTCACTGTGTTTCCATTGTCTCTAAAGAGTTATTCATGCTTCTGAAATGCTTAATGTCCTAGAATTTTATCATTTTATATCTGCTTTTAAATAAATCAGTCTGTAGAGATATTTTAAGTAAAAGCCATTCTATTGCATTATGTTCCTGTTAGGTGGATTTTTACAACTTTTGACAGAGAAGTCTTCAACTAATTGTTTGATGAGTAGAACGGTAGTTACTACTTTACTTTCTTTATAAGGTTTATAAGATTTCATACTATCAAGGTAAACCACATTATTAGTTTTAAAATCTGAGAAAATTTTGTGTTTTCATGAATTTGACTGTTCTCATTGATCATGATAGTACTACTTGAATCTTGAAATAATGCAAGTAACAGTGTAACAGTTGGTGTTTTTAAATGCTTTTGAGGTTTTTCATAACCATTTTAGGGTGGTCATGAAGTTTGATTTGAATTTCAATTCTTAGTCAATTTCAGTTGACCAAAGAATTACTAGGCTCCAGCATTAGAAAATAATCAGTCTCTTTATTTCTTGCATTTTGAATAGTTGCATTAAATTTTTATAGCTAGTAAAATTTAAAGATACTTTTTAACGTGCTAGATGTTCTTTTTTAATATGTGCTTGATACTGTTCTTCAGTTATTAGAGTGTTGATCTAGACAGCTCTTCATTCAGAAAATCTGTCTTGACTCTAACGTTTGCTGTATTTTCTACTAACATAGGTTTGCTATAACATAAATTTTTCAACTTAAAAACCTTAACTCTTTATCATACTTTAGGGCAATAAAAAAACCCTTCCTTTGCTCAAAATACAGTATTTTTCATAGTTTTAATGTAAGATGTTTCAGAAATTCAGCTAAAAAGATGGACGAATTACTGTATCTACCAAAAAATTGACTAGCGTAACAAATGAAGCTCTGCGACCTACACGTAGCATAACATGAGAAGAAACAATAAAAGGAAAGTAATTGGAGGGGAAGAAGGATAGGTACACTTTCTCATATGCTGATCACATTGATAGAATTCATCACTGAGAAAGACCCGTCTACTTGCTATTCTGAAAATGTGGTCTTAATTGAAATAATCTGTAATCATGTGATTCATCCTACAAGCAGAATTTTCATTGGTTTAGAAGTTTTCTATTAGTTTAGAATTAATAGAACGCCATGCCCTATTCTCCTCATCCCTCCTTCATTGGTAATGTTAAAAACTGATTCCAGTTTAGTAACTGGTTTGTGTGTGCGTATGTGTTTTTTGTGTGAGTCACAGCACGTCTTATTACCTTGCCGTGCATGTCATTGCTCCTCTGTATAAAAGATTAGTTTCTGTTAATAGGGAGTGGTATTTACTAGTAAAATACTGTTTCTTTAAAACAAAACAAAATAAAAAACCTGGTTTAGTTTGTGTTAAAAAAAAAATACAATCCTGAATGAAAATACAGTGGATAACAAGTAGAAACAGTAAGGAAAAGTGTGAAGAGTCATGTCAGCAGGACAAATTCTTCTTGTTTGTCTTATATTGAATAAATATTTCTTAGTGCTATTGCAGTGTGACTATCATTAAAAGATTTTGAAGTTCAGACACCAGTCATTGAGAGCTTCCTTCCTTCAAAATAATGAGATTTTATGCTACATACCTGTAGCTCAGTGGGTAAAGAATCTGCCTGCAGTGCAGGAAACACAGAAGACTGAGTTCTTTCCCTGAGTTGGGAAGATCCCCTGGAGGAGGAAATGGCAACCCACTGGAGTGTTCTAGCCTGGGAAATCCAATGGACAGAGGAGCCTGGCTGTCTAGAGTCCACAGCGTCCTGAAGAGTTGAACAGAACTAAAGCACACAGGCTTGCCTGCATACCAGGCATAGGTACAAAGTAATCAGAGATGAATATGATAGTCTTTGCCTTGAAGCGAGGTTTGGTTAGGGTAGAAGACAGAGACACAAGTAAACAAATGATGACCTGGTGAGTATATTTTAGTGATATACCAAGTATGTATAGTACTATTTAAAGCAGTGAACAATTCACAAAGTATTAAAGAAGCTTTTGAGTGTTTTAGCTGGAAGAGAACACTCCATACAGTAGGGACCACATCTTCAAGGCATAAAAAAAGCCTTTATCTCACAGGAAAGCCACTAAACATTGATAGAATTCATCACTGAGAAAGACCCGTCTACTTGCTATTCTGAAAATGTGGTCTTAATTGAAATAATCTGTAATCATGTGATTCATCCTACAAGCAGAATTTTCATTGGTTTAGAAGTTTTCTATTAGTTTAGAATTAATAGAACGCCATGCCCTATTCTCCTCATCCCTCCTTCATTGGTAATGTTAAAAACTGATTCCAGTTTAGTAACTGGTTTGTGTGTGCGTATGTGTTTTTTGTGTGAGTCACAGCACGTCTTATTACCTTGCCGTGCATGTCATTGCTCCTCTGTATAAAAGATTAGTTTCTGTTAATAGGGAGTGGTATTTACTAGTAAAATACTGTTTCTTTAAAACAAAACAAAATAAAAAACCTGGTTTAGTTTGTGTTAAAAAAAAAATACAATCCTGAATGAAAATACAGTGGATAACAAGTAGAAACAGTAAGGAAAAGTGTGAAGAGTCATGTCAGCAGGACAAATTCTTCTTGTTTGTCTTATATTGAATAAATATTTCTTAGTGCTATTGCAGTGTGACTATCATTAAAAAGATTTTGAAGTTCAGACACCAGTCATTGAGAGCTTCCTTCCTTCAAAAATAATGAGATTTTATGCTACATACCTGTAGCTCAGTGGGTAAAGAATCTGCCTGCAGTGCAGGAAACACAGAAGACTGAGTTCTTTCCCTGAGTTGGGAAGATCCCCTGGAGGAGGAAATGGCAACCCACTGGAGTGTTCTAGCCTGGGAAATCCAATGGACAGAGGAGCCTGGCTGTCTAGAGTCCACAGCGTCCTGAAGAGTTGAACAGAACTAAAGCACACAGGCTTGCCTGCATACCAGGCATAGGTACAAAGTAATCAGAGATGAATATGATAGTCTTTGCCTTGAAGCGAGGTTTGGTTAGGGTAGAAGACAGAGACACAAGTAAACAAATGATGACCTGGTGAGTATATTTTAGTGATATACCAAGTATGTATAGTACTATTTAAAGCAGTGAACAATTCACAAAGTATTAAAGAAGCTTTTGAGTGTTTTAGCTGGAAGAGAACACTCCATACAGTAGGGACCACATCTTCAAGGCATAAAAAAAGCCTTTATCTCACAGGAAAGCCACTAAACTTGGTTTTAATTAGTGTAGTGTTGGCACAGTTATCAGGCCTCAGATGAGGGCAGGCACACTGGCTTTTATGGTTTCACCTAATTTTTCTTATTTTCTCACCTCTTAATTTGAAATTAAAGGCATTGCCACTAGCTGGTAATTCACACACACAGTCCACTCCTCCTAAAGTGAGTGAGTGGTATAACTTTTAAAATCTGACCTGCATTTTGTATAATTTGTGAGAAGTTGGAATAAGTACATCACACCTTTCTAGCCTAAAAGAAAGAATGAATATTGCTAAAGTATCAGATCAGATTAGCTATTATTTGGAGGATATTATGGTTGTGATCTGTTTTTCTTAGTGCTATTGCAAGTGTTAATTCATATTTAAAAGGTAGGTTGTCTCTATACTAGTAGTGATGGAGAAGTATAATATTAGTATAGAAAAAATGATGTGCTGAAAATTAAAAATCATTTTTAAACTTTAAGATCAGAAGTATTCCCAAAAGAGTGTGAAGTCAACATTTTTACAAAGTCTTATGTTACCAATAATGGCTTCCCGTTTCATTTTTTAAAAGCTTTATTCCTTCTTTCTTTCGTTGCATAGGTTCTTCTAGGGCAGAGCTTGATAATAAACATATACTGAGGACTATTGGATAACTACCATGACTCATAAGTTAAATAGCATAGAAAGTGTGATTTTTTTCAAGGATAAGAGAAGTGAGCATAGATATGTGTATTTTGGAGTTTTGTGTTCTTCATAACTCCTTTGGTTTATTAGAAAGAACCAAATTTGCTTCTTCTATTTTTATTCTGTCTTCTATCTCTTTCTTTTACTCTCCAAAGGAACTAAACTCTTTTTACAACAGTGAGAATTCTGAGCACAACAGTGTAGAGTAGGAAATGGCTGGATTATGTATTAATGCCTAACTTTTGGTTTTCATTTTGCTTTTTCTGAAAATGTATCACCATAAGAAATAAATATAAAAGAGTAGACAGATTAAGCTTTTATGTTTATATTTTGTTTCAATTTATGTATTAATTTTTAATTTTTTTATTTATTTATTTTTGGCCATCTGGGTTATCATTGCTGCCTCAGGCCCTTCTCTAGTTGCGGGGAGTGGGGGCTACTCTCTAGTTGAGGTGGGCAGGCTTCTTGTTGTGGTGACTTCTCTTGTTGTGGAACTCAGGTTCTAGGGCACACGGGCTGCAGTAGTTGTAGCATATGGGCTCAATAGTTGTGACTCTGAGGCTCTAGAGCACAGGCTCTATAGTTGTGGCTCACGGGCTTAGTTGCTCTACAGCATGTGGGATCTTCCTGGACCAGGGATCGAACCCGTGTCTCCCGCATTGGCAGGCAAACTCTTCACTACTGACCTCCCAGGGAAGCCCTTTGTTTCATTTTAGTAGGTTTATCATAATTCTCCTTCATTTTTTTGTCATTTGTCCAGTATAAAAACAGATAATCACCTTTTTTGAATGACAGGAGTAAAATTTCAAATGTGGCATTCATTTAAGTGTATAATAATTATTTTCTTTACCATTAAAATTTTTTAAGAAGTTAGTGTTCCTTTTCAGTATTACTAATGTGAAACCAACTTACCGTATTATTTTTTCTTAATTTGCAAGGATTAAATTGATATTTTACTTGTATGCCTCACATGATAGGATTACACGAGTTAACACGGGACTCAGATTTTTGTTAACTATGTTTTGCTTAAAATTCTGAATGTTAAGTTTTCTTAGTAATAGGAATAAGTGTAGAAAGTGAATCTTACTCTAAGTTGAGGGCTTTGTAATTTTACCCTTTAGTAATTGATATTGATAGCTTTTAGATTTTCCATGAAGTATGGAGAAGGGTGGACCTTTTATTTATTTATTAATTAAATGTATTTTATTTATTTATGTGACTGTGCTGAGTCTTAGTTTCAGCATGTGAACTCCTAGTTGCAGTATGTGGGATCTAGTTCCCTGACCAGGGATCAAACCCAGGCCCCCTGGATTGAGAGCTCAGAACCTTAGCCACTGGACCACCAGGGGAAGTCCTTGGGTGGACCTTTTATATATTGCACTTTTGGTTAGAGGCCATGATTTTAAGTCCCTGGGTCAGGAAGATCCCCTACAGTAGGAAATGGCAACCCACTCCAGTATTCTTGCCTGGAGAATCCCCATGGACAGAGGAGCCTGGTGGGTTGCAGTCCATGGGAGCACAAAGAGTCCAGACACCACTTGACCAACTAAGCATTCACAGCTGTATACTGTATTTGTATTTAAGGCTTTTGTGCAAAAGTTTCAACCTTAAATTTTTTTTTTTTTTTTGCTCAGAAACAAGTACAGTAAAAATTTATATCTGAAGGTTGCACATCTTTGGATACAAGCAATCGTAAATAAAAAATATTCAAGGAAAAAGATTCTAGAAAGTTCCAAAGAATAAAACTTGAATTGCTGGTGCTTGCAACTGTTTATATAGCACTTACAGTTTTATTCAGTATTATAAGTAATCTAGAAATGATTTGCTATAAATGAGAGGAAATACTGCAACCTTTTATATAAAGGACATGAGCATGCACTGTTTTGGTATCTGCACAGGCTCCCCATCCCATGCAGATAACTGAGCAACGACTGTAATCACACCTGCTAACAGAACTGGGACTTCTAAAAAATGTGTAACTTTTAGGGAATTGTATTGTCCCTCAGAGACTGTTTCCATAACTGCTCTAAGGTAACACATGTCCTTGAATGTTGGATGGTTAAATAAAACTCTTTCAAGAATCTTTTGATCTTTGTAATCCTTTTTTCCTCTTTAAATATGTTTAGATATAAATTACCTTCTGTACTGATAAAAATGGAAAACCAGTTTACATATCTGACAGGATTCAAAGCACTAATATACAACATATGTGATGTGTTTAAAACAAGTTAGAGTTTTGCCGTATTGACTGCACTTAGTAAAATTACAGTGATATATCGAAAATGAGGTCTTGCCTCTTACATTTTTTTTCTTTTTCATGTTTTAAGCAGTCTGGACCAAAAGGAAAGGTAAGCTTAATATTGATGAAATTAGAGCATGGATACAACAATAAAATAATTAGATTATTTATATGCTTTGGAAAATATCCATTGAGTTAGAGTTCATCGTTAAGCTTATTAATTATTTTAATATAAGGAAACATTAATAGTATAGCATGATATTTGATTTTATGTGAGTGATATTTCACCATAATTCTAAATATATATTTTTCCATGAATGATAATTATATGTTTTTTACTGATGTTGTAGCTACTTTAAATAAAGTATTTCAGGATCTTAGTAGTAAAATTATTTTCAGTTATACAGTATATTGTATTTTAGTGGTAATACTTTAATACAGTATTAAAGTGAGGGAAAAAATTGATGTAGAGTTCCTTAAGCTTGAGTTAGAACTCTATTCTCAGAAACAAGTACAGTAAAAATTTATATCTGAAGGTTGCACATCTTTGGATACAAGCAATCGTAAATAAAAAATATTCAAGGAAAAAGATTCTAGAAAGTTCCAAAGAATAAAACTTGAATTGCTGGTGCTTGCAACTGTTTATATAGCACTTACAGTTTTATTCAGTATTATAAGTAATCTAGAAATGATTTGCTATAAATGAGAGGAAATACTGCAACCTTTTATATAAAGGACATGAGCATGCACTGTTTTGGTATCTGCACAGGCTCCCCATCCCATGCAGATAACTGAGCAACGACTGTAATCACACCTGATAACAGAACTGGGACTTCTAAAAACTGTGTAACTTTTAGGGAATTGTATTGTCCCTCAGAGACTGTTTCCATAACTGCTCTAAGGTAACACATGTCCTTGAATGTTGGATGGTTAAATAAAACTCTTTCAAGAATCTTTTGATCTTTGTAATCCTTTTTTCCTCTTTAAATATGTTTAGATATAAATTACCTTCTGTACTGATAAAAATGGAAAACCAGTTTACATATCTGACAGGATTCAAAGCACTAATATACAACATATGTGATGTGTTTAAAACAAGTTAGAGTTTTGCCGTATTGACTGCACTTAGTAAAATTACAGTGATATATCGAAAATGAGGTCTTGCCTCTTACATTTTTTTTCTTTTTCATGTTTTAAGCAGTCTGGACCAAAAGGAAAGGTAAGCTTAATATTGATGAAATTAGAGCATGGATACAACAATAAAATAATTAGATTATTTATATGCTTTGGAAAATATCCATTGAGTTAGAGTTCATCGTTAAGCTTATTAATTATTTTAATATAAGGAAACATTAATAGTATAGCATGATATTTGATTTTATGTGAGTGATATTTCACCATAATTCTAAATATATATTTTTCCATGAATGATAATTATATGTTTTTTACTGATGTTGTAGCTACTTTAAATAAAGTATTTCAGGATCTTAGTAGTAAAATTATTTTCAGTTATACAGTATATTGTATTTTAGTGGTAATACTTTAATACAGTATTAAAGTGAGGGAAAAAATTGATGTAGAGTTCCTTAAGCTTGGAGTTAGAACTCTATTCTGACCCAAAAGTTTGTGACAGAGTTTTATGATCCCTCTTTGTTCTTTCGTCATAATTCTAGTAGACATATTGTCCTTTAGCAAAAATGTTGAATAATGTAAATAACCTGGAAACAAGTTTTTAAGAACACGCATTTCTTTGAATAGTGAAATGATTGTACCATATACCCTTAAGAATAGCTTCTAGCTTCAGTGTATATATGTGGGAATTTTTGTGCATGTGCATATCTTTTTTTTCTTGTTTCCCTGAGTCTCAAGAATCTTTTATGAATTCTCCCCTCCCTAAACAGGTAAATAGCCCTTGTATTAAACCAGTACTTTCATGTTATTGCTGATGATCAAAAGAAGGGATATTCTATAATTATATTGTGTGACTTTGCCTCTATAATTTTGTTTAAAAGTGAAGAGGAGGCAAATAGTAACAACGTGCAGTATTTTATAGAAAGCTTTATAGTCCATCTTACCTTATGAACACCAAGTTTCTGAACTATAAATTAAAGGTTTAAGCATATTTTATGATTCTGAAATACTTCACAGTTCTTATCGTTTTAAATGAATGAGTTGTTCAGATATTTTACTACCTATCTCCTGGGAAAGAAAACTTATTTTTCTGTTTCTCTTTCAGTAAGTTATTATTTCTTGTCAGATATAGATGGGTTATTTTTTATCTTCTAAATTTTTAATTTATAAGTGACTCTATTTTGGGGAAGACCCATTAATATTGATTTTAAAAAATAAATTGCTTTGGAAAATATCCATTGAGTTAGAGTTCATCGTTGTTTATTAATTATTTTAATATAAGGAAACATTAATAGTATAGCATGATATTTGATTTTATGTGAGTGATATTTCACCATAATTCTAAATATATATTTTTCCATGAATGATAATTATATGTTTTTTACTGATGTTGTAGCTACTTTAAATAAAGTATTTCAGGATCTTAGTAGTAAAATTATTTTCAGTTATACAGTATATTGTATTTTAGTGGTAATACTTTAATACAGTATTAAAGTGAGGGAAAAAATTGATGTAGAGTTCCTTAAGCTTGGAGTTAGAACTCTATTCTGACCCAAAAGTTTGTGACAGAGTTTTATGATCCCTCTTTGTTCTTTCGTCATAATTCTAGTAGACATATTGTCCTTTAGCAAAAATGTTGAATAATGTAAATAACCTGGAAACAAGTTTTTAAGAACACGCATTTCTTTGAATAGTGAAATGATTGTACCATATACCCTTAAGAATAGCTTCTAGCTTCAGTGTATATATGGGGGAATTTTTGTGCATGTGCATATCTTTTTTTTCTTGTTTCCCTGAGTCTCAAGAATCTTTTATGAATTCTCCCCTCCCTAAACAGGTAAATAGCCCTTGTATTAAACCAGTACTTTCATGTTATTGCTGATGATCAAAAGAAGGGATATTCTATAATTATATTGTGTGACTTTGCCTCTATAATTTTGTTTAAAAGTGAAGAGGAGGCAAATAGTAACAACGTGCAGTATTTTATAGAAAGCTTTATAGTCCATCTTACCTTATGAACACCAAGTTTCTGAACTATAAATTAAAGGTTTAAGCATATTTTATGATTCTGAAATACTTCACAGTTCTTATACGTTTTAAATGAATGAGTTGTTCAGATATTTTACTACCTATCTCCTGGGAAAGAAAACTTATTTTTCTGTTTCTCTTTCAGTAAGTTATTATTTCTTGTCAGATATAGATGGGTTATTTTTTATCTTCTAAATTTTTAATTTATAAGTGACTCTATTTTGGGGGGAAGACCATTAATAAGATGTCTTTAATAAAATTGCTGAAAAATATACATTAAATATACAACCACATGTAAATCAGACTCTTGTTTTATACAAATAAACATTCCTTCCTGTGTATTATACCAGGTAAAATGTAAGTACTGTTACATTATCAGAGTAGTATAGAAATCTTTGATTATTCTCTTTCTCCCAGTAGCCTTTTAGGGTTTATACTGATTTTTTTCCCCACTGTTTTGCGTTTCTATTGTGGAAATTATTCATTGATACATTAAGCAAATATTTCAGTGACTCTGTGCCAGGCACTCTTCTAGAAGCAGGCAGAAATCCCTACTCTTCTTGGAGCTTATATTCTTGTTGGAATAATACTGGGATAGGAATCAAAAGATACACAGTTAAGTAACCAGCCTCACCAGTAGGCGCATAACTTACTCTAAAATTGGGATGATATTTGTGCAGTTTTAAAGGAGATTTGTGAAAAACACATGAGATAATTATTTGAAAGTGACATATACACTGTAATGTTTGAAATTTCTGTAATAGGTACTGAAATTTTTTTTTCTTTTTTTTTGTACCAGTATTATTACCAGGGAATAGGCATGAAACAGCAGCTATTTATAACATCCATGAATACCCTGGAGTGCTTTATTCAGCATTTTACTTACTGTTAGGTTCAGTTTAGCCCATGAATCCTTGGATTCTTACCTAAAATTATTTTATGTTTATCAGAGATAAGCTGAGAAGTTTTGTGTCAGTAGGTTGTACTTTGTAAATTTTTTTCGCTTAAGCGTTTTTCCCTCCCTTAGAGCAAAGCCAATTTTTCCTTTGGAGTGGCCCCTTTATCTGCTAACCTCTGAACTATAGTCCATCTTACCTTAAAAAGTTTCTGAACTATAAATTAAAGGTTTAAGCATATTTTATGATTCTGAAATACTTCACAGTTCTTATCGTTTTAAATGAATGAGTTGTTCAGATATTTTACTACCTATCTCCTGGGAAAGAAAACTTATTTTTCTGTTTCTCTTTCAGTAAGTTATTATTTCTTGTCAGATATAGATGGGTTATTTTTTATCTTCTAAATTTTTAATTTATAAGTGACTCTATTTTGGGGGGAAGACCATTAATAAGATGTCTTTAATAAAATTGCTGAAAAATATACATTAAATATACAACCACATGTAAATCAGACTCTTGTTTTATACAAATAAACATTCCTTCCTGTGTATTATACCAGGTAAAATGTAAGTACTGTTACATTATCAGAGTAGTATAGAAATCTTTGATTATTCTCTTTCTCCCAGTAGCCTTTTAGGGTTTATACTGATTTTTTTCCCCACTGTTTTTGCGTTTCTATTGTGGAAATTATTCATTGATACATTAAGCAAATATTTCAGTGACTCTGTGCCAGGCACTCTTCTAGAAGCAGGCAGAAATCCCTACTCTTCTTGGAGCTTATATTCTTGTTGGAATAATACTGGGATAGGAATCAAAAGATACACAGTTAAGTAACCAGCCTCACCAGTAGGCGCATAACTTACTCTAAAATTGGGATGATATTTGTGCAGTTTTAAAGGAGATTTGTGAAAAACACATGAGATAATTATTTGAAAGTGACATATACACTGTAATGTTTGAAATTTCTGTAATAGGTACTGAAATTTTTTTTTCTTTTTTTTTGTACCAGTATTATTACCAGGGAATAGGCATGAAACAGCAGCTATTTATAACATCCATGAATACCCTGGAGTGCTTTATTCAGCATTTTACTTACTGTTAGGTTCAGTTTAGCCCATGAATCCTTGGATTCTTACCTAAAATTATTTTATGTTTATCAGAGATAAGCTGAGAAGTTTTGTGTCAGTAGGTTGTACTTTGTAAATTTTTTTCGCTTAAGCGTTTTTCCCTCCCTTAGGAGCAAAGCCACATCTTTTTTTCTGACCTTTGAAGAGTGATAGAAAGTCTTTTATCTTTATCACTTAATATATGAAACACTGCTAACCTCTGAACTAAATGATTGATTTACAAGAGGATAGTTTAATAAACAGAAGTTAGGGAGTTGTGGAAGGTTAAACTTTTTCAGGCATTTTCCATTTGTACTATATTACTGGGCACAATGAGGTATATTGTAGGTTTAAAACCAAGCTGGAATAAACACTGATATTAAGGTTGAGAGCTTGCAATCTTAAAAAGATTTCCTGCTATTTTTCTTTGTTGTGAGTGACTTTGACAACTTAGATTACTTGCATTCTGTTCTGACTCTTGGACAAATGGGTTGTGAGTATAGTGTATGTGCTAGCACCAGCAACTTGGAGTATTTAATCTAGTATTAGAACCTTTTTTCCTCCATAAATAATCTTGACCTATGATGACATGAGCACATAGTAATTTTCAAAAGTTTTAAAAATATTTTTGTTATGAATAGTGTGTGCATATCATAGAGAATTTTGAAACAACGGAAAGGTACAGGGGTGAAAAGAATGCAATAAAAGAGCATATATGAAACACTAGAAAAAGTTCTTAAAATAGAAAATACATTGTTAACATCTTTATACATTTTTTTTACAATATTTTTTCCTTCATACTTTTTAATATGCCTAACATTTGTGGGGATCATAAGAAAAGTACAGCTGAATATTCTTAGTTTTGGCTTCTAAAAATGACTATTAATGATTATGTAATAGTTTATCCTGCAGATATACATAATTCATTTACCCATTAACCCATGTCTAGTTGTTTTTCACTGTTTTATATGACACATTGATTCACAGCTTTGTATATAAGTTTCTAAATGCATCTTTTTTTTTTTTTAAGATTTATTTATTTATTTTGGTGGGGGTGGGGGGGGGAGGGAGGGGAGCAGGCGGGCCACTTCTATTGGTCTTTCATTTGTCTAGTTTCATCCATCTTTGTTCTTTGGCCCGTGTGGGCCTCCCATCACAGTGGCCTCTGTTGTCGCAGAGCATCAGCTCTGGGCACATGCGCTCCAGAGCTCTGGCTCGGTAATTGGACACATCAGTCCAGCCACTCCGCGGCACGTGGGATCTTCCCAGGCCAGGGATGGAACCGGCGCCCCTTGCACTGCAAGGCGGTATCCTTACCCACTGGACCACCAGGGAAGCCCGAGATTTTTTTAAAAAATAATCTTTTGCGTATAAGATTGACGTGGTATTCAATTGAGGCTAAACTTGTTTCACTTAGCAGAGATGTGCTACAAAAGGAAATCAATAAAAATCTTTGATTATTCAAAACTGTTAATAGCTCAGCAAAATCTAGGAATTGGGCAGGTAGAAAGGCAGAGGTAAAGTGAATCTTAAGGCCTTTTTTGGGGAAAGAAATTGAGTGTGGGTAGGATGGGGAAATGTAGAATATCTGCTTGAGGAAATAGTTGGAATCTTGATAACATGTTATTGAACAGCATATGCAATTGGAATAAAGGTTGAGAGAGGGAAGGTGATTATTAATATTCGTTAAATTAACCAGGGAAGAACACACAAGGGAAAGTAATTGTGCAAGTCAGTAAAACTAAGGAAAAAAGAAAAGAGTGAAAATCAAATATAAAGAACAATTCATAAGATAAAAGGAAAATATGAAGTTTATCAGCTGCAATAATAATTAAAAATTTGTTGTATTAAGCTCAGCTATATCATACTGTTTATAAGAATCAGCTACTTACAAGATAATGGTTTGTAAGTCAAGGGTCTCTTTACTCTTGAAGTCAAAAGGCATAAACTAATACAATATTATAAAGCAATTATCTTTCAGTTAAAAGTAAATAATTTTTTTAAAAAGAGATGCAAACAAAAGGAAAGCATTAGTAGAATTTTAGCAACAAATGAGATAGCACTAAGGATCAGAAACACTAGTGTAAAGGAGTGCATTTCATAATGGTCACACACTATGAGAAATGAATAAAGTTCCTTTAAAATATCTAAAATGCAAAAAGTATTTGTTTAGAATACAACTTCAGGAGATTTTAATACATCTTCAAGTTTAAACATGAGTTTGGAGTAATGGATTTTAATGGAAAATGGACACATTTAATTTTTTAATAGAAGTTTACATCTTTTGAAGTGAGAACAATGGAACAGTTTATAAAATGAGTTATTAAAAGTAACTAAAAAAAAAGTACCAGCACTCATATTCTGGTTTATAATATTCTAATAAAAGGAACATGGAGAAATGGCTGATTTTAGGCGTGGATTAGGCAAAACACAGAATGATCTTAGAATATCTTATAGTAATCAAAATTCAATTCAAAAAGCCAAAGGATGCTTGTTTCAACAGCACAAACCCTAAAGTTGGAGCAGTACAGAGATTTTCTTGACCCTTCTTAAAGGATGACATGCAGATTGATGAAGCATTCCATATTTTTGTAAATGTTAAGGATATTTTATCAGAATTTTTTTTAAAAAGGATGAGGTCACGTGAAAGGAGCACAAGAACAAATGGGAAGAGCTCCCAAGGGCCAAGACTAAAACAGTTGGATTATAAGCTATAAGTATAAAACAGATAACCATGAGTGATTCTGGTATAAATGATTGAATAAGTGATTTATTTATTGAACTAGTCTAGAATTTTTGTAAGCTGCATAAACTGAATTGGAGTAAATTGACAACTGTTTGCTACAGAAGAATTCCCAATAAAATGTGTAAGTAATCCCCAATTCAGGAAGAAGCAGAGTTTAAGTGTTACTGTTTAGTCGACCAGTTTGACTGTAGCCTGTGAGGCTCCTCTTTATCAGCTGCAATAATAATTAAAAATTTGTTGTATTAAGCTCAGCTATATCATACTGTTTATAAGAATCAGCTACTTACAAGATAATGGTTTGTAAGTCAAGGGTCTCTTTACTCTTGAAGTCAAAAGGCATAAACTAATACAATATTATAAAGCAATTATCTTTCAGTTAAAAGTAAATAATTTTTTTAAAAAGAGATGCAAACAAAAGGAAAGCATTAGTAGAATTTTAGCAACAAATGAGATAGCACTAAGGATCAGAAACACTAGTGTAAAGGAGTGCATTTCATAATGGTCACACACTATGAGAAATGAATAAAGTTCCTTTAAAATATCTAAAATGCAAAAAGTATTTGTTTAGAATACAACTTCAGGAGATTTTAATACATCTTCAAGTTTAAACATGAGTTTGGAGTAATGGATTTTAATGGAAAATGGACACATTTAATTTTTTAATAGAAGTTTACATCTTTTGAAGTGAGAACAATGGAACAGTTTATAAAATGAGTTATTAAAAGTAACTAAAAAAGTACCAGCACTCATATTCTGGTTTATAATATTCTAATAAAAGGAACATGGAGAAATGGCTGATTTTAGGCGTGGATTAGGCAAAACACAGAATGATCTTAGAATATCTTATAGTAATCAAAATTCAATTCAAAAAGCCAAAGGATGCTTGTTTCAACAGCACAAACCCTAAAGTTGGAGCAGTACAGAGATTTTCTTGACCCTTCTTAAAGGATGACATGCAGATTGATGAAGCATTCCATATTTTTGTAAATGTTAAGGATATTTTATCAGAATTTTTTTTAAAAAGGATGAGGTCACGTGAAAGGAGCACAAGAACAAATGGGAAGAGCTCCCAAGGGCCAAGACTAAAACAGTTGGATTATAAGCTATAAGTATAAAACAGATAACCATGAGTGATTCTGGTATAAATGATTGAATAAGTGATTTATTTATTGAACTAGTCTAGAATTTTTGTAAGCTGCATAAACTGAATTGGAGTAAATTGACAACTGTTTGCTACAGAAGAATTCCCAATAAAATGTGTAAGTAATCCCCAATTCAGGAAGAAGCAGAGTTTAAGTGTTACTGTTTAGTCGACCAGTTTGACTGTAGCCTGTGAGGCTCCTCTGTCTGTAAGATTTTCTAGGTAAGCATACTGGAGTGGCTTGCTGTTTCTGTCTCCAGGGGATCTTCCTGACCCAGGGATTGAACCTGTATCTCGTACATTGTGGATTCTTTAGTACTGATACATCAGGGAACTCCCATAGTCTGAGTACCCCTGCCCCTCTTGTGGGCTGGATTGACTGGATTTGCTTCTAGTTAGAACATCAAAAGGGGAAAAAAAGTAACTTTGTAGTGGAGAAACCTGCCACACATAACTACCTTAGACAGATGATTAAGATTTCAGTCCTCACTGGTGATACAAGTCATGCAGATCATATAACCCTTAAATATGATGTTAGGAGATTGCAACTTTTCACCAAACTTACAACCTCAGTCTAAGCGTGAGAAGGGCACCAGACATACATTGAGAGTTACTTGCATAATAACTGACCAGTGTCTTCCAGAATGCCAGAGTCATGGAAAACACAGTAAGTCTGGGAAACAAGCAAGCTGTTTCCTTAGTGGCTCAGATGGTAAAGAATCTGCCTGCAGTGCCCAGTGCCGGAGACCCAGGTTCCATCCCTGGTTCCCCTGGAGGCTTAACACAGATGGAGGAGTCCGGTGGGCTGCAGTCACACCCACCCACCCACCCTCTGAGGAGACAGGATAACTAAAAGCACTATAACAAACAGAGTATTAGTGGAAGAGCTGATAAAATTCTAACAAAGCAGTTAATAGCTATGAACAAATGTTGATTTCTTTTTTTGACATATGGATGAGGGTAATGAAGGTATTAACATGAAAAAAAACTAGATAAGGGATATAAGAGAATTCTGAATTGTCTTTTCAGCTCTTTAGCAAATCTAGATTTATTCTGAAATTTATTTTGAAAAGACTTTGGATGAGGTCACGTGAAAGGAGCACAAGAACAAATGGGAAGAGCTCCCAAGGGCCAAGACTAAAACAGTTGGATTATAAGCTATAAGTATAAAACAGATAACCATGAGTGATTCTGGTATAAATGATTGAATAAGTGATTTATTTATTGAACTAGTCTAGAATTTTTGTAAGCTGCATAAACTGAATTGGAGTAAATTGACAACTGTTTGCTACAGAAGAATTCCCAATAAAATGTGTAAGTAATCCCCAATTCAGGAAGAAGCAGAGTTTAAGTGTTACTGTTTAGTCGACCAGTTTGACTGTAGCCTGTGAGGCTCCTCTGTCTGTAAGATTTTCTAGGTAAGCATACTGGAGTGGCTTGCTGTTTCTGTCTCCAGGGGATCTTCCTGACCCAGGGATTGAACCTGTATCTCGTACATTGTGGATTCTTTAGTACTGATACATCAGGGAACTCCCATAGTCTGAGTACCCCTGCCCCTCTTGTGGGCTGGATTGACTGGATTTGCTTCTAGTTAGAACATCAAAAGGGAAAATAAGTAACTTTGTAGTGGAGAAACCTGCCACACATAACTACCTTAGACAGATGATTAAGATTTCAGTCCTCACTGGTGATACAAGTCATGCAGATCATATAACCCTTAAATATGATGTTAGGAGATTGCAACTTTTCACCAAACTTACAACCTCAGTCTAAGCGTGAGAAGGGCACCAGACATACATTGAGAGTTACTTGCATAATAACTGACCAGTGTCTTCCAGAATGCCAGAGTCATGGAAAACACAGTAAGTCTGGGAAACAAGCAAGCTGTTTCCTTAGTGGCTCAGATGGTAAAGAATCTGCCTGCAGTGCCCAGTGCCGGAGACCCAGGTTCCATCCCTGGTTCCCCTGGAGGCTTAACACAGATGGAGGAGTCCGGTGGGCTGCAGTCACACCCACCCACCCACCCCTCTGAGGAGACAGGATAACTAAAAGCACTATAACAAACAGAGTATTAGTGGAAGAGCTGATAAAATTCTAACAAAGCAGTTAATAGCTATGAACAAATGTTGATTTCTTTTTTTGACATATGGATGAGGGTAATGAAGGTATTAACATGAAAAAAAACTAGATAAGGGATATAAGAGAATTCTGAATTGTCTTTTCAGCTCTTTAGCAAATCTAGATTTATTCTGAAATTTATTTTTGAAAAGACTTTTAAAGCTGAAGCCCATCTAACCTTTAATAAACAGAATATTTGATGTTTTTTAAACAGTTTTGCACAAAAGAGGGGGGAAATAATCTAGTTCATTTGATGCAGTTTGTAAAACACTGGATCCATGAAATGAGATTCTCTTTAAAACTTCCATACCAAACACATACTCTCAGAAGGAAAAAAAAAATGCTCCTATTTGATAGAGAAGTCAGAAGGTAGGGATGCTTCTCTGCTTCTGCTTGGTTTAAGGTAGGAAAGAAAATCCACTGGGAAATTAAATCCTATCCTTAAGCATCATCCTAATTTGGAGTTTGACATTTTTAGTGTCTGTAGAGTAATGGAACCTTCAAACTGAGAAATTAACTTAAAATTTTATTTTTGATTATCTAACAAAAGTTTCTTTAAAAGTTAAGTTTGAAAGAAACCCACAATAAGCTAGAAAGTTTTTTTAATTCTCATTAATCAACTACTGCTTTTATTCTGAATTTCTTATATTGTATTCAAGTTAAGGTATTTAACTTTAATTTCAGTAATTTACTCATTATAATACATTTTTTAAGACAAACTTTGCTCTCTTTGTATAGGCAAAGATATAGTAAATATTGGATGCAGAGTGGCCATAAGGTTTGGAAATGTTGGCAAATGTACAGAGTTGTAACATGACGATACATGATGGGTCATGGGCATTACATGACATACATATTCAGTGTGTTGTTTGTTCCGCATCAGCCATGTGTGATTCAGTGCACTGTGTCAAACAGCAGAGAGCAGAGTGGATTAGTAATCTCTGCACATCTGAGTTACGTTGTCTCAGATGCTTTATGCCAGTCAATACTGAACAAAGGTGTATTTGTGGCATATCCAAGGATAACTAAAAGCACTATAACAAACAGAGTATTAGTGGAAGAGCTGATAAAATTCTAACAAAGCAGTTAATAGCTATGAACAAATGTTGATTTCTTTTTTTGACATATGGATGAGGGTAATGAAGGTATTAACATGAAAAAAAACTAGATAAGGGATATAAGAGAATTCTGAATTGTCTTTTCAGCTCTTTAGCAAATCTAGATTTATTCTGAAATTTATTTTTGAAAAGACTTTTAAAGCTGAAGCCCATCTAACCTTTAATAAACAGAATATTTGATGTTTTTTAAACAGTTTTGCACAAAAGAGGGGGGAAATAATCTAGTTCATTTGATGCAGTTTGTAAAACACTGGATCCATGAAATGAGATTCTCTTTAAAACTTCCATACCAAACACATACTCTCAGAAGGAAAAAAAAAATGCTCCTATTTGATAGAGAAGTCAGAAGGTAGGGATGCTTCTCTGCTTCTGCTTGGTTTAAGGTAGGAAAGAAAATCCACTGGGAAATTAAATCCTATCCTTAAGCATCATCCTAATTTGGAGTTTGACATTTTTAGTGTCTGTAGAGTAATGGAACCTTCAAACTGAGAAATTAACTTAAAATTTTATTTTTGATTATCTAACAAAAGTTTCTTTAAAAGTTAAGTTTGAAAGAAACCCACAATAAGCTAGAAAGTTTTTTTAATTCTCATTAATCAACTACTGCTTTTATTCTGAATTTCTTATATTGTATTCAAGTTAAGGTATTTAACTTTAATTTCAGTAATTTACTCATTATAATACATTTTTTAAGACAAACTTTGCTCTCTTTGTATAGGCAAAGATATAGTAAATATTGGATGCAGAGTGGCCATAAGGTTTGGAAATGTTGGCAAATGTACAGAGTTGTAACATGACGATACATGATGGGTCATGGGCATTACATGACATACATATTCAGTGTGTTGTTTGTTCCGCATCAGCCATGTGTGATTCAGTGCACTGTGTCAAACAGCAGAGAGCAGAGTGGATTAGTAATCTCTGCACATCTGAGTTACGTTGTCTCAGATGCTTTATGCCAGTCAATACTGAACAAAGGTGTATTTGTGGCATATCCAAGAATAAGCAAGCAGGTTCAAAAAGACAAAAATGTAAATTATCTGTATTTCCAGATTTTGCGGCCACTCTGTCAACGTATTTTGCTTGTTGATAATCTTAGTACTTAAAAATATCTACTGTTTCTGTTGTCCACTGTTTTAATACATAGAGGTTTTAGAGTTTACTATATGTATCATATTTTGCAGTTGTCTCAATTGTGTTTTGTAGTTGATATCTTTTCCAGTGTAGAGTTACAACAATTAGAGATTAAAAATTGATTGTTTTAAAGATAAAACATATCTTTTTTTAGTATGAACATGTATAGAATATAAAAACATGCATTTAAAGCTTGATGTAGATAGGAACTGAAAACCTGTCTTATTTTTCATAGCACTAGTATACCTGTCTCTGAGGCAAATTCTCATCTTCACAATTAGTATTGTCACAAAATTTTGACAGTGTGGAAATCACCCAGTTAGACCAAATACTGCTCAGTTCTAATGTAAATACCATTACTCATCAATATTGATGCAGTTTACCAGGATTCAGATTCTGATGTTGCTGTTTTATAGTTGTGTGACCATGGGCAAGTTAATTAACCTCACTGTGCCTCAGTTTCCTCATCTGTAAAGTGCGAACAATAAGGTTATTGTGAAGGCTGAAGTAATTAATAGAGAAAAACTAGAACAGTACCTGGCACATGATGCTCACTATTTGCTAACTGCTCTCAAAAGCACACTATCACTACTCTTACTACGGTCTTCTTGCGTCATTTTCATATTTTGTTTTCAGTTTAGGTGCTTTGACTTTTACAGTGTAGAATATGGAATCCTTCCATGAAAACTCCTTTAGGATTTTTGTTTAATTAATTAATTATATTGCTCTATGATAGGTATTGGTGACTTGTGTGAATGGATTTATAAAGAACAGAATAACCTCTTTTAATTCAAACCCTGTTATAGTAAATATTGGATGCAGAGTGGCCATAAGGTTTGGAAATGTTGGCAAATGTACAGAGTTGTAACATGACGATACATGATGGGTCATGGGCATTACATGACATACATATTCAGTGTGTTGTTTGTTCCGCATCAGCCATGTGTGATTCAGTGCACTGTGTCAAACAGCAGAGAGCAGAGTGGATTAGTAATCTCTGCACATCTGAGTTACGTTGTCTCAGATGCTTTATGCCAGTCAATACTGAACAAAGGTGTATTTGTGGCATATCCAAGAATAAGCAAGCAGGTTCAAAAAGACAAAAATGTAAATTATCTGTATTTCCAGATTTTGCGGCCACTCTGTCAACGTATTTTGCTTGTTGATAATCTTAGTACTTAAAAATATCTACTGTTTCTGTTGTCCACTGTTTTAATACATAGAGGTTTTAGAGTTTACTATATGTATCATATTTTGCAGTTGTCTCAATTGTGTTTTGTAGTTGATATCTTTTCCAGTGTAGAGTTACAACAATTAGAGATTAAAAATTGATTGTTTTAAAGATAAAACATATCTTTTTTTAGTATGAACATGTATAGAATATAAAAACATGCATTTAAAGCTTGATGTAGATAGGAACTGAAAACCTGTCTTATTTTTCATAGCACTAGTATACCTGTCTCTGAGGCAAATTCTCATCTTCACAATTAGTATTGTCACAAAATTTTGACAGTGTGGAAATCACCCAGTTAGACCAAATACTGCTCAGTTCTAATGTAAATACCATTACTCATCAATATTGATGCAGTTTACCAGGATTCAGATTCTGATGTTGCTGTTTTATAGTTGTGTGACCATGGGCAAGTTAATTAACCTCACTGTGCCTCAGTTTCCTCATCTGTAAAGTGCGAACAATAAGGTTATTGTGAAGGCTGAAGTAATTAATAGAGAAAAACTAGAACAGTACCTGGCACATGATGCTCACTATTTGCTAACTGCTCTCAAAAGCACACTATCACTACTCTTACTACGGTCTTCTTGCGTCATTTTCATATTTTGTTTTCAGTTTAGGTGCTTTGACTTTTACAGTGTAGAATATGGAATCCTTCCATGAAAACTCCTTTAGGATTTTTGTTTAATTAATTAATTATATTGCTCTATGATAGGTATTGGTGACTTGTGTGAATGGATTTATAAAGAACAGAATAACCTCTTTTAATTCAAACCCTGTTAAATAAAATGAAAGTATTTTTTTGAAGCTTTAATTTGAATGAGAAAGTAGCCACTGTCAATCACTGGTCTATTGAAAATCTTCTTTCATGCTTTTATACCACATTTTAGCTATCAGTTTTTTGCTTTTCTCACAAACTAGTGTGTATTGGGACTTCTTTGCCATTTTATTTTATTTTATTTAAAAAATTTTTTAATTATTTATTTATTTATTTTGGGCAGGGGTCGGGTTGGAGAGGGAGGGGAGCGGGCGGACGCTTCTGTTGGTCTTTCATTTCTCTATTTTCATCCATCTTTGTTCTTTGGCTCCTGTGGGCCTCCCATCGCGGTGATGTCTGTTGTCGCAGAGCACTGGCTCTGGGCGCACGCGCTCCAGAGCTCCGGCTCGGTAATTGGACACGGATCCAGCCGCTCCGCGGCACGTGGGATCTTCCCAGGCCAGGGATCAAACCAGCGCCCCCTGCACTACAAAGCGGTGTCACTACCCACTGGATCACCAGGGGAAGCCCTCTTTGCCATTTTAGAATTCTTATTTACTAAGGATTCCAGTTCACAGTTTTGAAAATTGGTTGTATATGAAGTCTGACAATGTAATGTACTTTTAAAGTAGTAATATAATTATAGCCTAAGTGCTGTACAATGAAATACCATTACTCATCAATAATTTTTGATGCAGTTTACCAGGATTCAGATTCTGATGTTGCTGTTTTATAGTTGTGTGACCATGGGCAAGTTAATTAACCTCACTGTGCCTCAGTTTCCTCATCTGTAAAGTCGAACAATAAGGTTATTGTGAAGGCTGAAGTAATTAATAGAGAAAAACTAGAACAGTACCTGGCACATGATGCTCACTATTTGCTAACTGCTCTCAAAAGCACACTATCACTACTCTTACTACGGTCTTCTTGCGTCATTTTCATATTTTGTTTTCAGTTTAGGTGCTTTGACTTTTACAGTGTAGAATATGGAATCCTTCCATGAAAACTCCTTTAGGATTTTTGTTTAATTAATTAATTATATTGCTCTATGATAGGTATTGGTGACTTGTGTGAATGGATTTATAAAGAACAGAATAACCTCTTTTAATTCAAACCCTGTTAAATAAAATGGAAGTATTTTTGAAGCTTTAATTTGAATGAGAAAGTAGCCACTGTCAATCACTGGTCTATTGAAAATCTTCTTTCATGCTTTTATACCACATTTTAGCTATCAGTTTTTTGCTTTTCTCACAAACTAGTGTGTATTGGGACTTCTTTGCCATTTTATTTTATTTTATTTAAAAAATTTTTTAATTATTTATTTATTTATTTTGGGCAGGGGTCGGGTTGGAGAGGGAGGGGAGCGGGCGGACGCTTCTGTTGGTCTTTCATTTCTCTATTTTCATCCATCTTTGTTCTTTGGCTCCTGTGGGCCTCCCATCGCGGTGATGTCTGTTGTCGCAGAGCACTGGCTCTGGGCGCACGCGCTCCAGAGCTCCGGCTCGGTAATTGGACACGGATCCAGCCGCTCCGCGGCACGTGGGATCTTCCCAGGCCAGGGATCAAACCAGCGCCCCCTGCACTACAAAGCGGTGTCACTACCCACTGGATCACCAGGGGAAGCCCTCTTTGCCATTTTAGAATTCTTATTTACTAAGGATTCCAGTTCACAGTTTTGAAAATTGGTTGTATATGAAGTCTGACAATGTAATGTACTTTTAAAGTAGTAATATAATTATAGCCTAATGTGTAGTCATATTATATTACAGGACTGAAGTATTTCATGATTTCTAGTTTTGTATGTAACTATTTTTAATTTTTTAACTCCTTTTGAAATTACCCTAAGAACAATATCTTATTCACTCTTTATTCACTTTATTCATTGATTTTTTTTTTAAAGATTTATTTATTTATTTATTTTGGGCGGGGGTCGGGTTGGGGAGGGAGGGGAGTGGGCGGGCCACTTCTATTGGCCTTTCATTTCTCCATTTTCATCCGTCTTTGTTCTTTGGCTCCTGTGGGCCTCCCATCGTGGTGGCGTCTGTTGCTGCAGAGCGCTGGCTCTGGGCGCATGCGCTCCAGGCTCCAGAGCTCCGGCTCCGTGATTGGACACAACGGTCCAGCTGCTCCGCCACACGTGGGATCTTCCCAGGCCAGGGATCAAACCGGCGCCCCTTGCACTGCAAGGCGGTGTCCTTACCCACTGGACCACCAGGGGAAGCCCTATTCATTGATTTTTAAACAACTAGAAGCATTTGCAGCAAAATCAGGGAAGTTAAGTATTTATTAGAAACAGTAATTTTTTTTTTAGTCCAGAACTACATGTGACAATGAAATATTACAAGCTTTTAAAAAAAAAAAACAAAAACCAAAAACCTTTATAGACCAATTATAAAAGTAATTCCAAAAGGAGAGAGGGAGAGAGTGTGTGTGTGTCTCCCCAAAGTGATAACTTTGAAAGGATAGGTATTTGCATTTATTTAGTAAATGCTTGTTTGAAAGAGTGCCCAGTGTCAGATTTCATAGATTAACAGTTTAAATAAAATATAGTCACTGCCCTTAGGGATCTTATAGTGCATTAAAGTTTAATATACTTATGTAATATGTTGTTGTTTTATAGTACCACTTTCTATATAACAAAGAAGCTATGATTTGCTTTTGATAAACATATTGTAAATATTCCCTCCACTTGATTTTAAAAATATTTTTTTTCTTGTAGAGTAAATTATATAAACTTCCTTTTTTAGGAAAGAATACCCACCTCATGTCCAAAAATTGGAAAATAATCCTGTAAGGTTAAGTCGGCCCCAGGGTGTTGGTAAGTGTGCAGTTTTATTTGTTATACCTGTGAGGGGTTTTGAGTAGTTGTATGAAAGGTAGACAGGGGATGTGGCACTGGGCTTTAGAATATTCCCAGGTATACTAGAAATATAGAGACCCATTTTTAATAACTGAGTTAAGGACTTCTGATCTGAAATCATTGGGTAATAATTCAGGGAGTTATCACATTCAGGTGATTATAATTGAAAATCTTTTGATTATATTAGCATTGTTGTTAAATTCAGGATCCAAATATTAACTCTAGATGGGTCATAGCTTCAAAATTGTTTTGTTGTACAATGTTATAATCTTGTATTATGTGATTTTCTTGACTAAAATGATTTGATCCTAAAATTTAGAATATATTAGGTAACCATTTAATAGTAAATGTTGGTCCGAGCTCGGGGCTGCCCAGGCTCCAGAGCTCGGCTCCGTGATTGGACACAACGGTCCAGCTGCTCCGCCACACGTGGGATCTTCCCAGGCCAGGGATCAAACCGGCGCCCCTTGCACTGCAAGGCGGTGTCCTTACCCACTGGACCACCAGGGGAAGCCCTATTCATTGATTTTTAAACAACTAGAAGCATTTGCAGCAAAATCAGGGAAGTTAAGTATTTATTAGAAACAGTAATTTTTTTTTTAGTCCAGAACTACATGTGACAATGAAATATTACAAGCTTTTAAAAAAAAAACAAAACCAAAACCTTTATAGACCAATTATAAAAGTAATTCCAAAAGGAGAGAGGGAGAGAGTGTGTGTGTGTCTCCCCAAAGTGATAACTTTGAAAGGATAGGTATTTGCATTTATTTAGTAAATGCTTGTTTGAAAGAGTGCCCAGTGTCAGATTTCATAGATTAACAGTTTAAATAAAATATAGTCACTGCCCTTAGGGATCTTATAGTGCATTAAAGTTTAATATACTTATGTAATATGTTGTTGTTTTATAGTACCACTTTCTATATAACAAAGAAGCTATGATTTGCTTTTGATAAACATATTGTAAATATTCCCTCCACTTGATTTTAAAAATATTTTTTTTCTTGTAGAGTAAATTATATAAACTTCCTTTTTTAGGAAAGAATACCCACCTCATGTCCAAAAATTGGAAAATAATCCTGTAAGGTTAAGTCGGCCCCAGGGTGTTGGTAAGTGTGCAGTTTTATTTGTTATACCTGTGAGGGGTTTTGAGTAGTTGTATGAAAGGTAGACAGGGGATGTGGCACTGGGCTTTAGAATATTCCCAGGTATACTAGAAATATAGAGACCCATTTTTAATAACTGAGTTAAGGACTTCTGATCTGAAATCATTGGGTAATAATTCAGGGAGTTATCACATTCAGGTGATTATAATTGAAAATCTTTTTGATTATATTAGCATTGTTGTTAAATTCAGGATCCAAATATTAACTCTAGATGGGTCATAGCTTCAAAATTGTTTTGTTGTACAATGTTATAATCTTGTATTATGTGATTTTCTTGACTAAAATGATTTGATCCTAAAATTTAGAATATATTAGGTAACCATTTAATAGTAAATGTTGGAAAATTATTATAAGTAGAAATTTAATTTACATCAAAATAAATTTTAGAATATTGATATGTTAATACAAGACTAAAATAAGAGATAGCGTTTATGAAAAATGTTTCTGCCATCAACTTGATGTTCATTATCTCGAATAGAGTTTCTTAATATGTGTGTCCATCTTAATATGTGTATCCTGGGGCTTCCTTGTTTATTTTTGGGCCTTTTAAAGAAATTATATTTGATTTACCATATTATATTAATTTTAGGTGTACAGTATTGTGATTCAGTATTTTTATGGATTATTCTCCATTAATTTGTTGCAAGATAATGGCTATGATTTCTGTGATATCCTTCTTGCTTGTATCTCTTAATCCCATAGGCTCTTTTCTTGTTTTAAGTAGAACTAGTGAGTCTTATTATCTAAAATCTAATGATTTGAAGTAGGTTAGTTTTCCTGGTTGCCAACATTTTTTTTTTTTAAGCACCAAAAACATTTCGTATAGGGGTATAGCCATTAACAGTGTTTTGATAGTTTCAGGTAAACAGTGAAGGGACTGTTTTGTTTTATGTTTTTTTCTTTTAAGAGCACCTATGTTTTTCTACTTGGTGAAAATCTTTTGTGCATATACTGAACATATTTTATAAAGAGAATACTTGAAACACAGCTTCATTCTTTCTTAATAACTTTGTGGTTGTGATGAATGTGAATTAGTACACTTCGCAATGCATAGTTGTGCTTTCTAGGTTTATTAAGTATAATAATGAATAGTCACCTTAACATTCATAATTTAAACCTTTATTGAAATCTTACCCTGCACTAGATGCTGAGTCAAATGCTTGACATTGATTACCTGCTTTTATCCTAGCTCCCTACATAAGATCTCAATAAGCTAAATCCAACTTTACCTCCATTTTCTATAGAGAAGGAAATTGAGACTCACAGGGATTATACAACTTGCTCAAGGACACAGGCTGGCATTGGAATCCAGGTTTATTTGATGGTGCTTTACTTTTCTCCCTAGATCAAAAGGGGAGAGGAATATTGGTATATTTAGCTTGTAAAAAAGTAGGCCTCCCATTGCAGTGGCCTCTCTCCTTGCGGAGCACCAGCTCTGGGTGCATGTGCTCCAGAGCATTGGCTCACAGTTGGACTCACCAATCCAGCCGCTTCTCAGCATGTGAGATCTTTCTGGGCCGGGGATCTAATCGGTGCCCCTTGCACTGTGAGGCGAACTCTTTACCCACTGGACCACCAGGGAAGACCTGTTATTTTTTAATAAATGTAATACCCACTGTATCAACTAAAATTTAGATTTTTAGTATTTTGATATTATATTAATAATTGAACACATTTTGTGTATTTTATCTGTTACTTCTTTGGATCAAGTCCCTAGAAATAAAATTACAAGGACAGAGGTTATATATTATATACCTTGATATGTTAACTGCCAAAATGCTTTCTATAAAGGGTGTGAGTTCCCAGCAGGCAGGATTTGACTGTGCTTGTTTTCGCAAATGCGCCTCAGCAACGTAAGATACTACCGTTCTGGGCTTCCCTTGGTGGTCCAGTGGGTAAGGACACCGCCTTGCAGTGCAAGGGGCGCCGGTTCGAGCCCTGGCCTGGGAAGATCCCATGTGCCGCGGAGCGGCTAGACTGATGTGTCCAATCACCGAGCCAGAGCTCTGGAGCGCATGTGCCCAGAGCCGGTGCTCTGCGACGACAGAGGCCACCGCGATGGGAGGCCCACAGGAGCCAAGGAACAAAGACGGATGAACATAGAGAAACAAAAGACCTATAGAAGTGGCCCGCCTGCTTCCCTCCCTCCCCAATCCGACCCCCGCCCAAAAAATAAATAAATAAATCTTTAAAAAAAAAAAAAAAGATACTACCGTTCTTTCAGGCTTTGCCAGCTGATGGGGCAATAGTATTTGCTTTTTCATACTACCTCATGACTGACCAGGCATTTTATATGTTAAGTGGCCTTTTGGATTTGTTCTTTTATTCATATCTGCCTGTTGTGTCCTTGCCTATTTAAGACATAGTTAGCAGAGCCGAAAGTGATTTTCAGAGAGGTTGTAATGAGAATATGATATATGACCTTAGTTGTATTTTATACTAAAAATCATCATAGTAACAGCTACATGATGGATAAAACTGTTTTTCTAATTTGTATTTCTCTTTAAAAGGCAATAAAAGCTTCAAAACAGATAAATTACCATAGTAAAGATAATTGTTTGTGTCCTAACTATCCTTGAGGTATATACTTTCCGACATATTTAATAATGTCACAACTAAATTTTCAAACAAAAAAGTAAAGGACTATCCTTGCCCCACCTCATCTCCAACTTCTGTTATGAAAATTTTCAAACATACCAAAAATTGAAAGACTTATAAAAGTATATACACATATATCTATCACATAGATAGTGAACATGTGTATGCTTTATTGCATATTTTTGTATCTAATCATCATTTATAAGTTTCATCTTACTTTTTTCCAGTACATTTTAAATTATAGAAAGCTGTACAGTTTTACTCCTAAACACTTAAGCAGACATGTCGTTATCTAGAGTTCAGTATTCTTTCTCTTCTGAAATAAAATTCACATATGATGAAATTTGCAAGTCATAAGTGTACAGTTGAATACATTTTGACAAGTATGCACACCTTTCTAACCCAAATCCCTGGGAAGGCAGAGGGCAAATGATACCATCACTTCAGAAAATTTTCTCATGTTCCTGCCATTTATGTGTCATCTCTGCCTCATCAAAAGTAACCATTTTCATATAAGTGGAATAATGTATAGTATAATATATAGTATAATGTATAGTGTACACTGTATATAAACCTTATTTTCATTCAGGATGAATATTTGACATTCACCAGTGTTGTCATACGTATTAGTAATTTGTTCCATTTTAGTGTTGCATTCTATGGTTATACCAGTTTGTTTATTATTCTGGTGATGGACACCTGGGTTGTTTCCAGGTAAAGCTACTAAAAGCATTCTTTTTATAGAGGACCATTTTTTTCTTAAAGCATGGGTATTAAAATTTATTCTAAAAACCCAACCTGTTAATCTTGCTTGTCTCATAATAGCTTCCATATATATTTACCTTTTCTGCATATCTGGAAATAGGGTGTACATTAAAAAGACATTGAGCCGGGCTTCCTGGTGGTCCAGTGGGTGAGGACACCGCCTTGCAATGCAAGAGGCACCGGTTCGATCCCTGGCCTGGGAAGATCCCACATGCTGCGGAGTGGCTGGACCAGTGTGTCCAACTATCTAGCTGGACCTCTGGAGCGCAGTGCACCCAGAGCTGGTGCTCTGCGACGAGAGAGGCCACTGCAATGGGAAGTCCACACAGGCCAAAGAGCACATATGCAAATAAGTGGAAGGCCAATAGAAGTGGCCAAAAAAAAAAATAAAAGCCAAAAATCCAGCAGGAAATATTCTAATCTTTTTTTTTATTGAAGTATAGTTGATTTTTACAGAGTTATGTTAGTTTCTGATGTATAATAGAGTGATTCAGTTATACATAGATAGCTTATGCTTTATTGCATATTTTTGTATCTAATCATCATTTATAAGTTTCATCTTACTTTTTTCCAGTACATTTTAAATTATAGAAAGCTGTACAGTTTTACTCCTAAACACTTAAGCAGACATGTCGTTATCTAGAGTTCAGTATTCTTTCTCTTCTGAAATAAAATTCACATATGATGAAATTTGCAAGTCATAAGTGTACAGTTGAATACATTTTGACAAGTATGCACACCTTTCTAACCCAAATCCCTGGGAAGGCAGAGGGCAAATGATACCATCACTTCAGAAAATTTTCTCATGTTCCTGCCATTTATGTGTCATCTCTGCCTCATCAAAAGTAACCATTTTCATATAAGTGGAATAATGTATAGTATAATATATAGTATAATGTATAGTGTACACTGTATATAAACCTTATTTTCATTCAGGATGAATATTTGACATTCACCAGTGTTGTCATACGTATTAGTAATTTGTTCCATTTTAGTGTTGCATTCTATGGTTATACCAGTTTGTTTATTATTCTGGTGATGGACACCTGGGTTGTTTCCAGGTAAAGCTACTAAAAGCATTCTTTTTATAGAGGACCATTTTTTTCTTAAAGCATGGGTATTAAAATTTATTCTAAAAACCCAACCTGTTAATCTTGCTTGTCTCATAATAGCTTCCATATATATTTACCTTTTCTGCATATCTGGAAATAGGGTGTACATTAAAAAGACATTGAGCCGGGCTTCCTGGTGGTCCAGTGGGTGAGGACACCGCCTTGCAATGCAAGAGGCACCGGTTCGATCCCTGGCCTGGGAAGATCCCACATGCTGCGGAGTGGCTGGACCAGTGTGTCCAACTATCTAGCTGGACCTCTGGAGCGCAGTGCACCCAGAGCTGGTGCTCTGCGACGAGAGAGGCCACTGCAATGGGAAGTCCACACAGGCCAAAGAGCACATATGCAAATAAGTGGAAGGCCAATAGAAGTGGCCAAAAAAAAAAAATAAAAGCCAAAAATCCAGCAGGAAATATTCTAATCTTTTTTTTTATTGAAGTATAGTTGATTTTTACAGAGTTATGTTAGTTTCTGATGTATAATAGAGTGATTCAGTTATACATATATATTCTTTTTCATATTCTTTTCCATTAGATTCTTACTAATACAAGATAATATAGTTCTCTATGCTATACAATAGGGCCTTGTCTTGGTGTTTATCTGTTTTATATATAGTAGTAGTTGGTATCTACTAATCCCAGACTCCTCTAATTTAACTGAGTTAATTTGTATCATACTTTAGATTCCACATATGTTGATACATGTGATGTCAAATGGTGTTTGTCTTTCTTTGTTTGACATACTTCATTTATATAGTAGCCTCTAGGTCAATTCATGTTGCTACATATGTCATTATTTCATTCATTTTTTTTTTTTTGGTGGAGGATTATTCCTGTGTATGTGCATGTCTGTGTGTGTATATACACATAGAACAACTTCTCTGTTGATGGACATTTCAGTTGTTTCCATGTCTTGACTATTTAAACAGTATTGCTATTTATTTTGGAATGCATGTATTTTTTTAAAAAGAAAACTTTTTTTTTTTTTTCAGCCACTTCTGTTGGTCTTTCATTTCCATCTTTGTTCTCTGGCTTGTGTGGGCCTCCCATCGCAGTGGCCTCTCTTGCTGCAGAACACTGGCTCTGGATGCACGTGCTCCAGAGCTCTGACTCAGTAGTTGGACACATTGGTCCAGCTGCTTAGCAGCACGTGGGATCTTCCCAGGCCAGGGATCAAACCAGCGCCCCTTGCAATGCAAGAGGCACCGGTTCGATCCCTGGCCTGGGAAGATCCCACATGCTGCGGAGTGGCTGGACCAGTGTGTCCAACTATCTAGCTGGACCTCTGGAGCGCAGTGCACCCAGAGCTGGTGCTCTGCGACGAGAGAGGCCACTGCAATGGGAAGTCCACACAGGCCAAAGAGCACATATGCAAATAAGTGGAAGGCCAATAGAAGTGGCCAAAAAAAAAAATAAAAGCCAAAAATCCAGCAGGAAATATTCTAATCTTTTTTTTTATTGAAGTATAGTTGATTTTTACAGAGTTATGTTAGTTTCTGATGTATAATAGAGTGATTCAGTTATACATATATATTCTTTTTCATATTCTTTTCCATTAGATTCTTACTAATACAAGATAATATAGTTCTCTATGCTATACAATAGGGCCTTGTCTTGGTGTTTATCTGTTTTATATATAGTAGTAGTTGGTATCTACTAATCCCAGACTCCTCTAATTTAACTGAGTTAATTTGTATCATACTTTAGATTCCACATATGTTGATACATGTGATGTCAAATGGTGTTTGTCTTTCTTTGTTTGACATACTTCATTTATATAGTAGCCTCTAGGTCAATTCATGTTGCTACATATGTCATTATTTCATTCATTTTTTTTTTTTTTGGTGGAGGATTATTCCTGTGTATGTGCATGTCTGTGTGTGTATATACACATAGAACAACTTCTCTGTTGATGGACATTTCAGTTGTTTCCATGTCTTGACTATTTAAACAGTATTGCTATTTATTTTGGAATGCATGTATTTTTTTAAAAAGAAAACTTTTTTTTTTTTTTCAGCCACTTCTGTTGGTCTTTCATTTCCATCTTTGTTCTCTGGCTTGTGTGGGCCTCCCATCGCAGTGGCCTCTCTTGCTGCAGAACACTGGCTCTGGATGCACGTGCTCCAGAGCTCTGACTCAGTAGTTGGACACATTGGTCCAGCTGCTTAGCAGCACGTGGGATCTTCCCAGGCCAGGGATCAAACCAGCGCCCCTTGCAGTGCAGGGAGGTGTCCTTACCCACTGGACCACCAGGGAAGCCCGCGTGTATTTTCTTTAATTTGCTTTAATGTAGATTTATTTTCTCCTTACTATGCATATTTTATTGAAGTATAGTTGGCTTGCAATGTTTAAGGTGCATAGCAAGGTGATTCATTATATGTATATACATACGTTATTTTTGAGATTATTTTCCATTGTAGGTTATTACAAGATACTGACTATAGTTCCCCTTTGTTATACAGTATACCTTTTTTGCTTGTTGCATATCTTTTTTTAATTATAAACTTAACATTCTGTTCATACTAAGTCAAATGAGTGGAATCAAAATATAAGCTTTTTAGTTATGCAAAATTTTTCTAAAACACGTATATTAGACATACTATTTATATATGTGTATACAAAAGCTTTTCTATTACACTTGATAAAGAGTTGGAAAAGAATATAAATTGAAGAAGAGATGGAGAAATTGGGAAATATGAACTGAATGAAATAGGAGAACTGAATATGAAGTAGAAAACATGAAACGGATTAAATAAAAGTGAAAATCCATGTAGTTCAGTTGTTTTTAATGGCTACTTATTAGAAACATATCTGGGGCATTGGGGAAAAGAAGCAATACCTGGGAATTTGTATTTTTCAAAAAATTCCAAGATAATTCTGATATGAATTTAGATTTTTAAAAATGATTACAGATTTTTCTATTAAAATGATGGTTTCGGTTAATAGAGAATTCTTCATTTATATAGTAGCCTCTAGGTCAATTCATGTTGCTACATATGTCATTATTTCATTCATTTTTTTTTTTTTTGGTGGAGGATTATTCCTGTGTATGTGCATGTCTGTGTGTGTATATACACATAGAACAACTTCTCTGTTGATGGACATTTCAGTTGTTTCCATGTCTTGACTATTTAAACAGTATTGCTATTTATTTTGGAATGCATGTATTTTTTTAAAAAGAAAACTTTTTTTTTTTTTTCAGCCACTTCTGTTGGTCTTTCATTTCCATCTTTGTTCTCTGGCTTGTGTGGGCCTCCCATCGCAGTGGCCTCTCTTGCTGCAGAACACTGGCTCTGGATGCACGTGCTCCAGAGCTCTGACTCAGTAGTTGGACACATTGGTCCAGCTGCTTAGCAGCACGTGGGATCTTCCCAGGCCAGGGATCAAACCAGCGCCCCTTGCAGTGCAGGGAGGTGTCCTTACCCACTGGACCACCAGGGAAGCCCGCGTGTATTTTCTTTAATTTGCTTTAATGTAGATTTATTTTCTCCTTACTATGCATATTTTATTGAAGTATAGTTGGCTTGCAATGTTTAAGGTGCATAGCAAGGTGATTCATTATATGTATATACATACGTTATTTTTGAGATTATTTTCCATTGTAGGTTATTACAAGATACTGACTATAGTTCCCCTTTGTTATACAGTATACCTTTTTTGCTTGTTGCATATCTTTTTTTAATTATAAACTTAACATTCTGTTCATACTAAGTCAAATGAGTGGAATCAAAATATAAGCTTTTTAGTTATGCAAAAATTTTTCTAAAACACGTATATTAGACATACTATTTATATATGTGTATACAAAAGCTTTTCTATTACACTTGATAAAGAGTTGGAAAAGAATATAAATTGAAGAAGAGATGGAGAAATTGGGAAATATGAACTGAATGAAATAGGAGAACTGAATATGAAGTAGAAAACATGAAACGGATTAAATAAAAGTGAAAATCCGCATGTAGTTCAGTTGTTTTTAATGGCTACTTATTAGAAACATATCTGGGGCATTGGGGAAAAGAAGCAATACC